>OX424486.1:4582500-6982500 GCA_949152455.1 Lithophane leautieri
ATCTTTCTTATCACTTTCCACAATATTACTTTCTGTTTGGACTTCACTTACTGTTGATTCAGTTACTATTGCTTCTTGAACTACTGATTTCTCTTTTACTGTGTCATCATCAGTGACGGTTTCATCAACAGCTGTTGTTTCAGTAGCTATAGGTTTTTGATCTACCGGTTTCTGTTTTACTGTGGCATCATCAGCTATAGTGTTATCTACTGATTTCTCACTGACTGTAGCGCCATCAGTGACAATGTCATCAGTGTCATCGTCAACTACAGTTTTATCAATTGTTTTCTCATGTACCATGTCGTCTTCAACATTTTTGTCAACATAATTAAGACTGTCAATCATTTCAGAATGGTCCAAATTCATAGACAAATCTGTATCATCCATGTCAATCAATTCTTGTGTAGGTATTTCTAACATCATATCCGGTTTATGTAAACCGTGGTCTGTTTTGATAGGACATGAATCTTCTAGAAATATTGATGAGTTGTTTGGTGAAATTTCATCAACCTCTTCGTTTTTATCTAAACTAGTGTCTGGATTGACAGTTTCTTTACTTTTTTCAGGTTTGTCTAAATCTGTGTTTTTGTTTATATTCTCAGTATCTGCTGTAGATTCCTCTGGATCTGTTTTGTTTTTAATTTCTTTTTCAAGAATAGTTTTTTCGGGTATAGGTTTCTTTAGATCTTCAACAAGAATGATAGGAGTATTACAAACAGTGAGTGCATCTGTTTGTTCAAGACTTTTAATAGACTGCTTTTTTGTATCAGATTCTAGAATGAATGGATCCTTATTGCTGTCTCCCATTTTGGTTTGATCATCAATTTGTTCATCAATAGTCTCTTTTTCAGTTATAGCTTGATCTACAATTTTCTCATCGATTTTAGTTTCATCTTCAATAGAAGTATCTTTGATAATATCTACTGCTTTAGTTGTATCTTTAATTGGTTGATCAATATCTTCCTCAATGGTTTTACTCTGATCATCAGATTGATCCATATTTTTAACTTCATCTTTCTTTGCCACTTCAGATTTATTAATTTTTTGATCTATAATCTTATCTTCAATATTAGCTAGACCTTCAATAGATGTATCAGTATTGTCAACATCCATAGGAGTACAACTAACTTCTTGACATTCATCATCTTTCAGTAACTCTCCTTCTTGCTCATCATCAACATCCATTGTTACCTCACTTTCAGGAATAACTTCTGCTGTTTCCGTTTCTTGTAAAAGTTTATCTTCTAGCAGAACATCATCATTACCTTCTTTATTCACAGGGGCTTCTTTTTCAGGAACAATTTTAGAAAATTCAATGTCTTTCTCAGATATATTCAAAGAACTTTCGCCCTTCGAATCAGGTTCTTTTAAAAGATTTTCTTCTGACATCATATCGTCATTGTCTTTGTTTAAGATGAAATCTGTAAAAGCTTTCAACTTCAATGTTGAAGAGTCCGTTTCAGTATTACTTTCAGCTTCAGCTAAAAGTTGATCTTCAATAATGTCAATTGGGTCTTCTTTTGTCTGTTCATCAGTAGTAACCTCTTTTAGAAGATTGTCTTTTGGAGATTCTGTCTCTTTTATTGGTTCATCAATACTTTTCTCTTCAAGAATCTCTGTTGCCTGAGCTATTACTGCTGCTTTAGTGACAATTTCAGATTCTTCCAATAATTTATCTTCTAAAACGTTGATGTCATCTCGATCCATATTTTCTTCTGCGGGAAAGTCCATATCTGGGCTACTTATTGCTTCAGTATTTAAGTCGTTTTCCCCTAAAAGCTCATCTCCCAAGCTTTTTTCGTCATTTCGATCCATACTTCCTTCTGCAGGAAAGTCCATATCTGGGCTACTTATTGCTTCAGTATTTAAGTCTTCTTCCCCTAAAAGCTCATCTCCCAAGCTTTTTTCGTCATCACGATCCATACTTCCTTCTGCGGGAAAGTCCATTTCAGGGCTATTTATTGCTTCAGTATTTAAGTTGTTTTCCCCCAAAAACCCATCACTCAAGCTTTTTTCGTCATCTCGATCCATACTTTCTTCTGTGGGAAAGTCCATTTCTGGACTATTTATTGCTTCAGTATTTAAGTTGTTTTCCCCTAAAAGCTCATCTTCCAAGCTTTCTTCATCTTCAGCCTTATCTGTAGGAATGTCCAGTTTTGGACTAATTTCAGAGTCTTTAGTAGTTTCAATTGCTTTGAAATTATTGTCTATAGTAAGACTATTTTCTTTGCTTTTGACTTTTAACACATCCCTATCAAGATTGGCTTCAGAAACTTTGGGATCCCCATCAGAAGGTATCTCAGGCATGTCTTTAGGTAAAACATCCGAAGTGTCTTCCAAAAGTTGGTCTTCGGAGAGAATATCATCATTCTTAGCGTCTGCATTTATGTTATCATCACCCATAGCCTGATTGCTAGCATCATCATCATCCCATCTTAGTTCCATATCTTCATCTTCAATTTCGTCAGGATCATCAGCAGTCTTAGATTCAACTTCATCACATTTCTCAAGGAAAGTGTCATCGCTTTCATCTTTCTCAGCGGTAACATTGGTTTTAGTTATTTTTGCATCAATTTCAGTGTTAACATCCTCAATTTCTTTGTCATCTATTCTACTGACCTTTGCTTTGGATGTATAGTCACCAGAACTTTCGCCTGCTTTAGTATTTATGAATTCTATTGATGTTTCTGTCAAATCTGCTTCTAATTTATCAAGATTTAAGTTATCTTGTGGAATGCGGACTTTGTCATCTCCAGACCCTTTTATAGCTGCTGACTGAGGCATATTTTCAGAAATGGCGCTACTAGTTTCAGTATTTTTATTGGAATCTAAAGATACATTACCCTCACTTATTATTATTGGGTTTTTACTACCTTCGTCTGGAATTATTGGCGTTTTTCCTTCATCATTACTGCATTTTTCTTCTTTATCACACATTATGAACTAAAAAAAATAAAATTAACGACAAAAACAAGTTGTAAATAATAAATTCACATAAACAGCTTTTATGCGAAACACTGGATTAAGTGGATGAGCTTGGATTGTTAGAACTATTATCGTATGAACTATTTTATCAACGGTATGCACTTTAGAATTGTATTATTAACATTTTATACTAAAATAATGCACCGATAGCAACAACAATGCATCGTTTGCCATTTGCCATTTTTTCGATCATTTGACAACTTTGACATTTGAACTTTTTAACGTTAGTTTGACAATTTTTTCTGAGTCTTGCCAAAACATAACTTGACTATTGGGAATTTTAGTATAAATCGTTGATTTATTCCACACACATACTGATTTATGTCCGTTTATGTGTAGGTATATAAAACTGCCATTTTATATAAACTAGCCCGCGACTTCGTCGACGTGTACCTCAAAGTAATCAGAATGAAAAGTCACTCCATATAAAATACAAAATAGTATTCAATTGCCAGTTAGGCTGGAATACGACCCCAACATAGTTGGTAAATGCCCTATATAATATAAATTTTAATGGTTGTTTTTCCGCAGTGAAATGATTTTGTCTTGGTAGTACAATTGATATATAAAAAAAAAAAGGCAGATCTAGAATTGTGATAAACGAAACTCGAAAGCGTTCTCGAACCTATACTACGAGTATTAAAGCGCGAATTCCCGACTGCACGAGACAAGCGCGAGCGACGCGCGGCCGTTGACCTCGCGCTAAAGCTGATAACTACCTACTCCTGAGTGAACGAAAGATAATGTATTATTCCAATTTTCCCCTTTTACGGTCTTAGGACCGTCATAAATACTTATTTACTTACAACTTATTGAACACGAAACTGAAAAACAAGTTTATTATCTTAGAAAAAATAATTTTATGAATTAGATAATGAAGTATTAGGCGTATTTAAAAATTGGTATCAACTTATTTACAATGATTTTAAAACTAACCTACTTTTAGATGTTTGCTATTTACAAAGGTACTTACATTCCCGGTAACGTTTGCGTTTACGTAACATTGCGTTCCATACACAATCGAGCAGCCAGCAGCAAACGACAGCCAATGATGGCATAACCCTGCGACAAAGCCCCGAAGTCACACAACTTTCAAAAGCAGTACAGTATAGTACTCACCGAAGAACGGTGTGACTACTCCAGGACCGAAAGAGATGAGAGTATACACCGACGGATCGAAGACCCACTCCGGCACAGGAGTCGGAGTCTTCTCACACGACCTCAACATCAATATATCCAGACCGCTGGGAATGTTCAACATCGTCTATCAGGCAGAGTGTATGGGCATCATACAAGCAGCTTATGCCATAGAAGCCAGGAGAGTTACGGGCACCCATATACGGATACTCTCCGACAGCGCCTCAGTTCTCCAATCCTTACAGAAAAATTATATTACCTCGAAGCTTACACTAGAATGTCACAATGCACTAGAACGAGTAACGGTTTCCAGTTGCAACAAAGTGACGCTACAATGGATTAAAGGACACAGTGGATCGCTGGGCAATGAAGCAGCAGGCGAGTTCGCAAGAAGGGCATCTAGCGCGTCAGTCTGCGGGCCCGAGCCCATCGTACCCATCCCGTTCAATCAGATACGTAGGTGGCTCCAGGAGTTCACCCATACCCAAGCGGAGAACTGGTGGTCCTCGGTACCGGGCTGCAGGCAGTCCAAGGAAGATATGCCATCCCTGGATGGCAGGCTAACCAGGCGTTTGTTACGCCTGGACAGGAATAGCCTGCGTCTGGTGGCGGGGACCATCACAGGACACTGCTCGCTGAACAAACTCTTTCACACAATAGGCATACAGTTCTCTATGTAGAGCGTGCTTGGAGGCTGAGGAAACCGTCGCGCACGTGTTCTTTGATTGCACGGGCGTCACCCAGACTAGAACCGAAACCCTCGGGTCACCCAGATCTTACACAGTGGTTCTGTACAAACCAGGAGATTTAGTTAACTTCTGGAGGGAGGTGGGCTGGATGGAATAACCCCCAACGGCCGCCATGGCCCACGCACAATGGTCCACCTTAAGGACTAAGTGCGGAAACCAAACCCATAACATAGAACATACACAATCGAGCATGTTTTATTTGATTTTGTTTTTCAATAATGTGTCTCTGTCACGTGAAATCACGTCTTACAATATTAAAAGCCCATGCCCATGATCGAGTAGCCGCTTTGTCGTCGCTACGATCGTCCGGGCCTGTGGGATTTGAGGGTTCAGAACCCTGCGAAGACGGAGCGACTTCAAGTGTTGCGAATCCGCGTAAAGTCTCCGAGCAACGTGGGAGTTATAACGAGCCCTAGCGTACAGTTGTGTGTGCCATTGCGACGTACTCCAAATTTGAATAATTATAATGCCGATTCATTTTTGCAAATCACGTTTCGGATCGCATGATGCACGTACAGCACGTATGACGGTCATTGCGGGAAAACTGACTGCGAGCCGGGAACCGGCACGCCGGCGATGGCGCGGGGCGGGTATGCGTGGGCGCTCGCCGCATGCGTGCAGACTAGATTATGTCGTATCACTACGCGCGACAGCTTATTTTGCTCTGAACATTTACAAATCGCTGTTCGCTTTGTCGGCACCGCGCAGCCGCGCATGCGGTTCGAGTAGTACTACGTAATGTCTAGTGAACTACTATTGTTTCTCACGCTTTCGAGTTGATGCATATTTTTTTAATTATTTTAAAACAAAAACATTAATATTTTTTAAGTTTAACTCTATGATTCAATAGTACTACTTAGGGTAAATCGTTTTTCCGCGGGAAAACAACCATTAAAATTTCAGCGTGTATAATAGTAATCTATGTTGGTATAGGGCTAGGGACTCAACCGCTCGGGCGAGCCATAATTGTATGATTGGGGCAACCGTGGTTGCCGGGCGATTGAGTGCCAAGGCAGATGATGATGATATTAGTGATGTAATGTGTGCGAGTATAAATTATCTTTTATTTTATGGGTTTTCGTTTTCATTGGAACAGTAAACAAAATTGACAACGGCACCAAGTAATAATCGCAAGTACAGTATACTAGTACTACATAATCTGTGAGGATACTGTCAAATTTTTTGAAATTTAATTTTTTATCTGTTTTATTTGCGTTCCAATCTTACAGGTTTGGTATGAGAAGCATGTTTTTTGTTTTTTCATAAGAACACACACGCGATGACGCGAGTTATCTTTTGCTTACTCTGATTCATTGTCGATATGGAATCTGAAAGTCTGGATTTCTGGAACGCGACCATAAATATTTTGTTTGCTTTGACTGCCGATTTCGTTTGCAAAATCAGCGAAATTATGCGGAATTCCTAATTACTTTATCGAATTCCAATTAATTTGTAGCACCAAAATTTATTCTAAAACCAACTTTTTCAATTTTACCGCTACAGTTTTCCGCGTTTGATTTTCATTCCTGCTAATTACTTTCCAACAATTAATGTTTTTTTTGCGATTATCATCATAAATATTGTTACGAAACAGCATTTGTTCGCTTAATTAACGTTCTTGCTTCGTGACTCGTGTGTTGAAGTGCTAAAAATAGTGGGAATCAGTTTTGTAACTGAGGAGAAAATTTTGTGATAGAATCATGAATACTGGTAGCTATGTTTCACCACGTCTCATGGTTGGGGCTGCTATTGTGGGCATCGTTGGAGCCGCTGGAGTCTTTATTTACGAACAGCTTTATGCTGAGAAGCGGAGATCTATGTTGGGTTAGTAGGGCACCTTCTTTCTTACCTACAAAACGTATTCTTCTTTAAAAATGTAGCGCCATGTGTTAGATTACTATGGAACAATTTATACTTAATCAAAAGCTTAATACTACAATATTAGCAACCATAAGAAGTTTGCAATGTCATAAAAGGTTATTTATTTATTTATTTAATACTTCAAGCACATAAATGTACAGAGGCGGACTTAATGCCATAGGCATTTTCTACCAGTCAACCTTTCGGTTATGTTTATGTTGTGAGCAGAAACTGTATCTCTAATTATTATTTTTTATCGTTTTTTTAACTCGGTCATAAGTATAAGATTAGCAACACTGATGACTTTTTGATGTAAAATTTATCTTATCATAAATATCTCTTTTGGTATCAACATGTGTTTACCGTGTGGTTATGGGCAAATAATGACAATCCAGTATCATACTGAAGTATAATGTCAAATACTCTTTACTATTAAGAAATTAGATAGCATAAAACATAACGTCACATCCCCTGAATGGTTGGGCAGAGGTGTATGTGTATCTATAGTACACCTGCATTTCACAGTTATGAAATGAAAAGGAAATGAAATCTTGTTTTTCCAGTTAAAAAATCCACAAACAATTTACAGTAAATACTCACATAGGTAACGTTAGAAATATAAAATAACATAAATCCTTATAACACATTCACATTTCACACACACTATGCTGATTATGCTCCATATCTTATTTTTAGACCACATGGCAATTCGCCTTTGAATCTGCAAAACAAAAAAAAAAAAAAAAAGCAGCACTTTAAAAAAAATCTACAACATGTTTTATTTAATTTATATTTTAAAGAACTTCTGAGAATTGTCAATAAGACTAGGTTCAGTCCAATGTTCATATATTATATGATAATTTGCTTAGTGCGAAAGCACTTGAAGAAACCGGATTATATAATAGTACAAGTACAAATACTCAAGGCTCTCGTTAATATGTAGAATAAATATTGGGTCAGGTTTAAAAACGTGCCGCCTCGCTACAAAGAATGTGAGGTTATTTGGGGGTTCTTGTGGAGGGTCTCCTGAATGCTCCACAACAATTTATATTTGCCGGAGACCCATAAAGAAAAAAAAAATCTTATTAGGTAGGTAAGCTTCAAAGTACCTATCTAATTATTTACGGATGCAAGATCGAGAGAAGCGAGCACGGTACTTGAGGCAATGCGACTCGGACACATTAGGTAAAAGGAGATGATGGGGGCTCAACTGAGTGAGCAAAGCAAGCAAACTAAAAATAAAATATTTTATTATTTCAAAATTGTTATATTATATTTACGTTTTTTTTTTTACATTTGACCTTGACCTTCGAGGTGTTTGAAATTGACCTTGAAATTGTGTCTCCTGTAAACTGCTCGTCTCCCTCCCATCTCCCACTACATTTCATTTATCAACCCATTTTATGAGATTTGTCATAAAAAAAATTATATGTGTCTCCGGCGGGGAGGGAGTGGGGGTTTATTAAACCTCCCCCCTCTCTTTCGGGCATCTGACTACCCTTAACAACTGTCAAAGATCCAATTATTGCATTTTCTACGTCATAACTATCTTCTGTTCCAGTGAGGGAAGTAGCACGACTGGACAAGCAGGTTTCTTCAATGAGGACAGAACTTGAATCTCTGAGAGAGCTACAGAAAGAAACGTAAGTTGACATTATCATCATCAGCCTATAGCAGTCCACTGTTGGACAAAGGCTTCCCCAACCGCACGCCATTTAACAGAACCGACTGACATTTCACCATCCAGTGTATGCCGCACAGTGGAACGAATGTATGGGAGCGGTTGGACGTAGACATGTCCGAAAAAAAAGAGTAAAATTATGCCAAACTAATGATGCCATCTTATTCGATTACTTAATGCCTTCATAACTTGTGGTGATGAATTTCTTCATAACTCCCATATTTCGGGAGTAATTTGAGAAAATGTGAAATTTTACTATGAAAATGAGTGTATCGAGCTCTCTCCCTCCTGATTCCGGGCTTGTTTCAAGTAGCGGTCTCTAATATCATAATGCTAATACTAAGAGCTATATTTAATACTAAGACACATAGTGCGCCAAATGTGCACTTTCTGGGATAAAGAGTGATGTTTATTTTATAACACAATTTTTTAATTTTTTGTTTATTTTGTTGATTAAAACCGTTTTTCTAAAGGTTTACCTTATTACAATAACATTTCTGAGCAGCCAATTAGAGAAGATATAAGCTAATTAGGATATATAATTAGGGACTTAAGGTTTACATATAAAACTGATGCACTAATGATTACTGATAAGAACATTGCTATTATTTAATTACTAAATGGCTCTTAATACACTAATTTAGCATGCATCATTTACTAATTATCACAATAACTAATTACCTTGCAATATTTAACAAAGGATACCTGGGATACCTGGATTTTATATAAATAGGTCACTATTAGTAACTTTAAAATCAGTTACACCTCGTTGTATCCAAGCTAATCTCGCAATGTATTTTCCAAATTTTAATACAAATCTTGATATTCACGTTGCTTTATGCGCACGCGCACATAAAGATTTACGCGACTTTAACTATTTGTTCAGTGTTTTAAAAGATAACAGTTGTGTTCAGTTATGTGAAAGTGCTGAAACAAGTTTAAAAGACTGGTGTCGTCGATTTTGCTACCGCATTTATGCAAAATGGACACAGTCTGGAAGAAGCACAGATAAGTTTCGGAAGAAACATGAGATTTGGCTACAGGCTGCAATTCAATGGCCGGAATTACAGAATGAAAATATGGAACCTTCTACAGAAAATATAAGTGACGTCATCGAGCCCATAATTTCTCCTGCTAAATCTGATGCTTCAACTTGTACACATCCTAGTCCTCGTAAATCTTTTGAGGACCTTAGTAACCGGCAAAAAAGAAGACGCACCACTGAAGATAGTCTTTCATGCAGCAGTAGCAGCGCTGAAATTATGTTTTCGGCCGAAAGGGCGCTTCAAAAGGCAGGACAAAGCGATACAGCTTATGTTATGAAATACTTGACGGAGAATCCAGAAGAGGCCTCAAAAATCAAAGCCTTCATTGAAGGTAAATCAATTCAGGTACGGGAAATATCCCCTTTGAAGGCATTGGCTCTTTATGTATCGATGAACTTATCGAAATGGCGCTATAACACTCTTCGGGATTTCAACACTCAAGAAGGAGCTCTTCAATACCCGAGTTACTACATGTTGGTTAAAGAAAAAATTAAGTGCTATCCGGCCAAAGAAGATCTCACAGTTACAGAGAGCTCTGCAAAAATCAAATTACAAGCCTTGATGGATTTAACCTCAAGAAGACTTATTAGGTCGTTAGAAACCCCTGTTGATCCCAATCAACAGCTCGTATTGACCAGCAAATGGGGTTTTGACGGATCATCTAGCCAAAGCATTTATCATCAAAGGACGAGTGAAGATGAGCAAATCGATCTTGCTAGTAATTTTATGATTAGTCTTGTACCACTGCGGCTCGTCTCAAAAGGTGTAACAATTTGGGAAAACGAGCGACCATCTTCCACTTCATTTTGCCGGCCAATATTGTTTAAGTTTATAAAGGAAACCAAAGAAAATGTGCAGAGAGAGATGGCTGAAATCGAAGCAGAGATTGAAGCCTTAACTCCATCCACCATCACTGATGGAATTAGTGTCAAACACCAACTGCTGTTGACAATGATTGATGGTAAAATTCATTCCATTATATCCAATACAGCAGCTTCAGTGTGTGACATATGCAAGGCTTGTCCTAAAGAAATGAATAATTTAGAGTTAATCAAAGATAAACACGCAAACGAGGACATGTATAAATATAGCTTAAGCACCCTTCACGCTTGGATTCGCTCAATGGAATGCTTATTACACATTTCCTACAAATTAGACATAAAATCATGGCAAGTAAGGGGTGATATAGCAAAAAGGCAAGTTGATGACAGGAAGAAAAGAGTTCAAGAGGCTGTAAGAAGAGAAACGGGCTTACTTCTCGATGTTGTGAAACAAGGCAGTGGATCCACCAACAATGGCAACTCGGCAAGGAGATTTTTTGAAAACTACACTAAATCTGCTGAACTGACCGGAATAGATGCTATGCTTTTAAGAAAAATCTGTGTGATCTTGCAGTGTATTTCATCAGGAGAGAAGATCAACGTAACTAAATTCCGAGAGTTCTGCTTTGATACTGCTAAGCTTTACGTGGAGTTATACCCATGGTATTATATGCCTTCTTCACTTCATAAAATTTTAATGCATGGGCCAGACATAGTTCAGAACATGTCAATTGTGCCCATTGGTTTTCTATCCGAAGAGGCATCTGAGGCTAGAAATAAAGATTTTAGAAAATATAGAGAGGGGCATTCTCGAAAGCATAGCAGTATCTCATGCAATGAAGATATTATGCACAATCTTTTACTGTCTTCTGATCCACTTGTTACAAGTATCCGTCCAAAAGGAAATAAGTTTGTAAAAAAATCTTCTTTTAAGGAATTTTATGAGCTTACGGATTCTGAGAAAAGTGATATCGAATTTGTTAACATAAATGATTTAGCGGACATCGATTCTGAATTTGAATTAATTGATGATGATGATGATGACGAAGATAATTAAATGATGTTATTGTTTTAAAATGTGTAACTTAGTAAATTAGAGCTTACATCTTAATTATTTATTGTACTTTTAATGAAACTAGGTAATTTATTATCAACTTACTTAAAAGTCATACTCTCATCAGTTCTTGTGAATATTTTTGTTAATATATATTTCTGTATATATATAATATATTTATAGACCTCTTAATAAGTCTGTCTGCGGTTTAAAGTAAATACAAATGGGGAAAAAACGTTTTTTTTTTTAAATTTTCATTTCCTTTTATCCCAGAAAGTGCACATTTGGCGCACTATGTGTCTTAGTATTAAATATAGCTCTTAGTAATAGCATTACGATATTAGAGACCGCTACTTGAAACAAGCCCGGAATCAGGAGGGAGAGAGCTCAATACACTCATTTTCATAGTAAAATTTCACATTTTCTCAAATTACTCCCGAAATATGGGAGTTATGAAGAAATTCATCACCACAATTTATGAAGGCATTAAGTAATCGAATAAGATGGCATCATTAGTTTGTCATAATTTTACTCTTATTTTTCGGACATGTCTACGTCCAACCGCTCCCATACATTCGTTCCACTGTGTGCCGTGGTATAGTTCGATTTAAACTTAGTGGTGGCTCGGAAGCTAGCTTCTTGCTGTGCAGTACCCCACCCCTCACCCCCGCTGACACGAAATTGTTACTGCGCAGCGACTCGCCTCATGTTCCGAGTCGCCATTAAGTTTGAATCGAACTGTAGCCCGCGGTCAATAAACACGGGAGCGAGATGACACGAGTATAGCGTTTTTCTGCATTAAATATGCACCATCCTACTCGCACGTTTTATGACCGCGACTGCCAGTACTTCCTTACATATTATAAAAAAAAGTCTTCCGCCGCGTCTGTCTGACTGTCGTCCTGTAAGCGATAAACTCAAAAACTACTGTACCGATTTTCATGCTGTTTTCACCAATGGATACAGCGGTTCTCGAGTAAGATTTTAGTATATAATAACCGACATCCACGCGTTTTAAGCCGCGGGCATCAGCTAGTATAGTATAAAATGAATGAGACTGGGCCAGTTTATGGAAATAAAATTATCGCAAATTAATGCAGGGCTTGAAATACCGTTAAAAATATGGTATTGTTACAGCCTTCTGATGCAGATATCGTTAACTAATAAATAACGTTATATTATTTAACATTATATCTGGCACATTTTATCGTTAAACATACGTAACGTTAAAATCTACGTTATCGAAAATTGTATCGTTATGATTTAGTTTTGTTACCGTCGCTCTGGATATCGTTAAAAATTTCAGACTGCATCTATGCTAAGACTGTGCCGTACGACTATTTGCGTGTATAATGATAGGTGTTCTCTTTGCTATTCTGTGTTGTGCTTGTTCTTGTGAATATACTTGGTTGGTTTGTCCGCCGGCCGCCTTTGAGAAAACGGGCCGGCAACGTCGCATAAAATAACAAAAATAATACCGGTAAAGTTTTACCGCTATTTTTACAATAACATTAAAAATACCGGTAATTTTTACCACAATTTTTAACGTTATTATTATGTTATGCTACTAAGTAACGCTACCAAATCGTACCGATATCCAGATATCTAAATACCGTTACTTTTTATGTGAATTGGTAACGTTTTCAAGCCCTGAATTAATGTAACAAATTATCAAGTGCGCCTAAACTACTGCGATTGGCTGTTGATAAATCATTCAACCAATCACAGCAGTGTCAGCAGTTTACGCGCGTTTAACAATTTCGGAATCAGAGGCCTTAATGTGAGTTTCTTTTAACCATCTCGACTTTACGCATCGACCGCGTTCGGCGCTCTGATTGGCTCTTCACCAGTGAAGGCCAGTGAAGGGCCAATCGTAGCGCCGAACGCGGTCGATGCGTAAAGTCGAGATAGTTAAAAGAAACTCACAATAGGGCCTCAGAACTGGCCGTTACTCTTTTCTCCAAATGAATTCAGATATGATAACTTGAATGAATTCAAATACTACAATCAATGAACACAACATATGTAGGTATATAATAAGCATTATTTTTTGGGATGGGCTCTACATTAAATTACCCATTGTTCTTCATACATTGTTATCTCGCGAGCAATGACCGACCCCGTCGATGGTTGTCACGGTTCATAAATATAAAATTTGCATATTATCTTTTGTTTAAATAGATGAATATGCAATGTTAACTTCCAGCTGGTTATAAACTCGCACATTTTTATTCTAGATGTGTTATTTTTCTTCAAAATGCAACTGCTAAATAATAACATATTTAAATTTAAAAAAACAATATTTACGTTCAGATATTTGTTTAAAACATTAAAAACCAAACTATACAAAAAAAAAAAAAACCGATTTCCTAAGTCCATCAGCTTAGATATCTTCTAAATAATAATCATGTCATATGTTTTAATATTTAATTTTCTTCAATGTTAAGTTTAATAATCCAGTGTAATAATGATTAATTGTAAATATTAATAACCCGCTGTAAACAATGCATAATTTACTGTAAACAATTCATTATTAAACATAAACATTGCTGCTTTGTTCCCCAGGACCTTACGCCGCCTAAAACAAAGGAAGGCTCGTAAGGAGCGGTCAGCGAAGAAACCTCCCAGCGGCGATGCCGCTGAAGTAGCTGAACACAGCTACGCGTCAGACTCCGAGTATTTTACTGACTACCAGTCTGTGTTAGGTAAGCATGTATTAGTTTGTACCAAACCTTCTTAATAATTTAAAAAAACCTCACAGATCTAAAATAGTTAATTGATTCAGGCGTGACTTTACCGAATTCCATTATAAAATACAATAGACGTAGATAATATTTAGTAACCCATTCCGCTTAACTATTCATCAAGAGTCATAAAAAACCTGTAAGAAATCGTCACGTGTTTCACCTCTCAACGAAGCATCCTCAGGATGACGATTGGTCAGTCGCGAACCCGAACACGACATGTTGCCACGCCGAGCGCCGGACGCAGTCTCTGCCTCGTTGAGAGGTGAAACACGTGTCGATTTCTTACAGGGTTTTTTATGACTCTTGAGGAATAAAATATTGTAGTCTTTCTGTCATAGATAACCAGTTCACGTTAGCCACCCAATATCTTTGATTCCATATCCTGCAATAGTCCAATACCAACCGGGGGTTGTCCTTGGGTGCACCGGTGTCCGTTGGTACCTCATTTAATTAAAAACGTCTAACGCGTACGAGGGGTCGAAGCTAACTCGCAGAGGCCGCTCTGCGAGTTGGCTTCGGCCCTCGCGGATCTACTGCGCGAGATCCCTTAGTGTTCAACTTTCGTCATATAAGGAACTTTGTGAATTTCATTGCTTCTAGACCGAGCAGATTAGACTGTATGTCGTCTCATTGTCGGGCAGTGCATGAGTAAGACTTAATAAGTTGTTTTGTTTTATTCAGGCACAGACGGCGAGATGGACAGCGAAGAGTTTTACGATGTACCCACAGATGAAGATGAGGACGATACTCTCAGGGAATCTCTGCGCAACGGACACGTGGGCAACGAGTTACCGGACGAGGTAAATAATACATACAGCTTTCCAAGGAACAGTAGGACTTTCGGAAGGACTCGTCTATCTTCGGAAATACGAACGGGCGATGATAAGGTCTATGGAGCTGTTACAACTGTGGAAGTACTTGCCTATTTTTGTATTACCATGAAAAAGACAAACTTTTGAGTATCAAAAGTACGAAAACTACCATTTTGAAAGGGGCAACTACATAGAATCAGTTTTATTTCTTTGTTTTTGACGATCAAAAGTGCCTTTTATGTGCCTATTTGAAATAAATTATTTGACTTTAACTTTGAGTGACAAATTACGATTTGCAACCGGAGTAGGTAAACCTTCAGAGAGAAAACTTCATACAAACGCGCAATGATAAGTGCACTACTACAAAGTTTGGTATTATAAAACTAAGAAGCATTGCCTCTGTGTGAAAAATTTGAGTAAAAATCAATCAACCAACTTAGAAGCAAAAATAACTTTTATTTTTTTAAATTTTAATTATTTTAATTGTATTTGTTTTCAGGAAGTATTAG
The DNA here is from genome assembly GCA_949152455.1 of Lithophane leautieri. Classification (NCBI taxonomy): domain Eukaryota; kingdom Metazoa; phylum Arthropoda; class Insecta; order Lepidoptera; family Noctuidae; genus Lithophane; species Lithophane leautieri. The sequence continues at coordinate 4,597,902 of OX424486.1, forward strand.
AAAAAGATAAAGTCGAAACACCTGCCATTACTTTAAAAGATGCGACATAGCTGTGGACTATTATACAGGTAAATTATTATAATAATACCAGCTTATTATTGTTTCACTGCAAGGCAAAGGCCTGTTCTCATAAGGCTCGAGCATTGATCACCACGCTTGCTCAAGACGGGTTGGCGATTTCAGACTTACATTTAGTATACATATAAGGTCAGGTTTCCTCCAGATGTTTTCCTTCACGTTATTGAAGCAAGTGATAATAATATTAAAAACATACATGCATATTCTATGCATGTATTTTTTTATATTTTTATTCGATAGTTTACATGGCAAAATATGTTTTAAAAAAAAATGACGGCAAAAAAGCAATTAAAAGTACTTAGAAAAATGTAAAAATAGCCAATCGACCTTGGCTATCTAAACGCCCTCCATTTGGCGCGCTTGGTGTCGTGACGTCGTGACGTTACAGTCTATGACAACAAACAAACAAGTGTCAAGCCAATGTCAAATACTCCTACTACAAAACACATTAACATTTTGATTTTTGTCATAGATTGTTACGTCACATTCCCTCTGACCAATACCGTCGCTTTTCAAGTATTTGAATTTCCCACAGTTTTTTTGGCACTATTTAAAAATTAATTTCTCGCTCAAAAAGTAATTTTATTCAAAAATATTGATGGAGGCATAATTCTGAAGTAATATAATTTATAAAAAAAATACTTGACCCTTATTTGAATTACATGCATATTCTCTATTATACAAGTGTAATAATTTGCGATAAAGTTCCACGCAGTTGCGGGAGCGAGATGGCAATAGGGAATATACACGTAATTGAAAACTTATCCATTGTGTAGGAGTCAAGGAGTAAATTCCTATTTTTTTTACATTTATTTCTTTAATTCATGCATGGCATGCATTATAACCTGAGAGATATTTCTCGACGGCAGGTGAAGCCATGTGCAGCATAAAATCTCTGACACCATGTTAGTCAATAAACACATAAAAAAAATATAAAAAAATTACTCTAATTTGTATTTTTTATGTTCCAGTGCGAGTCAACGCTAGTGGGAGTTTAGTTTTAGTCGATTAGTCGGGATTGGGGTATAACCACCGTAGCTAGAGTAATGTTGAAGATTTTACGAAATAGTAAGCGAACGAATGACGGATTTAGAGGTCAATGTTATACATGTTTAGTCTTTTTGAGGTCTTGTAAGTTGTTAATTAGAGATTTTACCGAGATTCATGATACAAGGAGTAATGGTTCACTCCGCAAAATCATTTAAATAAAAAGCGACTCATGCTACGACAAAATAAAGTGCAATTCAGGTTGCGCAGCGCTAATTACCTACAGTAATATTTATCTAAAAGTCGCCTCTCTATTGCGTAACTCGGACTACGTTACGCTCACTGAATTGACCCGACAAGACGAGCCCGCCGCGTACTTGTAGCTTCGTACCTAAAATGCGGAGTGAACCATTTGTATTCATCTGTGCCCTAGATTACTAAACTATCCTATAAGTTACGTTGTTACTAAACATTCGTAAAAAATACGAAATTGAAATAAAATAATAAATTTAAGAATCATCATTTCAGCTGAAAGTTGTCCACTGCTGGACATAGGCCTCCCCCACCGCTACTTCGACCGGTACTGTGCTTCCCGTATCTAACAGATCCTTTCTTTGGGTTGAGATCACATAATTATTAAAATCCTTGGTAATATTATAAATGCGAAAGTAACTCGTATCTGTCTGTCTGTCGCGCATTCACGCCACCGATTTAAATAAAATTTGGTACACAGATAGTCTAGAGCCTGAGAAAGGACATAGACATACTTTTTATCGACATACCACGCGGGCGAAGCCGCGGGCGGAAGCTAGTTATAAATATTTTTAAACTCTACCGTTGTTCGAACATGTACAGCGTGTAAAAAGACCTATTCCCTATATAACGCTTGGCAAAAATAGGCTTCCAAATCGAGTGTTCGACACTAAATTAATAAATACTGACAGTAAACAAATTAATCTCTAATTATACGCCTACTAGATTCTCATTAAATTCCTAGTAACAATTATTCCATAAAAAAATTGTAATCAATTGTAAAAAAAAATATTGTAATCAATTAATTGGTTAAACCTATTTAAATTCAATGTGACATTCAATTAATTGATATTTATATACTTTTTTGTTAATGCTCATGTTATTGGCATTGCCTAGTCATTATGAATATTGCACAAAGTACAGGACTTGGGTAATGTTGATAGTGTGAGTTTTGATCACATCTATGATAAATAATATTGTGAAATTATTCATCGTTTAGTCGACCTATGAAAATGCATTGATCAAGATTGTATAAACCTCCAACTGTCACTAACGAGACACAATAGAATTTTAATTGTTATCTCTGTTCGGCCAATCGACAGTTGAAGGGATAATCAGCCCATAAGGTTCCCACTGCTGGGACACAGGCCTCCTCTCTGTGAGAGGGAGTGGACCGTAATCCACCACGCGGGCCCAGTGTGGGTTGGTGGATGTCACATATCTTGCGATTTTTTTCAGTTCTGGGCCATGTTATTTTTCTCTCGTAGATTTTTCAGTCAGATTGTGGGTTATATTTGACTAGCTTTTATCCTCGGTTTCGATACCCCGGTCAACCCCACAGGAATCGTGCATTTTTCTGGAATAAAAGTGGTATGTGTCACTCGCCGGTCCATGAACTATCTCTATGCAAAAAATCATGTCGATCCATTGCTGCGCAAAAGAAGGACAAACCACCAAACACACTCTTATTTATAGTAGTAAGATTTGCAATGCAGTCTGTGAGAAAGATTATTTTTAAGGTCATTTGGTCGATTAAATGATGGTAATTTATAACATTAATAAAAATCTGCTACAGTCCGCGCGCGACTGTTAGTCACCGCCTAAGGTATGTGAGCGGTGAGATGTATTCATAATAAATTGTAGCTCTATCTACTCCTAGATTAGTCTTAAAAGCTTTATTGATGGAAATTCAAGCTTTATGCCTATTTAGGATCTTGGATTTTAGGTTGCACTTGACAAAATACATTAATCAAATGGGATTGTTTGATGAAAGCTTTGGCGCGAGAGGGCGCTAACTGTTTGTCACTTGTCAAAGTGATCTTGAATGCAGCCGCCTCTGTGGTCTACTGGTCCACCTGTCTCATATGAGGTCCCAGGTTCGATTCCCAGCGGGGGCAACATTTTCTACTCGGTTTGGTTGGTGGTAGGGCTTACTCTAAATCCGCTTGGCTACCACGATTTTATCTAAGTCTGTCGCTATAACAACAATGTTAACAGCATTGTTGTGTTTCGGCAGTTAGAAGTAAGATAGCCAGTTCCTCTGTGGTCGAGGATTCCAGGTGAAGCTCGCTTCCACCTTCTGCCTGATTATCACTTACCATCAGATGAGATGAAGGCCAATAATTTCTACGTTGTGGTTAAAAAAGCGACAAGTTAAAACACGAACCTTATTACCACAAAACCGTGTTTATCAATTGTGTAGCCTAAACACCTTTTAGACACGACATTTCTGTATGAAGTTTGGCATAAAACTGACATTAAACTCGCGTTTAACAAGTGCCGTGTCTAAGTTTTTGTGGTAATGCCCTAAAGCCACGTTTCCTCGGAGAGATGCACCACCAAAGCAAAACGGTGTCTTCTGTCACTCGCAACTCAACTGATATAAATTATTTAGTGTAGTCGGTGCTATGGCGAAAGTTACTCTATACTAAATGCAGTTTGATATAATATATGTTAACACTTTAGTTGCAATCAAATCCGGTGGCAGTCTCTTCAACAAATGATCAGCTTCTTGAAATTCAACCTTTCATTTTGATGATACAACAAATAAAAATGTTTATTGCAATTAAAAACAGGTTACAAGGTTTGGAGTCACCTTTTAAGTAAGGAATTCCTGGTGGTGGGATACTGCGCACTTCCACGTGACAATGTCCAAAAACGTACAAAATCTAGATTTTGTATATGACGGCGTCAGCGATGGCTGAGCGATAGTGCCGTCATCATCTCGATTCGGTGGTACTGAATCCATATTACAGGTTTACAATAAAACACGATGATATAGCAAATCAGTTAGTATTTCACTTTCAGAATAATCATCATAGTAGTTACAATACTAATAATGTTCACGCACTACTTTCCACGTTCGGGCAAACCGACAGTTTCGCAGAAGTGGAGGTTTGCATCCGCTCGTAGCCCTCACAACACTGACTCGTCGCTCAGCCACTTCCCTTAACGCGACTCTGTCCACCTGCCGCCCCACTCTAGCGAGCGCGTCCCGGCATTTACTGTCACCTTAGTACTACAATAATCAATTGAGAGACTATTATCGCTCAACTTTTATAATCTCCGACATATATTTGTGTAATAGATTGTTCGACACCATAAGGCCAGGGCTACGTCATCGGTGCGTCTTGCGGGGCGGCACTCGAATGTAACGCCGCTCTCCTCTCCGCAGTGGCACCGCTGCGACTCATTGCACGCTCTAATAACTTCTAACATTTGTTCTCGCCGCGGTGGCAAACGCCAGACGCAGATTGCGCGAGCGGTGATGTCGTGGCCAAGAGGTAAATCACTCATGGGATAATGTTCGTCAAAATGAATGTGATTGTGTTACGCAATTTGGTTGCAGGCTAATTCCACAAGACTTTCCAATAATGTGCCTTTATATTATATCAAACTGGACTAATAATATGCTCTTATTAATAAGGTTTTTTGGGGGCAAAAATAAGCCATAGTAGTAAAAAAAAATGTCTCTTGATTTGGTAACTAAAATAATTTAAAAACGTTTGAAGAAGACTAGTAGAATTTTGTAGAGGTAATTTTCTTATCAGAAAATGATATACTTGCTTGGGAATTGAATTAAATAATCGCACAAAAAGTTAAAAAGATGCATTGTAATGATTTTTATTTTTAACCAAATGAGGTGAAAACATAGGTTCTATGTTTTATATGAATGTTTTTTTTTTTATGTAAAGAAAGGTATTTTTGTGTGGGGATTGTTTTTTTTGTTAAAGGTTAATAGGCACAAATGGGGTGGAGTCGCCAAATGTATTTTTTAATATTTTGTTTTGCCTATAATATTGTGAATTAATAATGAATTTTGCCTTAAAACTTAGGTTTTTTTTTTACAAATACTTATGTACTAATATATTTTTTTACATATTAAATAGCTATATTTTTTTTTTTACTTAGTCCAATAAAGTAAGATTTAATTTATTTCTGGCGTCTTCACCGTTTTATTTAATGTACAGAAAATGTATTATGTATTACAATGATTATGTAAAATGTTAATTATTGCGCCTGTATACATCAATGCATTTATGGTAGTTGACATTTATTATTATGTAAAATATAAATTAAATTCTCGGTAAATTTTCTTCAAATTATTATTTGGGGAAGGTTAATCTCAAAAAAAGAATGCTAAAATATAAAATAATAAAAGCCTTTTTTACAGCAAGAATAACATTAAAAAAACTTAAATATTTTCCATTTTAGAACTTATTTTAATTAATTTCGGATATTTAAGAATGTCTCTCTATCTAACTAATTAACACAATTAATTATAAATGCTCACTTTATTGCTCAATCGTACAATATGACATTTTTAAATGCGATTATTTTTTTCACATAAATAAAAATCTAATTCATTTCAATTCTATTTCTATGCAAGCTGAGAAGCATCTTATATGATTTAACTCCAATTGTAATTTCATTTAGTTGATTGAAGAGTTAAAAAAATACTTTTCTGGCACCCATAATAATAATTATGATTCCGAAACGCATTTCACAATTTATATCAATTATTTAACTAATATTTATGATGCAGCTTTTCATTCCACGTAATTTTCATAAAATAATAATAATATAAATATAATAAAAAATATAAAAAATGCTTCAACGAGCTTAGGATTTTTAATTTTCGACAATAGTCCGCGCGCGACTTCTAATCACAGCCTGAGCTATGTGAACGGTGAAACGGAGGGCGACATTGACAAATTTGGCAGACCGAGTTACCTTGTCCTTTGTCTAGCTCTCCCGTCTCACCGCTCACATACCTCAGGCAGTGACTAGCAGTCGCGCGGCAGACTATATCTATACTTCGATTTTTGTTAGCTAAGTAATATCTTTGCATTTGGTATGCAAAAACTTGTATTCTTCTTTAATTTAGCATTATAAATATCTCATGTCATGTCGTCCAAAGCGATATCAGCAACATAATAAGAAAAAGTTACTAAAATGTAATGTATGTTCTTACTTATTATAATAATTATTCAATTTAGTTGTAATTCTTCAACGACATTCTTATTAAGCTGTAATCAGCTGATGTTATTCAATTAATTGAATAAAAAGTTAGTTTTTGTTTATTACGATGCAGTACTCGAAGTTGTTAATAGTTGTAGGCATTTTTTGGGATAACCGTCTGGTGTTTATTTTGTTATAAAAATAAAAATATTATTCAGATTTATGCATTTCATTTGTTGCCTGTATCGTGCAGTCTTTACCCGGACGTCTATGGTACTGTAAAATACACTACTACAAGGTTACAAAGGATGTTTTGGCGTTCGAATGACGTTGATAGAGTGGCTGACGCTTTGGTAAACATATAAATGGAGGGAGATAAACTGGCCAAGTGCGAGTCAGACTTGTACACGAAGGGTTCCGTATCACCGTAAAATATTTAGCAAAAGCACGTTTCTTGTATTAAACCCTCTTAAATTTTTAACTTTATTTTATTTATATTATTTGGTGTTATAGCGGCAATAGAAATAATAAATATAGTGAAAATTTCAACGGTTACCTATTACTGCGGAGGCTTAGAAATAGGTCACCCTTTAGTTACGGAACCCTAATAAGTTTGATTCCCATTTTTTTATCAGCACAAGCCATAAGCATATAATCAGGACTAAAGTTAAATAAATAAAAAACACGAAAAGATTTTGTATATAGCATTTATTTTACTACATACGAGTACATCAAATATAGAATGGACCTATTCTTATTTGGATATTCGTCTTACAAAATACTAATACTGAATACATTCTTTACTAAGTATGTCGCATATTGAATGATTTATCCAAAATGGTGCAGAGTTGGCACTGCCTGGCATTATTTGGAGCTAAAATACACATGCCAGTATCTTGCGCAAAAGTATGCAAGTAACTTGCACAAAAGTATGCAAGACACTTACACAAGAGCATTAAACTTACTGCAACATTCACAAGCGAGAAGTATTTATGGCTCAACGGCATACAAGCTACTTGTATACCTTTGTGCAAGTTACTGGCATGTTTACTTGCAGCTTGAGGCATAGCTTGCCCAATTTGTATTGGGTAAAATAAACTTTACAAGCAAATTTTGCCCAACTTAAAATGGTAAATTTGCTGTTTTAACATGCTTTTTTATCCAATGTAGGGTATCCAATGTAGGCAGAGAACACAGTGCAACTCTGCACATCAGAGGCATCGACCGCGTTCGGCGTTCCGATTGGCCCTTTACCAGTGAAGGCCACTGAAGGGCCAATCGGAGCGCCGAACGCGGTCGATGCGTAAAGTCGAGATGTTTAAATAAACTTACACTAGGGCTTCTGCAGATTTAGCTTTATCACACATTAATAACATCATAGCCATCAATTTATGTCTGTTTTGCTGACACTTTTTTTTAAAGTAAAATGAAATTCCTATAAAATCGAATTTCGAATTTCTTAAGTCTAAAGTAAATTAATAGATTTTTTCAATAATAAATATAAAATTTTATATAAATTGTCTAAATATTTAAACGTAGCCAGGATGAGACAAGTAATTGGTCAAAAAGAAAAGGAATTTGAAAGATATTTTTGATTTTAAGTATTGTTTTAAACATTGATCAACATATTTTTTTCCTGAAATTGTCAGGGGAATTAATTGTTTATTAAACTGACTCCCTAAGTCATATTCTGTCAAAAAAATACGGTTTTTATTTGAATTTAAACAGACAATTTTATTTGCTAATCAACTTGATAAACAATTAATGTGCCCGGATTTACTTCTATTTCACCTGGTTTCTTTTTCTTGTCTAATCCTGGCTACAGATACATAATAATATATACACATTTATTATATTTTACATAATAGAGAGCTCCATATTCCTGCACCTTCTCTTCAAATAGATTATTTCAAAGAAGAGTTTAGGTATATACCAAACAAGATATTCTTTCGTACAGTATGTATAAATCAAAGATTTAAATTGTAGATTTGTGCCATAATAAGTCGCACGAAACGGTCCTTATTGAGAAGAGTGAGCTCACACAATAATAACGGTGTTTAAATGACAATCAAGCCACTGCGTCATTGTGTGTGACAGAGGTGTCAAAACGAAAAAAAAACGCGACCATCATTTGACATGGCTGGGCGAATCTACGATTTAAATCTTTGGTATAGATTTATTAATTTAAAACAAGCTAAAAGCTCCGAGATTTAACATTGCATTTCAGCGAGATCGACCGATTCGTGTATTAAAAAATAAAAATTGAGGTAATTTGTGTGTTCTTTCTAGCCTTTTAGGACGTATTGCCAATCTAAGTATTTTTTTCTTATCTACGCCTTGTTCATTTCTCTATCTAAACGCGACCATCATTCTTCAGCGAGATATGATCAAATATAATTATAATTATATATACAATTAAATATTTATATAATTCAATCTTTCATTTTACGTAATTATACATTATATATTTACATATACATATAAATTCCTAATACCTACCTCATGTACCTGTGTTACTCAGTATGCAACATACTATAAAATATCACTTTTTTTTACACTGCTTACCTCCATATTAAAATAAAAAATACTAATATTAAAATAGAATTTTCTAAAATTTGGGAGATAGGCATCATCAATTTATCCTATAAGTATTTATACTCATTTTAAAGGTTTTAATTTTAAAACAACTTTTAATGTAGATTTAATTTGAAAATGCATTTAACATGATTAGCAAATATTTTTCTAGTGAAAAACAGTGGCTTTCTTTGTAAAGTTACTAATAAATTCAAGTCACATTGGAAGTCTGCAAGCGTCTTGCAACGAAGGGGCTCGTGGCTAACTAATAATAGCCGTACGGGTCTATGGACGGTTAAGCTACGCTTACCGAGATCGGGCCGTAGATGGGTGAACATCCATTTCATATAGAGACGCCTCCGTGACTCGGAAAGCAAGCACGTTACGCTGTTGGTCCCGGCTGTCATTTGAAGATCTTTGCGAGTTGTTAAAGGTAGTCAGAAGCCCGAAAGTCTGACAACCAGTCTTATCAAGTATTACCCAAGTAACTGGGTTGACAGGCAGTCGCTCCAAGTCACTTGCACACTGAAAATCTGACTGAAGTTTAACTAAATATAATCTTTAGATATAAATCATAAACAGATATAAATAACAAATATAATATTCTACTCGTACCTATATCTAATTTAGGCCTAAAAACTGTGAAATACAGATAGACATTCAGATTAGTTAGAAAAACCTTAAAATAGTACGTTAAATTGGAGACGGTTTTAACGAAAAACATTATTTTAAAGATGCATTTTTTAAAGACTAATTGTGCACATTTTGTTTCGCGTCTAGAACCCTTCCGTTCCTAAAATGCATTGACAAATTAAATTATCTGGCAAAACTTCACAAACGTGATGAGTATCGACGATGCTAAAATTTATTTTCTAATAAATTATTATTTTAAAATATTAGAAGTATTATAAATATATTTAAAAAATAAAAAAAATGTATTAATGTATTTTTCATTATTACATTTTTTTTTATTGTAAATTCCCCAATACACATAAAAATAGGAAAAATAACGAAACATCATGACTTTTTTAAATCATAATTTCAATTAACTGCATTACCAGCGGCCGTTGAACCCGTAACAAGAGGTCGATTTGAAATAAAACTTTTATATCCTTAACAGATATTGGTATCAGGCCTATGAAGTTTTGCCAGTTAATTTAATTTTCCGATGTATAATGATTGGGGTGTGATTATTAATTTATTGCTTACAATATTTTTATTAAAGCATTATAAGATGTTCAGTAAAGGGATGTCTTTTCTTAAAAGAGGGATTCCAGAGAACTTACCGAGATTTATTAAGTCTGGCTTTTTTCGAGATAGCTACAATTATCTTCAACTTCCCAAAGTAAAAAAAAAAAAAAACAAATGTGTATAATATTGTGTCTAAGATTGCGTCCATGATGCGCAGAGTGCGTGGGAACGTCAACGGCAGTCTGAAAGTCATTAGTGATAAGCCATGTTGCACCATTATGGTGCATTGGGTGCATGTACAGTCACGGACTTTAATTGATGAGCCACTTGGTACTGTTCGTATTTTAGCCGTGTAATGCAAATCGGGCTTAGTCGGTTATACTCATACATCGAGACACGGAAAATCATGTATTCGTATTAAAGAAGAAAATGATATTTAATATCTTTACCGGTTGGCTAACCTGAGAGACAAACAACTATAAACTTGACAGCAGCTCCTAAACTAATTTAGGTAACAAATTTTGAGGCGGCGTCAAATACACGCTAGAATTATGTAATTAATTAGTTTGTTTGTTTGGCGCCGCCTTAAAATTTGTTACTTAAATTAGTTTAGGAGCTTAGTTACACTATAAGGTTTATTTTTATTTTTCGTCGGTTTATTTTTTTTTGTAAACGACGTCATGGCAATCACCATGAAAAAAAAAACCCAACATTTTGTGTTCTATCCCCCTGTATCTCCATCTCCCTTTCAGAATTGACATTCTTTACAAAACATCCTGTATATTGTTTATGACACCAAATAAAGCAACGAGTTTAATCTTACTTTATTGTGTAAGAGCCAAAAGTTAGGTAATCAAAGAATACATTTATATTTGTAAACTATTTATAAAAATAATCGTGTGTACATATATTTTCAAATAATCTGTTACTGTGCGAAGAGTTTGGGGCATTACCGGCTTTAATATTCTTAGTAGTTTCCTCGAAATCATGTAAACAATTACACAATCAATTTTACGGACTACACTTATTTGTAAAACATGGCACTTAGTCAACAATTGGCTCCCCCACCCTACTTACTAAAACATTTTACTTAATAAACTAAAAACTAATAAATTGCTTTGTACTAAATTAAAATAGGCTATTTTTTAATTATACTAAAAAATTACGAGATTTTTCTATGCGCAGTAACAGTTTACATTTATTTTAGTATCAACATTATGTAATAATATTATTGACACAAGCTTTGGATACAATATTAAAGAACTCCCTGACTCCTGCGCTAGTGTTAACTTTATTACATTACTGGAATCAGTTTTCCCCTTAAATAAAAATTACAGATGAGATGTTATAGTGTGGCCATTAGTGCTGTGCACTCCCTGAGGTATGCGCGCGGCGAGACGGGGGGGGGGGGGAGGAAGAATCGGCTGCTGCGCTCTGTCAGTGCGCCGCCAACGCTCGTGGCGGCAGGTAGTGTTATCTGTATCGGACTGTCTATGTCAGACGCACATGGGATAAATATTCAAAGATGGGTCGTGCGTTATCTCGTGATATGAAGACTGACATTTTTAAGGTGGCTGAATATTTTAAGAAAATAAAAGCAGACAAAGAAAGCTTTGAATTCCTCTATGCTACCGCGCGGTACACCTGCGTACCAAAAACCATTGTAGTTAATTAGAATGTCCTTGAAGAATTAATTTATATTTGGGTTACATTTTAATCAACTAAGTAAGTATAATATATTACAGACAGATAGCCTCCGACCACAAGCCTTAGAAATGCAAACTGATTTCGTAAGATCTGTCCGACATGTATCGATCTCATGTGAACTCATGCACTTTTTTCTTCGCCTCCCACCTCGCCGCGCATACCTCAGGGAGTGCACAGCACTAATGGCCACACTATACAACAATTTTTTTTTTTTAAATCCTGTGTAAAAGAGAAAAAAATGAAACCAAACATCTAGTAATGTGTCGAAGCCAGTGGCGGATTAAATTTCAAGAGCGCCCTACGCAAACACCTCATCGACGCCACCTAGCCTATTTACACAATTAATTTTATATTAATTTTCATGTTTTTGTTAAAAATCTACCGCGAGCGCCCCTTTGTATCCTCGCGCCCCTAGGCACGTGCCTAATTTGCCTTAGGGTTAATACGCCACCGGTCGACGCCTTAGAGTGAAAACCTCGTAAGTGTAAAAGACACAGACACAGTCGTTTGACATTGTTCTCACATATAGAAGCACCAAGAATACTGTACCCAGGATTTTGTAATATCTATATACATTTTTAAAAGAGTGTCCTTGGAGTTTCTTGCCCGTTCTTCTCCATAGAGATCTACGAATTTGAATGGGCAACTAGCTTCAACTTTATGACTAACTGACCAACTCTTTGACAATTCAAAAGTGCCGGTTTAATTGAAATAAATGCTTTGAGTTTGAGTTTGAGTAACTTGTCAAGAGGAAGAAATAATTGCGTGCTGTAAAATTTTTGTACGGCGTCTTTTATGTTGTTTTTATTAATTAATATGCGGTGCACATCTCTGGGGCGCTGGCTCCGGGGCACCTCCAACACCATCCTGACCGTATTTGCGAACAGGTTTGATTGTCAGTACATTAACCATTGTTATATGGTTAATGTAATTAATGACAAACAAACATTACAAAATGACTCAGAGGCAGGCGTATTATTACGCATTTTTATTTTATTTTAATGTTTTAATCAAATTCCAATTTAATTAGATGATTTTAATCAAATTTCAATTGAATTTTGTGATTTTAATCAAATTTTATGATTTTAATAAAATTTCAATTCTATATTCTTAATTTTATTTTTATTATTTACTTACGAGTATATGTTTTTGTTTAATGTGATTGAAATTTTAAATTTTTATGATCTTATATGGGTTGAAATAAATGATTTTTTAATTTGAATATCTACTAAATAAAAGACGCCGTACAAAAATTATACAGCACGCAGTTTTTTCTTCCTCCTGACAAGTTTTTTTTTACATTTACGAGGTTTTCACTCTAAGGCGTCGGTATGTGTGTGTGCGAATGCATGTGTGCGTGTCTGTGTGTGCGTTTGTGTCAGTACTACGTGCAGTAGGGTTAGTTTGAGGTAGGGGTCATCTAAGCACCTTTGATAATACATTCTATAGTATTATAGACTACTCAACCATTGCATTTGGTGATAATGGAATAACTGATTACCTCGTTCCGGTTTAGCAGTTAGTGTCACTAACTCTTTCAGTTTTTTTTTTCAACCATTCATCACTAGATGGCGTGAATTTTAATAAAAACAATCTGAAAGAGGTGGTGAGTGACAAACGAAAAGAGTTTAAGGGGTCATTGTACAAATTTTTTGCTATAAGAACAAACCTGTAATCGCAGTAAAAAATTAGCTGTTCTTTATATTTTGTCGAGTTTCTTGACTTATTTTTGTGATTTCAGAGTTGCTTCCTTAGTTAAAGATGTTCATAATGATGAGTACAATGACCCCTTAAAGGATTTTTAGTTATTTCAATTACAGTTGTACTTGTAGTGTTTTATGTGTAGTCGTATGTCCAGTTCCGTAGAACTCATTTCAGGAAAATTTGGGAACTCCACTTTAAATCTATAAAACTATTAAAAATCAAAATCAAAAACATATACATCAATATTTGTTTTTCATTAAGTATTTTTAATGAAAACATGTCGAAAACAAATGACTGAAGACTGGAAGCCGACCCCGACATGGTTGGGAAACGACTAGGCAGATGATGATGTCGAAAAAAAATAATAATTTGGTGGTTTTTTTTTTGTTTGATAAGATTGATCGTATCAAGGACCAAATTACATTTTTTTTTTTTTATGTAATAAAATACGTAATCTATCATCAAAGAACTTCACTTGTGCAAACGAAAACCTCGTTTGCACAAGTAACATCGCAATCGGATGAATAATAAGGGACAAGCAAATAAAACATAGATTTTTATTTACATTTATATTTGTATCTTTTCATACACGAAATCTCTTAAGGTGTCATTGTACTCATCATTATGAACAATTTTCATTATGGGACCAAACCAGAAATCGCGAAAAAAAACCCAACTGTTCCCTACATTTTGACGACCTATGCGAACATAAATGTAAAGAACAGTTGTTTTTTTTGCCAGGGTTGCGGAAAAGTCCGAAAGGGATTCCGGGACCCTTGGCAACAGGCAACTGAAGGAACACGGGTGGGTCAGTAAAAGTCTGACACGCCCTCCCGCTCCGCCCAGAGCGGCAGAAGTCGTTTGAAGATTTACCAAACTCCAAAAAAAAAAAAGGGTTGGTCCCATAATAAATGTTGTTTATAATGATGAGTAAAATGACTCCTTAAGAGATTTCGTGTATGAAAAGATTCACCTTATAAAGATTGCGCGTTATATTTATTCCTAATTTTTTATTTAAATATTTCTAATGTTACTGACTCTAAAATCTACTGTGCGACAATCTGTGACCATTCATTTATTTTTACATTATTTATACTAACACCTATGTCTAATTAATGGGGATGATCGGTCAAAGCTAGTCGATGAGGAGGAGCTCGTGGCTAAGTAATAACAGCCGCACGGGCCGATCCGTCAGGTTAAGCTACGCTTGCCGGGGTTGGTCCATGGATGGGTGACCATCCTTACATATCGAGACTCCTCCGTGCCTCGGAAAGCACGTTAAGCCGTTGGTCCCGGCTGTCATTTGTTGATCTTTGACAGTCGTTACAGGTCGTCAGAGGCCGAAAGTCTGACAACCAGTCCTACCAAGGGGTATCGTATTACCCAGTTACTGGGTTGTGGAGGTCAGATAGGCAGTCGCTCCATGTAAAATACTGGTATTCAGCTGGATCCGGTTGGACTGGAAGCCGACCCGAATATAGTTGGGAAAGTTTCGAGTTTCGTTATTACTTAGCCACGAGCTCCAAGCTTGGGGTTATGTGTATATATGTATGAATATTTTGTACGTATTATTTAGGCGTTGGCTAGTTATAAGTTATATCACTCATAGCATCTCCTTTTTATAGTTAAATATTTACGGCTACTGAATATTATTATTTTAGATGCATATTTGTCTCCACATAAAATACTGGTATTCAGCTGCATCTGGTTAGACTGGAAGCCGACCCCAACATAGTTGGGAAGAGGCTACGCAGGTGATGATGCATGTATTTCGTCAGATGTTATCCTTAGTATCAAATACAGTGGAATATATAGCTAATATTTTTAAGAACGGTTATTCTAAAAGTTTGCAACGTCGTAAATAGCTGTCAAATATTTAAGAATATTAAAAACGAATTGCAATTATAACACTAAATTTGATGTTGTAACCGTTTTAGGTGTAAAAGGAACATTTGGAAAGTTTCCAAATACTTTTTTACATCTATAACTAAATATTCGGTGTTAAGGTAATAATTATTGCATTTCATAATCAATATTTTAGTTTACTAGTTAGCCATATTTCGTATTTCCATTTTCGAGTGATTTGGCATTTTATATTTTATTTAAAATGTATGATAAAAAATATAAAACGTCAAATGACTCGATTAAAAAAAAAAAAAAATGTGAGTCAAAAGCCGTCTTTTGAATATAAATGAATAAATGACCTCTCCTACGTCCCCTTCATGGATTGCCGACATATAACCAATAATAACCATGTATATATTTGATGTATACATAAGTTGATACTCGTTACCTCAAAAATTCAGTGGGGGTTAGTTTTTCTTGTACATTCCGTTCCCTTCGCTTTGGGGTTCAGATTACGTCATATCCTTAGGTTTCTGTAAAGAGAGAGTTAGAACTGAAAATGTAGAACATAAAAAAGGTTAGCCTTTTGGAAAAGTCTTTTGAGATTTCTGACTTTTCTAGTACTCAACACTCCGATAAAGATTTGATTTGATCCTTTAATGAAACAGGATCGTTGGCATCAAAAAAAGTTTATACGAAAATGGTGTATATTGTACATATTTTTTTTCATTGTATACATAACTGTACATTTTTGTTTTTTCATTGTATGCATAACTGTACGTATTTTTTTTTCTTTGTATGCATAACTGTACTTATTTTTTTCATTGTATGCATGACTGTGGGTACGTATTTGAATATCGAAGATTAAAATACCTACGCTTAATATACCAATGTTCAAAACATCGAAAATTTAAATATCGATTATATCAAAATGTCGAAAATTGTTATACCTAAGCTTAAAACGTCGAAGATTGAAATGCCGAGTGATTAAAATTTCGAATGATTCAAAATATCGAATGACATTATGCCTAAGTTCAAAATATCAACATTTCATACATCTAAATTCATAATATCTACGTTAAAAATACCTACTAGTTGAAATACCGAAAAAAAATTATATAGGCAGTATGAGTGTATTCATAAATGTAGGTAGATGTGAAATTCTCACACCCTGCAAACCCATTGCTCACCTAGTAACTGATTACCATCTAGCAGCAAACAAGCATGCAGCAATCATGCAACATGCAAGCAAGCATGGTTTCTGTCACGGCTCCGGCGCTGCAGGGCTCCGGCAGTCCCACGCGAGCTTAACGTCGCAGATGGTCTAAACGCTCACCACCGCAGCTTCGGCTTGTTGGCCGGCTTCGCCGGCCAACCTCAGCTGCGGCGGCGGGTGTTAAAACCACCTGCTCCTCAGCTCGCGGGCTGCCTCGCCCCTCCGCGCCTACGCGATTCTAAATTACACTCTAGGGGTAGGGCAGACAAGACTACGTGGAGTCGGTTTTGCAGCGATACGTTTCTGTCACTAACTTTAGTAGCACAACATATTGACTTTCAAGAAAATATTTTAATTTAAAGACCTAAATAATACCTTCACGATTGACCTATGCTTGTACACTAGACACTGATTTTCATGGATAAAATAGGTCAAAATTGTTCCGAAACCGAATTGGGGCACCCCGAATTTACGTAGTCTTTTGGCTGTTACCCCTAGAGTGTATATAAAAATCCGGAGGCGCGAAGGGAGGACAACCCCCGCCCGCTGTAACAAAGCATAGGCACCCGTGGGAGCCGTAGCGGCTGAGGCTGGTCGCCGGAGGCGACCAGCAAGCCGAAGCTGCGGAGGTGAACATGGGTGCCTATTCTTTGTTACGCAAGAGCGAAGGGGTTGCACTTCCCGTAGCGCCGGAGACGTTGCAGAAGCAACCTTTTTCCACTCATACTACTTACATCAATTTTTTTTCGATATTTTAACTTGTAGGTACGTATTTTTAGGGTGAATTAATGAATGTATTAAATGTTGAAAATTAACCCATTTCTACACGTAGGTATATTCATTTTCGATGTTCTATGTACCCATCGATATTTAGGACGTTCGATAGTTTGTACTTCGATATTTGGATCTTTCGATGTAACTTTTGTAGATATTTAGATTTTAGATATATTGGACGTAGGATATTTAACCATTCGATACTATAAACTTTCGTTATTTTAATTTTCGGTTTTATGGTCGTTCGATTTTTCCATTTTCGATGTTATGAACATCGATATTTTAACAGTAGGTATTTTAATCTTCGATATTCAAATACGTACCCATGACTGTACATGTTTTTTTTTCTTGGTATGCATAACTGTACATTTTTTTTCATTGTATGCATAAATGTACTTTTTTTTTTCATTGTATGTATAACTGTACATTATTTTCAAAATTTGTGAATGTGGATCAACATTTCTCAAAAATATAAGGACAGTCTCCTAAGACCGTTTCTTTGTAACTAACAATGGTTAAGGGACGCACCCTTGCTGCCCCGTCTCAAAAAAACACCCTGTATATGATATTGATAAACCCCTACAGCTTTTAACCGACCTCTATGAAAGTTTTATTTTTGCATAGAGATTTTCAAAGGTTTTTTCGGACCTTGCTCAGCCGAATCCGCGAGCAGAAGCTAATTTTATAAATGGGAAAGTCAGTTTATTTGTTTGTTTGGTACGTTTTCACGCTAAAACGGCAGAACGGATTTGGATGAAATTTAGCACAGGGCCATGACCATGACCTGGAATAATAGGACATAGGATACTTTTGTCCCGTTATTCCCACGGGATCGAGACTTACGCGGGTGAAACCGCGGGTCACAGCTAGTATCTAATACTTACAAGTAAATAAGAGCGCCCTCCGTATTTACTCTTCGTCTTCATGCTAGGTGTCCTGTGTCGCACAATACAACGTCGCCTGCCGGTGTACACCTGAAATAACAGAGAATATACAATTTTAGTTTTATTACCCGACTACGGCGAAGTAAAAAGGAGGGTTATGATTTTGACCGGTATGTATGTATGTTGTCAAGATATCGTTGGAAGCGTCTTGATCGTTCGCTGGTTATAGGCTATGTGACGTCACATTAAATTAATAACGGCCCCTCTAGATGACATAAAGTAAGGAACTTAAAAAAACATATTTTTTAATCATACCACTTTGGGTATCAAATAAAGGGGTTAAATTAGCGCATTTCAAAAATATATACATATATTATAAACCGAAAAATAATTAAATAAAAATAAAAGTTATAAAACTAAAACCCAACTACGACAAAAAAAACAATCAACTAAAAAGTTATAAGCACGACGCCACAGTCAGACAAATAAAAAATCCGGAGTCACACGTGTTAGGGCATAAATCGAACAGTTTACGTGTGTCTCCGGATTTTTAATTTGTTGAGTTGATTGACTTTTTTGTCGTAGTTGGGTTTTAGTTTTATAATTTTAGTATTGAGTAAAACGAAAACACTACATATTTGTTATAATGTTGAGATGTAAGTGTGTTTAGAAACCTCAATACAACAATTGTAAAAACATCTTGTCAAAAAAAGCCGACAACAACTCCACGGATACACTTTAAAAAATAATTTGGCTTTTACAATGTTTTCAAATTATAGTGTTAATAGGTGTGGGCGTCGTTACGGGTCGTCAGAAGCCCGAAAGTCTGACAACCAGTCTTACCAAGGGGTATCGTATTACCCTGTTACTGGGTTGTGGAGGTCTGATAGGCAGTCGCTCCATGGAAAATACTGGTATTCAGCTGCATCCGGTTAGACTGGAAGTCGACCCCAACATAGTTGGGAAAAGGCTAGGCAGATTGATTGAGGTGTGGGAGGACAGTGAAGGGCTGTTGACAAGTGCTAGTTTTGAAAAAATCTCTTGTCCTCATCTTCTTCAAGTCACGCCGTGATGATAAAGGCACCTGTCACAGCGAGATAGACATTTTGGATAGACAACTTGACTACTATTCATGATGTGTATCCCGCTGTCCCGAGTGTCATCGCTGCAGGAGAGTCAGGGTCGTCTAATGATCGAAAGATGTTTCTTTTTTTTTCTTATATAATTTTTTTATACTACCAAGGGGGTTTAATGGGTGTCAACGTTTGTCAGGTAAAGGAGATCATTCATCGTCCATTAATTTTTGGGCTATATGTGAAAGTACCGGTCAAACAAAAAAAGAGCTATATTCCGAAAGATTACGTCTTTATTTTTATTTTTTATTACTACAAGCTATTAAGTAATTTAATTAGATGAAGTACTATTAATTATTCTAACCAGTATTTTTTCTATTTCGTATCAGCGCAGGATAAAGCCCTACAGATTTGGTCCAATAGTGAAAAGTGAAGAGAATAACATGTTCTAACGGAATGGATAATTATTTTTGTTTGACTTTCATTATTTAGTCCAAAATGAATGATCTCCTTTGTAACGCGGTCTTGGATTAAAAAAAACTAACTGATACTTCAAAAATAAAGAATTACCCTGTTTCAGACAGAGAGATAATAATTATTTATCATGATTACTTACCAAGGTAGCATAGCACAAGGCTGTTAATGATTGTGGCGGCATCTACATCGCCACATGTGAACATCATCATACTGACGTCACAAAAATCCTGCATCGCGCAAGCAGAATTTTCCGCGCGACATAGCATGTATACAACGTCCCGACATCAATTGTCGGGCAGTTGCCTACCAGACGACACAACACCTGTTTCAATGGAGGATGAGTGAACTTTTCACCGTGTGCCTCATAGATGATGATGTCACTCACCTGGGTACCGATGCTGGTCAGTCGGGTCGGGATGGTCCGGGTCGGGCGGCGGCGCCCGGGTGAGCGCCTCGTCCCCGCCCGGCAGGCAGGTCTCTACCATAGCCTCGAGGCAGTTTACGAACAGTTCGCTGCTTTCTGCTGTGCATTGGTTCTGGAAGGGAAAAGAAAAAAACTTTTCACAAAAAAAAAACATACCGACTTCCAAAAAAAAACACTAAAAAAGTTAAAGGTAGACCATTATCTGGAGAAGGACATTGGGTACTTTTCATCCTGGGTCGCAGACGAAGGCGTGAGCAACAGCCATAAATAATATCCATACTAATATTATAAATTCGAAAGTAACTCTATCTGTCTGTCTGTATGTTACCTTTTCACGCCTAAACCACTGAACAGATTTGGATAAAATTTGGCATGGAGATAGATGGCACCCTGGGGAAGGACATAGGCATATACTTTTTATCGATATACCGTGCGGGCGAAGCCGCGGGCGGAAGCTAGTAATAAATAAATAAACAATACATGCATACATTTTCTACATTTGTATCTGTATTTTTATGGTGTACATAATAAAGAGTATTCTATTCTATTCTACATGACTAACTTTAGTGAATGGTCCAGCGAATCTCCACAGACCTCCAAAGCCACAACTCTGCATATAATGCAACTGTTGTTGACTTGCGTCCTCACTGGCTATCATGTTCTGAAAGAAAAGAGATAAAAAATAATAACTGTTTGAAAAAAAAAGTCAATGAAAGTGATTCTGGTTTTAGTAAAACTTAAATCCTTACTAATATTATGAATGCGAAAGTAACTCTGTCTGTCGCGCTTTCACGCCAAAACTAGTGAACTGATTAAAATGAAATGTACACAGGTATTTACACAGTTTGGTACACAGATAGTCTAGAGCCTGAGAAAGGACATAGGCTACTTTTTATCGAGATACCACGCGGGCGAAGCCGCGGGCGGAAGCTATTAGTATTTTTTTTTTATTTAACCATTTATTTATTAGTCACGAGCAAAAATTCAATAACCATTTTTTTGTGGAATAACTATTGCAACTTTGAGATGATACGTATTCATAATAACATTTTCGTTATATTCCAAAATACTATGTTCGTTATAACGAACGATACAAATTACAAACAATACAGTAGGAGAAAATCACTTTAAAAAATTGCTAAGTGTATACATATTGGTGCTGGTGACTGTACACACATAATAAACAAACAGACAAGAAGAAAAGAACAGAAAAATACTATTCTTTATTTATATTCATAATTTTTCTTTCTCATCAATCGAGTCTCTCTCAGGACTGCACTCGAGTCCAGCGCTCGGCGTGGCAACACTTCGTGTTCTGGTTCGCGACTGGTCAATCGTCATCCTGAAGATGCCTCGTTGAGAGGTGAAACACGTGTTTTCTTACAGGGTCTTTTTATGACTTTTAAGGAATAAGTTACTAAATATATCTACATCTATTATATTCAACGAAATTAGCTTATTTATGAGAAGCGTTACTTTTTAAATCTATGTTATATATTTACCTGTATAATACTCTGGACTGCGCTCAGTATCAGCTGATCGTGGCAGTGCATCAGCACGTGATTGATCTTCATGTCTAGCAGACTATGACTGTTAATAAAATGAACATGGATTAGGTAAGAATCGGCTTTGCTCAGGAACGAGATAGAGTATGTAAAAAACCGGCCAAGTGCGAGTCGGACTCGCGCACGAAGGGTTCCGTACCATTGTCTATAAAAGGAGCAAGAAAATTGCGTTTGTTGTATGGGAGCCCCCTTAAATATTGATTTTATTGTTTTTTAGTATTTGTTGTTATAGCGGCAACAGAAATACATCACCTGTGAAAATTTCAACTGTCTTACTATCACGGTTCATAAGATACCACCTGGTGTCAAACGGACGGACGGACAGACGGACGGACGGACGGACGGACAGACGGACAGACAGACACACAGACAGACAGACGGACGGACAGCGGAGTCTTAGTAATAGAGTCCCGTTTTACCCAGGAACGGAACCCTAAAGAGGTTCTGAAATGCAGACGGGATTTATTTAATTGAGCGAGAGATACAATTAAAAAAAACCACCCAAGTGCGAGTGTGACTCGCATACGAAGGACTCTGTGCCGTATTAAGATCGCGAAAAAACTGCTGAAAAAATAACACGTTTCTTGTATGGGGACCCCCTTTCATTATTAACTTTATTTAATTTGTATTATTTGTTGTTATAACGGCAATGGAAATACACAATGTGTGAAAATTTCAACTGTCTTACTATCACGGTTCATGAGATATAGTCCGCTGACAGACGTACGGACGAACGGATGGACAGCGGAGGCTTAGTAATAGGGTTCCATTTGGCACCCTTCGGGTACTGGACCCTAACAACTGAATTAGGAATACTTACATAACTGGGAATACTTTGGGGAACACAACGGAGCCCTCTGCCAAGTACTGGTATAGTATTCTGATCTCGTCTTCATCTAAAACAAAAACGTAGATTAGCACACGTCACAGGAAATCATCCCTCAAAATATTGTAAAACATTCTTCATTACAATACAAGTTAAATATAACTCAAAAACTACACAAGCAAAATTAATAAAAAAAAAAAATATGGGACCACCTCGGGAGTATACCCTTTCGAACAAAATAAGAAATTTGTAAATCGGTTCACAATTGGCGAAAATATCGAAGAAAATACACAAAAAAAAAAGCCTACAGATGAACATAGAACCTACACATTTGAAGAAGTCGGTTAAATATATAAAAAAAACCACCGAGACTGTACTGGTCTTCCGGATATCCTGTCTGCAGCATCAGACCACGAATTCCATAATCTTGCATAGATATATAGCATACATAGGTATTTCAAACTACCGCAGCTAAGACAGAAGAGCTGATGACCTTGAAACGGCTAAACCGATTTTGATAAAACATCTAAGAACCATCGCTAGAAAACCTCCTTTCAAATAAAAAAAAAACCGCATTCAAATTGGTTCACCCGTTTAATACCTGCGGTGCCACAGACAGACACACACACATAGCGGTCAAACTTATAACATCTCTCACTTTGCGTCAGGTGTTAAAAATTAGTCAATCAATCTGCCTAGCCTTTTCCCAACTGTTGGGATCGGCTTCCAGTCTAACCGGATGCAGCTGAATACCAGTATTTTTCATCCTACACAACCCAGTAATTGGGTAATACGATACGTGAAGACGATGTACCAGTAATAAAACTAAAAATACTGGATCGCTGTAGCACTTACCCGTAGTGTACTTGACGAGCGTAGCAAGCACTGTGAGCACGAGTGCTTGAGTAGTGAAGTCGGAGAGCACTGACGGGTCGAGCAGACTGTTGCTTTCAGGGCTGCTCGTGTCCTTGTCAGTTGATGCTTGCTGTGAAAAAATAAACAATAAGGACCTTACCACAAAAACTTAGACACTTGTTCAACGCGTGTTTAGTGTCAGTTTTTATGACAAACTCCATAGAGAAATGTCATGTTTAAAAGGTGTTTCAGCTAAACAACTGATAAACACGATTCTGTGGTAATAAGGTAATTTTCTATAGTCGCAGTAATTCCAAATTATATTAAAAATTTTGGAATTTAATGTGAACAATCAAACTCAAAACTCAAAGCATTTATTTCAATTAAATTATTTACAGGCACTTTTGAATTGTCAAAGAATCGGTCAGTTAGTTAGAAAGTTGAAGCTAGTTGCCCATTCCAAAACGTAGATCTCTATGGAGAAGAACGGGCAAGAAACTCCAAGGACACTCTTTTAAATGGCATTAAGTCCGCCTCTGTACATTTATGTGCTTAAAGTATTAAATAAATAAATAAATATGGATATAGATATTACAAAATCCTGGGTACAGTATTCTTGTGGCTTCTATATGTGACAACAATGTAAAACAAAAAATAACCAAAAACAATTAAAAATATAAAATTTAAAATAAGCTCTGGCAAATAAGAGGTGACCAGTCTCAACTGACGGCGCGCGTTCACGAACATGACACGTGGATCAGCACCATCCAGCTCAACTATTTTGTAGGGAACCGAATGATCCAACACACGCGCCACCATCAGCGAGACGTTTAAGTGAGCATAAAATACTCTCATCTGCCATGCTATTTCAAGTCAACATACATTATGATACCATATTAAATCAATCAGTTTCCATTTGAATCACTCATTTGATCATGAATGCACTCATTCGGTGATACCACATAACCCGTTAGACATTTAATTTCTCATCAGTTATACACCAAATTTTTTAAATATTCACAAACTCAATCTTTGAGGTATGAGGAACAGGGTGTAAACTTCACTCATCCTTTATAGAAAAGGGAGGATTTTCCGACCAAACGGGTGTCGTATCTGGCGGGCAACTGCCCGACGATTGATATCGGGTGATCGTATATATACTCGTCGTGCGGTAAACTCTCCGATGCAGGATTTGTGTGATGTCAGGTCTTTGAAGCGTAGTCCACATGTGGCGTTGTAGATGCAGCCACAAAATCACGAATACATTCGATCACTCATTCATTCATTCGATCACTCATTCATTCCATCGATCACTCATTCACTCAATAATCCATTCAATCACTCATTCACTGAATAATCCATTCAATCACTCATGCATTCATTAATTCCATAACTCATTCATTCATTAATCACTAACTCATTGATTCATTCAATCAATCATTCATTCATTCAATCACTGACTTCAGTCGTTCAATCACTCACTCAATTCAACCACTTACATAATCTAACGTCAAACTTTTGTTTCTATAACTAAGACAAAAAGCAGCCTGGCGTCTGGATTTGTGCCCGGTTGATGGCAATAACCAAGATAACCAACATTGCCCGAAGAATTTCCAAACTTAAGTGGCAATGGGCAGGGCACATTGCTCGCAGAACAGATGGGCGATGGGGCCGAAAGGTTCTGGAGTGGCGACCGCGTACCGGAAGACGTAGCGGTGGAAGGCCCCACAAGGTGGACCGATGACCTGGTGAAGGCCGCAGTAATACGGGAAGCACAGAACCGGTCGAAGTGGCGGTGCTTGGGGGAGGCCTACCTACTTCCAGTAATCGACGTCTTTCGGCTAAAAACGATGATGATACGAATAGGCTCGCCCCCAATACATGGGATTCAAACATGCCTGCCGAAATGAGGGTGTACTATAGGTGCACTTCTGCCTAACCCTTCGGGGAATACTGGCGTTATGTATAACAGTTTTTATGACAGCTGCGCACACAGATTGCACTATGCTTGTAGCGCGTGAGTCGCTGATGCATATTGCCACCTTAAATATTATATTTATGTAACATTTAGGTTTATTGTAATTTTATTTTTTATAATTTTTTTTGTTATTGTTATTTTACTGTATGCTGCACCGATTGACGTCATCACGTCAACGCCGGCTGTCGCTGAAAATCAGCGCTGGGGCTCTGTCTTGCATAGAGTCGCCGCATTATGCTGAGCGATCTCACCTTAGTAGAAGTTTCAGGATAGTCGCTGTCTCCAGACTTGGTGGATGAAGGTCGCTCGGTGTCGTCCGTGCTTCCCGGTGAGCCACGACCGTCGTCCTCAACGATCTGAGATCAAAATGAGAAAAAAAATTAATTGAATCGATTTTACTTCGATATGAAAACAGCGAGAGATGGAAACAAGCCGATTCGAAGTTCGATTTTCAAATTTCATACATAGTAGGCCCAAAAATATTTATATTATATAATGGTTTGGTTCATTACCAACATAGCAGATAAGCACAAATTGTTACTAACTAATTACTTACAATGTATGGACTGTAATGTATGAAACATTTTTTTTTTTTGGGACTATTGCTTAGACCTGCCAAAAAACAAAAAAAATTACAACATTTTCAAAATATACTTACATCAAACCCACTATCACCGTCACCCTGCTCTGCACCCCTCGCTGACTCCCCAGTAGCTCCGTGCTGCATACTGTGAGCTCTGCCTTCACTGTCCTGTTTGCAGCGTGAAGGTATTAGTGTTTGTGCAGAACAGAAGTGGGACATAAAGGGACATGGAGGGGTGTGGTCTTGAAGTTTGTTAGACGAGAAAATTTTGAAAATTGGGTTTATGGGACTTTGAAAGTGGATACACATTTGGATGTCAGTCGCTTCGAGACAGCCATTCAAAAAAATCTGCCTAGCCTTTTCTTTTCCCAATTATGTTGGGGTCGGCTTCCAGTCTAACCGAATGCTGCTAAATACCAGTATTTTACATGGAGCGACTGCCTATCTGACCTCCACAGCCCAGTAACTGAGTAATACGATACCCTTTGGTAAGACTGGTTGTCAGACTTGACAGAGGCACGGAGGAGGCTTCCAGGTAGCCATTACTATAATGTATTCTGTGCTTTAGTGAGAAAAAAGCCTCACATTTAAGTAAAGCTTTTACAAACATTTTGCAAGGAGTCGTTTTAAGAAATTGTTTTCATACAGCGACATTCCGTGCGAAACTGTTTTCGTACAGCGACATTCCGTGCGAAATTTGGTCTTGCCAAAAAACGACCTTTCATATTCAGGCAGAATCAGGTTTATGAAAACCTTTATTGGGAATTTGGATAAGCCTTGAGTTTTTAATATTAATCTTATTTGACAAAGTAAGGAACGTCACAAGTCAGAACTTAGGTATGACAGAGATACTAAGTACAATAGTTTGACCGAAACCGCTGTACCGCGCCTTGAGGGGGGGCAGTGCAGGCCGCTCATTCGTCAACGCTCACGGCGCCCAGCCCCTCGCCTCGCCACGATTTCCAAAGGCGCGGTACAGCGGTTTCGGCCAAACTATAAGCAGCTATCGGCCAAAAGTTAAAAACTTCGAGACCACACAATACAACAAACATATTGGACGTGAGACGTGGGGTGAAAGACATAATAAAACGTACATCAGGGGAAAATTCGGAAGCAACTATACAATATATCACTTTAAAAAACTATATATTGAACTATTTTCTTTCTTTTTAGTTAATTTAAATTAGCTAAATCTAGAAGCACGTTGTGTGTTAGACTTGGTTGTCTTGTGGCGAAGTGTCCGGTTAAAGGTCAAAATAAAATGCAAATTTTTACATTCTGTGGTGCGTAAGTCCTTATGATTCGGGGCTCAAACAAAGACCAATATCGTAGTATTGAACCTATTCTTGGTAACTTGTACCATAGACATTGCTTGCAATGCTTAAGGTACCAGTCTCTCACACTTTAAACTTTATAAATTTGTGAAGAGAAAATAAATATGATCATCATAATGTTCCCACTGCTAGGACACAGGCCTCCTCTCTTGAAGTGGGAGTGGCCCGTAATCCACCACGCGGGCCCAGTGCGTGTTGGTAGATGTCACATATCTTTGAATTTTTAGGTTATGTCGGTTTCCTCATGTTATTTTCCTTCACCGTTTTGAGAGCAATGGTGATGAAATAATTTCTTCAAAATTAAGTGCTTGTCTGGGTTTGAACTCACGACCTACAAACTCGTAAGCCGCTGCCATAAAATAAATATACTTATCATTAGAACTATTCGCCATTGGCACAATTTTCCCAAACGTATTTAAGGTTGGCTTTTAACGCAGTGCAATGTTTTCTAAAACCCAATTTTTGGCAAATACCGATAATCGGTATTTTACCTAAGTTAGGCTAACTAACGGTTCTTCGAATTTCGAGAAACTCAAAGCATTTATTTTAATTAAGCAATTTACAGGCACTTTTGAACTGTCAAAGAGTCGGTCAGTTAGTCAGAAAGTTGAAGCTAGTAGCCTATTCCAAAACGTAGATCTCAACAATAACGAGCAAGAAGGTTTTCTTTAATAAGTTCAATAATTCAGATAAGATACTTTGGTCGAACCCGAATCAATGAATGGACCTTGTATTTTTTTAAGTGAAACTTCTTAGGTGACGATTCGATAATTTAACGAGAATTGAGTGTTTCAAGGACGTGTCCCGAGAGAGAGTTGACGATTCGATAATTGAACGAGAATTGAGTGTTTCAAGGACGCATCCCGAGAGAGAGTACTCTCTCTGTCACACTAAATCTCTCTTATTTATTTTATTTTTTAAGAAGTTTCACTACTGTCACGTGTACGGTGATGTTTACGCATTTTTATATATATAAATAATTGTTTGTGCTTGTGAATAGTGTTATATTCTACAGTGAATCATATTGTGTAGCGTGAGTGTTAACTCTGCGCCTAAGAAATTTTGTTTGTAGTTAGGAATTTCAATGGTACGATGTCAGTAGAATCGTTTTAGTTTGGTTTTTAGAATTTTAATGTAAATTGTTATAATGTTAACAGTTTAATTCTTTATCTATAATAAGATTGTGAGAAGAATTACTAGGTTGTTTTTTGTCTATAAGTTTAAAAAAAAAATATGATAAGCTATTTTATACAGGATGTAAGGGACAGCCCTCCGCAAACTGATGGGATGGATTCTGTATATCATACCAAGTATCAAGACGACCGGTACAAGAAATTATTTCAGGAACGTTATGGGAATCCAATAAACCTGAGTTGTTTTATTACCTCACACGCAATGTATCGTTACCGTGGCAAAACGCACGTAGTCGCACTCGCCGTGGCGGGAGGGGCGCGCTCGCGCCACGTGATTTATCAATGTAAATTCTGAGCTTCACGCGTCGTTCGCTATAGTATTTTAACATACATTGCTGTTTTTTTTTATTTTAGCTGTTTTATTTACATAAATGGAGTGCTGCGTACAGAGAATGTAATTTAACATTGAAGTAAAGGAAAAGTAACTGACTAAACGATAAAAAAAAATTAAAATTTTCCTGAGCAAATTTCCGGTGGCATATGATTCAAAATAAGGAGCTGAATGCCCCCTGTTAATTTGTGGAGGGCTGTCCCTTACATCCTGTATACTTACAGCATATTATTATCAGAAAGGTGTGGTCATATTTAAGGGTGTGGTACAGACCATTATACTGAAAATCTTTCTCAATGGGACCAACATCTTAATCGAGAAAAAATCATCAACTGTTCCATACAAAACTTCAATACCTCAATCAATTTATATTGTGTATGTGTATCCTTTGTTGGAGATCCTAAATAAATAAATAAATCTGCCTAGCATTTTCCAACTATTTTTTGGGGTCAGCTTCCAGTCTAACCAGATGCAGTTGAATTTTACATGGAGCAAGTGCTTATCTGATCTCCACAACCCAGTAACTGGGTAACACGATACTCCTTGGTAAGACTGGTTGTCAGACTTTTGGGTTTCTGACTACTTGTAACGACTGTGAAAAAGCTACCAATGACAGCCGGGACCAACGGCTTAACGTACTTTTCGAGGCATTGAGGGGTCTGGATATGTAATGGATGGTCACCCATCCATGAACCGACCGCAAAAAAACAAAACTGCAATATCTACCATTTTTTCGCAATTACGTTTTGGGTTCCATGGAGTAAGTTGTTCAATGTGATGGTGGAACAGGGTGTAAAGTTCACTCATCCTCTATAGAAAAGGGAGGATCATCCGACCAGACGGGTGTCGTGTCTGGCGGGCAACTGCCCGACGATTGATGTCAGAATCTTGTATACAACGTGCCGCTACAATGGCGACATTAATTTAACACACGTATACGATTTCACGTATTCGTTTTATGAAAATATTTGAATTTCATTAAAAGTTATTATTTATTTTCAATTTTCTAAATTACCATCCTGGAGCAACCTGTACTTAAAGAACTGTAGCGAAGAGGTCATTTGCCGGGTTCATGGATCATATGTAGGCGAATAGAAGGAAAGCCGCGCAATTTCTTAGATATTATGCCGGCAAAGGAACTTACCAATAAA
Organism: Lithophane leautieri; assembly: GCA_949152455.1. Taxonomy (NCBI): domain Eukaryota; kingdom Metazoa; phylum Arthropoda; class Insecta; order Lepidoptera; family Noctuidae; genus Lithophane; species Lithophane leautieri. The sequence goes on from OX424486.1 coordinate 4,627,866, forward strand.
ACGTAAGCCAGCTGGTAGGTAGCTTCATGAATGAATCTTTTACACAGAGTGATTTAAATTTTTGTTATGTTTTTATTATTTAGTTTGTTTGCAAATTAAAAATTTTCAATTTACGAATTATTTTATTTTATTATAATTTTTTATGTTTTCTGGCCACTAGCCCTAACCGTGTGTTAAATTAATGTCGCCATTGTAGCGGCACGTTGTATATGTCCATCGCGCGGTAAACTCTAATTGCGCGACGTAAGATTTGTGTGGATTTTTGTGTGACGTCAGGTCTTTGATGCGTAGTTCGCATGGGGCGATGTAGATGCCGCCACAGTCTGAACCACATCCTTAAATTCGACCACAGCTTTTTGATACAGGCTTTACAATGAATATTTTTCTTTTTTTAATTTTCTTCTCACAATATTAATATAGACACGAAACTAATTTTAATAGCCAATTAAGGGTAAACCATGCAGGTTTAAATTTTGAATTGTATAACAATACCAGGAATTTCTAATGGGCACTATTAATTTAAAAGGGTCTGAAGATTTTAGGGATAAGGGTACAATAACGATTTGCGATAAAATAATAGTTACTTTTACCAACAATAAATTACCGTTAAATTGTAAACTGTCGTATATTTTTTAAGTTAAATATTATGTAGTTAAAATGATGAAAGATTGTGTTTTTGTAACAAATCCGTCAGACACGATATCGAAATTAAAATATGTAATTCCGATACTCGTTATATTTATAATATCGCAAAACGTTATCCGGTAAATTGGTATTTTTCACAAAATAACGGAAGAAAAACGATGTTACTCTTGGCGGGCCGATGGTATCTTTCGAAGTAGGCACAGAGAACGACCTCTGCGTCTTGAAAAGCATTCTAGCTGATGTCTATTGAGATAAGCAGTGCACAAGCATGTTGATACAGATAGGCAAATATTTACGCAAAAAAACGTAGTCAAAAATAACGAGTTAAATAACGGTAATTTTAAACGTTTAAGGAAGTAACGGTATTTTGCGTAAATAATTGTTGGGACAGAGTGACGTTTTGCGTTATATTCGTTTGTTTTTTTTTATTGAAATTATTGATTATTATTTTATTTACAGGACCATTGTAAAAATGTAATTAAACATATCATATTTGTAGTAAAAAAGACATAAAGGAAATATCAAAAGCGAAAAATAACGACATTGAAAAAAAGCCGTTACAAAAATAACAGTTACGCATATAACGCGATACAGCGAGCAGGTTGTGGACATTATCAGTTTACAATACAAACGATATAATGTAACCAAATCCATAGGAGCGTGTAAAAGACAACAATGACATGAGTACGTACGTGGGCTAACTGGAAGATAAAGAGAATTAGTTTGGATGGCGGATTGAAGAGGGAAAAAGTCTCCATGTTATTTTGAGTTGTAAGTATATTTGCTGGAGAGTCCCGAAAGGGATACCGGGGCCCTTGGCAACAGGCAACTGAAGGAACACGGGTGGGTTTTAGTCATTTGAGAATTTACCAAAATCGAAAAAAAAAAAACATTCGGGGCAGTCTTTGGGGACTGCCAATAGAAGTGAAAATTAAGTAACATTAATTTCATTTTTCAAGGGTTCGGTGACGATGACGCGAATTCCATGATTTTTGTTCACCCAAAATGAGCTCAAAGCGTCTAAACAAGTTTTCACTTAGTGCCCAGCACCCGACTCACGAGTGCAACTATAATTCGTTCGCGTGCCCATAACTCGCCTCACGGGTCGTATATATATATAGTCATAGGCGGCGCGCCGATGGAATCGACTGACCAATTGATATAGATATCCGAGACACATTTTATGGCATGCTAATTTGTATGCATTCTATGTACTTTGCAGTTAAAGTGTTAAAATAAAAAGAAAATGATAAGTATACCTAGATAAATCCTTAGAAGATGTAAGAAACAAATATTTGTATGGTCTAAAGATTGTACTGCTTGTATCCGTTAACGCACCAACGATACAGGAGACGTTGTAGCATGCAGTCATGATTTCAAATGTGATATTCAGTGTGACTTCACTTCAAATGAGATGCATTTGTAATTAAAATAATGTCTGGGAGGCAGTTATTTGCGCCAAAAATTCAGCTAAGCTTGTGACTGCCAATATTCTAAAATAAAAAATGTTGGAAAACCTACCGGTTTTTAAAAAGAAAATAAAACAGTCTTGACACAGCAAGGCAAATGTATTTTTTCATACAACTAACGAGCAGTATTTCTCTATGTTGTGGTACTTGTGGTAGAAATTTTCGCAAAAAATCTTAAAAAATGGTGCCTTTATTATTATTTACAAGACTTTTTTGAGCTCACAGAATTTTGTTTCAAATACAGATATATGTATGATTAAACAAAAAAAAACCTAACTAATAGTATAAATGCGAAAGTGAGTTTGTTTGTTTGTTTAGATGAAATTTGACACATGGGTAGACCATGACCTGGAATAAGACATAGGATACTTTTTATACCGATATCCCCACTGGATCGAGACTTACGCGGGTGAAACCGCGGAGCGCAGCTAGTACTTCATTTTTGTAAAATAACGCACTATATTACAAAAATCCTATTACAAAAAAAAAATAAGTTAAGTTGTTCAGTATTTTGTAGTCAACTCTTCAATCCGCCATAAGAAAAGGAAGTAGAACAAAATATAAATATAATCACTAATTACGTCACTATCAGACAATGACTGAATGATTCAAGTAACGATTGACATTTGCTTGTCGAGTCTCTAGTACTGAATTACCAATGAGTGTACTTTTAAAACTCTTTAACCGCCTCAGCACACCGGTAAAAATTGTCCAGTTATTTATTTAAGACATCTGTTTCACAAATAGATGACTAGCCAAATAAGGATGATTCCTGGGTTAAAAAAAAACGAATTAGTCCGTCAGTCAAAAAATATTAGACACGTATTTTTTTTATTTATCATAATAATAAAAAATGACTAAGATAAAATGCATTAAAGTTCGGGAGCGGGGGTCGCTACGTCGCAACTGTCACAAAAAAGTATAAAATTAAATACTCGTGACGTTATGGCACATTTTAACCACCGTAATCTTTCGATTACGTAATAAAATAAAAAAAATACGTGTCCATAATTTTTTTATAATCAACCTTACGGACACAAAAAAATAGTTCTTAAGTTGCTAGAGTAACGCATACAATCAATCTCGATTACTTAAGCCTAATCAAGGCTCACTTTAGTTGGTCAAATGTGACAAAAATTGGTAATTTCATACTGGAGAAACGTGGTAAAAATATTTGTAAAAATTTCTTACAAGTCATTGTTTAAAATTATTTTTGGCAGAAATTGTAGGTAAGAAATTAGGTCAGGAAGTATTCTGACAATTATAATCTGACAGTAATTTGTCAATAAAATTCAACCGACAAAAAACGTTACCAAGTCAATGTTCCATTTTTAATTTGGTTGCCTTTTCGACGAAACTGAACCTTATGGTTGAAGCTTTAAGACATTTTTTCAAATATTTTCAACATTACACATGATAATTTTCGTTCCGTCATGAATTCATGATAGTTGAATGTCACTTTACACAAAAGCTCGACATACTCTCAAATGAAATGCTAATAATAAGCCAATCGATCATCTGTTTGGGAAAGACTTCCGAATACTGTGCTCTTGGGTGTGTGAAGGAAATAAGAGCAGTAACATTTATCGTGTAGGTTATTAATTTGATTTTTTATGAAGTTCAGTACGTAGGGTCAAATTAAATTGGCTAGCGAAACGCAGTGGTCTTCTTCTTCTCGTGTGGTTAAAGTTTTAAAGCCACCCATGGGCCTCTGACTTGGCTTCACATGCCGTCGAGAAATTCTCTCAGGCATGCCGGTTTCCTCACGATGTATTCCTTCATCGTTTTTGAAGCGCAATCGATCGCGTGCATGTCAATTTTTGCTCGGAAAATCGGAAAGCACCCTCTGTCGGCGCGACCACGCGTTGAAGTTCACCGAAAAAAAAGTTCGAACAATAAATAGGACGGGGGGATATACATACAAGTGGTCTTAATACGGGCGCATTAAAAGCGCGTCCAACTAACAATAAGCCGTATAGGAACATAGTGAAGGGTTCGCAGTGGCAAGCCACAGTAAAGCCTCCGCGGGCGAGGGGGGAAGACTTGACCCCGCACGCCACGCCCCCTCATGGGGGCAGGGGGCGTGGCGACATCTCGCGCAAGTGATCGTATCGCAATCCTATAATAGCTACGTCAGTTGGTCGTACCGTTTTATTAAAAACACAACTCCTACTATGTTTTTTGTTCAGGCATTTTTTGTTCTTCCTTTTTATATTGCTTTCCCAAACTAGACGTATAAGAATAAAATTATAAATAACTCTTGTTTCTGCCATTCCTTGTCTAAACACCGACATACAATTTTCCATCGAATTTATTGCACCACTGTTAACTCAACATCACAAGAATTCTATGAATTCTATTTTAGCAATTATATACTCTACCAAGATTTTGTTGATATCTTCATTACTTTATAGACATCTTAAAAAAGAGGTTATAGTTAATTGATTCAGGCGACTTTGCGGAAATCCATTATAAAATACAATAGACGTAGATATATTTAGCAACCTATTCCACTTAACTATTCTTCAAGAGTCATTAAAACTCTGTATGAAATCGACACGTGTTTCATCTCTCAACGAAGCATCCTCAGGATGACGATTGACCAGTCGCAAACCAGAACACGACGAGTTGCCACACCCATAGCTGGATGCAGAGACTGTCGCGACTGACACGTGTGTTGTCTATTGTATTTTAAAAGAGGTTATGCTTTTGACGAGGTTTTCGAGAAGAAAAATACGTTTTTTTTTACGATTGTGAGACATTTTCAATACTTTTTTGTCCCAGCTTTAATAAACTCACTTTTACTGCCAAGCACCCGGCTCGCGGAAGGAACGATAATTCGTTAGCGTGCCCACAACTCGCCTTTTTTTTTTCTAGGGCGTTCGTATTTGATCTCTGAGGCCGTGACTACTTAACCGGACTTTCCTGTGGATGCCTTAAGCTACAACACTCAGGGCCTCCAGCCAGGGGCATAAAACTAAACTAATTAAAACTAAGCGACTGCTCGCTAAGGGCACCCCGTGCGGGGTACGAACCTCGGCTTAGGGCGTGGCTGGCGGGAGGACAGCAAGATGGGACAGGCTGGATCATAACAGGATAATTATTACTATCAGGGGAATTTAAAGCTATTCTGCGTTCGCAATTTATTTGCCAAACATGTAAACAAACACGAATTTTAGGAAAAACAATTGTAATGTCTACACATAAGGTTCAGTTTCCGCTACAACGTCATATTTTTTTAATGACTTTTTCCAACGGCACTAGTCAGTCTAAAATCAACTATATTTATACTGGCATAAAGTTTATTTTTGTTTAAGTGGAAATAACATCAATATTGGATACAAGGATTTAAATAGACCTTACATGCTCAGCTGCGGCGCGGGCTGGCACTTCAAAGAGCAAGGGACGGGGGGGACAACTCGCCTCCCGAGTCGTACATATACATAGCTATAGGCGGCGCGCCGATGGACTCGACTGACCGGTTGTTATAGATTTGTGATACACATTTTAGGCATGCTAATTTGTACGGATTCTGAAGTGAAAGTGATAAAGAATGGTCAACAATCGTTTTGCACTCCAATACATTCCTTTTTTTGGCTGCAAATAATGTTTAAAAAAAAATAGATTTCAATTACAATTTTAAATCCATTTTAACATGACTTTTGGACTTTTGGACTTCATCCTTTTCCACATGGCCTTTGCTTATATCAAAGCAGTGGTGCAATAAACTCTTCTATAATAATAAACTGATAAGATTAATAATAAAATATGATATTACCTGATGCGGTATGGTGACAAGATGGGGACTATGTCCACCGCTGCTGGATTGTAACGTCGGTGATTTACCTGTAAAATATCAAATCGTAGATTTTTGGTAACGAAAAGATTGACGATCTTTTAAGTAACAAGGGTTTTATATACGCCAATGTAAAGTTTTCTCCACTTTGGTTTAAAACACTCGTTGATGGAGTGACGATTGTGGCGAACTTCATCCCAAATAAGTATTGATTTGTATAACGGGTGTAAAAAGACACTTAACGAAGCTGAAAGCCACTTGTTATTCCCGTCATTGTGATCATTTTTTTGTTCTGGACCATACCTGGGAACCTTCTGGTTACGGAGATATTGAAGGTCAAAATTCTAACTTTTTTCAAAAGTTTTGTTTTAAATGTTATAACTTAATTTTAAATACCCCCTCGAAACTGTTGCATGCACCCATAAACACAATGTGTTGCGTGCGTTACGTTGCGCACTACCGTAAACGGGGAATTTTCACACCAAAAATAAAAGTCGTTTCCCAGCAATTATTTTTTTGGTATGTTACTTAATTTAATATACAGAATGCGTAGTTGATGCCTTTGTGATGGATCTTTTTACACCCTGTTTCGGGCTTTCGGGCTTCTGATGACCCTAACGACTGTCAAATATCTACAAATAACAGCCGGGACCAACGGCTTAACGTGCTTTCCGAAGCACGGAGGTGTCTCGGTATGTAAAGATGGTCACCCATCCACGGACCAACCCCGGCAAGCGTAGCTTAACCTAACGGATTGACCCGTACAGCTATTATTACTTATCCACGAGCCCCTCTTGAGTCTTAAACAATGGTTTATCTTACCACCGTGTGCAGAAGAAATAGCAACTTGATCGAGCACGTCCCACGACTTCTGGCGCCGACTGTGACATGAGCTGTGCGATGTTGACGGCTGGATCAGGATCGATGACTGAAAATAAATTAACATATTTTGAGATACACAGGTTGGTTACTAATGATCTTTCAAGTTGCCTCCTAATTTTTTTGACGTCAACGTCGAATCTTGATGTGCTGACAAATTATCAGTGACGGACGAGACATTTTTCTGATACATGTGCCCGGAAATTGCAAGTAAATCGCTAGTTCCGACGACCTGATTAAGTTTACTAAAGTCCCCGTCACGAGAAGCTATCAATTTTGTAACTATAGAACTTCTACTTAGGGCGAATTCGACCAAACTTTTATCTCTAGTATAAGTCATTGATGAAATTTTTGACAGATTTTCTATACAAAAACTGTCAGGCGTAATTTTATTCCCCAAATAAAAGTTATCTGGCTTTGGTTAAATCGGCCCTTAGTTATGGAGCGACAATTCAATCCACACGACTGGTGGAAAATGCGTATGGCATTAAGTCCGACTCTGTACATTTGTGTGCTTAAAGTATTAAATAAATAAATAACAACAAATAATCCCAAATTCAATTAACTCAAAGTAACATACGTGTAATACGAAACTTACGAGCAATTTAACTTGGTCGGATTATATTTTAGTGATCTAAAGCGCTGTCGTCTAATGTTTTGTGGTACTGTCTGACTCATGGAAGAAATTGGGCCGCCATTTTGAAGTAAGTTGACGTTGACGCTGTCACTGCTGTCATTCGAGTTTCGAATGCGTCTCAGTTTGTTTGTGTTTTATAAGCGGATTAACCTTTACGCCCTTACAGCCAAATGTAGTGTTATGGTTTCAGTTTAGTTAATTAAAATTTGAGTTTGTAAAATCCTTTTGTTTCATCATGATCTCATATCGATACCTGTCGTGCCTGTGAAGTTTCGCTAGTTTCATTTCTGCGGGAAACTTCGAAGAGTGCTCGCAGGCTGCTGCCGCGGTAATGCTCGCTTCACTCGCTCGGCTCGCGCCCAGTTGGTCACAGTTCCAACCTAACCTATTTCACCCAGTTCCAAATGACGAATCATACTGCCGCAGAAATATTTTCACCATTGTCTCAGTATCTAGTCACAGGCAGATTGTAAGATTCATCATATTGAACTGTGTAAAATTGGATAGGTTAGGTTAGAACTGTGACCAACCACGCGCGAGCCGAGTGAGCACTACTTCGAAGTTTCTCGCAGAAAAGTTTGCACTATTGTCTAATTATCCGTGTTTTTGCAAATCCCTAGGGGTTTTCGCGAAAATTCTAATTATCAAATCATCCTACGACAATACAACGACTAAGCTAGAGGAGTTTTATGACAGTATGACATACCTGATGATGTTCAGCAGTGGGACAGTAGTGGTCACAGTTGTCGGGCAACCATTTCGGTAGAGAGTGTTTCACGTGACAACGGGAACGGACTTCTTCGCTAACGCAGACTAGCGCTGCAAAATTTCATAAAGAGTATTAGTAGAATTTTATAGTGAAGGTGGATCCGCAGTGGTAAGCCCGCGACATTCAAATTCTCTTACGTCTTTTGCAATTTGCAGGTCAGTGGTGCCGATTCTGTTGTTCACAAACTAAACTAAATTTAAGTTCAGTGCATCTTTTTCTTTCTATTTCATTAAACAAAGGACAGAAGATACATTTTAGTTTAGTCCTGTCAAATTAATCAGCGCCTGTCACTACTCCTTATAAGTTTAGACGTGATTAAAAACTTGCCTACTATAATTACGTCAATTTACGTCAGGCGCTGATTAATTTGACAGGACTAAACTAAAATGTATCTTCTGTCCTTTTCTTAATGAAATAGAAAGAAAAAGATGCACGGAACTTAAATTTAGTTTAGTTTGTAAACAACAGAATCGGCACTAGTGTCAGGTAGTATCTTGATCAGGTCAAGTATGGTATTTCCCAAACTTCGGCTCTTCCGAAGATAACCGATGATGACCGTTGTCCAACTATAATATTGTAAACATGAAAGTGTGTTTGTTTGTTTCTCTTTCACGCAGCAACGGCAAGCAACATTTTTGCATAGGTATTATGTAGTTCTGGCTTTCATCCGTAGATCTTTGACATCTTTGATAGTCGTACATAGTTTTTTATTTTTGTTTGCGTGGTATTTTGGCGTGTGCTAGCTGACATATGGCTAATAATTAGATTTATGTTTTGTGTTGCGTAATGTAAATGATTTTGCATACTTTTGTATAGAATCAATTGTTTTTAACTGAACAGACAGCTGTGCTGCTGGGGAGTTTGTTGCGCCACTTCTCCTTCCCAGCTATAGCACTAGGAAGTGGTGAAGGTTGGGCGTTTTGGGGGACTGTCTTATGTAATTTTGACGTTCGAAAAGTGCTGATTCTCAGCCTAGTTTGAATAAATGACTTTGATTTTGATAGTCAGAAGTCCGAAAATGTGTCAACCAGTCTTACCAAGGGGTATAGTGTTATCTAGTAGCTGGATTGTGAAGAACAGAAAGGCAGTCGCTCCATGAAAAATACTGGTATTCAGCTGCATCCGGTTAGACTGGAAGCTGACCCCGTTGGGCTAGGCATATTATGAGGCCATAGTTGACACTTACCAGTAAGATAAGCCACGGTGTCGGGTGTGACGTGGAACTTATCTCGGTGTGTGGCTGCGCTGGCTGCTAAAGACAGTAGTTTTATGAGAACGCGGCATGTTCGTGATACTGTGGCCGCTGCGGGGTGTCGGTAGCCTTTTATTAAATGGCCTACGAGAGCGAAGTGGAAGTTTGAGCGGAAGCTGTGGGAGAGAGAAAGTAAAAGGATTAGTGAGGAACACTCAAAGGCAAAAATATAGGGTCGAATCGACTGTTTAAAATAGTCGATTCGACTCTATACTTTTCATGTATGACGATTCCGACTTGCTAATTAAACACTTAGGTATGATTTGATTGATTGATTATGATGAATGTGTTTATTTATTTAAAACTAGCTTCCGCCCGCGGCCTCGCCCGCGTGGTATGTCGATAAAAAGTAGCCTATTTCCTTTCACAGGCGGAACCGATTTAAATGAAATTTGGTACACAGATGTTCTCTGGACTATCTGTGTACCATCGGTTCAGTGGTTTTGGCGTGAAAGCGCAACAGACAGACAGAGTTACTTTCGCATTTATAATATTAGTAAGGATTGTAATGACATGTTTACCGATATATTAAATAGTTTTATATAATCTATTGGCATGCCACCTTTGATGGTTTATGTTGATTTTGTACGCTATATATTCAAATCAAATCTTTTTATTGTGGGCATAGGTTATACAGACAGATATTATGTTAATTACAGTTCCATTATGTCCTGCCTAATAGGCATACAATAATTATGTCAACATGCAGTATAAAAAGCAAAACTTACAAAATAACAATTAGGTGTACGGTGACAGATTGTACGTAGGTTTAGGGGTATGAGGAACAGGGTGTAAAGTTCACTCATCCACCATAGAGAAGGGAGGATCCTCCGACCAGACGGGTGTTGTGTCTGGCGGGCAACTGCCCAATGATTGATATTGGATTTTTGTATATATCGCTGCCCTAGTTCAATAGTAAGATATCTTGAAAAAGTATGTTTTGAGTTATTCATACTTTTATGTTTTTCTGTGACTAATTCACTTGTCGTTATTTGAAATGTGGTTGATTTATTTAAATGATAGCTTATTTTTTTATTATTATTTTCATATTAAGACATTTCAAGAAGTCTCTGTGTAGAAATAAAAGAAAAGTAAAAATATTCCTGATCACTCTAGATATCGTGAGATGCCAGAATCTTGAACTAGTTTTCGGCAAAAATATGCATAAATGTCTCTGTGAGAAGGCACTTAGGTTGCGTTTCACACATATCCGATTTTTTTATCAGAAAGAAGAGCAAATTTTTTACATGATACAAAACTTATCTCAATTTGGACATTTTTAAAGATATCTTACTATTGAACTAGGGCAGCGATATGTTCACTGCACGGTAAACTCTAATTGCGCGATGCAGGATTTTTGTGACGTCAGGATTTTTGTGTGACGTCAGGTTTTGATGCGTAGTTGGAATGTGGCGATGTAGGTACCGCCACATAGGTACTAATTATTAAGAAAATCTTGGATCGTGTAGTAAGCTTTGTCATATTGGCATAATATAGTGCACTTATTTTAGACAATATACTCTCTGTAGCCATACCTATGTTTCTACACATTTTATAATCGCGACCCGCTTCTCCTTCGCACGGTTTTTACGACTTGACAAAACATCGAGATTTCTTAGTTATATGTAACTTTAATACTAACGTACACACATGAACCTTCCGAAATAAATTCACTAAACGATGGTGAAAAACTCATCAAAATCTGTTGCGTGGTTTAGAAGAACAACGCGGACATACAGACAAACACGAAAAGCGACTTTAATCCTTACTCCTTACTAACATTATAAATGCGAGAGTAACTCTGTCTGTCTGCCTGTCACGCTTTCACGCAAAAACTACTGAACCGATTTATATGAAATTTCGTACACCGATAGTCAAGAGCCTGATGTTGGCACTTCACTTGGCGTATTTGTCAAAATATTCGCGTTGCTTGGATGATAAAAAATATGCCTTATATATTTTGAAATAAAGTTAAATTTGTATTAACAAAATAGCACGAATAATTATTTGCACAATTACGTGAAGTCAAGTGCCAGCATGAGAAAGAACATAGGCTACTTTTTATCGACATACCACGCGGGCGGAAGCTAGTTGCTGAATAGTTGTTGCTGCTAGTTGTTGTTGTTGTTACTAGTTGTTGTTGAATATGTATAGCTTTTCTTAGTGACAATATATAAAGACAAACATACCTCAATCCCACCGCATGATCCATCTGCTTGAAATGCCACTCCAACGGTTCTCGAGTTTCCATCATCACTAGTTCTAACGTCTGTAAATAAAGATATTTAAATTCAGTGTATGGTTCAACATGCGTTGTTCTCATATAGATATAGTTCACGACAAAATAAAAGAAAAACTTTAAAACCTACATAATATCCTGTCGAATAAAAAATTGGGTCGATCGATCGGTTAAACAATTAAACGGACGATATCTTTTTTGAGTGACGCGGACCTTTATCAATATACGATTTAAAAATCTTCAGTAGGAATCTTCCTGGACCTCGCCAAAGCTTTTGATACGGTTTCTATTCCTATTCTGTTGCACAAGCTTGAAGCCTTAGGTATCAGAGGCACCCAGCTAAAATTATTTAAGAGCTATCTAGTAGACCGTACACAATGCGTAAGGATTGGTAATGTTCTCAGCGATACTGAAAAAAACACGTCTTTCGGAGTTCCCCAAGGAAGTATTTTAGGGCCTACACTATTTTTGATTTACATAAACGATCTTTGTAACCTAAATCTAGATCACGGCCAAATTATTTCATATGCTGACGACACTGCCCTTCTTTTTTCGGCTGACTCAGAAGAAAAAGTCTACAAGCTTGCGCAACATGGATTCAATATTGTTATTAAATGGCTTCAATACAATTCACTATCACTTAATGAAGACAAGACAAATTACATTAAGTTTTCGATGCGCAAGCAAACATCAACATGCACTACCTCGACATTATATGCTCATTATTGCACAATTCCTACAGATAACCAATGTGTTTGTCCCAACATTAAAATGACAAATACAACCAAATACCTTGGTGTTATAATAGATGAAACACTTTCGTTCAAACAACATATTCAAGCTTTAAATAACAGAATTCGCAAGTTGATATTTGTTTTTAAAAAGTTACGCTATATTGCTGACCCAAAAGTCGTTAGACAAGTATACTTAGCTCTATGTCAATCAATATTAACTTACTGTATTACCACATGGGGTGGAGCGGGTAAAACAATGTTACTAACCATCGAGAGAGCTCAAAGGGCGATTCTCAAAGTGTCTACTTTCCGCCCTTTCCTTTTCCCTACTAACCTCCTATACAAATCGTGTGAAGTATTAACAGTTCGACAACTATTTATAATGGGTATTGTATTAAAGCAGCACACAGCTCTTCCCTATAGCACTGCAAATACTAATAAAAGACGTAAAGATATAGTTTGTCCACAAAATACAACAAAACATGCTTTTGTGTCCAAATTTTACCTGTACCTCGGTCCTCTTCTCTATAATAGACTTAACTCGAAAGCCAAAATTTATTCCCTGAACTACACAAATTGTAAGAGAATTCTAAAAGATGCTCTCCAAAGTATGTCTTACGAAGATACAGAGAATTTACTAATTGTATTAAAGTGAATATACTTATGTAAAAATTTCAATTATGTTAAGTATTTGTCAAATTTAGCAACTCAGAGTTAACTTGTTTATTATTTATTTATTTTATAACTCTATTTTTAGCTCTTCTCGCCTGAAACACAGGATAACCTAGTTCAGGCACGTAAGTCTTAGGAACATAATTTACATTTAAGCAAAACTGTACTAATTTTTATGCCTTGTTATTTTTTGAATAAAATATTATTATTATTATTATTAAAAAAAAAGGAGGCGTTCATCAGATTTTTTAAATTTATAAGATACTAGCTGCGCCTCGCGGAGTCACCCGCGTAAGTCTCGATCCCGTGGGAATATCGGGATAAAAAGTATCCTATCTCCTATTATAGGTCATAGTCTACCCATGTGCTAAATTTTATCAAAATCCGGTCAGCCGTTTTATCGTGAAAGCGTAAAAAACAAACTCACTTTCACATTTATAATATTACTAGCTGATGCCCGCGACTTCGCCCGCGTGGATGTCGGTTATTAAATACTAAAACCTCACTCGAGAACCACTCTATCCAATGGTGAAAAGAACATGAAAATCGGTGCAGTAGTTTTTGAGTTTATTGTGTACAGGACGACAGACACACGCGGCGGAGGACTTTGTTTTGTAATATGTAAGGATAGTTAGGATTACGAAGGAATGTGTTCTTTTTTCGCTTACTTTTTGGCCTCTCCGCTTTTTCTTCAGCAATTAAAGTAAACAATAATCTATTTTTTACAGGTTGACTGCTGTCTTGTTATAATTACCTTATGTTGGAACTGTCCCTGAGACTCCAGCGTATGAAGGTTTTGCTCCATGAAGGCTAAACCAGCCGCGTACAATGTAGGCTCGTCTAGTTGTAACACGGACAACGCTACCCAGAATAGTGCCTTGTGGATTGGTGATGCCTGTTTAGAAAATGTTATAATTGTTATAAGTGGGCATTCAAATAATCATTATTTCGTATATTTGACATAAAATCACGTCAAATGAATTGATTTGCTTCAAATAATCAATGTATCATTCATTAGAGACAAGTTTTAAATTAAAAAATATGTTTGTTAACTGTTGAAGGTCATTTCCGAGTTTCATCCTATGAAATAAATGTTTTTTTTTTTATTGCGATTTTTGATTTTTCTGGTACTCAAACCACAGTTGGCCCCATAGGGTTTTATTTATTTATATACACTTTATTGTACACCAGAAAATACATAGCGAAAATAACCAAATTTAACACTACAAAACATACAAGGCGGCGTTATCGCTTTCTGCGATCTCTTACAGTTATTTAAGCTACTTCCGTTCCATTCCATTTAATATATTGTTTGTCTATTTTTATTGCATGATGTGGTCTCTTATAATTGAGGGACCACATATATTGTTATTCTTGTTTTTGTATTATAGCATGTAAGGTGTATTATTTGTTGAAGATCCTAATAAAATAAAATAACAAAATGGATAGATTGGCTTTTGTGGAAATTACCCATATTCTTACCAACTCTACAGTTTTTTTTAAAATCTGTGATTGCAGATCAAAATTTCTCAAAACGTTAAGGGCAGTCTCCTAAAACCGTTTTCCTATACCTACAACGGTTAAGTACCTGCACTTACTCTCCCATCTCAAAAATCCAACCTGTTCATAATATGGACTTTCGGGTCTAATTAACCCATCCCTATATCGCACCTCCGCTCAAATAGTGTCGTAAGTCAAAAAATCAAACTTTCGAAACAATGGTGTTTGAAATTTTACTTTCCAAAGAAACTTTCATTTAACATTATAATGACACTAGTGCCATCTAGGGATAAATATTGAAACCATAAGTATGACACAATCTAAAATAAGATTTTGAAGTTTTCTGAAACGGATGGTACAATAAAAAAGGTTTTAAATTTTTTTGGGTAGTGACACTGATTGAGCTTATGTGCGATCTAGTCTAAGCAATTATATCAATAAATAAATTATAGATATAATGCTTATTTGTTACATACAGGTGTAATATGACTAATCAGCAAGCCGAAATCTACGCATTCTGAATTACCCCAGTATAGATAGTGCCATTCCTCGGGAAGAACTCTAAGCCGTTGGTCCCGGCTGTCATTCGTGGATCTTTGACAGTCGTTACGGGTCTTCAGAAGCCCTAAATCTGACAACCAGTCCTACCGAGGGGTATCGTATTACCCTGTTACTGGGTTGTGGAGGTCAGATAGGCAGTCGCTCTATGTAAAATACTGGTATTCCGCTGCATCCGGTTAGACTGGAAGCCGACCCCAACTTAGTTGGGAAAAGGCTAGGTAGCTATATTTTTATAGTACTGTATTTTACTTACCGGGTACAGTAGAGGTTGTAGTCTCGTCAAAGCCATGATGAGAGCTTCAAGTAATGCTAAATCGTTGAAAGATTCCAAAGCCTTTACTAGTATCCTTAGTAGCTGCTTCATGTCATCGTCTGTTACGTTCTTACCTAGAAACAGTAAAAGGTTAATAATTAATTATATTCTTTTCGTGTGGTTAGTGACTAACCTGCAGTCAGAGTTTTAAAGCCACCCATGGGCCTCTGACTTGGCTTCACATGACGTTGAGAAATATCTCTCAGGCTTTCCGGTTTTCTCATGATGTTTTGTTTCACCGTTATTGAAGCAAGTGATAATTATACAATACGCACATGAATTCGAAAAGTCAGAGGTGCGTGGCTTGGGTTCGAACTCGAGACCTATGACCTGGAAGTCCGACGGTCACACCACTAGGCTATCAAGCCTAGTGGTGGGTCCGTCAGACTGCCAGAGGGCTTAGACAAGTGACAATCGCTTCGAAAGCGTTTCGTATTTCTACAACGACTTTCAACAGGATTGACATAAGCTTTTCGATAGCTTATGTCAGTCCTATACAATTTTGCCTTTTCCATCATCGTTATCGCTGATAGAATGTCTCTTTGTCTAGGGCCGCTGGTAGTATAATATTAAGCAGTGATCTATTAATAATTAATTATAGGAAAAAAGAAAAAGTTTTATTTTTGGATACATGTGTCGCACGGCCAAGTCTACTAATTTACAAACGTGTCAATGGTGTCACAATGTGTGTTGTGAGACCACTGACACATTTGTAAATTAGTAGACTTGGCCCCCAGGCAAAGCGTCTCCCTTATTCAAAAACTCTTAATCTTTTACAGGTGTTCTTTAAAATAGTGAACAAAATCGTATGTTTCATGCAATTTTCTCTTATAGAAAATATAAACAACATAACACCACGCCTGCATTCCCCAAAGGGTTGGGCAGACGTGTACAGTCGCACATAACTTGGCAAGAATCGTAGATGCGCAGAATTCGTTTTCGCTTGTTTTATTAATAGACATGTTTAAAAATAAATTTTGGCATTAATCATAGAATCTTGCAATAAAAGTGTTCATTTTATGGTTGCACTAAGTTTACATGCGGAGGAGCTCGTGGCTAAGTAATAACAGCCACACGGGTCGATCCATCAGGTTAAGCTACGCTTGCCGGGGTTGGTCCGTGGATGGGTGACCATCTTTACATATCGAGACTCCTCCGCACGAAAGCACGTTAAGCCGTTGGTCCCGGCTGTCATTTGTGGATCTTTGACAGTGGTTACGGGTCGTCAGAAGCCCGACAGTCTGACAATCAGTCTTACCAAGGGGTATCGTAATACCCAGTTACTGGGTTGTGGAGGTCAGATAGGCAGTCGCTCCATGTAAAATACTGGTATTCAGCTGCATCCGGATAGACTGGAAGGCGACCCCAATATAGTTGGGAAAGGCTAGGCAGATGATGACTAAGTTTACATGCGCTAACTAACTCCCAATACCCTGAGAAGTTACGTGCGATTATAATATCTATGGAACACTCATATTTCGCCAGTTACGTTTAAATCTCAAGTAATAGAAAGGCGAGCCTATTGTCATCAACCGGACACAAATCCACACACCGAGCTGCTACTGAGAAGTTTCAGATGGAAAACCCAATAACACTTTGCCCGATCCGGGAATCGAACCAAGGACGTCATGGTCAGCAGTAGCTTGCGACTAAAAATAATAATTAAATAACATAACATCACGCCTATATTCTGCGAAGGGTTGAGCAGAGGTGTACCTTTACTTCGTTTGAAATAAGATTTTTACAGTCCGTTCAACCGATTTTGACTTCTATTGCGTTAGTGGCATGACAAATGGCAGCTGCAGTAAACAGTTGGTATTTTGTAAACTTTTTTGCTTTTAATGCCATCCTTTTGCCTACGGTATAGAGGTCAAAATCGGTTGAACGGACTGTAAAAAGGTTTGTTTAAATGTCAAATTTTATTTCAAATGTTGTATAGTACACCCACATTTCGCCCGTTAAGCTTAATAATTAAATTATTAACTTTTTTTTTATATTAAAACATTTACAAGTGAATAAATGATCCAATAATATTTATTATTAAAAAAAAAACTTTATATTTCGTATTATTTAAAGTATTTTGAGATAAAATAATACTTACTGATACATCCAAATACAATCAAAGCTCTTGGCTGCAGCGCAGGGTTGAAGCAGAAAGCGAAGCTTTTCGCCAAAGATGTCCTGTAAAAATATCATAATATCATCAAACTGGTCGTGGCTAAGTAATAACAGCCACACCAGCTCAATCTATCAGGTTAAGCTACGCTTGCCGGGGTTGGTCGGTGGATGGTTGAACATCTTTACATACCGAGCCATTATTATTACGTAAAGCCATTGGTCCCGAATGTCATTTGTAGATCTTTGGCAGTTGTTACGGGTCGTCAGAAGCCCGAAAGTCTGACAACCAGTTTTACCAAGGGGTATCGTATTATCCAGTTATTGGGTTGTGGAGGTCAGATAGGCAGTCGCTCCATGTAAAATACTGCTATTCAGCTGCATCCGGTTAGACTGGAAGCTGATCCCAACATAGTTGGGAAACGGCTAGGCAGATTGATTGGTAGAAAGCATTATCCCTACTTAATCCTTACTAATATTATAAATGCGAAAGTAACTCTGTCTGTCTGTCACGCTTTCACGCCAAAACGACTGAACCGATTTAAATTAAACTTGGTACATAGATAGTCTAGAGCCTGAGAAGGGACATAGGCGACTTTTTATCAACATACCACGCGGGCGGAAGCTAGTATCAAATAAAATCAGCTTGACTATCTGACGACGCCACACTAAACGTGCCAACATACTGGGCCCAGACAATATAATATAGATGTACTGAATAACAAAAGAAGTAGAATATCTTCATTTATTTGATGAGCCACTTTCAAACTTTTCAATTTTGCAGTTTCATGTATTCACGAGACTACACGATTAAACACGAACTTAAATCGCATGCTCGTAAACAAGATGACAAATTACTAGTAGTCGGAAATAGTCTTGTCCATAGAGGTTGACTAATAAATTCTCAATGATAAATAAGTACAATGTTTATCCAATCTATTTGATACTGACCTCTTTTGAATCAGAGCTCATTAACTCGATAATTCTGAAAACCTATCCGAAGACAGTGACAGTTGAAATGTCGATGGCAGAGACGTTATTTTCGAATAGGTCGAAATGACTAATTAAAATTTCTCCGTACGCTAACGTTACTATGGCTACGCTAAAACAATCGGCGCTAGGTTACGGTTGCTAGACCTGCAATTGGTTGACTTTGGGTAGTCACACAGTCTGCTGTCAAGTTTGTAGTTCTGGCTCTCAGGTTAGCCAACCGGTAAAGATATTAAATATAATTTTCTTCTTCTATAATATGAAGACATGACTTCCCGTGTCTGGATGTACGAGTATAACCAACTAAGCCCGGTTTGCATTACGCGGCTAAAATACAAACAGTGCCAAGTGGCTCATCAATTAAAGTCCGTGACTGTACCTACTGATGTCGATAGAAGTTATGTTAGAGTCACGTTAAGAGTTACTTTACAATTACATTATTGTCATGTTGTATCATGCAAAATACAAGAACGCAGCAAGCAAGCACTAGACTCGCTCGCCAGCCGCGTATCATGCAAAATACACGAACGCAGCAATTAAGCACTAGAGTCGCTCGCCAGCCGAACAACCGAATATACGAGCGCTCGGCCATTCGGTTAATTTTTGTCAGTCGGCGGCGCGGCACCTGGCGAGCCAGTCTAGTTTTTGCTTGCTGCGTTCTTGTATTTTGCATGATACGCGGCTGGCGAGCGAGCCTAGTGCTTGCTTGCTGCGTTCGTGTATTTTGCATGATACGCGGCTGGCGAGCGACTCTAGTCCTTGCTTGCTGCGTTCGTGTATATTGCATGATACGCGGCTGGCGAGCGAGCCTAGTGCTTGCTTGCTGCGTTCGTGTATTTTGCATGATACGCGGCTGGCGAGCGACTCTAGTCCTTGCTTGCTGCGTTCGTGTATTTTGCATGAATACGAGTCAGACTAATAAGCGAGCCCGAACGGCTAAAAGTACTGCCACCAATTGCATCAGACTGCTTGAAAAGTGATCTAGTTTTTAAGTTTTTAGTTGCAATCGAGTTTTTGAATTTTTAAATATATTTTTTGTACTCTGTCTAGATAGATCATATAGAACTATAATGCTACATTACCAAGTGTGCAGCCAGTCACATTCAGGTATGTCTCGCATGCAAGCCTCCATGATCTCTAGCAAGGCGTCAGTAATTATCTCAAGTGACTGTAGAGGCAACCGCTCGCGGTCCGTGTGTGTGGTGCCCGCACATGTGCCTGTGGTGGCGGCGTCCGTGCACGTTGTGTAGGAGTGTTCTGAGTACCTGAGGACAATATTGGCGGGTTAATTGGCAATTTAATCTATTGAAAATCTGGAAACAATTCGACGAAACCAGCCATAAGCGATTCGGATTCGTGGTAACGGGTAGATGGCGTAGACTTAGTAATAGAGTCCCGTTTTCATCCTTTGGCTGTAGAGTCCCAAAAATGCCAATGATATAAGTGGTGTTTTTGTCTAGAAAGAGACAGCACTATTTCGAACTGACGTCACTGAGCAAAAAGCAAAAATAGCTCACATATTTTTTTGATAAATATCGATATTGCGCATTAGTGACAGAACTTGGGTTTGAATTCTACTTAAAACTTCTAAAATAACATTTCATTTGCATGAACACACGATTTCATCAATCTTCTAGGATTATACATTGGCGATATACACCAAATTACAGTAAAATACAATAGACGTAGATATATTTAGTAACCTATTCCGCTTAACTATTTTTCAAGAGTCACAAAAAACCCTGTAAGAAATCGACACGTATTAATGAGGCATCCTCAGGATGACGATTGACCAGTCGCGAACCAGAACAGAACGTGTTGCCACGCTGAGCGCTGGACGCAAAAAGTTACCTCAAATTTCAGTACTCACCAATCATTAGTGTGTCTGTTATAAGGGCTCCTGAAGGCGGTGACGGCGGCAGACTTGACCTTCGATATGCCGAACATCTGGTAGAACTTGGGCAGAGCGAACTCGTCTAGAGACAGTCGGAGAACGCGCTGGGTGTCCTCTGAAAATTACACGTTAATTAGCAAGTGTTTTTATTTATGTAGTTTTAGGTCTAAACATGTCGGGAATGTAAAATTGAGGATAGTTGGTACTTCCCCGGACAAAGTCCTTCAAAAGTGCTCAATATAGCTTTGTATTGTCCTTACCAGAGAAGCTAGGCGTGGTACAAGTACACAGCGAGTGTATGATGTTGATGACCAGGCCGTGCGTGGCAGCTCGCATGGAGACTGTTCCAGAGCAGACGAGGAACGTCACAGTATGGAACAGGTATGGGAGATGGCGCGCCACGTCTAGGCAGTTGTTGAATGATAACATTAGCTGGAACAGAAAAGCCGGTTTAGAAAAGATTGATAATTACTGTGAGGTATCTAAATTATAAAAGTTTATTTATTTATTTATTCAAACTTTTCGCACTTAAAAAAGAGGTACTAAGGCGGACTTAATGCCTTAGGCATTCTCTACCAGTCAACCAACGGTGGTGTAGAGATTAGACGGCAGGTGCTCTGATTGTGAAAAACAAAGAGAAAAAAATAAATAATAATACTGCCGTCGTAAGAAAAAAGGGCACACCTAACATTAAAAAAAAAATCTGTTACTTACATATTTAGAATCAGAAAAAAAGACACATCTGCTCAATTTTTTGTAGAATTATCTCGCATATATCATCAGTATTTTTTTTTCTTTTAAGCAATAGGTTTCCACACTGAAGCAGAATATGATAAAAACTTTAATCCCAATTATCTCAGTTTGACCAAAATGATAGATGTGCCCTTCTCTCGTACGACGGCAGAATAATAATAATATAATATTATACCATAATGCATAGATGAGACAGGTTTTACAGTAGTAGTTTCATAGTTTAGTTTTTAGCTATAAACTTATGACATATTTATTTACATACAGATTCACTATATACCTATAATAGAAATTAAATATTTTAAACTATTCAATGATTCGGCCACTGTCTGTTAAAGAACTGGAATGTTATAGATCCTAACGGGTGGAGACCTGGTGTCCTGAAATACAGGCCCTAAGCCTAGTTTAGGCACCAGTCTCCCACAATATAATTACTGCATCCACTTTTATACAGAACTATGTATTTAATTTGTATTGTGGCGAGAAATAAACATTATTCTTATCTTATAATATACACCTCACACCTATATTCTCCTAAAGAATAGGCAGACGTGAATAGGACAGCCGCTGTACGTGAAACAATTGACATAAAGTTCATTATGCTTTACACAATTTCGTGACAAAAATTCCCTTTCATTCCGTTCCGTGACAATGTAAATTGAGCCTTACTCGGGTTAAAGAGAGACGATTCTTTACAAAGCCTTGTTGACGGAATGTTACCATTTTAAATATAATATTTTATTTATAAACATTTTAAACATTCACAATTATTAGGTATTTTATTTCTTTTATTTCTTCTATCTTATAGATCAGTTTTTACTTTATTATAATAATATTCTAGCGTATGACACTCGTGGGTTGCAGCTGAAAATCAGCGTCAGGTGGTACACTTTGTGTTTCCATCTGACATTATGCTGAGCTGAGGCCCTTTTGGCATTCTAATGGTTGTTTTCTGTTTTTATAGTTTTAAGGTGTATTTTTCTGCTACAATGCCAATAAACGCATTTTTCTTTCTTTCTTCTTTCTAGCACTCTTTAATATTTTTTTTATATCTTATTTATATCTCACTAGCTTCCGTCCGCGTGGTAAGGCGATAAAAAGTAGCCTATGTCCATCTCCGGGATGCCATCTATCTCCTTGCCAAATTTTATCGAAATCCGTTCAGTGGTTTAAGAGTGAAAAGGATATACAGACAGACAGAGTTACTTTCGAATTTATAATATTGGTATGGATAGTATGGATTGTATGCTGCACCGGTCGACGTCATAATGTCAATGCCGGCTGTCGCTGAAAACTAGCGCTGGGACTCTGTCTCGCATAGGGCCGCAGCATTATGCTGAGCGATGGCCGTTTGCGTGGATGTGACGCATATTTTACTTATCTTGTTCTTTTTTGTTTTGTGTTCTTTCTTTGCGTCATGTTTACCACAAATAAACGTATTTTTCTCAAACATGTTTGGAGATTCGAGCATTATTTTGACAACCTTCTTCGAGATAAATCGAAATTGCTGTACTGATCAAAAACAAGTGACGATGCGGCCAGCAAAGTTACTATGAAAATCAATATCTGGCGTGTTTAGCGGCCAAATATGGATTATTACTATGAATACTCATAACTATCGCGTTATTTAAAAATGGAACGAACTTTTTACTTCAACACATGGCAACAAAGGAGGTAACTTATCAAAGATTTTATTTAAATTTCAATTTGGCTTGCAAACAGAACTGTTTAAAGTAAATAAAGAAGAAACAAATGAACATATTGGCGCATGAAAAATTATAGTTGTTCGCCATTGATTTTGGAATTTTTATATTTTATTTACTTGGTTTGAATTTCCGCGCATTATTTGAGAAAAGTACTATACAAGCCTTGGCCGCAATCAGGCATTGATGAACTCACGTTATGTGTGCCTCGGCCCACGTTTTCACGATCGTCCCTCGATCCCCTTATTGCTGGCCGCGACAGTAATGTACTATTCTTACTTTATTTTTCTAAAACTCGTTGAGCTACAACTACATTCACAGCCTCATTTGCTTTAACAAAATGTTACTTACCAAATATCTGGCCAGTATAGCTATGTCATCCCACATCATATGCTGTTCCAACATGGCGGTCGGAGAATGACAAGTTTTGTCCACCACCTGAAATATTTCATAAAATTAGTTGGATTGAAGGATATACTACCTAATAAAGTTACAAGGAACAACCATCAATCAATCTGCCTTTACCCAACTATGTTGCGGTCAGATTCTAGTCTAACAGCATCCAGCTGAATGCCAGTATGGAGCAACCATAAAGGTCCAAAACTCTGTGAAAACGTCAATTTTATTTTTCTTTCTTTATTTTGTTTGATGGATGTTATGATTATTATAGAGGAGGTAAAGATTAAAATTGGGTTATAAGACGCTGGTACAATGCATTCGTGTATTTTTGCTGCAATGTGTGAAACGCCTAAAGGCCTATTCAGATATAAGTGATACCGCTGTCGCGCTCGGTAGCGACAAGTGACAATCGCTTCGAAAGCGATCTGTATTTCTACATCGACTTTCAACAGAATTGACATAAGCTTTT
Organism: Lithophane leautieri; assembly: GCA_949152455.1. NCBI lineage: Eukaryota > Metazoa > Arthropoda > Insecta > Lepidoptera > Noctuidae > Lithophane > Lithophane leautieri. The sequence goes on from OX424486.1 coordinate 4,651,652, forward strand.
CGATAGCTTATGTCAGTCCTATATATTTCTGCCTTTTCCATCATCGTTATCGCTGATATCTACTGAGCGCTACATTGATATCGCTTAGATCTGAGTAGGTCTTAAAGGTAATATCGCACCCCAAAGCAGACAGTATAATTATGACGTGAAAATTGGCGCTAATTAGCAATATATGAAAGAGTGCATATGAATTCGAATTTAGCCCGTATAATTGACTACATAGACTCAAAGTGACGCGGCAATAGTTGTGGGTCTTTTGAATGTCTGCTTTAGGGTAGAAAATTGTACCGTAAAGGTTCATACACACACGTTAGTCACGTCAACTTCAAGTCACCGATCAGTGATGTCAAAAAATATAGTTACGTAGAAGTTATAGGACGTTGGCTACACGCATCATTCAAGTCAAGACCGGCACGTTAGTCGACGTCGCGTCACCGGCAAGTCAAGTCTTGTATTGCTACGAACGAAACGTGGCATTATGACAAAGACAATTTGTAACCGAGGCGTTGCTATGACTGACTGACTGACTATCTGTTCACACACGTCCCTGAAATTGACGTGACTGAAGTGTGTGCACGAACCTTAAGAATAATCAAGACTAAAATATTAATATAATAGAGAATATTAATATTGTCCAGTCATACAACAAATCGTGCTTTTCTATACTCTAATTGGTTACGCAAATGAACAAGAAAGCCTTACATTAAAACTACTTTAAAAGCTCACTATAATAAATATCTAAAAACACACAAGGAATTTGGAATTTCGGATCTTTACGGCCAATTGTGTTTCTATGACAAACTTAAAAAAAAAGCAAATCAAAATGTATGGCTAAGGAAAATAAGAGAAAACCAAAAAGTAGCTTATTTGAGCCGTTTATGAAAGTCTAAATTCATTCAAATTAAATGGTATGGTGGTCGTTTATGAAAGTCTAAATTATTCAGTCAAAATAAACCTCTGATTAGTAAATCTGCTGTCAGAACTCCTGTAAGCTGTTGTGCTTGGTCAGAATAAATAGAAACAACCAATCATATAGTCTTATTAAATCCCTGTTTCCAATTGATGCTATTTCCACTTAGACGAATATCAATTTTATTTTGGTGTACATTAATTTGATTTCAGAATGACTAAAACTATTGAGAAATTCGTTAGAATGTTTGAAATTATAGCGTATGTATTAATGTTCTTATTCCAAAAATACGTATTTGTCTACATGTTTGGAAATTAAATGGCGAACACAGTTTGGATCTATAATGCTTTTTCACATAGTTGATAATGGATTTATTGATCAGAGATTTGGTTAGGCTTCCAGTAACTAGGGGTAAGTTTGGATATTCATTATTAATTCTCATAATTTACTTCTTGTATTTTGTTATATAATTTTCATATTTCATTTCTTTTATCACGGTCCACCTTCTTTGATAAATTCACTCAGATCGTAATTTGCAATGATTCTGCTTCGGATTACCTCAAGACATATTTTTTTTTTACAAAATTGTCTTAGTCAAATTTATTTCAATAATTTTCCGGATGGTCAATAACTTTAAATCAGGTCATCGATGCGTCTCATTTTTTTATTTGTGACAGGATTCTAGGATTATTCAGTGAATTTCTACATAAAATGCCTATTTAAAAACCCTTGCAAGGTGTCCAAAAAGCATCGTGCGCCAGAAATAATATTATGGCAAAAACTTAATGAAAAGTAATCGACGAATGCAAAATATAACAAAACAACTGCATTTTTTACGACATAGAGCACAATTCAGCACAAAATAAATTGCAAATGCCGAGTCGAGTTATGCCAAAACGAACCAGCCCACAATCTGTCAAAAATATAGTTAATGATATTTAACTGATCCAAAACAACAACAAAAACAGTTTAATATACAATTATAATGATTATTTGTATGTAATTGGTCACAATATATTGAAAATAGTTAGAATTACTTCGGAAAACTGATTATATTTTGATGTAGGTTAGTTCATTTTGGCATAACTGCGCTCATTTCATGCATTTCAGTTATTTGTCTTGTTACACTTTACAGCCATCAAAATGCACAGCTCAAATAACGTTTTGCTAAAAACAAAAAAAAAACAAAAGTAAAATTAAGAAAAAAAAACTAAAAAATAAAAAATGTAATAAACTCACAGTGGCCGGGGTGACGGGACCCAGGATATTATTGGGCAGTTTGGATAGGGCCTGTGACAGAAACACATGTACTATGTACACATATTTACATAGACAGACACAAACACTTAGTATCTAGACACAGTTTTTTTTTAAAGAAAAGCGCTTCGTCCACACAGACTTTGTAAATGAAAAATCTTCTCGACCTAAGTACAATTTCATCAGAAGAAACATTTCAAGGCAACTAAATTTTTCTGTAATGTTAATTTTTTTACTTGTAAAATTGTTTTTGTGAAACTTATAAGTTTCACAAAAACAATTTTACAAGTAAAAAACTTCTGTAAGAAAAAATGTATTTATTATTATTTCGTTTATTTATTTCCTTTCTTATGTCATAACATTTTTAAATATTTCTTAAATTAAAATGATAATATAAAAAAGACAAAAAAAAAAAAGTCCACTGGTGTCTGGAGCAGGGTCCACCTTGCTCCCGACACTGGTGGACTTCTATTTTTAAGCTTCGGTAGCTTGGAAGCCACCGGTGGTTAGGAATGTAGAGACAGGAACCTCCTCACAATGCGAGCCGTATCTAGGAGTACTGCCTTCTGAATCAGAACCCCTTGATCCAACCGTCTAACGAGAGCCTCGAGAGATGTTGGTCGAGGCTTCCGGCCATCAGGCCATTGGCAGTTACAACAATCGGCACAATAGGGAATATGCATGTGATTCAAATAAGGGTCAAGTATTTTTTTTTATAAACTAAGTATTTTACTTCAAAATTATGCCTCAATCCATATTTTTTAATAATATTTCTTTTTGAGCGAGATTTTTTTTTTTAAAGTGCCAAAATACTGTGTGAAATTCAAATACTTGAAAAGCGACGCGAGAGCGGATGTGACGTAACAATCTAGGACAACAATCAAAATGTCAATGTGTGCTGTATGAGTGTTTGCGATTCAGTCAGTCAGTTGTCAGTTTTATTGTGACTTGACATTCAATTGACACTTGTTTGTTTGTTGTCTTATTGCTCTTTGTTTGCTGTCCTAGATCACCACACCAAGCGCGCCAAATGGAGGGCGTTCAAATAGCCACTGTCGGTTGGATATTTTTAACATTATTTTTAAGTACTTTAAATTGCTTTTTTGCCGTCGAATTTTTTTAAACTATTATTTGGCGATGTAAACTATCGAATAATTATTTATTATCAACTTTTTGAATAAGCAAGTGGCATAGAACATTTTCTTTGACCTCACTCAAACATTGTTGCAAAATCTTCTCAACAGAAAGAGTTTTTTTTTTTGGTGTTGAGCCGTTTCAGACCTCTTTCGTTGAATGTGTAGTCAAGAGATTTCATAAGGTGATGTGACTAGTTATAAAATATCCGAAGTTAGATTTAAAGTTTTTACCAGACTAATATTGGAATCATTAACTTTCTCGTGGACGAGGCGCTTTGAAATAACATTTCTACTTCAATTTACACAGACAGACATAGAGACGGGATAAAGTCAACGAGGTGTCCAAATTCATCTACTCGTTAAATAAGCCTTGTTTAGACTAGCTCGTGTCATAAATCCAAGTACTGTCACAAGCATAAATATGTATACATTAGCAAAATTTAAAAACGATTTTCTCGTGGAATAACGATTGCAACTTTGAAATAATACCTATATCATAATAATATGGGTTCCAAAAAACTATGAATTACAATGAATACAGTAGGACAAAATCACTTTTAAAAGTTGCTAAGTGTATACATATTAGTGCTTGTGACTGCACAACTACAGTTTAGTTTAAACTGTTTGGCGGTCCAGGTAATGGTGGTTGCCGTCGTCTGCGGACATGTGCAATACCAGAGACATCACAGATGCGTTACCATCTCAGAGACAGAGCTGAGTTGTCGCATGTGCCGGTAACATCGGCCGACCTTATCACCTGTCGTCGGTCTATGGTCTCATCATCGGTCTGTGGTCGGCTTTCAGTATAACTCGATGCAGCTAAATACCAGTATTTTACATGGAGCGACTGCCTATCTGACCTCCACAACCCAGTTACTTGGTAACACGATACCCCTTGGTAAGACTGGTTGTCACGACTTTCGGGCTTCTGAAGACCCGTAACAACTGTCAAAGATCTACCAATGACAGCCGGGACCAACGGCTTAACGTGCTTTCCGAGCCACGGAGGGGTCTTGGTATGTAAAGATAGTCAGCCATCCACGAACCAACCGCGGCAAACGTAGCTTAACCTGTTGGATCGACCCGTGCGGCTGTTATTACTTTTTAGGGGTATGAGGAACGAGGTGTAAAGCTCACTCATCCACCATAGAAAAGGGAGGATCCTCCTACCAGACGGGTGTTGTGTCTGGCGGGCAACTGCCCAATGATTGATATTGGATTTTTATATATATGTTCACTGCACGGTAAACTCTAATTGCGCGATGCAGGATTTTTGTGACGTCAGGATTTCTGTGAGACGTCAGGTCTTTGATGCGTAGTTCGAATGTGGCGATGTAGGTACCGCCACAACTTAGCCTTACTTAACAGGCAATAAAAAAAAAAAAAATATTGCTTAGACACCTTGCTAACTTCATCCCTAAGGCCGCGTCTATTTAAAAGCGATCGTCGTGCTATAGTCTGACCTCAACCGATTGCGCTGTTCCGCGCATTAGGTACGCGCTAGCTCCCCACGGCAGTGCGCTGCTCATTGGTCAACGCTGCCCCCCGCAAGCCACGCATTCCTCAGGTGCGGAACAGCGGTGAGGTCAAAGTATAATACGCGATCGGTCGCGTTCATTTGTCACTTTTTGTTCGGAAAACCGCAAAGCGCCCTCTGTCTGCGCGACCACGCGATCAGGTTCACCGAACAAAAAGTTCGAACGATCATAAACTCGCGCGATGATCGCTTTTAATTAGAACACGGAGTAATAATACAACATATAATGTAAGACAAACAGTTGAAACTTTTTAAAATGATGATGAAATTTATTTTTCTGAAAACAAGGGATGTTGAGTATTTTTTTTTCTGATAGATTCATGCATGAATGAGAAACAATCTAACAAAAAATATTTAAAAAAAAATCTGCCCTCAAATAAATTTTAGTAAGTATTTGAACCCGGTAATTTGGGGAGTTTCAATAGAGAATAAATAAAATAGTTTATTAATTCAACACATTTTCTTACAAATATAAAATAAACATTATCATGCAAATAAAAATCAAATTACAGATCAAGATAATCTCAAAAAAAAAAAAACTCGTAATACATAACATACGCCTGTATTCCTCTTAGGAAAAAAACCCTATAACACATTGCCCGACTTGGGAATCGAACCCCAGAACCCACGCTTAGCAGTCGCACTTGCAACCACTAAGCCAAAGTCTCTCATTCTTAAAAGAGTCATCTTTACGTCTTACCCTCCCATCATTTTCCAGACCTTACCAACTTACCCTGCACATTCTGCCGATGACTTTCTTGGACACCAGTTGCACATTGGCTGAAGCTAGGGCCACTGCGGTATCGGCCATTATCTCTATCATTGGAGAGCCGAGACCTGAAAGTAAAAATGAAATGTAAAAAGCCAGCCAAGTGCTATGGACCATAGACATGTTTCTTGTATGGGGACCCCTTTAATTTTTAACTTGTTATGTCGCTACTTGGTTTTCCTATGGAGAAGAATGGGCAAGAAACTCCACCGTTACTCTTTTAAAAATGTTTTGTATACATCAATTATATAATAATATGCGAAGACGATGCACCTAAAATAAGATTACTGTCGATTCAAGTAGCAATCTGATTTTTTTTTTGTAAATTATTTGTATTTTTGACAGACTGCGAATTTTCAAAATCAAAATCAAAATATTTTATTTCACATAAACCTACATGGGCACTTATGAAACGTCAGAAGCTAGGTGCACAGTTCCAATTGGTCGTTTCCTATGGAGAAGAGCCGGCAAGAAACTCCACTGTTACTCTTAAACATAATTGGCTTATTTTCAAATTACAGTGAATGAATGAGATGCGAATGCGAAAATTCTTATAAATTACGGGAATTACCCCCGCAGATCTCCTGTCAAAGCTCTATATTGGTATTCACCTGCATCCAGTCAGACTGGAAGCCGTCTCCCAACATAGTTGGGAAAGGGCTAGGCAGATGATAAGAACGCTTACCAGAGTTAACGCTCCGTTGTATGAAGCTGTCCAACACCATGTCTATGAGTTCGGGCACGTGTCCGATGGAGCCCCATATCTTGGCCTGCACCGAAGGGTACATCTCCGTCTCCTCGATGGTCAGCGTAATTAGCTTCTCCAGGATTTGGGCTACTTGCTTCTGGCGACGGGATTCTTCAGAGGGTTTGCAAAATCTGTGGATTTTTTTTTAGTAGTAGAGTACTCACACTTTACTTTGTGTACAGTACAACTTTTTTCTGAATGTCCCTCGGAAAACTTCGTGTTTTGTCAGTCGTCGGATTTCCGTCAGTTGCCCTTTGCACTTGGTACAGACCAGACGCTCTCAATCGATTTGGAAGTATATAGAGTTGTTATACTCTTTTAACTTAATAAAATTTATTCAAAATTAGGAGGAAATAGTTTAAGGAAAATAGTTTTACAGCTTTATATGTATAGTTCACATGGAAATCAAAACAAAACATCAATAAAGTACTTAGTTCTGAATTCAAATTATAATACACGATAAATCTAGTAATTGATGGACATGGAAATTAGCATTCGTTTGTATTCGGAAATGCGATGATTCCCGAGGGACATTAAGAAATTATGTTGCACTGTAAATTATTTAATCACCACTGCTATCAAAATGGTCACTTTACGTGACACAATATAAAGCTCACATTGCAATGCTTAGTTTTGAATCGAGATTGTGTTAAGTTGTTTCGATGTACGTCGGCAATGTTTTTTGCAGGTAGAATAGTAAAAACTCACCTCACTAAATTGGCCAACCACGGTGTCATGTACTCCAAACATAAATGCTTCAACTCAATTGTGGATCCACGAAAACCCTAGAATAAAACAATTCATTATTAAAATAAAAACTGGGCTGTATTTAAATGGTATATTATGCAATTAGTGAATAAAGGACGAATTTAAAGCGAAGGCCATAGATGAATCACGAGCAGGAAGGATTCTCATGACTGAATCGTGACCGCAGGGAGCGAGCGAGTGATTCAAGTGTTAGAATCCTGAGCAACGCGAGTGAATCATGGCCCTCGATATAAATACTATACTTTCAAAGTCAAGGTCAAAACGTTTATTGTACTGTATACCATGACTACGAGAAAAAGAAAATTTTAAGCGAAAATAGACATTTAATGAAGACAAAAGGAAAGTTTGCATCGAGTGATTTTTTGTAAGGAGGTTGTATAGCATTGAGATGGAGGTCGAATATATTGGTGTGTTCTAAATTAAAACACCAAAATAGTGATTACAAGTGCTTTTTATTCACTGTTTTCGGTGAATAAAATAAGCTTTTTAGAGGGGGAATGGTATAAACAATTTTATTAGTAGATAAGACCAATATTAACGTCATTCACAATTCTATACTTAGAGGCTTTCTGGGTTCAGTCGCCCGTTGAATAAGATTGTTTGTTAATAACAACTTTGTTCACAATGTATCACCCTATGCGTACTCTCATGAGCACAAAAACTAAGCCCGTATAGCTGCGAAAATAACCCACAACGCAAACATATCTTAAAAAACATGTACATTAGGTTGAATTTAGAATAACACCAACTGTAGGCCGACCGCTTAAACTGAGTCGTTCCTGAGGTGCGGTGCGGGAGGGGTGTGGTGTCGTGATGCTAGAGCTCAGTGACTACTGTCAACCCTCCCGCACCGCGCAGCTACCTGAGGAACGGACTCAGTTAAGCGGGCGGCCTATACACGAAACGTCACAAAACAAATTTCAGTAACAATAAAAACTAGACTATATTCAAAAGAGATAAGGTTTATTTTTATTTAATGTCTTACCTGTATACATTCTTCTAGGAATTCTAGAGTTAGATGTGGTTCGTTGTGTGCAAGCTTTTCGCTTACCGACTTGATGAATATTGTGTTGTTGGACGGAATGCATAGGCCTGAGTTGACAAAGAAAACAACGGACATTATTCTATTATACCAAAAAACATTTGAAATACTTTTAAAACTTTTAACGCTTTACCAGATCAATCTGCCTAGCCTATTCTCAACTATGTTGGGGTCGGCTTCCAATCTAATCTATCAGCTGAATACCAGTATTTTAAATGGAGCGACTGCCTATCTGACCTCCACAACCCGGTAACTGGGTAACACGATACCCCTTGATAAGACTGGTTGTTAGACTTTTGGGCTTCAGACGATCTGTAACGATTGTCAAAGATCCACGAATGACAGCCGACCAACGGCTTAATGTGCTTTCCGAGGCACGGAGGAGTCTTGGTGTGTAAAGATTGGCACCCATCCACGGACCAACTCCGACAAGCGTAGCTTAACTTGATGTACTCACACACTATACGATCAATCAGAATTGGTATCGGTTCGAAACAAAATGTATAGTCCATTGCTTCATAAGTTACGTTGTAGAGCCGATTTTTTTTAGACCAGATGATTATCAGATCGTGCATTACGCAATAGGGAATATGCATGTTTTTTAAATATTTTTATTAGATAATATACATCGCCAAATAAAAAGAAATCGACGCCAAAAATGAAATTTAAAGTACTTAAAAAAATGTTAAAAATGTCCAACCGACCAGGGCTATTTAAACGCCCTCCATTTGGCGCGCTAAAACAAACAAACAAGTGTCAAGTCAATGTCAAACACTCCTACAAAACACATTGACATTTTGATTGTTTTCATAGACTGTTACGTCACATTCGCTCTGACCTATAGCGTCGCTTTTGAAGTATTTGAATTTCCCAGTTTTTTGGCACATTAAAAATAAAACAAACTCGCTCAAAAAGAGATATTATTTAAAAATATTGATGGAGGCATAATTCTGAAGTGATATAGTTTATAAAAAAATATATTTGACTCTTATTTGAATCACATGCATATTATATTAGGGTGCTACTGATGACTCTACTGCTTACCTGAAGTCTCCAGCAGCTGCCCCTCGATCTTCAAATGAAAGGTCGCCGTAAGCGCACACAGCTGATTGTACGCCGCAGTCCTGAGATTAGGGTCACACGACCCTAAGTTTAGAAGCGCCATGTTTAATAACGTGCCGGGAACGTCCTTCGGTCGTATCTTTTGATGTACTGTTACTGAATCCTGTAAGGAAAGTGTCACGTTAGAAATATTGGAAGTATAATACGGATTGAAATCCGCGGGATAATTGCATAACACACTTACAATGGCAATGCCTGGAACGCACGTACATCAGTCCACGTTAAGGTCAGAGGTCCTAGTGTGAGTTTCTTTTAAATATCTCGAATTTACGCAACGAACGCGTTCGGCGCTCCGCTTGACCCTTCACTGACCTTCACTGGCCTTCAGTGGTGAAGGTCTAACTGGAGCGCCGAACGCGGTCGATGCGTAAAGTCGAGATGGTTAAAAGAAACTCATACTAGGGCCTCTGTTCACACCGAGACGCGACGCGACGCGCACTTTTTTATAATCCGATACACTATCGAATTTATTCACTACACAATAAGGTACACGGTTGCATAGCACCGCGCATCTCAGCGTACTTTGACACGTGTCAATGCTCGCACTGAAATTATATCTTTTCGTGAAGAAAATAAGTTTGATAAATGTTAAAAAGTGCGCGCAGCGTCACGTCGCTTCACGTCGCGGTCTGAACTGACTCTTAGGGACTAACGGCCAGTTTTTTTATCAAAAGTAACAGCCAAAGTAACAGTCAACTGTTCTTGCGCGCTGTTGGATTTACAACCCTCGCCTCAGCGCCGAGGATTGAAAATACAACAGTGCGAAAGAACAGGTGACTATTACTTTTGATGAAGAAACTGGCCGTAAGTGTGGAAACCAAACCCCTAACATAGAAAATATATGGAGACTTTCATTTTAGCAATTCAACAACATTCATTGCGTGATTTACGTTGTCGAACAGATTATGGTTTATCAATTTCCTTCAAAATTCGTCGGATTGTGATTGAAATTGTGTTACACAATTGGGGTGCAGGTTTTTCAATCACAAAACCGATCGTTTATTTATCTAACAATTTTCGAAAACTTAACATATTTAAAATAAGTAATTTATATGGAAAGAGTTTCTTGCTTCGATGAGGCGAATTTGGCAAGGAGATAAAAATGATTTTTATTTATTTTGTGTTTTATAATTGTAATTGAATTTGAATATTTTTAATGAATTTCCTGATTTTAATAATGATTATTTTGTACATTTTTATAAATTTAAAGATGATTGTTATTTTATGTGAGTAATGAATTCTAATATTTAATTTTTAGTTATAATACCTAGCATGATTGTGGTGTGTTTTATAATAATACTAGCTGCGCCCCGCGGTTTCACCCGCGTAAGTCTCGATCCCGTGGGAATATCGGGACAAAAAGTATCCTATATGTTAATCCAGGTTATAAACTATCTGTATGCCAAATTTCATCTAAATCCATTCAGCCATTTTTGCGTGATTGAGTAACAAACATCCAAACACATAAACGCACAAACTTTCACATTTATAATATTAGTAGGATTGGATACTAACAAAATTCTTAAGTATACTAACAACAATACGGATCACTGCGTCTGAGTCAAATAAATAAATAAAATTAAGAAGTTAAATGGATGTGACGTCAATAGTGAGATGTTACTCGCATGACGAAAGTTAATAATCACCTCGACTTTTACAACGGACAGCGTCTTTCAGTTGTTAAATCAGTCCAGAAAATGTGCGTGTGAAATTCATGTGCGTATTGTATAATTATGAAAGAAAGAAAGAAAGAAAATACGTTTATTTGAGGTAAACATGACGCAAAAAAAAAAAAAATACAAAAGGTTGGGGGAAACATGCGTCACATTCACGCAAAACGGCTATCGCTCTCTCCCTCTCGCATTATCACTCTCTCCCTCTCGCATTATGACTTGCTTCAATAACGGTCAAAGAAAACATCATGAGAATGCCTGAGAAATATTTCTCGACGGCATGTGAAGCCAAGTCAGAGGTCCATGGGCGGCTTTAAAACTCTGACAACAGGTTAGTCACTAATCACACGAAAAGAAGTAGTCTAGAAAATCGTCTGGCGAATCTTAACTGATATTATGGTTTTCGAATTTTTGTTTCTCGCTTGATTGTAAACACACAAGTCCGATAATCGCCTGGCGAGTCCTGCCTCTCGATGGCCGAGAAGCTCTCTTAGGAGTAAATTAGTACCTGCCAGGGTTGCGGGAAAGTCCGAAAGGGATACCGGGACCTTGGCAACAGGCAAGTGAAGGAACACGGGTGGGTTTTAGTCAGTAAAAGTCTGACACGCCCTTCCGCTTCGCCCAGAGCGGGAGAAGTCATTGGATGATTTCCCACCCTCAAAAAAAAAAAAGAGTAAATTAGCAATCAGATAAATTTTGTACTTACAGGTTGACTAAGCTCCCATCGGTTACGAATATGTATTATAGACTGCACTATATTGTCACAGTCGTTATGAATAAAGCTCAGAGGTGTTGATTCGTTGATTATTGATAGAGAGAACTGATTGTCATCCACTAGACAGACCTGGGAACAAATATTTTAAGATTATTATACAACAAAAATATTTTTTTAGCTAAGGCTAAAAAAATATTTTTGTTGTATAATAATCTTAGCTAACAAAAACCCTATCACTTATGATAGGGTTTTTGTTGTATGAGGAACACGGTGTAAAGTTCACTCATCCCCTATAGAAAAGGGAGGATCCTCCGACCAGACGGGTGTCGTGTCTTGCGGGTAACTGACCAACGATTGATGTTGGGATTTTGGATATATGTCGATCGCGCGGTGAACTCTAGTTGCGCGATGCAGGATTTTGTGTGACGTCGATCGGGTCTTTGATGCGTAGTTCGCATGTGGCGATATAGATGCCGCCACAGGGTAGAAAGAGTTATAAAAAGTGTTTTTACCTTCGTCGGGCGGAATCCGTCAACGGATTAGCACCGGCCTTCCCATAGATTCTTCGTCAACTTTTAAATTACCACATAAATAGACTCGCAGTACGATCCATAACAACACCTTCACGGATCGGACACGGTTATTTTACATGTTTTATTTGAGACTGACCTTAGCCCGAAAGTCTGACAACCAGTCTTGCCAAGGGGTATCGTATTACCCAGTTACTGGATTGTAAAGGTCAGATAGGCAGTCGCTTCATGTAAAATACTGGTATTCAGCTGCATCCGGTTAGACTGGAAGCCGACTCAAACGTAGTTGGGAAAAGGCTAGGCAGATGCTGATGATTTGAGACTTACCTCAACAATTTTTACAAGTTTTATTTGAGAATTACCTCATCAATTTTTACAAGTTTTATTTGAGAATTACCTCATCAATTGTTACATGTTGTATTTGAGACTTACCTCATCAATTGTCACATGTTGTATTTGAGACTGACCTCATCAATTGTCACATGGTGTATTTGAGACTTACCTCATCAATTTTCATATGTTGTATTTGAGACTTACCTCATCAATTTTCATATGTTGTATTTGAGACTTACCTCATCAATTTTCATATGTTGTATTTGAGACTTACCTCATCAATTTTCATATGTTGTATTTGAGACTTACCTCATCAATTTTTAAATGTTTTATTTGAGACTGACCTCATCAATTGTCACATGGTGTATTTGAGACTTACCTCATCAATTTTCATATGTTGTATTTGAGACTTACCTCATCAATTTTCATATGTTGTATTTGAGACTTACCTCATCAATTTTCATATGTTGTATTTGAGACTTACCTCATCAATTTTTAAATGTTTTATTTGAGACTTACCTCATCAATTTTCATATGTTGTATTTGAGACTTACCTCATCAATTTTCATATGTTGTATTTGAGACTTACCTCATCAATTTTTAAATGTTTTATTTGAGACTTACCTCATCAATTTCGGAGGCATAATACACGTCATTTAGTAGTACCGGTAGACCAAGCACTTTTGTCTTCTCCACTGAAGTTATTTGAAGAGCTGTTGGTCCAACCTAGAACAAAAATTATTATATAGTTCTCCAGACCGTATTCTGGCCACGGCGGTCAATCTCAACGGAGACTAGCCAGCGCGGGAGATATTATAGTGCAGGCGTGTGTGCGCAGACACAGGTGCACTCTGTCTTCTCTCACTCTCACAGTGCTCAGGGACGGCAACCCGAAACTCGCTGTCGCTAGCGCGGGGCTCGGGGGTATCACACCACCAACTTACCTCCGGGCTGTTGCTAAGAAATGTTTAATGGGAAAACCCACACACACACACTAATACTTTGCCTGACCCGGGAATCGAAGTCAGGATCCCACACTTAGCAGTGGCGCTTGCGACCACGAGACCAACGGGGCAGTTATTTATTATTATTACAGTATGTGAAATAATAATATTTTTTCTAGTACTCGGAAAGTTTAATTTACACGCGGCAAGATTCTTGTCTATTGCATACAAAATACAATAACACTGAAGCACTAAATGAGTCGTTTCGTCTATACTTTTTAGTTAGACGGTATAACTTTTCTTGTTGCTTCATCTTATTGCATTCAACGGGCAATTAAATTGCTTCGTGTAAATTAGACTTAACTATACCACTAACTACGATTATGGTTCTGCGCTTCAATACATACATACGTAAACTCACGCCTTCTTACCATGGGGGTAGGCAGAAACTACAGACTGCCACCTGCTACGATCCTTACATACTCCTTTTGCTTCGTTTACGTTCATACATCTGGTCATACACGCACACCGGTTGCGTGTACGCACCTGACCTTTCTGAAGAGCATCACCTGATGACTATTATGTCCGCCTAGGGCGTTTCCACTCACATCTGCCTTATAAATATTAATACCATTTGTGTTTCAGAATTAGTACGCATAAGCAACCAATATCCAGAAGTGCGCCTCATAAGTCACCCCAAGTTTCAGATGACAAAAGTTTTCAAAGTTTGAATGTGTATACAGGGTTACTGGTAACTCGTCGTATTCCTTGCAGGACGTCATAGTAGGGTTAAAATGCAACTAATTAAGCCACCAAATGTTCTACCGAAATTCAGTAGTTTTTGAATTAGTTAAGAGTTTTAGTTTTTGAAGTAATAGCAAAAATTACAGAAAATTAAATGTTTTGTTAGTGATATTTGCCAAAGTTTTAGGCATTATTGAACTTTTAATTATTAACAAAGGTCTGCTACGGCGTCAACTATGATAATAACTTAAATTTCAGTACAGTCGCGCCGTATATCATTTTTAAATTGGTTTCAAATGATTTAATCTGGGATTTTTCATTAAAAAACTAAAACTCTTAATAATTCAAAAACTACTGAATTTCGGTAGAACATTTGGTGGCTTAATTTGTTGCATTTTAACCCAACTATGACGTCCTGCAAGGAATACGTCGAGTTACCAGTAACCCTGTAGAGTTGTTAATACACCCAAGTTGTCAATTTGGATGATTTTATAGTGAAAGTTGGTTTCAGTACGCTACTCTGAATCCACATTTAGAATACATTCCAATGGTTCTCACCTTAATAGCTACTTTGGTGTCCTTATGTGATAATTTCAGCGCGTTATTGAACACTTTGAGGTCCTCTTCAAGCGCGAGAGTAGCTCCTGGCAGTTTTTGTTGTTCTGCTTCCACGTACTCGCTGAGGCGGCTGTGGTTGTCTATGAAAATTAGTTTGCGGTTACCCTGTGGAAAAATAAAAATTAAACTAGCTGACCGGACAGACGTTGTCTTGTTTTCCTAGAACTCTATCGCAGCGCCACCTACCGGGTACAATAATAAAAAACCAACCAAAAAAAAAATGGTCCAGGCGTTTAGGAGGAGTTCAGTGACATGCAGACGTAGAGAATAATTATACATTCATTGTACATTCGATTATTGTCGCCTCACAAATCTTACCGACCGATGTTACGTATAATGTGCCCACTTATAGTACCTATTATGTATGTTATAAAGTTGTAGACGAAGGAGACTAGTCTCCAAGACCCAGGTAACACTAGTGTGGAGTCTAATGCTGTCCACTTAGTAACCCTAGCTTACCCTTGGCGAAAAATCAACTGCACCGTTTTAGTAAAGAGTCTTTACCTAACTGGTTTAAAATAAGTAGTTTTCTGCCTTTTACCCTGGTGATATTATAGAAACCCTAGCTTACCCTTGGCGAAAAATCAACTGCAACGTTTTAGTAAAGAGTCTTTACCTAACTGTGGTTTAAAATAAGTAGTTTTCTGCCTTTTACCCTGGTAATATTATAGTAACCCTAGCTTATCCCTGGCGAAAAATCAACTGCACCGTTTTAGTAAAGAGTCTTTACCTAACTGTGGTTTAAAATAAGTAGTTTTCTGCCTTTTACCCTGGTGATATTATAGAAACCCTAGCTTACCCTTGGCGATAAATCAACTGGAACGTTCTAGTAAAGAGACTTTACCTAACTGTGGTTTAAAATAAGTGGTTTTCTGCCTTTTACTAGTGATATTATGGTAACCCTAGCTTACCCTTGGCGAAAAATCAACTGCAACGTTTTAGTAAAGAGTTTTTACCTAAATTTGGGTTAAAAATAAGTAGTTTTTTTTACCTTTACCCTACTGCCATTAAGTTACCCTAGCTTACCCTTGGCGAAAAATCAACTGCAACGTTTTAGCAAAGAGTCTTTACCCAAGTAAGGGTAAAAATAACTACTTTTCTGTCGACTTACCCTAAGCGGTGCCAGTATTGCCTCATGAAACTTGGTGTACTCGCGCACCCAGCTGTTACAGTTGTATATATAGCAGGCGTGTATGTTTATATACGCCACTTCGGGCAACACTGTGAACCATTTCTGCAGGAAATCCGTTCTGAAATTAAGGAGTTATTAATAGTTGTCGGTTTGAGGTTATTTGAGGGTTAAAAGCGGCATAATTTTTCATCGTAGGTATTCATTGAAAAACGTGTAATTTGAGGTGTCTCGGATGTTTCGACGGATGATTTATCATTTTCTATTTTTATAGTACTTTAGGGGTATGAGGAACAGGGTGTAAAGTTCACTCATCCACCATAGAAAACGGAGGATCCTCCGACCAGACGGGTGTTGTGTCTGGCGGGCAACTGCCCAACGATTGATGTCGGGTTCTTGTATATATGTCCATTGCACGGTAAACTTTAATTGCGCGATGCAGGATTTATGTGACGTCAGGACTTTTGTGTGACGTCAGATCTTTGATGCGTAGTTCGCATGTGGCGATGTAGATACCGCCACAGTACTATTTGGTTGTTTCTCTCAACATCAGAAATGCTTCAAAGCTTACTTTCTGTCTAAAGTTTGATCAAGACCGCTGTTCCGCGCACATACCTAACGCGCGGAACAGCGGTATCGCTCAAACTTTATTCAATGTATATTCCGACTGTACCATTTTTATTCTTTTAATTTTAGTTAGATCATAGGTCGTATTGCTGCCTTGCGTGTTGGTCGTCTATATGACAGGCTTTTCTGCTATCAGTACAATTTGCTTGCCAGACCAATACAGAATGGAATAATCCTCATTTGAATTTATGTTGTTTCATAATTACTTAATTATGCCACTTTCACTCCACATACCTCAAGTAACTACAGATTATATTTAACTCTTAAATATAAAAAGCAATGTTAGCAACGTAATTCAGATTTCTGAAGGCTTTTAAATCTGTTTTCGAATCTCAGTCTATTTATTACCAACTAAAGGGTGATTTCACCAATGAAAGTGAAAGCGATCAGTACATTTATACTGCGTTCATGAGCTGTCAGTGTCATTATTCACAAACAAATTTGACATTGACAGTTTTTGAACGCGTTCATTTGTAAAATTCGGCATTATTTGTTATTGTTTTGCCAACCAAAACTAAACATGACATTTGAATTGACCAAGGCTTTCAGAAACCGGCGATAAATCTTATTACTTCAGCTGCATCGATAAATGCAAAATTAGTACATTTCGATTCAAACTGAATGGCGACTCGGAACATGAGGCGAGTCGCTGCGCAGTAACAATTTCATGTGTCAGCGGGGGTGTGGGGTGGGGTACTGCGCAGCGAGTAGCTAACTTCCGAGCCGCCATTAAGTTTGAATCGAACTGTAAGTGTCAGTAATGTGTTATTTGTGTGCAGAAAAGTTTTAAATACATGAAGCAATCTTGTACTTTCGAAATTATGATACATTCAAAATATTTTGCATTTAGAATGAAAAAATATTAATTAAAATACAAAGACGTCCCAACAAAGTCACGGACATACTTTAATCAGGCTATTATTTTAACACGTCACCACCGCACCGTACTTTTTAACGCGATGTTTTTTTACCGTACACTGGATTTTCAACTCTCGGCGTCGATCCGAGAGTTGAGAATCCAACAAAGTAGATCCTACCGCGTTGTAAAAGTGCACAGTAGGATTCTCAACTCTCGGTGCTAAGCTGAGACACCAAATAGTACAGAAGGCGCACTCCAGGTGATTATAACTGTAGGTAATTAGCGCTGTGCGACCTGAATTGCACTTTATTGTGTCGTAGCAAGAGTCGCTTTTTATTTAAATGATTTTGCGGAGTGAACCATCTGTATTAATCTGTGGCTGAGCGTTGAAAATCCAGAGTACGGTAAACAAAAACGGCGCCATAAACAAGTGCCGGTGCAAACTTGGGCTTACCCTTGCAAAGTTTCTCTTGAAGGGCAGTAAGAGCCATTTTCATATTGAAATAATGACTCTAAAACAGAATTTATTTCCTGTCAATCATTGTCTTCATTTGAATGTTTCATCTGATTTGGCTGAAGTAAAAGAAACCATGCATTTGGGTTTCGTAAGCGACCTACCTCACCGCTCATTTACATTAGTCGATATTAAACGACTCTGTAAAACCATTCCATCTACAGGGTGTATCGACGCGCAAAATGTTACCATGAAATCAGAACATGAATACGTTAAAAAAAAATGCGCGTGCAGCACCGTACACGTGATAGAAGTGTAACTTCTTAAAAAATAAAGAATAAGAGAGATTTAGTGTCGGAGACAGAGAGTTATCTTTCTTCTCTTTCATGTAACGAAATGTGATTAAACGTGACGCGTCCTTGAAATTTCACTCCAATTCTCGTCCAATTATTGAATCGCCGCCTAAGAAGTTTCTCTTCGAAAAAACGACGATAAAAATCTACGCTGGGGGATCTAGGATTATGTACTGAATTCATGGTAATATTTTGGCGCATATATTCTTTACACCGCGTATATCATTTGCACTAAAAGAGTCATAAGAGTCATTGAAAAGTTTAATTACGGTTTTTTTTTTTGTGAAACACTAAAGATCTGCCTCTTAGTGACTGGGGAGTAAAGGTGAAGTACTATAGACAACCTGGACATATGAGGATCTAATGTCTGCGTCAGCGCACGGTGTAAGCGTTGCTGAGTACTGGACCAAAAAATAATTAACTTCTTTTCAAATGATAATCGCCTAAGTGCGGATTTACTAAAGAAATTGAAGGTGGTCCGAACTTCTAAACCGCATTCAAAGAACTATCAGTGTCAATATTCCACAGCAATTTCGATATTTAATTGATTCAGGCGACTTTGTGGAAATCCATTATAAAATACAATAGACGTAGATATATTTAGTAACCTATTTCGCTAACTATTCTTCAAGAGACATAAAAACCCTGTAAGAAATCGACACATGTTTCACCTCTCAACGAGGCATCTTCAGGATGACGATTGACCGGTCGCAAACCAGAACACGTGTTGCAACACCGAGCGCTAGATGCTCTGCGTCCAGCGCTCGGTGTGACTCTTGAAGAATAGTTAAGCGGAATAGGTTACTAAACATATCTACGTCTATTGTATTTTAAAGCAATTTTGACACTGACAGCGCTTGAATGCGGTTTAGATGACATGTGCTGAACGTGTTCAATTTAATTGGTGAAATTCGCCATGAGACGTAAAAACTGGATGGTCAGTCTGTCCGTTTGTCATAGTAATATCTACATTAAATATTACAAGAATGTTTTAAAAATATAGCAAAAACTATAGGAAAGATTGGCGCTAATAGGGGTAACAGAGCTAATAGGAACTACAGAAGTCGTTATAAAAGATAAAATATTTACTCTAAAGTTTCTAGAGGTTTTCTAAAAGTTTAAAAGGTTTTTTTGAAAATATCCGATCAATTTTTAGATGTCGTTCAGATATACCGCATGGAGACGTCAATAAGAAAATAAATTAAACTTTGTATACCGAACCAATGACGTTTCAAGTATACAAATCCAATTAGTCTAGTCGGCTGATCGACAAAACCCATAGTACACTCGGCTACACATCAAGCTATACATTTCCAGTATAAGCTGACCTCGCACTGTACGGAAATCCTATACAATGCGAGATCAGCATAAACCGGAAATGTATAGCTTGATGTGTAGCCGCGTGTACATTAATACTATTTAGATTGTTTGAATTTTTTATTTTTATTTAGATGTTTGAATAAAAAGTTATGGTTTCAAAATGCTCCTACGTAATGCTAATGTTTTCATTCATTCTCGTTCCTACATGGTAGTATACCGAATAATGTTTGTCGGGCTTCGATAATAAATAAGTCTTGGCTTACATTTTTGGTATTAGAACAGTTCTTGCTTAATTGTTTTTTCTTTGTAATATTCAGTATCAAAACTTTTTGACTAGGATAGTATCGGCACAAGTTTTAACATTTGATAAGCCAAAAAATCATGAAGTAACAACTAATCAAAAATGTTTTATAAACATTTGCCCAACAAAAGTTGTAAAACATCCTATTTCACAACATTATTATTTTGGGAATAATTATCAGATTAATATTATATTCATTTTTAATGTGTTAATTACGCAATAATATCAGACTATATTTATTTAATTAAATTTTTCTACAACTCCCTACGAGTCCTTTATCTTCAATGCGTCCGATATTCAAAAATATTTTGACATTTGGCTTATTGCGAGCTAATCAGACAACAATAACCATATTTGTGCATTCTTACTTCTGACATCGAGTCCTGAATCGAATCAAAGTCGATTCCAATAATTACAAAAGTTGCGGACAGGTTTCAATTTCATTCGAACCCAAAAGTTTCGGGCCATCTGAACAACATCAAAAATCTCAAGCAGTTATTCCAAAAAAGTCCTAAGTAATTCTAATTTTGTCTAAAAAATAACCAAAATCGACTAATGTAAACGAGCCTAACCTACAAAGTATGATCATCACCTGAACCTGTTGTCAGAGTTGGTATGTGTGAAGTCCACTATCAGCTCGAAGGGCTGCTGGCAGAACGGCTTGAGGGTCAGGATCACGTGGT
Source organism: Lithophane leautieri (assembly GCA_949152455.1). Lineage (NCBI taxonomy): Eukaryota > Metazoa > Arthropoda > Insecta > Lepidoptera > Noctuidae > Lithophane > Lithophane leautieri. The sequence goes on from OX424486.1 coordinate 4,672,224, forward strand.
AGATGAGCAGGTCGGCGTTTACTTCTCCAATCCTGATGAGAGAAAACAAAGATATTTTGAGATATATTTATAATATTATGAGACAGATTTATGATATTTTGGAACTTTTTAAATTAATCACACAATGTATATTTTATAGTATTGTGGCGGCATCTACATTGCCACATGCGAACTACGCATCAAAGACCTGACGCCTCACAAATCCTGCATCGCGCAAGCATAGTTTACCGCGCGATCAACATAATTATATATAACTTCCTGGTGCCGTATTATGAAGTATTAATGCCACCATTTTTCCAGTGTGAGAGACGGAGCTAGACAAGGCCGCTAACACCATCCCGTTTTCGTAGTGGAATAATGATGGCATTAGTACTTCATAATACTATCCCTGACATCAATCGCCCGCCAGACACGACACCCGTCTGGCCGGAGGATCCTCCCTTTTCTATAGAGGATGAGTGACAAAATACCTAATAATAATTTTCCACTTCAACATTATCTAGCATAATAGTTAACATTTTCTAGGGTTCCCCTTTAAGAAACCTGAACAATCGACTTCAATTGCAGATCGAATTGTTGTGAATAACTGTGCAGAACTCAATTAACGAAAACCACTCAATTTTCTTTCGAAGACAAACTTGAATTCCTAATAACTTTCAATGAGGAGTTTTCTGAAATGACATTCACTAGGTGGTAGCACTGACACGTCAGGTCCGGGCATCTGTCAAAAGTGTGAAAGCGCGTATTTTTTTTAGTGACTGAATGTTGAACGTCATCATACTCATTATATATAAATAATTATTCTGTGGCAGTATTGTGAATTTTTATTTTATTTTATGTAAGAAAGAAAGATAGAATAACATTTATTTGGACACAGTTCGTGAAACAAAATATACAAAAAAAGAGAAAATAATGTTTCAACAATAATGTGTGCCTCAAGGCTGCGACAAAAGGTTTCATTTCAGCATTAATGCCAGACAAACACTGTCTGGCGCTGGTTTTCTAATGAACCCTTATGTAATATGGATCTTGCCTGAGTTAAATTAATAAATAATAATAATAATATTTTATGTTCATTGTCGAAATGGAAGCCCTCTTCTCAAAGTGGCGCCAATTGGTGGCGTGAATTTTCATGAAAACCCTCATTGATTCCTAGTCAGAATCATTTATAATAATAAAAAAAAAAAAAAAATACAACTTACTTATATCTTCTCGAAATAAAGTAGAAGACTGGATTCCCCAATTTACTGGTCCCAGCCTGATAGAAGATATTCAAGCTCTTTATGCTCTTAAATTCCTCTTTCTTATGCATGTTATGCTTGACTATGAACTCCTCGAAGTTGGTGGAAGAGATGTCTATGGATGACCAGCGCGCGTAGGAGGAGAAGAGGAGACTTGATGTGCTGGAAGAGAGACTGAGTAAGAGTCATATTGTTATAGGAGACAAGGGATTGAGATGAGTCCGGAGGAAGGATCTACGTGTTAGTTGTGTGAGCCCGAAAGTAACATTTAAGCTTAAAACTGGGGGTCTACAATCTAAGGTTGGCATCAGACGGACATCGCAGCAACCGCGCGCAGTCGATATATTCAACTGCATGCGGTTAAATATATCGACTTCGTTCATTCATGCTCGTGTCTACGTAATAAAAGCCGCACGGGTCGATACATCAGGTTAAGCTACGCTTGCCGGGGTTGGTCCGTGGATGGGTGACCATCTTTACATACCGAGACTCCTCCGTGCCTCGGAAAGCACGTTAAGCCGTTGGTCCCGGCAGTCATTTGTGGATCTTTGACAGTCGTTACGGGTCGTCAGAAGCCCGAAAGTCTGACAACCAGTCTTACCAAGGGGTATCGTATTACCCAGTTACTGGGTTGTGGAGGTCAGATAGGCAGTCGCTCCATGTAAAATACTGGTATTCAGCTGCATCCGGTTAGACTGGAAGCCGATCCCAACATAGTTGGGAAAAGGCTAGGCAGATGATGATGTTCATTCATGATATCAAGGTCAAGCGGTCGGCTGCAGTCGTGTGAAGTCAATATTAACTGCATCCAGTCGTGAATTCAAAATTTACGCGGTCGGCTACAGTCGTGTAGTGCCGACGCACGCATCGCTAACCGCATACAGTTAGTGTGCAGTTAGTCAAGGAGCATAACTGTATGCGGTGAGCGGTGGACAGCGTGCATCGTGTTAGCTGACCGCGTGACCTTGAATACCATGAATGAACGAAGCGCGCGGTTGCGATGCAGTCCGTCTGATGGCAGCCTAAGCACGAAATACGTAGTATCGGCCAGCCAAAGTTACGGGCGTTTCATACCTCGTATCACCTTTGGATATAAGATTATTTCGTCACTCGAACTAGAAACAAATGACAACACGATTTGACAGTTGTCCCTAATCCCGTTGTGTTTTTACTTAACTGTAATTTTTTAATTGTCACTTGTTTTGACGGATCAAACTACTTTCGGACGGGTCTGTATTTTTGTTGACGAACTTCAGAGTAGATCCTCCTAATATCTTTGTCTATGAGCCTTTTGTTGGTCGAAACAAACTTTTTTTTTTTTTTTAATTATGTATTCATGGTTATGGACAAAAGATAAAACACTGATATTCTGATCTATATTTAGGAAGTAAAAGTATTTTTCAAAAATACTTCAAATATAATTATGGTATTAGTTATTTGTTTATTTAAAACTTTAAGCACACAAATGTACAGAGGCGGACTTAATGCCATAGACATCTGAGTGTTCTATTGTGTCTCATAAATGCGTTAAAATTGTGAACATTCACAATAATTTTACAGGAAAGATTGTAAACAAATTCTGACGGAAATTGGCCTCAATGTTAATATTATATTATCTGTGTAAAATTTTGGAATTTTTTTGGGGGTCCGTAAGAAATATTAATAATTGTGGTTTACGAAAGTTTAAATTTAAAAATAATTACATTAAACTCTTTGGTATTATTAGTAAGTAATGATTTGTTTAATATTTTGGACCATTTCATGCAGTACTGCAAAAGCTATTTGTCTTTAACGTACCATTAAAAAAAATACTTACGATTCAATCGGCTTATGTTCCGGGGGTCCCAAGTATGCGAGAAGCGTTGCCATCTGAAAATAATGAATGTATTTATTAAACAGACAGTGTGTTCGTAAAATCCAGACAGATTACGAGTAAAGATAAGAGTTCGAGAAGGTCTCCATTTATTGCAAAAGATGCCAAGGTCCCCAAATTAATTGTTCCAAAGCTCATGTTGTCATATAACGAGCAAGCTACGCCTTGGCAGTATTCGCTACGTCGTAGCAGTATTCGCTACGTCGCGTCGTAGCTACATAGCGGTCTATGTCGACCGATGACCTTGTGAAGGTCGCGGGAATGCACAGTACAAAACCGATCGCTGTGGTGACTTTTGGGCGACGCATATATCAAGTAGCGTCAGTCAGCGTAGTTTAGCAACAAACCGTGGATCGATAACCTGATGAAGTTCGCGGGAATCTGCAGCACGGGATGACCGCTGTGGCGACTCTTGAGGAAAATATGTCCAGCAGTGGACGTCTTCCCAATGAAGTCCTACCTTGTCGAAGGGCCTCCTGCCGACCGCCTTATGGTCGCGGCTGCAGGACAGGTAGTCTCCGATCCTCTCTTGATGGTTCCACAGCAGTCTGTGCAGCGCCACCACGTTGGCGTCGCTGATGAAGGACAGGTTGTGCGAAGTCTGGTCTACTGATTCACAGTCTGAGGCTATTTGAATGAAGAATCTGGGAACAAGGGGGAAGAATGGCGTAGCATAGATAAAGGAGGTCGCGAAAATTCACGGCAGTAAGACATAAAACGAAATTAAAAGGAAAACTATCACAGCTAAGTAGACTCTACAAGTTACCGAGTAATAATCGACCTAGTTACATTTGCAGTTGCAAAAACATTACGTTCCGTATGGGAGAACAAGTTTTTCAACTACAATGTTAAGTTTGTTCTTCGGATAAATTCATCCCAACTACGGAACCCTTCATCGTGGATGATTCGACACGCACTTGGCCGGTTTTTGTTTATTACCCGCTTTCTCTGTCTCAAAGACCGAGTTCCAGCAGTGAGAAAACTATCTTACATTAGTAAGTGACTCACTTGCGTCCCGCCTCGAAGTGTGCCCTCAGGAAGTGGTTGAAGGGCAGCATGTGCTGTTCCTTGGAGAACTCCACGTGGTTGGCGATGTTCTGCAGGATCTTCGACATCAGCATCAGGCCACGCTTCACGTGCGAAGGGACTGGACGGTTGACGATGCCCATTTCTTGTGGAGATACTGTGGGAGAAAAAAAGTTAATGCATGAAAGGTCGGTCGCACTAAACTAACTCCAGGTGCCGTATTATGAAGTATTAATGCCATCATTTTTCCAGTGTGAGAGAGAGACGGAGCTAGACAAGGCCGCTAGCACCATCCCGTTTTCGCAGCGGAATAATGATGGCATTAATACTTCATAATACCACCTCAGCTAACTGTAGATAAGTTGAACTATCCCATATAAACTGCCAGATTTACGCTGTAACTGTTTTCCCAATAACCAAAAGGACCCCACCCCCTACCCCCTCCTCTCTTTACGAATCCCTGTCACAGGTAGATCTACACCGAGTGTTATGAAGGGTGCTCGAACACTGCTGTTAAAAATGTTTACAACCATTTTCTAACACAAATCAAATCACGTCAACTGATCAGAATAAATGTTTCTATGTTTGTTAACATTTTTAACAGCAGTCTGGGAGCATCATTAGACGCAAAAGCCAAGGCCATAACTTTTTATAGCATAAATATCTTTTCTTTTGTATTAAAGCAGAATATCCGCGAAACGAAATTGCATAACTTTTTTTAATTACTTAGTCGAGACGTTTACTTCATCCTACTAATATTATAAATGCGAAAGTGAGTTTGTTTGTTTGTTTGTTTGTTACGCTCTCACACTGAAGCGACTGAACTGATTTAGATATAATTTGGCATATGGGTAAACCATGTCTCGAGTCTCGATCCCGTGGGAATATCGGAACAAAAATATCCGATGTCCTTCTCCAGATCATTGTCGACTCAAATGCCAAATCTCATCCAAATCTATTCACCCGTTTTAGCGTGAAAGCGTAACAATCAAAACAAACTCACTTTCGCATTTATAATTATTAGTTAGGATTTAAACTTATAGTGGGCGAGCACATTATATAATACTGTACTTTATTAGCACTAAAATAAATATTTTTTACAAGATTTATTTTTAATTTTTTTATTATAATAATCGTTTATTTATAAAAAGGGGCACATTAACATTGACAAGCTTAACAAATAAAATAGAGCACAGTTGCTTATTTGCCTGAACTAGGTTGAACCTGTGCTTCAGCCTAGGAAGATAAAGAGATAAAGATATTTTATTCTGCAAATACAGGTACAAGTGAAGTGCATATTATATACTTAATATAATAAATTAACAATTGGTAAACAGTAAAAATTAAATTAAAATTTGGTAAATAAATAAAAAGTAAAATACGGTTAATAAATAGCGGTTCTATTTGCAGACAACAAGTAGATCTTCTGTCTGTGCATAATCTATTGTTAGAAAATACTTAAGTTTATAAATAACTAGCTTCCGCCCGCGGCTTCGCCCACGTGGTATGTCGATAAAAAGTAGCCTATGTCCTTTCTCAGGCTCTAGACTATCTGTGTACCAAATTTCATTTAAATCGGTTTAGTAGTTTTGGTGTAAAAGCACTATGCACAAAAATGGTTAATTCAAAGTTCTCTCCAAAATAACTCAATGTAGATTGCGCTAGCATACAGATATTCGTATATTTTAAACTGAAAAGTTACAAATCTTATATAGCCTGCATCTCAAAATCCTTTCTTAGGGGATGCCTACGTCAAAATAGCTTTATGCATGCAAAGTTTCAGCCCAATCGGTTTAAAATTGACAAAGTTTCATACAAACTTTCATCCCCTATTTTATCCCCTTGGGGGTAGAATTAATCAAAATCCTTTCTTAGCTGATGCCTACGTCATAACATCTACCTGCATGCCAAATTTCAGCCCGATCCGTCCAGTGGTTTGGGCTGTGCGTTGATAGATCACTATGTCAGTCAGTCAGTCACCTTTGAGTTATATATATTTAGATGAAGATGATAGTCAATTGTGTTAACATACCTATAGCTGGGTTGATGAATCTCAAGAACAGTACAGTGCCGACAGCGCCCACACTTGTCTGCGGGAATTGCGCAAACCTCTTGCTTAGGACCTGCGCAAAAAGCTAGTATTCATTACTAAAAAACATGTTCAAGTTAGTAAGCATGATAAAATCTGAAACGAATTCCACCCTGAGGCCCTACTGCCAGGGTTGCGGGAAAGTCCGAAAGGGATACCGGGACCTTGACAACAGGCAACTGAAGGAACACGGGTGGGTTTTAGTCAGTAAAAGTCTGACACGTCCTCCCGCTCCGTCCAGAGCGGGAGAAGTAATTCGACGGCTCACAAATCCCACCCTTAAAAAAAAAACCGCACTATACAAAGTGACATTCTGTCAGCAATAACGATGATGAAAAGGCAAAAATGTATAGGACTGACATAAGCTATCGAAAAGCTCATGTCAATCCTGTTGAAAGTCGTTGTAGAAATACGAAACGCTTTCGAAGCGATTGTCACTTGTCTAGGCCCTCTGTGCAGTTAGAACCTCCTCTTCAGTATCACCAAACATAGACTATCCCAATAGGTTTGTCTCTATTCAACATTTGTATAGTGCTGTATGTTATAATAAAAGATTTTTTATTTTCTTTTATGATTTAATTTCACTAAAACTCGAATTTAGGTCCAGATTCTCTACGACATACTAAAAATAAAAGCTATAAAACTAAAACCCAACTACGACAAAAAAAGTCATCTAAAAAAATATAAACAAGACATTAGACAGACAAATTAAAAATCCAGAGTCACACGTGTTATAAATCGAACAGATTACGTGCGACTCCGGATTTTTTATTTATACTTTACTAGCTGATGCCCGCGATTTCGCCCGCGTGGATGTCGGTTATTATATACTAAAACCTTACTCGAGAATCACTCTATCCATTGATGAAAACAGCATGAAAATCGGTGCAGTAGTTTTTGAGTTTATCGCGTACAGGACGACAGACAGACACGGCGGAGGACTTTGTTTTATAATATGTAAAGAACTATAAAGTGATTCCGTAAGAATTTAACCAGAACAGTGTTTGTTTACACATTTATCAGATACTTTTCGAACAGACTGTACACCTCTGCCTAACCCTTCGGAGAATACTGGCGTGATGTTATGTTATGTTCATATTACTAACCTGATATAAACAATGGCACATGCTCCGTAGTTGAGGAGGGAACTTCTCTGCTGATCCAACTATTCGATCGAAGACTTCCTTAGTTAGGTCAATGAGGTTCGACCTGTTCATCTCTATGTCTTGGTTTGGATCTAGTCTGAAATTAAGATAATATTGGTTAGAAGCCTAGGGCAAAAAAAAAACATTATTCTTACAAAATACAATAGACGTAGATATATTACGCAGAGAGTTCTCTGCGTCCAGCGCTCGGTGTGGCAAGACATCGTGTTCTGATTTGCGACTGGTCAATCGTCATCCTGAGGATGCCTCGTTGAGAGGTGAAACACGTGTCGATTTCTTAAAGGATTTTTTTATGACTCTTGAAGAATAGTTAAGCGGAATAGATTATTAAATATATCTACGTTTATTGTATTCTATAATGGATTTCCGCAAAGTCAAGTCTGAATCAATTAACTATCATTATTCATACTACTACCCGATTGATAAAATACTGATCAAAACTTCAAACTGCTTTCGCAATATTTGAAAGCAGTTTGAAGTCTTGTGTAGGCAACTCACTCGCTTGATTGTAAAATGTTACGAGTAGTTATAAGATTCGAATTTTAAACTACGCGCGAATCGAAATGGCAGCCCCGCGCCACAGAAGCATGCTTTAGACCAACTTTGCCTTGTACGCATGCGCGGGGCCGCCCTTTAGTTCGCGCGCTCGCCGGCCGATGCCGGGGGAACGCCACGCGCCGCCGCGTAAACCAGGAGTGCCTTGAGCCTTCGAAACACGGTTGCGCGCGGTCGCGTATCGCGTCGCCTGACTGTTCCCGCCAATTCGCAATATACTCTATACCTACCGTAACTTTGTGTTTTGTTTTGGTGAAATCCCGCCCTATCAAGAACATCTTGTATTGGCAAGCGCTACTGCTGAACACGAGGTCCGGGGTTCGATTCCCAGTTCGGGCAAAGTGTTATTGGGTTTTTTCCACCACGAATTTCTCAGTAGCAGTCCGGAGTCTGAATTTATGCCCAGTTGAAGGCAATAGGCTCGCCCCCTATTACATGGGACTTAAACATATCTGGCGAAACGTGGGTGTACTATAAGTACACCTCTGTCTAACCCTTCGGGAATTACAGGCGTGATGTTATGATATGTTATGCTTTCAAATTTCATGGTAACTATTGTCAAAATAACAACTTCTTCAGGAAGTGATGAAGCGACATTTCAGGGGCGATTCTTATCCTAATTGGAATGAATGATTTTTATTTTGATTCTTTGAACCGCCAGTCGATTTGAAAACATGAAATTGACACCTTTGAGGTCCTGCGAGTAAGATTTGTCATGGATTATGCTTAAAATATATATTAAACACGAAGACAGTCTCATATCATAAACTAAGTTGGTACAATATTCCTTTTGAGTTTATCATCTACCTGGCAGGGTCCACTTCGAAGCAGCTGCTGATGTTCCAGACGTTTCTAAAGGTTATCCTGATGATGAAGAGCATCTACCATCTTAAGACATCTACCTGGTAGGATCCACTTCGAAGCTGATATCCCCTCGCTCTTCAGCGTAGTCAAGGAGTGCAGTGATGAGGGGTTCCAGCCGGTTCTGAAGGTAATCCTGATGATGAAGAGCATCTACCATCTAAAGACATCTACCTGGCAGGATCCACTTCGAAGCTGATATCCCCTCGCTCATCAGCTTGGTCAAGGAGTGCAGTGATGAGGGGTTCCAGGAGGTTCTGAAGGTATACGTAGCCGTAGATCTTGAAGCAGAACGCCATGATCTTGCTGCCTAGAGAGTTGCCTCGGAAGAGGGTTTGCATGCAGTCTGAAACCTGTACCGAGAATATTTAGAATTATTTTGGAACAAATATTTTACAGACGTTTAATCTCGAAATTTCTATCAGTTTCCTTTTGCACTTGGTGCAGACCGGACGCTTTCCATCGACTTGGAAGTATATAGAGTTGTTAATACTTTTCTAATTACATGATGATGATAAACATTTGTAATTTATTTAAAAAATGGGAGGAAATAGTTTAAGGAAAATAGTTTCACAGCTCTATATAGTTCACACATAAAACAAAATAAAGTACTTCGTTTTGAATACAAATTATTATACACGATAAATCTAATAATTGATGGACATGGAAAATAGCATTCGTTTTTAGTCGGAAATGCGATGATTCCTGGACACTAAGAAAATAGTTGTATTGTACTTTGAATCGACACTGCTGATAGGATTATGAACATTTTAGACCTCACGCAAAACAAAACTAAATGTCACAGACTTAAGTTTCAATTTAAAGTGTCGTCTACCCACCTCAACTTCCCTATAGAATATATTCCACAATAGCGGCGCTAACAGATGTTTGGCGTCGAATAGCGTGACGAACACGCGAGCCAGCTCGTCCATCTGAGATGTGCTCACCACGTTAGCTAAGGCCATTGCTATTGGCAGCTCACCCTGTGGACAGGTAAAAAAAAAAACAACTAAAATACTAAAAAAAAAGAACGTCTTTTAAATGATTGTCACGTCAAAGACACAAAGGTCAGTTCAGGCCGTGACGTGAAGCGACGCGACGATGCGGGCAGTTTTTAACAAATATTGAACTTATTTTCTTCACGAAAAGGTATAATTTCAGTGCGAGTGTTGACACGTGTACGCTGAGATGCGCGGTGCTGCACAGCGCGTGTACGTTATTGTGTAGTAAATAAATTCGATGTTATATCGGATCATAAAAAAGTGTGTGTCGCTTCGCGTCTCTGGGTGTACTAACCCTAAGGGTCAAATTGCAATATTTGACGTGCGCTCGAGAAATACAACAACTACACAAGAAAATCTTGTTCACAGCAGCTGAAGTCAACAAAAAGCATTATTGAAGAGCCTTACTTGCTAAAATTGTCAATGCACGTGACGTAACACAAAACAAAAGGACGACATAGACAATCTTTTTGCATGATAATCAAGAGATACAAAGGCGGACTTAATGCCTTATGCCAATAATGACATCGTCATTTATTCAAGGCGTGTTTACATGACCAAACTTTCTAGAACGTCTTGTCGACAGGCGAGCCCCTTTCATGTAAACACGGCTTTAATTTTCATATTTTTTACCTCTTATAATACTTTATGATCTGGATTAACACATAGAATACTTTTTATCTCGATATTCCCACGGGATCGAGACTTACGCGGGTGAAACCGCGGGGCGCAGCTAGTATCTTTATAAATTACTCGCTGCGCCCCGCGGTTTCACCCGTGTATGTCTCGATTCCGTGCGAATATGTGGTTTGAGATAAATTTATTCTCATAAGAATACAATAATTCACTTACATGAGAAATTAAAACTAAAACATAATGTCAATAATGTTGGGTGTTTTACAAAAACTAGACATTTGTAGAATTATTTTTTGTGGGTAGATTCAGAAAAAACATGAATGTTCGCTCGATACATTAAATACAACAAAAGTAAACAAGTATCCGTCCAACTCAGATAAGCGTAGCTGGATGTGGCTCGAAATTATTGTAAGGAATGTGAATTTTTTATGATGTACTGTTTGAGTAGCTTTTTAAAGGTAGTCATGGATTTGGATTCTGTGATGCAATATCGTGTGTAATATGTGATGAATATCGGGATATAAATTATCCTATATCCTATTCCAGGACATAGTCTACCCATGTGCCAAATTTCATAGAAATTCGTTGAGCCGTTTTAGCGTGAAAGCGTAACAAACAAACAAACTCACTTTCGCATTTATAATACTAGCTTCTGCCCGCGGCTTCGCCCGGGTGGCATGTCGATAAAAAGTAGCCTATGCCATCTATCTCTTTGTCAATTTTTATCGAAAACCGTTCAGTAGTTTAGGCGTGAAAAGGTAACATACACACAGTTACTTTAGAATTTATGATATTAGTATGGATTTTTTAGGATTACCTTGTCTGAGATCATAGTGACGAGCTGCACGAGTTGTTCAAATCTATCGGCGAGCACGGTCTCCGCCAGCGTGTCGAACTCTGTGCCTTGTTGGAGTATCTTCGTGAGTACTTCCATGAAGGCTGCACGGGTTTGCAGGTCACGGTGGTAGCCTAGGTCTGTGGGAGAAAGGTTTTAGTTAGAATTAGTAAAAAAAAACAACAGACTTCCAAAAAAAACACTAAAGAGTGAAAAATAACTTTAATTTCGAAAGTCGGTGTCTTTGGTTTTCAATTTTCGTTTTTTGCCAGTCTTAAGATCGGTTGTTTTTTGTTGAATTTTTTTTGAATTTTTTCTTTTTAATTGTGGTACCTACCCCACACAAATTCGAATACTACAACCTGCTATGTAAATAACAGTGACGGAGTCACTTAGATTAAGTGTCATCGTCTACATAAATTCAGTGGGAAAAATACGTATTATTAAAGCTAACTCAAAAACTACGGAAGCAAAGTGAATAAAATTTATATGGGACCACCTATGAATCATGACCTACCAAATAAAAAAGAACCATCCAAATTTATGCATAATTGGCGGAGTAATCGCGTGAAATACACACCAAAAAAAAAAAACGTACAGGCGATTTGAGAACCTCCTCCTTTTTGAAGAATTCGGTTAAAAAGACGAAAGATATCAAGAAACTTGGTCAAATGCGTGCGCTTTGATAGACTTATTTTTTTCTCAACTGTAGTCCATAATGTGTCGAAGCTTTCTGGTGCAGATCGACTAGTCGAGGAACATGAACTGTATGCTCTTCAATATAAATAGTTAATTATGAAACTATTGCACGAGCCGAAGTTACAAAAGTCATTTATTCAAACTAGGCTGAGAATCAGCACTTTTCGAAAGTCAAAATTACATAAGACATTCCCCCAAAACCCGCACCCTTCACCACTTCCTAGTGCTTTAGTTGGGAAGAAGAAGTGGCGCAACAAACTCCCCAGCAGCACAGCTGTCTGTTCAGTTAGAAACAATTGATTCTATACAAAAGTATGCAAAATCATTTACATTACGCAACATAAAATTTAAATCTAATTATTGTAGACTCTGCATCCTTACAGAGAATCTAGTAATAGTTTTAATATGACAATTAACTGTTATTAGGGTTCATGGCTTTAAAAAAAATAAGGTTTTAGAAATAATAGACACTTGTTCATGTACTTACTTATTGTAATTATTCTCCAACACACAAAATCAAATATACTTCACAATTCACTAGGTATCCTTTAAAATCACAACCCGAGCTAGTGCTCGTAACACGACGTCTTAAGCACGACTGAGCTCGCAGGCCTGGCACGACATTCAAAGTCGCCTTTTCCCCCTATTCTCATCCCCGCCACTGATCGGCAATGCGCTGTGATCGTCGTGCCATCCACGAACTCAGCCGGTACTACATAGTCAAATCAATACTTTTAATAATTAAACAGATTTAATTTAACATAGCTAGTTGACTAAAATAAGATATAATTTACTATTGATAACAGTCGGCCATCCAAGGTACATAATACGTCCTCGCGTAAAGAAAGCACAAACAACATATTTTGAATATATCTAAAATTAATGTTATCAACGACAATAATCATTATTGAACAAATTAATACATTACAATAGTAGCACATCATCATTGTGGAGTACCTATTATAACAAGTTTATAAGTTTTAATTTTAATAATTGTTATTTTATCAACATTGATTATTATACAGGGTGATTGGAAGCTGGATGCAAAGCCATAAAGGGGTTACAGTTGACACCCTATGGAGCATTTTGAGCATGTTTTTAAAAACATTAAACGATTGAGGCTATTTTATAAAATTAAAATAAAATGAAATTTATATCTTATTTTAGTCAACTAGCTATTGATAACATTATTAGCCATATGTCAGCTAGCACATGTCGAAAAACAAACCAAAAAAAAAAAAAAAACGAGTACTATATGTACTCAAGCAGAAATAAAAAATAAATGCAAACATAAATGAACTAAATAAAAGCCTCCAGACACAAAGGGCGTGCCCGCTTACATATAGCTATTTATAGCTGTAACTGGAAGTTATAAATGACAAATTAGGACCAATCAATCTGCCTAGCCTTTTCCCAACTATGTTGGGGTCGGCTTCTAGTCTAACCGGATATAGCTGAATACCAATCTTTTACATGGAGCGACTGCCTATCTGACCTCCACAAACCAGTAACTGGGTAATGATACCCCTTGGTAAGACTGGTTGTCAGACTTTCGGGCTTCTGACGCCCCGTAAAGACTGTCAAAGATCCATGAATGACAGCCGGGACCAACGGCTTAACGTGCTTTCCGAGGCACGGAGGAGTCTCGGTATGTAAAGATGGTCACCCATGCACCGACCAACCCCGGCAAGCGTAGGTTAACCTGATGGATAGACCCGGTGTGGCTGTTATTACTTAGCCACGAGTTCCTCCTCGAAATGATAAACTAGGACCATCGAAGTAAAATAAATAAAAAGTTAATTACTAATAACATTAACAAAACCGAGATTACATGCCTTTAACAGCTTTATGAGCATACATTTAGAGACGAGTGTCGATTGCAACATGTAATTTGTACATACCAATACTGTGCATGAGCCCCGAGTCGATGTTGGCGCTGAGGAGGTTGGACATGGCCTGGATAGTAGCGTTACGGAGCGTCTCCAGCCGACCAGGACCTTCAGCCATTTCTACTTCGTTGCAATCGTTGAGGAGGTTCATGAAGAGGGTGAAGTATCTGGAGAAGAGGGAGAGAAGAATTACTTCCTTATTCATGATATATTTTAGGGGTATGAGGAACAGGGTGTAAAGTTCACTCATCCACCATAGAAAAGGGAGGATCCTCCGACCAGATGGTTGTTGTGTCTGGCGGGCAACTGCCCAACGATTGATGTCGGGTTTTTGTATATATGTCCATTGCACGGTAAATTTTAATTGCGCGATGCAGGATTTAGGTGACGTCAGGATTTTTGTGTGACGAGGTCTTTGATGCGTAGTTCGCATGTGGCGATGTAGATACCGCCACAGATTTACTACAATTTTTTTGTGTAACATCTTTCCTCCCGCTTTCCTGCTATGTGTGTTAATGATTTCGTGAAAAGGGACGGAAGTGTGTAACAGGAAGCCGGGAAAGCACGCGCTATTTGATTTTACCAATGAGCGCGCGCGGTCCTAGTTTTGGGCAATTAAGCATCAGATGGTACCAACCTATTTTCTCAGAGGTTGGTACTGTCAGCCAAGATGTCACATGTTACACATCATATGTGACTACTGTAAGACTGGTAACTTACTTGAGAAACAGCTGACTCTTAGCTTCCATTAGATCTCCTCTATCTGACTCTTCGGGTTGTAAAGGTAGACCCTTCAGCAATGACGCTACTGCTTCCATGCAGGCTTGGTCTAATTCTCTGCAGCAGACCAGGTATCTAAGAGTATAAAACGATGAGAATATAAATCTATATATATTATAAATTAAAGTCGCTTTTCGTGTTTGTCTGTCTGTCCGCGTTGTTCTTCTTAACCACGCAACAGATATTGATGAGGTTTTCACCATCGTTTAGAGAATTTATTCCGAAAGATTTATCTATTTATTTATTAAAACTTTATGCACAAGTAAAAAACTACTGTACAAAGGCGGACTTAATGCCTGAGGCATTTTCTACCAGTCAACCTTAGGGTGATGCAGAGACAGACATGGCAGGTGCAACAAAAGACAATAAATATAACTTGAGAAATAATGAATACTAATTAATAGATACATACATAAATTATAAACAAAATAAACTTAGTCAGGAGAAATAACGACAGGTAGAGGACAAAACGAATCCATCTAATTAACGCTGGGTTGATTATTTATAATGTATAATACTTTAATATAAAAGAAACATATAACTAAGAAATCTCTACTGTAAAATACTGGTATTCAGCTGCATCCGGTTGAACTGGAAGCCGACCCCAACATGGTTGGGAAAAGGCTAGGCAGATGATGATACCTAAGAAATCTCGATGTTTTGTGAAGTTGTAAAAACTGTACGAAGCAGGAGCCGCGCTAGTTGACTATAAAGTGCAAAATCAAAAAGCAATACAGAAAGAAAGAAATTTTTATTTGCTCGAACATGTGTATACATCATCATCTGCCCAGCCTTTTCCCAACTATGTTGGGGTCGGCTTCCAGTCTAACCGGATGCAGCTGAATACCAGTATTTTACATGGAGCGACTGCCTATCTGACCTCCACAACCCAGTAACTGGGTAATACGATACCCCTTGGTAAGACTGGTTGTCAGACTTTCGGACTTCTGACGACCTGTAACGACTGTCAAAGATCCACAAATGACAGCCGGGACCAACGGTTTAACGTGCTTTCCGAGGCACGGAGGAATCTCGATATGCAAAGATGGTCACCCATCCATGGACCAACCCCGGCAAGCGTAGCTTAACCTGATGTATCGACCCATGCGGCTGTTATTACTTAGCCACGAGCTCCTCAACATGTGTATACATACAGAAATAAAATAATACATACATGCAAGATATTAAATAAGGGTGGCTCACGACATTTCTGCCATTTCTCATGGCGTGCAAATATCTTAGGTAAAGTTATTATTACTGAACCACTGATTTTTTACTTTTATACATTCAATATCAGTCACAGTTTATCAAACTCATAATTCCAATATCCAATTATTTTTTATTTATTTACATTGAAATCCAATATTACAAATAACGTTATTATCACATCACAATGACGATTTACAAATATACTCTCCAAAACCTAACTAATATTATAAATAGGAAAAGTGCGACTACTCTTATCTTCTTTCACTTTTAAGTTGAGTAATAATAATGAATAGTCGGGCTCAGCTTAGCACACGAGGTTGCCGATTGTCGTAACGGCCAATGGCCTGATGGCCGAAAGCCTCGACCAGCATCTCTCGAGGCTCTCGTTAGGCGGTTGGATCAAGGGCCTGATTCAGAAGGCAGTACTCCCGGATACGGCTCGCATTGTGAGGAGGTTCCTGTCTCTGCAGCCCTAACCACCGGTAGGTTGGACCCTGCTCCCGACACCGGCGGACTTCTATTTTTTTATATTTTTAAATGTACTTTTATATTATCATTTTAATTTAGGAAATATTTAAAAATATAATTACATAAGAAAGAAAATGAATAGTCGGGAGTATTATTGCTAGGTTATCGAGCACACTGACCTGGTAATTGAAGATGCATCAGCCCGCAATGGTGGAGCTATCTGATGGCTGGTACCCAACACCCAGTCTGTCACGTATTCCACCATCTTGTTGCGAAACTTCATTTCCTGTCAAAAAATCAAAATATTTTATTTCACATAAGCCTACATGGGCACTTATGAAACGTCAGAAGCTAGGTGCACGGTTCCAATTGGTCGTTTCCTATGGAGAAGAGCCGGCAAGAAACTCCATGGTTACTCTGCATCAGGGAAAACAACACTAAATATTATAAAACAAAGTCCCACCGCCGCGTCAGTCTGTCTGGAGCGTAAACTCAATAAAAACCGGCCAAGTGCGAGTCGGACTCGCGCACGAAGGCTTCCGTGCCATTATCTATGAAAACGGCAAAAAAAATCATGTTTGTATGAGAGCCCCCTTAAACATTTATTTTATTCTGTTTTTTAGTATTTGTTGTTATAGCGGCAACAGAAATACAAATCATTTGTGAAAATTTCAACTGTCTAACTATCACGGTTCATGAGATACAGCCTGCTGACAGACGGACGGACAGTGGAGTCTTAGTAATAGGGTCCCGTTTTACCCTTTGGGTACGGAACGCTAAAAGCTACCGAACGAATTTCCATACGGTTTTCACGAATGGACGGGACGTGATTCATGAGGAAGGTTTAGGTGTATAAATTATTAAGGTTTTGTCATCATCTGCCTAGCCTTTTCCATCATATAATTTCAATTTTTTAAGTCTTCTGGTATTGCCAATGAAGCGTTGGCCATAAACTTCTAACATTATTTCGAGATAAAGGGTTTTTCTCAAACAGAGAGAGTGTCAGAGAGTGTCAGAGAGAGTGCGAGATGGTTGATACCAGAACCATAGTTTTGTATCACACTAGGAAGGACAATCCCTTTCATTGTAACAATTCAACAATATCCATTGCAAAATACAATAGACGTAGATATATATTTTAGTTACATATTCCGCTTAAATGTTCCTGAAGAGTCATAAAAAACCCTGTAAGAAATCGACACATGTTTCCTCTCTCAACGAGGCATTCTCAGGATGACGATTGACCAGTCGCGAGCCCGAACACCGAAATAGTTTTAAATTATTTAAATTTTACAAACCTGTCTAAAAGCGAGGTCATCTCTCCTCCTCATCATGGCTTCTACAACTTGGCAGAGCTTGGTTTTGATATGAACTGATAATACCGTCATATCCAAATGTCGAACGTATCTGCAACAAAACATACTGAAATGGTTTATCTTGGACAAGGCCTAAATCTTTGTAAGAATTTATTGGTCAAGAAGCTGTTTAAAAATCATTTAGAAAGAAAGAAAATACGTTTATTTGCGGCAAACATGACGCTAATAAAAGACAAATACACGACAAATAACTAATTGGGGGAAAATATGCGTCACTTTCACGTAAAAAGGCCATCGCTCAGCATAATGCTGCGAACCTATTTAGTTATATCCGAGCTGGTGTACGGCAGGTAAGTATTTAGAGGTATGAGGAACAGGTTGTAAAGTTCACTCATCCTCTATAGAAAAGGGAGGATCCTCCGACCAGACGGGTGTCGTGTCGGCGGGCAACTGCCCGACGATTGATGTTGGGAAGTTATATACAGGGTTACTGGTAACTCGACGTATTCCTTGCAGGACGTCATAGTAGGGTTAAAATGCAACAAATTAAGCCACCAAATGTTCTACCGAAATTCAGTAGTTTTTGAATTAGTTAGAGTTTTAGATTTTTAATGAAAAATCCCAGATTAAACCATTTGAAACCAATTTAAAAATGATTTACAGCGCGACTGTACTGAAATTTAAGTTATTATCATAGTTGACGCCGTAGCAGACCTTTGTTTATAATTAAAAGTTCAATAATGCCTAAAACTTTGGCAAATATCACTAACAAAACATTTAATTTTTTGTAATTTTTAGCTCTAAAACTCTTAACTAATTCAAAAACTACTGAATTTCGGTAGAACATTTGGTGGCTTAATTTGTTGCATTTTAACCCTACTATGACGTCCTGCAAGGAATACGTCGAGTTACCAGTAATCCTGTATATGTCGCTCGCGCGGTAAACTCAATCTTAGATGCAGTTCGCATGTGACGATGTAGATGCCGCCACAAGTTCAAGAGCTGTAATAACACCCACATTGACCGACCAAAAGGAGTCAGAAACTATATACTGTCAGCGTTCAGAATATAGGGACGAACAGACTGTTTAGAATTATCTAACCCAAGTAAAGACCTGTACCTGACTGTAAATTTTTCAAGTGTGAATAACTGAATGTTGCTGATGGTACATAAATAAATTGTAAAAAATACGATATAATTTTGCCAACTAAGAAAGTGAACATAAAAGTGACGCCTGGTAGAGATATCTGGAAGATCCTTATCCATACTAAACTTTCATACCAATATTATAAATTCGAAAGTAACTCTGACTGTCTGTCTGCTTGTCTGTCTGTATGTTACCTTTCCACGCTTAAACCACTGAACGGTTTTCGTCAAATTTGTCAAGGCGATGATGGTATGCTGGGGAAGGACATAGGGTACGTTTTATTGACATACCAAGCGGGCGAAGCCCCGGGCGGAAGCTAGTAATATTATAAATGCGAAAGTGAGTTTGTTTGTTACGTTTTCAGGCTAAAACGGCTGAACGGATTTGGATGAAATTTGGCACAGGGATAGACCATGACCTGGAGAAGGACATAGGATACTTTATATCCCGATATTCCCATGGGATCGACACTTATGCGGGTGAAACCGCGGGACGCAGCTAGTAATATATAATTTGGCACACATTATGATTATGTACACAAAAAAAATGAGAATAAAAGCTGATATTTTCTTACCTGACTATGGACAGCATCAGAGTTTCAATAGAAGTGGTGCTCAGATGTTCATTGGGCTGACCACTCTTCTTAATGTCCAGAATACTCTTCATTATAAATATTGTGTGCTCCACAAATTGTGTGTTTATGTCTGTCAACATTACCTGTGAAAAAAGGTTAACTTAAGGTTGATGTTCCGATCGGCCGCCCATACATTTTTAAATTTGACTTTACGCTAAAAATAGACACTCTTTGTTAAAAACGAATCATTTTATCACTTTTCTACAATGAAATGTGTTCGCAAACGACCTTTTTAGGAAATAACTTACATTAATAACTGAGAAAAACGATGACGAAATCCAGGCAAAATTTGACATTTCTTTACATGTGTGGGTTCGTTTTGACAAGCAAAATATAGCGCCATGTTTGTTGTAGTTTAGAAATTGCAGCGCTAGATGGCGTCCTGGCGATATTATAATTCTGATAAAACAATATATAATAAGATAATTGATCTATTTTATTTTCTACCTATCATTTAAAAAAGAAACATTTCATTACCATAACACTCACGACCTTAGACGGCAATGTAAACAATTTTATTACATAATTATTATTGTTGTGCGGCAACATTTAAAATATCATTACTCGTAGACGCGACGTTGCCGTACTTCCTATCCTTGAGTACTTGACCTAATCGACATTGACACACGTTGCCAAACTTCGTTCGCTCGTTTCGTAATGATTGAAATGTAACAAAAATACATTTTCAAGTTTCTCGCTTGATGCACTAGGATTTGCGCGCGGAATTTGTTGCGTGATAAAATGTGATGCTATTTTCATTAATTCAAATTGCATTATTTCTAGTAGGTATTTGATACCAATTGAATAGAAATAATGCAATGTATACTAGGTATAATAATTTTATTAATTATTCAAAATATGCTATTTTATTGTAAAATAAAAGTAAGTAAGTACCATATTTCGGCGGTATTAAAACAGCCAGTTGGCCCGTGAGTTGGGTTTTAGACGCTAAAATCTCGTCACAGTAGTTATTACCTACGTATCCGGTCGATGCTGACAATTTGTATATTTTTTGGTCAACAATAAATTAAATTATTACAATTCGGTAAGCCACCAAAGTAGTCTCAAAATCCAAATTAC
Source organism: Lithophane leautieri (assembly GCA_949152455.1). NCBI lineage: Eukaryota > Metazoa > Arthropoda > Insecta > Lepidoptera > Noctuidae > Lithophane > Lithophane leautieri. The sequence continues at coordinate 4,692,729 of OX424486.1, forward strand.
AGACATTACTAAATCGAAGAATGGGTGGCGCAGTCATGGGATATGGTTTTGCCAGGTTATGTAAAAAAAACCTTGTATGCATTTTACAGACAGATAAACATTATTTTTATTTGTGATGTCGCGTCAGCCCCGCTATTATTATTATACTCTGGTCACGTGCCTCGCAGTTTCGTCGGCGGCCGGCATGGTGTGGTGCGTTCAGAAACAAACAAATAATTGAGTTTCTTACTTCAAATAGAGGTGATTTATTGTTTAAAAATAAATAAATAAGTATCTCATTCATTGTCGACCAATATTCTACCAGGAATCTAAAGATAAGTAAAATTTTACAATACATTTTATTATTCTATTTTCTCAGGATGTGTTAGAGTTCTGAACGTAATCGCCACAATAATGAATTCTGCATCTGCATCAGTTGACAGATTATCTTACAAGACTTCGACTCCGTGCTGTTTATATGGTTGTGAAATACGATACTATTGGATTTTATTCAAATACTGTGTAACACATTCTTTTTCTTATTCATTATTTCAGATTTAGATTATGTCTACAATGTCTACTCGAACCAACAAACCGGCGTACAAACGACACCGTTATTGTGTATCTTTTATGTTTACAGATTTGCAAAAGCCGTATTACCACTCCATGTCACAATCATGTAAAGGATATTCTATATAAAAAGAATATTTGTACAAAAGACATGTTATATGGGCAGCAAAATGAGAATGTGGCAAAAAGTATGTTCATGCAACAATATAAGTAATAAAATTGTCAGGCCTTCAGGTCTTTTTATTGATGAAGAATTTGGATGTTTAGCTGGCAGTCCAGATGGTAAGTTTACTATAAAAAGCTTCGATTTTATTTACTATATATTTGGAAAATGTAGAAAATTATAATACTAGTTATAATCGCGAGAGACCAAAGATTACGAGCACGATAGGCGATTGAATTTCTTGTATCAAATGTCATGAAGTGCTTCATTTCATTGTTATATATTTTGTGTCAATTTGTTACAGGTATAATTGAAAATGAGAGAGCTGTTATTGAGATCAAGTACTTTCCATCATTGGCGAGGAAAAATCAAAGCCTAGATGCAGGTGCAGTAGAAAAGAAAAACTTTGCTCTAAAATTGGATAATAATGTTTTAGTTATGAATAAAAAGCACGATTATTACTATCAAGTAAGTTGATTAAATTTTTTTAATGTTTGTATTGGACTGCTCTTGACCTCGAACACGCCTGATGGAAAGCGATAGATGAGGTCTATGATGGAACGAGCAAGCCCAGAAGATGCCTGTTCACTTTTGTTTTGAAGGCTGATGGGTTATACGTGGAAGGGAAACACAGATGCTGGCAGAGAGTTCCACACTTTGGCCGTGCGCATAATAAATGTGGAAGAGAAGCGCTTAGTACGACTAGATGGTATATCGACCAAGTGCGGATGGTATTCTATATAATTTATTTCAGTATCTAGTTTTCTCATATTATAATTAAAATCTATTTCAGGTTCAAGGACAAATGCGTGTCAGCAAAATGGATAAGTGCTACTTCATATGTTTTATTTCAGTCACTGAACCTTTGACTGTGATAGAAGTTTGTCGAGATAATGAATTTATCAGCAATATGATACCGAAGCTATTAGACTTCTTTAAAAACTGTATTTTGCCAGAAATAATTTTGAGACGTGTTCAGAAAAATGCGAAATGTATAGATTTGAATGGTAAGTATGTACCAGTATCTATTACTAGGTATTACTTTCGTTTATTTACTTTATAAATTGTATCAATTAATAAGTTATTATGTTATTCTAGTGAAAAATCGTACTTCAACATCAATATCTGTTGGAAATTCGAGTCCATTTTAGAGCAGCTTTGGAGATTGATGGTAAATAACATTTTGAAATGACTATTAAATAATATTCGTCAAAAGTAAGAAATACACTAAGTAAAGTTATTTTTCTTTGCAGCAGCTGTGTAGCAGTGGTTTCAAGACAAGAAGAAATGATTTTTGTTCAGTTGTATTTTTGTAGTAGTTTGTTTAGAATCAACATTATCATTGTATATTATTTTTTATTTGTATTTACTGTAAAAGGTGAAATAATACTTTATTGAACTCAGTAAGCTGCTCTTTAGATTTTTGTTTTACTAAAAACTTTTGTACATAAAAGTGCTTAGACATTATGAAAATATTGTTTCGCCTTCCTGGTTATAATCGCATACAAAATTTTGTATTTTATTCGATTTGTTGTTCTCTTGTTTATAAATTATATAAAGTTTCTAACATATTTTTGTAATGTCTGTAATTATTGTAATACTTGGTTATGTTATAAATGATGTATCATTGTGTCACTTCAAATAGTTTTGTTTTGATAGTTAATTTAATTAGTGTAAGGTAATAAAATTAAATACATATGTTATTGTACATATTGTTGACATTATTTATTTCCCAAAATTATTTATCAATTAAATAGTTTTCGCCTATAAATACAACTTTTATTTTCCTAAAAATAGTCTTACAAAAAAGTTCAGCCCACTTTTTTGAATACACGCCATCTAGTGTTCAATCTTTGTAAACGTAGGGAATACGTATGTGTGTGTAAAAGACTGTATATTCAATGGTAGATGTTATTTTCTGTTTTTGTGTCTAATTGGGTGGATTTTGAGGCATTACTATGACCAAGTTCAATAAAGCGTAATGGCTGATTTTCGCAAAGATTACTCCTACGACTTAGTAATGCTCCAATTTCACATAAAACAAAATAAACCAAAAATGCTGACTTCAGCGCCATCTAGCGGGAAAATGGCCCGGAACAGACCGTATGTTCCTCCTTAAGCATAAAAAACTAATTATTTAGGCGGGGACAATAAAAAGTTACACCATATTTCAGGTTATTGGTTTGTCCCCGCCTGCAATACCATACATAACAATTTATAAATTACTTTTTTATAGCTATGGATACTCTCTATCGAATCACCTTTCAAACAAAACCAAAAAAATCAAAATCGGTGCAGCCGTTTGGCAGCTACGATGGCGCAGACAGACACACAGATACACAGGTTAAACTTATAACACCCCTCTTTTTCCGTCGGGGTTTAAAAACAAAGTTCAATGCTTGTTTTTCTCATTTCAGTCATGTTTTTGCAGTCGAGTTTTATGTTTTTTTTTTTATAAATAATTTTCAGAGCCTTCCATTTATTTTTATACTTACTTGTTGCTGTTGGTCGAAGAATTTGTCAATGATGGCCTTGATCTGATCAAACAGTATCGGGTAGAGTGCAGGAGACATCTCATGTCCGACTAACTCTTTGACATGAGTTTGTATTTGTTGGCCGAAGCGTTCGTTGCTGCAGAGTAAGAGGCGCAGGAGTTGGCCAATGAATCTGTAAAGAGGACTGCTTTCAACATTTCTGACGTAAAAACTTCTTTAGGTGCGATCAGTGTTGGATTAAATGTCGAGAGCGCCCAAGGCAAACACCTCATCGAAGAACAATGGAGGCTACATATGTATTTAAAAAAAAATTTGCTCTCTGTCTATCTACCAACGTACCAAGTTTCGTCACAATCGGTTCAGTAGTTTATTGCATGAAGAAGTAAGTTATACCTATATACACACACACTTTCGCAGTTATAATATTATACTTCATAAAAGATAGCTTAATCTCTGCGACAGCTGTCAGTAAAATCACGCCTATGAAGTCCTGAATTTCATATTAGTACAGACAGTACCTGGCAATGTCATACTTTATGGGCATGCCGACCTAATTAGTGATGGGCGATGAATCATCGTGATCACCAGTGATCGGAATAGGTAGAGCTAATTTACCTAAAGTTCGAAAAAGAACAGAGACAAAGTGGAGACGCCTTACGACAAAATATTTTTTCGGGACTAATGTCCCGGGTTTCAGAACATTACTTAAGTACAACTAAAATTAATAAAGTAAAACAACTATCGAATTAATTTCCTGTTTCTGTTTAAAAAAAAAAGTATGCACGATTTCTATTGTTTAAAAAAAATTAAGGTAATCTCCTAATAATCTAATATTCGTTTGAACGATGTAAGTAAGCGCAGAAGCTAATGTTATTTACATAACAGTTTTAATAATAATTTATGTGATGTCCCGAAATCCCGACATTAGTCCCGAAAAAATATTTTAGTCGTAAGGAAGTCTCCACTTTTTTTGTCTCTGTTCTTTGAACTTTAGGTAGATTAGCTCTACCTATTCCGATCACTGGTGATCACACACTATAAACTATCGAAAGAACTATCGAAAAATATCAAATTAATTTATCTGGGCACGATGTGCCCTTTTTGGGTGAACAAAAATCATGGAACTCGCGTCATCGTCACGCTTGAAGTAATTTCTTTTTTTTAACGCCATCTACCGTCTACCGTTTGAATTACGTTGAGATTACGCATTGTTGCTTAGTTTTCACCTCTTTCGGCAGTCCCCAAAGACTGCATTTTCAACATATTTTTTTGTTGTTGAAAATATCTTTCTAATTAGTCCAATATTGGAGAAGGAAATAGACGAGAGCCGAACCTCGAACTATGACTTTTTGTATGGAGAAAAAGACCGACCCTATTTAATCTTAATTCGCAGCCGTTGCCACTGGGCCACCACTGCTCTCGAAGTGTGTACTTATACTTTTAAATGAAGTTTACTTACTGTGTTACAGGACAATACTGCACTTCTTGGGAGCTGTTCGCCAATACGTTGTACTTCCTTGAATCTGCTAAAAAAAATATTTTAAAAAAGATGTCAGCACGTCAATAAAACAGTATATGTAGTTAATTGATTCAGGCGTGACTTTGCGGAAATCCATTATAAAATACAATAGACGTAGATATATTTAGTGACCTATTCCGCTTAACTATTCTTCAAGAGTCATAGGTCAAGGGTAGGTAGCGTAGATAGGGTAGGTAGAGTAGATAGGGTAGGTAGGGTAGCTAGGGTAGGTAGGGTAGCTAAGGTAGGTAGGGTAGCTAGGGTAGGTAGGGTAAGCTAGGGTATGTAGGGTAGGTAGGGTAGCTAGGGTAGGTAGGGTAGCTAGGGTAGCTAGGGTAGGTTGGGTAGCTAGGGTAGCTAGGGTAGGTAGGGTAGCTAGGGTAGGTAGGGTAGGTAGGGTAGCTAGGGTAGGTAGGGTAGGTGGGATATGTAAGGTAGGTAGGGTAGGTACTTAGTGCTACCCGTGCGAAGCCGGGACGGGCAGCTAGTCTTTCATAAAATAAACATCGGGTATTAAACTTACCATGTCCATGAAGATGCGACCAAGTGGTGGACGGTCTTCGTTGTAAACACACTCCACCAAGCGCGCATAGGAACGATGTTATGTTCGCCCATTCTTGTATCTGCATCTAAGAATTTTTCAATGCATATTTATTTACTCATGATGTTTACATATTTTTCTGTTACTTGGATTAAATAATGCAGGACGGTAAAGAAAAACAATATTTGTCTAACCCATTCAAGTTATGAGACTCCACAAAAGGCCAAAACCGGTGCTAATTTTTTTCGGCGGTTATTGTTGAAAATGTATAAATGAAGTACAAAATATCTTTCTAAAGAAAATTATAATTTGCGTTAAAGCTTAAAATTGGTCTGAATTTAGTTGTGTAAGTTTACACATGAATCTTAAGAGGCTGACAACAGCTACACCACGTTCACTGTTAGACTGCATAGAACAGAAAGAGAAGCGCGATGACACAACGCTTGTAATTTATTGCAAAATATGAAGCAATTGTCTATTTACTCAAATTTTTTGAATTGAAAATGAAATACAATCAAGTTCTGCATTCAAATAAGATCTTCTTATTAATAATTAAAATATCAACGTTCGTTGATATGTAATACAGGCATTTTGGATTGAAACTCAAGGTAAGAGGTTAATTTGTATCGAGAATTTAGTTTCAAAACATGTTTTGGTAACAACCAAGTTCTGAGCAATATGTTTAAGATTAACATAATTATATTTTGTCCGCTACCACAAACAACATTTATATTTGGTTTTGTTTAAGACAAGCCTACTTTTCATATTTATCTCTTGTCAGCGCCTTAATATGTGACTTCAGTGCGAAATCTAAAAACTATAAACAGTGGAGCAAAGTGGTCAAGGGAACCATGAGTTCGGTTTCAACCGATAACCGTTCACATAGCTAACCATCCTAGCGCCGGTCAGAGGTAGATTGTACCAATTTTAACTTGACATTTGAAGAAACCAGATCACCCCTCGATACTCTGATTAATACACTGACATACCTCAAAGTCATGTTCACTGCTGGTATGATGCGACACCCTGCGCTTGGCGACGGCTCGATGTAAGGCCTCCATTTGACATTCGTCCATCTTGTCACCTTGTCCTTTCGGATATTTTTGAAGAAGCTTGCAGAGGGAATCCCTGGTGGAAGAATTGTTGATTTTAGTCAAATTTTAACGCCGATGCGCGCTGTTGGTCTTTCGACTTTCGTCGCTGAGCCGAGCGTTGAAAATCGCATAGCTGGCTTGTATTAAGGCATTCATTTAGGTGTCGCATACTGTTAATGAAAATGGGCACAATAAGTCTTAAGGTGTGTCCAAACATTGAGCGACAAGAGCGCCGCTGCAACACGCGGCGTTTGCAGGACACATTTCTGCCGCGCTCTAGTTAGGACTAAACTGACGAATGTTTGCGCAGCAGTACTGTAAGGCATATGATAAATGATTTTATTTCTGTAAGTAGGTTTGTACAAACACTTTTACACGTTAATCACATTTTTAAAACTAGATGAAGTCGACGTTTCCTATCTGACTACTCTGAGAAGAAAGGCCGAAAGAAACTCAGAGGTCACAGTCTCTTTTAAAGTCCAGACATAATCTTGGTCAGATCATGTGAAGACCATGTAGATTGGTGTCTGAAATGGACTTTTGAGGAAAGAACCACACAGATTGAGTGGACCTGTCCAGTCAGGGCACGCATTTGACAATAATCGTGTAGCTCAACTCCAATTTTAAGGAGCTCAACGGTTTGACGAACAATACCAAAGAAAGTACATTTGGTTAGAACGCATAAATTACTCAAACTGCCAGACCACGATTAATTAATTAAAACTAAGGAAAAATTTATAATAAAAAAGAAAAGAAAGATCCACATAGTCTTCACATACACAATAATTAAAATAATATAATACTTTACAAAGTAAATATTCATGTCATTATTTAAATAAAATAAAATGTAAATATAAAAATCCGGAAATAATCTTGGTCAGATCATTTGAAGACCATGTAGATTTGTGTCTGAAATGGTCTTTTGAGAGTAATATCCGAGACACGCCGCGCACTTCAGTTGGCATCAGAACTATAATGAAAGTGGTTGCGTGTGTCGTTGCTCTGCTTATAATTCGTCCAAACATAATTACTAACTGTTCGATTTATGCCCTAACACGTGTGACTCCGGATTTTGAATTGGTCTGTCTGCGATGTCTTGTTTATACCTTTTTAGTTGACTTTTTTATCGTAGTTGGTTTTTAGATTTATAGTTTTTATTTTTTAGGTTAAAGTTTTAATTAGATGTGCAACTCACCAACATCGAAACGTCTCCTCCCACACTGGTTGGACACCATTCACACAGTGTTCAATCTTCCTAAGTAATGCCATTATCCGCTTTTGAAGAGCTGCTGAACCTATGACATATAACAGAATAAAATAAAGTATTTGATTTTTGTTTGCGGATAATTCCCACTGTCAATAAGTCTGCTTAGCCTTTTCCCAACTATGTTGGGGTCGGCTTCCAGTCTAACCGGATGCAGCTGAATACCAGTATTTTACATGAAGCGACTACCTATCTGACCTCAACAAACCCAGTAACTGGGCTTCTGACGACTCGTAACGACTACTGTTTAAAAATAAATTAAAGTTAAAATCTTACAAAAATAATACTAAAAACCATTTAAATCGGCTGTCACTTTGTCTGAACGTAAAAAGGAATAACCTAAAAGGGATATTCGTACAACATCTGTGGCAAAATGTCAATTTTAGTTCTTTAATAAGTTTATTTTTCTGAAACTTTAGGATTTTTTCAAAAACTAGGCGTTTGCGCAGTGTAATATTTTGCAAAAGTGTTTTACATGACGAGAGCTATACGCTATAAAATTGTGAAGCTTTGCACGCGCGGGCTATAAACTGCAGTGGAGCCGAAACGGTAGCCCGCGAAATTCAAATTTCCTTACGTTTTTTGCTATTTGCAGGTTAGTAACAGGTTGTATGTTGATCTAAATATGATTCGCGGCCGTTTCAAATAACTATCTAATACATCAAATTCTCGTGCCACAGTGTTAGTTGCCATACTCCTCCGAAACGGCTTAACCGATTTTTATGAAAGTTTATATGTATATTCGGTAGGTCTGTGAATCGGTCGTAATCTATTTTTCATACCCCTAGGGTAGGTAAAATATGTAGCGTATGTAGGGTAGGTAGGATAGTTAGGGTATGTAGGGTACGTAGGGTATGTAGGGTACGTAGGGTAGGTAGGGTATGTAGGGTATGTAGGGTAGGTAGGGTATGTAGGGTACGTAGGGTACGAAGGGTATGTAGGGTATGTTCAAAGAACATACTTACTGTGAATATTTTTGTAATAACAGCCTCTGCCCATATCCTGGCTGGCTGCTTGCAAAGTTAAATGGAAAAGGTTTTAATACTATTACGTATATGATAGGATTACGTGAAGGACAGAAGATAAATTATAGTTTAGTCTTGTCAAATTAATCAGCGCCTGACGTAAATTGATGTAATTTTAGTAGACAAGTTTTTAATCACGTCTAAACTTGTATGGAGTAGTGACAGGCGCTGATTAATTTGACAGGACTAAACTAAAATTTATCTTCTGTCCTTTTCTTAATAAAGTAGAAAGAAAAAGATGCACTGAACTTAAATTTAGTTTAGTTTGTGAACAACGGAATCGGCACCAATATCTCCTCAACTTATGTTGTTTCAATCTATCAAAATCACTTACCAGTAGTCAGCACAGTGGAAGTATGTGCAATCTCCTGGAAGACGGCATAGTTGGGCAGAAGACATTGCGTGGTGATTTCATCAGAGCCACACCGGATATCCGCCTCTTGACACAGCAGGGCGAAGCACGACATCGCTACTAGTACCACGTCCGTGTCTATTGACCACAGACACATGAAGAATACCACCTAAAGACAAAATGAAGTTTATATTTACTGCATTACGTTACCAGCAAATAGGTTGTGGAGGTCAGATTGGCAGTCGCTCTGTTTTAAATACGGGTGTTCAGCTACATCCGGTTGGACTGGAAGCTGACCCCAACATAGTTGGTTAATATTGAGCAGATAATGTTGAGGTTACCAGCAATATTTAGAACATTGAACGGAAATACTTTACAATCTCCCAACTCATTCCGTAGCGTTCCGCGCAAAAATACAAATAGAGTCTGGCAAACGAAAGTTGACCCTGGAAACCCGCGCGAAATTTAAAAAAACAGGACTGTTTATCCCTGTACAAAGTGTGATAACACGTGTTGTAAATTTAAATTTCATTTCATTTAAATAAAATACAATATCAAGTATCAAAACGTGTTATCACACTTTGTACAGGGATAAACAGTCCTGTTTTTTTAAATTTCGCGTGTTTCCAGGATCAACTTTCGTTTGCCAGACTCTATACACACTTACGCATTTGTTACTTAATATTGAGGTAACATTCCGTAGCTGACCGCAGACGGCAGCAGCAGGCGACGTGTCGCTGCGGCACGACTGGTTTAAATGAATTTCTATGGAACCGACGTGTCACTAGTAGTAAATCTGCCTAGCCTTTTCCCAACTATGTTGGGGTCGGCTTCCAGTCTAACCGGATGCAGCTGCTGAGTAGTGGTGGTTAATAAAACGTATAGCGCCAAAACATAACACGATATGTAAACAAAACATCTAGAGTTTGTTATATCGACTTTGACTTCGCGCTAGAATATAACACCTCAACAAACTATAAGTCTAAACGCGCACAGCGGAACCAGAACTGGAAAGCTATATAATTTTATATTCTACTAGCTGATGCCCCCGGCTTCGCCCGCTTGGATGTCGGTTATTATACACGGAAACCTTCCTCAAGAACCACTCTATCCATTGGTGAAAACAGCATGTAAATCGGTGCAGGAGTTTTTGAGCTTATCGCGAACAGACAGACAGACGTGGCGGAGGACTTTGTTTTATAATATGTAAGGATAACGCGTCTATAGTTTATAGCGGATTTGAACATCACTAGTCGGAAAGTATTTCATTATTATTATCCTAATGTTCAAAATGCTCGCCCCTATTTCATGAAACTTCAACAGAACTGGTGAAATGCGGATGTTCATCATTCATCATCATCTGCCTAGCCTTTTCCCAACAATGTTGGGGTCGGCTTCCAGTCTAACCGGATACGACTCAATACCGGTATTTTACTTAGAGCGACTGCCTATCTGACCTCCACAACCCACTTAATGGGTAACACGATACCCCTTGGTAAGACTGTTTGTCAGACTTTCTGGCTTCTGACCACCCGTAACGACTGTCAAAGTTCCACAAATAACAGCCGGGACCAACGGCTTAAAGTGCTTTCCGAGGCACGGAGGAGACTCCGTATATAAAGATGGTCACCCATCCACGGACAAACCCGGACAACCCTTCGAGGAATACAGGTGTGTGCCCTATTAAGCCAGGGTGTTATGTGTGTGCCCTATTAAGTCCTACGTCTTACCTCGAGTTTGATATGCGCCTGTTTACAGATAGGTATCTGCGACCCCACGTTGGCATACTCCTTGTGTTTGGCAAGGAATTCGTTCCGACATGTCAAGATATCTCGGAGCCATCGAAGAACTTCTCGGTAGTTGCAGATCTGACGCTGGATCAGCTTCTGGCTTATGTTGTACAGTACTTGAGAGCTGCGAACAAAGAAAAATGAACCTTATTACCACAAAACCGTGTTTATCAGTTCTCAAACTAAAACCATTTATTTCAATTAAACCATTTACAGGCACTTTTGAACTGTCAAAGAGACGGTCAGTTAAGTCAGAAAATTGAAGCTAGTTGCCCATTCCAAAACGTAGACCTCCAAGTAGAAGAACGGGCAAGAAACTCCAAGGACACTCTTTTAAATATAGATAGATATTAGAAAATCCTGGGCACACTGGGTAGTTGTTTAGCCTAAACACCTTTTAAACATGGCATTTCTCTATGGAGTTTGACGTAAAACTGACATTAAACACGCCTTGAACAAGCGTCTAAGTTTTTGTGGTTAGGCCCTTTAAGTAATTAGGTATTATTATACAGGCTGACTTTGAAAACATGCTACAAAATTTAAGGGGGTGTTCTACCCATCAATATGAACCACTTTTACTACAGGACCAATTTGAATTCGCAAAAAAAAATCGACCTTGTTGTATAAAGGTATACCCGATTGAACCATTTTGTATAAGGTAAATTTTTTTTTGCGAATTCTTAGTTGGTCCCATAGTAAAAGTTGTTCATATTGATGGGTAGAGCACCCCTTAAATTTTGTAGCATGTTTTCAAAGTCAGCCTGTATAAAAAACACCACGCCTTGTTTCCCCGAAGGGTTAGGCAGAGGCGTACCTATAGTACACCCACATTTCGCCAATAAGTCCCCCGTAATAGGGGGGCGAGCCATTGCCATCAACCGAGCACAAATCCAGACTCCTGGCTACTACTGAGAAATTACAGATGGGAAAAGCCAATAACATTATGCCCGACCTGGGAATCGAACCCTGGACCTCATGCTCAGCAGTAGCGCTTGCGACGACTAGACCATGGAAGCAAATATTATTATGAAAGGTACTAAGATAAAAATGGTAGAAGATGGTTATTTATTTCTCAGATGTTCTAGACAAAGTGACATTCTATCAGCGATAACGATGATAGAAAAGGCAAAAATGTATAGGACTGACATAAGCTATCGAAAAGCTAATGTCAATCCTGTTGAAAGTCGCTGTAGAAATACGAAACGCTTTCGAAGCGATTGTCACTTGTCTAGGCCCTCAGTTTGATTTATAGTTGACATCGTAATTACTATATGATAGCTTAAGGGCTAGCGCACATCTTGCGAGGCGCAGCGCAGCGTGGCTGTCACTGACAAACAAATATCTACATTACGCACCTTAAAATAAAGTCAAAAATAAATTACCTGAGACGGGACCTTTTTGCGCTTATAGAAGCTCTCGAGCTAATGGAAGTTTATTTAATCTCAACTTTATTTCAACAGGTGCAAGGTCGATTTTTGGTTGGAGAGAGACAACCGTGCCTAAGTTGAATGTCACATGCACGTCAAAAAGTCTATTTTTCACACTGGTTCGAGATACAGTCAGACGGGTTCAAAGTTCTTACAAAGAATTAAAAAAAAAATATTGGACTCGCACAGAAAGATCACAAAATTCACAAACTAAACAATCATATTCATTTAATATTTAATTTTATATCACTAGTTGGCGATATTTAATATTTCCATACAGTAATATTGCCAAATTAATGTAAACATGTGTAATATTGCCAAATTAATGAAAACAGGTAAATATTTGACAGCAATTGGCGACGTTGACAACTTTTAGAATGAACGCTTTTAATACATTTACAAACAATGCATTTTTTGTGAATTCACTCAGATAACAAAATACACAGAACATAAAATTCCATACAGTCAAATGTTTTTCTGCGACAACAAAATTATAGCATCCGGAAATAGACGAACTTTGCCGAGCTCACCCGAGACATCCTTTTGTAAACATCCTATACTTACCTAGAAATACACCAACTTGATATCTTCTCCGCCTGATGTATTTTCTACTCTTGCACATGTTCATAGCGTTTACGTAAACGGCGTAAATGCTATGAACATTAGCAAAAGTGAAGTAGATGGGGCGACGATCTTCGCAGCATGATAGCGCCTTAAGCTTTTTTTTTACTGTCATTCTGAACAATTTTCTTGAAAATATATCTCACTGGCAACAAATGCAATGTCCGTGACAAAAAACAGCATCCGTAAATACCCGAAATTTGCCGAGTTTACCCGAGTTGTTTTTTTGCTAGGATCCACCGCATTTAAACTTACCTAGAAATACACCAACGTGATATCTTCTCCACCTGATGTATTTTCTACTCTTGCACATGTTCATAGCGTTTACGTTAACGGCGTAAATGCTATGAACATTAGCAAAAGTGAAGTGAATGGGGCGACGATCATCGCAGGATGGTAGCGCCTTAAGCTTATTTTGTTACTGTCATTCTGAACAATTTTCTTGAACATGTATCTCACTGGCAACAAATAATGTTTTCGAGATAAAAAAAAAACTGCATCCGGAAATAGCCGAACTTTTCAGACCTTACCCAAAAAATTCCTCTGCTAGGGATCCGCATATAAATTTACCTAGAAATAAGCCAACTTCATATCTCCGCCTGATGTATTTTCTACTCTTGCACATGTTCATAGCGTTTACGTTAACGGCGTAAATGCTATGAACATTAGCAAAAGTGAAGTGAATGGGGCGGAGATCTTCGCAGGATGGTAGCGCCTTAAGCTTAATTTTTTTTTTACAGACATTCTACATCTAAACAATAAGATCGGTTTTATTTTGAACATACATTTCCCTACGGCACGAATGACATTTCCGTGAGAAAAAAACAGCATCCGGAAATAGCCGATCTTTATGGACCTTATCCAAGAAATTCCTTTGCTAGGGATCCGCATAGAAACTTACCTAGAAATACACCAACTTGGTATCTTCTCCGCCTGATGTATTTTCTACTCTTGCACATGTTCATAGCGTTTACGTAAACGGCGTAAATGCTATGAACATTAGCAAAAGTGAAGTGGATGGGGCGGAGATCTTCGCAGGATGGCTGGTAGCAGCTTGATGAGAGTAGCCGAGGATCACAGCCGAGGATCGCATGGCGACCCTGCCAGTCGACTGGACGGCGTTATAGTTGCCCGACCGGGATCTCATCGGAGTCACTTCAGTCGGCTTCAGTCAGGTTCTCGACAGTTGGTTAGTCACAGGCCATGGGGACCACGTCATCCAAGGAAGAGGTTATTATAGCCCAGACAGCAGCGGGTGGTTCAAATACCGCGACAGTAACACAAGAGCAGATATCCACCATCAACGCGATGCTGTTGTTTATCGCCGTGTGTTTGGCGATTGTCATCATTGGCGTGGCAGTCCGGCTGTACAGGAGGTGTCATCAGAATTGGGTCGAAGAGAAGATCAATCAGCGTGAGGTGCAGCGAGCTGTGCAGATGGCCTGACCGGGAGCCGGCGGAGCGACAGGAGGAGTAAGTGATGTGATTTGAACTTAAGTGTAGTGACGAGTATTTTCGGTCATCTATCAGTTAGAGACATTAATCTTAAATGGAAGTGGAGTTAACGTCACTGTTTGTACAGCTTAAGTTATTGAGGGAATCAATTGTCAAGTTAGGTCCCAGTAGGCGGAAAGGCAAAAATTTTGAGGGAAAGATAAGCGAGGTAAAAGCCCTGTATTGTAAATTTAAGTGTGTAGTTTCTAAGTGTAGCAAATTTTCGGAGGAATTAGCACAGCTAGTGAGTAAAATAGAAAATTTGTATGTAGACACTATTAAGTTTGAAAACGGTACCGGAACCGATACAGAGATGGCGTTGGAAAGGTTTTCATTGAAAACGGCGGTTAGCTTACTCCCGAAAATGAATGGGGATGAACAGGTAACCCAAGATTTGATTGATGCCATAGATTTATACAGCTCTATGTTAGAAGCGGCTGATAGTGCTCATTTAATTAGATTCGTGCTAACTACACGACTTACCCAGGGGGCTAAGATGCGATTGTCCTCTACTTATACGACTGTAGACAGTCTTTTAACGGACATGAAGAAGCATTTGTTGACGGTTAAGTCAGACGTTGCAGTGCAAGCCAAATTTGCTCGCGCTAGGCAAAATGATAGGTCGGTCACGGATTACGGGGCAGAGATAGAGAAGTTAATGGTAGATTTGACTATTTCTCAAGCCGGGGAAAATTCGGGAGCCTATGAAATTTTGCGGCCTTTAAATGAGAAGTATGCGGTTAAAAAGTTTGCTGACGGACTTCGTAATCAGCGTCTTGGTACAATTATTACGGCACGGAACTTGACTTGTTTGAAAGATGCTATCAGGGTAGCGGAAGACGAAAATTGTGCTTCGTCGGGTCAAGTCATGACGTTCCAGCGGTGGTCCGCGGGTGGTAGTTTTTCTACGGGAAATAGGGGTCGTGGAAATAACTATAGGCGGCACGCTGTTGGTAATGGATACGCGCAGCAAAAAACAGCTGTTGGGCGTACGTACCAAAATGGAAACGTAAGGTATAGTAGTGGAATGCGCGGTCGTAGCAATAGTACTCATCGTGGACGGCAGACTCAGCGAGGTCGACAGCGCGTAGCGTGTCTAGAGCACGTGCGGGGCGATGCTGACTCAAGTGCAGTGTCAATGTCACGAAGTAGTGAAGGCAGACAATTGAATGAAACGCAGTTTTTTCGAGGCTAAGCATATTTTAGCTTGCAATAGTGTTAACTGGGTGAATTTTCTAGCAAATAATGTGGATTCGGAATGGTTAGTCGATACGGGTGCGTCGATATCGGCAATAAAAAGTAATTTCTTGAGGAATAATGCTTTGTGCTGTAAAGTAGTTAAGGAAGAATTAGTGATTAATGGTGTAGGGGGTAGTTTACGGGCTATAGGTTATGTATATTTGACGTTGGAGTACGAACAATGTTCGTTCGTGCATAAGTTTTATATATTCAATGATTTGCCATGTAGGTCAGTTGGCATATTAGGCCAGGATTTCTTGCAGGCGTATAGTGGTATTATAGACTTTTCGGGGAACAGGTTATCTCTAAAGAACCGTGAGCAGCAGACGGTTTCGATGCCACTTAAATCCTATAATTATTCTTTAACTATTTCTCCGCGTTGTGAAATGGTTAAGTATTTGCCCGTTAATAGAGCAGAAGATTGTGTAGTGTTTAGGAAGGAGTTGCGCGAAGGGGTTTTCTTAGCAAATGTAGTAGCTAGACCTAAGAATGGGATGATGCCCATTAGGATTTTAAACACAACCACGGAGGAAGTTGTGTGTAGTATGTCCGATGTGGAAGTCTATCCGTTAAGTGATTTTAATTGTTGTAGTTTTGCGGAAACAGAAGTAAGTGTTGAACGTGTTAAGAAAATATTTTCTTTGCTTAATCTTGATTATTTGAATGCCGAGGAACGGTTGTCAGTTGAGCAAATATGTGCAAAATATCCAGATATTTTTTATATTCCGGGAGATAAATTGGATGTCACGAATGTATATGCGCAGTCAATACGTTTGAAAGATAATGTTACTCCAGTTTACAGGAAACAGTATAGAATACCTTATGTACAGAAAAAGGAGGTTGATAGGCAAGTGCAGGAGATGCTGGATAGTAATATTATTGAGGAGGCGGTTAGTGAGTGGTCTAGTCCTGTTTTGGTTGTACCCAAGAAGGCAGGTCGTGATGGGGAGAAAAAATGGCGTGTAGTAATAGACTACAGGCAGTTAAATGAAAAGATACAGGATGATAAATTCCCTTTGCCAAATATTAATGAAATCTTGGATTCATTGTCGGGTGCAGTTTACTTTAGCCACTGTGATCTATCACAATCATATTATCAGTGTGCTTTAGATGAAAGTAGTAGGAAATACACAGCTTTCACGACAGATAAAGGGCAATATCAGATGTGTAGATTACCAATGGGGTTAAAGATAAGTCCAAGTTCTTTTAGCAGGTTAATGACTGTAGCCATGTCAGGATTAAATTATGACAAATGTTTGATATATTTGGATGATTTAATTATTTTCGGGCGGAATTTGGATGAGCACAACCGAAACCTTATGTCAGTGTTTTCTCGCCTGAGAAAGGTCAATCTTAAACTGAATCCATCCATGGCAAATCATTGAATATATAAAACTTATGCACGAACGAACATTGTTCGTACTCCAACGTCAAATATACATAACCTATAGCCCGTAAACTACCCCCTACACCATTAATCACTAATTCTTCCTTAACTACTTTACAGCACAAAGCATTATTCCTCAAGAAATTACTTTTTATTGCCGATATCGACGCACCCGTATCGACTAACCATTCCGAATCCACATTATTTGCTAGAAAATTCACCCAGTTAACACTATTGCAAGCTAAAATATGCTTAGCCTCGAAAAAACTGCGTTTCATTCAATTGTCTGCCTTCACTACTTCGTGACATTGACACTGCACTTGAGTCAGCATCGCCCCGCACGTGCTCTAGACACGCTACGCGCTGTCGACCTCGCTGAGTCTGCCGTCCACGATGAGTACTATTGCTACGACCGCGCATTCCACTACTATACCTTACGTTTCCATTTTGGTACGTACGCCCAACAGCTGTTTTTTGCTGCGCGTATCCATTACCAACAGCGTGCCGCCTATAGTTATTTCCACGACCCCTATTTCCCGTAGAAAAACTACCACCCGCGGACCACCGCTGGAACGTCATGACTTGACCCGACGAAGCACAATTTTCGTCTTCCGCTACCCTGATAGCATCTTTCAAACAAGTCAAGTTCCGTGCCGTAATAATTGTACCAAGACGCTGATTACGAAGTCCGTCAGCAAACTTTTTAACCGCATACTTCTCATTTAAAGGCCGCAAAATTTCATAGGCTCCCGAATTTTCCCCGGCTTGAGAAATAGTCAAATCTACCATTAACTTCTCTATCTCTGCCCCGTAATCCGTGACCGACCTATCATTTTGCCTAGCGCGAGCAAATTTGGCTTGCACTGCAACGTCTGACTTAACCGTCAACAAATTCTTCTTCATGTCCGTTAAAAGACTGTCTACAGTCGTATAAGTAGAGGACAATCGCATCTTAGCCCCCTGGGTAAGTCGTGCAGTTAGCACGAATCTAATTAAATGAGCACTATCAGCCGCTTCTAACATAGAGCTGTATAAATCTATGGCATCAATCAAATCTTGGGTTACCTGTTCATCCCCATTCATTTTCGGGAGTAAGCTAACCGCCGTTTTCAATGAAAACCTTTCCAACGCCATCTCTGTATCGGTTCCGGTACCGTTTTCAAACTTAATAGTGTCTACATACAAATTTTCTATTTTACTCACTAGCTGTGCTAATTCCTCCGAAAATTTGCTACACTTAGAAACTACACACTTAAATTTACAATACAGGGCTTTTACCTCGCTTATCTTTCCCTCAAAATTTTTGCCTTTCCGCCTACTGGGACCTAACTTGACAATTGATTCCCTCAATAACTTAAGCTGTACAAACAGTGACGTTAACTCCACTTCCATTTAAGATTAATGTCTCTAACTGATAGATGACCGAAAATACTCGTCACTACACTTAAGTTCAAATCACATCACTTACTCCTCCTGTCGCTCCGCCAGCTCCCGGTCAGGCCATCTGCACAGCTCGCTGCACCTCACGCTGATTGATCTTCTCTTCGACCCAATTCTGATGACACCTCCTGTACAGCCGGACTGCCACGCCAATGATGACAATCGCCAAACACACGGCGATAAACAACAGCATCGCGTTGATGGTGGATATCTGCTCTTGTGTTACTGTCGCGGTATTTGAACCACCCGCTGCTGTCTGGGCTATAATAACCTCTTCCTTGGATGACGTGGTCCCCATGGCCTGTGACTAACCAACTGTCGAGAACCTGACTGAAGCCGACTGAAGTGACTCCGATGAGATCCCGGTCGGGCAACTATAACGCCGTCCAGTCGACTGGCAGGGTCGCCATGCGATGTGGAGGGAAGGAGGGGTTAAGTAAATACCATGTCGTGTACTTGTCCATGAGTCAACTGGAGACTGAAGACCCCAGACTCCCTTTATTAGTGTAATATATACCTAGTCCGTGCGTGACATATATCATAATATACCTATGGACATAGCTTATCTACCTTAACTTAAACTAAGATCTAAACGTGACGTACGTGACACACCACAGATTGTGTTTATTTATTAAAGACCTCCAACAAGGATGTACACAAAAAAACCACAATTTATAGAGATATTAGCTGCACCCCGCGGTTTTACCCGCGTAAGTCTCGATCCCGTGGGAATGGCGAGATAAAAAGTAAAAGTATCCTATGTCCTATTCCAGGTCATGGTCTACCCATGTGCCAAATTTCATCCAAATCGGTTCAGCCGTTTTAGCGTGAAAGCGTAACAAACACTCAAACTCACATTCGCATTTATAATATTATAGTTAGGATAATCCTAATTACAGATGATTCATAAATGTCATTCAATAGTACTTTAGTATATATAAAAAAAATTGACCGACTTCAAAAAAAACAAAACAAAAAAGGACTACTGTACTAAAAACCAAAAGACAAAAAGTACTTCTTTAATAATAAGAGAAAAATAAAAAAATAAAAAAATAACTTTAATTTCGGAAGTCGGTGTCTTTGCTTTTAATTTTAGTTTTTGGCCACCGACTTCCGAAATTAAAGTTATTTTTTAATTTTTTAATTTTTCTCTTATTATTAAAGAAGTACTTTTTGTCTTTTGGTTTTTAGTACAGTAGTCCTTTTTTGTTTTGTTTTTTTTGAAGTCGGTCAATTTTTTTAAAAAAGTTTTATTATTTTTCCATTTTTTGTGTAATTTGATTTTTGTAATCATGGGTAGACCAACTAAAGGAGCCACCCGCATGAAGAAAAACAGAATTAAAGAGACTAATACTGCTGAATAAGAACGCCTATCTAAGAATCGCAAACGGAGTGCTATGTCCGGTTCCCAAGAATCACCGTTAGCTTGTCATGCTAGGTTATCTCAGATGAGAAATTACATGCATTCTCATTTGTCACAGGAGTCGCCAAATGATAAATGATAAGATCTGCCGACTCAATCTTATTCAAAAACGATTAAGTGGCGAGTCGTCTGAACAGCGCAAGTATCGTTTAGATGTTATACGAAACCGGCTGGCTAATGAGACTCCCGTGCCTTCTCAAGAATATAAGGGTGAACACTATACATTTGCTTACACTGTATAGTTCCCCTCATCATCATATTATAAGGTGACCATAATCAGATCTGTAATGTCACTTACAACCTATATGGTTGCAAAGTTCTTATCAATATAAATGAATTAAGTCCAAACACAAGGTAATTACTGTGAACCGTTGAGGAGTTCCGTTAATCGTCCTTCGTCTTCATCATCAGACCCTTAACGACAGTCACAACCCATCCAAGTGTAAGGTTCTTATCAATACAAATTAATCAAGCCCAAACACAAGATATCTGCTGTAAACCACTGAGGAGTTC
Source organism: Lithophane leautieri (assembly GCA_949152455.1). Classification (NCBI taxonomy): domain Eukaryota; kingdom Metazoa; phylum Arthropoda; class Insecta; order Lepidoptera; family Noctuidae; genus Lithophane; species Lithophane leautieri. Next base: position 4,713,065 of record OX424486.1, read on the forward strand.
CCTCGACTGTCTTTCGTCTTCATCATCAGACCCCTAACGACAGTCAGAACCCATCAAAGTGTAAAGTTTTTATCAATACAAATTAATCAAGCCCAAACACGAGGTATCTGCTGTAAACCATTGAGGAGTTCCCTTGACTGTCTTTCGGCTCCATCATCAGATCGACTCCAGGCCTTCATAAAATTGTAGTGCTGTAAAATACTTAATGAATAAATTAAGGAATGCACTAGTTGCCCTTACGATTTTTGAAAGTTCCCCTCGATTTCTCTAGGATCCCATAATCAGATCCTGACTTGGTGACAATGGGACCACCTCAGAAGTATAAGCTTTTGAACAAAAAAAGAATTTTTTAAATCGGTTCACAAACGGCGGAGTAATCGGTGAACATAAATAAATAAAAAAAAAAAAAAAAAAAAAAAAAATAGTACCTCCTCCTTTTTTGAAGTCGGTAAAAATCGCAACGCACATTAAGACACTTACCTTGTGTTCTGATGTCGGCTCCATCTCCTAATTTTCCATCAACCTTAAAGCCGAGTCCATTTAAAAGCGATCGTCGCGCGAATACGCAATCGGTCGCGTGCATTATGTCACTTTATGTTCGAAAAACCGGAAAGCGCCATCTGTCGGCGCGACCACGCGTTCAGGTTCACCCAACAAAAATCGAGCGAAGCGAGCTATGGAACGAGCTATGCTAGGAGTATATCTGAGGGATAGAATCCGGAATGAGATAATCCGGCAGAGAACCAGAGTTGTCGACATAGCTCACAGAATAAACAAGCTGAAGTGGCAATAGGCCGGCCATATTACCCAAAGAACTGATGACCGTTGGGGTAGACGTGTTCTTGAGTGGAGACCGCGAATCGGCAAACGTAAGGTAGGACGCCCTCAGGCTAGGTGGAGCGACGATCTTCAGAGGGTGGCTGGTAGCAGCTGGTTGAGAGTTGCAGAGAATCGAGCTGAATGGCGTGCAATTGGAGAGGCCTATGTCCAGCAGTGGACTGCTATAGGCTGATGATGATGATGATGAGCAAAAAGTTCGAATGATCGTGTATTCCCGCGACAGTCGCTTTTAAATAGCACGCGAGGTTAGTCTCCTAAAGACGCTAGATCTTGGGAATGATATCCTACAATCAACCAAGGTCCATCTTCTCACCTGATATCCCAGAAGGTGTTGAGCGGCGCCTCAGGGTTCCACATGTGTACCCGGTCAGGTCTGTGCAAGGCTAGTAGCGCATCCATGGCTGCTTGTGATATTTCTCCCATGCCGGTTTGATGAACGAGGGATACTAGGCCGTTCATCAGTTCTGTGGTTGAAGATTGGATCTCGATGCTGGAGCGGCCTGGGTTCTGTACGAAGTTTAAGAGCAGTGATGATGAAATTATTTACACGAGTCTTAAACTGTAGAAGCCAGAGTTTTGAAATGAAAAACGTTTTATAGCTAATTTCATCAGATTTCTTGGAAATTATAGTTTATTATACACAAGTAACGTTTTTAACTTAAACCAAAAAATAGCCTATTTAACTTACAGGAAAAAAACTCAAATAACATTTGTAACTACAGTTTTACGCCTTATTTACGTTTTTTTTTTGGCACTTTGGCTTTTGAATCAAAATTAATCGATCAAGAAATAAATGTGAAAACAAAAAAAGCAACAAATAGTTGCAATAATGTGTTTTTGTTTATAATGTTTTTTTTTTGCCATTCCTTAAAAAACGGTTATCGGTTATAAATTATTTTTGTAATCCTCTTTATTTCGAAAATGTAGCTTGTGTAATTTAAAATTTATTGCAATTTTAGTGTTGGAGTTTCTAAGTGTGGTACTAAGTTCTGACGGCCAGTGTATTAATAGTTATTTATGCAACTGTTGTATAATAAGGGGTATTAAAACACGAATGTGGGTTTATCATCCCATAACTATTAACACTGTAATTCGAATATATTGTAAAAGCCAATTATCTTTTAAAAGTAACCATGGAGTTTCTTGCCGGCTCTTCTCCATAGGAAACGACCAATTGGAACCGTGCACCTAGCTTCTGACGTTTCATAAGTGCCCATGTAGGCTTATGTGAAATAAAATATTTTGATTTTGATTTTATCACATGAGTGTTTTAATACCTAATTATTTACAGTTGCATACAAGACTTTATCTACACCCATGTTATGAATCCTCTATAAAAGGTTCTTTGTAATATTAATATCGAACAAAAATGGCGGGATACAACCCACGTGAATTCGAATTTTTAGAATTCGAATAAACTATAAGGTTTTTTTTTAAATGACTGAGCTTAGTTAATGCAAGGCGCCTGCATGACAGCGTTCTTTTTTTGATATGAGTTGCTTTATGTAATTTAGTACAACATTGTTTATTTTCTTTTTTTTTGCGTCATGTTTACCGCAAATAAACGTATTTTCTTTCTTTCTTTCTTTCTTTCTTTCTATTATAACACCCGTTTGGATGATATAATGGTTACTATGACACTGGTTGTTTTAATGTTGGCAATAAGCTAACTGTTTCAGAAACTTTTATAGAGGATTTATAGCATGGGTGTAGATAAAGATTTTTTATTATGTGGATACGTACACTCAACATCAACATCGGATCTGCATGTATCAGCTTCACCATACATAGCAGTAGGTTCCTGTAAGCTGGCATTTCTTCACTTTTGTTGAACTTTGACTGCACTTCTTTGGATTTGAGTGAGAGGGAGATCATTCGTAGTGGGGTGTGGACTACGTAGCCCTGAGAGAGAAAGAGAGAGAAGAATATTGTTATAGAATGGTGGTTGAGAGAGATTACATTATGGATAAGGGCGATGTACACACGGCTACACATCAAGCTATACATTTCCAGTATAAGCTGACCTCGCATAGTACGGAAATCCTATACAATGCGAGATCAGCATAAACTGGAAATGTATAGCTTGATGTGTAGCCGTGTGTATAAACGTTGCTTAACGTTAAGACAAGCTTAAATATCCAAAAATGTGGGGCGGCATCTACAACGCCATATGCGAACAACGCATCATCACTGACGTCACGCAAAATCCTGCATCGCATCCTCCGACCAGACGGGTTTTGTGTCTAATGGGCTGTACGGTAGGAAGAGACAGTAAATGAAACCAATGACTGCTGAGAATATACTGAGTTTATTACAATAATAGTATGGTATATAAGGTGTCTATAATGACAAAGATTATAATAAGTAGAGGGGACCGTACACCTCCCCCCTTATAAGGAAAAAAAAAAAGAATTACAACAATTTTTTTTTTTTTTTTTTTTTTCAACTAAAGGTCCTTAAACTAACACATCCTTAAACTAAAGAGAATGATACATTTTAGTGCGATTTTTATGTATTACATCAAGCTTATTATTTTTAATAATTTCCACATTCGGTGTTATATCTCTAACAACCACGTATGGTCCTGAATATACACTTTCTAATTTTTTACCTACTTCATTTCTTACTAATATTAAATCGTTAGGACTATAAGTTACTGGTCTGTTGTTTTTATCATACTTTTGTTTTCTTTGTATTTTACTCTTAAGCAAATTGTCTCTAGCCTCTTTTTGTGACAACTGCAACCGAAACTTTATTTCCAGCGGATAGTTATCGTAGTTATATAATGGCTCTACTACATTGGAACTTAAGTTACTTGGAAGAGAGCATTTTTTCCCAAAAATCAGTTCATATGGTGTAAATTTGGTCTCACTATGTACCGAGGTGTTGTACGAAAAGCACCAAAATGGGAGCCATTGACTCCACATTTCGGGGTGACTGTCACATTGAATACGAAGAAATGAACCTAGATGTTTGTGGGAGTTTTCTAAGGCACCTATAGATTGGTGGTGATAGGCTGTCGAGTTCATTTTATTAATGTGTAGAAGTGCACATACCTCCTTCATGGTGGATGATATAAATTCTGTGCCTCTGTCCGTTGCAATCGCCTGTGGTATACCATAGCGCAAAATGAAATTATTAACAAACGATGTTGCTACCTCTGTTGTGCTCTTAGAAATCAGTGGATAGGCTTCGAAGTATTTAGATAATTCGCATTGTATCGTTAATATGTACGTATAATTATTGTTATCTCGGTCTAATGGTCCAACAATATCTAAATATATTTTTTCGAATGCAGTCTTTGCTGTAGACGTAATAACCATTGGTTCTTTTACGGGTATTGAATGTTTATGCCTTTGACATTTGTCGCATCTCTTCACAAATTGATTGACTTCCTTTTCTAAGCCTGGCCAAAAATAATATTTTTTGATATTGCTCAACATTCTCCTCATACGTGCGTGACCACTGGTAGGCAGGAGATGGAAGTCGTTTAAAATCACCTTTTGGTCATCTATATTTTCTATTCTTACTACGTCTTTTAATATACATATTCGCGGAATTGTTGTACTACTGCTTTTTTTTTATCTCGTTTAATAACTTTTGTGTAAAAATATTATTTGTTTTAGTTTTCACGAAGTATATTTCATTTATACCTATTTGTTTACACGATGTATCGAGTTCTCTCACAAATTCGGCTGGCGTAATTTGCGATGGAGAGTTTTTGTATTTTATATAAAGTGTTTTGATATCAGGTATATAGCAAAACGTTCTACTTTCATAACTAATATATTTTATTTTTCGCAAGCCGTCTAACTTTTTTTCTCTATAAATATTAACTCCGTGTGATCCTTTGGTTTGATGTGTGCCTCCACAACTTTTGGTTGTTGTGGTCAGTCGTTACTATCGGCCACGGAATCTGTTATAGTCTGTGCTTGCTTTCGTTTTTGAGCTCTTGTCATAACACTTATTAACTTTTCACTCATCTCTTTTAAATCTTTCGATGTCATATTGATTCGAGACAAGGCATCTGCCGCTGCATTATCTGTACCTTTTACATATTCAATACTAAAATTATATTCTTCTAGTAAGAGCCTATATTTCATTAACCGGCTTGAAGGGTCTTTCATATTAAATCAATAAACTAGAGGCCTGTGATCTGTTTGAATTTTGAATGGTTTTCCATATAGGTATGGTCGAAAATGTTTTATCGCCCAAACGATTGCTAACAGTTCCTTTTCTATTATTGGATAATTTTTCTCTGCCTTGTTTAGACTCCTACTAGCGTAAGCTATTGGCTTAAGATCTGTGTTAGACAAAATGGCACCGATTGCATAATTTGATGCATCGGTTTGTATAACAAACTGATTTTCCTTTGAGAAGTCCGGGTATTGTAATACTGGTGGTGAAATAATACATTCTTTTAATATTTGAAAGGCGTCCTGACAATTACTATCCCATGAGAAGGGCACGTTTTTCTTGCTCAAATTATTTAACGGTTTTGCCTTCTTTGCAAAATTCGGAATAAATTTCCTGTAGTAATTAACAAATGCAATGAATCTTTTGACTTCATCGAGGCTTTTAGGCTGTGGATAGTTTTTAACTACATCTATTTTTGATGGGTCGGGTAATATTCCGTCACCAGAAACCACATGGCCTAAATATAATATTTGTTTCTTTAAGAAATCGCATTTTCCCGGATTTAACTTTAGATTAACGTTTCGCAAACGTTCAAATACCTCTTGTAAGTTCTTATTGTGAGTATTTAAACAGTTTCCAAAAATTATTAGGTCATCCATATAGATAAAGCATTTTTCATATGTGAGGCCCGCCATGGCCATATTCATCATGCGGGAGAATGATCCTGGGCTAGTTTTCAATCCCATAGGCATACGCACCATCTGGTACTGTCCTGTCACGGTCGCCATGTACGGTAGGAAGAGACAGTAAATGAAACCAATGACTGCTGAGAATATACTGAGTTTATTACAATAATAATATGGTATATAAGGTGTCTATAATGACAAAGATTATAATAAGTAGAGGGGACCGTACACCTCCCCCCTTATAAGGAAAAAAAAAAAGAATTACAACAATTTTTTTTTTTTTTTTTTTTTTCAACTAAAGGTCCTTAAACTAACACATCCTTAAACTAAAGAGAATGATACATTTTAGTGCGATTTTTATGTATTACATCAAGCTTATTATTTTTAATAATTTCCACATTCGGTGTTATATCTCTAACAACCACGTATGGTCCTGAATATACACTTTCTAATTTTTTACCTACTTCATTTCTTACTAATATTAAATCGTTAGGACTATAAGTTACTGGTCTGTTGTTTTTATCATACTTTTGTTTTCTTTGTATTTTACTCTTAAGCAAATTGTCTCTAGCCTCTTTTTGTGACAACTGCAACCGAAACTTTATTTCCAGCGGATAGTTATCGTAGTTATATAATGGCTCTACTACATTGGAACTTAAGTTACTTGGAAGAGAGCATTTTTTCCCAAAAATCAGTTCATATGGTGTAAATTTGGTCTCACTATGTACCGAGGTGTTGTACGAAAAGCACCAAAATGGGAGCCATTGACTCCACATTTCGGGGTGACTGTCACATTGAATACGAAGAAATGAACCTAGATGTTTGTGGGAGTTTTCTAAGGCACCTATAGATTGGTGGTGATAGGCTGTCGAGTTCATTTTATTAATGTGTAGAAGTGCACATACCTCCTTCATGGTGGATGATATAAATTCTGTGCCTCTGTCCGTTGCAATCGCCTGTGGTATACCATAGCGCAAAATGAAATTATTAACAAACGATGTTGCTACCTCTGTTGTGCTCTTAGAAATCAGTGGATAGGCTTCGAAGTATTTAGATAATTCGCATTGTATCGTTAATATGTACGTATAATTATTGTTATCTCGGTCTAATGGTCCAACAATATCTAAATATATTTTTTCGAATGCAGTCTTTGCTGTAGACGTAATAACCATTGGTTCTTTTACGGGTATTGAATGTTTATGCCTTTGACATTTGTCGCATCTCTTCACAAATTGATTGACTTCCTTTTCTAAGCCTGGCCAAAAATAATATTTTTTGATATTGCTCAACATTCTCCTCATACGTGCGTGACCACTGGTAGGCAGGAGATGGAAGTCGTTTAAAATCACCTTTTGGTCATCTATATTTTCTATTCTTACTACGTCTTTTAATATACATATTCGCGGAATTGTTGTACTACTGCTTTTTTTTTATCTCGTTTAATAACTTTTGTGTAAAAATATTATTTGTTTTAGTTTTCACGAAGTATATTTCATTTATACCTATTTGTTTACACGATGTATCGAGTTCTCTCACAAATTCGGCTGGCGTAATTTGCGATGGAGAGTTTTTGTATTTTATATAAAGTGTTTTGATATCAGGTATATAGCAAAACGTTCTACTTTCATAACTAATATATTTTATTTTTCGCAAGCCGTCTAACTTTTTTTCTCTATAAATATTAACTCCGTGTGATCCTTTGGTTTGATGTGTGCCTCCACAACTTTTGGTTGTTGTGGTCAGTCGTTACTATCGGCCACGGAATCTGTTATAGTCTGTGCTTGCTTTCGTTTTTGAGCTCTTGTCATAACACTTATTAACTTTTCACTCATCTCTTTTAAATCTTTCGATGTCATATTGATTCGAGACAAGGCATCTGCCGCTGCATTATCTGTACCTTTTACATATTCAATACTAAAATTATATTCTTCTAGTAAGAGCCTATATTTCATTAACCGGCTTGAAGGGTCTTTCATATTAAATCAATAAACTAGAGGCCTGTGATCTGTTTGAATTTTGAATGGTTTTCCATATAGGTATGGTCGAAAATGTTTTATCGCCCAAACGATTGCTAACAGTTCCTTTTCTATTATTGGATAATTTTTCTCTGCCTTGTTTAGACTCCTACTAGCGTAAGCTATTGGCTTAAGATCTGTGTTAGACAAAATGGCACCGATTGCATAATTTGATGCATCGGTTTGTATAACAAACTGATTTTCCTTTGAGAAGTCCGGGTATTGTAATACTGGTGGTGAAATAATACATTCTTTTAATATTTGAAAGGCGTCCTGACAATTACTATCCCATGAGAAGGGCACGTTTTTCTTGCTCAAATTATTTAACGGTTTTGCCTTCTTTGCAAAATTCGGAATAAATTTCCTGTAGTAATTAACAAATGCAATGAATCTTTTGACTTCATCGAGGCTTTTAGGCTGTGGATAGTTTTTAACTACATCTATTTTTGATGGGTCGGGTAATATTCCGTCACCAGAAACCACATGGCCTAAATATAATATTTGTTTCTTTAAGAAATCGCATTTTCCCGGATTTAACTTTAGATTAACGTTTCGCAAACGTTCAAATACCTCTTGTAAGTTCTTATTGTGAGTATTTAAACAGTTTCCAAAAATTATTAGGTCATCCATATAGATAAAGCATTTTTCATATGTGAGGCCCGCCATGGCCATATTCATCATGCGGGAGAATGATCCTGGGCTAGTTTTCAATCCCATAGGCATACGCACCATCTGGTACTGTCCTGTCACGGTCGCCATGTACGGTAGGAAGAGACAGTAAATGAAACCAATGACTGCTGAGAATATACTGAGTTTATTACAATAATAATATGGTATATAAGGTGTCTATAATGACAAAGATTATAATAAGTAGAGGGGACCGTACAGGGCAACTGCCCAATGAGGAACTTTGTATATATGCCAGTCACCCGGTAAACCTGCTTGCGCGATGCAGGATTTTGCGTGACGTCACTGGTGCTAGTTCGCATGTGGCGGTGTAGATGGCCACAAATGTATGGCTACACTGACGTTTATCATTATTTAACCACAAACAACATTTATAAGGGGGCTATATCTTTAAAGTGAATAAAATTCTATCAAAAATAACAAAAATGTACAAAAAAGATAAAATTCACTATGTGTTGATTTAAAAAGTGGACAATAAACAGTACACGCTCCAAATAGTTTCATTGTGTTCTTTATAAATTAAAATTACTCGGAAAGCAGAATGTTACAACATCTCCAAAATTCGTGGTTGCCGCAGCCAAAACACGTGCGAGAGAGACAGTCAATATTAAGTATGGGATTTCTAAAATCATCTTCTCGTGTCATCTCGCTCCCGCATTATGACAGCGGCTGCCACAAACGATGGGCGTAAACCAAAAACACTACCTACTTCTGATTATAGATAATTGATTCAAGTGTAACTTTGCGAAAACCCATTATAAAATACAATAGATGTAGATATATTTAGTAACCTATTCCGCTTAACTATACGTCAAGAATCATAAAAAAACCTCGTAAGAAATAGACACGTGTTTCACCTCTCAACAAGGCATCCTCAGGATGACGATTGACCTGTCGCGAACCCGGACACGACGTGTTGCCAAGCCAAGCATCGGACGCAGAAAACAAAATATATCTACGTCTATTGTATTTTACTTCTTATTATGTCACCGGTTCAATAGCTACCAACCTGCGTAGCCTTATTGGACGTATCCGTGAACATTGCTCTGAGTTCTGCTGCTCTTGGGTAAAGTAGCTCTATCTGGGGCCACCATGGTAGACGGGGCTGTTTGATTATCCTGTAAAAAGGTTTTAACATATACACATCAGATATAATATGTAAACACAGGGTTTTGGGTCGAAGATATAGTTCTTTTAAATTCTCACAGCTGCGGAGCACTTGACGGATGACAAGCAACATGTCATGCGCGCTGAAGCGTGTGTGAGCATGCGTGTTGAAGCTTCTAGAATCATCTAGAAGCTGGATTGTGGCGGGAGCAGTTTGAAATACCTGCCTGTTACAAGGTAATTATTAGTTGACTAGCTATGCCACGCGGTTTCACCCGCGTAGCTCTCGATCCCGTGGGAATATAGGGATAAAACGTATCCTATGTCCTATTCCAGGTCATGGTCTACCCGTGTGCCCATCCTCTCCTCTCTAGAGTAGGGAACGTCGCGGCGGCGCGGCGCCGGCGTCGAACGGTTCGCGTATTGCATTTCGTGATAACTTCGAAATTAAATGTCCGATTTGAATGAATTAAAAAGTATTTTACTGCTACATAATGACCCTTGATGTTAAAACTATTTATTTGAATAAGAATTAATATCATGTTGATGAAACTCCTTCGCAAATAATGCATTAATTTCGAACAAATTTGATTACCATAAAAAAAGGTTATAGTGAGTCAATCTTAAAAGATAGACATAAAATATGCTGTCGCGGACTTTTTTTTGAACTTTTAAAGAGGAACAATTCCATCATACATGATATTTACGTAACTTAAACCGTTTACGCAGCGCACGCAACGGAAGCTCTCAAAACGGAATATTTTTTCCCGTTTTTGCAACATTTTTCATTTATGCTCCGCTCCTATTAGTCGTAGCGTGATGTTATATAGCCTATAACCTTCCTCGATAAATGGACTATCCAACACAATAGAATTTTTCAATTCCAACTATCAGTTCCTGAGATTAGCGCATTCAAACAAACAAACTCTTCACCTTTATAATATTAGTATAGATTAGCATCGATAATAGTAAGAAACGTCGATAATTTCTATCGATTTTTTTTATATCCTGACAACTCTAGGAATATCAGTTTGACATATTTCGCAGAGATCAAGCTGTGTTTTATGTAGTATAGTAAATAATTACCTGAGTAAAGAATTTACGATGACATAGTGATAAGAGATATGCGTGTTGAGATTTAGGCACACTTTGAGCGCGTCGTTGTTATGAGGCATTATCCGGAATAGGGACACGAAGCAATCCGTCATTAGGTCCAGTTCTGAGTACCCGGATATCAGGTTGCCACGGATGTAGGATTTTGAGGGGTTGAAGAGGAGAGACTGGAACAAAAAATAATAATTAGACTTATTCAAATAATTCATTCATCTGTATTTTTTTTTGTGTGTATGTTACGTGATTACTCCGCCATTTATGAATCGACTTTGATGGTTCTATATTTTTTTGGTAAGTCATGCTTCATAGGTGGTCCCATATAAATTTTATTAACTTTGCTTGCGTAGTTTTTGAGTTAGCTTCAATAATTACATTTTTTTCCCACTTAGTCTATGTAGACGATATCTTATTTGACTCCGTCACTGATATTTACATAGGGTAGTGGTATTCGGATTTGTGTGGGGTAGGTACCACAACCAAAAAGTGAAAAATAAAAACTTTTTTTTTTGTAAAAACTGTTTTTCAAAATCCGTTCAGCCGTTTTAGCGTAAAAGCGTAACAAACAAACTCATTTTCACATTTATTATTTATTATTTACATCATCATATTTTGTGTCGGAACTTCGACCGCTATGGCTCAGTGGAAAAGCACCATTCTATATAGCTCCATAGCTATCCTACAAACCTTTTTGGTTGTATGCCGGCCGCAGGCGCGCGCGCATCGACACACCAGTCTTGATCTACTCTCGACGCGGAGCGCTCGCTGCTCACCTGCTTACTGTTCTGCTTTTACCCGCTCATGATTTATGCTAAAGTAATTTTTGCTTTCAACACCTGTGCTTGTGTACTATAGTGACTATACCGATAAACTATCTGTGCTTCTCATCCCTCCATTCTTCTTGTGCTAAGATCTACCCTGTGTACCGCTTTGGGTAATATTATAAGCTAGCTACAATACTTACCAGAAGACTTTCATTTCATCGCCACGAATCACACCTACTCATAAGGAAGGAAGTAATAACAGCGAGAAGGTAGGATTGACCCTTATTATTCCTACAGAAGAATCGACATACTCTTAAAATATATGTATTTAGCCTATAATTAGTTTTCACAATTGGTAGATGAAGGAGATGAGGTCTCCAAAGATACACAGATGGCACACGAAGTCCAATCCTAGCCACCAGCTCAGAGACGGCAGTAGACCCGTTCATTATAAAATAGGAGAGCCAGATCTGCAATTTTCCTTCGCTCGTGTAAGGCTGAGTCCTGAGTGACGGCGCACCGCGCAGGCGGAATGACCGGCGGATCAAAAAAAAAAACTCAATACTCAAAGCATTTATTTCAATTAAACCATTTACAGGCACTTTTGAATTGTCAAGGAGTCAGTCAGTTAGTCAAAAAGTTGAAGCTAGTTGCCCATTCCTATTCGTAGATCTCTATGGAGAAGAACGGGCAAGAAACTCCAAGGACACTCTTTTAAAAATGTATATAGATATTACAAAATCCTGGGTACAGTATTCTTCGTGCTTCTATATGTGAGAACAACAAATGTTCGAGAAGTTCGAACTTGTCCGGAGTGCGAGCGGGCGCGCGCATTTCACGCTCATCGATTCGCTCATCTATACGCGTATTTTGATTTTTACTGGCGGAGTGGCGGATATTTTTGATGTTTCTCATTGTACATGCCGCGATAACTTTGTATGAACGTATACGTAAGAGATTGAAAAATCAAATTCATAATCCTCATTAATTACTATGTTATCCATACACTATAACAATGAGTATCATTCGAAAGCATCAAGTTTCACTTTATATTGGAAAAATGCACTCAAAAACACGAATGAATCGTTGATTAATATTCTGACAGGACGTTATTACAATGCCATGTCTTTGGGTGCGTTGCTATGGCAACGGTAGTGCCATAGCAACAAACAACGCTGGTGCGCCGTCACTCAGGACGCCCACTAAACACACGCGCACACATCAACTTTCAAAATCCGCTCCGCAATCCGCCTGCGCGGTGCGCTGTCACTCAGGACTCAGCCTAACGGAAGAATATGAAATTTCTTACACCGACTAGTATAGTTGGGAAGATAAGTGTCTGAACGATATTGAGTGTACCTGGTATCTGTACACTGAATATAGCTCACCTTGAGATCGTTAATAACGGACTTGACGAGTATAAAGGTGACGTTGCCCGAGTCCGCTATGTTGAGATATGTGGACGCTTTGCATAACTTGACGCATGTCACTACAGCTGCCTCTGTCATCTGTTTCGAGTTGTTTTGAGGACCTGTGAAGAAGAAAAACAGTCATAATTAGTTACTTCATCATATGTCTAGCCTTTTCCCAACTACGTTGGGGTCGGCATCCAGTTAAACCGTGTGCAGCTGAATACCAGTATTTTACATGGCCTCCACAACCTAGTTTAGCCTAGCCACGAGCTCCTCTACTTCACAAAAACAATGGTCGATATTAAAGATTTTTTATAAGTAGTCATAATTTCATGTAACTTCGAATTCGCCATTTATAATTGTGGCGGTATCTACATCGCCACATGCAAAACTACGCATCAATAACATGACGTTACACAAAAATCCTGACGTCACATAAATCCTGCATCGCGCAATTAAAGTTTACCGTGCAATAGACATATATACAAGAACCCGACATCAATCGTTGTGCAGTTGCCCGCCAGACACAACACCCGTCTGGTCGAAGGATCCTCCCTTTTCTATGGTGGATGAGTGAACTTTACACCCTGTTCCTCACACCCCTAAATAATTTTGATAAAATATTTTAAAATACCTCAATTTTTTTCGACATAAAAGGTTAAGTTTTTAAAAATTACTTACTAAGTCCCCGTTTCACGGAATCAATAAAATGTTTCTTTTTTGTATGTCGCGGACTGCACGGCGCGCCGCTATCCGCGTTCACTATTTCTTCCAGAACTTTCTGTAAACAGTAACATAATATTTATAATTATATAAAATATATTATTCCATATATATATATTTTAATATTTATCCTGTAACTGATGCCCGCGTGGATGTCGGTTATTATATACTAAAAACCTTCTTCGAGAAACAATCTAGCCATTGGTGGAAACAGCATGCAAATCGGTGCAGTCGTTTTTGAGTTTATCGCGTACAGGACGACAAACAGACGTGGCGGAGGGTTTTGTTTTATAATATGTAAGGATATTAATTCATATACCCATTTTTTTATTTTAAGTTTTTATTTTTTATTAATCTATTGTTAAAGTATTCAAAAATACCTAAGGCTTCAAAAATACTTAAAAAAAAGTTGTATCGACATGCGAAACAGAACCTTATTTAAATAGAAACAGGGCTTAAACCAACGTTATTGACACAAGAAATATTTTCGGAAATCTTCGGTAAACTGCTCTGACATTCAAAATTGAACTTTATACCAATACTCACAGGGTTCAAAACTAGTAACATGATCTGTAGCGGCCACATAGCCACTCTGGATTTCTTGTTGTCTGAGAAACTATCTTGTAATATGTCGAATAATGTGTCACAACACTTGCTTAGTTCATCGTTAGGCCGACATTGCACTTCAGCAAATTCCTGAAAACACACGTAAAATCTTAATAATTGGCGTTTCTGTCTCTGTCTAGCATCGACTTTAAAACGTTTACCACTTTGCCTTTTTTTCGAGATAAAGGTTTTTTTTTTATTGAGGCTTTTTTTTTTTTTTTTTGAGGGTGGGACATCATCCAATGACTTCTCCCGCTCTGGGCGGAGCGGAAGGGCGTGTCAGACTTTTACTGACTAAAACCCACCCGTGTTCCTTCATTTGCCTGTTGCCAAGGTCCCGGTATCCCTTTCGGACTTTCCCGCAACCCTGGCAGGCATCGGTCCTATTAGACCCCGTCAATTTTGCTGACATCTCTATGAGGCGCGCGTGGAACACGACGCGCCATCGACCCGGGCCTGGTCCTTATCGGACGGCGAGCTGCCCGTTGCTCGCCGTCCGCAAGCCCGCGCCTATGGTGGCCGGGAATCCGCCTGGGATTCCCGACGCCCAGGGCGTCTCCAACGGCGGCGGTTAGGGGCGTGAGGGCGCAAACTTTGCCTTTCCCTCACGCGTTCCGCCTCCTCCTTCGCGAGCATTACTGCTTCGCAGAAGGAGGTGACGGCTTCCCATGCCCTCTCGCTCCGTACCATGGCCTGGACCAGGGCCGGACGCGAGAGGTCATTGCCGCCAATCACCTCCGCGAGGACACGGCGGTGCTCCGCCCAATTTTATTGAGGCTTGTCTGTTTCTAGTTAGAGTCACTCTTTCTTCTAGTGATCGCAAGCGCTACTGCTGAGCATGACGTCCTGGGTTCGATTCCCATGTCGGGCAAAGGCAGCCCGGAGTCTGGATTTGTGCCCGGTTGATGTCAATAGGCTCGCCCCCTATTACATGGGACTTAAACTGGTGAAATAAGGGTGTACTATAGTAGGTACATAACCTCTGCATAACCCTTCGGGTATTACAGGCGTGATGTTATGTTATGTTTTTTCTAGGTTATGCCGACCCCAAATTAACTGTGATAAGTGCAAGAAAGAAAAGAGCTCGTAGCTAACTAATAACAGCCGCACGGGTCGATCCGTCAGGTTAAGCTACGCTTGCCGGGGTTGGTCTGTGGATGGGTGACGATCTTCACATACCGAGAGTCCTCCGTGCCTCGGATAGCACGTTAAGCTGTTGGTCCCGGCTGTCATTCGTGGTTCTTTGACAGTCGTTCCAGGTTTATTTATTTATTATTTAACATTTTGTAGACTTAACAGGTTGTCAGAAGCCTGAAAGTCTGACAACCAGTCTTACCAAGGGGTATTGTATTGCCCAGTTACTGGGTTGTGGAGGTCAGATAGGCAGTCGCTCCATGTAAAATACTGGTATTAGCTGCATCCGGTTAGACTGGAAGTCGACCCCAACATAGTTGGGAAAAGGCAGATTGAAGGGCAAGATATTATTATTATTTTTCTACATCTCGAGAAATATAATTTATTAGGCTAGATTGTAATCACTGGTTAAGAATTTTAGTTGTTATAAATACAAACAAAAAAAACAGATACATATTAAAAATAAGTACAGTCAAATTCTATGTCAAACGGCCAACTAAAAGAAAGGGTTTATATACCTGGGGGTAAGTATCCATCCAATTCCAAATAGCTTTCTCTAGAGACGAAACTAAAACTATGTGCGCAGACTTCCTTAATAACTTAAACTTTTGTATTGATTCTGAAACAAACATGCTACATTACAACCTTTTTTTTTTATCCAGAGTCCAGTACCCTTTTATTTTTTATTTTTTGAGGGTGGGAAATCATCCAATGACTTCTCCCGCTCTGAGCGGAGCGGAAGGGTGTGTCAGACTTTTACTAACTTAAACCCACCCGTGTTCCTTCATTTGCTTAAGAACCACTCTCTACAAAGTGTAATTAAATTGGTACCGGACATGAAAAGGGGGAAAAAAAAAATCTTCTGCTCATACATCTATGTAGGTACAAATCAAATCAAATCATTTATTTGCTTAATACAGGTAGGTATGAACAGATGTTACAAATAAATATAAAGTACTCTGTATCATTACCTAATAAGGTGTGCAAATATTTATATTATATTATTGTTAATCTTATTAAATAATTATTAAAATAACATTACAAAATTATTATACTCAAACATATGAAACAAAAATATAAAATAAAATCAAATAAATTCATTCAATACTACAAATGTCAAAAGCTAAAAAAATAAAATAAAAAATTGTCAGATGCTGTTTACAGTTCATAGACTTATCAATCAATTAAATTAAATTAAACTATTGGTCCAAATTAAAATAAGATTATACAGATGTCAAATACAGTCATAAGCACTAATATGTATACACTTAGCAACTTTTAAAAGTGATTTTCTCCTACTGTATTGATTGTAATTTTATGTTACAACGAAAATAGTGTTTTGGGTCCGCGGTTATTATGATATAAGGTCTCATCTCAAAATTACAATCGTTATTCGACGAGAAAATCGCTATTGAATTTTGCTGAGTGTTTACACAATTTTGCTCGTGAAAGAAGGCACAAGTCAACAAAAAAAAAAAAATGGTTGGAACCATTTAGGTTTACAATTTATAAAAGAACGCACAAACCAAAGCACAAAAAAAAAAAAAAACTGGCGAATTGGTAACCTCCTCCTTTTTTTGAAGTCGGTTAATTATATATATATACAAAAACATTGTTACAAATGTACAGGATTCTGTATTTGGGAACAGCTGATTTTTTTCGCGATTTTAGGTTTTGTCCCATAGTAAAAGTTATTTATGACGATGACTACGATGACCCCATATCTCACGCAACACCATATTTGATACACCTTGTACAGTCCTTGCAAAACTCGTGCAGGTGTTATGTGAATTTTACATACATTGCCATAAGGTTTAAATTACAATGACTTATACAACGTGTTAAATGCGCAAATCCTGAAAATAGTTTGATCAGAATAACGAGCAGAATCAATTAAACCACTATTTAATATAGGTCAAATTTTTCAACAAAAAATATAATTAAAAAACGTTATCGTATCAATTTATTAATAGATCAAGCCATCATACACAAATCAAGCAATCATGCGCAAACCCGCCAAAATAGGTAAACAAACACAAATTATTGTCGACCAATTTAAATTTTCTCATACGCGGGATAATAATAGCTTTTATTTGCAAATACGAATCTCCCAAAACTAACAGCACAAAAAACCTTTACAATTTTTTTAAATATTTTTTTTTGCACTCTTAAATAGGTCAATTGTATTAAAAATCAGTTTGGGTGTCTGAGGTTTTGCGCATTTAACGTTACACGTTGTATACAGGGTTAATTGTAAAACACCAACAACCTCTTAAGGGGTTATTGTACTTATCATTATAGACAACTTTTACTATCGGAACAAACACGAAATCGTGAAAAAAAAAAACAGTTGTTCCCTATATTTTGACGAGTTATGCGAAGATACATGTAGAGAACGGCTAATTTTTTTTTCGCGATTTTTGTTTTGGTCCCATAATAAAAGTTGTTCATAATTATGAGTACAATGTCCCCAACCTGTATGACCGCGCGCGGTACACCCGCGTACCAAAAACCATTGTAGTTAATTAGAATGTCCTTGAAGAATTAAGAGGTTGTTGGTGTTTTACCAATAACCCTGTATACCCCTACCCAAGTTAAATACTACACGATTTGAAAAGATAAAGTATTATGTACCTGTTAGCAGCCGTATAAGCCTCAATATATCGACGTTAATGTGTTGTATTAACTCTATGTCTGTATAATCGGGGTTTTCTTCTGAGCTAGATGATAATTCCTGAAAAAAAAAAAAAAAATTGTCCCCTTGCATTGAAAGATAGAAAGAAAAATAGGTTTATTTGTAGGAGTACGGCGTATTTATTGTAACAGATATAAATAACAGATATTAAAAAATAACAGATACCAATTGTTCCTAACAATAAAACATATCTGTTACTTAAAATAACAGATCCTCAAGACTGTTACCGCGGCTGTTACTGTTAAAACTTCCGATACGATTTTCGACTTTAAGCGAAAAGAAATAAAGAAGATATTCAATTGAGATTTAAACACGTATTTATCGTCCGTACAATTTTCAACTTTAAACCAAAAGTAATAAAGAAGTTATTCAATTGAGATTTAAATACGTATTTATCGTCCGTACAAAAATAACAGGATGTTATTTAATAACAGATATTTGTACCTGTTATTTTTTTGTAACAGTAACAGTGATAACAGATATCGTGTTTAACCTGTTACAACCCATCTCTATTTATTTGTCACAGAAACCCGTACATATAAAAAATAACAGTAATCAGCAGTATTAAACGAAATAGATCTAACTGCAAATATGAGATCACGAGTATAAAATTATAAATTATTGCTGATTCTAATGTTTATAATTCTGTACGTATATTTGTTACGGTCGCAAATCATATTTTAATCAACATACAATCTGATAATGGCCTGCAAATTGCAAAAAACGTAACAAAATCTAATTTTCGCGGACTACCGTGAAGTTTTCGCCTGCACCGAAACAAAGTGCTTAGTTGTAAGGCCTGCCTCCAAGCATTGGTGGGTACAATAAGGTTCATATCGTCCCCGTAGAGCGAAAAGTCATTAAGTCGAAAAATCGTGTTTTGAGATAATGAGAGTTAAAGTTTTTGAAAATAAAAATCGTTATAACGTTGGCTTACCTTTACAAACCTTTATGTTTTTAACTTTAATTTGAAGGAAATAAAATAAATTTTATATTATAAGAGCTAAAACACGTGAAAAGCATTTCGTACAACAAAAGCGGGGGCAGCTACAAAAATGACGGTTAGCCAGATATTTAGAGAAGAAAATGTTGATTTTAGTGACATTGATAAGTCATTTTGGCCATTTTTCGACTTAGTGAGTTTTCGCTCTACGGGGACGATATTTGATGAACTTACCTGTAATCTCGCACTGATCCTGTTGAATACCGCATTGAAGAAGTTCAAACTGAGCGCGAATAATACTTTGCTGGCCAATTGTCTCAGTAAAGTGTTGTTTAACGTGCTTTCATTGCGCATGTCCGTGTAGTAGTAGATGGAGACTGTGGGATAGACGAGATATTTTTATTTATTTTTGACTAGCTGCCCGCCCCGCCTTCGTACGGGTAGCACTAAGTACCCTACCCTACCTACATATCTACCTACATACATACCTACCTTACGTACAAACCTTCCCCTGAGAATAACAGACACAACAAAAAAAGAATTATCCAGATCGGTCCAGCCGTTCTCGAGTTTTAGCGAGACTAACGAACAGCAATTGATTTTTATATATATAGATAAAATGCGGTTCTATGTGACTCTTAAGGATATACAGGCGTGGTGTTATGTTCTTATTATTTGACTGTTCGTTTGAAAAGTGAGTCTTGCAACATAATGTCTTGTGTTGCGTAATGTAAATGATTTTGCATAATAATGTATAGTATAATTTGTTTCTAACTGAACAGACAGCTTTGCTGCTGGACACATTGTTGCGCCACTTCTTCTTCCCAGCTAAAGCACTAGAAAGTGTTGAAGTGTGAGCGTTTTGGGGGACTGTTTTATATAATTTTGACGTTCGAAAAGTGCTGATTCTCAGCCTAGTTTGAATAAACGACTTTTGATTTTGATACGCTGACGCAAGGATCTTTCGGCGCTCGAATGACGTTTACAGGGTGGCGCTATTGGAGCAATTGGTGCCGTTGGTGCAATTTACTTGAAAAAACAAGATGGCGGCGTTACTTCCGATTTTGACCACGCGCCAAAAGATCCTTGTACAGCTGCTATAACTGCGTATCTCACATAGAAAGATAATCCTTAAATTTTCATTTGGCCATTCTACATTATTCATGCAGCAATGGAGTATGTGTTACGCAAAGAAGTCGCCCTACGACAATTCACAAAAAGTTTTCTAGCGACGGTTAAAAGTAAACAATAAGGTAAATAAATTGCAACGGTTTTCCTGTTGCCTCAGACCAACAAAATAAGAAAGACGGAGCATTACGTACATCAAAAGTGAAGCCACCTTTTTATCTATGTGTATGTAAAAAGGGTTGTCATTTGTTAAAGTTTTTCCCTATAATTTGGGGAATAATATTTTGGGTAGGATAATATTGTACGAGTAAGATATTGTTGAGTATGGTATTGTACCTCAATTGTTAGGAAGGATTCCGAAACAAAACCATTGTTTTTTACATCGCAAAATAAAATAACAGTTAAGTACATACAGCCCTATCGTCAATGGCTACATGAGGCAAGTCTGGTAAGTTCTACAAAAAAAATTACACGAGTAATGGCAGCTTTTGATTAAAACCCGATGGAAATAACATCTAAAAATAAAATTTGGTACAGTAGTATTTAAATTAGCTAGACTAAGCTGAGAAAGTAACTAAAATAAAATAAAAATACAGTTAGTGTTTAATTACTGTTTTGATAAAATCTCATTTTTGTTTTTCAAGTTTTATATACCTTTTTAGTATATCCGCTTTTGATCACACGGCGAAGTCTACGATTAGTTGAATAAAGGTCATTATTATCAAAATGATCGGAACAAACCACGCTGGTTTTCGATGGCTGCCATTCTGGATCATTCCGACTATTTCTTATAGCTACTATCCATTTACTTTTATTTTCAATATTACTTAGAAAACTAAATGATTAAATACATAAAAGAAACAGGCATATAATTAATCGAACTAAAAAATATCGAACGGGAAAATTTCAAATCATATTATGGCAACCCTCGCACTTTAAATGTCACTGTTTTCGTTCGTTCATTCATTCAGGTTTTTGTTCCAAGTAACCTAAAATTCATAGTTAACTAAATTAAGAAACGATGTTATTTGAAGTACTTCCATGTGAAAAGTGATTCCGTGAGACTTTTTATGTGATTTGCTATTGTTTTTACAAGTTTTCACTACACAAGAAGGCATAATTCTATTTTTTTTATTGAAGTTTGCTAGACGACGACTCGTGACGTACTAGGAGCGATGAGCATAGTTTTTGTGTAGGTGTGTGCGTGAGCCTGTGTGTTTACTTGCAGAAGCATAGTTTTGTGGCTACACGTTTGATGTATGTAGTGCTCCGTCTTTCTTTTTTTGTTGGTCTGAGCCTGTTGCGAAAATGTCAAGAAACAAAACACATTGTCGACACTGGTGTTGCGCAGCAGACAGGCAACGTGAGTTACTGTTTGCCACCATCCCCACGCTCGCGATTTTTGCTCGCTCCATAACTCTACCCCTCTTCCCTTAAAACCAGGTCCTGAGGCCCTAGACAAAGTGACATTCTATCAGCGATAACGATGATGGAATAGGAAAAAATGTCTTGTAAATCAAAGTTAAGTAATTTACTTTAAAAACTTCAAAGAAAAAAAAATTCTTTGTCAATAATCTCCAAAATTATTATTTTAATTAAACTATTCTTTGGACTGACATATGCTATCAAAAAGCTTATATCAATCCTGTTGAAAGTCGTTGTAGAAATACGAAACGCTTTCAAAGCGATTATCACTTGTTTAGACCCTCTGGTAATTATCAAAGACACTTTTTACTCCTCCTCATAAGTGTGGTGCCGGTGTTGTAACTTGTTACTAGTTGCCTTTGAGAAAAAGCCGGATACCGGTACTGATTAGGTGGAGTACCCAGATACCGAAATGGCAACAACCACTAAATATCGGTACAGAACCTGTACTTTTGGTACCGGTTCCAACCCTTCCTCGTCGTAGAATTTTTGCCTGGTAGATGGCAATAAACTCACTGCACATTATATGGTGAAATATCGATGTGTTATACACCGATACCTATGGCGCTATCTTCACGAGCTAGAGATTCGCTGCAATAATTTGGCCGAGACCGAGGCTAGGACCCGGTTTAAAAAATACCAGTAAATACCGGTTTATTTCGGTTTTACTCTGAACTCTTCCTAAGAACGTGAATGTTTTGAGAATTTTATTTCAAACCTAAATTAACCGGTTTATTCGACGAGCGGCATGTCGCCATTCTTACTACTGAATAAAAATTGAACGTTTCGTTCATCGTACACACGGCTACACATCAAGCTATACATTTCCAGATTGTCTGTAAAAGATCGCTTTTAGCGATAAGTCCGCCCACTGTGTCACCCTATGTTAAATTTCTACATTTGTTTCTGTATTTTTTATGGTTTACATAATAAAGAGTATTCTATTCTATTCTATTTCCAGTATAAGCTGACCTCGCATAGTAAGGAAATCCTATACAATACGACGTCAGCATAAACTGGAAATATATAGTTTGATGGGTAGCCGTGTGTACGGGTGTATTAACCGGATTTTACTGCTCTAAACCGGTTAATCATAAAACATATTTATATAACTCTAGCAAATACCGGTTAAAAAGAAACGGTTTATACGAACGAAACCGAATGTAAAGGTTTTTGCGTCAAATACATGATGAAAATTTTACCGGTATCCGAGCCTTGGCCCTGCCACCAAATTCAATAGAAATTCTATGATCCAATCTCCACACGGCGATATCATCGCGACGATGATTTGATGGTACGGCTTGAGTATCGCCGAAATTAAGTCGCCCGTGGAGATGGCGCCTTTGAAGAATACCAACGGATCGTAATTACAACTTTCAAGTCAAAACTCACCAATGAACTGGCACACCTCCCTCAGCAGGATCTTCACATTCATAGCCTCGTCATACTTCGCCGTATCCTTAGGCTGTGAGCTGAGACATATCTCCAACGTGTCCAGGACTATAACCAGGCTATCATGATAGCCTTTCTCTAACTCTGTCTGTGGACGGTTCGCACCTATTGATATTGTGGGCTGGTACTGCGAAAATAAATACTGGCTGAGCTATGCGATGACTGCATGGAGTAAACCGAACTATTTACAATTTTTTTTTATTTATATTGATAGGTTTGTGTGTTTGGTTTATAGACTACTAGCTATTGCCCGCGACTTCGTAGCGATCTAGGATAAAAAGTAGCCTAAGTCCTTCTCCTGGTCATGGTCTACCCATGTGACAAATTTCATCTAAATTCGTTCAGCCGTTTTAGCCGTGAAAGCGTAACAAACAAACACACTTTCGCATTTATAATATTGATGATGATGAAACTAAACCATAAACAAATTATAATCATAATTCATAATCCTTACTTAATATTATAAATGCGAAAGTAACTCTGTCTCTCTGTCGCGCTTTCACGCCAAAACTACTGAACCGATTTAAATGAAATTTGGTACACAGATAGTCTAGAGCCTGAGAAAGGCTACTTTTTATCGACATACCACACGGGCGAAACCGCGGGCGGAAGCTAATATTATCATAATTGTTCTGTCATTGTTTTTGGTCATAATAGTTGCAATAAAATAATATCGTTTTAAACACTTACCAGTTCATTAACTCTTTGCAGTATCTTAGTGAGGCCGGCGATGACTAAAGAGAAACGGTGTCTGCTGATCTGAACAAGGCACGCTTTGCATTGCTCCTCATTGATTCGGGAGTGCAGGTTCTGAGCACCTGTCTTGTAGGGCAGCTAGGAATGACAGATATTCAATAAGTTTAATGAACAATAAAATCATTTCATTATAAATATTATATTCAAATCAAATCAAATCAAAATATTTTATTTCACATAAGCCTACATGGGCACTTATGAAACGTCAGAAGCTAGGTGCACGGTTCCAATTGGTCGTTTCCTATGGAGAAGAGCCGGCGAGAAACTCCATAGTTACTCTTTTAAAAGATAATTGGCTTTTACAATATTTTCGAATTACAGTGTTAATAGTTATGGGAGGACAGACATATTCTAAAGAAACACCCTGTATAAAATCCCCATTAAGTAAACCTCAAACTCAAAGCATTTATTTCAATTAAACCATTTACAGGCACTTTTGAATTGTCAAAGAGTTGGTCAGTTAGTCAAAAAGATGAAGCTAGTTGCCCATTCCAGATCGTAGATCTCTATAGAGAAGAAAGGGCAAAGACACTCTTTTAAAAATGTATATAGATATTACAAAATCCTGGGTACAGTATTCTTGGTGCTTCTATATGTGAGAACAATGTCAAACGAAAAATAATCAAAAACAATTCAAAACATAAGATTAAAAATAAGCCCTGGCAGATAAGAGATGACCAGTCTCAACTGACAGGTGGATCAGCACCATCCAGCTCAACCATTTTGTAGGGACCAACCACTCTGCATACTATCCCATACAAACCATTCCAGTACCAATCATTTCTACCGGTCCACCAATATCGTAACTAAATCAATAGTAGAAGATTTTGTTCCAATAGATTTCCGTTATATTGCAAAGAAATTAGCTTTAGCGATATTACGTAACGTTATCATACCCCTATTGTTACTCGACTACGGCGAAGCAAAAAGGAGGGTTATGACTTTGACCGGTATATATGTATGTAAGTATGTATGTAAGTATGTAAGTATGTATGTAAGTATGTATGTATGTAAGTATGTATGTATGTAAGTATGTATGTAAGTATGTATGTAAGTATGTATGTATGTAAGTATGTATGAAAGTATGTATGTATGTAAGTATGTATGTAAGTATGTATTGATGTAAGTATGTATGTAAGTATGTATGTATGTAAGTATGTATGTAAGTATGTATGTAAGTATGTATGTAAGTATGTAAGTATGTATGTATGTAAGTATGTATGTAAGTATGTATGTAAGTATGTATGTATGTAAGTATGTATGTATGTATGTAAGTATCTATGTATGTAAGTATGTATGTAAGTATGTATGTAAGTATCTATGTATGTAAGTATGTATGTAAGTATGTATTGATGTAAGTATGTATGTAAGTATGTATGTATGTAAGTATGTATGTAAGTATGTATGTATGTATGTAAGTATGTATGTAAGTATGTATGTAAGTATGTATGTATGTATGTATGTATGTATGTATGTAAGTATCTATGTATGTAAGTATGTATGTAAGTATGTATGTAAGTATGTATGTAAGTATGTATGTATGTAAGTATGTATGTAAGTATGTATGTAAGTATGTATTGATGTAAGTATGTATGTAAGTAAATTATGTAAACTGGAGCCGGAGGATGCAAAAAAAACCAATTTACTTAGGACAAATTTAATTATAAAAAAGTTACAATTTAAAAGTAATGATAATTGGTCGAAGTATGTACCAAGAATGAATATAATTTTACATGCATAATTAATTACGAGTTTGCGGAATCAAAGGTGGCGCGATGTAGTGACGCACTTGCTGAGTCGGCGCCTCGTGCCGGCCGCGGTCGCGATGCGCAGGAATGGTGTCAGCTAACATCAGCATTCCTTCTATTATACCGAAGCGTATCTAGCAATCCTCCTGTTACACCGATGCGTAACACCTCCCCCCGAAGTACAGCAGCTACTTGTTGAACGAAGTTGACAATGTTGCTGCTAGATGGTTGGTGTCGATTATAACTTCCTCTGGTTGGATGTTTCTTCTAGGTTCCACTTGAGCGTAGATTTCTTGGGCGGTTTCTGGTTGTGTAGGGCAAGCTTTTCCAGCCTTCTTTCTCGCATATTGTCGATACATGAATATAATTCCGAGTACGCCTGCACCTAACAGTAGTGAGTATACGGGTATAGTGGTATGGTAGATACTCTCAACGTTAGTATGGGTAAGTTTTATTGGAGGTTGTACTGAGATCTTCTGGTAGCTGCTATGCAGATTTTCGAGATTTATCGAGTTCAGTTTTACTAGCGATTCTTCATTTCTCGGTATGCCGCTCTGGTTGAGGGGTAGTTGTGCTATCTTCAATGTGTGCCCTTTAATTCGATTGTTAATGTTTGAGATTGTGAATTCGGGAGTTTTTATAAAGCAATTTTGTGGTATGGTAGCTAGGTAACTTCCTTGGGCGATCATAAATTCTTCCTGTCCGCAGGATGTCTGGATTTTTGTCGGGATCGGGAAGCTGAGAGTGTAATGCATCTCATCTAGTTTCTCCATGGCTTCTTTGTTCAAGCTGACCGGTGTTAGTGTACATGAGCTAGTGTTCTGTTGCGTGATTAGTTGTTGAACGCAATCCGGCTTGTCTTGAATCTTGTAGTTGACCTTCTCCTCGCAGAGGTACCATGGATCAATCTTCGGACATTCTGTCTCTATGTACATAGAATATGGTCCCTGAATTGCTATGTATGGTAAGGTAGGCATTAGGGCTAGGTTATATTTATTAGGTACTATGGAAAGTTTGTATAAGGTGTAGGTTCTAGGTAAGGCAATCGGAAACTTTATGGCTATAACTATTTTTTTATCGCTGTAATATGATCCAACTTTTAGAACGTTATAATAATCTCTAAGGTCGAGGTCTATAATTTCATCTCTCGAATATATTAACTTTAATTTACTTAACATAGTTTTAAGATTAATTAGACTAACCATAGAGTGCATCGTACTTGATGCACGTATAAAAGCTAACATAAGTTCTATTCTATATAATTCGTCAGATAACGTTTCAACGTTATCATTTAAAATAAGAAGGTATTGGGCAAAATGAGCATAACTAACTAAGTCTGCTTGCCTAGTATTATCTTGGTTTATTAGGGCGTTTATTTTGCTGGAGATAAGTTTTTGATTGTCATCTATCCTGTTTAGTACATTAGTGTATTCAAGCATCCACTCCTTAGTTAGACTTACGCGATTTAGAAATTCTGATTTTAGTTTATCTTCGTTTCCTTGTAAAACTCGGATGGCATCGTTATATTTTAACGCGTCTGTGTAATCTAGATTTCCTGAGATGCTTTTGATGACTGAACCTAGTCCGTCTATGAGACCACGTTTATTACGGCTTGGCTCAAAGCTTTCTAACTGTGAGGATATCTTTTCTAGTTTGCTTTCAAGGTAGTTAAGGTGGGGTTCAAAGAGCGTGGATGTTTTATTGTTAACTAAGGGACTGAATTCTGTTAACTGTAGTTTCACTAAGTCGATTTTTGATTGTATGTCTGCAAGGTTAATGTTAAGGAGGAATGAGTGATAGTGTGATATTATTTTCGTTGATCCCAGCTTAAAGGGTAGTAGTCCAGGGCCGTTATCCAGTGGGTCAAGTGATATGTCCTCCGCTCGGGTCAGATGGACCAGGAACATCAGTGATGGTAGTGTCCTGCAACAAATTGCCAGTGTTAGGTGTCCTCTTAAGGCGTGATTTGGCGACAGGACCGCGCTTCTTTTTCGTGTATATATGTATGGGTAGATCGGCGAGTACTGTGTCATGAGTATAACGCGGGGCAAGTTTTTGACGGCCCGCGAGAGGATTCTTAACAAATACCTGCTGGTTTGGCTCATACTCCTTCTCAGGCTCTCTATCTTTATTTCTACTTTCAATTAACTCAGTTCGTTTGTGCAGGGATGTTTCGTTGATAATCTCGTAAACTTTAGTCATTTTATTCTTATGCTCTTGCACATATTGCTGGAGCAAATGCACAGATAAATCTAAATCTAAAGGATCTCGAGGATCTGTATGACCTGTGATTAAATCTAGTGGTCTGCACTTTGTAAAACTATGTATACTGCTATTATATCCTATTATAGCGTATGACATAAGGTTAACGACTGGTTCATTGCGATTTTCTAGTTTAAGTATTCTAAGATGTTCTAATAAGGTGTTATGTAATCGTTCAATCATTCCATTATCGTTGGGAGTGTAGGCCAAAGTTTTATGGTGCTGCATTTTGTGGACTCGCGTAAATTCGTTAAATAATTGATTATTAAATTCGGGTCCTTGGTCTGTGACTAAAGATAAAGGGACACCGTGATGTGTGCAAAATTTTAAAACGGCTTGGATGACACTGACTGCGGTACCATCTCTAAGATGGTATGCTTGGGCATATTTAGAAAATGAATCGATAATTGTTAGATATTTTTCACTTTGAATTGTTAGTAAATCTAAATGAACGACCTCAAAAGGTTTTGTCGGCGGCGGGACTACGCAGAGTCTTTGTCTAATAGGATTTCTGTCATATTTGGCCTGGCCACAAATATTACATTCGTTTATGTACTTTGCGATATGGTCCTTCATTTTAGGCCAATAGTACTTATGTGACAATGCAAGATGGCACTCACCAATACCTCTGTGGTTGGTTTTACCTTCGTGGTATTTTTGAATGATTTCTTGCTGACGAAGGTATTCCTTGACATTTTCAAGTTCGGTTTTAACTAAGACCAGATTCATCGCGGAGCTTTTGAACTTTTCTTGGATGATGGGAATTATTCTGTACATAGCCAATGCGGGATGAATTATGATGCCTGTTTTGACTTTGGGGTTTATGAATTCTTTTACTGAGTTTACAACGTCTTCTTCGAGGTTACTTTCTGATAATTGAATAGACGTACGAGTGTGGGACTCGAATGGTTTAGAAACAGTTGGTCGTTTCTTTATATCACCAACTACAGTAAAACAGATCTGTCTATTAAATCTATTTAAAGGTTCTGCTGAGATGGGTATTTCTAGTATTGGATGTTCAGCACTAGTATGGGCTGTCAGTGTGGTTGAGTCAGCTGAGGAGTTCGGTTTTTCGGACACATTTACTACAATGGAACTGGCTTCCTCATTATTAATTTCTATACGTGACAGAGCGTCAGCGTTCGTGTTGCTTTTGCCTTGCTTATAGATGACCGAATAGTTATATTCGCTTAGTTTAAGCCTCCAACGAGTTAACCTTGAATTAGGCTCTTTTAGGTTCATTATCCATTGGAGCGGTTTATGATCCGTAATTATTTTGAATACTCTACCAAACAGATAGGGCCTAAAGTACTTGGTTGCCCAAACTATTGCTAAGAGCTCTTTCTCGATTGTACTGTAATATATCTCGCTGCTGTTTAAGGTACGCGAAGCATAAGCTATAGGCTTGTCCGATCCTATCGGTCCCTGTGAAAGTATGGCTCCTATGGCAAAGTTAGATGCATCTGTAGTGAGTAGGAATTCCTTATCGAAGTTTGGATATTGCAGTATCGGGTCATTAGCCAATAGTGTTTTACATTCTTCAAAACAATTTATATAGTTACTATCGTTATAATTTATCTTAGAACCCTTTTTTAAGCACTGCGTCATTGGTTTGGTAATTTTGGCAAAATCTGGAATAAATTTCCGATAATAG
The DNA here is from genome assembly GCA_949152455.1 of Lithophane leautieri. Taxonomy (NCBI): domain Eukaryota; kingdom Metazoa; phylum Arthropoda; class Insecta; order Lepidoptera; family Noctuidae; genus Lithophane; species Lithophane leautieri. The sequence continues at coordinate 4,742,349 of OX424486.1, forward strand.
CCTATAAGTCCTAGAAATCGTTTTATTTCCGTACTTGTTTTGGGAATAGGGAATTTCTGTATAGCTGTGATTTTGTCGGGATTTGGCTTGATGCCGTCTTTGCTAATAATGTGACCAAGATAAGCAGTTTCTAACTTTAAGAATTCAGACTTATCCATCTGTATCTTAAAGTTGGATTCTCTTAGTCTTTTAAATACCCTTTCAAGATTAACAATGTGCTCCTGCAATGAGGTGCTAAAGACAATAATATCGTCGAGGTAGACCAGGCAAATAGAATTTTGAAGATCCCTAAGGACATTGTCCATGACTCGCTCGAACGTGGACGGAGAGTTTTTAAGTCCCATTGGCATGCGTAGGAACTCAAAGTGACCGTGCTCTACGTTGAAAGCGGTTTTTGGGATGTCGCTGGGGTTCATCTCGACTTGGTAAAATCCACTCGCCAAATCGAGGGTTGTAAAGTAGTTGCAGTTTCCTAATTTGTCTAAAACATCAGCTATGTTGGGTATAGGATATTTATCATTTATAGTTTTCTCATTTAGTTTCCTAAAGTCTACAACAATTCGCCATTTAACTTTTCCGGACGCGTCAGGTTTTTTTGGAACCACCCAAATAGGCGAACTCCAAGCGGATTCTGAAGGACGGATGCTACCTTGCTCTAGCATCTTTGATATCTGACTGCGGACTTCCTGACGGTGTATAAACGGATACCGGTAAGTTTTAGTGTATACCGGAACTTCATCTGTGGTATGAATGCTGTGTTTTATTTTATTGGTGAAGGTAAGTGCTTCTCCCTCGATATAAAATACATCAGCGTATTGAGAGACTAAGGATGTTAAGTTGATTCGCTCTTCCTCATTTAAGTGCTCTGTACGTAACCGGGACAAAACCTCTCTAACGCGGCACGATGGCGGTTTAGTAACCGTGCATTCCATATTAAAAACTTCTGCTTTAACTGGTTCGTTCATAGAGAAAATTAAGTCATTCGATGTTGTATTAAAAACTTCTAAGTAACCGCGATTATTTTGAACGGTAGTAATACATTCGTTTACGTTACAGTTTGAAACAATCTGTGCAGGGATTATCGCGTCACCGTTTGCTATATTAACTGGAACTCTTACTAATTTGGAGGATTTTGCTGGAATCATGTCTTCGTATAAGTTGCAGTTACGTGAGTTATACATGGCTATAGGGTTAACTGCATTTTTTGTAACTAATTTGTTATTTTTAAGATCAATTGTAGATTCCCATTTATTTAAAAGATCTAACCCAATGAGCCCATCAAAGAAATCATGAAACTTGTAAATGAAAAATGTTAAGTAGTTTTGATCGTTGAATTCCTGAAAGCATGGCAAGTTAATAGAGTAATCGTTGCGGCTAGTCGCATGCACATTAGTTACCTCAAAGGGATCGTAATTCCAAGGTAAATGTGGATAGTATCTCTTTATGGTTTCAGGGTTAATAAACGATTGATTTGCTCCAGTGTCAATGAGTAATTTTAGCGGTGGATCGGAAATTTGTATATAAGGCAAATAACGCTGTGTCTGTAGGTTGACTTCTATTTTCGCTCGTTTGTACTTTGATCCTTCTGAAAATTTTCAGTTTTACAGGGATTAGCTTCAGCAGCAGCAGGCGCCTCCACCGGTGGTGCTAGGGGGGCTACACCTGAATCTAAATAGGGCGTTGGCTGTTGGAACAAAGATGGGTCGTAATGATAGCTATAGTAGTCGGGGTATCCGTCGTAATCATACTGGTATACTTCAAGATTATCATAAGGCTCGTGCTGATAGAAATAATCGTAACATTCATTAAAATTCATCTCCCTAGTTCTGAAATAGTTCGACGGGGGTGGATTTCCTCCCCTGGACCAATCGTGACCACGGAATGGCATTGGTTTCGGTACGAAATGTGACACGCCGCTCATCGGTTTCGGTGTATCATTTGAACTTTGCGCTCTGGGTGGTTGAAACCTGAATGCGTTATTCTGTGGGTTATAATTCGGTGGTCGAGCACCGAACGTTTGCTGCGTACGCGACGGGCCTTGAAGATGTTGAGACTGATTCATAGCAGGTCTCCATGACAGTGGAGGGCGTTGGGGATGCATTGCCAAACCTGGTCGAGATTGACCGGGTATATGAAAATTAAATGGCCTAGGTGTAGGCATGGGTACGGGCTGCAACCCGGGAATGCCCATGTTCGATGAACCGTTAGTTAACTGTAAATGGGATTTTTTATCTGGCGTTATACGATCATTACGTTGTTGCAGGTAAAGTGTGTTCATTTCTTCCTGAACAAACTCTAAGGCCTTTTCTATTGTTTCTGGACGCATACATCTAATACGACAACCAAGTGGGTCGCGAAGGCCCCTTAGATAAGATTGGAGGGTTAACTTTTGGTACAGGGTGCGTTTGGATTCTATTGTAGTCTGCACTGTTTCGTGCAAGCTTACATACGTCATAATGGTTCCGAATAAATTTTGACAAGTTTCGTAATACTCCTGGGGTGTGGAGGACCCTTGGGTCAAGAGGGCCATGTCGTTATAAAGCGAGGTCTCATCGCGTTGGTCCGAAAAGTTGTTTACTAGAGCGTTACGAATGCCTGCCCAGTTTTCAGGGATACCGTTAGTGTTAATTAACCTGGCGGCGGGACCCGTGACTTTATTAAGAATGCCGTTTATTAAAGCTAAATTCGTAAACTCACTTCCTGGCTCTCGCGATACGTAAGTTGCAACTAATTGATCACATAACTTAATGAATCTAGTGAGCACGTTTGTATTTCCGTCGAATTCGGGCACCATGCGCAAGGCCTTAAATATTTCATCTACTCTCGACATAGTTTCTAACTGATCTGAACTTCCTACGTCACTAAAATCTAGACTTCTAACCGAATCTAATAACTCTAACCTCGACTCTCTATCTAACCTAGGGTTCCGCGATTGCCTGGGATGGAAAATCTTGGAAGTTTAAAAGTAACAAAATAGAAAGGAAGCAACTCAAGAACAATTCTAGAGTACTCACATGTACATCATTGGTCCCCTCTGCGGTATCGATGTCTGGATACACCTCTGGCTGCAGGTTCCTGTAGATCCGGATACTCGTTGCTGGTGCCTGAAAGTCACCCGGGTGACTCGCGAATCGCGTTTCTTAAGATGACTTAAAGTTATCGCGCTCGCGAACCGGCCCGCGAGTATCCTACCGACTGCGCCAATTATGTAAACTGGAGCCGGAGGATGCAAAAAAAACCAATTTACTTAGGACAAATTTAATTATAAAAAAGTTACAATTTAAAAGTAATGATAATTGGTCGAAGTATGTACCAAGAATGAATATAATTTTACATGCATAATTAATTACGAGTTTGCGGAATCAAAGGTGGCGCGATGTAGTGACGCACTTGCTGAGTCGGCGCCTCGTGCCGGCCGCGGTCGCGATGCGCAGGAATGGTGTCAGCTAACATCAGCATTCCTTCTATTATACCGAAGCGTATCTAGCAATCCTCCTGTTACACCGATGCGTAACAAGTATGTATGTATGTAAGTATGTATGTAAGTATGTATGTAAGTATGTATGTATGTAAGTATGTATGTAAGTATGTATGTAAGTATGTATGTATGTAAGTATGTATGTAAGTATGTATGTAAGTATGTATGTAAGTATGTAAGTATGTATGTAAGTATGTATGTAAGTATGTATGTATGTAAGTATGTATGTAAGTAAGTATGTAAGTATGTATGTATGTAAGTATGTATGTAAGTATGTATGTAAGTATGTATGTATGTAAGTATGTATGTATGTAAGTATGTATGTATGTATGTATGTATGTATGTATGTATGTATGTATGTATGTAAGTATGTATGTATATATGAAGTATGTAACTATGTATGTTAATCTGTTCCCTCATATCTTCTAAACGACTCATCACAATTTGACAAATGAGGTATCGTTGGAAGCGTCTTGATCGTCTGCGATTATAGGCTAAGTGACGTCACATTGAATTGAAAATGGCGCCCTCTAGATAACATAGTCATGAACTAAAAAAAAAAAATATTTTTCGTACCGTGTTGTGTATCAAGTGAAATAGCACATTTCAAAAATATACATACTATAACCCCAAAAACATTTAAGTAATTAAAACTAAAACCCAACTAAGACAAAAAAGTCAATCAACTAAAAAGGTATAAACAAGACATCACAGACAGACAAATTCAAAATCCGGAGTCGCACGTGTTAGGGCATAAATCGAAACAGATTACGTGTGACTCCGGATTTTTAATTTGTCTGTCTGTGATGTATTGTTTATACCTTTTTAGTTAATTGACTTTTTTAATGTTTCAAGTCCCTGCTCTCAACATGGGAATAACAACATCTCTCATTTAAATCGTTCTCTCACTGCTGAGTTGAGTAAAAACCATAACTGGGGGCCAAGTTTACTAATTTACAAACGTGTCAATGGTCTCACAATGATGAGTTTTTGACAGATTTGCCATACAAAATCTGTCAAGAACTCATCATTGAGAGACTGCTGACTCGTTTGTAAATTAGTAGACTGGGCCTCCTGGTGAATTGAAGATGTTAACATCCAACTACCCTTCCAAGGTAAAACCAAAGCCAAAATATTTTATTTCACATAAGCCTACATGGGCACTTATGAAACGTCAGAAGCAAGGTGCACGGTTCCAATTGGTTGTTTCCTATGGAGAAGAGCCGGCAAGAAACTCCATGGTTACTCTTTTAAAAGATAATTGGCTTTTACAATATTTTCGAATTACAGTGTTAATAGTTATGGGAGGACAGTGTAGGCCTTTCAAAAAGTTCCAGGTAAAGATCATTAAAAAAAAAAAAACATATAAACAGACGGGCGACTAACCCTGCCGCGAAACCATTGCAGCGAAACCGCAGTAGTACAATTGTACTGACTCGCGTCATGTTTCGCTACTCGAATACGATTCGATTAGCGGAACATGACGCGAGTTAGGTTCGCGGTGGAGGTGAACTCTTCCAACATGAACCACTTATATACTTACATATTTTTACAAGATTTTTTATTTTTTGTCCTCATTTAATAGTACAAAACAAAGTCACTTTCCGAGCTGCTATGTTCTTCTCAATTTTACTATCGGTTTTGATGTGTGGTTTTACCATATTTAAGAGAATTTAATCTGGAATGTTTATGTATACATGAATCTGCCTGGCCTTTTCCCAACTATATTGGGGTGGGCTTCCAGACTATTTGGATGCAGCTGAATACCAGTATTTTACATGGGGCGACTGCCTACCTGACCTCCACAACCCAGTAACTGGGTAATACAATACCCCTTGGTAAGACTGGTTGTCAGACTTTCGGGCTACTGACGACCCGTAATGAATGTTTATGTATACATATTACATTAAAATTAAACTCAGATAAATTACAGAGATTTTTATGTTTTGACATGTCTCCACATTACTACATTGCACCCATCCCTATCTGCCAAACCTGGCCCGAGTTGCTAGTATTTTTGTAAGAAAAATAATTGATTATTTTTATTTTATTAAATCAGCTACTGGACTTAAAATATGGCCGATATAACTTGGCAGGTCTGAATATGGTCTCTGTGAACTTTTGCGCATGTTCTCCCACTCACACTCACCATTTCGTTCATAAAATGTTATGTGCAGCCTTTTGCGCAAAGGAACTACCAAGTTGAATGATATATTGTATTTTATTGTATATCTCTCCCATGTTAACTACATCGTCCTCAAAGGAAAGTGTCTAGATGATTCTTTAACAATTATTGAATACAAAATATCATCATTTCAAACCAAGGATGTGAACTGTTGGACAACGGGCTTCCCCAAACAAAGCCGCAATCAACCGGGCCTAGGTAGAATACTAGGTGTATTCCATTATAAATACATTGATAGAATAAATAATTGACCCCACCTATCCAAATATATAATGCAAAAGTTTTCCTAATAATTATGTAGGTACTGAAAATGGATGCCCATAATTATAATCATAAATCTTTATTTATCTCAACATCATATTACATGCACATGTTAATGAGATGCACAATCTTAATTAGAGAGGTGTCTGTGGTAGGAGGACAGCTAATCTTAAATATTTCAGTCGGATTGTTTAAACTTATGTAAGTCTTTTTTTAAAATCACAATGCCGGATTGCCGATCAATAACTCAGGTACAATTATCCATGAACATATTTTCATATAAAATTAGATACCTACTTACCTGAATATGCTATAACTATAAGTTATGCACAGAAAATTTTGAAAACGTAACAAAAACCATTTGTGCTTCTTCATAACATGGGTAATGTGGATAATGTCGAAGAAAAAAATATATTTTGTTTACATACACGATAAACTCCTAATATGGGTGGGTCTTAGAAATTAATTAAATACATAAATTGAGACTTACCTGCTCTTCGAAGCGGGCAATTAACGAATTGGCCCATTCTCCAGGCTTCTGCGTCCCCATTTTGTAAATAAAAGATGTATAGTTTGTGTAAATAAATTAAAAACAACAATTTATTTCTTGAAAGTCCATTTCGGATCTTTGATTTCTAAAATCTACTAAAATGATACCAACGTCCTTTACCTAAATACTGCTAAACTTTTAGGGTAGTTTTCTTTCACAAGTTTATCGCAGTTTTGGAACAAATTGAGGAATGGCGCTCTATGTCTAAAAATCATAATACGAAAATATCACTACGAAATTACGACCAATTCTAGTTTGAACTTCCATGAAAACTCTTCGATTTTTCTCCTAAAATGTTTAAATTTTTATTATAAGGAACACTAACTTCTGTCAAATGAAAATCGATAATCTTTGACTTGCGTATCGTTCATTTCTACATATTCTCCGCCGAATATTATCGATTTTTTATATATATAAAAATCTTTATATAACTGCCTCATTGCTATGTCCGCATGCGCGAGTAGCTCGCTTTGTTAGCGTATTATTTCTAGCCCTGAATTTCTTCCTGGCTAGAGTATTGATAGATATCTATGTTGAACTCAATCAGCTAGAGTGAGTGAGATGGTGCTCAACTCAATGGGCTCGCGACTCGCCCTCGCAGTCTTGCATCTTGAACTTGAATGATAAAAATGTACTCTGTGGATTAATTATTGGTCGTTGCTAGAGTGATACACGTCTGTTGTTTGTCTCCTAAAAAGCAAAGTTACTAATCAAGACGAGAAAAGAGGTTCGCCCCTAAGACGACTCACTGACCGTCTTGAGAGAAAAGGGGTCTGCTACCTGTTCAAGCCATAACGGTAGAACCAGATTTAAATCAAAGGCTTACGAATAGGCCATGACCTAGTTTAGGACATAGGATACTATGAATCCCGATAGTACATACGTTCCTGTGAAATAATTTATAACCTTTACGAGGGCGAAGCCGAGGGCAAAAGCTAGTGAAATATAAAGACTAAATGTTACTTCAAGATACTGACGATGACTATTTCCCATCCTTGAAAAAAGGAGATTCACAAAAAAAATTACTTACAATAATTAAAATCATACCCTATTTTATCCCCTTGGGGTATTATTTTACAAAACATGTATAATTCTTTATTTTTTACCAAAAAATGAAATGAAATGCTGGGTTTCTTATACGAACACTCATCTCATAATATGAGATGAGTGTTCGTATGAGATGGTATATTATACCACCCCCTTTTTTGAGACAAAAAGTAGCCCATCTATCTCCTTGCCAAATTTTATTGAAATCCGTCTAGTGGTTTAGGCGTGAAAAGAAAACATACAGACAGACAAACTCGAATTGAACGCATCGACCACTTCGTAGCATAGAAGTTAAAAAATATTAGTATGGATGTTGTCAAGATTTAAACGGAAATATTTTTTTGTAATACTCTGCAACACTAAGTTTCTCTGTCAGGCTCTCTTTAGCTGTCAGTTTCGTAGTTGACAGATGCGATTTTGACAATCATCTTCCTTCATTGTTTCCTGTGTGTCAAATAAAAGTTTAACGTCGATCGTCGCTCAATTATATTGTTGATTTTATTAAGAAAAGTAAAATATAATTCAATTATACATAACCAGCGGCAAGCTGCGAGTTTATTTTACAAAATGATGGTGAGTTTTTCCGTATAAACGTTAGTATTACAGCGTAAACCGATTGTTTTTCCTACTTCGCCGGGGGGCGTCTCCGTCATTAAGATTTCACGTATTATTCGTTAATTTCGCGGGATATCTAAAGGTTATGACTCATTTTCGTAGAGATTATGAACGTGTGGTGCATTTCTTTGTAAGAATTCTTTATTTTTGCTTCGTTCTTCGATAATTAGTTTAATGACGTGGATCTATAGTTTTTGTTTTTTTTTTCGCATGATAGCAGAAACGACCTTGTTTTTATTGATGTATTTTATGAGTGTGTTAATTTCATTTTTAACCTTCGTAATTTTTCATAATTGTGTGAAGGATACATTGTTATTGATGTGTTGTGTTGGTACCTACATGTTTGTATTGTATTCATATTGGATAAGGTGGAATGAAACACTCTAGTCTATGGACCTTTAAATAAAACCTATTGCAGATCACTGCCGGCATAGGCCTATCCAAAGTCCTGGTATCCATCAAAGTGGATCGGAGGCAACAACTCGTAAACAAACAAAAGGCTAATTATTGAATCTCCCTTCCTTGGCTTTTTTGGTAGCTGAATCTCACTTTTGGCCAGACACTACACTTTTGCATCCTGTATCCAATCCATTTCAGTTGCCATAATCAGAGCAAAATTACGTGGTGAAGAAAATACAGCTAAAGCATAATTTTATACTTTCCAGGATTGCGTTGAAGATACTAACCATGATCCCCTGTCAGCTCCATCAGCTCAAACTCCTGGCTCCGCAGACCCTAAGCTGGATAAGAAGAAGCCGAATGAGAATGTCTGTTTAGCTGATAACAGCTTGTTGGTAAGTGCTCATGCTCAATGTGTTATGGTATTTTATTTCTGTGAATGGTTTAGGAAAAAACACTTACACGTGAAAATAAATATTTAATATATTTTTAACAAAAAGAAAAACAATTTCTAAAAATAAAAAAATATTTTTTTTACGAAAAATCTTTTTTATTTTTTTTGTATGCGTTAAGTCCCTTTTAAAGTCCTGATATTATCTTGGTCAGATCATGAGAGGACCACACAGATTTGAGTGGTCCGCACGTCTCTGTCTAGTCGGTGCATGCAGTGCAGTGCGCAGAGTAATTGAGTAATTATGTGGCTCGACGTATAAGGAAAGTAATGTTTTTGGCACAACACTTAAAACTACAGTTTCTACCTGCTCCCTTAGGGGAACGGCGTGAGTTTATGTATGTAAAACCTAAACATGAAAGATCTATAATTAAAACTTGCCAAGTGCATGTCGAACTACGCACAATGAAGGGTTCCGTAGTTGGGATTAATTTATCCAACAAACTTAACATTGTAGTTGTACATGTTTCACAGCTGCAAATTTAAGTTGGTCGATTATTACTCGGTCAGCTTGTGGAGCCTACGTAGCGGTGATAGTTTTCCTTTTAATTTCGTTATAAATACTACTGCCGTGAATTTTTTCACATATCCAAAACCAACCATTTATCTGGCAGGGACACTTGACTCTAACAAAAATTAACACTTTAAAGCTTAATATTTCACAAACGGATCCCTGAATCCAAAAATGGTTTTCACAAACTCATTATTTTTAAACGTCCTTTCCAACGATACCCCACACCATGTGATCGACGAGAAATAAAAAAACCATCCACACTACGTGTAGGGGATATACCCTAAAAAAAATATTTATTACGATATTTTTACTACTTTGTCGGCGTGGTTTATATATACCCATACCAAATAACAGCTTTCTAGTACTAACAGTATCCGAGCTAAGCCGCGGACAGACGGACGGACAGACAGACAGACGGATGTAGCGTTAGTAATAGGGTCCTGTTTTACCCTTTGGGTACGGACCCCTAAACATCATATTTTACTTCACAGGTCGACATATCCGACGCTTTAAGCGAGAAAGAGAAAGTAAAGTTTACCGTCCACACAAAAACAACACTGCCAGAGTTTCAGAAGTCTGAGTTTATAGTTGTGCGGCAACATGAGGAGTTTGTGTGGCTGCATGACAGATATGAGGAGAATGAGGAGTATGCTGGATATATTGTGAGTATTATAGTACATTACTGTCGCGGCCAGCAATAAGGAGATTGATGGACGATCGTGAAAATGAGGGCCGAGGCGAAGCCGAGGCACTCATGCGTGAGTCCATCAATTCCTGATTGCGGCCAAGGCTTGTAGAGTACTTTTCTCAAACAACGCGCGGAAATTCAAACTGAGTAAATTAAATAGAAATTCCAGAATCAATGACGAACAACTATCATTTTTCATGCGCCACGATGTTCATATGTTTCTTCTTGGTTCTATTTGCAAGACAGTTCGAAATTTAAATAAAATCTTTGATAAGTTACCTCCTTGGTTGCCGTGTGTTGAAGTAAAAAGTTCGTTCCATTTTTAAATAACACGACAGATATGAGTTTTCATAGTAATTTATTTGGCCGCTAAACACGCCAGATATGGATTTTCATAGTAACTTTGCTGGCCGCATCGTCACTTGTTTTTTACAGGTACAGCAATTTTGATTTATCTCGAAGAAGGTTGTCAAAATAATGCTCGAATTTCCAAGCATGTTTGAGAAAAATAAGTTTTATTATTAACTATCTGACCGAACAGACAATGTCCTGTCCATATTTCAATAGTTCATAATATAAACAAGTGCGAGTCGGACTCGTGCACGAAGGGTACCGTACCATTATCATTCTATAAAAACGGCAAAAAAATCACGTTTGTTGTATGGAAGCGTCCCTTAAATATTTATTTTATTCTGTTTTTTAGTAGTTATTTGAAAGAAAGAAAGAATAAAGTTTATTTGGACACAATTCATGAAACACAAAATACAAATAACAAATAAAGTATTTTATTGTTTTTAAAACAATAGTGTGTGCCTCACGGCTGCGCCAAAAAGGTTCATTTCAGCATTAATGCCAGACAGATACTGTCTGAAGCTGGTTTTCGAATGAACCCATAAGGACAAGTGACGGGAAGTACATACAGTTTCAACATACCTAATAAATAATTATAATATAAATAACTAGTAATAAAATACATATTAAAATAATATAATATATACATAATTACAAAAACAAAACAAAAAGAACGGTCTCAGAAAAAAAACCTGTTTGTTTTGGTATTAGATCGATTTGTTGTTATAGCGGCAACAGAAATACATCAGCTAAGTCGAAAATCAGAAGTTCGTTAATTATCGCGCGTCATTCGGCTTACTTCGTAAATCTCGACAAATTCAACACAACAAGAAATAAACGAAATTTTGTATCCTCCAATTGAATTATCGTGTTTTTTTTTTAAAGCCTATATTTAATGTTTCTCTCGCTAGGTGTAAAAGTAACAAACAAGATTTTAGTGTACAGCGGAAATACTATTATTTTATTCTAAATCATTTTCATTTTTGGTCGAAAATAAGACTATAGCAAAAGTCTCCTTTTCGTTTTTGGCTGAAAATTCATTTTCGGTCTAAAACTAGTCTTAATTCCTTCTTCTAACCGCAGGCGTAATGTTGGTTATGTTTTCATAAATAATCACCAGATCCCACCAGCACCTCCTAGGCCAGACTTCGACGCATCTCGCGAGAAGTTACAGCGTCTCGGTGAGGGCGAAGGCGCTCTTACAAGAGAAGAATTCTTGAAGATGAAGGAGGAACTTGAAGAGTCAGTAATACCCTTTGTTGAGGACCAGAGGCCCTAGACAAAGTGACATTCTATCAGCGATAACGATGATGGAAAAGGCAAAAATTGTATAGGACTGACATAAGCTATCGAAAAGCTTATGTCAATCCTGTTGAAAGACGTTGTAGAAATACGAAACGCTTTCGAAGCGATTGTCATTTGTCTAGTCACTCAGGACTACATCTGTCAGGTCAACTAGTTTTACGTAAAATCTCATGTCATTTTGATTGCCGAAAAAATATTTTAAATCTAATACATATTACAAATGTGAAAGTGAGTTTGTTTGTTTCGGTTTCACGCTAAAACGGCTGAACGGATATGGATGAAATTGGCCACATGGGTAGACCATGATCTGGATTGGGACATAGGGTACGTTTTATCCCGATATTCCCTCGGGATCAAGACTTATGCGGGTGAAACCGCGGGTCGCAGCTAGTGCTACATAAGCTTAAGTTAGACAACTTTCATTGTCAAATGAATGATGTTGTCAGGAGTTGCAAACACGATACGATACCTAAAGGCGGAGACTGACTTGCAACGTTTGTAATGTATCGAGTTTTTGTAACGCGTTACCGTAGTCAGTGTAGCGAGCTGCTCGATACAAGCGCCGGGTCCTCCACTCGACGGTCGGCTTTTTTATGAATTCCTTTGAAACGAAAATTTCATGTGCTCGACAGCGTTCGCTGCGTCTTGTGTATTGCCGTATTGTAACCAAGCTCGCTTCGAATGATACATTACAAACAAACGTTGCAAGTCAGTCTCCGCCTTTATATTAAAAACCTATACCCACCTATGGGTCAGTTTGTAACCAATTATAATATTTAAACTGATTTGATTTTCGTCCCCCAGCGAATACCTAGCGACATTTAAGAAAACCGTGGCAATGCACGAAGTGTTCCTACAACGCTTGGCGGCGCACCCGGTGTTCAGAAACGACTCGCATCTTCGTGTGTTCTTAGAGTACGAACAGGATCTGTGCGCCAAGCCAAAAGGACGCATGGACCTTATTGGTGGACTGGTGAGTCATAGGAATTATAATCTATTCAAGCTAAGACGGTTTTGCACGACATATTGCATGAAGTGTGCAAAACTAGGATGGTTTAATAATTTCACTTGACATATTGCACGACATGTGCAAAATTAGGACAGTTTGCATGTGCAAAATTTGAAAATATGTTTTCAATGTGTTTAGTTAAAGTATAGAGACGCCGCCGCCGCTGTGCCATTAGCAATTGTTTCAAATCGCTCCGTAATATGTACCTAAAGCGTCTTTTTCAAAGTGTTTATAGCAGTCGCTAATACAAACGATGCGATGTTCGGTAATAAAAAACTTCTCTCATTGCACTCTCTCAAAATTGTATCAAAAACTTATTTAACCTTTTAACCGCTTACTTAAAAAATACATAATGTCAAAAAATAAAAAAATAAAAAATACATAACTTCAAAAGATTACAAAACACAAACACAAAATTACAGTTAAAAAATATAATATTTAAAAAATTTATCAAAATTTGTCATCCAGATACTCCTTGACTGAATAATATACCTTGTCATTTAGTAGCTTAAAAATATTACTTTTGAATTCGTTATAATTCTTACTATTTTCGTGTCCATTTCGTCAGAGTCGTATATTTACGACACTCGTTTATTCTTTTTTTTTTATTTAATTACGCATTGCACAACATCTTTGTTGTAGGTATCTATTTTTCGATGCCAAGTGATGGAGGCACGACAACGCATATGCAGTCTGGCTGTTAAAAGGTTAAATGATATTTCTTTCTGCAAAATTGGTTAAAACAAACACTTTTACACATCAAAATATTTAAAACTAGACAGCACGCGTAACATGACCACAATAGAAACGGGTTTTGTCGACGGAAGAATTGAAAAATTGACAGATGAACAATCACAATCTGTCATTTTGTCTATTCTTCTGTGGACCAAAGCCCGTGGTCATGCTACGCGTGCAGGTCGGTGTTTACAAAACAAACTCAAGGGTGTTTACAAAATAATTCTTTACAGATGCGTTCAATGACAACAACAACAGACGAGATTTACCTCGGTGCCACAGTGCGAGATGTCAACGACTTCTTTGAGCAGGAGACCACGTTCCTGCAGGAGTACTACTCACATCTGAAGGAGGCTGTGGCGAAGGTTGATCGGATGACTAGCAAGCATAAAGGTGGGTTTGAAATAATAATAATATTAATCTGATCAACAGCGATCAGAGCACACTAATTGCCTAATACACGATCAATCAAAATTGGAATCGGTTTGAAACTTTATGGGTATGAGGAACAGGGTGTAAAGTTCACTCATCCACCATAGAAAAGGGAGGATCCTCCGACCAGACGGGTGTTGTGTCTGGCGGGCAACTGCACAACGATTGATGTCGGGTTCTTGTATATATGTCCATTGCACGGTAAACTTTAATTGCGCGATGCAGGATTTATGTGACGTCAGGATTTTTGTGTGACGTCAGATCTTTGATGCGTAGTTCGCATGTGGCGATGTAGTTACCGCCACAAAACAAATGAAGCGGGCTATGCTCGGAGTTCCTTTGAAGGATAAGATCAGAAATGAAATTATCTGGAAAAAAACCGGATTTACCGACATAGCTTGCAGAGTAAGCAAGCTGAAGTGGCAATGGGCTGGCTATGTTTGTCGAAGGACCGATGGCCGGTGGAGCAGACGAGTCCTGGAGTGGAGACCGCGTATGCGCAAGCATAGTGTGGGAGCTAGATGGACCGACGACCTTTTGTCTGGGTCAGACTGGATGCGGAAGGCGGAGGACAGGGTGTTGTGGCGCAGCCTGGGAGAGGCTTATGTCCAGCAGTGGACTGCGATAGGCTGAGTTGATTGAAGGTCGGTTTCATTAACCGGAATTGTATACATAATCAGCGTATATTGTTCCCACTGCTGGGACACAGGCCTCTTCTCAGTGAGAGGGAGTGGGCCGTAATCCATCACGCGGGCCCAGTGCGGGTTGGTAGATGTCACATGTGTTCGAATTTTTAGTTCTAGGACATGCCGGTTTCCTTACGATGTTTTCCTTCACCGTTTTTGAGAGAAATAATTTACACAAAGTAAAGCGCCTGACGGGGTTCGAACCTACGACGTACAACTCGTAAGTCGCGGCCGTTACCACTGGGCCACCACTGCTCTCGGAATTTCCGGGATTCCCGGAATTGTATAAAATTGTCTTATCTTTAACTAGCTTCTGCCCGCGGCTTCGCCCGCGTGGATTGTCGATAAAAAGTAACCTTTGTCCTTTCTCAGGCTCTAGACTATATGTGTACCAAATTTCATTTAAATAGGTTCAGTAGTTTTGGCGTGAAAGCGCGACAGACAGAGTTATTTTCGCATTTGTAATATTAGTAAGGATTTGTTACTTTTACAGAGGTGGCTGATGCTCACATCAGATTATCATCGTGCATCACACAGTTGGCCACACGAGAACAGCCTCCCACCGAGAGATTCCTCACTAGAGCTGCTGAAACCTTCGACAAGTGCAGGGTAAGCGCCAGCCGGTCAGCACATGCCCGAAGATTTCCTCTCGTAATAGCGTCCATGCCTAAGCATGGAAGGCGGCGCTGAGGGCGGCCCTGGGACAGGTGGCGAGTCGACCTAGGCGCATACCGCAAGGGTTGGGTCCAGGTGGCCCGGGAAAAGGATACTTGGAGGGATTTGGGGGAGGCCTTTCATCAGAAGTGGGACAGTATAGGATAAGATAAAAAAAAGAGCGCCCAGAGGCCCTAGACAAAGTGACATTCTACCAGCGATAACGATGATGGAAAAGGCAAAAATGTATAGGACTGACATAAGCTATCGAAAAGCTTATGTCAATCCTGTTGAAAGTCGTTTTAGAAATACGAAACGCTTTCGAAGCGATTGTCACTTGTCTAGGCTCTCAGGACGTGTCAACAAACTTGGATCGGCACATACGATTCGGCAGTGTTTGTTAAACGACAAAGCTAAAGAATGCTAAGCGAATATAATAATATGTGCTTTAAATATATTTTGATAATCATACTTTGTGTCCAGAAAATCGAGGGTCGCATGGCATCAGATCAGGACCTCAAGCTAGCAGACACTCTCCGCTACTATATGAGAGATGCACACGCTGCTAAAGCAGTTCTCGTAAGGAGACTCAGGTCAGTATTTAGTATTTTGAAGCATCATGCTGAGATATGGTGTGGGTGACCATCTTTACATACCAAGATTCCTCCGTGCCTCGGTCCCGGCTGTCATTCGTGGATCTTTGGCAGTCTTTACAGGTCGTCAGAAGCCCGAAAGACTGACAACCAGTCTTACCAAGGGGTATCGTATTACCCAGTTACTGGGTTGTGGAGGTCAGATAGGCAGTCACTCCATGTGAAATACTGGTATTCAGCTGCATCCGGTTAGACTGGAAGCCGATCCTAACATAGTTGGGAAAATTCTAGGCAGATTGATTGATAGTAGTAGTTAACATTATCAATTACATAATATTATTATCTATTGTTTCAGATGCCTCGCCGCGTATGAAGCTGCTAACCGAAATCTCGAGAAAGCCAGAGCTAAGAACAAGGATGTTCATGCGGTAAGTAGACATAAGCTTAGTTTAAAGATACGAATACAACTATAAAACCGCGAAATACATAACATACATATGAGGCCATGAGAACCATAGTGGCCTAACCAATTTTTACAATATTAAGTGTATGATTTTTTCCAGTTAAAGTTGTCTATAATTTTTTCCAGTAAGTTAATTTATTAAAATATAAAAGTAATAAAAAGTATGTATCTGAAGAGTCTTAAAAATACTGTTTCTTTTTTTTTTTTGTTTTCAAAAGGCTTGTCCATTGGTTTAGGCCACTATGGTTCTCATGGCCTCATATATAATCAGCCTATAATGTTCCCACTGCTGGGACACATGTCTCCTCTCTTCGAAATATTTATACCTAATTTAAGACTAAGAATATATTTAAAAAAGCGAATGTGTATTGTGTACACAGCCTTGAATTTCAATTGATTATAATTTTATTTCGCCTTAATATCCATATACTCTAGCGGCACGTTGCCAACGGCAGAGGCAACTGCAGTCGTCGACGCGTCGACGGCAGCCGCCGACGCGTCGACTGTAACGTGTCGCTCATGTATATGATTACGTGCTCAAATACACGAGCGGTATTTTGCCAACGGCAGAGGCAACTGCAGTCTTCGACGTGTCGACGGCAGCCGCCGACGCGTCGACTGTAACGTGTCGCTCATGTATATGATTACGTGCTCAAATACACGAGCGGCACTTTGCCAACGGCAGAGGCAACTGCAGTCGTCGACGCGTCGACGGCAGCCGCAATTCCGCTACTCGAATCGCGAGTCAGTACAATTAAACGACTGCGGTTTCGCGGCGGAAATGTGCTACCGGCGTCATTGTGATTACATCTATGGGCGTTTAGTGCCCCTCAATGTTAAAATACATACCTTCGTTTTATAAGTTTTATAATTATGCGAATCGGCAACACTACTACGTCAATTTATTCAGCACATGTGAAGTGATTTTGTTATTAATGGTCACCACATCACATTTGATATTTATGTATCTTATGCTGGGTACATATTGAGCCAACGATAATGGACTGGTCATAGCTTTTCACGCAACAAAAAAAATACTTTGAAAAAAAAAATACGCTTTTCTGTCCCGCGCATGCGTTGTGCGCTGTGAAATGTGTGTCACGCATACGCATTTCACAGCGCGCAACCACTCAAGAAACGCACCGCAAAGGATTACTTTTTTAAATAGAATGCGGCAGTTTTAGTTTTTATGAAAATCGGCCACGAATGATTTTTTTTTCAATAAATATTAATAATTAAAAAACACTGCCCTGCTAAAAAACTAACTAAAAATGTAAAACAAGTTGATAAAATTGTCATTGCACTCGGGGGACCGTTCTGTGGAACACACAGAGGTCCCCAGACGGCAATGAAAATTTTACCATAGATAGTTGGCCCACTGTGTACCCATCTCACAAATGTTTGACGTGTAATCTTTCTGTGCAATATGCAGCCCATGGAAGTACAAGAGGTAAACACTAAACACGCTTGTTTTGTGTAGAACAGACGTTTATGGTAGATATTGTGGCGTATTTATGTATTTGAATGTTTATGTATTATGTAGTGTGATCTTTAGAAAATTTAATAATAACTAGCTGCCCGCCCCGACTTTGCACGCGTAGCACTAAGTATCTACCCTACCTACCTACCCTACCTACCCTACCTACCCTACCTACCCTACCTACCCTACCTACCCTACCTACCCTACCTACCCTACCTACCCTACCTACCCTACCTACCCTACCTACCCTACCTACCCTACCTACCTACCCTACCTACCTACCCTACCTACCTACCTACCTACCTACCTACCTACCTACCTACCTACCTACCTACCTACCTACCTACCTACCTACCTACCTACCCTACCTACCTACCTACCTACCTACCTACCTACCTACCTACCTACTTACCTACCTACCTACCTACCTACCTACCTACCTACCTACCCTACCACCCTACTTACCCTACTTACCCTACCTACCTGCCTACGTACAGTCACGGACTTTAATTGATGAGCCACTTGGCACTGTTCGTATTTTAGCCGTGTAATGCAAATCAGGCTTCGTCGGTTATACTCGTACATCCACGGAAAGTCATGTCCTCGTAATAAAGAAGTAGAAAATTATCTCTCAGGTTAGTCAACCTGAGAGCCAGAACTACAAACTTGACAGCAGAGTAACTACCCAAAGTCAACCAATTGCAGGTCTAGCAACCGTAACCTAGCGACGATTGTTTTAGCGTAGCCATAGTAACGGTAGCGTACGGAGAAACTTTAATTAGTCATTCAGACAAATTCGAAAATCACGCCTCTGACATCGACATTTCGACTGTCACCGTGTCTTCGGATAGGTTTTCAGAATTATCGAGTTAATGAGCTCTGATTCAAAGGAGGTCAGTATCAAATAGATTGGATAAACATTGTATTTATTTATCATTGAGAACTTATTAGTCAACCTCTATGGATAAGACTATTTCCGATTACTAGCAATTCGTCATCTTATTTACGAGCATGCGATTTGAGTTCGTGTTTAATCGTGTAATCTCGTGAATGTATGAAACTGCAAAATTTAAAAGTTTGAAAGTGGCTCATCAATTAAAGTGTGACTGTACCTACCTACATACCTACCCTATCTACCTACCTACACTATCAATTTACCTACCTACATACCTTCCTATACTACCTACAAACCTACCTATACTACCTACATACCTACCTATACTACCTACATACCTACCTATACTACCTACATACCTACCTATACTACCTACATACCTACCTATACTACATACATACCTACCTATACTACCTACATACCTACCTATACTACCTACATACCTACCTACTTTCATACCTGTCTACCTACCCTACCTACTTTACGTACAAACTTTGTCCTGAGAATAACAAACAACAAAAAAATTACTATCCAAATCGGTAAAACGGGTCCCTATTACTAAGACTTCGCTGTCTGTCTGTCTGTTACCAGGCTGTATCTCATGAACCGTGATAGTTCGACAGTTGTAATTTTCACAGATGATGTATTTCTGTTGCCGCTATAACAACAAATACTAAAAAAACAGAATAAAATAAATATTTAAGGGGACTCACATAAAACAAACGTGTATTTTTTTGCCGTTTTTTGTAGATAATAGTACGGAACCCTTCGTGCGCGAGTCCGACTGGCAATTGGCCGGTTTTATTTATTTATATACAGCGTGTAACAGAATAAGCGCAAGATCTGAAAGTAGTTTGCTCAGAATCGGCTTCTGAATCGATTTCCGTCATTATTTATATACAGGGTTACTGGTAACTCGACGTATTCCTTGCAGGACGTCATAGTAGGGTTAAAATGCAACAAATTAAGCCACCAAATGTTCTACCGAAATTCAGTAGTTTTTGAATTAGTTAAGTTTTAGTTTTTTAATGAAAAATCCCAGATTAAACCATTTGAAACCAATTTAAAAATGATTTACGGCGCGACTGTACTGAAATTTAAGTTATTATCATAGTTGACGCCGTAGCAGACCTTTGTTAATAATTAAAAGTTCAATAATGCCTAAAACTTTGGCAAATATCACTAACAAAACATTTAATTTTTTGTAATTTTTAGCTCTAAAACTCTTAACTAATTCAAAAACTACTGAATTTCGGTAGAACATTTGGTGGCTTAATTTGTTGCATTTTAACCCTACTATGACGTCCTGCAAGGAATACGTCGAGTTACCAGTAACCCTGTATGTTAATTTTTCATGAAAAAATATTTTATTTAACTGAAATTAGAACCACTGCGTCATAACAAGGTAATAAGATATTTTATTTAAGGAAATTTAATCCTTATCTCAAAGGAATAAAGCCTATTTAAATGCATAACCTTTGTAATACGCTCATAGCTATCCTATGTGTAGTGCGCGTTAAATAAAATAGTTAATTTAAGGTGTGGTTTAATTAAATTAAATTACAGATATTATTTTAGTCTTATAATTTAATATTCTAATTGGGGTGTATGAGCTCTTGCGTTTATTCCGTTACACGTTATATAAGAAGAAGATATAATTATATAAAAATATGTTGTGGCAGAAACTGTTAAAGAATTCGTTGCTAAATGATAACAACCACACGGGTTGATCAAATATTAAGCTACGCTTGCCGCGGTTGGTTTGTAGATGGGTAACCATCGATTACATATCAAGACCCCTCCGTGTCTCGGAAAGCACGTTAAGCCGTTGGTCCCGGCTGTCATTCGTAGATCTTTGACAGTCGTTATGGATAGTCAGAAGCCCAAAAGTCTGACAACCAGTTTTACAAAGGGGTATCGGCTTGCCCGGTAACTGGGTTGTGGAAGTCAGATAGGCAGTCGATCCATGTAAAATACTGGTATTCAGCTGCATCCGGTTAGACTGAAAGCCGACCATAACATACTTCGGAAAAGGTTTGGCGGATAGATTTAATTAAATGTAGTGTTGCATTATCTGTAATGTTTGTGCATGTTTGTGTATAATATAAGAAATTAGAGATCGGCGCCGATTCTGTTGTTCACAGCGCCTGTTACTACTCCTTAGAAGTTTAGACGTGATTAAAAACTTGCCTACTAAAATTACGTCAATTTACGTCAGGCGCTGATTAATTTGACAGGACTAAACTAAAATTTATCTTCTGTCCTTTTGTTAATGAAATAGAAAGAAAAAGATGCGCTGAACTTAAATTTAGTTTAGTTTGTTAACAACAGAATCGGTACCATTGTGTATATAAAGGCGCACTCGCCTCTAATGTAATATTTCAGATTTAATTTTGAGCATTACCCCTCACGTCGTCCATACGGTTGAAATTAAAATCAACCGTGTGGGCGATACCGACCACATCAAAGCTACGTCGCAGCCACAACGCAACCACTAGCATGACCGCGCACCAGCGGCCGACCACATCGCAAACACAATTTTGCGTCGCCCATTTGATTTAGTTTTGTAGCGCACAAAAATGCGCGACGCAAAGTTGTGTTCAACGCAACTGCAAGAAGTTGCAGTGACCACTGTTCACATGTTACCATTGCTTGCCCACATTTTGTAGCTGCAATGTGGTGTGGTTGTGGTAAATTGATCGGGAACTAAAACGGCATGAGTTTATGGAGGCATGTTTGAAGCTAGTACCACTCTAGTGCCACATAGTTTACTGTACTTTTATCATATTATATCATCATCATATTATCTTATATGATAATATTTTCATTATAGGCGGAGCAAGCCCAAGCGGACGCTTGCGCGAAATTCGAGCAGTTATCAGCGCGCGCGCGAGAAGAACTCATCGACTTCCGTACTAGGAGAGTGGCGGCTTTTAAGAAGAGGTAAACATGACTTACTCATAATAACATAACATCATGCTTTTATCCCCGAAGGGTTAGGCAGAGGTGTCAGCGTGGAGGTCAGATAAGCAGTCGCTCCATGTAAAAAAATGGTATTCAGCTGCATCCGGTTAGACTGGAAGCCGACTCCAACAGAGTTGGGAAAAGGCTAAGCAGATCATGATTCACGTATGTCATAACATAAATGTATTTTATTTTATTTTTCCAGTCTATTGGACCTAGCTGAACTAGAGATCAAACACGCGCGCTCTCAGCAGGAGTTATTCAGGAAATCTCTGCAAGTGCTCAAGGAATGCCAATAAATAATAAATACAATATTATGTATGTTATACTAAACACTGTATATTCCATGAGATGTAATGAACTGAAGGGTTGGACGGATATTGTGGGATATTGACGGATATTCGGATAGTACGTTGTAGGTGCAAGATCGATTAAAACAAGCCATAGTTTGATTGATTTTTCATGTTAGACAGGCGTTGCGGGCGTAGTCAGAGGCCTGGAAGACAGGCAACCAGTCTTGCCAAAGGGTAACGTGTTACCCAGTAACTGGGTTGTGGAGGTCAGATAGGCCGTCGCTTCATGTAAAATACTGCGTATTCAGCTGCATCCGGTTAGACTACAAGCCAACCCACACGTAATAAGGTTTAGACCAGGTGGAAGAGGATCCGAAAAATGAAATCAAAATCCTACAAAATCGTCGACTCAATCCTACGTTTTTTTTTTTTGTCTATAATTATTATTATTAAAGCCTTTGGAGTAAAAATAACTAAGAGTCATTAGTTCATTTGTTTTTGAACGGTGACGGGCGGCGTACTTTTAGGAATTCATGAGCTAATGTCATTGACATAAGGTTTAAATTGCATTGACACGCGCTCTTAAATTGAACAACTACTGTCATATTTTACAGTAATATGCAGTTTATTTTGTCAGACTGAACGATTTAAGTTGGATCCGCAGTGGTAGCCCGCGAAATTCATAAAATACAATAGACGCATATATATTTAGTAACCTATTCCGCTTAACTATTACTTAAGATTTAAAAAAACCCTGTAAGAAATCGACATGTGTGTCACCTCTAATCAAGGTATCCTTATGATGACCATTGACCAGTCGCGAGCCTGAACACGACGTGTTGCCACGCCGAGCGCTGGACGCAGAGTCGTACAAAACACGTCGTGTTCAGGACATCGGTTCTACGGCTAATATAGCCGGTAAACAGACATACAGGCAATCATTTTGGTGTCAGCATTGTTCCAAATTTGAATTCCTGACCATTTAAAAAGGTCAGTCATAAACTTTTATATAGATTAATACAACGTGGCTTGATTAAACAGTCCGAGAGTGTAGCATTGAATGGTCGTCCCATCAAAACCCAGTCTGTTCTTCATTAGAAAATGTACCTTATTTGAACGGGTCAACAGAAATGCTATAGTAAACGCCAACGTTCGAGGCATCCTGGTCATAAAACGTGGGAGCGAGATGACACGATTCACCATCCTACTCGCACGTTTTATGACCGCGACTGTCACAATATGGATATTGATTGGGTAAAAAAAAAAAAAATTTTTAGTCCGTCAATCAGATAATAAAAAGTAGACACGTATTTTTTGCTTTATCATCATTTAAATAAAACGTATTAAAGTTGAGGAGTGAGGGCTCGTTACGTCACAAGTCGGTATAATATCTACAGACCAGTAATGTCAACAGTTCAACTCAATGTATTGCCGTAATTTTTTGGTTACGTAAAAAAAAAAAAACAATATTTTTTTATAAACTATCTATCTAATGGACGAAAAAAAAGTTGAGTCGACATCCCTATTCTTGGTGTTACGTTGCAAGTATTTGTCAAATAGAAATGTTAATTAATATGGTTTCTCAAGCGTTAATTTAATCTCTTGTCAACTTTGATTGGTCGACAGTTAACTAATCACGACATCTAAACAAGATCTGACAGTAGATTTACTGATCGGAGGCTCTGGCTTTTGAGAACAGTGAGAAAGTCTGTCTAGAAATCTAGATAATTCGAATTATCTACAATAAGGCCGAGGAATCATGACCGGTCTGAACATAGGCTCTACGAACATTCGCGCATGTTCTGTCACTAAGGTCGGGTCCTATTTAGCGTTCGCTTATTCGCTCAAATACGCGAATGGTCGCGTGCATAAATAGCACATTTTGTTCGGAAAACTGGAAAGCGCGTTAAGGTTCACCGAACAAAAAGTTCGAACGATCGCTTATTCGCTAGACGATCGCTTTTAAATAGCACGCGAGGTTACACAGGCCATTGTATAACCCCATTTGGTTCCTAAAAAAATGTTATTGCGCACCCTTTTGCGCAAAGTTCGGACTGGCCATGATTCATTGCCCGTGTTGTAAATACATTTAGTTGGTACGTACACATGTCTCAGTAATTAATTTATAGCATTTATATTAATAAAATATAGCTCATACAATTTATATAATAAAAGATTTTTATAAAGGTGGTAACACACTATGATTCCGCGCGCGTTTAGTTGCGCGCCTGTTGAACATTCTGTTAAAATCTCACCATTAAAACTTATGTGAAGTGAGCTTTCATTCTACCAGCCGGTCTATTCTGTAAACACCTCACCGTGAAAACTAATGTGAAGTGAGCTGTCAATCCCTAGCGTCAGGTGGAGTGACAGCTCACTTTAAGCTCACTTCACCTAAGTTTTCACGGTGTAATGGTTACAGAATAGCAATGCTGATGCTAGAGAATGACACTATTGACAGCTCACTTCACCTAAGTTTTCACATTGAGATTTTAACATAATAGATCTACTGAACTCCCGAGTAATCAAAGGAGATCATTCACCGTTCATACACTTTTGGGCTAAATGTGAAGCCGGCCAAACTAAAAAAAAAGCTTTATTCCGAAAGATTACGTTTTTCTCTACATTTTTTATTACTACAGCTATAACTATAATTAGATTACCTACTATTAATTATTTTAACTAAAACATATTGAAAACAGTATTTTTCAAAATCGTATAACAGCGGAGGATATTGCCCTACAGATTTGGTCGAATACTTAAAAGTGAAGAGAATAACATGTTCTAACGGAATATATCATTTTTTTTTTTAATGGTCTCCTTTTCTCGCGTCTTTTTTGTATACCAAAAATTATAATGGTTTTACGTTCGCAAAGGAGTGACATCATGACAGTGGTGGAAACTTTGAGAACAAGAACAATTAATTTGCCATACCAGACTATTATTGTTCCATTGTTGGGCAAAGGACTCTTCTCATACGGAGATGGCACGAGCATTGCCACCACGCCTGCTCAGAACGGGTTGGCGATTTTAGACATAAAACTATAAGTCCAGTCTATAGAGATATAATTATAGTATAGAGTGCGCGCAACAAACTATGAACAGTAGATACGGGTTTGAACAACACGACGTTCCTCACCACACTCACTCACTTGTCAGTTCGAAATGAATATAGCTTCACTGTGACATACAAATGAATGACATTTGTATGTAACAGTGATGCGGTACAAAAAGTTATTTTGAGGTGTTGGGACATTCAATCATTTTGTATAGGACATTTGAAGTGCCTTCTGTATATCCTACCCAACACTAATCTATAGCTCACTTGTCTACCATGCGCACTAAGCGATTTGTGCAATACGCGCACTCTATGTAATATTATAACTCTATGGTCCAGTCAAAGTACAATAAATTGATTTACTTAACTAAAATTCGAATCTAAATTTTATTAGTAAATAAGATGGTGAAACTCGCGCGGTCAAGCATGTGTAAGCACCTTTATATATTATAGACAATAGATAATTTCCAAGTATTTGACCGACTTTCAAAATGGAGGAGGTTATTTTTACTTAATCTTTTACAATTTTTATTTTGCTATTTTTATACTAGTTTCACGAACTGTGTCCAAATAAACTTTATTCTTTCGTTCATTTTAGCAACACATAATCGTTAGTTGATAATAATAAACCTGCAACACTAATCCTAGAATAGTGAAGTCAAAATATTACTCATATTTTTTTATGTATGGTGCAAATATTATTATAATTTTATTATTATGTTATTTAGGTTAATGTTTTTCTATTAAACGTGAAATGTGGACCAAATTCTTTTTGTTACTTTGTAATGCTTTTTATGCAGCCCCATTTGTATTATTCTTGGAATTTTTTAGGGTTCCGTAGAAATAATGGACTGTTTTAAGATAATTCCTGTCAAAATTTTATAATAATTGGTACGGAATCCCGATAGTGTTACTTCAGCTCACACTTCACCGGTTTTTTCTGAGGTCTTACATTTGTTACAATAACCTCAAGTCAGCACATAAAATAAAATAAAAATATCTTTAAAAAAACATTACTTAAAAACTAAGTAAGTATAAAAAAAAAACGTAAAATTGTACTGATTATTTTTGTCAACACCTTTTTTTTAAATGATTAAATGAATATAAATCATCATATTCGGTGTTAAGTTTATTTAAATCACTTGTTTGGCTATGCAATTAAATAAATTAGAGCGATTTTTGTAAGCAAGACAAGATTATGCAAGATATAATTAACAACTCTGGTCTTTTTCTACCAAATGGTGAAGGTATCACGTGAATCATACACATAAAAACCTAAATCGGTTGATTTAGTTTAAGGCGTTCCGATCCCAGTTTGTGGCATTCTCATCCCAGTTTTTAGGCTTTATCATCCCACTTACTGGCATTCTCGTCCCACTTTCTGGCTTTATTGTCCCAGTTTCTGTCATTATTTTATAGTACAGTATTCTTGTCTCGATTTCTTGCATTCTTGTCTTGCGGTATAAATAATCACTTTAACCAAAGTCTTCGTACGGTGTGTATGTAACGTGTAAGAGAAATGTGTTATTTTTAAATGTTTATATTTTAAGAAAATATATGATATCCATATTAATTTTGTGTTTTATTTATTCAACCTGTATTGATGCATTTTGAAATAAGCTTTCAAGAAATCGGAAAATAGGAACCCCAAGGAATTATTAAAATTATAATTTATTTTAAGTGTTCGCTGTATTTAAAACCATAATATTCCACATTAATTAAACTAGTAATATAAGTAATTCTATTATAAATCAATTTTTATGCGTAAATTAACTTAAAAATATAAATATAAGGCAGAAACTTAGCCTTTGACAAGTGTCTGATCGCAGATGTATTTGCAGTCCTCAATGAGATAGCCAGGCCCATATTATCATGTGTAAAGGCCAACAATTTTTACGATTCAGGCCTATTTATTGCACACGGTGGAGCATACGGTTGAGGTATGCCCTGCTTGGGCGGAGCACCGCCGTGTCCTCGCGGAGGCGATTGGCGGCAGTGACCTCTCGCGTCCGGCCCTGGTTCAGGCCATGGTACGGAGCGAGAGGGCATGGGAAGCCGTCACCTCCTTCTGCGAAGCAGTAATGCTCGCGAAGGAGGAGGCGGAACGCGTGAGGGAAAGGCAAAGTTTGCGCCCTCACGCCCCTAACCGCCGCCGTTGGAGACGCCCTGGGCGTCGGGAATCCCAGGCGGATTCCCGGCCACCATAGGCGCGGGCTTGCGGACGGCGAGCAACGGGCAGCTCGCCGTCCGATAAGGACCAGGCCCGGGTCGATGGCGCGTCGTGTTCCACGCGCGCCTCAAAGAGATGTCAGCACAATTGGCGGGTCCGCTAGGACCGATGCCTGCCAGGGTTGCGGGAAAGTCCGAAAGGGATACCGGGACCTTGGCAACAGGCAAATGAAGGAACACGGGTGGGTTTTAGTCAGTAAAAGTCTGACACGCCCTTCCGCTCCGCCCAGAGCGGGAGAAGTCATTGGATGATTTCCCACCCTCAAAAAAAAAAAAAAGGCCTATTTATTGCGATCGTCGTGCGAATACGCGATTGTCGCGACAATATGTCACTTTTGAGGAGAAACAAACACGTGGTCGTGCCGACAGAGGGCGATTTCCAGTTTTCCGAACAAAATGTGACATGCACGCGACGATCGCGTATTCGCGTGGCGATCGCTTCCCAAAATCTGACACCAAAATAGAGCGAACTGTCAACGAAAACATTATCCCAGTTATTGTTTTTAAGTTTTCATTAGATTCACATTGGCAGTTAAAATCTCAACGTTTCTCATTCTATCAACTCAGTCAGCCTCTCAGTCCACTGCTGGACATAGAAAAAGCCTCTCCCAATCTACGCCAAAACTCCCACTTCATCCGTCTACGTATCCTATCCTACGCATAAACTTCTATAGCATAATCCAGTCTGTAACTCCGTTGGCTCTTCAGCCGTAGTTCCACGTAGGTGTATCCGATACCGCCCGATGTGATGTTGACGGAAGCCTCGCTGTTTTGAAAGTCGTAGCAGCTGATTGCCTGGAAAATGTGAAAGAATTTGGATTAGCAGTGTGGCGGCATCTACATCGCCATATGCGAACTACGTATCAAAGACCTGACGTCATTAAAAAATCCTGATGTCACAAATCCTGCATCTCGCAATTAGAATTTACCGCGCGATGGACATATATACAAGATTCGGACATCAATCGTTCGGCAGTTGCCCGCCAGACACAACAACCGTCTGGTCGGAGGATCGTCCCTTTTCTATAGAGGATGAGTGAACTTTACACCCTGTTCCTCATAAAGCAGTATCCGTCAAAATCATTCAGATTATGATTGATCGTGTTACGCAATTAGTAAGTATCTCTTAGCAGGTGGCGCTCTATAGTTTCTGCCTACCGCCATGAGAAGGCGTGTACCTATAGTATGTTTGTGTACCTTAATTGGTGCCGTCCCATTATAGGTATAAGTCTTGATCCGTTTCTTCAAAGGAATGGCTTCATATTTCAATTTATCACGAAACACTATCCTAGTATCCTTGGTTTGCTCGCCAAAGAAGTATGTAGAACTTAGCACAGTTGTTAATGTCACTATCAGAACACTTAACATTAATATTAACTTCATTTTTACAGTTTTATGACACTGAACTTCGTTGGCACTATAGGTACTTGTTGTTGCTTTTGCTGCTAATGACAAAATCTGTAAGAAAAAAAAAACAAGGGTTATTTTTTTTAAATAGGGAACACTCGGTCTATATAAAAAACCAAGACAGCGCTGCGAACAATGCTTACAGTGAAGCATGGCAAAACTACACCTCCGCTCCGCTCCTCTGTGCATACACGCTCACAAACACACACAACCATTTACAATCAAACTACACCTCACTAAGGGCACGCATGTTTACGAAACCGGCCTCATGTCATTGTTGACAGCGCTATCTTGGTCTTTTATTGGGTCTGAGTTTCAGTCTTATAATTTAACAACGAACACAATACACGAGTCGTATTCTCCACTAAGATTAGGCGGTGACGTTCAAAATTACGACTACCTTCAATTTTAAAACTTTTTTACATATTTATGCGTCTGTTTCGTAAATAATAATGTAGAAGAATTTCGCATTACCTGTTTAATACTTCGTTTTTAACTGACAACATAATTATAAAACAATATTGGACGCTGTATGAACTTTTGAAGTCTAAGATAGCATTATCATTAAAAATGTTTCTTTGTAATATCAACAATACCGAAAAAAATGGTGTAATTAACGCAATTAGGGGCTCGGCCACATTGTGGGCGTAAATAATGTGATTAGGTACCTATAAGCTTGGTTTAGATACTTCTTGGTCATCATCATCTGCCCAGCCTTTTCCCAACCATGTTGGGGTCGGCTTCCAGTCTAACCGGATGCAGCTGAATACCAGTATTTTACATGGAGCGACTGCCTATCTGACCTCCACAACCCAGTAACTGGGTAATACGATACCCCTTGGCAAGACTGGTTGTCAGACTTTTGGGCTTCTGACGACCCGTAACGACTGTCAAAGAGCCGGGACCAACAGTTTAACGTGCTTTCCGAGGCACGGAGGAGTCTCGATATGTAAAGATAGTCACCCATCCACGGACCAACCCCGGCAAGCGTAGCTTAACCTGATGTGGTTTAGATACTTAGGTACCTACTGAAATACAGATTTCAAATGTAGCTACTTATCTTTAATGAAAACCCCAAAATTGTTGGAAAAGGTTGGCTAGGCAGATTTATTGAAATACTA
This sequence comes from Lithophane leautieri, assembly GCA_949152455.1. Lineage (NCBI taxonomy): Eukaryota > Metazoa > Arthropoda > Insecta > Lepidoptera > Noctuidae > Lithophane > Lithophane leautieri. Next base: position 4,772,212 of record OX424486.1, read on the forward strand.
CACATGGCCTTCAAAACTTAGTACCACACTTTTAAAATTGCAATTTCTCCTAAACTGTAGAAGCCAGAGTTTTGAAATAAAAAAAGTTATAAAGCAAATTTCATCAGCTTTCTTGGAAATTATAGTTTATTATATCTACATAAGTAACGTTTTTAACTTAAACCAAATAATAGCAATTTTTAACTTTCTGACAAAAAACTCAAACAACATTTATAACTACAGCTGTACGCCTTATTTACATTTGAATAACTGGTATTTGGGTTTTAAATCAAAATTCATCGATAAAGAAATATATGTGAAATCAAAAGATGCAACAATTTAAAAAGGAGTGTTTTTGCTGGTAAGTTTTTTCAGCCATTCCTTAAATGTCGGTTATCGGCTATAAAGTTTTTATATAAATGACTAGCTGAAGCCCGCGACTTCGCCCGCGTGGATGTCGGTTATTATATACTAAAACCGTACTCGAGAACCACTTTATCCATTGGTGAAAACAGAATGAAAATCGGTCCAGTAGTTTTTGAGTTTATCGCATACAGGACGACAGACAGACGCGGCGGAGGAATTTGTTTTATAATGTAAATAATTAAATTCTTTTATTAATCCTTATTTCGAAAATATATCTTTTGTAATATAAAAGTTATTGTAATTTAAGAAGTGTGGTACTAAGTTTTGACGGCCAGTGTATTTTCAAAACTGACATAAATAATAATATATCTATTACTAGTTACTGTTCTAGATCACTCGGTGTCTATAATACCTAGTAATGGAGTCTAGTTCTGGCCTTGGCCTACTTTTTATAACATGGAATTTAATAGGTACATGATTATAAACCCTATTATAATATTTACGTAGTCTAGCTTCATTACCTACTACTAGCGACCCGCCCGTGCTTAGCACGTCGTTTCCGACTTGACAAAACATCGAAACTTCTTTATAAAATATAACTTTAATATTAGATATTGTATATTATGATAAAAACAACCTTCCGGAATAAATTTTCTAAATGATGTTGAAAACCACATCTAAATCCGTTGCGGAGTGTAAAAACACAACGCGGTCACACAGAGAGACATAAAAATCCGCAGTGGTAGTCTGCTAAATTCACATTTTCTTACATTTTTTGCAGATCCACCGTAATGTCTAACTGTGCGTGTGCACTGGCGAAACATTCACAACAAAACACGTTCCTGTCAAAAATTGTATGGAACATTGACAGAAAATAGGGATTTCAACATGTTTTGTTATGAATGTTTCGCCAGTGCAAACGCACTAATATGATGCATAGGTACCTACAATACGCGCGAGCCGATTTGGTTGCAAAGGTAAGACACCCCGATCAAATAGGTTAGGTTAGAACTGTGAGCAACCGCTACATACAAGATGGTCGCTGCTGCTTACCTGGCTAGTATAAGGACCCCAAAATTATGAATTATTTGATGTTCCCAAAAAGAGGCGCAATCATTAAATTAGAATGTTGAAATCAATAAGTTCAATAATATTTTTAGAAGCGCAAAATGGGAATATTTAGAGGTTTGAATTTATAAAAAAAGTAAGTACATGCCCTTGACATATGGGTAGGTACCGAAAGTTACATACAGATACTAAAAAATCTTTGAACTCTCAGATAAACATCCCTTTACAATTCTCAAAACTCAAGTAAAACAGACCTTGACCCGTCAATAAAAAAAAGAAGTAAGTACGAAGGCCAGTGCAGTGCATAAATTGATCGGACAATATTCGTAATAGCCTACAATCCTACAATACATTCCCTTCAAGCGACAGCCGGTTAGCGCGGGAATACAACAGCTGACAATTGACATGTGTCAAGTTTCTTACACTTTTTGAAAATGGAAGAAAATAATTTTCAAAATTTTCTTTAAAAAATATAATAAATTGTATAAAAGGATTTTGATTTATAGTTAGACTGTTTTCTTGGGCAAGTGTCTATTCTCTTGACAATTTCACTGTTTACTGGTTTTAAATAATTATTTAATGAAAAAGTTAATGTTGATTTCTTAGAACAAGTTGAATTGTTAATTTTGTGCATGCTGGGACTACAAGGAGGTGTGTCCTGTCTTTGGAGTATCTAGACTAGACAAAATCTTATTTTTGGAATTTGTCAATAGGTAGGTAAATAATCGAAATAAAATAAAATATACCTACCGGAATTTTAGCAGTACAGCATTCAAATTCCTAAAAACACTGAACTTCTTTCACAACAAAAAAACTAACTTATTGTTTAAATAAATTAGAAGCACTGCTTAATATTTACAAGATTGACAAATTACTGACTGAACAGTTCGACTGCCGGTCAGTAGGCACGTCTTTGACGAATTGTTTGCGATTTCGAATGCAAAGCGTCTCCGAATCGATACCTACGACCTCTAGTATGCACGTGTTTGATATAGTACCTATAGATATACGAGTATATATACAGCGTGTAGGTATCAGAAAGGTGTGGTCATATTTAAGGGAGTGGTACAGACCATTAAACTGTACAACTTTGTCCATGGGAACAACCAACATCGTAACGGCGAAAAATTTGAGTCGAGTAGGAACTAAGTTCTGAGTTAAGCTCCACTATTACTGACAAATGCTTGCAATTACTGGACTCACTTCTGTGTGGTTCTTTCCTCATAAGACCATTTCAGACGCTAATCTACATGGTCCTTATATGGCCTTGTCAAGATTATGTCTGGACTTTAACAGAGACTGCGACCTCTGAGTTTGTTTTGGTCATTCTTCTCAGAGTAGTCAGATAGAAAACGCCGACCTCCTCTAGCTTATTTTTAATTTGACGTGTAAAAGTGATTCCAATAACCTATTTACAGAATAAACAATTTCATTTCATTTCACTAGGTATTGAAGATTTGTATGGAACCGTTGATAACTTTTTCGCGATTACGATGGTGGTCTCAGAATGAAAGTAGGTCAGTTTGATGGACTGTACCAGACCCTTAAATATGACCAGTATGACCCACACCTCTCTGAATACAAATGCTGTATAGTACCTACAAACATTAGAACTAAACTTTTTGTCATAGCTCTATTTATTCATCAATATTTACAATGTCCAAGGTCGGTTTGTAGTCTGGGCCGTTATTGGTTGAAAAGCAACACGTGTATCTTCACAAATTTCGGACCTAGTATAACATAGAAGTTTATAGGTATAAGGAACAGGGTGTAAAGTTCACTCATCCTCTATAGAAAAGGGAGGATCCTCCGACCAGACGGGTGTTGTGTTTGGTGGACTAGTGCCTCACGATTGATGTCAGGACGTTGTATAGTATGGGTGTGTAACGGTTGATATAATAACAAAAAATCTAACGTTCACTTGACCTAATTTCAGTTAATATACTTTTGTTTAATATAACGATCAGTTGAGATAATGAATTGTTGATATAATTTCATTTTATCTAATTTCTTATGATATAATAAACATTTCCTATAATGCACATTTGACATAATATTCATGTAGTATATTATTCATTTACTATAATATTCATAATCTCTAATAACTTTTAATATAACTGAAATAAGATGTAATATTTATGTATGTGATGCTATGTTATGATTAAAAAAATATTGTACTGTTTTTTTTTTTCTTCGCTTTATACCCTATACACCTACCACCCTCAACTATTGTAACCAGTAGAAATTGGATGCAATCTGGACTTTAGGGCACCCCGACTCGGACAGGTTAGGTTAGAAGGGGATGGCGGGGTCGTGTGAGCGAGCGAAGCGAGCGAATAGACCCCGCCATCCCCTTCGTGGTTATTTTTTTATAAATCATCCAGAAGTAGGAGCCCCGCGAAGCGGGGCTCCGTCGACCAAGCCCACCCTCGACCATGCATTGAATATTTTAAGATTTGGTTAGGTGCCATTTGAGTTAGGTTAGAACTGTGACCATTAAACATGAAAATTAGGTCAAAAGAACATTAGGTCAAATGAATGTTATATAAAAAGAATATTATACATATTGAAAATTATATAAAATGAACGTTATACTAAATGTTTTATATTAATTGAAAATTATATCATATGAAACATTAGGTCATATGAAATTAGGTTATATGATTTTATAGCATATGAAAATTATATTATATGAACGTTATTTCAAGTGAAATTAGAGCATTTGTTATTATATCATACATTACACACCCGTATAGTATACAGTCGTCGCGCGGTAAACTCTGATTGCGCGATGCAGGATTTTGCGTGACGTCAGAGTGATGTGTAGTTCGCATGTGGCGTTGCAGATGAATAATGAATGGTCCTAATGATCATCAAGCGATTACTGTAGGTAGGTAACATTCGTTTCTGACTTTTCGAAGGATCATGGCTGTTATTGGTAATTAGCAAGTGCCTTTTTCGAATAATGAACCAAACCTTTCATTGTCGGATAAATAATTCAGGTATTATTAATTACACTTTGCCTTCCTGGACCCTAATTCAATAAAAAAAGCAAATATTTAACTGATCTTCTAAAAACCCATTTGACCTTCTAATGTTAAAAGTTGTTAGAGAGATTTCTTTTTTGTATTTAAAAAAAAGAAATATTTAAAAATGTAAGTCCCTACCTCAGACCAAATAAAAAACCAAGACGGAGCGCTGCGAAAAATACAGTGAAGCATGCTAAAACTACACCAAAGCTCTGTGCATACACGCTCACACACACACATTTACAACTATTTACAATGACACTACAATCAAACTCCACCACAATAAGTGCACACATGTTTACGAAACCGGCCCCACGTCACTGTTGACAGCGCTCTGTCTTGGTTTTTTATTTGGTCTGAGGTACCTACCTGATGAAATAAGATAAAAAATGAATAAACAAAAATTTTATAACAATATTAGGAGACAAAAAACTCAATTCAAAATATTACTCACCAAGTTTGACTCACAGCACCAATGTAAGATTTCCTGTTCACTGGGATTTTTGTCCTATTTAGATTAGATAGAAAACTGATAGCAACTGACAAACACTTCGAGAAATACGTAGTACTGGGTTTCAATATTATAGTACATTGAACAAAAATAATTTCAGACGGTAGTTTGCAAATTTTTTGACAGAAATTGTGACGTTTTTCGCAGTTGGAATAAAAACTGACTTCAACAAACACCAGAAGCTGAGAGTATAGTGACTTTATCTGACATTAGTCCTTTGATCCGCAAAGTATACCGAGCTTAAGCGGTTTCGTAACTGTACGCGTCAGTGTTCATAATTTGAAGATATACGACCAACTTGGTCCAACAACGCAATTACAATGACCACTTTCCTGTTGACTGCTTGAGGATTTGGCGTTCTGATTCATTCTCAGAAATCCGTAGGCTATTCTGGCTGGGTAAATATTAGTAATAGGAGTTTTGGTACGCAGAGGAGGTAATTTAATTTTCCTGAATAGGTCATGATAGGTGACGATGACACATCTGTAATGGTAGTTTTTAACCAGATAAATAATAAAATGGAAGCTTCAGAATGTTTTAAAACTGCACCCTAATCGTTACGGGTTGTCAGAAGCCCGAAAGTCTGACAACCAGTCTTACCAAGGGGTATCGTGATACCCAGTTACTGGGTTGTGGAGGTCAGATAGGCAGTCGCTCCATGAAAAATACTGGCATTCAGCTGCAACCGCTTAAACTGGAAGCCAATCCCAACATAGTTGGGAAAAGGCTAGGCAGATGATGATGAAACTGTGACCATATCAATTTTCACACAACAAGACATTAATGCGTCGAGTTTTAAGCATTTTACTACTAATTCCGAAGTCGTTTTTAAATTCGAGTACGCAATTTTCGCAGAGGAACTCGGAAGACGCGATTAAGAATATTAGGATACGCAACACATTACCTGTTATGTGTGGGCGTATTATCAAACATTTGGTGGTTATATCGTTGTATTCTCATGGTCGTGTGTTGAGGCAATCTATTGAAGTAAGAAACTCAGGTTGAGGTCAACATACAGGGTGGACAAAATAGTGACGTCATAAAAACAATTGTTTCCTCATGTCTAGGGGTATCTGAAAATACCCCATGTGTGTTCCGCGATTCTTGGTAGTTTTCGAGTTACTTATAATTTTTTTCATTTTTTCTTGAAAATTTTTATCGGAACCACATTTTACTTTTACAATTTTCATTGTTTTGGAATATTTTTTCAGACATACAATAACCATCTATACAGGAAAAGTTTTTATCCACTGCGGAAATTTTGACATATTAACCTTAAACCAGTTTTATTAAACATAATTTTTTTATTTTAATTCGTCTTCATACAAAAAAATAAAAAAATCGTTAACGAAAGATGTTTATTTTAAAAGTGGTTGTATGGCTAACCGGCGCCGGCGGCGCGCGGCGAAGCGGAACGCGCGAAAGTACCTACCTATCAGCTGTGCGCTCGCTCGATTCGCCGGCGTAGGTATTTACGTGGGTTACTGGCCCTTGGATCTCGCTCAAAGAAATCAAAAATGCTTTCTTCGATTTCGATCGCCAGTCGGGGTCTGCCAGACCCTCGTGCATGATTCGGGGTTCTGAACTGTCCGTGATCAAGCAGCCTTTGAGTGGCCGCTAAAATGGTCCTTTCATTAGGGACTGCGGGGTTAAGGAGGTATGCTCTCCGTCGCATACATTCTGCGAGCTGCTCGCAAACTTTCACCACTCAGTACATACACTCGCACCATCTCGTAAAACTCGCGGTTACTGAAGTCCGACATCGTGACCGGTAGGTACAAGCACGACACGTGCGGCGCGGCGCTTGCGCGGGAAAGCGATTAGACGCGACGTCACACAACAGCGCGTGCGATGAGCGAACTGTCGGCCACAGCGCCCGGCGCCGCCCGGGAGGGGGTTGCACCCCCGTGCAACACCGCCGCCTGTGCGCCGGCCGCCGCACGCGCCCTTTGATATTATTACGAATAGTTTGTGTCCATATTTTGCTGATTTTAAGTAGGATAAAAAAACAAAAAAAAGTATTGAATAAATAATGGAAATGTGTTCTATTACTGATATTGAACCACCAAAAAAAATTTGCGCACTGGTCAAAAACTTTTCCTGTATGTAATTCAAGATGCAAAAATTTTGATCGTATAAGAGGAATTTAACTTTGAGTGATACAGAGTCGAAACTCGAAATTTCTATTTATGAAGCAATAGATTAGGAATTTCTTTCAAAGTCCTTCGTATTTGAAAGAAAGTGTGTTACTCAATTAGGGTGCAGAAGTACCTTCTTATTTATTCCGTTATACACTCCGCTCGCAGTGGCACCTCGCTCTTTACAAGGAAAACCGAAAGTCATATCGAATGATAGCTTTATCTTCGTCATGATGTCATTCGGCTGAAAGGTCACTGAACTTTGCAATATTGATGTCTAGGTTTTTAGATTACCTACCTATTTTATAAACGAAGTTCTTTAACGCGGCTTGCAGTAGGAGTAACCAGAGGCCCTAGAGAAAGTGACATTCTATCAGCGATAACGATGATGGAAAAGACAAAAATGTATAGGACTGGCATAAGCTATCGCTATCGAAAAGCTTATCTCAATTCTGTTGACAGTCGTTGTAGAAATACGAAACACTTTCGAAGCGATTGTCACTTGTTTAGGCCCTCTGGTAGAAATTGTGACGTAACGAATAAGCGTTAGGTTAGCTCCATGCGACTTTATTTCGAGAGAGAAAGTATGAATTTGGTAAAAATGAAAATCCAAGATGGCGGCTGCGAAAATTTTCAAATTTTTCAACACGGTTGTCGTTTTGATCTTACCTATGAATTTGAGTACAAGTGCCTCGTTGATGTAATGGTCGCAAACGCTACTGCTGAGCACCTGGTCCAGGTCCTGGGTACGATTCCCGAGTCGGCCAAAGTGTTATTGGGTTATTCCATCTGGAATTTCTCAGTAGTGTGGCGGTATCTACATCGCCACATGCGAACTACGCATCAAAGATCTGACGTCACACAAAAATCCTGACGTCACATAAATCCTGCATCGCGCAATTAAAAAGTTTACCGTGCAATGGACATATTTACAAGAACCCGACATCAATCGTTGGGCAGTTGCCCGCCAGACACAACACCCGTCTGGTCGGAGGATCCTCCCTTTTCTATGGTGGATGAGTGAACTTTACACCCTGTTCCTCATACCCCTAAAGTAGCAGCCTTAGCTCTGGATTTATGGCCGGTTGTGGTTGAACTGATACTGTACTATGCCTAACCCTTCGGGAAATACAGGCGTGATGTTATATTTCTAATGTCAAACAGAATGAACGCGACCAATGAACATTATCACAGAAAGTAGGTACATACATGGACGCTTTGCCATGGTTACCGATTCCACAACAAATTATTAGCTTCAAAACAAACTAGCAATTTAAATGAACATAGTTTTAAATAATTCAAAGATATAAATGAATTATTATTACTAAATTAAATAACTAAGTTACCTACGTTAATATTTGAGTGTGTGTTCTGTAAGAAATTAAGAATTTTAAATAATTCAGGTAAGTTAAATTTATGCATGACCTACTAAATTATTTACCAAGTATTTGTTCTGAGAAAACGTTTAAACTATTGTCCTTGAGCCCAGTATTGAGTAAAACAATTAATTGATGGTAGGTAAGGGTTAACTATAATTATAAACCCTTTTAATTATCACCAAGAAACAGTAAAAAAATATTTCAGACTAGCTGCCGCCCGCGGCTTCGCCCGCCTGGAATGTCAACAAAAAATGGCTTATGTCCTTTCTTAGGCTCTAGACTATCTGTGTACCAAATTTCATTTAAATCGGTTCAGAAGTTTTGGCGTGAAAGCGCGACAGACAGACAAACAGAGTTACTTTCGCATTTATAATATTAAGTAAGGATATGTGACGACTACTAAGTTTATTGGTATTTGGTACTCTTTGCTAACGGATCATGTCTTCTAATAATTTAATGAATGTCATCATTTTCATGCCCTTACTACCTATCTCAATTTATTTGGGGTCAGCGCAACAATTAGTCCTCATTATGTAATAATTTAATGTAACATCTACTTTAAATAAGTTGTCTCCCTTGAAATACTGCCTATTATTTTACCAAGCTGTATATTAATACCCGATACTTCACTTACATGGGTAGATTTAAATGAAAGAAGCACTCAATACCTCCAGTATTGAGTACTTCTTTCATTTCCTATCTACCAAGATAAAATCTAAATCGAAAACGTATATATTAATATCGATTTCTCACTTTAATTAATTAAAACACTAACATCCATGTCCAATTGTCCACTGTCGAGCAATATATAATTATTTCATTTGGATGGAAAGACCATTAGTATGTTCGCATAAAAAGCAGTCGATTTTAGTAATGTAATGGACATATATTGAGCACCTAGACTTTTCGCAAAAGGACCAAATATGTTGTAGATGCATGAGTTTGAGTACTAACTACTTAATTATTTATTTCGCCAGCTATCAACTAAAGCAGGCTGAATAAAGGCAGGATTTTGAAATCATAAGTAATATTATAAATGCAAAAGTGAGATTGTTTATTTGTTTGTTTGTTACGCTTCACGCTAAAACGGCTGAACGGATTTAGATGAAATTTAGCACAGACATGGGTAGACCATGACCTGGAATACTGTTTATCCCTATAATTCCAGGGGATCGAGACTTATCTTCGGTTAAACCGAGTGGTGCAGCTAGTAATTAATAATATTATAAATTACAAACATCCTTCAATATGTTTCAGATTTAAACTAAACTCTACAAAAAAGAAGAAAGTACAAAAGGACCAAAAATATTACGTAATTAGACTATACACAATCTTTTGAATAAGTATGATATCAAGGAAATATTAAATCAATAATGTACCGGTTACCAGGAGCGTGTCTCGTGGTCTGTCTGCTGATGTCACGGGTTCACGCCAAATGGGTGGAAGGGAGGATCGATACTAAAGACGTAAGCATTACTGACTTTATGAAAGTATTTCAGGAAAATAACATCACATATCATCACGGTTTCCTTCTCCGAAGGTTTGGGCAAAGCTGTACCCATAGTAGGTACACTCACATTTCGCCAGTTAAATTTAAGTCCCATGTAATCTAGCCCCGTTATCATAATTATTTTAATCAAGGTACAACCTGACACTGACCTGCAAATTGCAAAAAACCAAAGAAAATTTGAATTTCGCGGGCTGCCTTTGCGCATGCACCTTAAGTATTCCGTATTTAGATAGCTTGAACTTTGCGAAAGCCTATCCTTTTCATAGGCTTTCCCTACACTGGGATAAATTTTGTATCAAGGGCGCGCTTACAGACATTCAATACCCACAGCCAGAACCTATATCTGATAGATAGATAAAACGTTTATTTGGTGCACACGAAAGACATAGGACAACATATGAAAACACGGTTAGTATAATAACATTAATAAATAGCTACAAGGTGCCAATATACAAAAAACAATAAAGGAAGAAAATAAGACACTGTGATGACACTATTGGCTATGACACACTGGAACAACTGGAATCTAACTCGCACCCTATAACACAGACAAGCAACTGCTGAACTACTGGGTCAATGATCCCTCTACTAATTAAGTATTTATAAAAAAAACACATGTTAATTTTTTACAGAACTGGGCATTCCTGTCTCGTTTCTGCTTTCTGTCTTTAGAAGGACAGTTCGAGTACCTGATAGAATATGAGAAGGAGTCGGGAATACCCAACCTTTTGCTATACTATGATGATGACAGCCAGTGGCCTTCTGTCTACCATAGCAGTAAGGTAAGCAAGGAATGACCCTTGGTGTTTTGTATAATTGTTCCTACCCCGAAATTAGTACAATAAACATACTTTCTCTCGTTAAGCGTGAATTTTGTCCCATTTGGGCGCCATTATCAATTTTGGCGCCCAACTGGGTTCTAAATAGATTTTAAAGAATCTGAGTTCCAAAATAACAAAAACACGCTTTTGTTACGGTAACGTGGAAATTTGGGTATTTGTCTATATCTCAACTCTACAGCAACAATAGTATGGTGGTGGTAAGAACGATTCCAAAGAATGGGGTCCTGTCCTGGGTTCAATCCCCAGGTCAGGTAAAACAAAATAAACAAATTAGGTTTTTCATTAGAAGGATTTATCAGTAGCAGCCTGGAGTTTGGATTTTTGCTCAGGGCTATACGAGGTGTGATGTTGTTATGTTATCTTTCACACTTATTTCTTTGTAGACATGTAAGGAAAGAGAAGAAGTATTAAACCGAGCTGGTCAGAACCAGATAATAAGGCTATCACACTGGTACCCAGACACTGAATACTCTGGCTGCATCATCACTAAGCATAATAAAGAAGTACCAGCAGCCAAGCGGAGGTATGGCTTTTTTTTTCTATTCATTGAGAAGAAGGGCTCATCATCATCTGCCTAGCCTTTTCCTAACAATGTTGGGGTCGACTTGCCAAATACAGCTGAATAGAACCAGTATTAAAATGAAGCGTCTGCCTATCTGATCTCCATAACCTGTTACTGCGTTACAGGACCCACTTTTTGAACGTCAAAAATACATAAGACAGTCCTCCCAAACGCCCGACCTTCGGCCACTTCCCAGTGCTTTAGCTGGAAAGGAGAAGTGGCGCCACAAACACTCCAGCAACACAGCTGTCTCTAAATTGGTAGAACTTGAGTCTGATTTATTTGTATATGGTTAAACAGACGTTAATTATTACTTTTGTAACTTTAAGCATCGTTTATAAATAAGGGGTTAAATCTTTAAGCGTAGAAAGCGGGTCCTTGACCCCTGTCTTTCTTATCTTAGTTTCATCGATCCAAATTGCCCACATTATGTTGCTCTACATACCAAAACTAAACCTAACTGCTACTTTGGCTAACAAATATTGCTTTTAAACTAACTAAATGTCTCCCAACAGTAATCTGACTGCAATTGTACTTTAGGCGACCCACGAATGAATGAGATAACTGCACAAATATGTGGGTCATTGTTGTATTCATAGACGAGTCAGTAACGACTTAGTTATAAATTGGTTCGTATTTATAGCCCTGCAATGGGTGTCAGGGGACGGCGGTGTTGCCCAGTAATTGGGTTGTTGAGGTCAGATGGTAATCGCGCCATGTACTTAAATTAAAATGCTGAAAGTTATATTAGCTGACCTACGCGTAGTTGGGACAAAGCTAGACTGCGCGCAAGATAAGCCAGCGCGCGGCTGAAATCGGAACTAATCGTATGCTGCCGTCTTGTCGTTTAGGTAAGGTCAAATTAAGTACAAAATTATTTAATTAATTAATATGAATATAAGATTATATTATTATAGAATTAAACACGCCAGCCCCACCAGACGCACGCAAACCTATCTTGCGCGCACTCTAGATCAAAGGGTATCGAGGGTAAATGTATCATGGCTTAACTATCAAGCTGCAGGGATCAGGATCATACTACGGATGGGTGGTCATTATTTTTAAATTATTATGCCCTGGTTTTCATACTTATCTGCCTAGCCTTTTTCCAACTATGTTGGCGACGCCTTCCAGTCTAACTGGATGCAGCTAAATAACAGTATTTTACTTGGAGCGACTGCCTATCTGACCTCCACAACCCCAGGTAATGGATAACACTATAACCCTTGGTCAGACTAACAAGTCTTGCCAAGAGATATAGTGTTATCCGTGTCAGACTTTTGGGCTTCTGGCTACCCCTAACCACTGTGAAAGATCTATGAATGACAGCCGGGACGAAAGGCTTAACGTGCGTGTTGAGGCTCGGCGGAAGGGTCTCGATATGTAATGGATGGTCATCCATCCACGAATCGACCGCGGCAAGCGTACCTTCATCTTGGATCGACCCGTGAGCCCGTCAGGCTGTTATTATAATAATATTATAGCCACTAGCCTCTCGTCCCTTCCGATATCAGTATCCATATTTGGAATAAGATATATTTATCAATTCTAACAATCATATTCATTTTCAGTACAACACCAAAACCAACAGATCCACCGAAGAAACCAAAAAACTCCACCAAACTTACACCACCCGAACCTTCTTACTATGACCAGTTCCTAAAAACTACGACTCGTAATCCGAAACCCACATTATCAGATAGCAGTACTAATACCACTTGGTTTGAACTACTACCGACAGAGGACTTGAATTTCACAACTATGGTGCCTGAAGACGAATTGTGGGAGAGTATTGGACCTGGGAACGGCAGCCATCTTGGAAATTTAAATGATGAAGTTGAAATTCTGTTTGATAATAGGAATAGGAGTGGGGTGAGTGATTTCATTTTTAAGGGGTTTATTTATAAACGTTCATTAAAGTTAAGAGATGTGTCAACGTCAAAAATGTATGGTTAAACAGTCGCTAATCGTTACTTAACTTTAAGCAACGTTTATAAATAAAGGGGAAATTATTTGTATGCTCTGAAAAGAAAGATCAGGTCAGGCAGGTCTCCAAATAGCAAAAATAGATACTTAGGGTACTGTGAAGCGTTCTTGTATAATTAATGTTAATGTTCGGCTTGGATTTTGAATAATTAGATTTTTGTACAATGATGTCGAACACACTACTATCTATAGAATAATATAGCTTTTTCCCGCGGCATGGGAACTTACCTAATAGTACTACCGAGATAAAAATTATCCTATATCCTAAACCAGGTCGTGGTCTTCCCATGTGCCAAATGTCACCTAAATCCGTTCAGCCGTTTTAGCTTTTTCGTGGTTTCTGATTCACACAAAAGTTGCTTAAGTATTGTTTAACTCATGTTAAGTAACTAATGTGATTGGCTAACTGAAATAAAAACAGCAAATAAATAAATCTTCCTTGAGTTTGATAGTCAGTTTCAGAAACCGATTGTAATTCTCCCAGGAATATCCTAATTATCTTAACTAACTGGCGAAATTTAGGTGTACTATAGAGGTATGGGGAACAGGGTGTAAAGTTCACTCATTCTACATATTAAAGGGAGGATCCTCCGACCAGACAGGTGTTGTGTCTGGTGGGCTACAGCCCGATGTTTGATGTCGGGACGTAGCATATGTGCTGGTCACGCGGTAAGCTCTGTTTGCGCGATGCAGGATTTTGCGTGACGTCAGTGTGATGCATAGTTCGCATGTGGCAATGTAGATGCCGCCACAGTACTATCGATCTACCTATGCCTAACCCTTTGGGAAGAACAGGAGTGATGTTTTATATTGTAATCGTTATCCTAATAACATCGCCCCATCAAATAAAAAATGCCAAAGAATAAATTTTACAAATTTTTGTTCAATTGCAGCATAAAATAAAACGCTCTCTAGAACTGTACGAGCGTTTTCGTCGCCGACGTCTAAAAGCCGAAGCGCAGAGTTTAGCAAGTCAGAGCGAGAAAGAGAGACTGTTAGTCTCATGTCACAACTCTCGGAGGTTTCGGTCGGCGAGGGAACGATGGTGGTTCATTGCTATAAGCAACTGTGAGAGTAGTAAGGTCAGTATACCATAGAAGTAAAGAGGAATATCTCTAAAAAAAAGTCTCTATTTAAACACCTACAAGAGTGCGACACAAATCAAGTCATGCGCAAACAATTTATTTAGAAAAAAACATTCGGTTTTTACTCAGCTAGGTCTTGCAAATTGTTCTAGCTTATAATATCTACGACATATCTAAACCACAGTATAATAAAGTGACAATATTATGTCTCGGCAGTGACCTTGAAATAATTACCTACGGCCGCTCGGTAGGTAAACCTTCCGTCGGCGTCCGTGCGTAACTGCCGCGCACTCTATACTGTTGCATACTGATATACACTGAGATTTCGAAGCGAGTCGTTTCGGCCGTTTTCTATGGAGACCATAATACTGTTACTTATTTATACTACGCCTAAGCCATTATATGTATCGAAATTCAAAAATTCAAAATTAATTTATTAATTTAATTTATCAATGAATGTTAATGAATTTAGTTTTGCAGAACCGTTGTTAGCTTTTGTAGGTACTGTAATTTTCTTTATTGTTTTTAAATAACTTCAAAAGCGCTTTTCTAATTCGTCTGTATATAATTTTTCAGGGTTTAGACGTTAAATACAAGTTCCTTATGACTAATGGTCCAGATGGTGACTTCTGGCATGAACACTTTTCAGCTGACGAATTTTGTGAGTATCTTATCTAAATTAAAATAGGTAATTGAGTACCAAATAATTACTTTAAGTAATCTGAGACAAACTGGGCTCATATAATATAAAATAAAAAACACAGAAAAAGAGTACTTTCCACACGAAAAGTAGAATATCTGAGGCTTCGGTTCCTGGAAAACTACAGAATTTAAACTGTTTTCAAATGTCAAGTCCAGTAAAATGGCGGTTGCTGTTTCAGTTATTTCTATAACTGAAACAGCAACCGCACAGCAGTTATAATAAAATAATAAAATTTGTCAAAGGGGCCTCTGCGAGATGGCTTTGGTACCTCGTACGCCCTCCAAAGGACCGGGACCAATGGTCCCGAGATTAGTAAAAAAATAATAAAATCTGTGTTACTTTTTTTGTGTGGTTTAGCCTTCTAGCAACTGAATGTAACCCCGCGTCCATAAAACGCGTCGCGATCGTATGCTGTTTTCCGGTTTTCCTAACAAAAAGTGACATATTATGTACGCGCGACCATCGCTTTTAACTAGCATGATAAATATATTCGGTCGCTAAATGGTTGTACCACACAAACAAATAACACACACATTTTACAAGACCAATGTCTGTCATGACTCCTTTTAACAATCCACAGATGTCTTACCAGTCCTTCTAGCATATACCTTTGCATACGTCATCGTTATGATGGCAGTAGTGATGTGCAGCGTCGAGCTCAAGTCTCGACATCTTCTCCACTCGACATACAAACTGTTCCTGATGTCGATAGTGTCACAACACTCGGGCGTTATGCTACAAAGTTTGGCGTATATACGATACGCTGCTAATGGATTTGGGAGTGACAATGCTAGGATTGTTGGTAAGTTTCATTTTAGATAATTGTCTCTAGACTTTTGTAGACCATAAACATCTACCCAACATAGCCCAGTAACCAAAATAGCCCGAAGAATTGCCAAACTTAAGTGGCATAGCTAATCGTGTTTGCGGAGCCAACATGGCCAGAAATGGCACAAAATAAAGAGATTTCGAATGAAAAAGAGGAGGCCTTTGCCCAGCAGTGGGCTAAGGCACAACACTATAGGCTAAGAAAAAAAGGAAAAAAGTGGCAGTGGGCATGGTTCATTGCTCGCAGAACAGATCATGGGGCCGAAAGGTTCTGGAGTGGCGACCGCGTACCGGAAGACGTAGCGTTGGAAGGCCCCACACAAGGTGGACCGATGACCTTGTGAAGGCCGCAGGAATCCGCTGGATGCGAGAAGCACAGAACCGGTCGAAGTGGCGGTGCTTGGGGGAGGCCTACGTCCAGCAGTGGACGTCTTTCGACTGAAATTATAATGATGTTTTTCTAACTGCCTCGTTGGTCTTGTGGTCGTTTCCGCAACTGCTGAGCACAAGGTCCTGGGTTCGAATCCCAGGTCGGGAAAAGTGTTATTGTTTTTTTCCATCTGGAATTTCTCAGTAGCAGCCCGAGGTCTGTATTTGTGTCCGGTTGGTGACAATAGGCTCGCCCCCTATTACATTATGGGACTTAAAAATAACTGGCGAAATGTGGGTGTCCTATAGGTACGCCTCTGTCTAACCCTTCGGGGAATACAGTTGTGGTGTAATGTTACGTTTTTCTAAATTGCAGGCCAATTCTTCTGCGGTCTCTCAGAGATGACTTTCCTGTTGCTCCTAGTACTAATGGCGAAGGGCTACACCATCACCCGAGGTCGCCTCAAAGTGGGCTTCACAGTCAGACTGACTGTGTTCATGTGTTGTTATGTGGTCACTTATATCGTGCTGTTCGTTTATCAGGCCAAGGTAAGGAGATTTTGGTTTTTAAAAGCTCATACTACCTCAGATCAAATTCACTTTTCATCTCGCTTGCACCGTACTGCCCGCGGACTGAGTAAGAGCGAGACTGAGTAGGGTGCTGGCGGCTCCAATGCGCCGATAGTTTAGGTAATTTCTTTTTACGGTGAAAATAATGATAATTGAATGGTACAAAAAAAAACTAAATTAAATTCCTAACAATATAAAAATTTGTAAGTAGCGATACCGAATCGTTACACGATATCGTTATCGCGCTCGATAGCGATACAGAGGGCCTAGACAAGTGACAATCGCTTCGAAAGCGTTTCTTATTTCTACAACGACTTTCAACAGGATTGACATAAGCTTTTCGATAGCTTACGTCAGTCCTATACATTTTTGCCTTTTCCATCATCGTTATCGCTGATAGAATGGCATTTTGTCTAGGGACTCTGGTCCGCCGGTTAGTCACTTTGGACCAGTAGGTATCGCTATCGAGCGCGTCAGCTAATCGCGGTACGATTCGTATAGGCTTTTATTGTTTTTTAACGGATCATTAAAATATAAATAATCGCCCATTAACGTACGAGCAAAAGTAATAAATTAATTAATTTAACACATTTATATGAATAAGAAATTTCTTATCACCATTGTGACATTTCATATAATCTTTGCTTTCAGGCCTTCGACCCAGGTGAAGTGTTGTACTTATACGAGAGTCCAGCTGGCTACGGTCTCATAGTGTTGAGGATCTTAGCGTGGTGTATGTTCGCTTACTCTACCTTCTTCACCGTCAGGAAGTATCCGGAAAAGGTATGATGAAATTCTTACCGGGGTAAGAGGTATACGGAGTACTTTACATGTGGGATTAAAACCATCACTTTAGCAGAATCATAATATGAAAATATTATGAATCATCGTAAAATTTCACAAACTGACAATTCATAATATGATCTGCGTGTAATTCATATCACGAAATAATTCATCTGTGTGACAGTTTTCTGTGGAGATTCGTAAAATGGTCCATAAATTATGAATTGCTTTTGTGTCAAATTAGAGGAAAAAATTGCTAATGACAGCTGGGATTCAGGAAATGAACTGCTTTTAGAGGAATTGCTAATGTGGCCGGTTTAGGCCCCCTGGACGTTGTAAATAATTGTTTTTTTGACTGACTCATCAAATGCAATCCAATGGCAATGCTGATTCTTTGGCCAAAAAATATATACAGGGTATAAAAAGGCCTATCACATAGCCGAAATAATATTGCACAAAAATAATTGCTGGGAAACGACTTTTATTTTTGGTGCGATATATCGCTATTTACGGTATTGCGCAACGTAACGCACGCAAAACATTGTGTTTATGGGTGCATGCAACAGTTCAGGGTTCGTGGGGGTATTTAAAATTACGTTAATTACGTTACAACATTTAAAACTTGCATTCTTTAAAAAACCTCTGAAAATTTTGACCTTCAATATCTCGGTAACCAGAAGGTTCCCAGGTATGTTCCAGAACAAAAAAATTATCACAACGACGGGAATAACACATGACTTTTGGCATCGTTAAGTGTCTTTTTACACCAGTGTCTCGGAAAGCACGTTAAGCTGTTGGTTCCAGCTGTCATTCTTCCTGCCAGGGTTGCGGGAAAGTCCGAAAGGGATACCGGGACCTTGGCAACAGGCAAATGAAGGAACACGGGTGGGTTTTAGTCAGTAAAAGTCTGACAAGCCCTTCCGCTCCGCCCAGAGCGGGAGAAGTCATTGGAGGATTTCCCACACTCAAAAAAAAAAAAAAAAAGCTGTCATTCTTAGATCTTTGACAGTCGGAAGCCCAAAAGTCTGGCAACTAGTCTTACCAAGGGGTGTCGTGTTACCCAGTTACTGGGTTGTGGAGGTCAGATAGGCAGTGGCTCCATACTGAGCTGAAACTCAAATCACACGGACTAGACAATATTTAGTAAGAAAAACCTTTCTGATATTAATGCTTTGCTTTCTTTCCAGAATATATTCTACTGTCCATTCTTCATATGCGGCACGCTGTGGTTCTACGCAGGTCCACTGTTTATTCTGACTGCTAATACTTATATCGGTAAGTTAGTAAGGTAACATATTAGGTTGACTGCCTCGTTCTAGTCGAGTGTTTTACGAACTGTGGGTCGCGACCCCTAGGTGGGTCGCAAAGCCTTACAAAAAGGCAAGTGTTTCTAGGTCCTACGCTACATACGAAAAATACCTACAATTTCAGTCAGAAAGATGGCCCTAGGGCCTAGGGGTCGCAGATTTTTTGGACTTCTAAAGTGGTCGCATATTCAAAAATATTTAAGAAGGCTTACTAGTCGCAAGCGCTAATGCTGACCATGAGGTCCTGGGTCGGACAAAGTGTTATTGGGTTTTTTCAGCTGGAATTGCTCATTTGCAGCACGGTGTCTGGATTTTTGCCCGGTTGATGGGAATAGGCTCGCCGCTCTTACATGATGACTGATGACTTAAATATAACTGCCGAAATGTGGGTGTACTATATGTGTTCCTCTGCCTAACCCTTCAGGGATTACAGGCGTGGTGTTATGCTATATTATTTTGTTACCAGCCAGATCTAAACTATTTTTATGACCCAGCCAAGACTGCTGCAACAACAAATTCAGGACTAAAGGTACCATTCCGCAACTACCGCAAGCGGCACCAGCAGGCGTGTCGCCGCGACAGGACTGGTTTCTATAAAATACCTTCCGTAGCTAGCGATATGTCGTCGTTTTCATAGAAATACATAGAAGCTGCTGCCGCCTGCGGTCGGCTACAGAGTTGTACCTCAAGGAATTATTCCTGAAATTGTTATCGTATCTAAAATGTAGATAGTTGCCTATTTTTTTCTATGTATTGCAGATAAATGGGTGCGAGAGAGCGTGGTCACTGCCGTCCTTCTCTTTATAACATTTTGTGGACACATCATGTTTCTGGTAAGTTATTCATATAATAGTTTTTTTATATTTTCAAACAAGATAATAAGTATTTACATAACATGTAAGCTAACAGTCTTAAAATAATAATATGTAGAGAATGAATCATATGGCATCAAAAAATTCGTGCGCATCGCTGTCAACAGGAAAAATGCCCAAAAGACTGGCAACATTGCAAAGAAAATGGATTTATTCTGCTAAAACATTTATGTTATTTATTTATAGTTGCTGACATTACCAGTAATCGCAAACAAGAATTTTCCCTACCACGTGAGGACAACTCAAATAGGTGTCATGGAGGTATAACATTTTTTTTCCTTAGAGTCTTTTTTTTAATGTCGTAGACTAATTTGACAGGTGCAAGTGTCAAACTCAGAATTGGAAAACAAACAACAATCATTTGGAATGTCAAATTAGTCTGCGAGATTAAAAAACAGACTTTAAAAAATAAACATTAGCAAAATGACTGTTTATATTGACTGATGATTGATTGAATGACGTGTAGATTGTTTTTATACTACAATGCGCAAGCGCCATCAATGGTGGCACGAGTCATGGCCAGCCTTAAAAGGGTTCTGATGGAAAATGATAGCTGACTGAATGGGCTGTCCATAAACAACGTGTTCCTTCCTTTTGGTATGCCATAACTCTAGGGTATTAATGAGACCAGAGGGCCTAGACAAGTGCAAATCGCTTGATATTTCTACAACGAATTTCAACAGGACTGACATAGGCAAAAATGGATAGGATTCATAAGTTATCGAAAATAACTTATGAATCCTATCCATTTTAGCCTTTTCCATCATTGTTATCGCTGATAGAATATCACTTGGCCCTCAGATCAAGGAAACAACTGGCATATTTTTTTTTTTTTGTTGTTTTTCGTACAAAATAATTCACCGTTGATCCCGGCCATTCCCGTCTGTCATTCGTGGGTATCGTATCACCCAGTTACTGGGTTGTGTAGGTCAGATAGGCAGTCGATCCATGTAAAATATTGGTAGTCAGCTGCATCCGGTTAAATTGGAAGCAGACTCCAACATAGTTGTGAAAAGGGTAGGCAGATTGAGTGAATTTGAAATAAAACAGTTCCTTTTATTTGCAGGTGACAGGCAACTCGGCTCTCGACGGTTTTGGTTCTAATGCTTATCATCCTACTAATGCGCCGCCACAGACTGTTATAATACCTCTGACTAGGTAAAGTAACTCTTTTGTTTCTACAGGGTCGAATTAAATTAGATAGCAAAACTCCGCAAACGTGATGAGTATCGATAATTAAACACGATAAAATAATTTAAAAAAAGTAATTTTTTGGGGTCTATCTTTCGGAACTGCCGCACGTGTTAGAAGATATAAGTAATTATTATAAGTATTTATATAGATATTACCCAACGTAGTAAGCTTTTGGTGTCAGAATGATTCATTTGCTGTGTATGAAACTATGAAAGTCCTGTTGAATATATGGTTTTTAGGGTAAGGATTTCATAAAGTAAAGCACAGAAAGACTAGGCAAGACAAGACATTTGTTTAGTTAGACTTTATTCAATGTTGGCAATAGTATACCATACACAACAACATAATTAGCAATAATTACGGTATAATATCAAATTACTTAACTTACGTGACACCCGCTGGTCTATTCCAAACAACAACGGCACTAGATCCAACCAATTGGACATCTTCCGAGCAACTGAACTGATACTTTTTTTTTTTTTAACTATGGCATCTCGAAGTTGATTACTGAAATCATGACTTCTTATCCGGACTTCCCTGGGGCTGCCTCAAGAACTACTCTCAAAGCCTCCAGCCAGGGGCATAAATGCAAACTATTCTAAATTAAAGCTAAGTGAACGCTCGCTAAGGGCACGCCCTGTGGGGTATGAACCTCGGCTTAGGGCGTCACTGACGGGAGGACAGCAAGAAGCGACAGGCTGGATCGAATTCTTATCATCATTATTATTAACATGGGAATTTAAAGCTACGTGCTCAGCTGCGGCGCGGGCTGGCACTACTTCATCGTACAAGGGACGGGGGGACGAATTTAATCGGGGTCGCGGTCGCGGATTGCCTCGTCGGCGAGGTCGGAACTGATACCGTCCTTACAATCCTTTTTATATCCTACCAACGTCACCATGTCAAACATCTACCGTCATTTTAAACAAATCATAGATGATCATATATTTGGGTTGAAACGTCTTATTGTATTAAAATAGCAATATAAATCTAAAATATGCTACAAGTACCTATCATTAAATATTACATAATAATTTATAGTAATAACCTCTAAATTAATTTTACAAGTTAAGTGTTATTTTTAGGTACACACAGTACCTAGTCAAATCAGGTACTTCTACATTTGTCCCAAGCTTCGTAAATGTGACAGATGTCACTATCAAACAAACAATATTTTAATATCAAAATAACCTCACAAAATGAATAATCTAACACACGCGTAGCACGACAACCATAGAAACGGGTTTTCTACGGGTTTTGTCGACGGAAGAATAGACAAAATGACAGATTGTGATTTTTTGTCTGTCATATTGTCTATTCTTCCGTCGACAAAACCCGTTTCTATTTTGGTTATGATAAACGTGCGTAGAACACCTAAATAAGTACTTAAGTATGAGTTAAAAAATCTGTTTTTTTTTTTCGTGTTTTGGTATCGATACTTATCCGTAACGTACCTGCGTGAAGGTTACACAAAAAGTTAAGTCCGTTGATTTTTAGATTTTGTAAAGAGACTTAAAAACAAGTAACTAAACACTATGCTTCAGTGAACTATAATAATAAATAAATAAAATAAGAACTACTACGTCATAGGTGACTTTTTAATCACACCAACAATAAAATTACATGAGAGATAGTGGTAGACATTTGGCCAAGGATTTATTACTAAAATAACATTTTTCCAGTGTTTAATTTTTTATTCAACTCAGTATAAAAAATTGCACACATTTGTATTACAGGCGCACGGAGGAACTAATAGGCACCATGTACAGCCAGTACATGGCTACGGCACCACCCCTATCCTTAGAAGACCAAATACCAAAGCTGAAAAATATACCAAAAAGTATAGACTCAATATCTCCGAAACACCGTCTCATTTCTCAAGATAGCACAGACACAAACTCCTCAGCAGATATTAGACCAGTAATACCGAAAGATGAAACCTCCAAAGAGATTTTCACAGTTGAAAATCAAATTTCGAAAATGGAACCGGCTGTGTTGCCATTGCCAGTTCATAACAAGATAGTGTTGCCAGGTGATCATTTGGAAGATATTAATAGGGGTGATTTGCCTAATGTTATGAGGTCGAGAAGGAATATTTTGGAGCCTATTAAGAGAGAGGAGAATGTGCCAACATGGTCGTTGGCGAAAGGACCTTGTATAGTTGGTGTGCAGAGGAAAACTGTAACTAAGAGTGTTGATGAAGGTATGTGGATTTTGATGACCTTACTATGAACTTCTCATTAAACTGCCTCATTATCGGAGCCTATAGTCTCAGGTTTTAGGGTCCTGTCGATATATTTTGTAAAAATCTCATCGTGAAAACTCAGGTGAAGTGAGCGTGAAGTCAGCTGACACTATTGACAGCTCACTTCACATCTGTTTTTCATTTTATTCATTTTAAATAGACTCGTTTTCTTATAATAATATTTACTTAGTTTTAAAACTATTCATATCTATGGGTGATAGGTATTAATATTGTGCTTGACGCAAAAATTAATACTAAAATGCTATATACTTCGCGCGTTCGTGCTAGGGCTTCTGAATTCATCGGTTTGAGAAAAAAGTATGTTTCAGCCTTTTTTTCAGAGTAGTCGGATTGAAAACACTAACCTCACCTAGTTTTTTTAAAAATTTGATTGATGTGTGCAAGTGTTTATTTACACCTACTTAAAGAAATAAACTTATGTATCATTTATAAGTAATTATTCACTTTTTTAATTACAGATACAACAGAGATCAACAGCTTACTAATTAACGGGAAGAAAGTCCCTCCAGTCAGGAACGGTCTTCAGTCCAGTTCAGGAGAAATATCCACGATCATGGAAGGTCGCGTACAAAGTTTTCCTAGCGGTGTCAGTAAAGCAACTATAGACCTGTTTACCGCTGGTAGTAATAAAGGCTGATGGAAGGTTGATAGAAGGAATACTCATTTTGTATTGTTATAAAATAATATTTATAGAGTATAGCGAGGGAAAATGGCGCCCAAACGGGACTTATAAAAATGTATTAATTCCTGATAAATAGAACCCTACTGATTGATTTACCAATTGATATGGATCCACAATAACTGGAAATAACTTTAAAGTTCTGATATTCTTAAAACTTGAGTACGATCAAATTTGATCCCTTCTGGGTGCCATTGTCTGTATTGGCACCGAAATGGGACTAATATCGATGTCAATTACATGCTGTCACTGTCAGTAAGTATCTGTACTGATAATAGCAGTTTGGGGGTTATGAATTTTAAAAATTAACATTTAACAATAAATATCCATAAATCTCATTAAAAAATAGTAAAGGAAATGGCGCTTAAATGTGACTGATATAAAGATATCATTATTTTGAATAAATCAGCACATGTTTGATTCTACAGAGTTTGGGACAGTAAAATTATCACAATAAAATTATGTGGAGCAGTGAACCCATCACTTAGAAAAATAATAAAACTGCCTCGTGAGTCTAGTAGTCGCAAGCGCTCTTACTAAGCAGGAGGTCCTGCGTTCGATTCCCGGGTCAGGAAAAGTTATAGTGGATTATTCCATCTGGAATTTCTCAGTAGCAGCCAGGAGCCTGGATTTGTCGCCAGTTTCTAAGTCAAAGACAAGTAATTTATTTCAATTAGGCACATATAAGGCACTTTTGACCGTCAAAAACAAAGGCAATAGGCTCACCCCCTATTACATGGAACTTAAATATAACTGGTGAAATGTGGGTGCACTATAGTCGCACCTCTGCCTAACCTGTCGGGGAATACATTCGTGATGTTATATTATGTAAAACAATACAAATTACTGGAGTCCCATTTGGGCGCCATTTCTTTGCTAATGGCACCCAAATGGGAATAGTGTTGTAATTTCAAAAAACAAATTAAGAAACTTACCATTGACTGAGGAATTATAAACTCATTAGTTTTAAGTTTTTCATTTAGAGCTGATATTAATATCTAGTCTTAGTAGTAATAAAAACAACACAATAATTTTAAGTAATTTTGTAAATATCACTTACCCATAAGATATATTGATATTTTTGAGTAATAAAAATAAGGTTCTGAGTGTGTGTGATGTTTCCTAGTCGTAGATTTAAAATAAAGGTTAAGGAAATATCGGTTGTTTGATTGAATGCCAATGTTTAAGTATGTTATGACTGACTGAAAAGAACAATAAATGTCGGAATGTAACAACTTCGTTGTATTGCTAAAACTTTAGACACAGCAGCACAGAGCACTATATGCACAGCGGATACAATTTTCTGTAGTGAGTTCGAATCTTGGGTCGTTTTACTTTTTGCATAATTTGTATTACATTTTTTGTTTGTTTTTTGCTTTTTAAACATTTTTAATATCCTTTTTCAGTGGATTTTTTCGATTCGCTTTCTTTTTTCGGAATTTAAACGTTTTTTAAATCACTTCTATCTATTTTAAATACCCAAATAGGAGCCCACCAGTCCTGTCACTACCAAGGACCAAGGGGTATCGTGTACCTAGTAACTGGTTTGTGGAGATCAGACAGACTGTTGCTCAATGCAAAATACTGGTTTCAGTTGCATCTGGTTAGACTGGAGGCCGACCCCAAATATAGTTGAAAAGGCTAGGCAGAGAATAATGTACCTCGTCTTGTTTTAAAATGTAATTATTACTTTTGACGTGTAAAACAGTTTTTTACAGCCAATTTACAGAAATGAAATATCTATTCACTCAATATAATAAAGCAGAAGAGTTTTTTTTTGTTAGAACTTGCAAATTATAAAATTCTTTTTGCATTTGATAGCCTAATTCTTGAGATATGTTATTAGACTATTTAACATCAATTTATGACCCTTAGGAGACGAGCAAAAGAAAAAAAAGCCATAAAAACGCGAATAGCGCGGCCGGGTGATACTATGTAACGGGACTCAGTTAAAGGATATAAGTATTTTAAGTTAAAACAAGAAATATCTCGCGGACGAAATGGCGGGCAGAAGCTAATCATAACCAAAACGGCAAAAGGAGGTCAAATTAGCTACTGCCGTGGGGATGAGACCGAAGTCTCTCTTTATCAGTTTCTTGACATCATTTTGACATTGTATTATTACCTCATGATTGCTTACTGCTTAGCTTCATCATTTTTGGTGGCTAGGACTTAGACCGGCTCCTAGCCAAACCGGTTTCCGGAGTAGCTACGGACCTCCCGATATCTACAGAATGAAATTCAGTCCTATACAAAACTAACGTGAAAACTTCGCTTGCGCGATGAAGGATTTCAACTTTGTGAATTAATTACGCGTAACTCGTTAGACCTAACCCAAATGTGTAGATTTGAATGGGAATAAAATGGAATGAAGTTTCTTGTGGCATTTCTTATTTTTGTGTGGAGTTCTTGTTTTATATTTTATTTGTGGTTGTAATTTCGAAAATGCTTTTATGGTTTTTCCTACGAGAGCGAAGAAGAGCCTTGATTTCTGTCCGTGATGGCTTCGCGTGGTCTCATTGGATTTCAGCTTTATTGTACGACGCACTGTCTCTCTTGTATGACGCCTTATTATTGATTTTCAGACAGAGATATCAATAGGCTTTTAAGGAACGTTGAAAAGAGCGAAACGTTAAGTTTCAGTATCTATTCGTTTCAGTAATTTCAGTGCACTCGTAGCGACACCTTTACGGCTTCATGAAGACTATACAGTCACACAGCGAACAGCGAATTTGAAGACAAAACAGACGAGAGAGACGGTCAACACTGGATAGAGGACGCCACACAATTCTGAATCATGCTAGTTCAGTTTAGCGCCAAATCTAATAGTCGTCGTTTACCGAAACAATTGAATAACAACTTGAATCAAAGCAAAGCATTGAATTATTAGCTTTGTTAAGATATATAGTTATCACTCCCTCCGCCCTTTTAACACGCGCTTGTCAATTTGTTAGCGTCAAGATAGAGGGACATAGCCTTTTTTTTGAGGGTGGGTATTCATCAAATGACTTCTCCCGCTCTGGGCGGAGCGGGAGGGCCTGTCAGACTTTTACTGACTAAAACCCACCCGTGTTCCTTCAGTTGCCTCTTGCCAAGGGTCCTGGTATCCCTTTCGGACTTTCCCGCAACTGTAGCAGGAGGGACCTAGCCTTGGATTCCAAATCAGACTACATGAAAGTTTAATACTATAAATCTACTATTTGCTATCTTTGCAATAATTTTAGCTACCTCAATGCATACGTAGTTATTTAACAAAATACTTGGTTCCAGACAGACAGACAAATTAAAAATCCGGAGTCACACGTAATTTATTCGATTTATGCTCTAACACGTGTGACTCCGGATTTTTTATTTGTCTGTCTCTGATGCCTTGTTTATACCTTTTTAGTTGACTTTTTTGTCGTAGTTGGGTTTTAGTTTTTTACTAAAACCCATTGTTGGCAAATAATATTATAAAAAGTGTAAAAGCTTCTAATACTTTTAAACTGTTCTATTTAGTAACTAAATATAACAGTTTCTGTCTGTGTTTCTTCAGTTTAGGTACCAAACCCTCGTGAAATTTCAACAATATCGAAGGTTATTGCCGTCTGTGGCGTGTGACGCATGGAAATGATTCCCATGACGAATAAATGACAACTTTCAATGCTGCCATCTTGAATTTTTGTAACGAAAAGAGGCTCAGTCAGTTTATTAGAGTATCAATTTGTATTTTTAGCCTAAATGAGAATTTTTTGAGTATCGTGTTAATAAAAAGCAGGTTATTGTAAAAAAAAACGTATTTATTGCGTACATTATTATAGTGCAGTTATTTTGGTCTCTCTACACAATATTATAAGCTCTTCATGCTTAGTTTAAAGAGGCTGGCAGAAGTGGTACCTAACATTACGATCTAACTAAAATATAAAGTGTATCTTTTCATACACAAAACATTTCAAGGGGTCATTGTACTCATCATTATGAACAACTTTCAATATGGGACCAACCCTGAAATCGCGAAAATATCAGCTGTTCCCTACATTTTGACGAGCTATGCTAACATAAATCAACAGCTGATTGTTTTTTCGTGTGGTTAGTGACTAAACAGGTGTCAGAGCCGCACAAGGCTCTCTCGACACCTGATTAGTCACTAATCATACGAAAAATTTACTGTTTCCAATTCTGCTTACCTCTTAAAACATTGCCTCTAGACACATTATATAAAATCTACCTTCATTATATATACCACAGTCTATTTTAATTTCCATACAGTTGATGAAGGCAATCTTAGTCCCGAGTTGTAGTACTCTTACTCGGGACTAAATACTCCCGAGGCATTTTATTTGCTATCAGAGAGAGTTGGAGATATATAAGACGTGAAGTGCCATCCTTGTCTCGCACTGAAAGAATTTCATTATGACTGATACTACGCTGGGACTCGTATTTTGTTTTCAATATTACATTTTTAGAGCGTCAAAAAAAAATGTCATTCGTGGATCTTTGCAATCGTTACGGGTCGTCAGAAGCCCGAAAGTCGTGACAGCCAGTGTTACAAAGGGGTATCGTATTACCCAGTTACTGGGTTGTGGAGGTCAGATAGGCAGTCGCTCCATGTAAAATACTGGTATTCAGCTGCATCCGGTTAGACTGGAAGCCGACCCCAACATAGTTGGGAAAAGGCTAGGCAGATTGATGACGAATTTAGTGGACATTATAAATATTCGTAAACGAAAGATGAATCCGTCTAGTGGTCCATGAATCCCGATCCGTGACCATGCATCCATTTCATACCGAGACTCCTCCAGATCTCGGAAATCCGTTGGTGCTGGCAGTCATTTGTAGACCTTTCACAGTTATTGCGGGTAGACAGAAGCTCAAAAATCTTATAAACAGTTTTACGAAGAGGTATCGTATTAACCAGTAACTGGGTCGTAGAGGTCAGATAGGCAGTCGCTACATTTAAATACTGGTATTCAGCTGCATCAGCGTAACACACATAAAATGGCAATCGATCGTAATGCCTTTTCATTTTGACAGTTCAGCTACTTTCATTCGTTATTTGAAAAGAAAAAAAGGAAGAACAATTGTTTATTCTGTACAAACAAAACGCACATTACAAAAAATACACACATACAAAGTTGCCAAAAGCCTTGTATTCAAGCTATAAGTTCGACAATTTTATCTATTGCTTGATGTCAGGCCCAGGGACCAAAGACAATTTAAATTGCGTAATTACTTAGTCTGTGTTAAGACACTGGCAATTGACAGCAAAACCAACAATCAAAACAACATCATATTCCGATTGCAATGTGGAAAAATAATGAAATCAATCCTAACTAATATTATAAAAGCGAAAGAGTTTGTTTGTTACGCTTTCACGCTAAAACGGCTGTACAGATTTGGATGAAATTTGGCATATAGGTAGACCATGACCTGGATTAGGACATAGGATACTTTTGATCCCGATATTCCCCTCGAGTTCGAGACTAAAGGACGATTCACACATATCAGTGAAGCCACAGTTTCGACACAGTTCCGGCACAGTGCAAAATATTATTTCATACATTCTCATTCCAGTGTCGGCACTGACACTGAGACACTGACAAGTGGGGATGCGTTCATAGAGAATGTATGAAAGAATATTTTGCACTATGCCGGTACTGTGTCGGAACTGTGGCTTCACTAATATGTAAATTGACCTTTATGCGGGTGAAACCGCGGGGCGCAGCTAGTAATCCTTACATATTATAAAACAAAGTCCTCCGCCGCGTGTCTATGGTCGTGTACGCGATAAACTCAAAAACTACTGCACTGATTTTCATGCTGTTTTCCCCAATAGGTAGTGGTTCTCGAGTAAGGTTTTAGTATACAATAACCGACATCCACGCGGGCGAAGTCGCGGGCATCAGCTAATCAATAATAATAATTTGCGTTGTTGAGCAGAGAATTTTTCAAACCTATGAAGCAATGGATGTCAAAATGAAAGTCATTGCGATAGATTCTCATTTTATGTGTGTTACGCAATTACCTAGCTGGTTAGACTGGAAGCCAACCCCAACAGATGCTGGCTGTACATTCATACATACTAACATTTCTACATCATTCGTTTTAAAAATATTTCAGATGACACAATATTCGTTATAAAGACTGTGATACGTTCATTCATACTCAAAAGATTTGTACGTTATTATTATGATTAGTCTACTCCCATTTCTTGAATTCAACGCCATCTGGTGGTTTCATTTCAACTTTATCTTGACCTACTTGGTTCCAGTTTGTGCTTAGGACCGTACCTCCGGATTCAACCTGTAATTAGAAAAAACTTAATTATAACACAGAAATGTCAATGTACAATCAACAAACTTTAAGCATGCTCACTTAAGAAAATATTTCTGTGGCAGCGCTGCTAGTGACAAACCACACCCCTTCCTGGTTTCTCCCAATTGGAGACAATATGTATTTGTGTGAGTGTATTCGCACAAATCCATATTGTCTTATTGTTTGTTACACGTCTTGCAGGCGCAATAAAAACATTTAGCCATTGGTCAAAACGCATGCATTGGGCGATCGAGTCGTGAGCCGTGCTACGCGATCATCGCCTTAAAGGTGAGCATTCGGAAGATTTGTCGACTGTACATCAGTAGATTGCACCCATGCAAGGCAAGGGCGGGTCGCTAGTGAACTTTTATTTTAATTAATCAGTGTTGGGGTTGGCAACTATAGTCCTCCAGACCGTATTTCAGCCATAGCGGCCAATGTCAACGGAGACTAGCCGGCGCGGAAGATATTATAGTGTACAAGGGTGTGCGCAGACACAGGTGCACTCTCTCTTCCCTCACTCTCATATTCCGATGGGACGGCGACCCGACACGAGCGGAGAGAGATTAGGCGCCACGTGCGCTCAGGGCTCGGGGGTATCACACAGCCAACTTCCAAACTCCGGGCTGTTACTAAAAAATTCCTAATGGAAAATAACACTGCCCTACCCCGAATAAATTGGGATTAGGCCAGGAGAATGATGCTCGAATCAGAAATGAAGAGATCCGGAGGAGAACCAAGGTCACCGACACAGCCCGAAGTATTATTAAACTTAAGTGGCAGTGGTCAGGGCACATTGCTCGCAGAACAGATGGCCGATGGGGCTGAAAGGTTCTGGAGTGGCGATCGCGTACCGGAAGAGGTAGCGGTGGAAGGCCCCAAAAGGTGGACCGATGACCTGGGCCCTGTTTATCAAGAGTTACAAGTCTACACGTTCACAAGTTACCTAGAATGTTAATTTTCGTTAAATTCATGGCTCATCTCCATATTCATAATCAGCCTTAATGTTCCCACTGCTGGGACACCGGCAGCAGGTAATTTCAGTCTTTTGACCAAATAAAAAAAATAAAAAAAAACGAATTTAAACATCTATTGCGGTACTAAGCACGACACTTGTAAGACGGAATAGAGAGTCGCCGGACACTCTCAGGATTTGTTATGATTTTCTACAAGTTGTAACTTACAAATAATTTTTTGATAAACAAAATCATGAATAAAAGTGTTAAAATATAAGTAATTGTGAACTAAATAATGACATTTGTTAATACAACGCTTGTAACTTTTGATAAACAGGGCACTGGTCTAAAGGAACTTGCTGATCTCTATGTGTTCTTAACCAGAAAACCCTTCAAACCATAGCCAATATCGTCCCCGTAGAGCGAAAAGTCACTAAGTCGAAAAATGGCCAAATTGACTTATCAATGTCACTAAAATCAACATTTTCTTCTCTAAATATCTGTCTGACTATCATTTTTGTAACTGCCCTCGCTTTTGTTTTACGAAATGCTTTTCACGTGTTTTAGCTCTTATAATATAAAATTTATTTTATTTCATTCAAATTAAAGCTAAAAACATAAAGGTTTGTAAAGGTAAGCCAACGTTATAACGATTTTTATTTTCAAAAACTTTAACTCTCATTATCTCAAAACACGATTTTTCGACTTAATGACTTTTCGCTCTACGGGGACGATATATCCTGTTCACTGTGGTTTGTGGTACAAAATAATCTCGAGAAGAGCCAATATCTTGCAGACAGCTAAATTAGGGATAGGCGCGGATGTCATGAGAGAGCAATACGAGACGTTCGCTACTTCAAATGTTTGTGGTTGGATATCGCGGGCGACAAAATAATGACATTTGGTAATACAAGGCTTGTAAGTTTTTATAAACGGCACTGGTGAAGGCCGCGGGATCTGAGAAGCACAGAACCGGGTGAAGTGGCGGTGCTTGGGGGAGGCCTATGTCCTTTTATCGTATCTTTTTTTGTATCTAAATATTATAACTCAAAGGTGACTGACTGACTGACTGACATAGTGATCTATCAACGCAGAGCCCAAACCACTAGACGGATCGGGCTGAAATTTGGCATGCAGGTAGATGTTATGATCCGCTAAGAAAGGATTTTGATTAATTCTACCCCCAAGGGGATAAAATAGGGGATGAAAGTTTGTATGAAACTTTATCAATTTTAAACCGATTGGGCTGAGACTTTGCATGCATAAAGCTACTATGACGTAGGCATCCCCTAAGAAAGGATTTTGAGATGCAGGCTACATAAGATTAGTAACTTTTCAGCTTAAAATATACGTATTTCTTTCTGTATGCTAGCGCCATCTTCATTGAGTTATTTTGGAGAGAACTTTGAATTAACCATTTTTGTGCATAGTGTATAAACTATATTGCAAAAATTGATTTTTTTTATTTTAAATTGCAAAAACTATACCTAATTAATAATAATACTTCTTAACGCGAGCGAAGCCGCGGGCAATAATATTATAAATGCGAAAGTAACTCTGTTTGTCTGTCTGTCGCGCTTTTACGCCAAAACTACTGAACCGATTTAAATGAAATTTGGTACACAGATAGTCTAGAGCCTGAGAAAGGACATAGGCTACTTTTTATCGACATACCACGCGGGCGAAGGCTCGGGCGGAAGCTAGTCTTATATAGATTCTTTTCTACCTTGTGAATGTGAGAATGTTGTAGGCTTAGTAGACTGTAGACATTTCTTTTTACAATTTCTATTTTTTTTTTTTTAACTACTTACCTGAAACTTTTTGAAAGGCCTACACTGTCCTCCCGTAACTATTAACACTGTAATTCGAAAATATTGTAAAAGCCAATTATCTTTTAAAAGAGTAACCATGGAGTTTCTTGCCGGGTCTTCTCCATAGGAAACGACCAATTGGAACCGTGCACCTAGCTTCTGACGTTTCATAAGTGCCCATGTAGGTTTATGTGAAATATTATATATATATTTTTTTTTTTTGTCCAGCAGTGGAGGTCTTTCGGCTAAAATGATGATGATGAAGGGCATTTATGATGAATACTTACAAAACTC
The DNA here is from genome assembly GCA_949152455.1 of Lithophane leautieri. Lineage (NCBI taxonomy): Eukaryota > Metazoa > Arthropoda > Insecta > Lepidoptera > Noctuidae > Lithophane > Lithophane leautieri. The sequence continues at coordinate 4,805,593 of OX424486.1, forward strand.
TTGTTCATAGCTCGCCTCACTTCATCGGAACCTTCTCCGTATATCTTCTGAAAGAGAGCATTTAATGCAGCATCGCCTTCTGGTTTCTCTTCCTCTTCCTGTAATGAGAAGAAAAATAATACTGGGTCAAATTTAATTAGCTAGCGAAACGCCGCAGACATGCTGGGTATTTAAACTAATATTATAAAACTTTTTACAAAAAAATAACAAACAGACTCCAAAAAAAAAAACACTAAAAAGTGATAAATAACTTTAATTTCGGAAGTCGGTGTCTTTGCTTATCAATTTTCGTTTTTTGTCACCGACTTCACGTTTTGTTTGTGGTACCTACCCCACTCGAATACCACTACCTGATATGTTAATAACAGTGACGGAGTCACTTAAAACACGCTTTCACGCGCCTAAACGGCTGAAACGATTTTGATGAAATTTGGTATGGGGTATATACTTTGAAACGCTATACGCTACTTTTTAGCGGGATAAAAAGTGCGCGAAGCCGCGGGCGAAAGCTAGTCCATATCTAAATATGATAAAAAAGGAAAAAAAAAATTTTTTCGGGTCAACGTCCTCTTGTAGTTTAGTTAGTTAAAATATCAGTTTAAATAGAGTTTTTTTTGGGTAAACTTTACAGACGTGCTAGTTATCGTAATCTTAACACGATAAACCACCACCATCACACGTACCACCATACATAATTATTTCTGCCAAGGTATGTAGCTGTTTCGCTTTGAAAAATAACTTAAAAAATCTTAGCTAATATTGTAATTGCGAAAGTGAGTTTGTTTGTTACGCTTTCACGCTAAAACGGCTGAACGTATTTGGATGAAATTTGGCACAGGGGTAGACCATGACCTGGAATAGGACATAGGATACTTTTTATCCCGATATTCCCACGGGATCGAGACTTACGCGGGAAAAAATCGCGGGGCGCAGCTAATTATTTCACAAAAAGCAAAAATTTCTTACCATTTTCTTCATTTCCTTTTCAATCTTATTCCAGTCTTTTTTGAACAGTTTCGGCGGCTGCTGTGGTCCAGACGCGTCTATTACAGCTGTAACATAATGCAAGCAAGTTTAATAACCTCTGTGTATAGAGATATAAATATAGTATAGAGTACGCGCAACAAGCTATGAACAGTAGACACGGGTTTGAACAACACGACGTTCCTCACCACACTCACTCACTTGTCAGATCGAGATTCATTCATTTGTATGTCACAGTGAAGCGATACAAAATGTTATTTTGAGGTGTTGGGACATTTAATCATTTTGTATGGGACATTTGAAGTGCTTCTTGTATGCCCCACTCAACACTAACCTATAGCTCACTTGTCTACCATGCGCACTAAGCGAATTGTGCAATGTGTATTATTTTAATTTATTGTAAATATGAGGACTATGTGGATTTTTGTTTTTCGTTCTCAGTTAGTTTTAACGATGGTCTGGCAATTTGAGTATTTTATGCGACCTACCCAAATGTCCTTTCTTTGGTATTGTTCGTCGAGTCGTTGAGCTCCTTAAGTTCTGAGTTGAGCTCCACTATTACTGACAAATGCTTGCACTGACTGGACAGGTCCACTCAAATCGTTGTGGTTCTTTCCTCAAAAGACCATTTCAGACGCTAATCTACATGGTCCTCATATGGTCTGACCAAGATTATGTCTGGACTTTAAAAGAGACTGTGACCTCTGAGTTTGTTTAGGCCTTTCTTCTCAGAGTAGTCAGATAGGAAACGCCGACCTCATCTAGCTTATTTTTAATATTTTATAATATGACGTGTAAAAGTGATTCCAATATCCTATTTACAGAATAAACAATTTCATTTCATTTCATTTCAATACGCGCACTCTATGTAATATTGTAACTCTATGCCTCTGAGTATGTTTCGTTCTCTTTTTTCAGAGTAGTCAAGTAGTAAACATCATTATTTATTTTTGTCTAACAACTCGCACCTGCTTCACACGCTTTTTACGAAAAAATGTGATTCATGTTTTTTCAAATTGTGCCACATCAATCATAATTTTCTAATTTAAATACTTTTCACTTATTAAACCATCTAGAGCATGAGATCCTGGTTTAGAATTCCAGGTCAGGCAAAGTGTTATAGGGTTTTCCCAACTGGAATTTCCCAGTAGGAGCCCGGAGACACAGGCGTGATGTTCTGTTATTAAAGCAGCCGATGATACGCCTTTTTTTTTTTGAGCTTGGAATATCATCAAATAACTTCTCGCGCTCTGGGCGTAGCGTGAGGCGTGTCAGACTTTTAGACTAAAACCCACCCGTGTTCCTTCAATTGCCTGTTGCCAAGGGTCCCAGTATCCCTTTCGGACTTTCCCGCAGCCCTAGCAGGATGATAAAGGCCTACATTAAGATTATGAAATCTCACTCACCCTGCGGGATAGCCTTAACATTATCCTCTTTCCTATCCCCTTCCAACTGTGTCCACCTCAACCCTTCCTTCTTCCGTAGCTTAACCTCTATTTTGGATGGGGTGACAACATGGATACACATGTTAGGTACTACTTCATGGGCTAAGTCTAGTTCTAGACTGTATTCAGAGTCCGATTCAGGTAGTGCACTAGATAGAGATAGCTGGAATGATAAAACATTTTGATAAGTACCTATAGTATTTTGATACTTTTTCTTTTCTTAGGCCCTAGACAAAGTGACATTCTATCAGCGATAACGATGATGGGAAAGGCAAAGATGCATAGGACTGACATAAGCTATCGAAAAACTAATTTCAATCTTAAAGTCGTTGTAGAAATACGAAACGTTTCGAAGCGATTGTCACTTGTCTAGCTAGGCCCTCTTGTTGACAGAACTTTGGTTAGTTGTTATTTTATTGTCTGATTTTAGTGGCCACGTTGAGTCAGCATCAGTGGCATTCTTTAGGTTTTCAAAGGTGCAAGTGAGCAGGCACTTAGGCCACTCCACCAAGTGGAGCATGGCACCACACTCGCACTGGGTGTTAGATGGGTCAGTCATTTCCCACTACGGCAAATTGTGTTTGCCTTCACAAGATCATCAGTTTACCATGTGGGAGGACTTCCAACGTTACGTCTTCCAGAACCTTTCGGCTCCATCGAGAGTAATGCTGACCACTGCCACTTAAGTACGGCAATTCTTTGGGCTATGTCGGTTACCGTGGTTCTCCTGCAGATCTCTTCATTTCTGATTTGATCACGTAGGGCAACTCCAAGCATAGCCCTCTTCATTGCCTTTTGGGCTGACTTTAAGCTTTCTAATAAAGCCACGTGAGTGACTTTGTTAAAGTGCCATAGGTCATCATGGTTGTTGGTATGTGTTGTTACTAATAAATAGACATTATACTTACACTTCTTTCTCCATAATTGACTTTAACTTTATCCTTAGGTGCATTCTTGACGAGTATTGTGATGACAACTTGAGCCTCTGTTTGATACCAGTCATGTTTTATTTTATGCCGCGGTGGCTGTAAACAAATGTAACACAAATCAGAAACATATTGATACTTACATAAAGTTACCAACATACCATTTCGCAGTCAGTCTACTCATTTGCCATCCAATATCATACAGACTGCGTAATGTGTATGTTATTTTATTTACTATGCTACACACAGTAGAATAACGTAAACTTTTTTTAAGATTCCTTTTTTAGAACAAAGAACAGCCATTTTTTCATGAAAAAAACTTAAGAAAATAATGTTTCTAGATCAGATGGGATCTTTGAGCACTACTGCTACTGTTAAAATCATTACCATCATAAATACATTTTTAATTTATTTTTCTAGGAGAATGAAATAAATGTAAATTCATAATTAGTATCATATTTCATTGAAATGCAAACGGTTCAGTATTTTCATTACAAACTTTCTATGAGTCACTTTTACTGTTTTGTGAATACTATAACAGTCATCATCAGCCTAGCCTTTTCCCAACTATGTTGGGGTCGGCTTCCAGTCTAACCGGATGCAGCTGAATACCAGTATTTTACATGGAGCGAATGCCTATAATATGACCTCCACCCAGTAACTGGGTAATACGATACCCTTTGGTAAGACTGGTTGTCAGACTTTCGGGCTTCTGACAACCCGTAACGACTGTCAAAGATCCACAAATGACAACCGGGACCAATAACGTTCTTTCCGAGGCACGGAGGAGTCTCGGTATGTAAAGATGGTCACCCATCCACGGACCAACCCCGGCAAGCGTAGCTTAACCTGATGTATCGACCCGTGGGGCTGTTATTACGTAGCCACGAGCTCTTCAACACTTTTACTGTGAATACTATAACAGTGACATACAACAAAGTGTTCTAATGTTATTTCAAGATGACCATCTTTTATTGGCTCCTTGCCAGTTCCATCCCTAAGAAACTAGTCAAATATTCATGACAAAGCAAATCCAAAGGAATTACTTTTTACTTCTATGAAATGTTATTAAAAAATGCACAAGCCACCAAAATGGCCATTATGACGATGGTCACTGTCAAAATTTCTCATATTATTGAAATAATAATGTTTGCAAAGGTGGAATTTTTGGTTTTGTCATTGTTATGATCATCTATACCAAATATGGATTAGCTTTTTCTGTTTTTGGTAGATAAGTAGCAACCATAGCAACAACTTCCAGTATGTTCTGGCTAACTATTTGGAACCATTATAAATATATCACAACTTCATATTTCATTGTGAACCAAATCCAAAGCACAATTAACATTATCAATAGACAATTAGATTGCTATAGACAACTAATACCTAAAGTAAGTTTTCTTTTATTTTCAAAATTGGTTAATCCGTACCTTTGGCGAGACCATATGCATAAAACTTACCACGGTAATGCATTTTAATATTGTTAATTGTACTGGTTTATTATAAAAACATGTAATACTTGTATCAAGGTGATATTGCCATTGAATCTATCTCTTTTTAGTTGAGTAGTTTTGTTTTTAAGCCATATGCCAGCCAGTTATTTTTAAAAGCTTGATGTAAACCTTATTATTCCAAAAGGGGTGTTCCTACATGTTGATCATTGTTATAAATATTTTAATTTGTGTTAGGAATATGGCATTAAGTCTACATCTAGTTATACAGAAGCAAGAAAACAAAAAAGGTAATCTTTTCAAAAAGTGCCATAAATTCTTATATGAAAATTGTATGTTAGTAAAAGATAGAACCATACCTGGATAATCGTATTATCTTTAGTCTCAGTCATGTTTCTTTCTCCGATGCCCGGAAAAAGTAAATCTCCCAGAAATCTTCAAAAATATTTATTTTTACACCGACACACAAATCGGCAGATTTTTCTAGACTGTTGGTGCGTTCAGAATTTATGTTTGTGTTCGAATTTTGCAGCAATTCTTGCAAAAGACCTGCAGAAAACAATAATTACATTTCTTTGAAGTTATTGTAGCAACTGTAGTTATTGTAGCAAGTCTGTGTAAAATGGCTGAGATAATATTTAATACTGAAATTCATAATTTATTAAATATCGACGCTTCAATATTGTTTGGTATTGGTTTTTGAACAACTCACTCAGCATGAGACTTCATTACACGAATATTCTACTCTGAAAATTACTGTTTTTGTTTTCATGCAACTGCTATAATTTTATAAAACTGTTCTCTTCAACGTTATATAGTGCTTACTTACTTAGTGCTAGGTAATGTTTTGAATAACTTTTGTTATACCTTTGAGCTTTGTGCTGAAAATAAAAGACAAAATTAATGGTTACTCGCCGTTTCAAATTCCGATTACTTGAAACAGAACGTTTTTGTCAAGGTCAAAAAATTGACATCAAAACGAAAAAAGCTAAATTCTCTTCTCTGTGGCGAAATTAATTGTCAATGTCAATGATCATTTTGTGATTTTGTTTTGAAGTAGGTATTGCAAAAAATAATTTATGGTTATTATTAATTCAGAGAGTATTTTTATTAAAACATAAAACTCTCTACGAAGCCTTTATCTTAGGTCGTATGATGCGGGTAAGCAGTACTTAAAGTTTTTTCCGTAAACTTTCTTGTGAGGTTAAGTATGTATGTGCATTTAATTCTTATTTACATAATTATTGCATTTTTAGTAGATCTCTTATCAATAAGACAAAAAACCAGTAAACTTTGGAAGGTCATGTATTGTTTTAATGAGTTTTACTTTTAAACAGTAGCTATTTCTGTAACATTCATTTCCATTAATAAAATTGAAATGCAAACCCATTTTTATTTATTTTGAATCATTAGTATAGGAGGTCAGATAGGCAGTCCAGTTTGATTGAAAGCCGTTCCCAACATAGTTGGAAAAAGGCTAGGCAGATTGATTGCTTCATTGATAGTATTGAAATCTGAATACAACGGGTACATTAAAATATACAACTGAAAAAAAGACCCGGCATTAGGCCTTTATTAAAAGCATTTAACGTCAATCTAACCGTGCGTTTGCACTGGCGAAATATTCAAGACAAAACATGTTGAAATCTTAACTTTCTGTCAATGTTCCATACAATTTTTGACAGGAACTAGAGATTTCAACATGTTTTGTATTAAATGTTTCGCCAGTGCAAACGCACGGTAAGTAACGAAACAAAAATACACGCAACAACAACAAAAAACGCTGTCAAGGCGATTGGCACACGGCACTGCGCACCGCCGCGGTAGGCGGTCTCGTGTCGCATTGGCCTCTATAAATCCGCTGATGCCTGGCGGTACCTACATCGCCACATATGAACTACGCATCAAAGACCTGACGTCACACAAAAACCTGACGTCACATAAAACCTGCATCGCGCAATTAAAGTTTGCCGTGCAATGGATATATATACAAGAACCCGACATCAATCGTTGGGCAGTTGCCCGCCAGACACAACACCCGTCTGGTCGGAGGATCTATGTTCTATGTTATGGGTTTGGTTTCCGCACTTAGTCCTTAAGGTGGACCATTGTGCGTGCTGGTCGGAGGATCCTCCCTTTTCTATGGTGGATGAGTGAACTTTACACCCTGTTCCTCATACCCCTAAATGCCTAACACGACAGCGCGGTCGACCCGGTAGAGACCGCGGTGGTGCGCGGTGCCATGTGCTAATCGTCTAACTCATTCAAAACATTGTGCTTCTTACGTACCTGTAGAAATCTCTAACTTTAATAAATGTATTTCAAAAAGTATCTTCTTACTATAATAAAATTAAGCAATATCATTTGGCTTTCCAGAATTGGTACCTAAACCTACTAAGAACAGTGACACGTTTAGATTTCATACGACAAGCGAGTACCCGAAGCATGTCTGGTATCAAGAAGATAGCAGTATGTCAGATGACATCCGTCGCTGATAAGGCAGCAAACATGGCGGTTGTCAGTAGTTTAATCAGTAAAGCTGTTAAAGAAGATGTACAGGTATGTTTAGACAGAAAATATTTGAAATATTGTCAGAAAAAAGCATGTTATTTATTTATTTTATTATTTATGTACACACAGTAAAATACATAGAGATACGACATAATTATAATATGAGTACAAAGGTACTGCTTATTTCTTAAGAAATTTCTTCCAGCAGACCTGCGAAAGGAGAAATGCAGACAATAATGTAGAGAACAAGAAGAGAAAAACATGATTATGCGAAGTCTTAACTAAAAATATTAAATATACCTGCACATACTACACATTGCTGATATTTGTCAGAAACAAAGGGTGTTGCTGGTATTTGTCAGACAGAACAAATTAGTTTAATGATATTTGTCTGAAGAATTTAGTCCACAGATATAAAATTCTTCAAGGACTTTCTAATTAAACTACAATAGTTTTTGGTCCGCGCGCGGCCCGGCCGCGGTCAGACAGGTTAAGCCTAGTTAATTGATTCAGGCGTGACTTAGCGGAAATCCATTATAAAAGTCAATAGACGAAGATATATTTAGTAACCTATTCCGCTTAACTAACACGTGTTTCACCTCTCGACGAGGCATCCTCAGGATGATGATTGACCAATCGCAAACCAGAACACGACTTGTTGCCACACCGAGCACTGGACGCAGAGTTAAGCAGAATAGGTTACTAAATATATCTTCGTCTATTGTATTTTATTAATAAGCCTACTGATATTAAAATAAGTTTTTTTCCGTCTTCTTTTAATCCTAGCGTAATATTATAAAAGCGAAAATGTGTTTGTTTGTTAACACATTCTCGGACACTGAATGAGACACAATTGAAGTTTTATTATCATTACGTCTATGGACATTTACTGTCCGCGTAAGTGTTAAGCTTTCATGCTATAACGGCTGAACGTATATGGATAAAATTTGGCACATAGGTAGACCATGACCTCGAGAAGGACATACAGGTTTTTCCCGCGATGGCTACAATATCTGATGATTATGATATTATTTTGTTTTTTTTCAGATGCTTTTCTTCCCAGAAGCCTGCGATTATCTCTGTGACAATAAGAATGATACACTAAACTTCGCTGAGCCGATCATAGGTGGTGCCACAGTTGGTGGATACAGGAAATTGGCAGCTAAGCATAATGTTTGGTTGTCTATGGGTGGCGTTCATGAAAAGGTTTGTATCTTCTATCTCTTTTAACTGTCTGTAAGGGTCATTTCACATAGACACGACTCGCATATCTTAAATAGTGATACAATATCCACTGTGTTTTTTTTTTAAATCCCATGTCTCTAGGGCATTAATGAGACCATTTCAAAGAATCTTTAACAAAAAAACACGTTGTAGAACTTATTATCTAGGTATACATAAATATACAAATCTCAGCCAGAGTGCGAAAATAATATAGCTTTGATAGTTTTATTGTCCCTGGCCACAGATTCGTAAAGATGGTTCACTCCGCAAAATCATTTAAATAAAAAGCGACTCTAGCTACGACACAATAAAGTGCAATTCAGGTCGCACAGCGCTAATTACCCACACTTATATTCACCTAGAAGTTGCCTCTCTTTCTATCGCGTCACTCTTATATTTTCTGACTACGTTACGCTCACTGAATTGGCCCGATAGGACGAGACCGCCGCGTACTTGCAGCTTCATAACTAAAATGTTAAGTGCGCCTTCTGTACTATTCTGTGTCAGAGCGCGAAAGTAAAATAGAACATTGGCATTTATTGTACCTAGATTAAAATGAAATTCCATGTTATCACGGGTTGGTTACTAATCAATTTTTAATGTGTATATGATCGATATAACATAGAATTGATAACACAATCTTAGTGTGTTAACATTTTTGATAAATGCTTTATTGTGTTGTCAAACGCAAGTCAGTAGTAACACTAGAATTACTAAAACCGACCTTACTACCACGAAATAGAGGTGCCATCAAAGTAAAATTGGTACTTATATGCACGATAATCAGCCTTTATGAATGTTTCCACTGCTGGAACACATGCCTCTTCTCTGTGAGAGGGAGTGGGCCGTAATCAAACACAACCCAGTGCGTGTTGGTAGATGTCACATGTTTTCGAATTTTTGGTTCTGGAACATGTCGGATTCCTCACGATATTTTCCTTCACCGTTTTGAGAGCAGTGGTTGTGAAATTATTTACACAAAGTAAAGCGCCTGTCTAGGGTCCAAGCCACGACCAATAACTCGGTAAGTCACTGGGCCAGCATTGCTCGTACGATACAATACATGCGGTTGACTAAAAACATCATCATCTTTTCCCTATTTTGTGGGGGTGAAATTCCTGGCTTCGTTCAACGAAGCTACCACCAAAGTACCTGTTTCTACCGCCACGCAGCATCGCTACTTTGTTCTTTTTCAGGCTGAGTTCTGAGTGACGGCGCACCGCGCAGGCGGAATGAACGGCGGATAAAACAAATGTTCGGGATGTTCGAGCTTGTCCGGAGTGCGAGCGGGCGCGCGCATTTCACGCTCATCGATTCGCTCATCTATACGCGTATTTTGATTTTTACTTGCAGAGTGGCGGATAGTTTTGACGTTTCTCATAATACATGCCGCGATAACTTTGTATGAACGTATACGTAAGAGATCGAGAAATCAAATTCATAATCCTCATTAATTACAATGTTATCCATACACTATAACAATGAGTATCATTCGAAAGCACCAAGTTTCACTTTATATTGGAAAAATGAACACGAATGAATCGTTGATTTAATATTCTGACAGGACGTTATTACAATGTCATGTCATTGGGTTCGTTGCTATGGCAACGGTAGTACCATTGGAACAAACAACAGCGGTGCGCCGTCACTCAGGACGCCCACTAGACAAACGCGCACGCATCAATTTTCAAAATCCGCTCCGCAATCCGCCTGCGCGGTGCGCCGTCACTCAGAACTCAGTCTAAAGGAGGATCTGTAATGGTAGTCCGCGAAATTCAAGTTAGATTTGTTTCACAACCACTTTCAGTCAAGCCAAAGCTGGCTTGACAAAAAAAAAAGATAGGCAGTCATGGAGACTGCCCTGCTGACAGAAATGCAAACTAAAAAAACTGTTTTTTATGATGTAAACAATATTCATCATCATTATCATTATTCTGTTGCACAGTATTAGACAAAAAAAAAAACAATATGATTAAAACTTAAAACTGGTATCAGCGCCATCTATGTTCTCAAGGAAAGCACTACTGAACCAATAATAATACCCTCCATCCTCAAAGGTCGGTCAACGCGTCTGAAGTAGTTTTCACTTCAATAAACCTTCCCACTCTTTATTTTTATTTTTTCAGGATGTTGAATACCCCTCAAAAGTTTGCAACACCCATATAATCATAGACAATAAAGGGAACATAGTGCAGACTTATCGGAAGTTGCATTTATTTGACGTTGAAATACCGGAACGTAACGTTCGGTTGAAAGAGAGCGACTTTTGTATGCCGGGGAACCATATTGTTGCTCCAGTTGATACTCCTATTGGAAAAGTTGGTGAGTTCCCTTTCATAAGACAAAACATTTTTATCATCAAATCCATCCTTGCCTATCTTTGATAATTTATTAAATACTCATTATCCTTACTAATATTATAAATGCGAAATTAACTCTGTCTGTCTGTCGCGCTTTCACGCCAAAACTACTGAATCGATTTAAATGAAATTTGGTACACAGATAGATAGTAGAGCCTGAGAGAGGACATAGGCTACTTTTTATCGACATGCCACGCGGGCGAAACCGCGGGCCGAAGCTAGTTGTTTATATAGGAACTTTTGGCTAAGTAATAAGACCAGCACGAGTCAATCAATCAGGTTAAGCTACGCTTGCCGGGGTTAGTCCGTGGATTGGTGACCATCTTTACATACCGAGACTCCTCCGTGGCTTGGAAAGCACGTTAAGCCGTTGGTCCCGGCTGTCATTCGTAGATCTTTGACAGTCGTTACGGGTCGTCAGAAGCCTGAAAGTCTGACCAGTCTTACCAAGGGGTATCATATTACCCAGTTACTAGGTTGTGGAGGTCAGATAGGCAGCCGCTCCATGTAAAATACTGGTATTCAGCTGCATCCGGTTAGACTGGAAGCATACCCCGACATAGTTGGAAAAGGCTAGGCAGATGACTCGTTTCTATAGTTTGACCTCACCGCTGTACCTTACCTTAGGAATGCGCAGCTCGCGGGGGGCAGCGTTGACGAATGAGCGGCCTGCACTGTCCCCCCGTGAGCTACGCACATACCTTCGGCGCGGTACGCAGCGGTGAGGTCAAACTAAATTAATGTTATTTGGAACGGAACTTTTTTGAATAGAACCTTTGTCAAAACTTGAGTTTTGATACTATAAAAATTACTAAAGACTGCAGTACCGAAATTTTTGATAAAATCATCCTTATAAAACAAAACCCTCCGCCGCGTCTGTCTGTCGTCCTGTACGCGATAAACTCAAAAAATCCTGCACCGATTTTCATGCTGTTTTCAACAAATGGATAGAGTGGTTCTCGAGTAAGGTTTTAGTATATACTCGTAGCAACTGAAATTCACGCGGGCGAAGTCGCGAGCATCAGCTAGTAAATTATAAAAAAACATTATTTTTGAATTGGATAGCCCAATTCTTGGGGCACGAGCAAAAAGAAAAAAAAAATAATTGGAAAGAACGTTAAGCAACCCGCCCGCGCTATTATAGCGCGGACGGGCTATGCGATGCGACGTCTGAGGCCGAAATTTTACGCGAACGAAGCCCGGATCTACTAATAAAGTAAAATTTCTTTCAGGTCTCGCAATATGCTACGACATGCGTTTTCCAGAGCTGAGCACATCACTCAGCATAACGACAGCAGAGATACTGACCTACCCATCTGCGTTTACGCAACACACGGGGGCAGCACATTGGCATGTGTTACTTAGGTAAGTAATTACTGATTTTGAACTTTGGGTGATGCTTAGAAAATCCTAACTCATATTATAATTGCGGAAGTGAGTTTGTTTGTTACGCTTTTAAGCTAAAACGGCTGAACGGATTTGGATGAAATTTGACACAGGGTATATCATGGAATAGGACATAGGATAGCTACTTTTTATCCCAATATTCCCACGGAATCCAGACGTACGTGGGTGAATACGCGGGGCGTAGCTTGTCACTACATATTATAAAACAAAGTCCTCCGCCGCGTCTGTCTGTCTGTTCACGATAAACTCAAAAACAACTGCACCGATTTTCATGCTGTTTTCACCGATGGACAGAGTGGTTCTCGAGGAAGGTTTCAGTATATAATAACCGACATCCACGCGGGTGAAGCCGCGGGCATCAGCTAGTAATAAAAAATTGTAAAAGAGTAAATACAAGATTTTTTTCTATTACAAAAGAGGTTGGGTTCAATTCCTGGCGAAACTAGGAGGAGGTTTGCATAAAAACTATAAAAACATTTCTCATTTTCCCCAAAAATTCAAATTGTTTCTGTGACCAAAAGACTCTTTATCATACCACTAGCTGCGCCCCGCAGTTTCACCCGCGTAAGTCTCGATCCTGTGGGAATATCGGGATAAAAAGTATCCTATGTCCTCTACCGGGTCATGGTCTACTCATGTGCCAAATTTCATCCAAATCTGTTTAGCCGTTTTAGCGTGAAAGCGTAACAAACAAACAAACTCACTTTCGCATTTATAACATTAGTTAGGATTAATTTTCGCCCTAAAAAAATCAATTTGTTCCGATATAACAGATCTTTTTCCCTTATCCAGAGCCCGAGCTATAGAAAACCAATGCTACGTCATAGCAGCAGCTCAATCAGGTACCCATAACGCTAAACGCAAGTCCTACGGGCACGCCATCTGTATAGACCCGTGGGGCGAAGTCCTAGCCGACTGTGAAGAGGCGTCTCCCTGTTATAAGGTGGCGGAGATCAGTGAGAAGAAATTGAAAGATGTGAGACGAAATATGCCTGTTTTTCAGCATAGGAGGTATACATTTTGGATTTTATGATTTTGTTATTGTATTGAAGAACTAGTTTTATTTAATAGATTAATTTTTAAACCTCACACGAAAAGTAACGCGTTATTATGAACACAAACGTGGCGACTTCATTTTCTACTATTTAGAAATATTTGTTCTGGAATAAGGTATACAATTGGATCAGAGGTTTGGACCAGCTTAATAGGCTCCAGGTTCAATCAATCTGCCTAGCCTTTTCCCAATTATGTTGGAGTCAGCTTCCAGTCTAACCGGACGCAGCTGAATACCAGTATTTTATATGGAGCGACTGCCTATCTGACCTCCACAACCCAGTAACTGGGTAATATGATACCCCTTGGTAAGACTGGTTTTCAGACTTTCGGGCTTCTGTCGAGCCGTAACGACTGTCAAAGATCCACGAATGACAGCCGGGACCAACGGCTTAACGTGCTTTCCGAGGCACGGAGGAGTCTCGGTATGTAAAGATGGTCGTCACCCATCCACCGGCCAACCCCGGAAAGCGTAGCGTAACCTGATGGATCGACCCGGTGCGGCTGTTATTACTTAGCAAGGAGCTCCTAGGCTCCAGGTTACGGGTTCAAAACCTGTTACCAATGTTTCTTGTAGTGGTCCAACAACGGACAAAAAGGCTATAAAAAAAAAAGTAACGCGTTCGCCACGATGTTTTCCTTCACCATTTAGGGACCTCGCGCACCAGACGACCATGACTCCGGCCAGTAGTGGTCCCTGACCCGGTCGGCGGCTAGTTGGCCGTTGCGACTTGCGACCAATTGCGCGATTCGTATCGGTTTCTATAATTTACCAGAGGGCCTAGACAAGTGACAATCGCTTCCAAAGCGTTTCGTATTTCTACAACGACTTTCAACAGGATTGACATAAGCTTTTCGATAGCTTATGTCAGTCCTATACAATTTTGCCTTTTCCATCATCGTTATCGCTGATAGAATGTCACTTTGTCTAGGGCCTCTGGTCTTCAACAAAGGGTATTACTGACTCTTCAAGTTCCTCCTTCATCTTCAAGAATTCTTCTCTTGTAAGGGCGCCTTCGCTCTACAACGACTTTCAACAGGATTGACATTAGTTTTTCGATAGCTTATGTCAGTCCTATACATTTTTGCCTTTTCCATCATCGTTATCGCTGACAGAATGTCACTTTGTCTAAGGCCTCTGGTCGCTGCGACTACTGGTTGTGGTCGTGGCCGTCTAGTGTGCGAGATCCCTTATAGTCAGTAATGTCTAAGATTAACAATACATTTTTATTCGTTTAAAAAGCCACATTGGTATTTGCGCAAGCTCAAACCCGTAATCTAGTACTCCAAAACCTGGCCTCTTAAGGCCTTAGGGTATGGCCCTACCCTACCTCAAACTTTGTCTCGCTCGCACCATGCTACTCGCGGCCTGAGTGAGAGCGAGACGGAGTGGGGTGCTGGCGGCTCTCAAGCCTCGAATAGTTTAGGTAATTGCTTTTTACGGTGAAAAAAAGAGTTATTTGAAAAAAATAAACATAAGACCTGCTTTATAGTTTTTATGATCTAATTTGAAGTATTTTTTTAATACTAGCGGTTTATACTTCGGTTTAGAGGTAACTTTGGATTTTTTTTCTGTCCAGAAAATGTTGTGTGTTTTCGCCAAACATAGAACCTAGCATCAATTCTCAGCTTAAACATAAATATTTATTAAAAAAATAATGCTACAGTATTTTTGGCATAACGGAGGATCATGCTAAGCAATTTGAGGGAGGGTAGGGCCATAACCTCCGAACCATCTAGACATTTTATTTCTTTCAGTTGTCAAATACTTAGTATTTTTTTTATCCTTATTTCCAGACCAAACGTATACTCCTTATACTGTTTAAGTGTTCGGAAGGATCTGCTACCTTCCCACATCGAGGCGTCCAATCTCCCACCGGCCACTCTGTCCGCTCCGCACACAGAGTCGCACGCAGTCAGTCCGAACGAACCGCACTACGCTTTTGGACACGTGAAAGTTCCTGAAACTTGTGTCTTCTTTAAGTCGAAGCTGTCTTATGCTTTTGTTAATTTAAGGTGAGTTTGGATCTTATAACGGGGAGGATAGAGTTTATTTTACTGCAAAAGTTTTAAGTGATAGTTTCAATATGTATCTAAGAATGTGTATGGAAATATGTGTCTTATTTTTTAAGCAATGAGATTGGTATTTGATTGAATTTGCTTGCCGTCCTACCGCATCTTGAAATTTTTACTGATATTCTATGAGTCACTGAACTAAAAGAATTAGAAACGCAATGAACCTCAACACGGTTTTCACTGATAATAAAATGTCAACCATAGACACGTTAAAATAAGGTCGAAAATTAATAAAATCACGAATGAATCAAAGCGCTCAGACACGCGGATACATTTATATTCTACTTTATTTCAAGGTACACAAGGATAATATTTCTCTGACTGATAAAATCACTATCCTTTATGACATAGAGTCTATGTGAATCAATGAAAGAACAAAATAATGTCACAATTTATTTTTAACTTTATAACGCTGACATAACAAAATACCTTGTGATATATTGCAATTAAATAAAAGAAAATTTAAAACTCATATAAAAATTACACTTTGTAAATAAGCTTATTACAAATTAGAGGATTATATCCAAGATAAGAATGCTTGGAAACATGCTGGTCTTGCTCCATAGGACAATTTAGAGTCTGGACAAAATCAAACTGGTTGCTAATTTAGTTATAATATACAACTAAATTAGCAACCAGTTTGATTTTATTATTTGTATATCATAGATTTTTACACTCTGTGATTGCTTAAACTCACGCACTGACTTATTAGTATTACTTGTAACGATGTTAGGAATATTGTAATATCGTATACTTTTACAATGTTTGTAAATATGTGAGCACCATGTAGCTATCACATAACTAATTGATTTGTCATTGCTCCATTTATAATTCTTTTTACCTTTTGTGGGACAGTAATCTTATTGTAGGTGCATCGTCTTCACATTTAATTATATAATTCATGTATACAAAATATTGTAAAACATTTTTTAAAAGAGTTACGCTGGAGTGTCTTGCCCATTCTTCTCCATACGAAAGCTACCTTTTGGAATGGGCAACTAGAATCAATTCTATTTCTTTGTTTTTCATTGACGTTCAAAAGTGCCTTTTATGTGCCTATTTGAAATAAATTATTTGACTTTGACTTTAAGGGTGATATTTCTTTGGAAATTCAAAAATTGTGTTTTCTTCTATATATTTTTTTTTCAGATGTGTAATTCCTGGTCACGTATTAGTAGCACCAATTAGAATGGCGGAGAGAAACAGAGATTTGTCAGAAGAAGAGGCACAAGACTTTTATAAAACTATTAGAATTGTACAAAAAGTAAGTTAATCGTCTCTTGTGTTTCATATTATGACGCCCGTGTTCCGTGTACGGTAGGCACATTTGTATAGCACTCAAATTTAGCGAGCTATGTTTAAGCCCCATGTACTAGAGGGCGAGTCTATTGCTATCAGCCGGGAACAAATCCAGAATCCGGGCTGCCACTGATAATTTCTTCATGGAAAAATCCAATAACACGTTGCACGAACAAACAGACATACGCGACGGAGGACTTTGTTTTATAATATCTAAGGATAAACCAATTACAGGCACTTCTGAATTGTCAAGGGGTCGGTCAGTCAGAAAGATGGAGCTAGTTGCCCATTCCAAAGCGTAGTAGGTTCCTATGGAGAAGAACGGGCAAGAAACTCCATGGATACTCTTTTAAATCAGAATATTGTTAAAATGTATTGGTTATTTTTCTTTTAGAAGTCATCTCAGTATTCAAACCCTTTCTAACTTTATCATGTTTCACACAATCCATCCACCGTTTCTTTGGTCTTTGACTTATGTAATTCATATCGCCCGTATTACATGGGACTTAAACATAACTGGCGAAATGTGGGTTTACTATAAGTACACCTCTGCCTAACCCTTCGGGGAGTACAGGCGTGATGTTATGTAGTTTTATGTGTAGCATAAGCATAATCAGCCTACGTTCCCACTGCTGGGACACAGGCCTCCTCTCAGTGAGAGGGAGTGGGCCGTAATCCATCACGAAGGCCTAGTGCGGGTTGGTAGATGTCACATGTCTTCGAATTTTTGGTTCTAGGACATGCCGGTTTTCTCACGATGTTTTCCTTCACCGTTTTGAAAGCAGCAGTCATATGTGTATTTTGTCCTAAATAAATTTCTGTTTTTTTGCAGTTAATGGAGAGAGTCCACGCCGCGGATTCGTGTACAGTGACGATACAAGATGGTAGGGCGGCGGGACAAACCGTTCAGGTAATATATATTTTACTAGCTTCCGCCCGTGGCTTCGCCCGCGTGGTATGTCGATAAAAAGTAGCCTATGTCCTTTCTTAGGCTCTAGACTATCTGTGTACCAAATTTCATTTAAATCGGTTCAGTAGATTTGGCGTTAACGCGTGACAGACAAACAGACAGACAGAGTTACTTTCGCATTTATAATATTAGCAAGGATTTTTATTTTATCTATACATACAATTAAATAAAAAAGGGAATGTCTGTGTGTAATGTAAATATAACAGCTTTTTATTAAGTGTATATGAAAGTTATAAGTATACGGTACTTGTTTTTCTGTCTGTCTGTCTGGCTGTTTGTTCCGGCTAATCAGCGAAACAGCTGGACCAATTTTGACGGGACTTGTACTGGCAGATAGCTGATGCATTGAGGAGTAACTTAGGCTTGCTTTTATTTAAGAATAATAATTGGGGTCCACGCGTTTGAAGTCGCCGGCAGCCATTTTATTTATATATCTACTACCTACGCCCCGCGGTTTCACCCGCGTAAGTTTCGTTCCCGTGGGAATATCGGGATAAAAAGTATCCTACGTGTTAATATAGGTTATAAACTATCTATTTGCCAAATTTCATCCAAATCCATTAAGCCGTTTTTGCGTGATTGAGTAACAAACATCCAAACACACAAACACACAAACTTTCACATTTATAATATTATTTTATATTTTATATCTATGTATAGAAAGTGTTCTTATTGATAACCCATAACTCTAGGGTATTAATGAGACCATGTCAAAGAATCAACTGGTATAGGTTTTTTTTTTAATGTATCCTAACATTAGACTCTTGTTGTGTGTATCTAAGTTTTATTGATAAGCACGAGTAAATCATGCAGTAAAACTAATAATTCATATTTAAAGCTAAGAAAATGCGACGTTGTCATATATATTTTTGTATGGACAAAATTTGTCAGAATTGAATGTTTTTTTAATTTTTCGTTTTCTTTTTCAAGTAAGGGTGTTTTACGTAAATAAATAAAACTTTACGACTATTCTCTGGTATTATTTCAGCATCTCCACTGTCATATAATGCCGAGAAAAAAAGGAGACTTCATTGAAAACGACCTCATATACTTGGAACTAGCCAAACATGACCAGTAAGTTATAAACTTTGATTCTAAAGGAACGATCTGCGTTTTACAAAACACTACTGAACCAATTTTAATCGAATCTTTGTGGGCCATTTTTATAATCCTACTAAAAAGAAATAAATATTGTTTGACCGATACCGCTGTTCCGCGCGTTAGGTACCCTCTAGCTTCCGGCAGCAGTGCGGCGCTCATTGGTCAACGCTGCCCGCCGAGGTTAAACTATTATTGCTTAAATTGACACAAGAGTTTGGTAACATCAGGGTACAAAAATAAAAGTTCACCATGTTTGGATAGAACAACTCGAATCGATAAGTAAAGCATAGAAAAAGTGAAAGATGCTAACTTTATAGAAGAGCGAATCGAAGTTCAAAATTTTGCACAATTTTGTCATTTAAATCTAATAAATATCTCTTTAAAGCAACAAGCAACTCAACTTTAAATCTTACCTTTATATCTTTTAGGTTCAAATCCGGTCACCCGTCGAAGCCACCGAGAACGCGTGAAGAAATGATAGCAGAGGCTACATTTTTAAAATCAGAATACCAAAAAATGATTTCTGGAGAGGGAACTAGTTGATAAGATTATGTACAGGTAAACCAGAATAGGTATGCGCTTCGGTAATCTTCGTGTTTCCGAATGAGCACGAACGTCGCGCTTCAGAATAACTCATAAACAGAATGGACGGAGCGTTAGTCTTACTAAAGTGACCACTCCTTAGAAAGAGACAAAGCGACTGTGCAGCCTGCAAGCTTGTAATAGCAAATGCGCAGTGTTCCAATTTTAAATCATACGAAAAACATTGAAAGTTACAGTTACTAATAATAGAAAAAATAGTTATTATATATGTCAAAATGTCATTTGAACAATCATAATTCTAGAAAGTCTATGGAGTAACTACCCAGAGACAAAGTTTCTAAGCTTTTTAATTGCCGCGCTTAGAAGAAGTGCTGCTGAATATTGCGCGTTTGTATGAAGTTTTCTCTGTCAGGTCAAAAGTTTTAAAAAGTTTTTTTATGGAATTGTATAGAGTTGTTAATCTATAGTTTTGTAATCATAGTAACACATAATGAGCACGTACTTCTATGGTTGCATCAGCTCTATATTACATCACATCATGGCGCGTTCGTGTTTCCGAAGATAGACGATGATTCCCGAAGCGCATACTTTTCTTGGGATATCTGTATAAAGGTGTTTGGAAAAGAAATGTATAGTCTACCTCATAATTGCTTTACTATTTTTGACAAAAAAAGTGTAAATTGTAACTTCACTAAGGTTGAAAAAAGCAATATCAAAATATTTTATTTCACATAAACCTACATGGACACTTATGAAACGTCAGAAGCTAGGTTGTAACTATCTAATAGAATAGATTATAATAAAATACTCTTTATCTAACTGTCTGTTTTAAAAGAAAAACAGACCTTGACCGATTTATGACGTGCAAGTGACATCTGAGGCCCTAGACAAAGTGACATTCTATCAGCGATAACGATGATGGAAAAGGCAAAAATGTATAGGACTGACATAAGCTATCGAAAAGCTTATGTCAATCCTGTTGAAAGTCGTTGTAGAAATACGAAACGCTTTGGAAGTTATTGTCACTTGTTCCTCTGTACTATCGCGGGCACGCTTATCTGAACACCGTAAGGACTATTTCTGCTTGCAGCGCTCGGCTGCTATAGTAACGTTTACCTAAGGTCATCAACCAATAGCATCGCAGCATCAGATTTTTGTTGAGACCTTTTTTTATGTAAATGAAAAAAAAAAAACCGTAAAAAAAACCAGTTGAGTCGGTGCGTTTTTTTTTTTCAGTGGAAATAAATACCAATGAGAAGCTTCGTTAGGTCTTAGTTCGAGCAGGATCGGGTCAAAGTTATGGCTTTTTTGTTTATGAATTGGTTTTCTATGCTATCAGAAAAGTATAAAATTAGCGTCTAGAGTTGAGTATATTTCACACAATCAGCAGTTCGCGGTGGAGGCGGAAAATCGGAAAATTTCCATAAAACTTTAAAAGCGCAAGAACTATATAACCACCCGTCATTTTGTATTTAAATTCGCTCTAGTAAAACCCATTTTCAAGGAATACACCTGATTTCAAATCACCCTGCAGGCACAGCAGTTTGAAATACAATAAATTAAAAAAAAAAAAAATGATAAGAAACTTAGTATGTCGTATTTTACAAAATCTACATTCTTCTTCATTGGTCTCCATACGAAAACTACCTTTTGGAAGGGGCAACTAGAATCAGTTCTATTTCTTTGTTTTTTTTGACGTTCAAAAGTGCCTTCTATTTGCTTATTTGAAATAAATTATTTGACTTTGACTTTGACTATAGTTAACACTTTCACTGGCAGATTATACAGCACATTTGTTGAGATACCCCGGCATTCCATAATATAAGTACTTAGTACATAAATAATGAGTATCTTAAAAGTTAAAATACCAATTTCTAAGAGGGCTGAGGGCAGGGCTTGAAATACCGTTAAAAATATGGTATCGTTACAGCCTTCTGATGCAGATATCGTTAACTATTAAATAACGTTATAATATTTAAGGTTATATCTGGCACATTTTACCGTTAAACATACGTAACGTTAAAATCTACGCTATCGAAAATTATATCGTTATGATTTAGTTTTGTTACCGTCGCTCTGGATATCGTTAAAAAATTCAGACTGTATCGATGCTAAGACTGTGCCGTACGACTATTTGCGTGTATAATAGGTATTCTCTTTGCTATTCTGTGTTGTGCTTGTTCTTGTGAATATACATGGTTGGTTTATCCGCCGGCCGCCTTTGAGAAAACGGGCCGGCAACGTCGCATAAAATAACAAAAACAATACCGGTAATGTTTTACCGCTATTTTTACAATAACATAAAAAATACCGGTAATTTTTACCACAATTTTTAACGTTATTATTATGTTATGCTACTAAGTAACGCTACCAAATCGTACCGATATCCAGATATCTCTACGGAAATACCGTTACTTAACGTTACTTTTCATGTGAATTGGTAACGTTTTGAAGCCCTAGCTGAGGGCACATCTGGCGAGGCGCAAAAAGGGGTGGTAAACAGATGTGGTCTTCTGGTGCACGGGATTTTGTTTTCAAAGTGGTTAGATATGCATGCCCGCGATATTACGTATTATAAATTAGTAGTTTTTATAAGTTTTCATTTCACTATCATTTAGCGAATTTATTCCTGATGGTTTATGTGTACACAATAGTTAAGCACGTAATTGTCATTTATTTTCCAATCACTTTAAATTAATTTAGCAATTATTACGTAGTTTTAAGATTTAATATATTAAAAGTTACCGCACAAATTAAATATATTTTTTGTTAAAATAGTAACTGATTAAACGTTTTAGTAGAATTGACGAGAAAAAAGGACATGATGTAATTATTGTTAAAACCAATAAATCTTCCAATCCAATATATTATTCCATAGAGAACAGTGGTGGCCCAGTGCAGGCGCCGTCGCAGCCCAAGATTTTGGGGGTCACCATTGGTGCCGAGGAATATTTTCAGGGAGATGGTTATAATGGTTATAATGGAGATAAGTACATAAATCATTCAGTCTCTCGACAGCTTGAATGATTTTAGTGGGGGGGGGGGGGGGGGGGTCACGACCCCCAGGACCCCCCCGTCTCTGACCGCGCCTGGCCCAGTGGTAACGGTCTCGACTTACGTCTTGCAACTCGTGGTTTCGAACACAGGTACTTTCCGGGGTCCGTTAGGACAGATGTCTGCCAGGGTTGCGGGAAAGTCCGAAAGGGATACCGGGATCTTGGCAACAGGCAACTGAAGGAACACGGGTGGGTTTTAGTCAATAAAAGTCTGAAACGCTCCGCCCAGAGCGGGAGAAGTCATATGAAGGTTTCCAAACACAAAAAATAAATAAAAAAATTGACATTTTACTTTGTATAATATTTTTTTTCACTTACCACTGATCTCAAAACGGTGAAAGGAAACATTGGCCACCTATGTTATGTCCTAGAACCAAAAACGTCAAGAATGATTACTATTCAATTATTTGAAGAGTTAGGGGTTTCGCACATCTGACGAAAGATGCGTGGGGCGTAAATTCGTCTTTAGTACAGTCACAGTATTAATAAGAAACAGTATTATATCTCGGCAGTGGCCTTGAAATAATTACTTAGGGCCGCTCGGTAGATAAACCTTCCGCGCATCGTTACTGTTGCGTACTGATATACACTAAGATTTCGAAGAGCATCGTTTCAGCCGTTTTCTATGAAGATATAATACTGTTACTTATTTATACTGTGGTACGGTCGACGCACTAACGTATCATCGGTTGAATGTGTAAGACTGAATGTTTTATTATCTACCTGCCCGTTCTGGCGTTACGCGACCGACGATATGCGACGCATCTTCCGTCAGATGTGCGACTACCCTAAGCAAAAAGAAAACCCTCAGAAAACTGGCCCCTACAAAGATTTTCCACCATTCCCGATTCAAAATGTACATAAATAACAAAAAAAGTGTATTTTTACGCCTTCTTGAGTTACGCTTATTTCAATCGAATGTAGATAGTTTATTTAATATTACTTAAATGTGTATACAGGTGGATTTTTTTGATGGGGCAGTCAGGGCATGTACTACCTTCACAGTTGACGTTGTAGCTACAAGAAAACGGTCGATAAGCAATTTTTTTTTTCATAAGGGCTAGTATACCTTGTCAAAGATCGTTGATAAGATAATTAATTTCTACGAAATTTGTGGGAACAGTTTTCTCCTCACATTTGGTCCAGAACTCCAGAAGAGTCTTTTAATCACTATACGAAACTGCACCGATTGGCAAATAAAATGTGAAAATTTTCATTTTATAGCTGACTGTACCATTTTTTAAATATCTGTGAATGCAGGTACAGTTCGATTCAAATTTAATGGCGGCTCGGAATATGAGGTCAGTCAGTGCGCAGTAAAAATTTCATGTGTCAGCAGGGGGCGAGGGGTGGGGTACTGCGCAGCGAGTAGCTAACTTCTGAGCCACTCTTAAGTTTGAATCGAACTGTACCAATTACTTAAAATTTTAAGGACAGTCTCGTAAGAACGTTTTCCTGTAGCTACAACGGTAAGGTACTATCGCGGAAAGCCATAACTGACCACCATAAGGACTATGCTTGCTTGCAGCGCTTGGCCGGTATAGAACCCGGGTGGCAACAGATGTGGTCATCTTGTGCACGGGATTTTGTTTTAAAGTTGTTAGTTATGAGTTTCCGCGAAGGTACCTGCCCTTACTGCCCTGTCTTAAAAATTTACCCTATAATGTATTTTTTGTTAAATAAATTATTTCTTAAAAACTGTTATTATTGTGTTTTACTTTGCCAAATAGGTACAGTCAACCGAACGTCTGTTGTAGAACAATTATCCGGTTCCTGAAAAGCAACCTGTTCCTGAAAATTGTTAGCAAATTTTCAAAGGAATATCGTCTCCTGTGAATGATTGACTGAATTATCTACTAAGCAATCTGATCACTTGACATGACTCGTCGCGGAATGGCATGTTGCTGAGCTGCACACTGTGTATGGTCCGTTCCAAGAGTACTTGAGGAAAATGTACACAAATGGATCAGAAAATGTACCTGTGGATGCCAATTTTTAGGGCCAATTAAGGGCCTACTCTACGCCAAATTGCTTAGCATGATCCTCCGTTATGCCGAAAATACTGCAGCATTAATTTTGAAATAAATATATATTAAAGTTGAGGATTGATGCTAGGTCCTACGTTTGACGAGAACACGATTACATAAAATTTTCTCTATAGAAAAAACATCTCAAGTTAGGTTAGTACATCTAAACCGAACTATAAACCGCTGGTATTCAAAAAAACATTTCAAATTAGATCATGAAACTTTGCATAATAACTGAACTAACTATAAGGCAAGTCTTATGTTATTTTATATTACCTACCATTATTTTCACCGTAAAAAGCAATAACATTTTTTTTTGGAGGCTTGGAGCCGCTTGCACCACCTCCGTCTCGCTCTCACTCAGGCCGCGAGTAGTTTGGTGCGAGCGAGATAAAATTTGAGGTTGGGTAGGCCCTTAAACCCGAAATTCTACTTGTCAATCACCTTAAATATATAAATATTATGTTTTTCTTTTGACAATACAATGAGGTTAATGCTGGTCCTTAATTTTCGTCGATGATTTTTCAACTGATTTTATCCGAAAAATAATTGTTGGACAAAGTAGTGAGATATAAAGTTGAAACTGTTTAAATACACATACTTTTTAACCGACTTCTTCAAAAAGGAGGTTCTCAATTCGTCTGTATATACAGGGTTACTGGTAACTCGACGTATTCCTTGCAGGACGTCATAGTAGGGTTAAAATGCAACAAATTAAGCCACCAAATGTTCTACCGAAATTCAGTAGTTTTTGAATTAGTTAGAGTTTTAGTTTTTAAATGAAAAATCCCAGATTAAACCATTTGAAACCAATTTAAAATTGATTTACGGCGCGACTGTACTGAAATTTAAGTTATTATCATAGTTGACGCCGTAGCAGACCTTTGTTAATAATTAAAAGTTCAATAATGCCTAAAACTTTGGCAAATATCACTAACAAAACATTTAATTTTTTGTAATTTTTAGCTCTAAAACTCTTAACTAATTCAAAAACTACTGAATTTCGGTAGAACATTTGGTGGCTTAATTTGTTGCATTTTAACCCTACTATGACGTCCTGCAAGGAATACGTCGAGTTACCAGTAACCCTGTATACATTATGTTAACTAACAGAGGGCGTTCCCGTTAACCGTTTAAACGTTAAAAGTTTTTTTTTTAATAATAAAATATTCACAAAAAATATTAAATTGATACGTAAAAGAAACACTGTACACGCGCACTTGTCCTTCAAAGTAAGTACAGCAATGTCGCAATTTACCTATGAATGGCGGGCCGCGTGTGCGGCGGCGATCTGATTGATGCGCCTACCCCCGCCCCCTGCTCCCCGAATGTCCACATTGTCCACCTAATTTTAGTCGGAACTAATCTCGCGCGCATATCGGATGTGCATTTATTTTCGCATTGCAACATCTTGTGTCCTTTCGTCATTCGTGTGTGAAAAATGCCTCGTTATCAGTTCAGGAGTATGTGAACATGGTGCTCATTTATGCTGTGTAATTATGATGTATGCTGGGAGGTATCCCAATGCACAATTTAATGCGACGAGTGCACCAAAACAACCGTCGGCGATTGCAACAAGCAATGTGTAGAGAGAGGAGGTCAGCATATTGAGCAGTTCAAAATCTAAGTAAGTCTTTAAACATTATTGAAATGTACCTACCTATCATAATACCTAAAACCTTTTCGAAAATAGAAATAACACTAAGAAACGACTGTGCTACAAAATAAATAAGATCAGAAGGCCCACTCTTTGCTAAACTTACTTTTACTTTTATACTCAGGGAGTACCTACCCGTACAACGAGCGTATTACTTCTGTGGTGTTACACGATTGCTATTAAGTAATTTATTACGAATGCAACTGCATAAAGTAAAACTTTTTTTTTTCATTTCTATGTCATTGCAGAAAACATTACAATACGTTAGCCAGTGATTGCTAACGTGCAATACCGTTATTATCATTTAAAAGCTAGCCTAAACTGAGATTTAAATGAAACTTTCTCTAATACTTAACCGCACACTATTTATTAGCGTAGTTACCTACTACGTTATTTTTTAGATACAATTTATTTTTCTAATTACTTTCTTATTATCACTGTACGGCACCGGAGTCACCGATCTAAGTGACTAGGTAAAACACATTCGTGTAGGTACTTGTTCCATGAGTGGACCTTCTGTACTTTTATCTGTTTATTTTGTGGCCGCGAGCCCGCGACCGACGCGACGTGTCGGCAAAGCGCTCCCGACGCGTGTCCAATACTCGGCCGCTGCGTGCAGAATAATTCGTTGTACTCTGTATTCTAATATGATTGAAACGTGGCTTAGATAGGTACATGAATTTATGGTTTTACTGTTTGCGAATAGGTTCTTACAAGCCCAAGGGGCCTCAGTGACGCGTTCCTTTGTCAGCCGGGCATTTGAGACGGGTTGTTAAATCGTTTAATGTTATTGCTAAATCTAAACATACATAAATGTTTTTATTTTACTGATAACAACACGACGCTGTGTTTTTCAATGTCTTTCCGCTCGTTTTCCGGTGATTCAAGGTTGCATCAATCAAAACCGTTGAGCCCCACTGATGCATATTTGCATCAGTTGACTCACGCTATTAAAATCTCTATTTCTACGGAGTAAAGGGCTAATGTCGTCTGTGGAAAGGTACAATTTTAATTTTGCCGCCTTTACCAAAGTCAGCGCTCGCCATTCAGTGCCGTCGCGCCGCCCGCCCCCCGCCCGGCCGGCCGGCTCTGTGAGAAGCTCGCTCGGCATCTGCGCGAGACAAAAATTGCGACGTTGCCGGTTTGGGCTACGCCACTACGCTAGGTACTATGCCGCGTTAGTATTTTGATTTTAAACAGGTCGTTTCGAATTTATTGCCAATTTAGTTTTTTTTTTATTCGGATTTTTTTAACTCATTTTTATATGCTGATGTTTTTATTTGAATCTATTAATGATATAGATTATCGAGTTTAAGGGAACGCCTTCTGTTATTTAACATACTGTATATATTTCTTGTATATTTGTTACGCGATTACTCCGCCAATTATGAATCGATTTTGATGATGATTCTTTTTTTGTTTGGTAGGTCAAGCTTCAGATGTGGTCCCATATTAATTTTATTAACTTTGCTTTAGTAGTTTTTGAGTTAGCTTCAATGTTACGTATTTTTTTTCCATTTAGTATTATTATATAGACGATGTTTTAAGTGACTCCGTCACTGTTATTTACTCAGGTAGTGGTATTCGAATTTGTGTGGGATAGGTACCACAACTAAAAAGTGAAAAATAAAAACTATACAAAAATAAAACAACCGACTTCCAAAAAAACACAAAAAAGTGAAAAATAGCTTTCATTTTGGAAGTCGGTGGCAAGAAACGAAAATAAAAAAGCAACAGCACACACAACTCTATGTATGTTATAATTGTTGGCAGCACTATTGCTTTTATCTGTGGCAGTCCGGATGTATGTGTGCATCTGTGGACTGGCGAATTCGAACATGGCGAATGGCTATGGCTCGTGCGTGATTGTTAATTTCTGAATAAATATTGAAACTATTGAGTATAGAGTTACCATTACACAACATGGTGGCAGCGTGAAAACTAAAATGGAGCGGTTAGCCGAAATTGTGAGACAACAAAGCGAAATGCTCAGGTTGATGCAACAACAAATTGCCTCAATGGCATCATGTGCATCGCCATCTTCGCCGGCAGTTAATGTACCATGGCCGGCACCGCTTAATATTAATATTGATCCGGAAGAAGCTTTCCGCCTTTTTAAAAATGGTTGGGACAACTATATACGAGCGGCGCAAATTGACACATGGCCAGGGGATCAAGAACCCCGTAAACTCAGCATTTTACTGACGGCAATAGGTACGGACGCTTTAAAAAAATACAATAATTTCACTGAAAATCCTGCATCTTGCGAGCAACTATTCGCAGAAATTAAAGCAAAGCTGGTACCAGTAAGGAATGTCATATATAACAGATTTTTGTTCAACTCAAGAGCACAAAGCCAAAACGAAAGCTTCGAGTCATTTTTCAGCGCAATTTCTACATTATTAGACGAGTGCGATTACAAAGAAAAAGACGAAATGCTGCGCGACAGAATTGTTATGGGCGTTTTCGACACAAATTTAAAAAAAGAAATGCTAAAAAAGGAAAAATTAACTTTGACCCAAGCAGTAAATATGTGTAAGGCTGCGGAAGCTATGGATATACAGATGAAAACAATGACAGAAAGCCAAAAAAATGTCACATCTACTACGTCTACTATTCAAAAAGTGGAAGAAAACAAGAAGATGAAATGCAAATTCTGCGGTGGTTTTCATGTTTTCAAAAGAGGGGTTTGTCCTGCGTGGGGAAAAACTTGCTCCAATTGTGAAGGACGAAACCATTCGGCGAAGGTCTGCAAGAAGAAAAAAATTCAGGAAATATCTCAAGACCAAAGTAAAGACTGTAGTGATCCTGTGATAAAAAAATTAATCAATAATAAAAATAAAAATCTTGCCGAGTGTTCCTTGAAATACTTAAATAACAACAACTGGCATGATATTAACTGTTTATTAGATACAGCTGCTGATGATTGTTTAATAGGTCTAAAAAATGTGGAGCAAATGTTTGGTGCGGACTATGTAAAAAATAAAATAAGAGCATCAAATAAGCGCTTGTATAGTTTTGGTGGGCACAGTATTGATATATGTGGTGAGTTTGACATCTCATTTAAAATAATAATACCAAACAAACCAGTAAAAATGTACAAAATCACTTTCCAAGTTGTACACACCGAACACATTCCTTTACTGTCATGCAGGGTTTGTACTTTAATGGGTTTGGTACAGTTTTGTAAAACTGTCAGATATGAATCTAATGACACCACAGAGATTATAAAAAAATATGACTCCATATTCAACGGTTTAGGAAGATTTGCAGGGGAAGTAGATTTGGAGGTGGACAACAAGGTATCTCCTGTCATTCAGAAGGCTCGCAGGATACCTGTTGCTTTTCGGGATCCACTAAAAAACGAATTAAAGCGACTTGAAGAACTTGGTATCATTCAACGAGAAGACACTCACACAGACTGGGTAAGCAACATTCTTATAGTTAAAAAAAATGATGAAAGCTTTAGAATCTGTTTGGATCCTATTCCACTTAACAAAGCCATTAAAAGACCCAACTACCAGTACACCACAGTTGATGAAATTCTTCCCGAACTAGGTAAAGCTAAAATTTTTTCAACTTTTGATGTAAAAAAAGGCTTCTGGCATTTAAATCTTTCAAATGAGAGTAGTAAGTTGACTACGTTTTGGACTCCATTTGGTAAATACCGATGGAAGGTGCTTCCATTTGGAATCTCATCGTCTCCGGATTACTTTCAAATGAAAATGGCTGAAATAGTTCAAGGCCTTTCAGGAGTAGAAATCCTGGTTGATGATATCCTGGTATATGGGGTAGGGGATTCCATTGAGGAAGCCATTATTGACCATAACATTAAACTAGAAGATCTAATGCAAAGACTTGTTAAGCACAACTGCAAGCTCAATCGAGATAAAATGAAATTACTACAGACTTCAGTTAAATATTATGGTCATATATTCACAAACAATGGGCTTCAACCAGATCCTTCCAAAGTAGAAGCTATATTAAATATACCTACACCTGAGAACAAAAAACACTTGCAAAGATTCTTAGGCATAGTTACCTATTTGAGTCGATTTATACCCAATCTCAGTGCTAATTCAAAAAACCTTAGACATCTTTGCCATGAAAACTCTAAATGGATATGGACAAAACGCGAAGATGAAGAATTCCATAAATTAAAATCCATAATCACTGATATAAGAACACTTAAATATTTTGATAAAAATGTACCATTGACCATTGAATGTGATTCCAGCTGTGCGGCGCTGGGAGCGGCTATGTTTCAAGATGGACGTCCAGTGGCGTATGCATCCAGGACCCTCACAGCAGCAGAATGTAGATACGCCCAGATTGAAAAAGAACTATTGGCTATACTATTTGCTTGTACTCGCTTTGACCAACTCATTGTAGGAAATAAGAAGACAATTATCAAAACTGATCACAGACCCTTATTAAACATATTCAAGAAGCCATTATTACATGCACCCAAACGTCTGCAGTCAATGCTCTTATTACTACAGAGATATCAACTAGAGTTACAATTTGTGTCAGGTAAAGATAATATTTTAGCTGACGCTTTGTCTAGACTGTACACAGAATGTGAAGATATAGAAGGGTCCAAGGAACAGAAAATATTTGTCATATTAGAAAATATAAATCCCATGGAAGATTTGCCTATAGCTGATTCTTGCATTGAAGAAATAAAGGAACAATCTAACAAAGATGAAAATTACAAAACTTTGAGACAATATACTTTGGAAGGGTGGCCTACAAAGATAAGAGACATACCAGATGCACTTAAGTATTATTATAGTTTCAGGGATGAATTGACAGTATATGACAATTTAATTTTGAAGCGTCAAACCATCATTATTCCAGAAAAGATGCGGTCTCAGATACTCTCTAAACTACACAGAGCTCACTCTGGAGTCGAAAATACTCTGAAATTGGCTAGAGATGCCGTATTTTGGCCCTCAATGTCTGCAGATATTAAAGATTTGATCATGTCTTGTTCCATATGTGCTAAATTTTTACCATCACAGCAAAAACTTCCAATGCAGAGTCATGCTGTCCCAGAATATCCATTTCAAATTGTGTCTATGGATGTTTTTTTTATGACGGAAAATGGCAAACAAAATAAATACCTAGTCACCATAGACCACTACTCAGATTTCTTTGAGTTAGATAAGTTAAAGGATCTATCAGCTAAGTCGGTCATAGAGACCTGCAAAAGGAACTTTGCACGTCATGGGATTCCAGAAGTAGTCTGTACAGATGGTGGCACTAATTTCGTTTGTCAGGAATTTACCGAGTTCTCCTGTAAATGGAATTTCAAACATGTCACATCATCACCGCATCATCATCAAGGGAACGGAAAAGCTGAAGCGACGGTAAAGATAGCTAAGAAACTGCTAATAAAGTCAAATGAAGCCAAAGAAGACACTTGGTTGGGTTTACTCTGTCTGCGTAACACACCTAACAAACTAAACACCAGCCCTGTACAAAGGTTATATTCAAGACGTACTCGTGGAACCATACCAATGTTACCAATACTTTTAAAACCTTCTGTGATACAAAATGTAAGTAAAGATATAATGAAAAATAAAGAGAGGGTAAAACATCAATATGATAAAAAGGCCAGAAAAGATGCAACTCTGCAGATTGGACAACCAGTGGTGGTGCAGTTGCAGCCATCTGTGAACAAATATTGGACACCTGGCTCCATACAAGATGTGTTAACAGATAGGTCTTACTTAGTCAAGGTAAATGATTCTATTTATAGACGGGATTTGGTACACATTCGGCCGTATTCACCTAGTGAGGGTGATGAGGCACCACCCCTTACAGTGAATACTGAATCGCGGTTTTTGTCAAGCCCAGCACCAGCAACATCACTAACACAACAAGCAGCAAATACATCTAACTTGCTATCCCAAAATGAACAGGTAGGTGCTTCCAAGTATAATGATGGTGTAGGGAATCAAAATAATGATTTATTCACACAGATGGGGACGTCTAGCCAGGCTCAAACATTTGCTCACACCACTATTGAAAATGTCGAAAATGATCTGGATGAATACCAGCAAAGTCCATGTTCAAATATGAATTCATCCAGACCAAAAAGACAGACAGTAAAGCCTCGTTACTTAAGTGATTATTATTGTGAAGAATAGAGATAAAGTCAGGGATAACTGATTGGTTGATTGTATAGCAATTTATGTTTTTGTTTGTATAACATAGCAATTTCTGTTGTTGTTGAACTTAATCAATGAAAATGTTTTCTATTCTATTATTATTAAAGAAAGGAGAACGTGTTGGCAGCACTATTGCTTTTATCTGTGGCAGTCCGGATGTATGTGTGCATCTGTGGACTGGCGAATTCGAACATGGCGAATGGCTATGGCTCGTGCGTGATTGTTAATTTCTGAATAAATATTGAAACTATTGAGTATAGAGTTACCATTACACAACAATAATCGATTGTGCCACCCAGCTTTGCTGATTAATGCCGACCCGAAAAAGTCTGTAGCATGCCTCAAACAATGAAAACTATCCTTACAGAATCAGCACATGACGTGCAACCTCAGCCTTCTAAATTCACACTACAAAAAGCTGCTTTACAAATTCCATTTCACGAAGCAAAATATTTACGTAATAAAATTCCACGGAAGCGTCACCCACCAGTAAGTTTATAAGATTTAATCGAGAGGAAAGGACAGGTATACGGCGCAACAAAACAGTTTGCGATGGGCCAACTGCCAAAAGATACGTTCAAACTTTTAAGAGGTATTGTGAAAAGTTTTCTTTGGCCATTTATTTAATAATACTGTGGAGAATGGGGTGTAAATATAAGGTAGGTAGGAACCAGCATTGCTATTCTGTAACCATCTCACCGTGAAAACTTAGGTGAAGTGAGCGTGGAGTGAGCTGTCACTGCCTTAGCATCAGTAGGTATCGATGACAATGACAGCTCACTTCTCGCTCACTTCACCTAAGTTTTCACGGTGAGATGGTTACAGAATAGCAATGCGGTAGGTATCGATCACAATGACAGCTCACTCTTCGCTCACTTCACCTAAGTTTTCACGGTGAGATGGTTATAGAATAACAATCCAGCTTCTGATCGCGACTTTTGTCCGCGTGAAATACATAGAAAAAAAAAAAGAAGTCAAATAATGTACTTATTTCAAATACGCGCATAACAGGCAATTTCCAAAGTCAAAATATAAAAAAAAAAAAACATTCTAATCGCCCCTTTTAAGACGTAGTTTCGTATGGAGAAGAATGGGCAAGAAACTACACCGTTCCTCTTTTAAAAATGTTTTACAATATTTTGTATAGATTATATAAATATGAACGCTTATAAATTATATTCTAGGTGCATCGCATGCACCTAAATAAACCGACCCCCCGACCCACCGCGTCGCGTCGCATCGCCCACGCTATTACTTCTTTTTCACTTAGCGGTGTTTCTTGCTTTGATCTTTTTCTCGGCTCCTATGTTATCGTTATAACCTTCCTCAAGAACTGAGCTATGAAATGCAAAATGATATTTTCAAATTTGACTGCATATTATCCAGCGTCCAAACCCTCCCCCAAGCACCGCCACTTCGACCGGTTCTGTGCTTCTCGCATCCAGCGGATTCCTGCGGCCTTCACCAGGTTTTCGGTCCACCTTGTGGGAGGCCTTTCAACGCTACGTCTTCCGGTACGCGGTCGCCACTCCAGAACCTTTCGGCCCCATCGGCCATCTGTTCTGTGAGCAATGTGCCCTGGGGGTCTAAACCGGCCACATTAGCGATTCCTCTAAAAGCAGTTCATTTACTGAATCCCAGCTGTCATTAGCAATTCCTCTAATTTGACATAAAAGCAATTCATATTATACGGACCATTTTACAAATTTCCATAGAAAACTGTCAAACAGATGAATTATTTCGTAGAATTACACGCAGATCATATTATGAATTGTCAGTTTGTGACATTTTACAATGATTCATAATGTTTTCATATTATGATTCTGCTAAAGTGACCGTTTTAAGCCCCGTCACTTAAGTTTAGCAATACTTCGGGTTATGTCGGTTACCTTGGTTATTCTACGGATCTCTTCATTTCTGATTCGATCACGTAGGGAAACTCCGAGCACAATTATCTACTTAGTATCTACTTATCTTTCGCGTCAGGTGCTTTAGTGAGAGAGTGGGTTGAAAATTTCGTTACACACGGAATCGAGTTTGTAGAGGTCATATTACAGCCGCTATCCGATTACTGAGCACCCTTCAACTAGTGATGTGATGGTTGCGAATATCCAAAATATCTGCGGAAAAAATAGTTACTCACAAGTAAAAAAAAAACTATGAGAGCCTTCATTACGTACATGATTGGTTATACACAGTGGCGTATTTTAAGATTCAGCGTCCTGGGCCTGTAGGGTTGCCGCCCCATAAATTAAAGGAAATAAAATAAGCAACGAAACTAATCCCGAGTCGTGACGGACTCCTACCGACCGACACACCGCCCCCGCCGCCGGTCAGTAATACGATAGTCACGCGTCTTGGATGTCTATCAAACTTACAACCAAATGCTTTTTAATTTTTGTTAATTAGGCTTATTTTAAATTTAACCAAATAAAAAGGGAGAATGATGATGAGGCTTATTTTAAATTTCTTCAAAAAGAAAGGCTAACAAAGCTGAGCGCGAAGTGAGGCGTGCGCCGCCCCTCGCAGCCTACGGCCCCGGGCCATGGCCCTTTTGGCCCTAGGGTAAATACGCCACTGGTTATACTGGGTGTTTAGTTGAAGGACCGACACAATTTTCTTAGGGATTGAAAGAGTCAAGTAGTTGACAAAATTTCATGTGACCTATTTTATGTTTTAATGCAATGTTCATAATTATTATACATTATCTATTTAATAATATTATAACTTCTATAGATATTAATTACTCCATTGTGTTTCATGTAATATTTAACTTAATTTCTAATAGTGTCACTTAACAATGCATGCACTATAGGGTAGATTTTTGAGCTACTATAAAATATTTTTAAGACCCGTTTGTATCCACCAAAAATAGCATTATTAATAAAAACTTTGACTTTGACAAGTGCTATAAGTTTTCACCCTAGAAAATATGTTTGTTCAGGTCGCCATTATCTTTTTGTTTGTAACAGGGTGTATTATCTTTTGGCGTTATTTGCAATACACATTTTTATTATACCTACCTACAATTTATTGGTTCTAGAAAATGACCTAAGTAATTGTGTTTCCAGTCTTTTATTGGTTTAAGAAGTAGGAAATATTAAAATTTAAAATTCATTTAAAAAATATTATTAAATCATTTGGTGTTAACAAAAATGAGAGTCCAGGGCTTAACCACGCCCGTCAAACCCGGAAGCCTATTACGAGACCAATATTTATCACCATACGGTTACAAACCGATATTACTGATTGACGATTTAATGAAGGTAACGTAACGTGTACCTGTACGTAAGTACCTTACCTATTTGTATCAAACATTCGACACACAAAGCATTTGTATCATTAGTTCAGTCATTTGTCAATAACATATATATTCGTACGGTATTTTGGACACTTATAGATTATAGCTGACGCCCGCGGCTTCGCCCGCGTGGATGTCGGTTTCTAGGCCATTCTTCTCCATGCGAAAACTACCTTTTGGAAGGGGCAATTAGAATCAGTTCTATTTCTGTGTTTTTGACGTTCAAAAGTGCCTTTTATGTGCCTAATTGAAAGAAATTATTTGACTTTGACTTGGACTTATATTCTAAAACCTTCCTCGAGAACCACTCTATCCATTAGTAAAAATAACATGAAAATCGGTGCAGTAGTTTTTGAGTTTATCGCGAATAGACAGACAGACAGACGAGGCGGAGGACTTTGTTTTATAATATGTAGGAAGGTAGGAAGGGTTAGGGAGGGGGTGGGGTTTATGCTCGAAGGTAGTTATTACCTATGTAACTACGAAAGTACTTCGGAAATTACTATGAAGGAAGTTTTTGTGTGTTTATTTTTCGTAAATTATTGAATGAGTAGGTATTTACAAGGCAGATGTGAGTGACATTATTGGTGATGTTCTTCAGGAAGGTCGGGTGCGTAGTACTCGCAACTGGTGTGCGTGTATGACCAGCGTAAACGAGACAAAAGGAGTATGTAAGGATCGTAGCAGGTGGCGGTTTGTAGTTTTGCCTACTCCCAAATTCCGAATTGCTTTCGTTCGTAATCAGTAGTAATTTGCTGATGACGTCACAATAAGCATACGTAGAGGTAGCTATATCTTTGAGCCATTTGGGGTTGAAACACGAGGGCTCATCGAGTATTTCGGGACATCGCCAAGCGGTTGGTCGACTCTTCATTTGACCAGAGGGCTGGCCAATTTTTTAGGTCAAAGAATCAGTATTGCTATCCAACGTGACAGCGCTGCCAGCCTTTTGGGCACTATTACCACTAACAGCGATGCGGACGAATTTTTTAATGCTCTATGATTTCTTCCTTGATATTTTATTTTTTCCCTTTGTATACATGTACCATCGAAGAAGTTCATATCTATGCACCGTAAGGACTATTTCTGCTTGCAGCGCTCGGCCGTTATAGAACCGGAGCGGTAACAGATGTGGTCATCGTGTTCACGGGATTTTGTTTTGAAACTGCTAAGATATGAAGATCTTCGATAGTACATTACGTAGAGATATTAATCAGTATGTTTGTAAGTTATTAAACAAAGTAGGTACCTCGAGATTATTCCACGAATCAGTCAGTTGTACCTACGATTATTAATAGTTGGTTCAAGGCTGGCTCATGATAAACGAGCTGTAATTATTTTCGCATGTTTCCACAAACTAATGATAATGCTATTGGAAATCTATTAATAATACATTGTATTGTATTGAAGGTATATTTATTATCCTACTAATATTATGTGAACGTTTGTATGTTCGGATTTTTGTTACCGACTCAATCACGCAAATACAGCTGAACGGATTTAGATGAACTTTGGCACACAGATAGTTTTTAGAAAGAAAGAAAATACATTTATTTAGCTCAGACTGAAAGGCACACAATATACATAATATACAGCAGATAACAAAAATAAAATATACAAATAAATAGAAAAAGTGTACAAGTGCGATGTAGGGGAGTGTGCCTCACGGCTGCACCAAAAAGGTCCAGTTCAGCAAAAATTTCAGACAACTATGAGTGCCTGACGCTGGTTTTCAACCGGACCCGAAAGTGTGAGGTGACGGATGCAAATCAGTTTTATAATATGATAAGTGTACCTACTTAAATAAAATAAAAAAACAAAATAAGTGTCACATAATAATAATAATAACGAACTACATGGTACTTATTATATATATATTATATATTATACATAATTAGTGTGAAATAAATCATAGTATGTAGAATAGTAAAGCCAATACGATGAGAAAACAACCAATTTTCACGAAAAATTATTCTGCGGATAAAAATATCCCACACCCCATCACTACCCGGATAGTTGAAAGTAGTAGAATAGTTCCGAGCGCGGGGCGACTCCGCTTTGTGACTTCGGAAACAGGGCTTGAAATATTTATACCCTTTGGAAGGGTGTAGTTCAGACTATAAAACATTCGGTAACTGACGAAACTTTGAAAATGGAATCGATTTTCCGTTCACGTTAAAGAATGGGAATAGGGTTGGGACGTAAATTCTGTGATGTGGTTACTGGAGCGTGGGATAATATCTGCACCTTGTTTTTTGGCGCTATTCTGGTATTTAATTAATTCAACATAACAGATACTAGATAATTTGATTACTAGATAAACAATGAGTAAATTATAAAATGCTACCTACTGAATCAATAAATTGTTTCAAATTGTGATACACGTAAAACTTATCTTTTATAATGTACCTAATGTAATTCAGTTACTAACGTATAATTTAATTATAATTGACTTAGATGTCTAACTTTAAGTAACAGCTATGTGAGAGGAGCTCGTGGCTAAGTAATAACAGCCGCACGTGTCGAACGATCAGGTTAAGCTACGCTTGCCGGGGTTGGTCCGTGGATGGGTGACCATCTTTACATACCGAGACTCCTCCGTGCCTCGGAAAGCACGTTAAGTCGTTGGTCCCGGCTGTCATTCGTGAATCTTTGACAGTCGTTACGGGTCGTCAGAAGCCCGAAAATCTGACAATCAGTCTTACGAAGGGATATCGTATTACCCAGTTACTGGGTTGTGGAGGTCAGATAGGCAGTCGCTCTATGTAAAATACTGGTATTCAGAAGCCGGCCCTAACATAGTTGGGAAAAGTCTAAGACAGATTGATTTTTTTAAGTAATAGCTATGCATGTAACATTAAATTTTGCTGTGCCCTGACAGGGTCTACAACGGCTCTTCTTGTTTTATCTTGTGGAACACAAATAAATGAATATGAGTATGAAATAGTAAATAACCCATAAAATAAGCCATAGTGCCGAATTGGCCGGCCACATGAGACATAAAACCGAAAAACCGATAAGTATTGTGGAAGACGACCATATCTCAACATCATCTGCCTAGCCTTTTCTCAAATAAGTTGGGGTCGGCTTCCAGTCTAACCGGATGCAGTGGAATACCAGTATGTTACATGGAGTGACTGCGGCTATCTGACCTCCACAACCCAGTTAACAGGTAAAACGAACTACCGACCCTTAGTAAGACTGGTTGTAAGACTTTCGGGCTTCTGACTTCCCGTAACGACTGACAAAGATCTAAGACATAACAGGCGGGACCAACTGTTTAACGTGTTTTTCGAGACACCCATCCAGTGACCGACCTCGGAAAGCGTAGTTTAACTTTCGACAGAATTGTGCAGCTGTAATTATTTAGCCACGAGTTTGAAGCATGCACATTCCGGGACAGACCGTCTCTCGACGTTATCTCGGTATATCGTTACGTGACAGTATGGCTAAGGGCGGTCAATTTTATTTAAAATTAATTTGGCAAACCGACGATATCCGTTGCTTGCCCATAACATTCCTAGGAAGCACTTTTAGTGTCACATCACGCGACTTCATTCGTTCGTAGGTGTCACGGCAAACTCTTTTCAAGTAATTTTTCAATACATACATATGCAGTGCCTTATGACACATTCACACCGCCGACAGGCGTAGACTGAGCCATACAAGAACAGTGATGTTGATATTTAGTGTCACGGCATGTGCGCCGGTAAGTACGGCCGGTGGTAGTACGGCTGTAGACGGTATGATATAATGTATGGGATTTTGTAGTGTCATATCATGACATTTGCAAATGTCCCGGAACGTGTTAAATAATAATAATAATTTAACAAAGTCACTATGGATTGTTACTTTTATAAAAATCCAGCCTGATCTATAAAGATTGAAAAAATATGTATACCTAATTACAGGTGATTGGTGTGAAATTCACCAAATATTTAGGTACCTACCTATCAATGAAAATGTCGTGACAATAATATTTTAAGTTGAAGAGGGTCTTGTCACGTTCCTAAAGCGATAAATTAGACTTTGAGGTCCATTTTTAGGCATTTAGTATTCAAATCTCATTTTGAGGCAGTGTTTTATGTGCCTAATTGAAATAAATGATTTGACTTTGACTTTCAGCAACATTAATAAAGTAACTAAATAAACTATTCATTTATTGGTTTACCTACTCACAAAAGAACACGCTTCAACTTTGCCCTGTAGCAGTCAACCGAAACTTGCCCCAATATGATTACTTGATTGGCTACTCAATTATTCAAGAACAAACTATGAAATCGATTCCCTTGGCTAGCTAAAGGTTACAGTTACAAGTAAGTATTGGCATTAGCTGTAGTTGTAGGTGTTTATGAAGACTGACAGCGGTGGCCCAGTTGTAACGGCCCCGACTTACGGGTTGTTGGTCCTGGGATCGAAACAAGGCAGGCGCTTTACTTTGTGTTAATAATTCCATCACTACTGCTCTCGAACCGGTAAAGGAAACCATCGTGAGAAAACCGGCATGTCCTAGAGCCAAAAATTCGAAGACATGTGACAACCAACCCGCACTGGGCCCGCGTGGTGGATTACGGCCCACTCCCTCTCACTGAGAGGAGGCCTGTGTCCCAGCAGTGGGAACATTATAGGCTGATTATGCTATGCTATTATGGCTAAAGATTGGTATTACAGCAAAAAAAAACCTTAAAACTAATAACAGAAAACAATGCTTATTAGGTTTTTTCTAGAAGTAAATGGGTAATACGATACCCCTTGGTAAGACTGGTTATCAGACTTCGTGCTTCTGACGACCCGTAATGACTGTCAAAAATTCACGAATGAAAGCCGGGGCCAACGGCTTAATGTGCTTTCCAAGGCACAGAGGAGTCTCGGTATGTAAAGATGGTCACCCATCCACGGACCAACCCCGAAAAGCGTATCTTAACCTAATGGATCGACCCGTGCGGCTGTTATTACTTAGCCAAGAGCTCCTCCGTTGAAATTAACCGCTGTGGCCGAAGCATATCAGTAGCGATTATAATGCAAAAACTTTTCATCTAAAACCTTTGCCGAAACAAAACAAATGTGTATCCAAAGTGTTACCAACTGTATCTAATGTAAAACTATGTATGATAGTCAAACTTTTGGAATTAATTGAAGAGTATACGCTGGAAAACAGTTTGAAACTTTTAATTGAAAATACGCAATGTAACCTATTGGCACTCTGAGCTATCTCTGTTAGAGGTACTGGGGTATTAATGCCATCATTATTCCAGTGCGAAAACGGGATGGTGCTAGCGGCCTTGTCTAGCTCCGTCTCTCTCTCACACTGGAAAAATGGTGGCATAATGCTTCATAATACGGCACCTGGGAAGTTTTTGTTAGGCTATCATTATTAGTAGTCCATAAATACCTCAGCTTAAATTCTCTCTGAAGACTACTCGCGGGCTGAGTGAGAGCGGGACGGAGGAGAAGGCTCCAAGGTGCCGATAGTTTAGGACTTTTAGGTAATTTCTATTTACGGAGAAAATAACGGTAATGTAAAAACAATTAAAAACAGTATCTGCAAAGTATTTGTTTCAATACTAGCGGTTTATTGTTCGGGTTTGGAGGTAGCTTTGTAATTATTTACGGTAAATATTTTTTTCTGGAATCGTGTTTTTGTCAAAGAATAGTACTTTAATCCTCAACTTTACATATATTTATTTCAAAATTAATGCTGCTGTATCCTAACATTCCTAACTATTATACGAAAGTTTGTTTTTTTTGTTTATTACGTTTTCACGCTAAAACAGCTGAACGGATTTGGATGAAATTTGGCACAGGGGTAGACCATGTCATGGAATAGGACATAGGATACTTTTTATCCCGATATTCCCACGGAATCGAGCCTTACGCGGGTGAAACCGCGGGGTGTAGCTAGTTTTCTATAAGACGGAGGATTCTGCTAAGCAATTCCAACACCAACGAGGCAGACCCATGTATTTTGTGTCATAGCCAACTTTCAAGACAATAAATATGAATGTCTCGATAAACTGCCTCATTGGTGTAGTTGTCGCAAACGCTACTGCTGAGCATGAGGTCTTGGGTTTCATTCCCGGATCGGGAAAAGTGTTCATGGGGTTTTCATCTGGAATTTCTCAGTAGCAGCCCGGAGCCTGGATTTGGGCACGGTTGATGGCAATAGGCTCGCCCCCTATTACAAGGGACTGAAACAGAACTGGTGAAATATGAGTGTGCTTTCGGTATACCTCTGCCTAACCCTTCGGGGATTACAGGCGAGATAATACGTGATGTAAATCTGGATGTTCTTCAAAACACGGTATAGTGGAAGTCTTGCCAGAATATAGTGCATCTAACATTATTCTCGGAACATTACGTGCCTGCCTGTCAAGTGCAGTTTTAAAGAATTTTTATTACGCAATAGTTCTTTTTACAACTAGTTGAATAAGCTCGCGTTATGCTTGCAGAAAAAATATCGATGTATCGATATATATATATATTTTTTTTTTCATAGCCTATTTTGTGTCCCACTGCTGGGCAAAGGCCTCTCCTTTTTCCTTATCGATATATCGATACTTTTACTTCCATATCGATATATCGATACTTTTTGTTCGATATATCGATATTTTTGGGCGTATTTATTATTTCGATATATCGATGTATCGTAAAATATCAAGTATCGAAAATGTATCAAATACGATATATTTCCAATAGCAATACCGTTGTCGTCACTGACTAAAACCGCTGGAATTCAGAGCCGTAAAAAGTAGACCTTTTTTCCTAATTTGGTTAGTATTTATAATATGAATGAAAAACAAATATTAATAATTTTCAAATATTTACTATTAAAAAAAAAGAAAATTTCACCGATATACCGATAATTTTTTTTTATGAAAAATAAAAATCAATATCTATTTCGATATAACGAATATTCGATATTTCGATATAAAGAATATCGAAATCGATATTGATATTTTTTTAAATATCGATACGATTTAAATCTATGCTTTTTGGCACTTCTTGCGTCCCTAGCTCGCGTTCACACGGACGTAGAAATATCGCGGCGGGATTTAATGGCGCACTGGATTTTGGACTCTCGGTGTGGAGCCAAGCAGTGATAAAAAAAAGATAAAGAAAAACATTTGCGCGCGAAAAATAATCGCCGCGGGAAAAAATATCTCCTGCAAACCAGCTATCTAATTGCATAACTTATTTTAGTAACCGATTAAGACTAATTTGTTTCATTTTGACAGTTCAACAACATTCATTACGTTATTTACGTTGTTGAGCAGTTTTTTTTTTCGAACTTATGAATCAACTAGCTGCGCCCCGCGGTTTCACCCGTGTAAGTCCCGATCTCGTGGGAATATCGGAATAAAAAGTATCCTATGACCTATTCCAGGTCATGGTCCACCCATATACCAAATTTCATCCAAATCCGTTCAGCCGTTTTTGTGTGAAAGTGTAACAAAAAAAACTCACTTTCGCATTTGTAATAATTACTAGCTTCCGCAGGCGGCTTCCCCGCGTGGTATGTCGATTAAAAGTAGCCTATGTCCTTCCCTGGGATGTCATTTATCTCCTTGCCAATTTTTTTCGAAATCCGTTCAATGGTTTTGG
This sequence comes from Lithophane leautieri, assembly GCA_949152455.1. Classification (NCBI taxonomy): domain Eukaryota; kingdom Metazoa; phylum Arthropoda; class Insecta; order Lepidoptera; family Noctuidae; genus Lithophane; species Lithophane leautieri. The sequence goes on from OX424486.1 coordinate 4,848,762, forward strand.
CGTGAAAAGATAACATACAGACAGATAGAGTTACTTTCGAATTTATAATATTAGCATGGATTATATAATACGAACAGATTGATCGTGTAATATCCAATTTGGGTGCTGGGCATAGACCCGTCCCTATGAGATTCTTGGTACAGAACAAAATGAGTTTATAAACGCTTTCATTAATACTGCACTTTGCCGTAATGGTTTGAAAGTGCAACTGCTGCGCTCAAGACGTCCCACTCGCTTAAAAATAATCAGTCATTAATTTTATTTTACAAATAGGTATAAACGCTGCCAGCCACATGTATAGAATAGAATAGAATAGAATACTCTTTATTATGTACACCATAAAAATACAGATACAAATGTAGAAAATTTAACATAGGGTGACACAATGGGCGGTCTTATCGCTAAAAGCGATCTTTTACAGACAACCTTTGGATGGATTAAAGCGCGAAGGAGAGATAATACTGCAGGTAGTCAGTGGTGTACCATTTACATATACAATAAATACACATATACATAAAGCATATACTTATCTATATAAATATATATATATATATAAAAAATACAATAATAAACATGAAACAGGAGGAAAGAGCTATATTTAATAACGATGTTTAAGGAGAGAGGAAGTGTTTTTGATGTATGAGATTGAAAACATTTTAACTTTGATGATATTGTCGCTAAGTAATAACAGCCGCACGGGTCGATCCTTCAGGTTAAGCTACGCTTGCCGGGGTTGGTCTGTGGATGGGTGACCATCTTTACAAACCGAGACTCCTCCGTGCCTCGGAAAGCACGTTAAACCGTTGGTCCCGGCTGTCATTCGTGGATCTTTGACAGTCGTTACGGGTCGTCAGAAGCCCGAAAGTCTGACAACCAGTCTTACCAAGGGGTATCGTATTACTCAATTACTAGGTTGTGGAGGTCAGATAGGCAGTCGCTCCATGTAAAATACTGGTATTCAGCTGCATCCGGTTAGACTGGAAGCTGACCCCAATATAGTTGGGAAAAGGCAGGCAGATTGATTGATATTGTGTTATGAATATATCTTGCTTAATAGATAATCAGTCTATAATGTTCCCACTGCTGGGACACAGGCCTCCTCTCTGTGAGAGGGAGTGGGCTATAATCTACAACGCGGGCCCAGTGCGGGTTGGTGGATGTGTTCAAATTTTTGGTTCTAGGTAATGCCGGTTTACACACAATGTTTTCCTTTACCGCGTGCTATGTTAAAATATATTCATTGCTCAGACCTCTTACTTACTAAGAAACATTTATAACTTCATATTATTTATGGTTGTTATTGAACGAAGTTATTTATGTAAGACTTTTGAAAGGTTGTCAGATGCAATATTCTAGACATTTTCATAGCACAATATTGCTATGAACATGAATAATATTAATAAAATATTTTGAAAAGTTTGCCAATGTATCTTGGACTAGCTTTTATTACTGGCTTTGCTTGAGTTTTTAATGTAATTATTCACTTTAAGGATCTTACATACTGAGGCGATTAGTCGCGCTACGCGACGCCGGCCGCCGCATTGTCCGCCGATAAGTTTTCTCAGAAATTGTTTTGTTAAAATTCGCCTCGCGCGGCGAATCGCGCCAGTATGTAAGAGCATTTACATGTTTGTGGTTTTATTTACTTAGCTCCATAGCCACCCAGGCGCCTGACACAGGTCCTCACCGGACATGGCAGCTTCGGGAGGTTCCTGTGTAGGATTAGGCGGGAGGAAACGCCCGGGTGTCACCACTGTGCGGATCGCCCGGAGGACACGGTGGAGCATACGGTGGAGGTATGCCCTGTTTGGGCAGAGCACCGCCGTGTCCTCGCGGAGGCGATTGGCGGCAATGACCTCTCGCGTCCGGCCCTGGTCCAGGCCATGGTACGGAGCGAAAGGGCATGGGAAGCCGTTACCGGAGGAGGCGGAACGCGTGAGGGAAAGGCTAAGTTTGCGCCCTCATGCCCCTAACCGCCGCCGTTGGAGACGCCATGGGCGTCGGGAATCCCAGGCGGATTCCCGGCCACCATAGGCGCGGGCTTGCGGACGGCGAGCAACGGGTAGCTCGCCGTCCAATAAAGACCAGGCCCGGGTCGATGGCGCGTCGTGTTCCACGCGCGCCTCAAAGAGAGGTCAGCACAATTAGCGGGGTCCGGTAGGACCGATGCCTGCCAGGGTTGTGGGAAAGTCCGAAAGGGATACCGGGACCTTGGCAACAGGCAAATGAAGGAACACGGGTGGGTTTTAGTCAGTAAAAGTCTGACACGCCTTTCCGCTCCGGCCAGAGCGGGAGAAGTCATTGGATGATTTCCCACCAACAAAAAAAAAAAAATGCCACTCTGGCGCCCAGGCTTCAGTTGTTGCCAATGACTTCTTCAAAATTGGATGGCCGACGCAAAACTGGGGCGCTTGAGTCCATTGAAAATGACCGTCGCGTTGATACGCGATAGTCGTGATCATTGTTCGTCGAACCCGACCAGGGCCCTATTTAATAAAACTTACAATTTGTAAATTATTGTAATTGTAAATTACAGGCTACAATTTTACAAGTTTCTGTGTAATAAAAATAAAAAGTTACAAATTTGTCATGGTGGCAGATTTACAAAATTGTATAGCCCGAAAGTCTGACAACCAGTCTTACCAAGGGGTATCGTATTACTCAATTACTAGGTTGTGGAGGTCAGATAGGCAGTCGCTCCATGTAAAATACTGGTATTCAGCTGCATCTGGTTAGACTGGAAGCCGACCCCAATATAGTTGGGAAAAGGCTAGGCAGATGATGATATCGGTGACAGTTCCGTACCGCAAAAGAAAAAAAAGAGGAACCGTTATAGGACCACTAAGTTGTACGTCTGACCGACTTATAAGACCTTTCTGCTCAGAAACAGGTAGGGGTTCTAGTAAACCTCGTAAATACTCTACTATTCATTTTTGACAATAATTCCCGAAACTCCAATTGGTTTGAAATTATCTATAGGCCGACGTGTCGACAGCCGGTGCGGGAGGGGTGGTGTCGTAAGTTGTCATTCGTGTGATTGGTCACCTTGTGACAGTTGTCATAAGGTGACGAATCACACGAACACAACTGTCACAAGAGACCCAGAATGCTCAGCAGTAGTGCTGTAACCACTACACACAGTCATCGATAGATTTTAATCACCGGCTTACAAATTGCGTAACTCACTTGCTATCACAATCCGAAGGCTTTTGAAGAAAATTAATAATCCAATGCATAACTCAAAATATTTTTTTCATTACTTAAACCATTTACAGGCACTTTTGAATTGACAAGGAGTCGGTCAGTCAGAAATATGAAGCTAGTTGCCCATTCCAAAGCGTAGTAGGTACCTATGGAGAAGAACGGGCACGGACACCACGGACACGCCTATAAATAAAATTGAAAAAATGTTAAAAAAATATTGGTTAAATCATTCATGTTGAAATTATACATTTGAGAACAATGTAGAAAGCATGTTAACAGCGTCTGTAATAAAAAGAAAAAAATAGAAACCGGCCAAGTGCGAGTCGGACTCGCGCACGAAGGGTTCGATACCATTATCTATAAAAACGGCAAAAAAATCACGTTTGTTGTATGGGAGTCCCCTTATATTTATTTTATTCTGTTTTTTAGTATTTTTTGTTCTAGCGGCAATAGAAATATATAATCTGTGACAATTTCAACTGTCTATCACGGTTCATGAGATACAGCCTGGTGACAGACAGACAGACAGACGGACGGACGGTCAGCGGAGTTTTAGTAATAGGGTCCCGTTTCACCCTTTGGGTACGGAACTCTAAAAAACAATTCAAAAATTAAAAAAAAAATATTTTTGAAATATTCGTCTGCTGGTCAACGTAAATATAACGCAATGAATATTGTTGCTTAGTCAAAATGAATAGCATCTCTTTGCCAATTGACTGAAAACCGACATTCCGGTTTTCAGTCATAGTTTTACAAAATGTAGAAATGGAAACTAATTCATCAGCGTCTTATTGCTACGCATCGAGCTACGCCGTAGCTTGCACTGTGCTACGGCGTAGCTCCCGTAGCATCATAATATTAAAATCTCCAATTATTGTTGACTAGCTGCGCCCCGCGGTTTCACCCGGATAACTCTGGACACCGTGGGAATACCGGGATAAAAAGTATCCTATGTGTTAATCCAGGTTATAAACTATCTGTTTGCCAAATTTCATCATTTTTCAGTAACAAACATCCAAACACACAAACACTCAAACTTTTACATTTATAATATTATATTATATTATATATTATATATATATATATATATTATAATATAATATGATATTATATTATTATATATATTTATATATTATAATATTATTACATAGTAGGATAAGTTAGGAGGATTTTAGTTTTCAGTGATGAAACTATTAAGATGTCACCTTAATCTTTTATTCCTTCTAAATCAAAATCATAATATTTTATTTCACATAAACCTACATGGGCACTTATGAAACGTCAGAAGCTAGGTGCACGGTTCCAATTGGTCGTTTCCTATGGAGAAGAGACGGCAAGAAACTCCACGATCACTCTTTAAAAAAAATATTGGCTTTTACAATATTTTCGAATTACAGTGTTAATAGTTATGGGAGGACAGTGTAGGCCATTCAAAAAGATTCAGGAAGGTAATAAAAAAAAAAAATGATAATGTTAAAAAAAAATCTACAGTCCACTCAAACTGAAACTCAAAAGCATTTCTTTCGCTTAAACCACTTACGAGTACAGGCACTTTTGAATTGTCAAAGAGTCGGTCAGTTAGTTAAAAAGTTGAAGCTAGTTGCCCATTCCAATTCGTAGATCTCTATGGAGAAGAACGGGCAAGAAACTCCAAGGACACTCTTTTAAAAATGTATATAGATATTACAAAATCCTGGGTACAGTATTCTTGGTGCTTCTATATGTGAGAACAATGTCAAACGAAAAATAATTCAAACTATAAGATTAAAAATAAGCCCTGGCAGATAGAGATGACCAGTCTCAACTGACGGCGCCCGTTCACGAACAAGACACGTGGATCAGCACCATCCAGCTCAACCATTTTGTAGGGAACCGAATTTGGATGATAAATCGACTGCAAAATAAAATTATTTACCCTCATAAACACCAAACATTATGAAATATGTATAATATGGAATATAGAAAATCAAATATAAATATGAAAATATGAATACATAAATAACAAAATAATTTAATAATAATGAAAATACTTCTACTTATTAATTTCATAATAATTACTTAGATTATTCTTATTCAATACATAAAATAAAAATAACTAATATACTATACCTATTTATACTATCCTAATAATATATTACCTACATAATTAAACACATCTAATAATTTATAATAATATTACATTTCTGCTTAGCCCTTTTCCTCTCTCCTAATTTTGCTGTGCCCGACAGGGTCCATATCGATCTTTTATTTACTGTACCATCTATGTAACATATGGAATGCAATAAAAATTGAGTATTGAGTATTGAGTATTGAATGATCCAACAAACTAAACCAACAAACATAAATGAACATTAACCCTGTTGATGGGTTGATACTGTATGGATACATCATAATAGTATCAAGTCAGTTCTATATCACAAACCGTATAAGCACAGCTAATTAGTCTAAAAGCCGACAGCAACACATTATCTTTAAAGAGCACATTACTGATAGCTCACTAGGTGCATTCGCAGTTAGTTATTCACAGTTAACTGTTACATACTTCCACGTCACTCCTTTTAGCAAATTTTACATCATTTCTTAGTCTATTGTAGAGTGTTGTAAAAATGATGTAATGTTTACAAACGTGCTGTGTCATTGTGAACCCGCGATGTAAAACGGTCAGTTAAATTACATAAACAGGTTTTTATATCCTCAAAGTTTTTCAAATTGTCGTCGATTTATGTGGTAGTAGTGCTATTATACAAGGTTATTACAAATTAGAGGATTATATCCAAGATAAGAATGCTTGGAAACATGCTGGTCTTGCTCCATAGGACAATTTAGAGTCTGGACAAAATCAAACTGGTTGCTAATTTATTTGTATATTTTATTATTTGTATGTCATAGATTTTTACACTCTGTGATTGCTTAAACTCACGCACTGACTTATTAGTATTATTTGTGAAAATGTTAGGAACATTGTAATATCGTATACTTCTACAATGTTTGTAAATATGTGAGCACCATGTACCTATCACATAACTAATTGATTTGTCATTGCTCCATTTATAATTCTTTTTACTTTTTGTGGGACAGTAATCTTATTGTAGGTGCATCGTCTTCACATATAATTATATAATTCATGTATACAAAATGTTGTAAAACATTTTTAAAATAAAAAGAGTAACGGTGGAGTTTCTTGCCCATTCTTCTCCATACGAAAGCTACCTTTTGGAATGGGCAACTAGAATCAATTCTATTTCTTTGTTTTTAATTGACGTTTAAAAGTGCCTTTTATGTGCCTATTTGAAATAAATTATTTAACTTTGACTTTGACTTTATTGTGTAAAGTTCACTTGGAACCTCATTCAAGTGAGCGCACCCAATTCGAAAGAGGAATCATTTGTTTTTACATTTACTTTAAAAAAAATAAGATAGCTTTCGAATAATTAGTCAATTAGTCAGTAAATCAAAATACTGATAGAAGACAGTGCAAAACTTTCAATGATCATTTTATTAACAGTCATTCACATAGCAACATCACGCCAGTAAAGTAAGCAACTATGTTTGGGTCGGCTTCCAGTCGACACTGCACCTGAGTACCAGTATTTTACATAGAGCAACTGCCTATCTGACCTCTACAACCCAGTTACTGGGTAATACGATACCCCTTGATAAGTCTGGTTGTTAGGCTTCGGACTACCCGTAATGACTGTCAAAGATCTACTGTTATGGATGGTCACCCATCCATAAACCGACCACGGCTAGTGTAGCTTAGCCTAATTACTATAAAAATTTTCCCCAAATGTTGTGTTATTGTTTTAAGTCCCATGTAGTAGAGGACGAGAGGAGCTCGTGGCTAAGTAATAACAGCCGCACGGGTCGATCCATCAGGTTAAGCTACGCTTGCCGGGGTTGGTCCGTGGATGGGTGACCATCTTTACATACCGAGAGTTCTCCGTGCCTCGGAAAGCACGTTAAGCCGTTGGTCCCGGCTGTCATTTGTGGATCTTTGACAGTCGTTACGGGTCGTCAGAAGCCCGAAAGTCTGACAACCAGTCTTACCAAGGGGTGTCGTATTACCCAGTTACTGTTGTTGTGGAGGTCAGATAGGCAGTCGCTCCACGTAAAATACTGGTTTTCAGCTGCATCCGGATAGACTGGAAGCCGACCCCAACATAGTTGAGAAAAGGCTAGGCAGATGCTGATGAACAGAGGAAGAGAATTTTCTAAAGGTGTGTCCAAACATTAAGCGCCAAGAGCGCGGCAGCAACACGCGGCGTTTGCAGGACACATTTTGCCGCGCTCTAGTTAGGTAAACATGTTTGTGCGCGGCAGGTAGACAGAAGCGTTCGCGCGCGGCAGTCGTCCAATTAGGGAGTGCACCTGTGTTTACGCATACCGCACACACTAATTGTACATTATGAAGTTGCGCCAACATTGTGCGGCAGCAACACGCGTCGTTTGCAGGACACATATCTGCCGCGCTCTAGTGTGGACTAAACCGACGAATGTTTGCGCGGCAGTACAGTGCGATATCCGAGACAAGCCGCGCACTTCAGTTGGCATGAGAGCGGTTGCGTGTGTCGTAGCTGTGCTTATAATTCGTCAAAACACAATTACTGACGAATATTTGTGCGCGGCAGGTAGACAGAAGCGTTCGCGCGCGGCAGTCATCGAAAAACAGCACGGTAGGCCGCGCGCGGCAGCCGCGCACGATTTCCGCTATAATTGGACACACGCTTCAATGTCAACAGAGCAAGATCCAGAGTTCAAACCAGAATAACTTTACGATTCAGTCTGCATTTCCAACTACAAAATAAACTACAATCTTCTACAGTATTTAGCTCAAGCTAACTCTAAAGACAGTGTAATAGGCCACTTAGTGTGCAATGCTCACCGCCTGCATTCGTGTTCAGTAACCATTAGGCTACTAAGTAATTCATTAATCGAGCTTATATTGTACATATAAAATAACATATGAATAGGCATAGACCAGGAGGAGCTCGTGTCTAAGTCAGCCTCACGGTCGATCCATCAGGTTAAGCTACGCTTGCTGGGGTTCGATGGGTGACCAACTTTACATACCGAGACTCGTCCGTGCCTCGGAAAGCACGTTAAGCCGTTGGTCCCAGCTGTCATTCGTGGATCTTTGGAAGTCGTTACGGGTCGGCAGAAGCTCGAAAGTCTGACGACCAGTCTTACCAAGGGGTATCGTATTATCCAGTTACTGGGTTGTGGAGGTCAGATAGGCAGTGGCTTCATATAAAATACTGGTATTCAGCTGCATCCTGTTAGACTGGAAGCCGACCCCAGCATAGTTGGGAAATGGCTAGGCAGATTGAGTGCACTCTCTAAGGCCTAAGCTATCTTCCCAATTCCGTGTCTCCATCTTCATTCGTTTAGTTTTTGCGCTGTGTGTTGATGAGCTAAAAGTCATGGCACTGTTTATAGGGTTCCGTACCCAAAGGGTAAAACCGGACCCTATTACTAAGACTCCGCTGTCTGTCCGTTTGTCTGTCTGTCTGTCTATCCGTCTGTCACCAGGCTGTATCTCACGAACTGTGATAGTTAAACAGTTAAAAAAATCACAGATGATGTATTTCTGTTGCCGCTATAATAAAAAATACTAAAAAACAGAATAAAATAAATATTTAAGGGGGCTCCCATACAACAAGCGTGATATTTTTGTTGTTTTTATAGATAATGGGTACGGAACCCTTCGTGCGCGAGTCCGACTCGCACTTGGCCGGTTTTTGATTAAGTGTTTATAGACAAAAATATAACTACAATGAAAATAGAAGAAAGACTTAAATTGTATTTATTGGCACGAAGAGTACATTAAGCAATAAAATTACATATGAAAATAATACTTGTGCCAAGGGTCATTAGTTTAGTAAATGATGGCCTGTATTCCCCGAAAGGTTATGCAGAGGTGTACCTATAGTATACCCACATTTTGCCAGATATGTATAAAGTTAAAAAAAAAATACAATATCCGAAGATAATATATTTAGTAACCTATTCCGCTTAACTATTCTTCAAGAGTCATATAAAAACCCTGTAAGGAATTGACACGTATTTCACCTCTCAACGAGGCATCCTAAGGATGACGATTGACCAATTGCAAACCAGAACACGACGTGTTGCCACACCGAGCTCTGGACGCAACTCATCCAGCGCTCAATCTCGATCTCGCCAATCGTCATCCTGAGGATGCCTCATTGAGAGGTGAAACACGTGTCGTTTTTTTTACAGCGTTTTTATGACTCTTGAAGAATAGTTAAGCGGAATAGGTTACTAAATAGATCTTCGTCTATTGTATTTTATAATGGATTTCCGCAAAGTCATGCCTGAATCAATTAACTACATATTTTAAAGTTCCATGTAATAGGGGGCGAGTCTATTGCCATCAACCGGGCACAAATCCAGACACCAGTTATCAAAGTATAGCGAGGCAAAAAATACAATAAGAAATAATTTTAAATGGTTTTATTGAACGTTTTAATTTGCCACACAAGATTTAAAAGCTTACAACTGTGTTGTATTGCTGATTTTTATGATTAAAAAATAAATATTTGATACAGTCGCGAATCATATTAAGATCAACATACAACCACAGACCTGCAAATTACAAAAACGTTAGAAAGTTGAATTTGGCGGGCTACCCTGACGCTTTCGCCATAAACAAAACGTGCGTTTACTAAATTACGCCGTAGCCGTATTCTGTTTTAACCGTAGGTACGACAAAACGGGACAATTGGCGTCCCGCACAAGTCTTTCGCGGGGCGAATCCTCTAAAGCTCTAGAAACGGGACGTCCCGGCTCTCGCGGGACGGTTGGCAAGGCTAGGCACAGGCCTGGTAATCACAGTATGTAGTTATTAGCAGACAGGACGACGTTACTGCCTATCCTCTTGACAAAACTTCTTTATAGTCACTTTTGAACTCTCATTAAAGCTCAAAAATGGTATCTGATTAGTATTTTTCATATTCACGTACCATTTCGGGCACTGTTATCTACAAATTCAATTTTGCAGTCTTCAACATGACCTACAAAAGAAAAACAATATAAAGATATTACCTGAGATAACTCACAAAACTCTCCTCTCATACCTAAATAATAGAAAATTAAAACCTATATTAAGTATTTCTGAAACCCTTTTTCATGAATTTTCCTTTGTTTAAGACATATCCTTGTCTATTGTTTTCAGTTAGTCGTCAGCCGTGGTTGCGTGCGGACGTGATACTCGTATCGAATTTTGCGGGATTTTCGAAAAGTTTCGAAGTGTCAAGTGAAGTGGAAAAGTGTGTGCAGTGTTTGAAAGTGTTTTAGTGTCATTTTTTTGTGTTTTTCGTGATTGGAAATGGATGATTTTTGAGTTTCTGCTGCTGGATAAAAGGTGAGTTTGATTCTTTTGTTATATCTCGTTCGTGTGATTGCATTCGGGTTTCTTTTTGTTTTTTCGTGGGATTATCGGTAACGTACGGTTGGATTCGTATTTACAATTGAAGATTTTTGTACACACGGCTACACATCAAGCTATACATTTCCAGTATAAGCTGACCTCGCATTGTACGGAAATCCTATACAATGTGAGATCAGCATAAACTGGAAATGTATAGTTTGATGTGTAGCCGTGTGTACAATGAGCTTTCGGTATTAATTTTAATGGTTTTCGTTTTAATGAACTTTTTATTAGAGTGTTGGTTGGATACAAAATGAAATGAAAAACCATCTTTCCCCGAAAGCCAAAGTCATATATTTGCTTTAAATTCGGTTATAAAAAATGTGGTAAAAATCATAAAAGGAGGGTGGGTCCTTTGGCTTTGCCCTAGTCAAGTAACCAGTGGACGACCCACTGACCATGTTCTTGTGCAATCAATGACACATGTCGCCATATTTTGGAATGCATATAAGTATTAATTTTGGTTTTAGGATTTGAACCCGAGCTTTTTTATTAAAATATTTTTATTTTTTTGGTATTATCGCCTCGATCAATATCGTCATTATTAATTCTTCAAGGACATTCTAATGAACTACAGTGGTTTTTAGTCCGCGCGCGGCTCGCGCGCGGTCATACAGGTTAATAAGGATCAAATCCACACAATTTTATGTAGCAAATGAATCAATCAATCTGCCTAGCCTTTTCCCAATTATGTTGGGGTCGGCATCCAGTCTAACCGGATGCAGCTGAATACCAATATTTTATATGGAGCGACTGCATATCTGACCTCCATAACCCAGTAACTTGGTAATACGATACCCCTTGGTAAGACTGGTTGTCTGATTTTTGGGCTTCTGACGTAACGACTGACAAAGATCCACGAATGACCGCCGGGACCAACGGCTTCCGGCTGCATCTGGTTAGACTGGACGCCAACCCCAACATAGTTGGGAAAAGGCTACGCAGATTGATTGATTGCAAGTAAGGGTTCTTCTCAAGCAGAGGCAGCTTGGCTGTTGAAGACTTGTATGGACATTTCTTTCAGACGGCATTTAGTAAAAAATATAAAAATAAATGAGTTTTTAAACTGCATAAGCAGCGGGGTACTTGTGTAGTACACGATTCTCCGTTATCTCGAAAATACTGCAGCATTAATTTTGAAATAAATATATGTTAAAGTTAAGGATTGATGCTAGGTCATATGTTTAACAAAAACATGATTACATAAAATTTTCTCGATAGAAAAAAAATTAAAGTTACCTCTAAACCGAACTATAAACCGCTAATATTAAAAAAATACTTCAAATTAGATCATGAAACTTTGCATAATAACTGAACTAACTAAAAAGCAGGTCTTACGTTTTTCTTATTTTTGATTGACGGTGAAAATAATTACTATTATTTTCAATGTAAATTACCAAAACTATTCGAGGCTTGAGAGCCGCCAGCACCCCACTCCGTCTCGCTCTCACTCAGGCCGCGAGTAGTATGGTGCGAGCGAGATAAAATTTGAGGTTGGGTGGAACCTTAAGGAAATCCTATACAATGCGATATTACCTTATACTGAAAATGTATAGCTTTATATGTAGCCGTGTGTACACATAAAATTACAATTTTATTGATGGCAATAATGGGTTTCATGTTGACAGTTCAGCCACGTTCATTGTTTACGTTGTTGAGCAGACAAGTTTTTTAAATCTATAATGCAATGGATTAGAATGGAGGAGCTCGTGGCTACGTAATAACAGCCGCACGGGTCGATCCCTCAGGTTAAGCTACGCTTGCCGAGGTTGGTCCGTGGATGGGTGACCAACTTTACATACCGAGACTCCTCCGTGCCTCGGAAAGCACGTTAAGCCGTTGGTCCCGGCTGTCATTTGTGGATCTTTGACAGTCGTTACGGGTCGTCAGAAGCCCGAAAGTCTGACAACCAGTCTTACCAAGGGGTATCGTATTACCCAGTTACTGGGTTGTGGAGGTCAGATAGGCAGTCGCTTATGTATAATACTGGTATTCAGCTGCATCCGGTTAGACTGGAAGCCGACCCCAACGTAGTTGGGAAAAGGCTAGGCAGATGATGAATGCAATGGATTAGCAATATCCTTCGAAACTCTTGGATTGTGATTGAAAGTGTGTTACGTAATTTGGGTGCAGCAGGCGTAGCATGAGTACCGTTTTGTCGAGGGAAGAGTAGACAAAAATGACGTTCCGTGTAGACAGTACGACGGCTAAGTAAAGAGTCACCTGCACTTTTAACGAAATTCACTCTTTTACATAATTCGACTCAGGATTCTTTGTTTTGTTTCAAATTGTCTTCACTTCCTTAGACAAATTTCAGTTGTCAGTGTGATTTTGACAGTAAGGATAGTAAACTTTCTTCCGAAATAGTCTACATATTAAAAGACCTAGACAAAGATCGATATGAGTGAAAGACAAAATGACAGATTGTAGAAGGATTTCTATGGTGCGATGTCAAAAATGAAGAAACGAAACGTAAAGAAAAGAAAGAAAGAAAAGAAAGAAAATACGTTTAATTGCGGCAAACATGACGCTAACAGGACAAATAAAATATACAAAAATAACAAGTTGCGGGAAAATATGCGTCACATTCACGCAAAACGGCAATCACTCAGCATAATGCTGCGACCCTGTGCGGGACAGAGCCCCAGCGCTGGTTTTCAGTGACAGCCGGCGTTGACGTCATGACATCAAACGGTGTAGCACATAACGAATTAACAATAACAAAATAAGAAATAAAATAAATACACTAAGTGTTTACAGAAATATAATATTTATGATGGCAACATTCCGTTCCGTCAGCGACTCACGCGCCACAGGCTTAATGAAAAATGTCACTTTGTATAGAAAAAGCTATGTCTATTCTTCGTAGAAATAGAAAGCGCCATGCTACGCCTGCTGACTGATTACATAACCATAACATTGTGTATCAAACTGTATTCATTCTTTCATTTTCGTGTTGGCAGTCACTAACCCTTTTTTTTTTTTGAGGGTATCATGGAGTTACTTCTCCCATTCTAGGCGGAGCGGGAGGGCTTGTGTTAATCATGAAGTGACTTCTCCCGCTCAGGGTGGAGACGGGCGTGACAGACTTTTACTGACTAAAACCCACCCGTGTTCCTTCAGTTGCCTATTGCCAAGGGTCCCGGTATACCTTTCGGACTTTCCCGCAACCCTGGCAGAGGGTCGTGACTAACCTGGTGTCAGAGTTTTTATGCCGCCCATGGGCCTCTGGCTTCACATGACTTAGAGAAATATCTCTCAAGCACGTTTCCTTCACCGTTTGTGAAGCAAGTGATAATTATACAGGGTGATTGGAAGATGGGTGCAAAGCTTTAAGGCGAAGATAGTACAGACAATTTAGAACCATTTAAGCCATGGTTGTCTCAGACGAAGTCTTACCAAATATTTTTAACCAAATTTTTAAGTTTTTTTTCGGAAATTCTCAAAATTTTATGTAAACTGCATAATTATGGCCAAATTGAATGATAAATGAATACATTTTTTATTTATTTAATTAAAGTAATGTGTAAGCAATCAAGCAAAACATGTTTTAGGCTTCTGTGTCATTAGACATTTTTTTTACAGACATTTAAAGCTCAGAAAAAATAAAAAAATTGTACAATACGTCTTTTAAACCTTATTAAAAAAAAAAGGAGGGTGCTTTTTTGTTCAAACCTTTTTGAAGACATGCTTGATAATCGCTCTTTCTTTTGAGGTATCATTTATGCGGATATCTTACAAATTATTGAAATTAGGGCCTACAAACCAATTTGAGGGAGAATTTTTTTATTTTAGGCAGACTAATTAAAACAACATTTGAATTATAATTATTTATTTTTCATGTTCAAAATGACGGCCGTGATTCCTAATACAAGCACGGCCCCGTCTTCTAACTTCTGTAGTCGTTATTTTCAACATCATCTCCTGCTTCATTGTCTCAAACGCTGAATTTATTCTTTGTATCAATTCTTCTCTAGTGTTTATTTCTATGTTGTTATACACCTATGACTTGGCAGCCCAACAGTCACACAACTAGGCTATTACTGCTATGTTCATTGTATTCATTGATGACGTAATACAGATTCTGCTGTTGTTCATTGGCCATTGTTCTTTGACTGACTTTGGGAAAGCTTGACGGATTAATTTGTTTTTGGAAATTGAGTGGCACTTATGTACAGTCACGGACTTTAATTGATGAGCCACTTGGCACTGTTCGTATTTTAGCCGTGTAATGCAAATCGGGCTTAGTCGAGTATACTCGTACATTCAGACACGGAAAGTCATGTCTTCATATTATAGAAGAAGAAAGTTATATTTAATATCTTTATCGGTTGGCTGCCTGAGAGCCTGAACTACAAATTTGACAGCAGAGTGACTACCAAAAGTCAACCAATGCAGGTCTAGCAATCGTAACCTAGCGACGATTGTTTTAGCGTAGCCATAGTAACGTTAGCGTACGGAGAAATTTTAATTAGTAATTTCGACAAATTCAGAAATAACGTCTCTGACATCGACATTTCAACTGTCACAGTCTTCGGATAGGTTTTCAAAATTATCGAGTTAATGAGCTCTGATTCAAGGGAGTGTAGATTGGATAAGCATTGTATTTATTTATCATTGAGAACTTATTAGTCAACCTCTATGGACAAGACTATTTCCGATTACTAGTAATTTGTTATCTTGTTTACGAGCATGCGATTTAAGTTCGTGTTTAATCGTGTTATCTCGTGAATGTATGAAACTGCAAAATTGAAAAGATTGAAAGTGGCTCAACAATTAAAGTCCGAGACTGTACATTTAGGTTGCAAAGCCAATAACTCATTCGTAACTTGAAAATAAGCCTGTATTTTCTGAAGGAGTTAACGGCTGCAGTTGCATACTACACCCACATTTCAAGGGCTATGATATTATTAGAGAAATTGTGGCTCAGTGGCCCGGAACTTACGAGTTAGGTCATCGGATCGAACCCTGACAGGCGCTTAAACTTGTGTAAATTATTTCATCACCACTGCTCTCAAAACGGTTAAGGAAAACATCGTGAGGAAACCGACATGTACTAGATTTAAAAATTCGAAGACATGTGACATCTACCAACCCGCACTGGGCCCGCGTGGTGGATTACGGCCCACTCCCTCTCACCGAGAGGAGGCCTTTGTCCCAACAGTGGGAACGTTATAGGCTGATTATGATTATTATTTTATTAGTCCCATTTAATAAGGTTCTAAAATATAGCCAGACTCTTGTCTGCTACTGAGAATTCGCTTTTTGAAAAACTTGATATTAATTTCATCAACATGGGGATAGAAGCTAGTGAAAAAAAAGAAACTCACCGTGAAAACTTAGGTGAAGTGAGCTTGAAGTGAACTGTCACTGGATGACAATGGCAGCTCACTCCACTTCGCCTAAGTTTGTGAGATGGTTACAGAATAGCAATGCTGGACGCTTCGCTGTGATTTTTAATACCAACAGCACTCTCGTTCGTTAATTATATTATGGAGAAACACGAATGTACCATATTAAAAAAAAACATAATTTTACTTTATTCAAGACTAGCTTCCGCCCACGGCTTCGCCCGCGTGTTTGGCGATAAAAAGTAACCTATGTCCTTTAGGCGTGTGTAACTCTTTACGGAACCGACTCACTGATCCGGATCATTGAAGTGATTCAAAAGATTGGTTCAGTAACAACGTTTCAAACGGATCATTTGGATCTGAAACATTACTTTGCTCTGTGCTCTTTCCGCGCGACGCGTCGCTTGCGAGGCGACTGAGCAGTGAGCGAGAGGCAAACTGAGACACACTGAGTTACTCTGACTCGCGAGTCGCGACTTCGCGAGTGAGCGGTTGACATATTGCAATCTCTACAAATCAGAAAGAGATACCAAATGAGATGTGTATCACTCACACTCGCACAGTTTTTCGTTGTCGTTATCCATACACGTAAAAATGAGCACTAAGGCGCTTACGTATCAAATACTATACGGTCGTTTTTTGCATATAATGTTTGCACTAACAAGTTATCGTTTTACCACAGGCGGCAGATGAAGGAAGATCGATTATTTTATTTATAATCTAACATATACAATAAAAACTTTCAGCATTGTTGCCACATAACATTTCTCTGACTCAGAAGTAAACGCCCGCGACGAACGTAATGTATACGTAACATAACATTCTATATTTTATATCCTTTGAGCCGATGATCCAAATGAGCCAAATGAAACATATCCATGTTTCGGATCATTTCAGTGATCCAGATGCAAATGATCCAATCGCAAAAATGATACACTTTGCCCACCTCTAATGTCCTTCCCCGGGATGCCATCTATCTTATCGAAATCCGTTCAGTGGTTTAGGCGTGAAAAGGTAACATACAGACAGACAGACAGACTTTGTTTCGAATTAATAATATTAAGTATGGATTAGAATTATTCCTGTTTTTGATGGTATCATATTTGGACTAAAAGTGTAAAATATTGAGGCTAAATTATGCAAAATTCACGCTTGGTATGTGAGTTTCACCCCAACGTTTTTGGGTCACACAAACAACTTGGTACTTTCATATGTACCTACATATGAAAGTACCTAGTTGTGTTTGTTTGTGATATTACCTACATGTTTTTTTTTAAAGGACCCACATATATTTCCTGGGAGAAATTTCTTTTAGCTTTTTAGGGTTCCGTACCCAATTACCGTACTACTAAGGCCCCGCTGTCCGTCCGTCTGACACAGGGCTGTATCTTTTGAACAGTAATAGGTAGATACATGAAATTTTCACAGTGTTGATTAATATAGCCGCTTTAACAACAAATAAAATAAAGTAAAAAACCAAAATGTGTGTTTTTACTAAAGTATTATAGCGAAACACCATATTGCGCTCCAAAACGGGGATCCTTGACGTAGGCAAAAAGGCTGCCAAGCTGAAATGGGGTTGAGTGGGTCATGTCAGCCGCATGCATAGCGACCGCTGGGCAACAGGCTCCACACGGTGGGTGCCTGAGGATGGACGGCGCCGCCGAGGCCGGCCCAGGAAGAGGTGGCGAGACGATCTAGACGCGTACCGCAAGGGTTGGATCGAGGTGGCCCTGGAAAAGGATGTTTGGAAAGATTTGGGGGAGGCCTTTGCTCAGCAGTGGGACAGTGTAGGCTAATATAAAAATAATAAAAATAAAGTGTACAATAAATTATGGTGGTACGGAACCCTTTGTGTTAGAGTACGACTCAGACATGGCCGTTTTAAAAAAAAAGTAGGTACACGTATATATTGAAGAAGGCTTTGGCCTTTTTAGATTTCTTTATTTAATATTTCGTTACTTCCTCTGAATTTCTTGTCTGTTTGATTTTCGTAAGTCAAAGATTTCTAAAATTAATCTAAAAGTAGGCAAACAATGTGGGGTTTATTTATAAACGTTACTTAAAGTTAAGTGACGTTTAACCGTCATAAATACAACGTGTAACGGAATAAACGCAAGAGCTCATACACCACAATTAGAATATTAAATTATAAGACTCAAATAATATCTGTAATTTAATTTAATTAAATCACACCTTAAATTAACTATTTTATTTAACGCGCACTACACATAGGATAGCTATGAGCGTATTACAAAGGTTATGCATTTCATAGGCTTTATTCCTTTGAGATAAGGCTTAAATTTCCTTAAATAAAATATCTTATTACCTTGTTATGACGCAGTGGTTCTAATTTCAGTTAAATAAAATATTTTTTCATGAAAAATTAACATATATAAATAATGACGGAAATCGATTCAGAAGCCGATTCTGAGCAAACTACTTTCAGGTCTTGCGCTTATTCTGTTACACGTTGTATATGGTAATAAACAGTCGCTAATCATTACTTAACTTTAAGCAACGTTTATAAATAAACCCAGATGTTTACATTTCAGGGTAAAGGCGAAGCTTTAGAATATCCTATAAAAATCCACAAAATTAATTTCTACTAGTTTTCGAAATAAACACTTGACTTCAGTACACCGAAACTGCACAACATAAAAAAATAATGAATGTTTAGCAAAACCTTTATTTTTAACCACCAAAACTGCAGTGCAAGCCAAATGTAAAACTATTTTTAGCTCTGTTGAATAGCAGCATTCCATGAAAACGTGAATTATCCGGATGCCTGATGTCCGGACACCGTAAACCGGACACGAACACATAATACTAGAGCATAGTTCGGATGAAAATCGGACGGCTGCTGTGAAGTTTGCCTAAGTGGGTTTGGCTATGCAGAATAAATTTACTGGACGTCCTGTTTCACACCAATCAATCTACCTAGCCCTTTCCCAACTATGTTGGGGTCAGCTTCCAGTCTAACCGCATGCAGCTGAATAACAGTATTTTACGTGGAACGACTGCCTATCTAACCTCCACAACTCAGTAACTGGTTAATACGATACCCCTTGGTAAGACTGGTTGTCAGACTTTCGGCATCTGACGACCTGTAACGGCTGTCAAAGATCCACAAATGACAGCCGGGACCAACGGCTTAACGTACTTTCCAAGGTACGGAAGAGTCGATTACTAACAAAAAAAATACAGTTACGATTTTTTAAGTCAAGGTAAAATACTCATTATTTAACTTTTGGTTTTTGGCCACGCCAGGTTTTTTGTCTAAGTAAAACCTTTTAACAAAACATTACAAATCACAAATCTTTTTATTACTTACAAGAACCATACTGGGAACATTAAAAGACCTACGCGGCTACGGCGTAGCTGTCACGCTACGCCGGCTACAGTGTAGCAGATAATGTTTTTCTTCCGCTACGCCACACCTGACAATTTACATGGAATGACTTGCAAGAAAATGTATTGAATCTTACAATTACATCGTAAGTAATCACTTACGATGTAATTTATATTTTGTATTATGCCTTTTGTTGGTAAATTATATCCTTACTTTTCATTACTTTAATATGTGTTTATACTTTTATTTCGGTTATTTCATAAATTCACTTATAAATTACATTTTTAAATATTAGAATATAAAAATACCCTTTTTGAAAAGTGCTCAAAAAGGGGTTTACCTAGAAAGATTTCCGGGAGTTTTGAAAATTGAGGATATAATTCGGGGCCAACGTGATGAGAGATTTGGAAGGAAGAAGGGGAGGCCTTTGCCCAGCAGTGGGACACCTACAGGCTAAGAAAAAAAAATTGATTTCGACGTGCACTTTATGAATTTTCACTTTGTCACCTCTTGTCTTTGCCGCTAGAGTGCCAGGAATTTTTCAATAATTTTCCAAGTTAAGGTTAGATTCTAGCTTGACCAAGTGTAGCTGAATTTCCTTTCACAACAATAGGGCAAGATTAACGATACCTAAATAATGGTCACATATAAATCTCACATATTGATAGATTTCTGATAGACCCACAAAAATTCCTGTAGTACTTAAATATGCCTTTAGTGCTATTCTGTAAAGTTCACTTGGAACCTCACTCAAGTGAGCGCACACAATTTGAAAGCGAACTCATTTGTTTTTAAAGTAAATCATCGCGGATTCACAACGAGACAGCGTTCGAATTTCGAAGTTACGTTTAGAGAACAAGTTAAATTAAATTTAAAATTTAAAAAACCCCCGGACAAAAATAAAGCGTCTAATAAAGTTTTTTTTTTATGGCTAAGTACAGGCCCTCTCGATCAAGTGACCTTTCAAACAAAACCAAAAAAATCAAAATCGGTTCAGCCGTTTGGCAACTACGATGGCGCAGACAGACACACAGATTTACACGTTAAACTATAACACCCCTCTTTTTCTGTCAAAGATCCACGAATGACAGCCAGGACCAACGGATTAACATGCTTTCCGAGCCACGGAGGAGTCTTGGTATGTAAAGATTGTCACCCATCCACGGACCAACCCCGGCAAGCGTAGCTTAACTTGATGGCTTGACCCGTGTGGCTGTTACTACTTAGCCACGAACTTCGCAGATAATTTTGCCATGAACTAATTTTCATTGAAAAAAAAAACTTCTGAGGAGTTCAATCCAACACCCGATTACGCCGTAACCCAGCAGCTGACGTTTATATAGCAAGGCCATTTGATTTGTCAACTCGAATGCAATAAAAAGCCAGGCAGGAATTCAATTTAAAGGTAGCTAGTTCAGACATGAAATGTACTCTGTGGTTCAGACTTGTTCAAAATAGCTTTCAGTAAGGGTGTTATTACACTAACGCCATTGACGATGAATCTATTCTATCGATCAGCGACGCTAGTTTTTTATAGGTCCGCTATTGGCTACTTTCGGTCAACGTCGATAGTTTTTTATAGGTCCGCTATTGGCTACTTTCGGTCAACGTCGATAGTTTTTGTTGGTCCGCTATTGGCTACTTTCGATCAACGTCGATAGTTTTTTATAGGTCCGCTATCGGCTACTTTCGTTCAACGTCGATAGTTTTTTATAGGTCCGCTATTGGCTACTTTCGATCAACGTCGATAGTTTTTTATGAATCTGCTTTTGGCTACTTTCGTTCAACGTCGATAGTTTTTTATAGGTCCGCTATTGGCTACTTTCGGTCAACGTCGATAGTTTTTGTTGGTCTCTTTTAGCTATTTTCGGTTAACGTCGATAGTTTTTTGTAGGTCCGCTATTGGCTACTTTCGATCAACGTCGATAGTTTTTTGTAGGTCCGCTATTGGCTACTTTCGATCAACGTCGATAGTTTTTGTTGGTCTCTTTTAGCTATTTTCGGTCAACGTCGATAGTTTTTTGTAGGTCCGCTATTGGCTACTTTCGTTCAACGTCGATAGTTTTTTGTAGGTCAGCTATTGGCTACTTTCGTTCAACGTCGATAGTTTTTTATGGATCCGCTTTTGGCTACTTTCGTTCAACGTCGATAGTTTTTTATAGGTCCGCTATTGGCTACTTTCGGTCAACGTCGACAGTTTTTGTTGTTCCGCTTTTAGCTATTTTCGATCAACGTCGATAGTTTTTGTTGGTCCGCTTTTAGCTATTTTCAGTCAACGTCGATAGTTTTTATAGGTCCGCTTTTGGCTACTTTCGATCAACGTCAATAGTTTTTATAGGTCCGCTATTGGTTACTTTCGATCAACGTCGATAGTTTTTTATAGGTCCGCTTTGGCTACTTTCGATTAACCTCGATATTTTTTATAGGTTCGCTATTGGCTAGGTTCTCTCTCACCTGATAGTAAGCAATGATGCGGCTGACGAAATTCATTTTGCACTCGAAATTTGTATACTCCCATATTATGCTTTTGTGAAAGGAAGATTTGGGCATGGAATTTCACTCTTTAGCGTAATGTATAACAGAATATCCAACACAACATAGTATCTACTGACTTTCTCTCTTTGGGTCTAGTGAATGTAAAGTATGAAGAGGGGCTCGTGGCTAAGTAATAATAGCCGTATAGGTCGATCGATCTGGTAAAGCTACGCTTGTCGGGGTTGGTCCGTGGATGGGTGACCATCTTTACATACCAAGATACCGTACCTCGGAAAGCACGTAAAGCCGTTGGTCCCGGCTGTCATTTGTAGATCTTTGACAGTTGTTACGGATCGTCAGACGCCCGAAAGTCTGACAACCAGTCTTACCAAGGAGTATCGTGTTAACCAGTAACTGGATTGTGAAGGTCAGATAGGCAGTCGCTCCATGTAAAATACTGGTATTCAGTTGCACCCGGTTTGACTGGCAGCCGACCCTAACCTAGTTGGGAAAAGGCTAGGCAGTTTTATAGAATGTATGGTATGTTCCAACCGAAATCTATCGATATTTATTTATTTATCAGAAAGCTTACAGTCTAATAGCTTTAAAGGTAAGATATGTACACACGGCTACACATCAAGCTATAGATTTCCAGTATAAGCTGACCTCGTATTGTACGGAAATCCTATACAATGTGAGATCAGCATAAACTGGAAATGTATAGCTTGAAGTGTAGCCGTGTGTACAATAACGCTTAAAATTGCCAATTAAAAGCTTCTACAAATTCAAAAAAAGAAAAGAATCTCTCCAGCGGGAACCCCGGTCTCCCGCGTGACAGGCGGGGTGATACTTACAGTTAAAATACCGAAGACTTGATATTGAACGATATTCGACGTGGAGCAATGCTTTTATTCGAAACTGATCGCGTTAGTGTAATACTGCCCTAAGAAAAAGGGTGCTGTAACGTTATTTATGTATTACCTGCGGAAACTTCTTGCTATTTGAAAAATAGCGTTTCGGATAAATTCACTTGGAACTAAAACTGTATTAAAATACCTACACCTGGAAACAATTTATCACTAAATCAATTTGCCAAGCATGGGTGATTGTAATCTGTACAAACTAATATTATAAAGAGGTAAAAATTGCTTGTTTGTATGAAATAATCTTTGGTAGTACTAATTCGATTATTAAAAAGTTATTTCTCTGATAAAAGGCTATATTATTACTAAGTGCCATAGTTTATGTTTTATGTATATTTTATTTTAAAATAACTTATCAATAAATATATTACTATATTCACTATATTTTCCACAGATTACAACATAGATTACAAACTGATGGCAAAGGTAACTGCAGCCAGGGCAAAATTAATAAAAAAAAGATATATTTTTATACATATAAAAGAACAAAATGGTAAACTGAAAATAACAAAACAAAACTCTTGTTTGTGTATTCTATACTAAGGTCTTATACAAATCCTTACATATTATAAAACAAAGTCCTCCGCCGCGTCTGTCTGTCGTCCTGAACGCCCTAAACTCAAAAACTACTGCACCGATTTTCATGCTGTTTTCACCAATGGATAGAGTGGTTCTCGAGTATGGGTGTTCTCGAATATGAGTAGTGGGTGAAGTTGCGGGCATCAGCTAGTAATTAATAATTAAAAAAATTGAATCTTCTGCTGATCCTTCAGAATTTTAGCTATAATTATTACTTTTATAAGTATTACGGTTAAGAAATAGTATGTCAATATCACTGAATCGCTTATTATATGTGTCAACTACGCGGTGTAGCGTTGATCGCACACCAGCATTGGATTTACAGAAAATGGTAGCAAACAGTCTCCTGGTGTGTACCTCCCAACCATGCACAGTTCGAGGAACCAGGTACAGTAGTACCCAACTGATATGGCTTATCGATGTACCTGCGCAAAAGATGAATTTTCAAAGCGCGGGAAATGCTATTGACCAATCGGCACGTTCCACGCACCGCGCTTCTTTTTCCTGTACCGCTATTGGTCGGCAGCTGCCGCCATGTTAGCGCGCGCCGCGTGGCATGTTAGTCAGCCGCCATACTTGCGAGTGGCTTGCGAGTGAGACGGAACTAACAGCTGCAGTGTATTCTTAACCTTATAGTAGTGATCTAAGGTTGATTGTAAGTTTTAACATTCTTTCGTTAGTCTTCGGGCCATACTTTCTTTTCTGTGCGAACGAAGATTCACGAGGCGCCTTATCAGTTGGGTACCACTGTAACGCACTGTTCAGCAAGTCAGGTCAATCAAACTTATTTCGGCATAAATTACTTTCACGTAGAAGGAATCGGGGGCAGAAGCTTTTCATTAATAATTATGGGTTATAATGTAGAGGGAAGGCGGCATTCGTTTCAAATCAATAATTGACAGTAATATATAAACCCAAGAAAAGTGTCAATAGTTAAATACAACCACAGAATGTTGGGTTTTTTTTTTAACTCCAACGAATTCCTAGTTACTACAGTTCAAACGTCCGTTGCTGACGCCATTAGGATCTGACGTCATTTACCACGTTGCTACTTTGTTTACATCTATTTTTGAAGGTTTTTTAGCCCTAAATCATATGTACAAATAAAAAAAAAAATTGTGCTTTATTCAAGCAGAAATCGCGCTTACTTACTTACCTTAGTGAGATTTCAATCACAATGCAAATATTAGATATTTATTCACATAGTATTTGATGTTACGTCCGGTATTTTCGAAGCCGGTGCGTTTTGATTTTGCGTTTCGTTCCACCAAAAAACACAACATAAAATAATGAATTGTAAAATTGTATCACAAAGTCAAAAAAATTAATAGGAATTTGTTTCTTGACTCTTATACAATGTATATTTAAATAATAAGTTTTGAATTACGTGCATATTCAAACATACACGATCACCAAAGTTTCGTCAGGTATGGTGTTAATGGGTTATTTATATTTCATTCAAAAGCAGGGAACATACATAAAAGGTTAATATTATTTTAATAACAGCCGCACAGGGTCGATCCTTCAGGTTAAGCTACGCTTGCCGGGGTTGGTCCGTGGATGGGTGACCATCTTTACAAACCGAGACTCCTCCGTGCCTCGGAAAGCACGTTAAGCCGTTGGTCCCGGCTATCATTCGTGGATCTTTGACAGTAGTTACGGGTCGTCAGAAGCCCGAAAGTCTGACAATCAGTCTTACCAAGGGGTATCGTATTATCCAGTTACTGGGTTGTGGAGGTCAGATAGGCAGTCGTTCCATGTAAAATACTGGTATTCACTTACATCCGGTTAGACTGGAAGCCGACCCCAATAAAGTTGGGATAAGGCATGGCAGATTGATACATAAAAGGTTAATAGCATAAAATCCTATTATACATATTAATTTCATGTTCTTACGTAAATAAAAACACCACATCATCATTTTCTATCATAAAGCATTAAACGAAAGCACAACGAAAAATAATTTTAAATTTTAAAAAATTGGCTCTCTGGTCCTGCCATTGTTTCAATCTCTCTGCAGCCCGTACGTGGTTGCTTCCTTTATCAGTTAATCCATAGAGCCACCTAGGCTAAACATACCAAGTTCTCGGTTAAAAATGCACTCTACAAGTCCCTATGTAATGTCCATCAAATTATACAATAAACTACCTGCACTAATAAAAAAAGAAGAGAAAATTAACATATTTAAAAAAAAACATAGACAATTTTTGCTAAATAAAAGCTACTACTCAGTAAGCGAATATCTTAATGATACACTTATAAAGTCATAACCGAAACATTCGAACTTATTACTTATATTATTATTACATCACTCAATGACCTCACACCTCACCTCATCTCACCTGTTTATATTTTGTATTAAAGCGATTTTGTGATTTATCTCAGAAAATACCTACATCTTCGTTATAATATAGTAGTTTGATAAGTAATGTTATATAATCAACAAATGCTTCCTCTCTCCTAACTCACTTATTTTGCTGTGCCCGACAGGGTCCATATGATCTAATTATAAGTTTACCACCTAAGAATAATTACATGTGGAATGCAATAAAGTATTGAGTATTGAGTCTTGAAAATGCACGCACACATAGAAACGTGTCACGTATAGCGGAGTGCACGCGCACTCCCGACCGGCATTCGTTTGAGATCGCCGCGCTGGCGTTTATGTGTGCGTGCGCCTGGTTATTGCTCGTGTTACGGAGCTGACCTTCTGTGTTCTATGGTACAGCATAACGTTATTTTACATTCTGTTCACCTGCAAGTTCGTTGTGTAATGATTTTGTTTCGTGGATTGAATGTTTTTGCAAACTGGGTCATAATAATTGTGTAAGGCAGTGTAGTATTTATGAGAATTCACAACTTTTCCTATGTAAGCAAATATGAAAAAAAATTAAAATAAGTCGGCTGCAGAGCTTATTGCAATTAACCCAAACTCAAACTCAAACTCAAAGCATTTATTTCAATTAAACCATTTACAGGCACTTTTGAATTGTCAAAGAGTCGGTCAGTTAGTCAAAAAGTTGAAGCTAGTTGCCCATTCAAATTCGTAGATCTCTATGAAGAAGAACGGGCAAGAAACTCCAAGGACACTCTTTTAAAAATGTATATAGATATTACAAAATCCTGGGTACAGTATTCTTCGTGCTTCTATATGTGAGAACAATGTCAAACGAAAAATAATTCAAAATATAAGATTAAAAATAAGCCCTGGCAGGTAACAGATGACCAGTCTCAACTGACGGCGCCCGTTCACGAACATGACACGTGGATCAGCACCATCCAGCTCAACCATTTTGTAGGGAACCGAATGATCCAACACACGCGCCACCATCAGCGAGACATTTAAGTGAGTATGACATACTCTCATCTGCCAGGCTCTTTCAAGTCAACATACAACATGATACCATATGAAACGGTCCCATGGTACTCACATTTACAAAATTGAAAAAGTGCTTCTAAAGTATACAAAACCCTGTTAAAAACCAAACTACTTGGTGTCTTTTAGATCTTCCTAGTAGTACACGTGTGACACCGCAGCAAGCAGCGATTACTGTGCGCTATCAGAACGTGATATCAGTTATCATTCCTATCACGTGTTATCGCCACGTGTAACATGTCTCGAATCCCCCGAAAATTGTCTTGAAAGCGTCGAGTGACACCTGGGTTTTATCCAAACATTCTGCCATAAAGACGATTCAATTTGTATGAAATTAGGGCTTCGTGTGGAGGGATATTATCCTACTGAACCTTTATGCTAACCACGTCTTTGTCATCGTTTGACTACCTCTTTGTTCTAGTGGTTAAGAACAGTTTCTTTTGTATGGACATGCAGTGATGAGGAGGTTTGACACGGAAAAGAAAAGAAAGGAGAAAGGAAAACAAACACGAAATAAAGGGATGTGGACCCGGTATCTACATCGCCACATGCGAACTACACATCAAAGACCTGACGTTACACAAAAATCCTGACGTCACATAAATCCTGCATCGCACAATTCGAGTTTACCGCGCGATGGACACATACAACGTATAACAGAATAAGCGCAAGACCTGAAAGTAGTTTGCTCAGAATCGGCTTCTGAATCGATTTCCGTCATTATTTATATATGTTAATGTTAATTTTCATTTTTTTTTTAAATTTAACTGATATTAGAACCACTGCGACGTAACAAGGTAATAAGATATTTTATTTAAGGAAATTTAATCCTTATCTCAAAGGAATAAAGCCTATTTAAATGCATAACCAGAGAGTATACACCGACGGATCGAAGACCCACTCCGGCACAGGAGTCGGAGTCTTCTCACATGACCTCAACATCAATATATCCAGCCCGCTGGGAATGTCCAACACCGTCTATCAGGCAGAGTGTGTGGGCATCATACAAGCAGCTTATGCTATACAAGCCAGGAGAGTTACGGGCACCCATATACGGATACTCTCCGACAGCGCTTCGGTTCTCCAATCCTTACAGAAGAATTATATCACCTCGAAGCTTACACTAGAATGTCACAACGCACTAGAACGAGTAACGGTTTCCGGTTGCAACAAAGTGACGCTACAATGGATTAAGGGACACAGTGGATCGCTGGGCAATGACGCAGCAGACGAGCTTGCTAGAAGAGCGTCTAGCGCGTCGGTCTGCGGGCCCGAGCCCATCGTACCCATCCCGTTCAATCAAATACGCAGGTGGCTCCAGGAGTTCACCCATACCCAAGCGGAGAACTGGTGGTCCTCGGTACCGGGCTGCAGGCAGTCCAAGGAAGCTATGCCATCCCTGGATGGCAGGCTAACCAGGCGGTTGTTATGCCTGGACAGGAATAGCCTGCGTCTGGTGGCGGGGACCATCACAGGACACTGCTCGCTGAACAAACACTTCCACACAATAGGCATAACGGACAGTCCTCTATGCAGAGCGTGCATGGAGGCCGAGGAAACCGTCGCGCACGTGCTCTTGGAATGCACGGGCGTCACCCAGACTAGAACCGAAACCCTCGGGTCACCCAGATCTTACACAGAGGTTCTGTACAAGCCAGGAGACATAGCAAACTTCTGGAGGGAGGTGGGCTGGTTGGAATAACCCCCAAACGGCCGCCATGGCCCACGCACAATGGTCCACCTTAAGGACTAAGTGCGGAAACCAAACCCATAACATAGAACATAGAATGCATAACCAAATTTGTAATACGCTCATAGCTATCCTATGTGTAGTGCGCGTTAAATGAAATAGTTAATTTAAGGTGTGATTTAATTCAATTAAATTACAGATATTATTTTAGTCTTATAATTTAATATTCTAATTGGGGTGTACGAGCTCTTGCGTTTATTCCGTTACACGTTGTATACAATATTCCAACATCAATATTTGGGCAGTTGCCCGCTAGACAAGACACCGTCTGGCAAAAAACTAAAATTGAAAAGCAAAGACACAGACTTCCAAAATTATCTTTCTTTCTTTCTTTCTTACATGATCTTGGTCTAGAGATCGTAAATGTCCAGCCGGGGATCGTGTCAGTCGCACAAGATCTTATGATCCCCGGTTCAAGTGTGGGAAGGGAACACCGGAGTGGTTTTTATTCAAAGTCTGACAGGTCCCATCACCCGCCCCAGAGCGGAGGACACCAAAGAGGATTTTCCAACAGGGAAAAAAAAAAAAAAGCGTTCGTAAATGTGACTGTTGAGCTTTGGGTGTTTGGATTTGTGCTCGTTTAGAGTAGAGGCAATAGCCTTCCCAAAGTGTCGTCATTTATCGTTACTTATTTTTACTCGACTACGGCGAAGAAAAAGGAGGGTGGGTTATGATTTTGACCGGTATGTATGTAAGGATGTATGTATGTATGTATGTGTGTATGTATGTATGTGTGTATGTATGTTCATCTGTTCCCTTCTATCTTCTAAACCTCTCATCACAATTTGACAAATGAGGTATCGTTAGAAGCGTCTTAATCGTCCGCTGGTTATAGGCTATGTGACAAAAAGTCAGGAACTTAAAAAAAAAAAATTGTCTAATCGTACCATATTGGGTATCAAATGAAAGGGCTTAATGAGCACATTTCAAAAATATCTGTATTATAACACCAAAAGAATTAAAAAAAAAAAGTAATAAAACTATAACCCAACTACGACTAAAAAGGTTTAAACAAGACACCACAGACAGACAAATTAAAAATCCGGAGTCATACGTAATCTGTTCGATTTATGCCTTAACACGTGTGACTCCGGATTTTTAATTTGTCTATCTGTGGTGTCTTGTTTATACCTTTTTAGTTGTAGTTGGGTTATAGTTTTTATTGCACTAATACTTTTTTTATATAGAGCTCACATTTCAGTGCTTTTTTTTGCCGAGTTATGTTGAGATTTTTCGGCATAAGACGGCCATTAATTGTACTTATTTCTTCCATCCTTATCCAAGGAGCCTCCTATCAGAACTAACCACATAACATAGTCCAAATTCTAACCACCTCCATCTCCTGGAAATGTCTTGTTTATTACATCTAGGAGCAAACTACATGAGGCATTACGTGACCCGAAAATCTATCAAGTTTGACAACGGACTTCACAGGATGGACTGGTTCATTAACCTCGGTGATGGTAAAGGTCATTGACGTTAAAAAGGTCATCCAAATGAGGTTACATGCTAAATATGACAAGTTGAATTATCAAATACTAGCTTTGCCCGCGACATCGCCCGCATGGATGTCTGATATCGTCCCATGGGATAGGTTTTCTATACAAATTTTCATCCCGTATATCACCTCCTATAGGATTATTTTTTAACAAAAAGTAGCCTATGACCTTCCCCAGGATGCCATCTATCTTCTTGCCAAATTTTGTCGAAATCCGTTCAGTAGTTTAGGCGTGAAAGGGTAACATATAGACAGACAGACAGAGTTACTTTCGAATTTATAATATTAATATGGATGGATAGTTATTTCTTTGGGAAAATAAATAAGGAATGATTTCAAAGACCATACCCGCGTGGTGGATTACGGCCCACTCCCTCTCACCGAGTGAAGGCCTGTGTCCCAGCAGTGGGAACATTATAGGCTGATTAGACTTATGCTGTAACCAGGTATAAGTCAGTAGCATTATTCTGTAAAGCTCACTTGGATGGAACGCTCACTCAAGTGAGCGCTCACAATTCGAAAGCGACCTCATTTGTTTTTAAAGTAAAACATCGCAGATTCACAACGAGACACCGTTCGAATTTCGAAGTGATGTGGAATTAAAAAAGCAATCTTTCCCGGCTGTTGTTTATTCAGTATTACGGAGGAGACATGTAAAAACCGAAGAATAAAGCATATTTTCTTTGCTAATGACCACTCAAGTAATTCTATTCTTATTCTATTCTATTCTATTCTATTCTATTCTATCGTATATTGCTCATTAAGATAAGTGACGGCGGGTGGTGATAGCCCATTGGTTATGGTGTTTGGCTGGTTGAAGAGAGTTCGTGAGTTGGAATCTGGAAAATAATTAACGTTTGTGTAGTTGAAGGGGTTAACTGGAATATTTTAATAAACTATTTGGTGAAATATATACTTATATATACATCATGTATAAAGATTATTGAACAAGGATTGTAACACATGGCTATAGGTTCTATCAATCACCATTGGGTAAATAGCGTGAATTCATGTAGGTACTGATATGTAGTTACATAATTGATTCAGGCGTGACTTTGCGGAAATCAATTCATTATAGAATACAATAGACGAAAATGCAAATCAAGTATCATAAAAACCTTGTAAGAAATCGACCAGTCGCGAACCCGAACACGATGTGCTGCCTCGCAGAGCGCTGGACGTAGAATGAGCCATATCCACCCAGCGCTCGGCGTGGCAATACGTCGTGTTCGGGTTCGCGACTGGTCAATCGTCATCCTGAAGATGCCTCTTTGAGAGGTGAAATACGTGTCGATTTATTACAGGGTTTTTTTATGACACTTGAGGAATAGTTAAGCGGAATAGGTTACTAAATATATCTACGGCTCCTGAATTTTTTTGTAGGTTTAAATGTAAAATATTGAATCACTATTAAAACATGTCAATTTCTCTCAAAGAGGATAAATTGATGTTCTGAGCACGGAAGTGCGGAACGTGACTTGCAACCGAACTGCAAGTCTTGGCAAGCCTCGAGAGTATTGGTAGATAGACCTTTCAGTTGGAATTTCAGCTGATTTGGACTTAAAATTGGTCAAAGGTTTTCACTCGAGTCTGTGTCAAACAAAATATTCGAATAACTTTACTTAAATTTTTTAAGGTGCACGTCATTGCCTTTGAAAATACTGTTTTTTTACCCAACTACGGCGAAGCAAAAAGGAGGGTTTTGATTTTGTGCGGTATCTAAGCATGTTCTGTTCATCTTTTCCCTCAAAATTCTAAACTCCTCGTCATTATTTAACAAATGAGGTGTCCTTGGAAGCGTCTTGATCGTCCGCTGGTTATAGGCTATGTGACGTCACATTAAATGACGCACTCCAGAGGACAAAAGTCATGAATAAAAATAAAAAGCGATGTCTTGTTTCACTCTGTGTGTCATATTAATTCAACTTTTCGTACAGGATCGAGTCTTGGACGAAATAAATATTTTTCAACGTTTCGACTTAGAGTTTTGGGCATAACATAAAATTTTCGCTTACTCATTTTCACACAGAATACAGTGTGTAAGTTTAATCAATTTAAGTATGTTACTTAGAATTCTGACTAGCGTTGCTTGAAAGAAAAAAAACTGACTATCTGGACAGACTGTTCGTGCTTTGGGATATTGGAAGCCTTTCGTTTAAAACTTGGTGCGAAGTTCAACGTACGAGAATCTAGTCGTGATATGAATACATTCCATGTACCAATGCCTAACGTTTCTTTACAAGGGAAGCAGTAATCGGTCAGCTAGATAATAAGTAGAGCAATTTTTATTTTTTTTCGGCTTATACAGTAAGGTAGCAATCAAAACCTAACATAAAATCATTCCTGTGTTCAAGGGGTAGACAGTCGCTCCATGAAAATACTAGCATTCAGCTGCATCCGGTTAGACTGGAAGCTGACCCCAATAAAGTTGGGAAAAGGATAGGCATAAGATGATGATTCAGGGGGTAGACAGAGGATGTATAGTACTGGGGGGTGAGCACAGCCTACTTTGAGACATGACTCTAGTCACACATTTAATAAAAGACTAAACTGTGATAAAATGTGTGACTCGAGCCATGTCACAAGGCCGTGCTTGTTGCGCTGTTGAGGTTTCTCTGTCGAGCTGAACCTTTGTGATCGTTAACCGTTTATAAAACAAACATTTATCACAGTGTTCCAAAACTGAGTCGAAAGGGTACTCGTAGGTGGTACTCAAAAAGGTGTGGCGTAACACAAAACTGCGCTCCAAAACAAAGATAGCTGACGTGGCTCAAAAGGCTGCCCAACTTGAATGGCACTGGGCAGGACACGTCTGCCGCATGCCGGACAAACTGTGGGCCTAAATAGCACAGAACTGGTGCCCTTGAGACTGTGAGACGGGGGGTCGCAGCAGACCATTTAGGAGATGGCGGGACGAGCTGGATAGGTTCCATCAAAACTGGAAGGAGGATGCGCGGGCTCGCGAAAGATGGAAGGAGTGGAGGGAGGCCTTTGCCCAGGAGTGGGACAGCGTAGGATAGGAAAAAAAAAAAGTTGTCAGCCTTATCTAACTCCTAATCTAGAAGAATCCTAATTAATATTATAAATGTAAAAGTGAGTTTGTTTGTTTGTTACGCTTTCACGCTAAAATGGCTTATCGGATTTGAATGAAATTTGGCACATGGGTAAACCATGATTTAGAAAAGGACATAGGACACTTTTTATCCCGATATTCCTACGGGATCGTGACGGGTGAAACTGCGGGGCGCAGTTACTAGAGACATAAATCAAGATAAAAAACTGTCCGATTTGATATAACTCTCGACTCTAATGTAGTTTTAAAGCCAGATTGATGACCGAGCATTTGTTCTAGACAACCGACCTTAGGTTTTAAAAATTCGCCCATAAAAAATGACACTAACCTAACTTTAATTAATCTTAGCAAATTGAGTCTATTACATATATTGCATCTGTGGTCCTACTATAGCAGTGATAGTCTAGTGGTGTGACCTTCAGACTGCCATGTCATACGTAGATCTCGAGTTCGAACCCAGGGCACGCAGTGCTGACTTTTCCGATTCATATTATTATCACTTGCTTCAAAAACGGTGAAGGAAAACATCGTGAGGAAACCGGCATGCCTGAGAGATATTTCTAGACAGTATGTGAAGCCAAGTCCAACCCTTGGGCTGCTTTAAAGCTCTGACACCAGGTTAGTCACTAACCACACGAAAGAAAAAAGAAGGTGGCCCTAGTGGTCGTGGACTGCCGAGTGTGGTGTCCTGGGTTTGATGTCCGAGTCGGGCAAAGTATTTATTAGCCGATTCTCACTAGCAGCCGGACAATAGGCTCGCCCCCTATTACATGGGACTTAAATATATCTGGGAGAATGTAGGTGTACTATAGGTACACCTCTGCCTAACCCTTCGGAGAATACAGGCGTTATGTTATGTTGTTTTAATTCCAAAAAATCCTGGTTTACCGTAACGAGCGAATGCACATTCTATGGCTGCTCTTCCAAATTGTTTTTGTTTAATCTGGGTAAATCTTAAATTAGTAAATTTTACCATGGTAAAATGTCCATAATATCATCAACAGAATGAGGAGCTTGTGGCTCAGTAATAACAGCCACACGGATCGATTGATCCGGCTTAGCGACGCTTGCTGGGGTTGGTCCGTCTTTACATACCGAGACTCCTCCGTGCCTCGGAAAGCACATTAAGTCGTTGGTCCCGGCTGTCATTCCTGGATCTTTGACAGTCGTTACGGGTCGTCAGAAGCTGGAAATTCTAACAGTCTTACCAAGGGGTATCGATTACCCAGTTACTGGGCTGTGAAGGTCAGACAGGCAGTCGCTCCATTTACAGCCGACTCCAACATTGTTGGGAAAAGGCTAGGCAGACGATGACTACTTTTCTCTTCATGAAAAAAATGTGAACATTTCATGATATGAATTCAAAACAATTTCCTTAAATATGGTCGCAGTTATTAAAAAACATTAATGTAAGTAATTTTCCTGAAATGGCCAGAAATTTTCCGTGAAAAATAAATGTTGTTATTAATTTTATTTTGTAAAATATGAAATGGGTCTCGAAAAATATAACGTAGCTGTTATGAAAGGAGCTGTCAAAAGTAGGAAACTCGCGTCGTAGACGTTGGCAGAAAAATACCTCAGTACAAACATAAAACTTTGAAGAAAACTGCTGCAAATCCAGTATAAATATTTTTATTTACGTTTTGTTTCTGACAGGTTTTGTATTTGTTAAGTGTATGTTGATTTGAGTTTTTTCCTTTTGCGAAGCCAGGAATTTTGGACGCGGAGTCGAAAATTGGCAAAAAGTTTTCAACTGGGCCTTGTCCGTATTATAACTATGAAGGATTTGTGTTTACTATATTGTCCAGATTTTTATCACCACATTTTTCAGGCGGTATATGTTTGTGGGGTCTAAGATAAATTAGGAAACAAACTGCCTTGTTGGTGTAGTGAAGTTAAGATAGTCCTGAACTGTCAGAGCTGCCTAAAACCTGGATTTGTGCCCAGCAATAGGCTCGCCACTTATTAACGAGACTTATAAAATAAATGGAGAGGGCTATGTTTGGAGTTTTCCTACGTGACTGTGATCAGCAGTGAATGTCTTTCATCTGAAATGATGATATTAAAATTACTAAATGTGCGCGTACTATTCAAGTATACACATCAGGGCCCTGTTTACAAAAAGTTACAAGTCTACAGTCTTATTTTTTTATGGAACAATTTCAGTTTCTTTTAACTACCTACATGAAACTCCTTGAAAGGCAGGCCTACACTGTCCTCCCATAACTATTAACACTGTAATTCGAAAATATTGTAAAAGCCAATTATCTTTTAAAAGAGTAACCATGGAGTTTCTTGCCGGCTCTTCTCCATAGGAAACTACCAATTGGAACCGTGCACCTAGCTTCTGACGTTTCATAAGTGCCCATGTAGGCTTATGTGAAATAAAATATTTTGATTTTGATTTTACACGTTCACAAGTTACCTAGAATGTTAATTTTCGTTAAATTCATAGCTCATCTCCGTATTCATAATTAGCCTTAATGTTCCCACTGCTGGGACACGGGTATCAGGTCATCTCTCTCTTATGAGCACATTTTAAAAAGTAAATCGATTTTAAACATTTATTGCAGAGACGGAGTAAATAGAGAGTCGCCGGACACTCAGGATTTATTATGATTTTCTACAAGTTGTAACTTACAAATAATTTTTTGATAAACAAAATCATGAATAAATAATAAAAATAAGTACTTGTGAACTAAATAATGACATTTGTTAATACAAGGCTTGTAAGTTTTAATAAACAGAGCACTGGTCTAAAGGAACTTGCTCATCTCTATGTATTCTTAACCAGAAAACCCTTCAAACCATAGCCAATGTGTATCCTGTTCACTGTGGTTTGTGGTACAAAATAATCTCGAGAAGAGCCAATATCTTGCAGACAGCTAAATTAGGGATAGGCGCGGATGTCATGAGAGAGCAATACGAGACGTTCGCTACTTCAAATGTTTGTGGTTGGATATCGCGGGTGTATGTTACACCGTATAGGATTTATCTATAGCGCCATCCTCTAAACATCACTTCGAAATTCGAACGCTGTCTCGTTACGAACCCGCGATGATTTACTTTAAAAACAAATGAGTTCACTTTCGAATTGTGTGCGCTCACTTGAGTGAGGTGAGCAGTGAACTTTACAGAATAATGGTAGGTACTGTTGGGTTTATTATAATATTAGGTATTTTCAAACTACCCCATGTTTACTAAAATAAATCCTCAGGATTTCTTGTTATTGTTCTTACTTTTATGTTCCATGTTTATTGCTTACTAGCTGCGCTCCGCGGTTTCACCCGCGTATGTCTCGATCCCGTGGGAATATCGGGATAAAAAGTATCCTATGTGTTAATCCAGGTTATAAACTATCTGTTTGCCAAATTTCATCCAAATCCTTTCAGCCGTTTTTGCGTGATTAAGTAACAAACATCCAAACACACAAACACACAAACTTTCACATTTATAATATTAGTAGGATTTTCTTTCATAGCAATTTCTCGAAAACGGCTTCAACGATTTCAATGAAAATAAGGTTTCATATCTGGGAAAATTCGTTTTTTCTATTTTCATCCGAGCAGAGCTTAGTCGCCCAGATACTTTCCCTTATAAAGGCTCCCACAAACAGACGCGACATCGCGGGTGCGACAAGGGTTGCGCTGCCTGACGCACCGGGGTATCGCGCCAGTTTGCACGAGGGTTAATACCTATTAAGGGGCCGGCGGAGCTTCGATCGCAAATACGAATCGAGTGCTACAAATGTTGCGCTATTGTGCCTGTCGGAGCGATACACACAGCTACCGTGAACTGTACGACCACGCACACATTTTCATTGACATGACATTTGCTTGACACGATAGCACTACTTGCTATTGAAAATTTATGATAAATTTAGATGTATTCCGTAATACCAAAAATGATGAATGAAAACTTAATGTTTTTCCATATTTTTTTCAATAATTTGTAACTTGATAATATAGGCTATGTTTCTGCTGAAACAATATCACAAGTATTGTTGTTTGTAATACAGAAAAAACAACATGAAAACATGTCATTTACGCTGTAAAAATGTGCGAAATTCAATTCGCTGCAACTTCATTTTAGTTCGGTTTTTTGGAAAAAAAAAAGATGTAGGAACCTAGATAAATACTGTTTCAATCCAAATAACAACACATTATGGTGGAAATATGCTCAAATTGCAAATGATTTAGGTATTACGTTTGTATGGAGAATTCATCCGTCGCCGCGTTCTTAAGTAGTGGATTTCAGATACAGCTGAAAATATCTTCTGTATGAAAATGACAGTCATCAACACGAAAGAAACAAAAGCGAATCTGCAAATCAACAGAAAACAAAGTTAATTACAAACTGCAATCCTTTTTGAACAAAAGAGTATAACTCTGTATAAGCTTACCGGAACAAAAAAACTGTAAAAAAACCGGGCAAGTGCGAGTCGGACTCGCGCACGAAGGGTTCCGTACCATTATCTATAAAAACGGCAAAAAAATCACGTTTGTTGTATGGGAGCCCCCTTAAATATTTATTTTATTCTGTTTTTTAGTATTTGTTGTTATAGCGGCAACAATAATACATCATCTGTGAAAATTTCAACTGTCTTACTATCACGGTTCATGAGATACATCCTCGTGACAGACGGACAGACAGACAGACAGACAGACAGACAGACAAACAGACAGACAGACAGACAGCGGAGTCTTAGTAACAGGCTCCCGTTTTACCCTTTAGGTACAGAACCCTACAACCGTTCAGGTTTCTCGTAAACTGGGTTAAGTTTGCAACTTAACCCCTGCCCTAACTAACTTGAGCGGGTTCACTTAATCCCTTCACTAAGTTTCTCATGAAATCCTAAACATACACTCGTTTTGGTTTTTACCTTTTTAGTTGATTAATTTTTTTGTAGTAGTTGGGTTTTAAGTTTTATAACTTTTATTCTTCTTTTAATGTTTTTGGGGATTTATTATACATATTTTTGGAATGTACTAATTAAGCCCTTTCATATGATACCCAAAACGGTGTTTTTTTTTTTTTTTAGTTCATTACTTTATGTCATATAGAAGGAACCATTTTCAATTAAATGTGACGTCACATAGCCTATAACCAGCGTACAATCAAGACGCTTTCAACGATACCTCAATTGTCAAGTTGTGATGAGTCGATTAGAAGATAATATGAGGGAACAGCTGAACATACATACATACCGGTCAAAATCATAACCCTCCTTTTTCGCCGTAGTCGCGTAAAAAAGAACTCAGACGTTTGCTTCCAAGTTTTTTATGGTGATACACTTCGGTGTAACACACAGTCACCGTATTATTATTCGGCAGTCACCGAACTACCAACGAAATTTGTCTGCGAAGTAAACAAAAACAAGTTTAATATTATTACGACAGCGTCAAGTGGGGGTTGGTTGTTGAATAACTTTTGTTGGGAGAATGTTTCTGAGAGGAAATCATGTTAGACTTGGGCTGTTGGTTTCAACAAGGGCTTAGTGTTGTAATTCAGTGCTGGAATGTGCGATGATGGAGCTCGATCCTGAGTTCGAACAAAATATGCTCTAAAAAAAAAAAATTGTAATATAAACTAAAACCCAACTACGACTAAAAAGGTATAAACAAGACACCACAGACAGACAATATAAAAATCCGGAGTCACACTTAATCTGTTCGATTTATGCCCTAACACGTGTGACACCGGATTTTACCTTTTTTTTTTGACCGGTTTATACCTTTTTAGTCGTAGTTGGGTTTTAGTTTTTATTACTTTAATTTTTTAAATTCTTTTGGTGTTATAATATATATATTTTTGAAATGTGCTCATTAAGCCCTTTCATTTGATACCCAACATAGTACGATTAAACAATTTTTTTTTTAGTTCCTGACTTTATGTCCTCTAGTGGGCGCCATTTTTTATTTAATGTGACGTCACATAGCCTATAACCAGCGGACGATCAATACGCTTCCAACGATACCTCATTTGTCAAATTGTGATGAGTGGTTTAGAAGATAGGAGGGAACAGATGAACATATTTACATACATAGATACATACATACATACATACCGGTCAAAATCATAACCCTCCTTTTTTCTTCGCCGTAGTCGGGTAAAAACGACGACATTATGTTTGACTCCGTAACTGCTATTTACATAGCAGGTAGTGGTATTCGAATTTGAGTGGCGTAGGTACCACAACTAAAAAGTGAAAAATAAAAACTTTTACAGAAAAAAAAACGAACCGACTTACAAAAAAAAAACACAAAAAAAGTGAAAAATAACTTTGATTTCGGAATTCGGTGGCTTTGCTTTTCAATTTTCGTTTTTTCCCACCGACTTCACAAATTCGAATACCACTACCTGCTATGTAAATAACAGTGACGGAGTCAAATAAGATATCGTCTACATAGACTAAGTGGGAAAAATACATAACTATTGAAGCTAACTCAAAACCTACGCAAGCAAAGTTAATAATATTTATATGGAACCACCTATGAAGCATGACCTACCAAAAAAAAAATAGAATCATCAAAATCGATTCATAATTGGCGGAGTAATAGCGTAACATACACACAAACTAAAAATAAAAAAACAAAGACAAATTGAGAACCTCCTCCTTTTTGAAGAACTCGGTTAAAAACCTGAAAACCGGAAAGTTATGTCTTTAAAATGGGTGGTACGCACGGCTACACATCAAGCAATACATTTCCAGTATAAGCTGACCTCGCATTGTACGGAAATCTTATACAATGCGAGATTAGCATAAACTGGAAATGTATAGCTTGATGTGTAGCCATGTATACTACAGTACATAATATTAGCGAACATCACATACATCACAAAATACTTAATTACCCGACTAGCTTCATAACACAGCCCGTATTACCAAAGGGATTTGCTTGTCATCAATCTTCATTTGTTTCGCGTAAACATTACGAAGTTATTATGGGAGAGGATGCTATAGCAGGCGGTTCCCGTTTTAATTATGGGTATCTTTACCTTCACCCATGTTATAAATCTTATATAAAAGTTTCTGAAACAGTTAGCTTATTGCCAACATTAAAAAAGTGTCATAGTAACCATAATATCATCCAAACGAGTGTTATAATGTTTTACAGAACATTATGCAACTCATTTAAAAAAAAGAACATTGTCACGCACGCGCGTTTACTACCAAAACGCCGAAATTTTGGGTTTTGGTTATTCGAATTCACGTCGTATCCCGCCATTTTTATTCGATATTAGTATTGCAAAAAACCTTTTATAGAGGACTCATATTATCATGGGTGTAGATAAAGTCTTGTAAGCAACTGTAAATAATTAGGTATTAAAACACACGTGTGATACTAATACTCGTATCACAACATTCGTGTTTTAATACCCCTTATTGTACAACAGTTGCATAAATAACTATTATTATACCCATTAATGAGAATTTCTATAAAATTGTTCTGTTCGGCTTTTTTACTTGCACCATTGCATCTTGTATGTTCAGATGTCAACGATATTATTTTTAAATCATCTCTTCAAAATTCGAACGCTGTCTCGTTCTGAATCCGCGATGATTTACTTTTAAAACAAATGAATTCGGTTACGAATTGTGTGCGCTCACTTGAGTGAGGTTCCAAGTGAACTTTACAGAATAGCACTTGGAAACGGAATCACTTTCCGGTCACAACGAAAGTACTCAACTCAACTACAATGGCCGTCAAAACTTAGTACCACACTTAGAAACTCCAACAATAAAAATTGTAATAACTTTTAAATTACACATGCTACATTTTCGAAATAAAAAGGATTACAACGAGAATAATTTTTTTTATATAAAAACTTTATTCTCGATAACATGGCAAAAAAAACCTTATAAACAAAAACACATTACAACACAACTTTTTGTTTCTGTTGTTTTCACATTTATTTCTTTGATCGATGAATTTTGATTCAAAAGCCAAGGAGTCAAAAAAAATTTACTAAGGTACTTTTTTTTTGCATAAGGCGTAAAACTGTATTTATAAATGTTATTTGAGTTTTTTGCCTTTAAGTTAAAAATGGCTATTTTTGGTTTAAGTCTAAAACGTTACTTATGTATAATAAACTATAATTTCCAAGAAAGCTGATGAACATTGCTATAAAACGTTTTTCATTTAAAAACTCTGGCTTCTACAGATTAGGAGAAATTGCAATTTTAAAAGTGTGGTACTAAGTTTTGAAGGCCAGTGTAATACGCTATATTATTTATCTATAGACATCTGTCTTTTTATCGTTATCCAGGCTATTACCTACCTCTGTCTGGTCCGTTTCACAACCGATCACAGGCACTTTCTTATAAGTAATCGTTCAAGGGTATCGTCACGACCCTCTCGTTCTGAAGATGATTGTCACGGCCCCTATATGTTAGCTAAACGACCAACCATTCCGGTCAAATAAATTGGTGATAAGTTTTATTTATTAGCATTGGAAAAAATACTGTCTTTAAATGAAACCTCAGTTACCGTAGTGCTATTTTGAACGTCACTCAAGTGAGCGCACACAATTTGAAAGCGAACTCATTTGTTTTTAAAGTAAATCATCGCGGATTCACAACGAGAACGGTTCGAATTTTGAAGTGATGTTTAGAAAATAAACCATACGGCATGGAAAAATTAGATTAATAATGCTGACTTTTCACAACATACTTGTAGAGAAGCCCTCTGTATTCAGAACAAAACGAAGTTATAATTAGACTGAAATTCATTAGTTCGATTCCTAGAATAATTTGCTTTACAGTGAACATGAGTGAACTTCTACAGAATTTGAGTGTACTATCGAATCTTTAGAAAACTTATTGTATAATTATGTAGTTTGCTTCAAAAGCGTTCTCTAAACTAAGTCTCATAATTGATGCATGAGTGAACACACCACTGTATTTCCCTTTAGAGGTATGAGGAACAGGGTGTAAAGTTCACTCATCCTTCATAGAAAAGGTAGGGTCCTCTGACCAGACGGGTGTCGTGTCTGGCAGGCAACTGTCCGACGACTGATGTCGGAAAGTCATGTTGATCGCGCGGTAAACTATGCTTGCGCGATGCAGGATTTGTGTGACGTCAGTTCTTAGATGCGTAGTTCGCACGTGGCAATGTAGATGCCGCCACAACAGACCACCAACTAATACGATCCTTTTTTACTCAATTTCCTTCGTTTACGTTCATACAACTAGTTCACACGCACGCCATTTGTGACTACTACGCACATGACCTTTCTGAAGAACACCACCTTCACCAATGAGGTCAGTGTATGTCCTTCTGGCTAGGGTGACCTCTCCCAAAGTTTCACCTGTACAAATTAACCGAAGTTAGTAAGATCCTATAATTAGTTCAGTTATACTTGCTTTTCTATTATATTATCTGTGAGGTCAGATCGGAGGGATCTGTTAGAAACTTGTTCATAGTTAAGTTGCCGTTTTAATGGACGTTACCCTAAGGGTTAGTGAGTTAGACAAGTTTAGGGAAACAGTGGCGATGGCAGATAATAATGGTTTCATGTTTTGATATGAAATAGATTTCAAGGGTAGTTTTATGGAAATTTTGGTTCATAAAGACATAAGTAAAGTAATATATTAAAACAGTGGTGGCCCAGTGCTAACGGCTGTGACTTACGAGTTGTAGGTCATAGGTTCGAGCCCTGACAGGCAGTTTACGTTGTGCAACTTATTTCATCACCACAGCTCTCAAAAACGGTGAAGGAAAACATCGTGAGGAAACCGGCATGTCCTGGAACCAAAAAAAAATCGAAGACTTGTGAAATCTACCAACCCGCACTGGGCACGCGTGGTGGATTACGGCCCACTCACTCTCATTGAGAGGAGGCTTGTGTCCCAGCAGTGGGCACATTAATATAGGCTGATTATAAGGTAACATGATTTAGCACATTAAGTTCAAATATAAGCTGGTGGATTATACATTTAACCGGTGTGACAGTCTCTCCGTAAAACTTGACGTGACTGTGTTATGAATTATATATAATTATGAAGCCCTCAGACCAAATAAAAAACCAAGATAGAGCGCTGTCAACAGTGACGGGAGGCTGTTTTCGTTAACATGTGTGCACTTAGTTTGGTGTAGTTTGATTGTATATACATAGTTGTAAATGTGTGTGAGTGAGTATGTATGCACAGAGCGGTTGTGTAGTTTTAGCATGCTTCACCGTATTGTTCGCAGCGCTCCGTCTTGGTTTTTCATCTGGTCTGAGATGAAACCTAGATAAGCTTGTAATATAGTTGTA
Organism: Lithophane leautieri; assembly: GCA_949152455.1. NCBI lineage: Eukaryota > Metazoa > Arthropoda > Insecta > Lepidoptera > Noctuidae > Lithophane > Lithophane leautieri. The sequence continues at coordinate 4,892,053 of OX424486.1, forward strand.
GTGTAGTGTTGTATTAGTGTAATGACTGAGAACCGAATTCATGACCTCGTACTCGCAAGTTCGTAACCTAGCCGATGAGATAAGTATAACATCACGCCTTGTTTCCCCGAAGGGTTAGGCAGAGGTGTACCTATAGTACACCCACATTTCGCCAGTTATGTTTTAGTCCCATGTTTATGGGGCGAGCCTATTGCTATCAACCAGGAACAAATCCAGACTCCGAGCTGCTACTGAGAAATTAAAAGATGGAAGAACCCAATAACACTTTGTCCGACCCGGGAATCGAACACAACACCCAGTACCGCATGCACCACCGCGCTTGCCACCATTAGACCAACGAAGCAGCCCCTCAGTGAGATAAGCATGAAGCTCATAATTACCTTACAGTTCCCAAAAATGGTTATATCACCATCTGCCTAGCCTTTTCCCGACATGTTGGGGTCGATTTTCAGTCTAACCGGATGCAGCTGAATGCCAGTATTTTACATGGACCGACTGCCTATCTGACCTCCACAACTCAGTAACTGGGTAACACGATACCTTTTGGTGAGACTGGCTTCTTACGACCCGTAACGAAGGTTCTTTCCGAGGCTCGGAGGAGTCTCGGTATGTAAAAATGGTCTCGTCCACGGACGGACCAACTCCGGCAAGCGTAGCTTAACCTCATGGAATGATCCTTGGGGCTGTTATTACTTAGCCACGAGCTTCTCTCATAATTACCTTACAGTTCTCAAAAATGGTTATATACCCCCGAGAAAATATACGGTATGTCCGAACCCTGCCACTAAGCCTAAAAGTGCTCCTTATACCATCAACACTATTGATTTTAACAAAAACTTGCATCACCGAATAAAAATCCGTTGTCTAATAATGATAAGAACCTTCATAATAGCGTGTTGCACTTACTTAATTAACGTTATCAGGGATATCTTATCAGCTGTACAGTAGATATGGTCTGGTATTATTAGAACCATACCCACTGGAGGTTCGATTTTTTGTACGAAACTATGTTGTTTACTGAGAGTTTGTGTTGTTATTCTCCAAAAATCACTCCGAAATTCGAACGCTGTCTCGTTGTGAATCCGCGATGATTTACTTTAAAAACAATTAATGAGTTCGTTTTCGAATTGCGTGCGCTCACTTGAGTGAGGTTCCAACTGACCTTTACTAAAACTTTTTCCAAAAAAGAAATAACCGACTTCCAAAAAACACATCAAAAAAACGTGAAAAATAACTTTAATTTCGGAATTCGGTGTCTTTGCTTTTCAATTTTTATTTTCTGCCAGCAATTATTTCACTTTTTAGTTGTGGTACCTACCCCACTCAAATTCGAATACCAACCTGCTATGTAAATAACAGTGACGGAGTCAAATAAGATATCATCTACATAGACTAAGTGGGAAAAATACGTAATTATTGAAGCTAACTCAAAAACTACGCAAGCAAAGTTAACTAAAATTTATATGGGACCACTCTGAAGCATGAAATACCAAACAAAAAAGAATCATCAAAATTGATTCATAATTGGCGGAGTAATCGCGTAATATACACACGAAAAAAAAAATCAACCGACTTTCCGAATTGAGAACCTCCTCCTTTTTGAAGAAGTCAGTTAAAAATAGCACTACTGTTTGCGTACTTGGGAGGAAAATTTATATAATTATGTAGTTAAAGGTTTAAAGGTGCGATTTTTCAGGACGAGGAAGTTTTTAAGATGGCGAAAGATTACTGGATTTGTACCCAATCAATGGCGATATGCTCGTCCCCAACTATCTATCAATCTGCCTAGCCTTTTCCCAACTATGTTGGGATCGGCTTCAGACTAACCAGATACAGCTGAATACCAGTATTTTATATGGAGCGAGTGCCTATCTGACCTCCACAACCTAGTAACTGGTTAATACGATACCCCTTGGTAAGACTGGCTGTCAGACTTTTGGGCTTCTGACGACGCGTAACAACTGTCAAAGATCCACGAATGATTCAAATTCAAATTCATTTATTTCGTGATTCATTTATTTCGTCATGATAAGCGGGACCAATGGCTTATCGTGCTTTCCGAAGCACGGAGGAGTCTCGGTATGTAAAGATGGTCATCCATCCACGGACCAAACCCTGGCAAGCGTAGCTTAACCAATATATGGGACTTAAAAATAACAGGAGAAATGTATAATGCACTTCTCCTTAGTTTTTGAGGGCTATAGCCGTGATGTTTACAACTTTTATCGATTCCTCGCGCCATAATTTGCCGAACCCAGCTCCGAAGTGGTTTGACACTAATTGCTAGATCGATTAACAGGCTGTCATGTTAGAATTCAATTATCTAGATAATTGACTTGAGTGGATGACCTCGCGGAGCAAAATTCACGAAGTGGACTAAAGTACTAATATGCTTGAAAGGATTCTACGTAACATTACGCCTGTCTTCCCCGAAAGGGAAAGCAGATGTGTAGGTATAGTGCCTACACCCAGATTTTGCCATTTATCTTTGACTCACATGTTATAAAGGGCGAGCTTATTGTCATCACAAATCCAGATTCCGGACTCGGACTCGGAGGAGCTCGTGGCTACGTAATAACAGCCGCACGGGTCGATCCATCAGGTTAAGCTACGCTTGCCGGGGTTGGTCCGTGGATGGGTGACCATCTTTACATACCGAGACTCCACCGTGCCTCGGAAAGCACGTTAAGCTGTTGGTCCCGGCTGTCATTTGTGGATCTTTGATAGTGGTTACGGGTCGTCAGAAGCCCGAAAGTCTGACAACCAGTCTTACCAAGGGGTATCGTATTACCCAGTTACTGGGTTGTGGAGGTCAGATAGGCAGTCGCTCCATGTAAAATACTGGTATTCAGCTGCATCCGGTTAGACTGGAAGCCGACCCCAACATAGTTGGGAAAAGGCTAGGCAGATGAAATCCAGATTCCAGACTGCTACTGAGAATTTCCTAGTCAGACACTCAATAACACTGATAGGCTCTGGAATCGAACCCAGCAATCCACCCTCAGCAATCGCGCTTGTGACTCTAGACAATGACTCAGTAAAGGAAAACATCGTGACGAAATCTGCTCTAAATAAGTTCAGTCTTCCACGGAAAACATACCACATTAGTCCCCTCGTGACGATATCAATGGAATGTGAGTGCTAAGGGCATGGAAATAAGATTAACAATCATTTCCGATTACAAACTCCCTTTGCCGTGCCGTGCCGCGACGTGCCCCCAAGCGTAGTATTATATCTGTGCCCCAAGCAATGGGAGAATTTAAAGAATTCTTTTGCCAAAAATATGAATCCACTCGGCAACTCGAAGCGTAAAAAATTATCTTCACCAACACTTTGTAGCAATTTATTCAAAGAAAGTTGGCCTGTTTCAGAAACATGATACTCATGAAAATCTTTATTGTTTTACCACGATAACTTGTAACTTGCAAGATTCTTTGAACAATTTGCCAAGTTATTAAAGAACTTTAAATACTTGGTGAAGGTACTTAGACTAAAAGCAGTGTAACTTAATAAAAGAGTCCTTAAACCTAATATTTAGTTAGTCCTTATTAGGGACTAACAAAATACTTTCAAAAATATTTCAAAGGAGGCATAATATGAATAGGTTTTGCAATTAGACCAAGTCTGCAATATCGAAAAAACTTTTTACAACTTTAATTTCGGAAGTCGGTGTCATTGCTTTTCAATTTACGGGTTTTGCCACCGACTTCCGAAATTAAAGTTATTTTCCCTTTTTTAGTGTTTTTTTGGAAGTCGGTTGTTTTTTTTTTTGTAAAAAGTTTTTATTTTTCACTTTTTTCGTTGTGGTACCTACCCCACATAAATTCGAATACCACTACCTGCTATGTAAATAACAGTGACGGAGTCAAATAAGATATCGTCTACTAAGTGGGAAAAATACGTAATTATTGAAGCTTACTCAAAAAATACGCAAGCAAAGTTAATAAAATTTATATGGGACCACTTCTGAAGCATGACCTACCAAACAAAAAAAGATTCATCAAAATCGATTCATAATTGGCGGAGTAACCGAGTAATGAACACAAAAAAAAAAACATTCAAACGAATTGAGAACCTCATCCTTTGTGAAGAAGTCGGTTAAAAAAATAGTAGATTTAAAGGAATTTTAATAGTCATTGGAGTTTTGTATCCATCCTGTTGGCATGCCTATATGACGGCAGAGCATGGAGAACTAATTTTATGACAAAACCATGTTTGAAAAAAAAGGAAATGATTTGGTTTGATCCTTCTCTATAAACTGTGCTTTGGAACAAGCATCTATAGTTGTCGCGTTTTGGCATTGCAATAGCGGTCATTGACCCACCTTTATTTTCTATCATTTTTTATTTCTAAAACTGAAATAAAGTCCGTTATCGTTCTAAATCAATGTCTATCGTGATCTTCGACATGTTCATATAACGAAACACTCTATATAGTTTATTATTTAGGTTTTTACGGAGAGATATTAGGGAAAGGGCACTGACCGCTATTGCCATGCTAAAATGCAACAATTATAGTTTCAAGTTTTTGACTAACTGATCAGCACTTTGACAATTCAAAAGTAGTCAATAGACGTAGATATTTTTAGTAACCTATTCTCAAAGATTTATAAAAAACCCTGTCTGTGTGGGTGTGTTCGGGTGTCGATTTCTTATAGGGTTATTTATGACTCTTTAGGAATAGTTAAGCGGAATAGGTGACTAAATATTATCTACGTCTATTGTATTTAATAATGTATATCCGCAAAGTCACTCCTGAATCAATTAACTATTTCAAAAGAGTCTGTAAAAATAAAATGCAGTATTTTCTGCAAATAAATTATTCTTATCATTTAATATCTATCTCTAGCAAAGACCTTTCTCAGCATCAAATAATTCATCACAATAAGTTTCCACATCCAATAGCTTTTCAATTTCAAAAAACAAAACGTCAACCATTTTCCCCAAATGGTACCAACTGAAGAATTCGTTGCGTCAAAAACTTTTTAACTGGCAACCTCAAGACGATCAAAGTTTCTGGGCCACAATTTTCGTTTGTGGCAACTTCGCACATTGCCTATCTCGTCTCAACGGTCGTTACCATAACTTACGATGTTCAAACTTGGAACGAATAATATCAGTTTTCAAATTTTAATAAAAGAACTTCATGGTGATTTTTAGATGACCAATTGACCATAGTAAGAATTTTCTTGCCCGTTCTTCTCCATAGGAACCTACTACGCTTTGGAATGGGCAACAAGCTTCATCATTCTGATGGATCGACCCCTTGACAATTCAAAGTTTATGTAATTGGTTTAAAATTGAAATAAATGCTTTGAGTTTGAGTATCATTAATTACGATGTTCAAACTTGGAACGAATAATATCAGTTTAACAAATTTTAATAAAAGAACTTCATGGTGATTTTTAGATGACCAATTGACCATAGTAAGAATTTTCTTGCCCGTTCTTCTCCATAGGAACCTACTACGCTTTGGAATGGGCAACAAGCTTCATCATTCTGATTGATCGACCCCTTGACAATTCAAAGTTTATGTAATTGGTTTAAAATTGAAATAAATGCTTTGAGTTTGAGTATCATTAAATTCGATGAGCGAGTATTTATTGTGTTCATGGAACAAATTCTACAGTACTTTTAGTGAGGTATTATTACCATTTTGGAGTGACTTTGCCCGCGTGTTGTAATGCACGTTGTTTACTTCAACTTTCAAGAATTTGATTATCTAAATGCGATGTATGTCGCACTGTCACAACGAAATCCAAATTAAAAACACTTTTACATCTTCTTTTCAAAAGTTTATTTTATTTTATTAGTTACTAGCTTTTGCTCGCGGCTTCGCCCCCGTGGTGGTCGGAAATTATCCCACGGGAACGTACCACCAGGATAATTCCTATGTCCTATACCAAATTTTATCCAAATCTGTTCAGACGTTTTAGCGTGAAAGCGTAACAAACGAACAAAAAACATTCGCATTTTATTTTATAACATTGAAACTTTCATATTTATAACATTAATAGGATAGTAGGATATTTACAATATATCTATGTATCTTTCTATAGTAAAAAGTATCGACCGAAGTTGGTTATGTATGTACATTTATAGATGTAACAGACATAGAACAACGGCACATCACTAGGCTATCACTGCTTCTCAAGTGCTACTAATACATTATTTTAAATAAATCGTCTATAAAAGTTTCTGAAACAGTTAGCTTATTGCCAACATTAAAACAACCAGTGTCATCGTAACTATAATATCATCCAAACGGGTGATAAAATGTTGTACCACATAATACGCAATGTGAATTGTTACTGAATAATTGAATAAAGAATAATAAAGAATAAAGAATAATAAAGAATAAAGAATAAAACTCGTTTCAAAAAAAGAACATTGTCATGCAGGCGCGTTTCACTAACAAAGCACAGTGATAAAAAAAGAACTTATAGGTTATTCGAATTCGTCACGTGCGTCGTATCCCTCCATTTTTGTTTGATATTAGTATTGCAAACCTTTTTTAAAGGATTCATAATAATGGGTGTAGATAAAGCTTGTATGCAACAGTAAATAATTAGGTATTAAAACACTCTTGTGATACTAATTTCACCACATTCGTGTTTTAATACCCCTTATTATGTAACAGTTGCATAAATAACTATTATGCACCTAAACCTTAACCAGATCATCGTGCAATTTCCCCACTCATCCTAGATAAAAATGTTCAAAGAGAATTTCTCAGTGCAATTTGTGGAAATTGAAAATTTTTATAAAACTTTCAAGTATACCGTAAACATAAAATTTTTCTTTGAATCTAGAGTTCAGTAATATGGAAAAGAACAGTCATAATCCAGTAAGTTAGATCATACTTTTCTTGGCAAAATGACTAAATAAAAATCTAATGACAAATGAAATTGGAAATAAACAAGAAAAAAGGACTTTACATGCTCTAAGATAGAGTTTAAAGTCGTTTAATAGAAATTGTCTTTGGTTACGCGCATTAACAGAAACAAACGCTCAAAAACAGTTTTGGTTAGTTGAGTTACCATAAGTAAGCAAGCCTTGAAATTTTTGGTTAACCCAGTTACCATTGGCAAGGCAGCAGTTAGCTGTGTGGGAGTACTGGCAAATATTTTTCAGATTAAAACTCTGAAGTACTTAACCGACTTCATAAAAAGGAAGAGGTTAGGAATTCGGTTAGTTTTGTTCTTTAAAAAATTATTGATAATTTTTGTCGTTAAATTGATGCTTAGTTTCAATAATAGATTACCTGACCCAGCTCCTATACATTGTAACGAAAGTTACAATTAGTATAAATCTCGAATTTAAGCTCATTGAAGTCAGTTAAAAATAAGCTTTGTTTTTAATTATATTCTGTAAAGTTCACTTGCAACCTCACTCAAGTGATGGCACACAATTTGAAAGCGAACTCATTTGTTTTTTTTAAATAAATCATCGCTGACTCCCAACAAACGAGACAACTTTCGAAATTCAAACTGAAGTTTCGATTATTGCTGTGGTAAGTAAACTGCCCAATAAAAACATTATTTTCTTTCTTCTGGTAAAATAATCTAGGATTTTTCGACATTCCCGTAGACCACCATTAATCCAATAAAGATATTAATTACAAGATCATACTTTAATTATTTTTAATTATAATACACTAGCTGCGCCCCGCGGCTTCACTCGCGTTAGTCTCGATCCCGTGGGAATATCGGGATATAAAGTATACTATGTGTTAATCCAGGTTATAAACTATCTGTTTGCCAAATTTCATTCAAATCCATTCTGCCATTTTTACGTGATTAAGTAACAAACATCCAAACACACATTCACACAAACTTTCACATTTATATTCTTATTTTATATATTATATAGTAGGATAGTAGGATGGTAGGATAGTAGGATAGTAGGATATAATATTAGTAGGATTACTTTCCGTTTCTCTATGCAATTATTTCCCATTAATTAATAAATTACAGGCTGAATATTTTACGGTATAATTAAATCACCCCTCGGAATTCTTCGCGAGTTGAATAAATCACAAAGATGTATGGTGATTAAAACTTGTGTGGAATAATAAATGGTTAAAAAGTCAAGTTAGAAAATACTCCGAAATCGATAAGAACGAAGCCTCAAAGAGCCATAAAATAGGTGTAAATTGCTAAGCCCCAGAATGTCGAGGTAAAGATCCGTTAATTAGGGTTCCGTACCCAAAGTGTAAAACGTGACCTTTACGCGAACTTAACATTGTACTTTCTCAACAACAATGTTAAGTTTGTTCTTGAAATTTTTTTTTATAGATAATGGTACGGAACCCTTCGTGCGCGAGTCTGACTCGCGCTTGGCCTGTTTTATTTTTATTTTTATAAAACTTACCGATTTTTTGTGTGTTTTACCTTTTAATACATGTCACCTGTCATTGTCACGTTTATTAAATAGGGCCCAGGTAAATTGTTTACTGACTCACTACTGGGGAGTTTGTTGCGCCACTTCTTCCCAGCTAAAGCACTAGGAAGTGGTGAAGGGTGGGCGTTTTGGGGGACTGTCTTATGTAATTTTGACGTTCGAAAAGTGCTGATTCTCAGCCTAGTTTGAATAAATGACTTTTGATTTTGATTTTGACTGCATTGGAAAAGTGGTTGCTATTAATAAACATTAATAATAAATCCAATCCAATCTGCCTAGCATTTTCCCAACTATTTACGTTCCAGTCTAACCAGATGCAGCTGAATACCAGTATTTTACATGGAGCGACAGCCTATTAGACCTCCACAACCCCGTAACTGGGTAATACGATACCCCTTGGTAAGACTGGTTGTCAGACTTTCGGACTTCTGACGACCCCTAACGACTGAACATTAATAATAAATAATATCTTTATTTCCAAATTTACAATTTACATAGGATAGGTTAAATTATGACATTATGTATTGCTTTTAAATTGTATAAAGCACTTAATGTCTCCACTGGCACCCAAACTAAGATTTAACTTGTGTTATGGGTGTCAGGGCTCTCTCCACGAATACATTTTCCAATTTATACAAACTAGTACGGAGTTATATTGGGTAAGTAGCTGTGGCTATATATATATTTTTTTGTAGACAACTACAAAAAAAAAGAGAAAAAAAAAAAAAATATATAATCTTTTGCAATTGGTGTGGCAAGTTATCGTCCCTTAGATTATAATTTGATTGTGAGCATTGAAACGGTGTCTGTGGCCGACCTTAGGCATAATATTGCTGCCGCGGACATGTGAAGAGGGCATCAGGAAGAATGAGCGGCTATTGACAGCCAATGACAGCTGTCAGTAGAAGACAGTGCGTGCGCGCCATCGTACGCATATTTAATGGCTCCGTGAAAACCGCATTTTTTACCTTAATTCATCGCGCGCGCTAAAACTATAAACGTATTATGTGTATTATCTCGTAATTCTTGCGGATTTGCCATTGTTTGGTTCAAAATTAATAATATTTCAACCCTCGTCCGATTAATGTGCAACAACTTTCAAAGTGACTGGTGTGACTCGACTTTTAAAGTGACTGGTGTGACTAGAGAACACGCGTGGTGGCCACCAGCGAAGAAAACCTTCAAGACTGAACAAGAAGTTCAACCAGGTACCGCTTTTGAATTATTTGCTGTGGTTTAGCTACATACGCCACCATACCGCCACCAATCACACTTTTTTTTGAACGTGGGAAATCTTCAAATGACTTCTCCCGCTCTGGGCGGAGCGGAAGGGCGTGTTAGACTTTTGCTGACTAAAACCCACCCGTGTTCCTTCAATTGCCTGTTGCCAAGGGTCCTGGTGCCACCAGTCACCCTGTAATTTGTCTAACACAATTTTGAATCGGCGTACATTCCTCACGCAGATTTTTCTCGTCCTTAATCTGTATAGGAAACACGGCTATTTACGCGGCTATCTCTCCAGCAACTGTCAAATGATTCTCTGGTAGGTACTGGATCCAATTTCTAGGTCTAGCGAAGTATTAAAGGTTCGTTTATTTAAAAAATAAAACGCTTTAATAGTTATTTATGCAACTGTTACATAATAAGGGGTATTAAAACACGAATCTGGGTTTGTATCACATGAGTGTTTTAATACTTAATTATTTACAGTTGCATACAAGACTTTATCTACACCCATGATATGAATCCTCTACCATAAAATACATTGCAATACTAATATCGAACAAAAATGGCGGGATACGACATGAATTTGAGTAACCAATTTTTTATTTTTTTTATTTCATCCTTGTGTAGTGAAACCCGCTTTCATGACAATGTTCTTTTTTTTAAATGAGTTGGTGTATTGGTACAACATTATAACACTCGTTTAGATGATATTATGGTTACTATGATACTGGTTGTTGGCAATAAGCTAACTGTTTCAGAAACTTTAATAGAGGATTTATAGCATGGGTGTAGATAAAATGACAAAAAGGTTGACACCAGCAGCAAACTTCCGTAGAGCTTTCTGCTAGTAGCGTCATCTCCAAGTTTTTAGTAACAATTTGACTTTAGCAGCGCCTTTATGGTGTTAAGGTCTTTCGCCGTAAAAAGCAATTACCTAAACTATTCGAGGCTTGGAGCCGCCAGAACCCCACTCCGTCTCGCTCTCACTCAGGCCGCGAGTAGTATGGTGCGAGCGAGACAAAATTTAATTGAGGTTGGGTAGGGTAAGGGTTGTTTTATAATTCATGTATTAACTACAGACGTATGACTGACCGTATCGATAAAATGCGATCACCAATTTGTGATTAATTATTCAGGCAATCGTTTTTTACGGATCCTTTAACGGCCTTTGAAGAGGGTCAATTTCAGCCGACAGTGTTAAGAATCTGATATAAAACCACGCCAGTCAACGTATGAATAAATAAGAAGACTTCAGCACTATTTCTTACTCTTTGGAAATAGATTTGGGATTTTTCACGACACGTTCGGGCTTCTACTTGAATATATTATACCTTTCACTCCGGACCCTCTCTGGGGAGACTGAATAAAAAATTTGACACTACTGCGATTTGGACGAAATAGTTTTTTTATTATAGTTATATCTTTTAGTTACCTCATGTTCTCTCGGTCTATTATGTTTCGAGCATATTTAAAATTCATTAATGCTGGGGCTACATTGTCGCGTTATCGCGAACAATACTTCGCGCGCTCTCTGTTGCTCAGCGAGACATCGAGCGATGTGCGAGAGAGCGCGCGCGAAGTTTATTTCGCGATAACGCGACAATGTAGCCCTAGTTTATTAAAACAAATGAGCATCGGTATTGCTATTCTGTTAAGTTCACTGCTCACCTCACTCAAGTGAGCGCACACAATTCGAAAACGAACTCATTTGTTTTTAAAGTAAATCATTGCGGATTCACAATGAGACATCGTTCGAATTTCGAAATGATGTTTGGAGAATGAGGTTGGCCGGTGAAAACTTTAGATAGATGGCGCTACCGTAGCTTGTTTTGTGTTTTGGCTGCCCTTTTTGACTGCGTTTTATAATATTGAAAGAACTGTTATGAAAAAAAAACCTAGTATTCAATATGTCGGATAAGTGAAACTAAGTGAAAAAAAAAATTGCTTTGAGTTTGAGTGAGTTAAAGTTGAATTAAAGAAACGAAGAGCATCTTTACCTTGTCAAATCAAATCAAATATCAAATCAATTTCAAAACAACTGTTCCATAAAAAAATCTTTTAATTTGGTTAAAGCTACGCTAGCGCCACTTTGACAGTTGCCAACCCCATTGCAATGCAAAGCCGACGTTAAAAATGGTCTTATCATTCCGAAATTTCTTAGTTTAAAAGCTCGGAAATACAAGAAAACCAATATCAAACTACAAAGCTGTCCTTATTAGATCACGTAACACATTTCTTCAAAAGGTAAACCACTTAGAAATGGACAGAGCCTTCCATTCAACTGGCTATCAAACGCCTAACGTAGTGGAAGAATACGAACGAATGATCAAGAGTAACATCCATACATATTTATATGCCTACTTACTTTGAAAATACTTTAGTATATCTATCAGTCTCGAGAAATTGTGTCAGAAACATCTGTTATGTGGAGATGAGAAATGTGATCATTGTGTGCAGTTTATCCTAACTAATATTATAAATGCAAAAGTGAGGTTTTTTGTTTGTTACACTTCCACGCTAAAACGGCTGAACGAATTTTGGTGAAACTAGCTTACACCCGCGGCTTCGCCCGTGTGGTATGTCGATAAAAAGCCTATGTCCTTTCTCAGGCTCTAGACTATCTGTGTACAAATTTCATTTAAATCGGTTCAGTAGTTTTGGCGGGACAGAGCGACAGACAGACAGACAGAGTTACTTTCGCATTTATAATATTATTATATAATTATATATATTATAGTAAAGATTTGGTACATGACCATGACCATGACCATGACCATGACCATGATCTGGAATAGGACATAGGATACTTTTTATTCCGATGTTCCCACGGGATCGAGACTTACGCGGGTGAAACCGCGGGGCGCAGCTAGTTTTATCTACCTAATCTAATATTATAAATACGAAAGTGAGTTCATTTGTTTGTTACGCTTCCACGCTAAAACGGCTGAACGGATTTGGATAAAATTTGGCACATTGGTAGACCATGACCTGGAGAAGGACATAGACTACTTTTCATCCTGAAATCGCGAGCATCAGCTAGTAATAACATAAAATCATGCCTGTATTCCCCGGATGGTTAGGGAGACCTCTGCCATCCGAAAACATGAAAAATTCAAAGACATTGTCATTGTGACATCCACCAAGATGGATTATGGCCCACTCCCTAAGAGGAGCCCTATGGCCCAGCAGTGGGAACATTGTATAGGCTGGTAGATGTCACATGTCTTCGATTTTTTGGTTCTGGACATGTCGGTTTCCTCACGATTTGAGAGCAGTGGTGATAAAATAATTTACACAATGTGAAGAGGTGGCTAGCATAGGCGAATTTAAAATATTATATAGAACCATAATATGTGCTAGGAGTTGTCTGTCCTATAAGCCCGTAAACCGTGATAATTAGCGCAAACAAGTAGTTCCAAATATAACGAATACTTACCAACAACATTAATCTAATCTACCTCATTTGATATCGGTAGGCTTTTGTCTTATCTCTGACGTCAGTAGGCGGGTAGGCTTGACTGACTGAAAAGTGTGCAATGCCTCTTTAGAGTGGTATTCTATAAAGTTCACTTGAAACTTTACTCAAGTGAGCGCACACAATTCGAAAAAAAAACCGACTTCCAAAAAAGACACTGAAAAAGTGAAAAATAACTTTATAAAATTTCTTTAAGCTAACTCAAAAACTACGCATGCAAAGTTAATAAAATTTATATGGGACTACACGGGAAGCACCAGCTTTCAAATAAAAAAAGAATCATCAAAATCGGTTCACCCAGTCGAAAGTTCTGAGGTAACAAAGGAAAAAAAAAAAAAATTATCACCTCCTCCTTTTTTTGAAGTCGGTTAAAAAGCGACCTCATTTGTTTATAAAAGTAAATCTTCGCAAATTCACGAGACACTGTTCGAATTTCAAAGCGATGTTTAGAGAATTTTACATCAGCGATTCTTTATCTCACTCCATCCTTCAATCAAACGATGGAAACAAAAGAGACAAACACATTTACCTCAAATTTTGACATCTATAACTATAGGACAAACATTAAACCGCTTGACAGTCATTTAAACGTTTATTTTGGCATAATGTTTGACAGATGTTTTAGTCACTAAAATAGAAATATCTAGACTCTAGATATTCCTTTGTGCCAAATCTCTTTGTTTAGGGGTCAAGGGCAGGCACAAAAATGAAATGTGAAGACAACAGTGTGTGCGGGTTTTATCAGTGAGCTGGGTTTATCGTTAGTTGTGTTTGTGAACTTTCATTCGGAATGAAATTGGTGTCAGATTAGTTTTTTTTTCTTTTTTGTGTGGTTAGTGACTAACGCATAGCATGACCACCGTAGAAACGGGTTTTGTCGATGGAAGAATAGACAAAATTACAGATAAACAATCATAATCTGTCATTTTGTCTATTCTTCCGTCGATAAACAATCATAATCTGTCATTTTGTCTATTCTTCCGACGTCCTGCTGGTGTCGAGAGTTTTTATACCGCGCATGGGTGTAATCTATTTGATTTATCTCCAGATTTTTAATGTCTGTCTATGATGTCTTGTTTATACCTTTTTCGTTGACTGTTTTGCCGTAGTTAGGTTTTAGTTTTTCTAACTTTTAATTTTTTTATCCCGTTATTCCGTTTTATTTTTATCAAGACTTATCCATAAGTTTGTGCTATTACAAAAAAAGGTAGGACGCTCGACTACAAACTCTTTGGTCTTTGTTCCATAATATGACAGGTGACTGTATGTAGTTTTTTTTTAAATAACCCTTCGCCGACTCCCCAAGGACACAAGTGTTTTTGTAGCGTCAACTCAAGGTTATGTAGTCACGTGGAGTTTACATGTATGCCATGTGGATCGATAGAGATGGGAAAATAATTTGTGTTTTTTTGTTGAGTGGCGATTTCTTTTACCTGACTGTGAGAGTTACTTTATTTGTGGAAAATGTATCTAAAACCATTATCTTCTTCCTTTTGATTTTATAAGTGTAATCATTGCTCGGATAGTTTTATTTCTCTTGCATTGGGCTTTTTAAGCGAAGCAAATATTATGTTTCTTGCTGTTTGTATTACTTCATTTGTTTATAAACAACTAGTTGTTACCGGTGACTTTATCTGGGATCCAGGATGCAAAGTAGCCTCGCCCTCACGCCCCTAACCGCCGCCGCCGCCGCTAGAGACGCCCTGGGCGATGGGAATCCCAGGCGGATTCCCGGCCAGCATAGGCGCGGGCTTGCGGACGGCGAGCAACGGGTAGCTCGCCGTCCGATAAGGACCAGGCCCGGGTCGATGGCGCGTCGTGTTCCACGCGCACCTCAAAGAGATGTCAGCACAATTGGCGGGGTCCGCTAGGACCGATGCCTGCCAGGGTTGCGGGAACATCCGAAAGGGATACCGGGACCTTGGCAACAGGCAACTGAAGGAACACGGGTGGGTTTTAGTTATTAAAAGTCTGACACGCGCTGCCGCTCCGCCAAGAGCGGGAGAAGTCATAGGATGATATCCCAACCTCAAAAAAAAAAAAAGTATCCAATCTAGCCTACGTCCTTCTCAAGGTCAAGGTCCACCCCTGTGTCAAATTGCATCCGTTCAGCCGTTTTAGCGTGAAAGCGTAACAAACAAACTTACCTTCGAATATATAATTATTAGTTAGAATGACAATGGAATATTGAGGGCCATAATCGAAGTAAATTATTTCTTCGTAAAATATCTAATTTACCTAGAATTTTGTTGTAATGTAATGTAATATTGATTGTTTTTGTAATAACTTATGATTTATGAATTTAATAATTTGTATAATCTGGTTTAAGTTTTATATTAGTGAATTCCTGAAATAAAAATGCTTTGATTTTAATAAAGTAAAACATTCGGTAGAACGACTGTTTGTCAGGATTTTCTCCACTTAGCATGACCACAATAGAAACGGGTTTTGTCGACGGAAGAATAGACAAAATGACAGATAAACAATCACAATCTGTCATTTTGTCTATTCTTCCGTCGACAAAACCCGTAGAAAACCCGTTTCTGTGGTTGTCATGCTACGCGTGCTGGCTCAGTAACCCTTTCAACACAATAGCTTCAGAATAACGTTTCCTTCTGAGCCTAACACAAGCCTTGACAAAATATCAATATAACTAGTAGAAATATCAACGTAAATTTAGAGAGGGAAAGCTGAAATAGTATCCATATTTTTAGCATTTTGTGTTATGTAACTTTATCCAGGGTGAAAATATAAAAACGTGTTTACTGTTGAAATTTTCTCGACATACGAGGGGCGTTGAGAAAATGACTTGGTTTGGTAAATCCGAATAAATGTACGTGAGTAGGTAAAGCCGTATGTACGAGATTATTGTCACAAATATACCGGTTTTTTAGGGTTCCGTAGTCAACAAGGAACCCTTATAGTTTCGCCATGTCCGTCTGTCCGTTTGTCCGCGGTTTAGCTCAGAGACTCTTAGTGCTAGAAAGCTTAAATTTGGTATGGGTATATTTATAAATTACGCCGATATTGTGGTAAAATAAAATCTAAAAAAATACTCTTTTTATGGTACCTCCCCTACACGTAAAGTGAGGATGTTTTTTTTTCTCGTCAACCCCATGGTGTGGGTTATCGTTGGAAAGGCTGTTTAAAAATAATGTGAGTTTGTCAAACCATTTTTGGATTCAGGGACCCGTTTGCGAAATATAAAGCTTTAAAGTGCTAATTTTTGTTAAAGTCAAGTGCCCCCCCCCCCCTAGCTAAATGGTTGGTTTAGGATATGTGAAAAAATTCACGGCAGTAGTATATATGACGAAGTTAAAAGGAAAACTATCACAGCTAATTAGGCTCCACAAGTTACCGAGTAATAATCGACCAAATTAAATTTGCAGTTGCAATGTTGTAGTTGTAGCTGCGTACCTATGTACGTATGTAGGTCAACATCATTCTCTTGCACGTATCCAAATTATGTCAGCGCAGCATGTTTACCTGTTCCCAACCTTCTGCAACTAGGTTGAGTTCGGCTTCCAGTCTAACCGGATGCAGCTGAATACTCATATTTTACATGGAGTGACTAGCTAACCTTCACAAACTAGTAACTGGGTAAAATGATACCCCTTTTGGTAAGACTGGTTGTCAGACTCTCAGGCTAGTTCTGATGGTCCGTAACGACTGTCAAAGAGAAGAAGTCATGATTGACAGACGGGACCACCGGCTTAGCAGTTAAAATGACCTTGGAACGAAAATAACCCAAGTTTAATTTGCCCATCACTATTTGGTATTAAAATTTGTGTCTTCAGGGACACAATATTTGAAACCGACCTATCCTTCGAATTTATCAAAACAGTGTCGCATAATTCATTTATTTCAAGGTCATTCTGTCGCCTAGTTTGTTTGTGGAAAAATAATGGAGCATGTAATTTTTCTTTGTCGTTGACATGGGTAATTTATATGACTTTTTTGTTGACGTTATGAATATTTTTTGAGTCACTTTTCATGAAATACCTACCTACAATGTATTTTTTAAAACAAATATTGTTACTAACAATGTGATAAGCATGAGTTATCAAAAAATCACGCATGGTTCAGTAGCCGTAAACGGCCACATTAGCAATTCCTCTAAAAGCAATTCCGTTCCTAAATTCCCAGCTGTCATTAGCAATTCCTCTATTTTGACACAAAAGCAATTCATAATTTGTGGACCATTTTACGAATCTCCATAGAAAAGTGTCAAACAGATGAATTATTTCGTAATATGAATTGCACGCAGATCATAATATTATGAATTGTCAGTTTGTGACATTTTACGATGATTCATAATATTTTCCTATGATGATTCTGCCAAAGTGGCCGTTTTAAGCTTAATGATGGTAGGTTCGATTCTCCCTTGAATACGAACTTAAATGGCCCGTATATTCAAATTACAGCTGTCATTCTTTGAAATGACTAACACACGGAAAATTGACGTATTTTAGTCAGTTATAAACAATTGATTTCCCTAACTTAACTGTATAATAGATTATTTAAATTGCGGGTACTTACGTAATTTTGCTCCGTACACAAATTCACATATTAATTTAATGTATCTGCTCGACGTCCGTATGTCACCGCAGGGATCCAGCAGAATATCAGCGTCAGGTATATTCGCCTGACACATGCTGAGTTGGACTCCCATTTGATGCAACGTTGAGACGCACACCGCACCTTGTATTACTCGTTATTTTTTAAAGTTTGTCATAGACAATAATATTGTCATCACTGTGTCTAGTTTAGTTTTCTTTTATTGTGTCTATTTTTTTTTTGTTTTTTATTTTTTTTGTAAATTGGCTAACCTTGTCTTTGTATGTTGTGCTGTCTTTTGTGTGCATCAAATAAATGTTTTATCTATCTATCTATCTATCTAACAGTACCTATAACTAACGCACCCTAGCTGCCCCAGTCTGACTGGCTACCAATCTGGCTTGGCTTTCCATCACAGCAAGGGCTTTTTTTCGAAAATCTCAAGCCCATGCTAAATAATCTAAAAAACCTTAGATCTAAAATATAAAAACCATAAATTATACCTGGATCATACCTGATCCTTATTTTTTTTTTAATATCTCACCTCAAGCTTGATTCCCGTATTACAAAATATAAAATGGAATTCGTTCTTCAATTCTTCTCCAGATCTAAGGCCCATACTAGAAAGTATACCTAGGTATCTAGAAAATTCTCTGAGTACCGCAAAGTTCCGTAAGAATTCCGCTCTCAATAGTTTTCGAGTAGGTATTACAAAGTGTTATGACCATCTTCTTTGTCAAATAAAGGACATTTCCCGGTAATTTTTTTTGACGTCTTCCTATCAAATCGTTGTAATTGTTATCGTTATTGATTTTTTTTTAAATAATAAAAATATAACTTAATATATTAAGCCTGTATTCCCCGAAGGGTTAGGTTGAGGTGTATCTATACCACGCCCAAATTTCCCCTTTTTTTTTTTTTACTGGTCCCACCTTACAGTATTTCTTGTTACGACAAAATACGTTTCTTTTATGGGGATTCCCTTTAATGTTTAACTTTATTTTATTTTTATTATTTGTTGTTATAGCGGCAATAGAAAACACAATGAGTGAAGATGTCAACTTTCTAGCTATTACGGTTCTAGAGATACAGCCCGCTGACTGCCAAACGGACAGACGGACGGACGGATGGCAGCGGAGGCTTAGTATTAGGGTTCCGTTTGGGACCCTTCGGGTAAGACATCCAAAAAGAACACAAAAAATCACAAAAGATCCA
The DNA here is from genome assembly GCA_949152455.1 of Lithophane leautieri. Lineage (NCBI taxonomy): Eukaryota > Metazoa > Arthropoda > Insecta > Lepidoptera > Noctuidae > Lithophane > Lithophane leautieri. The sequence goes on from OX424486.1 coordinate 4,910,929, forward strand.
ATAAAGGTATGGTCACCTTACATTCTACCCTGAAATATACCCGAAATATACAGTGTTCATTTAGAAAGAAATAAAAAAAGAATAACATTTATTTGGAAAAAAATCGTGAAACACAAAATACAAGAAAAAAAAAGTGAAAATAATGCTTTAACAATAATGTGTGCCTTACGACTACGCCAAAAAGGTTCATTTTAGCATTAATGCAAGACAAATGCCGTCTGACACTGGTTTTCTTCTTTTCATTTCACTCCTATCCTCGGAAATCGGAACGTATGGTCACATCAGAAACACGGCCCTTTCGACCTCAATTCTGAGTCGGTTCTATAATAGAGCATTATGTTACTATATAATATTATTACGAAGATCTTATTTTCTTATTGAGAGAAAGATAATCGGAGATTATTTGAAGTCGCCAAAGGAGGGTTATGATATAAACAGGCTAAGTATGATATATGTATTTGTTCCCTCAAAACTCGGTTCGACGCGTCATGTCACAGTATAAAAGCAACAGTATTATATCTTCATAGAAAACGGCTGAAACGACGCGCTTTGAAATCTAATGTATACCAGTTTTGCTATTCTGTAAAAATCTCACCGTGAAAACTTAGGTGAAGTGAACTGTCACTGCCTTAGCATCAGCAGCCGGTCTATTCTGTAAACACCTCACCGTGAAAACTTAAGTAAAGTGAGCTGACAATCCCTAGCGTCAGGTGGAGTGACAGGTCACTTTAAGCTCACTTCACCTAAGTTTTAACAGTGAGTTTTTTAGTGTCAAAAAATTCTGTAAAAACTTAGGTGAAGTGACCTAAGTTTTTACAGAATACCACTACAGGTATCGTTGACAATGACAGCTCACTCCACGATCACTTCACCTGCGTTTTCACGCTGAGATCGTTACAGAATAGCAATGCAGTTCGCAACAGCGTCGAGTGCGCGGCAGTTACGCACGGAAGGTTTACCTACCGAGCGGCCGTAGGTAATTAGTTCAAGGTCACTGCCGAGACGTAATACTGTTATTTTATTATACTGTGGCCATGTTATTCCGCGGGTTATTCTAAATATGTTTTAGTTGGCTTCCAGTCTAGCCGTCATATTGCTTGTATTTCTAAAGGGGTAAGCAGAGGTGTTTAAGTCTCTTATCACATAGAATAAGAGGTCATTCTGTTATCACTAACTGTCACCAAAACTCTCACGATCAGCTAGTTTTTTTTTTTTTTTTGGTGGGAAATCATCAATTGACTTCTCCCGCTCTGGGCGGAGCGGGAGGGCGTGTCAGACTTTTACTGACTAAAACCCACCCGTGTTCCTTCAGTTGCATGTTACCAAGGTCCCGGTATCCCTTTCGGACTTTCCCGCAACACTGGCAGGATCAGCTAGTATTGTGAGGTTCCTAATGGAACTTTGACCGACCTAGGAATCGAAGATCATCTTTAGGTAATAGTGGCACTTATTATGCAGTAATTTATCCAACGAAGGGCGTTCCCGTTAACCAGAAAAATATAGCGTCTACACATGTTAAAAAAATATTAACATAAAAAAATAAAAAAAGATTATTGTAAAATATTCACAAAAAATATTAAAATTCATACGGAAAAGAAACACTCTGTACACGCAAATTTGTCACACAATTGTCTTTCTACGTTGAAATACAAGTGTGCGTGTACAGAGTGTTTCATTTCCGTATCAATTTTAATATTTTTTGTGAATATTTTACTACTTAAAAATATTTTTTTTTATTGGTCATATTTTATTAGCTCTTATGTGGACGCTAAACTATTGCGGATTAGCGGGGAACGCCCTTTGTTAGTCAGTTAACAATAATGCTGTTTAGCTGTTGCTAAAGTTGGTTATTTAAATTAACGATAATTTTAAAGAACTCATATTGGCGATCTCGCTAAAGTTTTACTTTATGTCAAAAATAATAAAACGTTATATTACTATTCAAAAACAAGATAAGGCCTAAGCCTAAAGGTGTGTCCAAACATTGAGCGGCAATCGTGCGCGGCAATCGTGCGCGGCAGCCGCGCGCGGCCTGTCGCGCTGTTTTTGAAAGACTGCGACTACCGCGCGAGAACGCTTCTGTATACCTGCCGCGCACAAAAATTTCTATGAAATATTCGTCAGTAATTGTGTTAGGACGTATGCGTAGAATCCGCGCCACCACTGAAGCCCGGTAAAATAGTGGAACTACATTTTTTTTAATGGGAGTTGATGCAGTGACGTAGACACTAGCGCCAAATCAAAGACTACAGTGGTGGCGTAGACTCTGGATGCAGTAGTAGTTCTAATGCCAACTGAAGTGCGCGGCATATCTCGAATATGCCGCGCAGTACTCCCGCGAAAACATTCCTCGGTGGAGTCCTAACTAGAGCGCGGCAGAAATGTGTCCTGCAAACGCCGCGCGTTGCTACTGCGCTCTTGCCACTTTATGTAAGAACACACCTTTACTGCTTTTCTAGCTAATTCAATAAGAAGCATGTACTTAAGATGAATAATAAAGCCTTTGGATATCAAAATTTCTCCTAAAGTTTCGTAACTTTAATTAAACTTGACGCGAAATTAATTTCATTTTAAGCTTACTAAGCGTCAGTTTAAACTTTAAAGTTGTAACTTAACTACAACGTCTTCAGACAGTTATTAATAGTTTACTGCAATCGATCTTTACTATTATTTAATACAAAACTAATGCAGCAGTGATATTCTGTATAGTTCACTTGGAACCTCACTCAAGTGAGCGCACACAATTCGATAGCGAACTCATTTGTTTTTTATTTTTAAAGTAAATTATCGCGGATTCACAACGAGACATCGTTCGAATTTCGAAGTGATGTTTGGAGAATAATATACTGGAGGACATGTTTAGAAGTAAGTGTTGATCAATTCTCGGACTTCGAAAACACACTTATTTCATATTTAACCATCGCCACAGATTAGTGCAGATGGTTCACTCTGCAAAATGATTTAAATAAAAAGCGACTCTTGCTACGACACAATAAAGTGCAATTCAGGTCGGATAGCACTAATTACCTACAGTTATATTCACCGAAAAGTTGTCTCTCTAACTCTTTTATCTTCTGACTCCGTTACGCTCACTGAATTGGCCCGACAAGACGAGCCCGCTGTGTACTTGTAGCTTCATAACTAAAATATGGAGTGCGCTTTCTGTAATACCTATTCTGTGCCATCGCGTACTTAGTAAATAAACCATGAAATACCTAATACTGCTTTAAATTCATCTCACTTTTTTCCAAAGCAAAGATTTTTTCCTTGCTTTCACAGCAAGTTTTCTGATAAAGCAACAAATATTCAATATTCTTGTCGGGTGGGTCATAGATGGCTGGACAACAATGTATAAAATTCATAGCCGTATGTCGATCATGATCAGTGATCGGAGTAGGTAGATTGAACTGGGGCCATTGATCCGAAACGTATATATTAATGTGGACATTCCACCGGAATTGGTGGATTATTAAAAAAAAACCGGAACTTATGTAGGAATTGTATTCTGCCAGAGTGGAAGGAGTCATTTGATGATTTGCCATCCTCAAAAAAAAAAGGTAGGAATTGTAATAAAATGAGCAAATAAATAAAATAACAAATAAATAATGAATTAATTTAGTTTTGATACCTTCCTTTAAATTTTGAATTGAGTAGTAATAATATCACTACCAACATTAACAATATTTAATTGAATCCGGAAATACCGGAATTACTTTCCAGAAAAATGGCTTATCCATGTTATTCTTTCTGTGTGCATTTATGATACAAGTACCAAAAATCAATCTATAGGTAGATTGATTTTTGAAAGTTTTAGTATCATGAATCAGTGATCGGAGTAGGCTCCGATCACTGATTCATGATACTAAAACTTTCGCCCCGAACTTACGAGCCAAAAAAAAACAAAATGCCTGGATAATCTGGAGCTTTCTCATTTGGAAAATGAGAAGTACTAAAAGGCCGTCGTTTATACAACATGTAACAAAAACCCTGTTTGATCCGAAAGGAGCACATAGGTACTTCAATAAAATTACCAGAAAAAATAAGTTTTTTTTTTTATTGAAAATAAAAAGTTATTGCAATTTGAAATTCATAGTTTTAGTACCAATATTACCCCAATTTCATTATAAATTAGCAAATTTTCTGCAGAGGCCATATGTTATGACTTGTAGACACCCGCTAGACGACGGCCACCCGCGTCACATTTAATAAACCGGTAAAATTGCGGATTGAAAAAAAATGCGGCGTTTTTTTTTTTCTTTTTTCAAAATAAAATGCCACAGCCAATGCACATGCCAATGACTCTCAGTATGATTTTTAACAACACCCTCACGGATCGAACAGGGTTTTTGTTACACACTTTATTCAAAAGGAACCATTCTCTTTACACGCACACGCGAACTCATTTGTTTTAAAAGTAAATCATCACGGATTCACAACGAGACTACGTTCGAATTTCGAAGAGATGTTTATACTAATAATACTTAAAGATTTCATTCTTCGAGGAGTACGTTGCTCAGTAATACCAGCCGCACGGGTCGATCCATCAGGTTAAGCTACGCTTGCCGGGGTTGGTCCGTGGATGGGTGACCATCTTTACATATCGAGACTCCTGCGTATCACGGAAAGCACGTTAATTCGTTGGTCCCGGCTGTCATTCGTGGATCTTTGACAGTCGTTACGGGTCAGACGCCCGAATTTCTGACGACCGGTCTTACCAAGGTGTATTGTATTGCCTAGTTACTGGGTTGTGGAGGTCAGATAGGCAGTTGCTTTAGGTAAAATACTGGTATTCAGCTGCATCTGGTTAGACTGGAAGCCGACCCCAACATAGTTGGGAAAAGGCAAGGCAGATTGACTACAGACTTCATTCTTCTTCTTATAACGGCACGAACTACGTACATAGATCGTAAGAATAACTAAACCGGTGGTATAGATGCCAGTTGGACGCTCCATTTATAATTCTTTTTACCTTTTGTGGTACACACACACGGCTATACATCAAGCTATACATTTCCAGTTTATGCTGATCTCGCAGTGTATAAGATTTCCGTACAATGCGAGGCCAGCTTATACTGTAAATATATACGAGTAGCTTGATGTGTAGCCGTGTTGTGTACAGTAATCTTTTTGTAGGTGCATCGTCTCCACATATGATTTTATAATTCATGTATACAAATTAATGTAAAACATTTTTAAAAGAGTAACGGTGGAGTTTTTTGCCCATTCTTCTCCATACGAAAACTACCTTTTGGAAGGGGCAACTAGAATCAGTTCTTTGTTTTTCATTGAAGTTCAAAGGTGCCTTTATATGTGCCTATTTGAAATAAATTATTTTACTTTGACTTTGACGTACATTTCAGTACCACTTGTGTATAGCTTTTTTATGCACCCTGTGTTATCCAATAAACAATCCACACAGCTTTCCCGGTAAACTCATGAACAAGCAAAAAAACGGCATCAAATTCCCGCAAATACACCTTTTTAACACACAAAGCTTGTTTTTTCCTTGAGTCACGTTATTTGAAGAAAGGGGTTCAGCAGACAATGAAGTCAAAAGGGGGAAGGGATACAAACGGTTCTTTTGTAAAATATTACTGTGTATTATGGATTGGAGTGAAAATTAATTATATAGTATGGTTTTCACGACGAAGAATCAAAGTTAATAAAATTATGGATATGGCTTCTAAAACCAAATTTTCTAATTCTTGACTTGAACCACTTTTTTTATGTGGTAGATTTTGTATCTGTTTCGGCCCCGCCACCACCAGATCGCGCACGGCAGTACTTCATAAAGCTGTGCCTGCATGCAGCCATGCCGTGCTTTCTCTTCGTGTCGCCAGGGGCGCCAGGAGTCGTTGCAAACCATCAAGTTGACGTCGCGGATGCCATTAAACATTTATTACAAGAATCAGCACAGAAACAGATCCAGAACTTTGTACTATAATGTCGATTATTATTCGAAGCTCCTAACACATCGGCAACAAACGGAACAGTGTCAAATACTAGTAATCGGCTCAGCTGATGGTAAGTGGTCCCAGCCACCTATGGTCATCTAATCCGCCGTTAGCCGTTAGCCGTTTTGCGTGGATATGACGCATGTTTCCCCTAAACTTTTCTTATTTTATCTTTGTGTTTTTTTTTTGTCATGTTTACCGCAAATAAACGTATTTTCTTTCTTTCTTTCTTTCTAATCTACAACACTACAGGCATCACGGGTGCGCTGCTATTAAAGAGGCGTATGCTTCAGGGCCTGTATCTCAAATTGCTTAGCATGATCCTCCGATGAGTGACACGGTAACTCTCGGTAAGACTGGTTGCTAGACTTTCGGGCTTCTGACTACCTGTAACAACATACGTCTTAACGTGCGTTGTCAATTAATCTATATAGTACTATTACTTCTTTTGAAATAAGATTAGAAATCTAAACAAACCTTTTTACAGTCCCTTCAACCGATTTTGAGTTCTATACCGTAGGCATAAGGATGGCATTAAAAGCAAAAAAACGTTACAAAATACCAACTGTCTACTGCAGCTGCCATTTGTCATGCCACCAACGCAATAGAAGTCAAAATCGGTTGAACGGACTGTAAAAAAGGCTTATTTAAATGTCTAATCTTATTTCAAATGGAGTATACATTCAATTTCTCATTCAATATCAAAATATTTCATTTCACGTTAACCTATGTGGGCACTTATGAAACGTCAGAATCTGGGTGCACGGTTCCAAATGGTCACTTCCTATTTATGAGAGCCGGTAAGAAACTCCACGATTTTATGAAAATCGTCGTGAGTTTTTCAACACTTCCTCTCGGTTATGAATTTATAATAAAGAGATACCATATCCATGTATTATTTTGACCTATTTCATCCTATATTTATGCAGGTATAAAAGTAAATTGCTAGCAACGGTAACGGTGACCAAGCACGCTATGTCTGGAAAACAAAACAACAATTCATTGTAGGCACTCGTAATAATGCATTGTTTCGATAGATATAACATCTCGCCTGTAATCCCCGAGGGGTTAGACAGAGGTGGATAGCGCACTTAAATTTCTGCCAGCTTAGTTTATTTCCTACGTACAGGGGGAAGGCCTATTTCTTAAAATTTCTGATGAAAAACCTAATAAAACTTTTGACCTGGAGATAAGACTCGGCTCATCAGTGTTTTCCTGAGACATCATTTAAAATTCGAACGTTGTCTACTCGTTGTGAATTCGCGATAATTTACTCTAAAAACAAATGAGTTCGCTTTCGAATTGTGTGTGCTCACTTGAGTGAGGTTCCAAGTGAACTTTCACACGAGAATAGTACTTACTACAGCAGACACTTTTGCGACCACTACACTAACTATAAGGCATGAATTACTCTTACGCCGATGTCGGTCGCGTACGTCAGTCGCGCGTACGTATATACATTGTGTTCTATATACCACCATACTGCGACGCTGACGTCCGCGGCGCGAACTACGTTACTACGCGTACGCGACCGACATCAGCGGAATTCAGGCCTAAGCAGTTTTTTGACAGCGTAATAAATAAATCTGATAGTGTTTATTAATATGTTTCATACTTATTTCACGGTATTTTTTGGTAGCGAAGAAATTTGTGATGTTGATTATTTTAAATACATAGGGCATTAATTTTGTTGTTATTAATATTTACAAGGTAGCATTTATTGTAACATAACACGCAAGTCACGCGTTACTGGTACCGAAACTAGAGAAGGTATTTTTCTACAAATTGGTAATTTCCGCTGTACCTAATTAATTTGGTGACTATTTAAAAAATAGATTTCACAAAAATCTCACCCTCACAATACATTTTACTACTGAAACTAAACGCGGTGGTTTAGATTTGCTGATCGCGTTCAGTTTTATTGGTGAACTTCGCTCTTTAAAATAGTAAACAGTGCAGAGCTTTGAAATGGTCTTCATGAGGAAACGACTACGGTAAGCACGTCTAGCGCACCCTTTGCATTGAGCCCCGCTGACAATAGCTTTGCTGATTGGCTCATATTTTTAACACTGCATCATCTACCTTGAGGCAAAGATACTACGGTAGGCACGTCTGGCGCACCCTGTGCATTGAGCCCCGCTGATGATAGCTTTGCTAATTGGCTCATATTTTTAACACTGCATCATCTGCCTTGATGCAACGGTACTGCGGTAGGCACGTCTAGCGCACCCTGTGCATTGAGCCCCGCTGACGATAGCTTTGCTGATTGGCTCATATTTTTAACACTGCATCATTATCTGCCTAGCTGTTTACTAGCTATATTGGGGTTGGCTTCCAGTCTAATCATATAATGCAACTGATAATAACCAGTATTTTACATGGAGCGACTGTATAATCTGTCCTGCACAAGTCAGTTATTGGGTATCACGATACTCCTTGACAAGCCAGGAACGGCGTTTAAGCTATTTTTTTTGGTAGCTTGTGGTGTCACATGAAAGCCAATGCTCGTACTTAAAAACGTTCACATTCAAGTCGCAATTTGTCAAAGTTGTCAAAAATTTTGCTAAATTGATTGTATTTTTGACAGATTGCGATTGAGATGCGAATGCGAAGGTGGCTCAGACGAGAGAGAAATATAATGTGAAAGAGCAAGATAGAGAGTTGTAAATAAATAAAGATAAACTCATTTTTGTTAAGAATATATTTATTTAAGTATTCTTGTTTGAAGAAGTTCGCCTCTAAACAATCAGAATTTGAAATTCAAATGTTCTTACAAAGAACTATGTTATCTTTACTTCGGTATGTTAATGATTTGATGTTGTCTTGTAAAAAACCGGCCAAGTGCGAGTCAGACTTGCGCATGAAGGGTTTCGTACCATTATCTATAAAAACGGCACAAAAATCATGTCTGTTGTATGGGAGCCCCCTTAAATATTTGTTTTATTTTAATTTTAACTATTTATTTTCAAAGTGAATAGATAAACTAAATATTCTGTGAATATTTCAAGCATCTACCTGTTGCCGTTATCAATATCAAGCAAAAACGAGAAAAAAATCACGTTTCTTGTATGGGAGCCACCTTAAATATTTATTTTATTCTGCTTTTTAGTTATAGCGTATTTTTTGTTACAGCGGCAACAGAAATACATCATCTGTGAAAGTTTCAACTATCTAACTATCACGGTTCATGAGATACAGCCTGGTGATAGACGGACAGACAGACAGAGGAGTCTTAGTAATAGGGTCCCGTTTTACCCTTTGGGCACCGAACCCTAAAAAGGCCAGGGAAAGTCCATTAAAATTCTTTATCAAAGATGTGGTGTATTTCAATTTGCATTGACCGTTTTTGTAGTTTTTATTTTGAAATCTTAATTCAGTAGTTATAGACGTGGATGGAGTGAAAGGCTGTATTTCATCATCATCATTCAGCCAAAAGATGTCCACTGCTGGACTTAAGCCTCCCCCAGGCACCGCCACTTCGACCGGTTCTGTGCTTCGCGCATTCCCGCGGCCTTCACCAGGTCATCGGTCCACCTTGTGGGGGGCCTTCCAACGCTACGTCTTCCGGTACGCGGTCGCCACTCCAGAACCTTTCGGCCCCATCGGCCATCTGTTCTGCGAGCAATGAGCCCTGCCCACTGCCACTTAAGTTTGGCAATACTTCGGGCTATTTCGGTTACCTTGGTTTTTTCTACGGATCTCTTCATTTCTAATTCGATCACGCAGATAATTATCGGTATTTGCAAAGCCACAATTGGCAATTTGGACAACTGCGCAGAATTTATCTAAAAACAAATTTCACGGGCCACAAGCTTTTGTTATTACATCGATTAGACAAGAGACATTCATTCAAAAACTTACAAAATGATTATTTCATCATCTAGTCATTATAAGTGCCGGCGCAAACTTAGCAACTAACAGCCAGATAACTACAGCTGGTGACAACTACAGTGGTCGACATATTGTTGCGTGTTTCTACGCAAAAAACTGGCTGGCGACTGTGTAGGAGCCTTCAGCGACTAGCCCTAGCTTGTTGCTAGCGAACATGTAAAATTTTATTTGAAGGATCATTATGAGTATCTATCTTATGGACACAGAGTATCAAACAGAGTGTCAAAGTCGTCGATATAGCTTGTAAAATATCCAAGTGGCAATAGGCGGACCTAATAGCCGTCGAACCTGTGAACATGTTCTGAATGGATGAGAATGGCCAACAATCGTTAAAAATTTGAGAGGCCAATCTCCATCAGTAGACTTCTATAGGCTGACGAACGAATCATTCCAGCCGCAACTTATAGTGGCCACAAGTCGCCCAACCATCGCTAACGTTAGTCGCTTAGTGTGCACTAGCATAATCAGCCTTTAATGCTGGTCTGTGTCCCAGCCACTGCTGGGACATCTACCACACGTGCCCAATGCGGGTTGGTAGATTTCTTGAAAGGTTTCCTTACGATGTTTTCCGACACCGTTTTGATAGCAGTATGTACTAGTATTAAACTAATTAAAACGTTACTCACGTTTACCTAAGGTTTAGATTAGAAAGGCGGCAATTGGTGTGTAATTTTCTTGGCCTACAATTAGAGAGAAATTAAGAAAATTGCTTTCAGTAATGTTCGAGTAATTGGTATTGTAGAATTGAATTAGTATTGGACTAATGATTGCGACGAAAATGTATGAAACAGGGTGCTCTTTTGGTTTTTTCAGAGTTGGCTAAATAGTAATATATATTATATACAGGGTGGTTGGTGCATCGTTTGCCAAATGAAAATGGTGGATAGGGCTATCTCCCGGCACACCAAAAAAAAATTATTGGCCCGCGGGACTTTTTATTATTATTTTTGAAAAATCCCCATATTTAGCCTTTGGAATTAAGTTAAAAAAAAAAGGTATTGGTGTAGCTTCAATTTTTTTTATATTGTAATGTGTCATTTTGTACAGTTCTATCAAAATCTAAATTACTTGCGAGTAACATCTAGCGTTTTTCTTCATCTAGTTTTAAAAAGATCCCGTGGGGCCTGAGTAGATAGCCTATCCGCCATTTTCATTTGGCATACGATGCACCAAACAGCCTGTATAATATTATGAATAATTTTACCCCCTCTTCGAAAAATGCTAATGAGCTGCACCATGGGCAACGCAAATAGTAAAATGTAAAATTAAAATGTCTTTCGTACAATTTTTTTGAAAATCCAAGCAGACATTGTCGTCGCGGGAAAGTCCGAAAGGCATACCGTAGCCTCTGGCAAATTACAGGCTATTGAAGGAACACGGGTGGGTTTTAGTCAGTAAGAGTCTGACACGCCCTCCCGCTCCGCCCAGAGCCGGAGAAGCTATTTGATAACTTAAAACCATTAAAAAAAAATTGACATAGTCGTGGTCAAAACCAATACTCCCAAATAAAGTCGAGAGCGTCTTCAAATGTCTTGAAAACGTAAATATTTGTGTCTGAAACTCATGAAAAGGTTTTCATGGAGTGAACGTCGATAAGATGGAGTTTGAACGAATTGTTATTAGTTTGTTTGTCACAGGAGATTCTTTATGGTTGTGTTTTTTTTTGGGTTCCGTTCCGTGAAAAGAGGTTTTAAACGTTGTGTTTTTTGGCATGTCTTGCAGTAGATAAATAACACATTTTCATGAAATAAAATGCAACAATGACACGACAAAAGATTGTATTATATTATTGATTAGCTGATGCCAGCGACTTCGCCCGCGTGGATGTCGGTTGTATACTAAAACCTTACTCGAGAACCACTCTATCCATTGAGGAAAACAGCATGAAAATCGGTGCAGTAATTTTTGAGTTTTACGTGTTAGGGCATAAATCGAACAAATTACGTGTGACTCCGGATTTTTAATTTGTCTGTCTGTGGTGTCTTGTTTATACCTTTTTAGTCGTAGTTGGGTTTTAGTTTTTATTACTTTAGTTTTTTTTTAATTCTTTTGGGGTTATAATATATATATATATTTGAAATGTGCTCATTTAGCCCTTTCATTTGATACCCAACATGGTACGATTAAACAATGTGACGTCACATAGCCGATAACCAGCGGGCGATCAAGACGCTTCCAACGATACGTCATTATTTTGTCAAATTGTGATGAGAGAAGATAGGAGGGAACAGATGAACATACATACATACCGGTCAAAATCATAAACCTCCTTTTTTCTTCGCCGTAGTCGGGTAAAAATTAAACCGAACCAACCGAAAGCCTTTATCCCTCAAAACTATTAATTTAATTAACTTTTTAATAATAAGTCCAATATTGTGGACTCTGCGATCATTGTGCCGATAGTCGTATCAGCCAATGGCTTAATTGCCAAGAGCCTCGATCAACACCTAAGGAGGCTCTCGTTGGGCAGCTGGATTAAGGGCTTGATTCAGAAAGCGGTACTCCTGGACACGGCTCGCATTGTTAGGAGGTTCCTTTCTCTGGAGCCCTGACCGCCGGTAGCTTGGACCCTGTTCCCGATACCGGTAGGCTACTATTTCTTATATTTTTAAGTGTTTTTATTCTAATAATTAAAAATATAATTTATGTGTATGAAAAATGAAATAAAGAAATAATAATATTTATTTTTAATATCGGGTCGATCCATAAAGTTAAGCTACCCTTGCCGGGGTTAGTCCGTGGATGGGTGACCATCTTTACATACCGAGACTCCTCCGTGCCTCGGAAAGCACGTTAATCCGTTGGTCCCGGCTGTCAAACGTGGATCTTTGACAGTCATTACGGGTCGTCAGAAGCCCGAAACTGTGACAACCAGTCTTATCAAGGGGTATCTTATTACCCAGTTACTGGGTTGTGGAGATCAGATGAGCAGTCACTCCATTCAAAATACTGGTATTCAGCTGCATTCGGTTAGACTGGAAGCTGACCCCAACATCGTTGGGAAAAGGCTAGGCAGATTGAAACTTTTTAATAATAAAAAACAACTTTGTAATAAGTTAAGCAGTGTTAATGGCGCGACAAAACAATTACTTACAATGTTGTGAGCAATTCCATTAGTTCCATCGATCGCCTCGGATATAGCACATGACAGTACCGGTATGCCACAGAAAAACATGGATACAGAAGGATCTCTTTATGCAACCGCCTCTGTGGTGTGGTTAGACTATCTGTCTCAGATTCAGAGGTCCGATTCCGTCGGCAGTCACTGAAAATCAGCGCTGGGGCTCTGTCTCGCATAGGGTCGCAGCATTATGCTGAGCGATGGCCGTTTTGCGTGAATGTGACGCATATTTTCCTCCAATTTGTTACTTTTCGTGTATTTGTCCTTTCTTAGCGTCATTTTGCCGCAAATAAACGTATTTTCTTTTTTTCTTTCGATTCCCAGTTCAATCCATGTAAGTTAATGGTTTGAGTTTTGTTACTAACTACTATCAAAGTTCTGTTTTCTTCCAATTTTTTGCAATATCCGATGATGATGCCAAGTCAAGCCATCACGGCAGAATATTACGTCATGTAAAGCTCAAGAATTCGCACTGTAAAGTTATAGGTAGTGGACGACCGTTAATTGGTCCGTGGTATAAAAAGAACGGGTGTAAAAAGATACTTAACGAAGCCGAAAATCACTTGTTATTTCCGTCATTGTGATAACGTTTTTGTTCTGGACCATACCTGGGAACCTTCTGGTTACGGAGATATTGAAGATCAAAGTTCCAACTTTTTAAGACGGTTTTTAAAGAAAGAAAGTTTTACATATTACAACCTAAACTGTTGCAGGCACCCCGATATATGTTTTGCGTGCGTTACATTGCGCACTACCGTAAACATCATTTTTTCACACCAAATATACAAAACGTTTCCCAGCAATTATTTTTGAGCAATGTTACTTACATTTGATGTAGTAGAATCCTGTTAATCCCGTATTTAGGCTGATTATATCGTTACACTTGCTCATTACCACCCCCAGGCACAGTCTCAGTCTCGTGCAGGCACGCTTCACTATCAACCATTTCCCGCCATTCGGAGTGAATTGACAGTTGACATTAGTGACAGCGACTTCACTGCTGACGTGCATGAGACAGTGTTTGCTTATCTATTAAATAGATACACTACACATGTACAAAATCCTTAGTTGATGGCTATGTGATGGGTCTTTTTACACCCTGTATATTTGAACAAGATAAAATCCGTCACCTTGACAAAGTGGGAATAGTGCCTTAAACTTCTGCACTTACCTGTCTACTGAGCCACCGCACCGGTGCGCTATCACCATGGATGACAAATTAGGCCATAGAGGTCAAGGGAGCCTCGACCGAAAACCTAATACCATGGTGTTGCCGACATCTGCCTTATGTTCTCATAGCGTGACCGACTTTTGCAATTTTGTTTGGTTTTGTTTGATGCAGTTGTGTGGGTAGGGAAGCAGGTGATGCTATGATGCGAATGGTGTAATGATATTGTATATACAGGGTGTTAAAACACCCATCACATATCCGTCCACTACGCATTCTGTTCATCAAATTAAGTAACATAGCACAAAAATAATTGCTGGGAAACAACTTTTAGTTTTGGTGTGAAAAACCACTGTTTACGGTAGTGCGCAACGTAACGCACGCAAAAAATTGTGTTTATGGGTACATGCAACGGTTCAGGGTGTGTGGAGACCATCCACGGACCAACCCCGGCAAGCATAGCTTAACTTGATGGATCGACCAGTGCGGCTGTTATTACTCACCCAAGAACTCCTCCAAGACCGATGTTGAGATGCATCAGAAAATCATTGATGTTTTTAATGAACTCAAGCAGCGGTCAGAGCGAGAAGGAATTCCGGAGCGGGTTCATCAAAATTCGCTGACTCCAAACCCAATCCAAAGACGAGGCTTGCTGTGTTTCATTGGAGTCGGGAGTTGGATTCCTAGACAAATTAATGCAACACTGGATTTCGATATTAGCTCAAAAAGTTTTTCCGATCAGCGTGTTGGCGATAACGTCATTTGATATAGCGGTTTTCGATTCAATGTGTTTTCGAACTGGCATACCACTGACAATTTATTTTGAAATAGCGTGTGTCGAAACTGTGTCATTCGAATCTTCATATCACTCCACACATAACACTTTGTCACAATATCAATTTATCTCGTCGGCTCAGCGTCCGTATGTCACTGCAGGGATCCAGCAGAATATCAGCGCCAGGCATATTTGCCTGACACATGCTGAGTTGGACTCCCATTTGGTGCAACATTGAGACGCACACCGCATCTTGATTCGTTATTTGATTTGAAGTATGTCATTATGTCACTACATTTCTTTAAGTTTGTTTGTTCTCTTATTTTTTTTTATTCATGTATTTTGTTATCATTTAATTGTGTGTCTTTTGTATGCACTGAATAAATGTTTTATCTATCTATCTAGATATCTATGCTAAATAAACAATGGTTGAACAAAAACTGTTCAAAATCAGATGTTATCATTGCGAGTCCCTTTTGAAACTTGGTGTGGCCTAATTTCATAGATACGGCGGTATTACAAAGATAACTGTCACTGGAATACTTGCCGAAATCTAACGCGAAGGTCGCGGGTCAAGGTCAATGGTTAGGTTTGTGTATAAATAACTGGGCAGATTAAGAACACAATGCAGATCTATCGTTTGGAAGACTAGTCTGACTGTCTGACTAGTCTGACTAATCTAGATTGTCTTATGTTGTTGGTAGAAAGTAGGAGTCAGTAGTTAATTGCAATAGTCAGACAGCTAGATTTTTATTCTTGAGCATGTGGCAAGGTTACACGCGATATTCTTTTTTTTTTTCCTCTATTGTAATTTGCAGCTAATATCAGGTTGTATGCGGTAATACAAAAATAAAACGCGCATGTTAAAAAAAAATATTTACAGATTATCTATTTCTTGAATTCATGACACTCATGCTAGGATAATTCTGTTTGAGACAGTTGTATTTATGATTCTAAAGCTTATTAATTCTGTAAATATATATATTTGTTCCCGTCGTGAATCATATTTTGATCAACATAAAACCTGAACTGGCACTGGACTGACCTGAAAATGGCAAAAAACACTCACAGGCTACCTTCGGGCATTCCTCTTAAGTAGTATCCTGATGCTAAAGTCCAAGTATTTCTAAACATTTCTGAACCTATGTCGGAGCCGGTCATCAGTACGGTCGCTAAACGCAGCGCAGCACGTGACCCGAGTAGTGGCAACACTGACACGCGGCTAACTTCATGCTACGACGGAGCCTAGCTAACGGAGGGGCACCATCGCCAGGGCGAGCTCTCTTGCCAGCTGACCGTCCTGGCACTAACGCGCGGCTAACTTCATGCTACGACGGAGCCTAGCTAACGGAGGGGCGCCAGGGTAAGCTTTCTTACCTGCTGACCGTCCTGGAGAACAGAACCTCCAGTCTAGGAAATTTCCTACGTTTCGTTTGGCTTTAGACTATTGTGATTTATTGTAATTTGTGGCTATAGGCTATATATTTTAATAAACGCCGTGTATGGCACCCAGTGTGTTTTCATTGCACGAATCCCATCTTCTGCCCACATGGTGTCTGATTCTAATTAAATCCTGACGATCTCCGGAAAACGATGCAAGCTTATTCACAACTTCGAGTGGAAGCAATGCACTATCAATATCAAATGACATTGTTTTTAGTTCAGCTTTTGATATCAGTGTGAAGATTAGATTAGCACCTATTAGAAATGGGGCTGACTGGCTGACGTCAGACACTGTTATTCGAATTTATTGGCACTGGTTTTGTAAGACTGTATTTATACTATGCCAGACAGTCGTTACGTGTAGACAGACGCCTGAAAGTCAGCCAACCAAGTCTTACCAAAGGGTATCATGTTATCCAGTAACTGGGTTGTGGTGATTTCCACAATAAGATGGGCAGTCGCTCTATGTAAAATACTGGTAGTCTGCATCTCGTTAAACGGGACGCCAACATAGTATGGCAAAGGCTAGGCAGATGTTATTTGCAATGTCAGGGCGAGTAGTGATAAACATGTGCGTATTGTATAATTGTCAATTGCCTAAAAACGGTGAGGGCAAACATCGTGACGAAAAATGCCTGAGAGAAATATCTCTACAAATACAAACAAATCAACAATAAATACAACACAAATATGATAAATATGATTTGTGTCGATACAATATAATGTCGACGGCATGTGAAGCCAAGTCAGAGGTCCATGGGCGGCATAAAAAGACACATGAAAAAGAGAAAAGAAAACAACTACAGTTTAATCCAATCATTTCTTGTTAGCTTATAAACATCTTGTTTAGTCTTTTATTATAAAAACATTTTACATTAAAAAAAAAAGACTTCCAAAAAAATAAACAATACAAAGTGATAAATAACGATAATTAAACTACTTTAGCAAAGTTAATACAATTTATATGGGACCACCGCATGCTTCCTCTACCAAATTAAAAAAGAATTTTCAAAATCGGTTCACAATTGACGAAAATATCGATGAACATAAGAAAACATAAAACGTACATAAAGTTGAACATAGAACCTCTTCCTTTTTGGAAGTCGGTTAAAAATTGTCTTCAGGAAATATTGCCTTAATTCCCTCACTAGATAGTACCGCCAGGAATTCCCATTAAAAGCCTAGTATATCCGTACATTGCCTAGATCTAGATAAGATTAGAACTTACTGGAAATAAGGGTAATAAGATGGCGGACGGTACTAATAAAAGGCGATATTAAAATTTATTGGAATTATTAAGCTTTTAAATAACTCGCTGGAGGAGCTCGTAGCTAAGTAATAACAGCCGCATGGGTCGATTCATCAGGTTAAGCTACGCTTGCCGGGGTTGGTCCGTGGATGGGTGACCATCTTTACATACCGAGACTCCTCCGTGCCTCGGAAAGCACGTTAAGCCGTTGGTCCCGGCTGTCATTTGTGGATCTTTGACAGCGTTACGGGTCGTCAGAAGCCCGAAAGTCTGACAACCAGTCTTGCCAAGGGGTATCGTATTACCCAGTTACTGGGTTCTGGAGGTCAGATTAGCAGTCGCTCCATGTAAAATACTGGTATTCAGCTGCATCCGGTTGGACTGGAAGCCGACCCCAACATGGTTGGGAAAAGGCTAGGCAGATGAGATGATGATTATGCTTTTTAATACTCTGGAATATTAAAATGTTTGTTTTAGCAAGAAATATTAGTTTTTAACTGACTTCTTCAAAAAGCAGGACGTTCTCAATTCGTCTGTTTGTTTCTTTTTTTTTTACGCGATTACTCCGCCAATTATGAATCATCGATTTTGATGATTATTTTTTTGTTTGGTAGGTCATGCTTTTGAGGGGGTCCCATATAAATTGTATTAATTTTGTCTGCGTAGTTTTTGAGTTAGCTTCAATAATTACGTATTTTTCCCACTTAGTCTATGTAGACGATATTTTATTTGACTCCGTCAATGTTATTTACATAGCAGGTTGTGGTATTCGAATTTGTGTGGGGTAGGTACCACAACTAAAAAGTGAAAAATAAAAACATTTTACAACAAAAAAAACCGACTTCCGAAAAAAACACTGAAAAGTGAAAAATATATATAATTTCGGAAGTCGGTGACAAAAAACGAAAATTGAAAAGTAAAGACACCGACTTCCGAAATTATATATATTTTTCACTTTTCAGTGTTATTTTTGGAAGTTGGTTTTTTTTTGGAAAAAGTTTTTTGTAATGTTTAGTCTGTCCCTCTCGAAGACAGGAGGCGTCCCAGCAGTGTGAACATTACAGACTGATTATTCATTCAGACGTAGAGTGTCCTGTCTTTCACTCGTAAATGTGGGACAGTGTCTTTTTAAAACACCTTTTATGTCAATTAAGTTCCCGGGTACTGCATGTACAGTCACGAGCAAAAGTATGTATACACTCAGCAAAATTCAATAACGATTTTCTCGTGGAATAACGATTGCAACTTTGAGATGATACCTATTTCATAATAATATGGGTTTCTAAATACTATGTGCCTTATAACATAAAATTACAATCAATACAGTACGAGAAAATCACTTTTAAAAGTTGCTAAGTGTATACATATTGGTGCTCGTGACTGTACTAGGCAACAAATTGTTGCGCAGCCTAATGCATGTCACAGGCTCAACTTTTGCCAAGCAGCCATTGTTGATCCGACAATAGACAATATGGTGCCCTCTGTAATGTGGCGCCATCTGGTTAGACATGCCGTAACAAAGTTCGGAACATGACCGTAACAAAATTCGGAATTTCAAAGTGCCGATAAGAAACATCAAAAGAAAACACTACCGAACTTTGGTCGATCTAGAGATGGGAACCTAGGACATCATACTTAGTTACGAGTAGTTCTTTTTTTACTTCGATGGTCCTAGTTTATCATTTATGAGTAAGTAAGTAAGTATTTATTTGCATAAAACATGGTATACATGGTGTTACAATAATTTACAATAAAGATCTTACATGTTTTGCCAGAATTGTACTTAGCATGCGTTATGTTCACTTAATACTAACATGAGAATTTTTCTATCCATAAATTCTTTAAGACTATAGAAATTTTCCGAGTTTAACCAGTCAAACAATTTTTTCTTAAATAATCTTGAGTTTAAGTTTTTTATGCTACTCGGTATGTTATTATATATACTAACACATTTATATAAGCAGCTTTTATTATATTTAGCAAGCTTTAGTAAGCTACATATAACTTCCACTTACAGCTTTAAATAGCTATATGTAAGCGGGCACGCCCTTTGTGCCCGGAGGCTTTTATTTAGTTAATTAATGTTTACATTTACTTATTTATTTTATTTCTGCTTGAGTACATATAGTTCTCGTTTTTTTATTAATATTTTTTTGGGTGGTATTTTGGCGTGTGCTAGCTGTCATATGGCTAATAATTAGATTCATATTTTATGTTGCGTAATGTAAATGATTTTGCAGCTGTGCTGCTGGGGAGTTTGTTGCGCCACTTCTTCTTCCCAGCTAAAGCACTAGGAAGTGGTGAAGGGGCGTTTTGTGGGACTGTCCTATGTACTTTTGACGTTCGAAAAGTGCTGATTCTCAGCCTAGTTTGAATAAATGACTTTTGATTTGATTTGATCTGCTTGTGTAACGCTACGCCACATATGAACGACCACGTACGTCAACTGAGGAACTTACCACCCTGTTCATTATTTCTCTAATTATCATAATCCTATTTCGCTATCAATATCAAGTTTCTTACTTTTACAACTGAATAACAGACAAGTGAAATAAAAATAAAATACCTTTGGCTTCACCCTCAAAAATACCCGATACGGTACAATTAACCCGTAAAAATTCACAAAAATGTTACAACATAAAATAAACCCACAATTTTTGCACGTTTAAATTCTGCATACAATCCGACTATATAATCGGATATCCGTTTAAAATACAAAATGGCGTCATAATATACAGGCTGTTTCCAAATTTTGTTATTTCTTTCAACCATGCGGTCTGCTGTCGACTTAAATTTGACCACGCTTTTCTCCGTTCTCAATTCTCCCTCTCCTCCTTCTTATCTTGTGTCTCACTTCCAATATCTATGTTCTTCACACACTAGGAATCTGTGTTCTTCTAACAATCTTCTCCTACTCTGTCCTTCTCATACTTCTGACTTCGTTCATTCTTCTTTTCATATTCAGTCCATTCTTCTTTGGAATGCGCTTCCTCTTGATATCAGGACGGCCACCAGTCGGTATGCATTTAAGCGGAAATTGCAGAGTTTTTTTCTGAACAAATAGAGTAGAGTCATATATACACCTCTCTCCCTAGAATTTGTATATTATTAATGTATATATATATATATATATATATTATAGGTATATATATGGTGAATCAGTATGTAGGTAAATGTATCATAAGTTTATAGCTTCTTATTCTGTAAAACCTGTCTTATCTATGCATTATGATAAAATATTATATTATTAATTTTTTTTTTTTTTTTCTCTTTGTTCGTCACAGTCAGAGCACCTGCCATCTAATCTCTTCACCACCCTTGGTTGACTGGTAGAGAATGCCTAAGGCATTAAGTCCGCCTTTGTACCTCTTTTTTGAGTGCGAAAAGTTTAAATAAATAAATAAATTGCATGGGTTTTTTTATTTTTTTACATTGCTGTGTAATGGTGGTTTATTCCAGATTAATAAATGGCAATAGGCTCCTAAAACTCATAATTGTAATGGATTCCTCCGTAGTCCTAGTCAATGAATCAATTCAGCCTATCCCAGTCCACTGCTGCTTTGATATAGATTCTTTTCCATTTTGTGAATGTGAGAACGATGTAGTGGACTGTAGATTTGTTGAACATTTTCTATTTTGTTAATTACTTACCTGGTACTTGTTGAAAGGCCTACACTGTCCTCCCATACCTAATTAACACTGTAATTCGAGAATATTTTAAGGGGCAATTATTTTTAAAAGAGTAACCGTAGAGTTTCTTGCCGGCTCTTCTCTATAGGAAACGACCAATTGGAACCGTGCAACTAGCTTCTGACGTTTCATAAGTGCCCATGCAGGCTTATGTGAAACAAAATATTTTGGTTTTGATTTGATTTTGGACATAGGCCTCTCCCGAGCTGCGCCACAACACCCTGTCCTCTGCCTTCCGCATCCAGTCTGACCCAGCCACGTTTTTAAGGTCAGCGGTCCCTTTAGCAGCCCTATTATAATTATGAGTTTTATTACTGGTGAAAAATGGAACTATACATGTCTGCCAACCCTTTTTGGGAAGCAGACGTGATGTTATGATGTTTACTTCGATAACAGTGGTAGATCTCGACGTTTTAATGAATGACACGAATATCAAACACGCTGTATACACAGTAGTACCAACATCGGAAGTCGGGCGGTATCAATTATTCATAATTTCCGGTTGGGCGTGCGTGATACGAATTATTTCAGGTCTGCTAACATAATGTTTACAATTTTTTTTTGTTTTGCGAGAATTAATTATAGATTTATGAAACAATCTCCGGAAAGTATCCGCTTTTCGATATAAAAAGAGTCAGTAGGATAAACACGAGAAGATAAGAGGATTAAACTTTTTCACATAAATCGTTACTTCCTTAAATAAAAATATAAATGCGAAAGTAACTCTGTCTGTCAGTCGCGCTTTCACGCCAAAACTACTGAACCGATTTAAATGAAATTTGGTACACAGGTAATCTAGAGCCTGAGAAAGGACATAGGCTACTTTTTATCGACATACCGCACGGGCGAAGCCGCGGGCGGAAGCTAGTAGGTACTTACATAATTATTATCTGATCTGTATACCCCGAAGGGGGTATACAGTGGTTTTAAATAGGTAGTCATATTTGGCCATAGTTAAATGTATGTAATAAGATCGAGCCTATTGCCATGAACCGGGCACAAATCCAGACTCCGGGCAGATCCTGAGAAAACCTAATCCTAACTACTATATTTTATTTATTAATTTATTTAAGTAACATGAGAGACTTACTGCTAAAACAAAAAGATCAAGAACAGTATATTAGTTAGAAAGCCAATATTATTAATATTGTAAATGCGAAAGTGAGTTTGTTTGTTTGTTACGCTTTCACGCTAAAACGGCTGAATGGATTTGGATGAAATTTGGTACAGGGATAGACCTTGACCTGGAGAAGGATGTTGAATAATTAAATTTAAAGGTGTCTTTATGAACTAACTCAGCTTTAGATATATTTGTAAACGCATAAGTTAGTTTCGTTTTTAGCCGTGGGTGGCGTTGTTTTGTTCTCTTGTAATGTCAACATTTAAGCTAGAAAGTCATGTCGTAACGGAATAAAAATATATTTTTTCTTTTTCAAGAATTCTTACGCTTTATTATTGAAATATTGCTAGAATCCAATAAAGGATATAGGCTAGGCTCGCAGAAAAAGTCGCGGACAACAGCTAGTTATTGATAAAAACCGATTATCACTTCGCCTAACATTGAAATCGAACTCGGGACTTGCTTGAATTTTCTGTAATTTAATTGACGATGTTTTTTCGTCCTGTAATTTTTTATTCCAACTTGGCGCGTGACCCCAACTATGTTGGGGTCGGCTTTTAATCTAACCGGATGCAGCTGAATACCAGTATTTTACATATAGAGCGACTGCCTATCAGAGCTCCACAACCCAGTAACTGGGTCATACGATACTCCTTGGTAAGACTGGTTGTCAGACTTTCAGGCTTCTGACGACCCGTAACGACTGTCAAAGATCCACGGATGACAGCCGGGTCAACGGTTTAACGTGCTTTCCGAGTCACGGAGGAGCCTCGGTATGTAAAGATGCATGGACCCATACACGGACCAACCCCGGCAAGCGTAGCTTAACCTGATCGATCGAGCCGTGCAGCTGTTATTACTTAGCCACGAGCTCCTCTTTTTACGTGATTTGGTAACAAACATGTAAACATAGAAACCATCTTTACATACCGAGACTCCTCCGTGCCTCGGAAAGCACGTTAAGCCGTTGGTCCCGGCTGTCATTTGTGTATCTTTGACAGTCGTTACGGGTCGTCAGAAGCCCGAAAGTCTGACAACCAGTCTTACCAAGGGGTATCGTATTACCCAGTTACTGGATTGTGGAGGTCAGATAGGCAGTCGCTCCATGTAAAATACTGGTATTCAGCTGCATCCGATTAGACTGGAAGCCGACCCCAACATAGTTGGGAAAAGGCTAGGCAGATGATGATGATGTAAACATAGAAACTTTAACTTATAAATAGTAGGGATACGATATCTCGAAAACGATTACATATTAAGTAGGTAGGGTACAGAACGATCATAGGATAATAGGGTTATGAGAGGCTTTGAAGGTTGTTTGAGGTACTTATCATGCGGTGTGGCAGGATATCCGGGTTGAGAAATTAGAGAACCTTTTGGAGGACATTTACAAATACATGATGTTAGTGTTTCCGGGTAATGTTTTACACTGTCGCATTGTAGCAAATATTGTAGCATACATTTTAGGTCAGCTTACTCTAGGCAGGTAACGTCATAGTAGTGCTGTTTAGCTCTGTAAAGTTAACTTGGAACCTCACTCAAGTGAGCGAACACAATTCGAAAGCGAACTCATTTGTTTTTAAAGTAAATCATCGCGGATTCACAATGAGACAGCGTTCGAATTCAACAAACTGGCAGGAGTAAATTTTGTTTGTAAAAGGATTTCGCCTTGAATAAAGGCGTTTTTTTTTTTTTTCAATCTCTCCATGTAAAATATTGGTATTCAGCTGCATTCGGCTAGACTGAAAGCCGACCCCAACATAGTTGGGAAAGGGCTAGGCAGATTTATTGTTCCATGTTATTATTTTCTGGCTGATAATTAATCTTTATTAAACTTACTTATTAGCAACAGGAATTTAAGCTAATACAGATAGAAATAAGCCGTAGCTTTTCTTCCAAAAGTTATTATTTTGTCCCTGAAATAAACTCAAACCTGTCAAAAAACTTCTAAAAAATAAAACAAAAGAATATCTACTACGTACCACATTTGTCAAGATTTGAATAAAAGTAAACCAAAGTTCTAACTAGCTAGTAATATGTTATTTAGATCCTCGTATTTACATAGTTGATCCGTTGTGTCGTGTTGTGGTTTATATTATTACTAGCTTTTGCCCGCGGCTTCGCCCGCGTGGATGTTGGAAAAATCCCACGGGAACTTACTACCGCCTGGGATTGAAAGCACCCTATGTGTTAATCCAGTTATCTAATTGCGTAACTTATTTTCGTAACCAATTAAGACTAATCTTTCATTTTGACAGTTCAACAACATTCATAGCGTTATTTACGTTGTGGAGCAGATTTTTTTTTCAAACTTATGAAGCAATTGATTAGAAATTTGTTTCAAACTGATTCAGATTGTGGATCGTGTATTACGCAATTAGGGTGCAGGTTATAAACTATCTGTGTGCCTTTCATCCATATCCGTTGGGCCGTTTTTGCGCCAATCCGGAATAAACATCCAAATAAACAGACAAACGGACAAAAATACTTAAAAATATATTTTCGGCATCAGACTCATTCCCACACCTCGTACTAATTACTTATTTTCAAAGTATTTAATGTACAGTTTTGACTTAGTTACTATTTTATTATGTATCCCATTTTCCGCAACACGGGCAATATTTCCGTTTTTTTATTGATGAAAAACATATCTGCGGGCTGCTACAACATAATGATAATAATTATGTAGTCGGTGGTTTAAATATTATTGTATTATTACATAATGAAGGTATTATTCAAGTTAAGTCAGTTGTTAACTTATAAAATCCTGAAACACGTACTTTACATTTTTTTTGTTTTAAGTAATAGTACCTACCGTACCGAGTTATGAGTTAATCCGACAGCGCGTAAAAATTTTTACTTACTTACTTTGCCACCCCGTTATTCGTCTATGTGAAGGATTGCTTAAAAAACTAAAAGTGACAATCTTTATTATTTACTGTGGCAAGTATTGCCAAGTTTCAAGTTTAATAACTAAAGGAATAAGGGCGACTTTCCAAAAAACCCTTTCTTAGTGGATTCCTACGTCCTAATAACTGTCTGTGTGCCAAATTTCAGCCCAATCCGTCCAGTGAGCTGTGACGTAGACTCCCCATTTTCACCCCGTTAGGGGTAGATTTGAAAAACCCTGATACACATTATTCTTCATTTTTCGTTTTAAGTATAAATACTGAGTTTCGAGTTAATCGGACAGCACGTTAAAATTCTTCTATACAAAATTTGACAGCCCCCAATCCTCGTTTAGGAGGTAGTTTATAAAAACTAAAAATGACAAACTTTATAATTTACTTAGATAATTATTCGTGCCAAAATTTCAAGTCTATTAACTCAAGGAGTAAGATTTTTCATACAAACGAAATCTCCCCTTTTCATCCCTTTAAAGCTCGAATTTTCCAAAAACCCTTTCTTAATGCACGCCTAGGTCCTAATAACTTACTGTGTGCCAAATTTCAGCCCAATCCTTTCAGTGGTTTGAGCTGTGA
The DNA here is from genome assembly GCA_949152455.1 of Lithophane leautieri. Lineage (NCBI taxonomy): Eukaryota > Metazoa > Arthropoda > Insecta > Lepidoptera > Noctuidae > Lithophane > Lithophane leautieri. The sequence continues at coordinate 4,936,822 of OX424486.1, forward strand.
CGTAGACTACCCATTTTCACCCCGTTAATGGTAGATTTTTGAAAAACCTGAATACACATCATTCTTTATTTTTGGTTTTAAGTATAAATACTGAGTTTCGAGTTAATCGGACAGCACGTTAAAATTCTTCTATACAAACTTTGACACCCCCCAATCTTCGTTTAGGGGGTAGTTTATAAAAACTAAAAATGACAAACTTTATAATTTACTTAGATTAGTATTCGTGCCGAAGTTTCAAGTCTATTAACTCAAGGAATAAGATTTTTAATATTAACGAAATCCCCCGGTTTCACCCTCTTAGCGGTGGAATTTCGAAAAATCGTTCCTTGGTGGAATCTTACTCTTCATGAAGAACACACCCTCCAAATTTCATGTAGAGACAACCGCTGGTCCTAGAGAGGACCAGCGGTTTAGGCTGTGCGTTGATATCTCAGTCACCCTTGCCTTGTATTTTATATTCATCATTAAAATAAAATTAACATTGACTGTGCAATGTCAATTCTAATGACTCGACTTTGTATATAGGTATGTTTTGTTTCAAGTTCTAATTCATATTACTGAATTATTACTGAGGCATAGTATGTAAGACTATTATGTGTGTTCGATGTACTGAAAATAAATCTGAAGTAAGAAGACCGGGGAAATATGACTTGATTGAATACCTGTCGGTCTTCCTGGTTTTCCTTAAGGGTCTTTTCTATCTATAAAGGTTCATCATTAACCAAGTCGGACAGATTTATATGAAACGAACTTTTGACAGCCGTTTCGCCCGTGTAGATGTCTAAAATTAACCCATGGGAACCTACTACCGGGATAAAAAGTATCCTATGTGTTAATCCAGGTTATAAACTATCTGTTTGCCAAATTTCATCCAAATCCGTTCAGCCGTTTTTGCGTGATTGAGGAACAAACATCCAAACACACAAACTCACAAACACACAAACTTTCACATTTATAATATTAGTAGGATTATTTCTTGTGGTCGGTATTAGGTGAGGGGTTTTGACTAGGATTAAGGACTTAGATTGTAGTTTCATTAATAAGTTTTGTTTTGAAGGCAATGTGAATCTTTAAAATAAAGGAGAAACTGTGTTCGCTTTCGAATTGTGTAAGTATGACTTGAGTGAGGTTCAAACTCAGACCAAATAAAAAACCAAGACAGAGCGCTGTCAACAGTGACGTGAGGCCGGGTTCGTAAACATGTGTGCACTTAGTTTAGTGTAGTTTGATTGTAGTGTTATTGTAAACAGTTGTCAATGTGTGTGTGAGCGTGTATGCACAGAGCGCTGGTGTAGTTTCAGCATGCTTCACTGTATCGTTCGCAGCGCTCCGTCTTGGTTTTTTATTTGGTCTGAGGGTTCAAAGTGAACTTTACAAAATGTCTTCGGATTTAACCACAGATTTTCATAATTGACCGGAACCCTAGGATTCAAACGCTGGATTCAAATATGAGTACTAGATCAACCAATAACTATACAGCCTTCGCTTTGAGATCAATGTAAACCAATCTTTGATCATTTAAATATAATGAGCGGAGTACCTACATAATTACAATGCAATACATTTTACTAAGTCTGGAAGCCATAGTTATTGCTAATAAGTAAGTTTAATAAAGATTAATTATCAGCCAAATATGAAAATAATAATATGAAACAATCAATCTGCCTGCCATTTCCCAACTATGTTGGGGTCGGCTTCCTTTCTAATCGGATGCAGCTGAGTACCAATAAAATAGTTATAAATAGTTATAGACGCCATCCCATAACGATAATATTTAATAACGATTAATGCATAAAATGGTCTCACAGTCTTGTTGCCCGAGGCATTTCTTTCGTGTAGGAAGATACATTTTGCTAGGCGCCTGAAAATAATTGGAAACAAGTTCAAAGTGGATACATTATGTTATTTTAGGTTTTAAGCCACTCCCCCACCGGCGCGTTTTTATCGCGCGATAATAACGCAAGCGTTATTGCGATAATACGTCCTGATTCCTGCACACACCTGCGTTTTTATCGCGCGATAATAATGCAGGTGTGTGTAAGATCGCATGTGTCCTACTACAAAATGTTCTGATGTTATGTTGTTCTTATTGAAATATCGCAAGACGGAGAAAAGCGCGTCCCACTCCTATTGCGGCGTTATTATCGCAGCAGTGTGTAACTTCGTGGCCGTCCTAATACAAAATGTACTGAAAACTGATATCGCAATAATCGCGTTATTATCGCGCGATAAAAACGCGCCTGTGGGGGAGAGGCTTTATGGAACTTTAAAACCTTTCTTTATATTTCATTCTTCTTTCGTATCGACATTAGATATTGGAGAATATCTCAAGTCGTTGTTAAAATAATTGCTCTTTTTAGAAACGAAAAACTAGCAAAGCTTTTGGGGTTTTGTCGACGGAAGAATAGACAAAATGACAGATTGTGATTGTTAATCTGTAATTTTGTCTATTCTTTCGTCGACAAAAACCCGCTTCCACGGTGATCATGCTACGGGTGCAGACATGTTCGTCCGTTTGTCAGAAAATTCTATCTCGTTATGGGGAAAAAAAACCCAGGACTTGTATTTTTGCAAAATCCTTATGAGTCATCGGAAGCCGAGAACATATTTTCATCTTTGTGATAATGTTTTTAAACTTATTAATTTATCATTTTTTTGTTTTAAGCCTCGTGCAGACTGGCGCGACGCGTCATCGGTAATTGTTCTATCGTGAAGCTTTCTTAGAAATTGTTAGAGTCACGTTGCTCTGTCGCGTCGCGCCAGTCTGCACGAGGCTTGACGCTCGCAGCTTCATTACATAATTGGCCGGTTATCTTTTTTAATTTCGTCTAGTTAATGTTATAGAAGGGTCCGTTTGAGATCAAAACAATTCAGATATCTTGAAACAAACATTATCGTCTCCCTAGCCTTTTTCCAAATGTATTGGGGTCAGCTTTCAGCCTAACTAATTGCAGCTGAATACCAGTATTTTACATGAAGCGACTACCTATCTTGCCTCCACAACCCAGTTACTGGGTAACCCGATACTCCTTGGTAAGTGCGAGTAAGACCGTAAATAACAAATTCTCTCCTAAACGAATTCAACACAACATCTTAAAGCCCAATAAACCAAGTCTTAACTTCAAACCGCCATAGAATTTAGATGTAACGCATTAACAGCCTCCGCCCAGTTGAGTAACAGATTGTAATGTTCTGCAACCTTACAATGCAATTCTAATCTTTATATTTCATGAAATAGGGTTCATTTTTGGTTGGGATTACGAAACCCAATTTCAAGATGGGTTTCAGTTTTACGATTATTATCAGCAGGTCTTACGAAGTAATGAATAGACAAAAGCTTGGTTTTAATAGCTAAGCAAGAAATGATAAGGCTATCTACACTTTAAAGGTGTGTCCAAACATTGAGCGGCAATCGTGGGAGGCTGCCGCGCTGTGTTTGGACGAATGCCGCGCGCGAACGCTTCCGTCTACCTGCCGCGCACAAACATTTCTAGCAAACATTCGTCAGTAATGGTCGTTGGACGAATTATAAGCAGAGCTGCGACACACGCAACCGCTTTCATGCCAACTGAAGTTCGCGGCGTTTCTCGCACATGCCGCGCAGTACTGCCGTGCAAACATTCGTCGGTTTAGTACTAACTAGAGCGCTGCAGAAATGTGTCCTGCAAGCGCTGCGTGTTGCTGCCGCGCTCTTGCCGCGCAATGTTTGGACACACCTTAGTAGTAGCGCAGAGGTCCTTGTGAAAATTTGCGCCATTACAACTATTCCTGCCTTCAAATACTATTGGTCATCATGGCAGAACAGATGGCCGATGGGGCCGAAAGGTTCCGGAGTGGTAATCGTGTACCGCAAAACGTAGCGTTGGAAGCCGTCCTCAAAGTGGACCCATGAACTTGTAAAGACCGCTGGAATCCGCTGGATGCCGGAAGCACAGAAACGATTGAAGTTGCGATGCTTGCGGGAGGCCAATGTCCAGCAGTGGACTTCTTTCGACTGAAATTATTATGACTATGATCAGGCTATCAGAAACCAGGGTTTAGCAGTCCAATATGGACGTACTAACTATCCAAACTACATCGTACAGCCCCTACCCTACCTCCCCGCACCATACTACTCGCGGCCTGAGTGAGAGCGAGACGGAGCGGGGTGCTGGCGGCTCTAAAGCCTCGAATAGTTTAGGTAATTGCTTTTTACGGTAAAAACATAAGACCTGCTTTTATAGTTTTATGATCTAATTTGAAGTATTTTTTTAATACCAGCGTTTTATAGTTCGGTTTAGAGGTAACTTGGGAATTGTTTTTCTATCGAGAAAATTTTATGTAATCGTGTTTTCGCCATCCATAGGACCTAGCATCAATTCTCAACTATAACATATATTTATTTCAAAATTAATGCTGCAGTATTTTCGGCATAACGCAGGATCATGCTAAGCAATTTGAGGTAGGGTACGGCTTTAAGCAAGAGTCAGCTAGTTAGGAACAGTAATTAAAACTTTCCACTTTCCAGTGCAGTTACAAATAGTAAGATTCAAATGCATTAATTAGTTTACTAGAAGCAAATATCTGAAGGAGTTTGATGAAGTTTTTGATTCAAAAACTTTGAGTTCGATCTCGCTATTCGGAATGGAATCAGGGTCCAAGTAAATGGCGGTAAGGAACTCGCTACATTATGTACAGTGTGTCAGTGCAAGAGCCAGGAGCACAGCTTGTGGTGTTGTCACAGAATAAATAAGTAACAGTATTATATCTCGGGAGTGACCTTGAAATAATTATCTACGGCCGCACGGTAGATAAAACTTCCGCGTCCGTGCGTCACTGCCGCACACCGTCACTTGACACCGTTACGTACTGATACACTGAGATTTGGAAGCGCGTCATTTCGGCTGTTTTCAGTGAAGATATTTTTTTTTTTTTTTGTTATCCTTCACTGTCCCGCGATATTTTTTTTTTTTTTTTTTGTTATCCTTCACTTTCCCGCTGCTGAGCAAAGGCCTCCCCCAAATCTTTCGAAACATCCTTTACCAGGGCCACCTCGATCCAACCCTTGCGGTACGCGTCTAGATCGTCTCGCCACCTCTTCCTGGGCCGGCCTCGGCGGCGCCGTCCATCCTCAGGCACCCACCGTGTGGAGACTGTTGCCCAGCGGTCGCTATGTATGCGGCTGACATGACCCTCCCAATCCCATTTCAGCTTGGCAGCCTTTTTGCCTACGTCTAGGATCCCTGTTTTGGAGCGCAACGTGGTGTTTCGTATTCTGTCAGTTCGGCTGACGCCCAGAATGCTACGCTCCATTGCTCTTTGGCAAACCCCAAGGCGGAGCTTTTGCGACTCGGTGAGCGACCAGGTCTTATTTATAGTGTGGTATTATTCCTTTGATGCACGCACTGACTTTTTAGTATTACTTTTACAATGTTTGTAAATATGTGAGCACCATGTACCTATCACATAACTAATTTATTTGTCATTGCTCCATTTATAATGCTTTTTACCTTTTCTGGTACAGTAATCATATTGTATGTAGGTGCATCGTCTTCACATATATTTATATAATTCATGTATACAAAATATTGTAAAACATTTTTAAAAAGAGTAACGGTGGAGTGTCTTGCCCATTCTTCTCGATACGAAAGCTACCTTTTGGAAGGGGCAACTAGAATCAATTCTATTTCTTTGTTTTTCATTGACGTTCAAAAGTGCCTTTTATGTGCCTATTTGAAATAAATTATTTGACTTTGACTTTGATGCAACAATTTTATGAGAGGTTCCTCAGCACAAAATTCAGTCACTATGCGGTGCTCAAATCAATAAACCTCCACTGCATCAGGTTTATTAAAATCTGAAGAACCCTGATAGTTAGGTCAACATCTGCCTTTTCCCAACTATGGAAAGAAAAGAAAGGAAATACGTTTATTTGTGGCAAACATGACGCAAAGAAAGGACAAATCATCATCTGCCTAGCTTTTTCCCAACTATGTTGGGGTCGGCTTCCAGTCTAATCGGATGCAGCTGAATACCAGTATTTTAAATAGAGCGATTGCCTATCTGCCCTCCACGACCCAGTAATTGAGTAATACGATACCCCTTGGCAAGACTGGTTGTCAGACTTTGGGGCTTCTGACGACCCGTAACGACTGTCAAAGATCCACAAATGACAGCCGGGACCAACGGCAGTTAGGTATTTATCGATTTTCTGTACATGAACACATACAAGAAAGAAGAACTTAAGATTAAAACGTTGGTAGATTGTGTTCCTGGGAGTGATTTTATTAAACTCAACCATGCACTGATTAAATCTGGAGTCATAGTATGTAGGCGAACAAAGTAGAAAAACACAAATCTGTGTTTCAAATCTACTTAATTCAAAGTCCAAATCGTGCAAAAAGACCAGCTTTTTGCAAAACCAGCTGTTACTAAATTATCTTTTCGTTTTCGTGTGGTTATTAATTAGCCAGTTTTTAAGTCGCCCACTATATTATTTGTTGCCCCAAAGCAAACCCACGAAACAGTCAATCTCTCAAAAACTCCGCCTAATGAGCCAAGATTACATAATCATTTACTATGCATGTAAGTATATACTATCTCTACATATTATAAAACAAAGTCCTCCGCCGCGTGTGTCTGTCTGTCTGTTCGCGATAAACTCAAAAACTACTGCACCGATTTACATGCTGTTTTCACCAATGGATAGAGTGGTTCTCGAGGAAGGTATTAGTATATAATAACCGACATCCACGCTGGCGAAGCCGCGGGCATCAGCTAGTAATATAATAAATTAAAGTCGCTTTTCATGTTTGTCTGTATGTCCACGTTGTTCTTCTAAACCACGCATCAGATTTTGATGAGGTTTTCACCATCGTTTAGAGAATTTATTCCGGACGGTTTATGTGTATAATACGTTCATATTAAAGTTACATATAAGTAAGAAATCTCGATGTTTTGATATGTCGTGAAAATCGTGCGAAACAGGAGTGGGTCGTTAACTCAGACCAACAAAATAAATTGACCCACATCTCTCGCTGGTAAATACATAAACAAAGCATCTTCTTATTACTGTCGAGTCTAATAAATGGCTCTCGGTGAATACATGAATAAGAATGGAGAATAATATTGAGAAGAAACGGGGATATACTTAGGTTATGTCGCGCCACGCGGTTGCATTTTTACAAAGAGATAAATCTTTGAAACTCACTTTGTAACAGCGTAATATGTTTTTTAAATTTCGATATGTATTGTCAAATGTCATTTCATAATAAGTTACGTCACGAGATTCGACGTGATCAGAACATTTTGCAGCTCCGGAGTTGGTACTTTTTTTTAAATATTGGCATATAAAATTTCTTTTTTTCTTTAATATTTGTATGTTTTCCACGCAAGAAAAAACTTGCAAAAGCTTTTCACTGAAAATGTTCTTATAATCCTAATTTATAATATTATAAATACGAAAATGAGTTTGTTTATCTGTTTGTACGCTTCACGCTAAAACGGCTGAACGGATTTGGATGAAATTTGGCATATGGGTAGACCATGACTCGGAATAGGACATAGGGTACTTTTTATCCCGATATTCCCACGGGATCGAGACTTAAGTGGGTGAAACTACGGGGCGCAGCTAGTCTTTTATAAAAATGTTTAAGTGACAGTCAGTAGAGGTTCGTAAATATTGTGACCATAATGAAAATTCCCATTAATTTGTTAGTTGAGTAAATAAACTCCCTCAAATATCTCAAGTATCTATCACATAGTTAATTTATTTGTCATTGCTCCATTTTTAATTATTTTTACCTATTGTAGTAATCTTATTCTAGGTGCATCGTATTCACATGTAATTATATAATTGATGTATATAGAATATTGTAAAACATTATTAAAAGAGTAACGGTGGAGTTTCTTGCCCATTATTCTCCATACGAAAACTACCTTTTGGAATGCAAATAGAATCAGATCTATTTTTTTTGTTTTTGACATTCAAACGAGCCTTTTATGTGCCTAATTGAAATAAATTATTTGACTTTGACTTTGACAAGAAGAACGGTAGGTTTGGCAGGGTGTTTACTCAACGCATATTACATCATACCTAATAAACAACATGTCTGTTACATAAACGTCATTAGTTTCTGTATGTATTAATCTGCGGTAATAATAACACATAAATTATTTATACCTATAAACCACACGCACTTGCTGAAGGGCATTCGTCTACATTTCTATTCACGTAACAATATTCATAAACTTAAGAGGGCGACGAGCTTATTATACACAAAAACACGTTTTAATAACCTTTGTTTGAAGTAGTTAAATAAAAATGTAGGGAAAAATGGTTTAACATACACACATCACACAAAAGATTATGTAAAACACAGGGTTTTGAGTCGGAAGAAATATTTTCGCAAATTTTCACAGCTGCGGAGCTCAGTTGACGGACGTCAGACCAAAATATGTCAAAACAAGGTGCACGCTGTCTATTTTTGGAAGCTTCTAGATTATTCTAGAAGCTTTGCCCTGATTAGCCGAACGGATTGTAGCGGGAGCAGTTCGTATTATGTTTCTGTTATACTGGTAATAATGGGGTTATATACTACTAGGCAGTAATACGTGATGTAAAAACGATTTGATGAAGTTGGCTCGATAGAATAAGTTACCTCTTATCGAGTAATTTTTTCCTCTATTCCCCTACTTTTTCTATATAAATAAGTAGTTTTATATAAGATTAATTTATTTACAAATAAATTCATAGATAAATTCATAGAAACGCGAGCGTTTATACGAGATAGTTAATTATTTAAGAGCAATATGATGAAAATAACAACGAAAAACATTGAAAAAGTGCAAAAGTGAGGTTATTTTCTTTATTCTTGTATGTGTGTATTGTGTATGTGTATTTGAGAAAATAAATATATCATATCGCTGCCCTAGTTCAATAGTAAGATATCTTTAAAAAAGTCCAAATTGAGATAAGTTTTGTATCATGAAAAAAATTTGCTCTTCTTTCTGATAAAAAAATCGGATATATGTAAAACGCAACCTAAGTGCCTTCTCACTGAGATATTTATGCATATTTTTGCCGAAAACTAGTTCAAGATTCTGGCATCTTACGATATCTAGAGTGATCAGGAATATTTTTACTTTTCTTTTATTTCTACACAGAGATTTCTTGAAATGTCTTAATATGAAAATAATAATAAAAAATCTTTTTTTGTTTTTAAACCAAGTTCAAATGAGGTTATCGTACTATTAAAAGCCTTAAAATTATTATAAAAAATATTTTATTCATATTGAAATAATAATAATTCCCAAACGCATTAAAGTAAGCTATCATTTAAATAAATCAACCACATTTCAAATAACGACAAGTGAATTAGTGACAGTAAAATCATAAAAGAATGAATAACTCAAAACATACTTTTTCAAGATTACTATTGAACTAGGGCAGCGATATCTTATCTTATTTAATGTGAACGTTTTTCAAGTACGAGAATTGGCTTTCTGAACTAAATTTCATTTATGACTGACATAGCGTATGGTAAGCACATCTTGTCCCTAGTCGTCACTTGATTAACAACTTGGTCGGATCGAATTTAAATCACAAATGAGTAAAGTTTTAGAGGAAAAACGACTTTGGAGAATGTCAATTTTAGCAGAATACATCGAATATTTACTCGAGATACATAATATAATCCTTAAATAATGAATATGCATGTGATTCAAATAAAGGTCAAGTACTTTTTTTATAAACTGTATTACTCCAGAATTATGCCTCCATCAATATTTTTGAATAAAATTTCTTTCTGAGCGAGTTTTTTTTTTTTAAAGTGCCAAATATCTGTGGGAATTTCATATACTTGAAAAGCGACGCTATTGGTGAGAGCGAATGTGACGTAACAATCTATGACAACAATCAAAATGTCAATGTATTTTATAGGAGTATTTGACGTTGACTTGACATTTGTTTGTTTGTTGTCATATACTGTGACGTCACCACACCAAGCGCGAAATGGAGGGCGTTTCAATAGCCCGGTTTGGTTGGTGATTTTTACCTTTTTTTAAGTACTTTAAATTGCTTTTTTCCGTCGAAATTGGTTTTACTAATATTTGCTCATGTAAACTATCGAATAAAAATATTAGAAAAATTTCATGCATATTCCCTATTAGCCGAAGGGGCTAAACAGAGGTGTAATTACAGTACAAACGCTAGTTTTGTTTGATTACTGAGGAAATTCCCAGTAACAATCTGGAGTATAGAATTATTACCTTCTACTCGCGGCTTCGCCCGCGCGGTATGTTGTTAAAAAGTAGCCTATCCTGCCCCAGGGTGCCATCTATCTCCTTGCTAAAGGGTAAAGCGTTATTGGGTTTTGTATTAGGAATTCATCAGTAGTAACTCGGAGTCTTGATTTGTGCCCAGTTAAGAGCGATAAGCTCACCCCCTATTACGTGGGAATTGTAACATAACTGGCGAAATGTGGGTGTACCATTGGCTCACCTCTGCCTAACTCTTCGAGGATTACAGGCGTTATATTATGTTAATAAAAACTATAACCCAACTATGACTAAAAAGGTATAAACAAGACACCACAGACAGACAAATTAGAAATCCGGAGTCACACGTGTTAGAGCATAAATCGAACAGATTACGTGTGACTCCGGATTTTTAATTTGTCTGTTTGTGGTGTCTTGTTTATACCTTTTTAGTCGTAGTTGGGTTATAGTTTTTATTACTTAATTTTTTTTAAATTCTTTTGGGGTTATAATGTTTTTTTTTTATGTGCTCATTAAGCCCTTTCATTTGATACCCAACATGGTACGATTAGGCAATTTTTTTTTTTGTTCCTGACTTAATGTCCTTTAGAGGGCGCCATTTTTTATTTAATGTGACGCCACATAGCCTATAACCAGCGGACGATCAAGATGCTTCTAACGATACCTCATTTGTCATATTGTGATGAGTGGTTTAGAAGATAGAAGGCAACAGATGAACATACTTACATACATACATACATACCGGTCAAAGTCATAACCCTCCTTTTTTCTTCGCCGTAGTCGGGTAAAAAGAACGGACATGACACATTCTGTGTACGAGCAAAACAATTCAAAACACAAAGACCTCTTGTTTTTTCATTATTTTGAAATGAGTAGCTTCCTTCGCGCAAAAAAATGGTTGTACAAATAAAGTTTACATTTTTATAGAAGTTTCAAGGAAATCGAGGTCGAGATTTTAAGAGCAAAGTTTTCAAGGTTTCGCCGTTCTTTCTGGGAGAAATGTAAGGCATGTTTTGTTTTTTATTCTTAGCAGTAAATGAAAATAGGTATCTACTTACCTACTAACCGTATTTATGGAGATAAAGCAGTTAGGGTGCTCCTGCCAGGGTTGCGGGAAAGTCCGAAAGGGATACCGGGACCTTGGGAACAGGCAAATGAAGGAACACGGGTGGGTTTTAGTCAGTAAAAGTCTGACACGCCCTTCCGCTCCGCCCAGAGCGGGAGAAGTGATTGGATGATTTCCCACCCTCAAAAAAAAAAAAAAGAAAAAAAAAGGGTGCTGGCAATCCTTAGTATGACACTGTCCATAACAATTTTCCATTAAGTAGACTATTGACAACCCCGAAACAAAATAATTATCTACAATTAAATTAAGAAACAATCACATAAAATCTCTGCAAACTAAAAGTGTCCTAAAACCTATCTGAATAGAATCTGACAGCGAAACAGAATTTAAGTTTAAAATGGCGGCTCTTTTCCGTTGATTGGATTTCAATTACAAACTAATTCGTGCGCGTCAAGAGTGAGTCGCGACAGGACAGCTCTGGGTATGACGGGGTCAGATGGGATAAGTTTCGATTGTCACAAACTTGTTGGAGCGTGGTGTGGTGACAGTAGTGGCGAGTTTTAACCGACTTCTTCAAAAAGAAGGAGGTTCTCAATTCATATACACTATCACACACACATACTGAAGAAGAAAGAAGAAAGAAAATACGTTTATTTGCGGCAAACATGACGCTGACAGGACAAAATAAAATATACGAAAATAACAAGTTGCGGGAAAATATGCGTCACATTCACGCAAAACGGCAATCACTCAGCATAATGCTGCGACCCTATGCGGGACAGAGCCCCAGCGCTGGTTTTTAGTGACAGCCGGCGTTGACGTCATGACATCAAACGGTGTAGCACATAACGAATTAACAATAACAAAATAAGAAATAAAATAAATACACTAAGTGTTTACAGAAATATAATATTTATGATGGCAACATTCCGTTCCGTCAGCGACTCACGCGCCACAGGCTTATTGCAGTCTGTGCGCGTAGCTGTTATTTATACTATTTGGACTGTTTGACCTTGACACAGAGACGCTTAGACATACTGACTGGTTACGTAACAATTATCATGGCGCAATTAGGTATTATTTCATGTTATGATGCTACTGCACACACACCCCCTCATTTTACTTACTTCCCACAGCTCTGTACTTGCCACAACTAACAGTGTATTGTTTTAGTACGTCCTGACATTGTTACTCGGGGTGGGGACCTGGTGTCCTATAATACAGGTTATTAGCCTAGCTTAGGCACCAGTCTCCCACAATATTTTTAGTATATTTTATTATAATTACTAAACAATATCTTTAAGTTATCTCTAAATATTGTGGTGAGAAATAAATTATTTATTTATTTATTTATATGATTTTTTGCGTTTTAGGATAGCGGGTCGTTGTCCAAGCAATATTTTTGACAATAACTTGCCAAATAAAGTACATTTAGAGATTATTTTACAAATACCCTTTTAAATTAAGATGTGCGTTTCTCGTAGTGCACCATCTTACTTATTGGTGACAATTCTGTTGTTCACAAACTAAACTAAATTCAAGTTCAGTGCGTCTCTTTTCTTTCTATTTCATTAAGAAAAGGACAGAAGATAAATTTTAGTTTAGTCCTGTCAAATTAATCAGTGCCTGACGTAAATTGACGTAATTTTAGTAGGCAAGTTTTTAATCAGGTCTAAAGTTTTATGGAGTAGTGACAGGCGCTGATTAATTTGACAGGACTAAACTAAAATTTTATCTGCTGTCCTTTTCTTAAAGAAAAAGATGCACTGAACTTACATTGTAGTTGAAAAACATGTTTCACAATTTTTCTTTCTTTCCTTCTTTCTTTTCTTTCTCATCTCCCATACAGTGAACAACAGAATCGTCACCAATATCATACTTACTTCTAAATTACTTAAAGAAATATGGCCCTCAATACTTCAATTTATTCACTGGCACCTTTGTCACTACAGCCCAACCAAATCGTCTAGTCCTTTTCATGTAGGTATCTCACTATAAACACTAGGTACGAGACAGACAGACTGTCGAAACTAGAACTTGTTTATGTGATTCTAATCTTGGTCTAGAATTCTAGATAAGATTTATGTGAATGTCTACTGGGGATAGAGTTATTTGGGTGCGTATCTAATGAGACATTTACACGGCTCGAGTTTATAGGATTTGTTAATATCGAATAGATAGTTATAAAGATAGCATACTCTTTATTTTGTACTCGGAGGAGCTCGTAGCTAAGTAATAACAGCCGCATGGGTCGATCTATCAGGTTAAGCTACGCATAGGGTTGGTCCGTAGATGGGTGACCATCTTTACATATCGAGACTCCTCCGTGCTTTGGAAAGCACGTTAAGCCGTTGGTCCTGGCTGACATTCGTGGATCTTTGACGGTCGTTACGGGTCGTCAGAAGCCCGATAGTCTGACAAACAATCTTACGAAGGTGTATTGTATTACCCAGTTACTGGGTTGTGGAGGTCAGATAGGCAGTCGCTCCATGTAAAACACTGGTATTCAGCTGTATCCGGTTAGACTGGAGATCAACCCCAACAAAGTTGAGAAAAGGCTAGGCAGATTGATTGACTCTTTATTTTGTGCACCATAAAAATTACAGAAATAAATTCAAAATCATGATTGTTTGCTAAGTACAAGGGCAAGATGTCGTAACATTTTAGACTTTTTAGGGCCCCGCGCCGCCGCCTGCGCCCGGTTAGATTTTCCTCATTAATTATTCCTCATTATATTCCAAGGCAGGGGGCTTAAAACGGCCACTTTGGCAGAATCATAATAGGAAAATATTATGAATCATCGTAAAATGTCACAAACTGACAATTCATATCATGATCTGCGTGCGATTCATATTACGAAATAATTCATCTGTTTGACACTTTTCTATGGAGATTCGTAAAATGGTCCACAAATTATGAATTGTATTTGTGTCAAATTAGAGGAATTGCTAATGACAGCTCGGATTTTAGGAAATGAATTGCGTTTAGAGGAATTGCTAATGTGGCCGTGTTAGGCCCCCGGTTCTCAATTCAAGCTATTTTACATGTTTAATGTTTATTTTATTCAATAACAAAGCATTGTGGTACACGTTAAAATACAGTTTTACAAAATAAGTACTATAGCTACAAACGTGTGGGTGAGCACTGCTCTCCTAGCTAGGTTATGAAAAACCTGTGTTAAGGAGGAGTCCGGTCCCCTAAGGTAAAATGACGTAAAGGTTACATAGTGCTTCAAATGTTACTGTTACAATTTTGGAGTATTGAGACGCACAACTAAGGAATAAGATACATTTTACTAACTTGAATATAAAAATATTTCTAAGAGAAATAAATATGTGTGTGTGTGTGTGATTGTGCGTGCGGTTGTGTGTCTGTGTGGTTGTGTTTGTGTATGTGTGTGTGTGTGTTTGCTTGTCCATGTTGTTTATCTTAAGATTTTTTCTGTTTCGTCATATGACTTATTTTGAAGGTACGATTGCACAATCTTTTTGCATTTGTACATACATTGTGTGTTCTACCATTTTTGAAAGCGTGTCGCTAATGTGTAATATCTTCCTCCATTAACATTTAAAGCATACTTTACTACTACACTGTTACAGCACTCATAATAAATTTATAATATTCTCTTTTATTCCATATATTCTATTATATTAATCTCTCAAGTACATTGCGAACTATAGTTTTGTATAATTTAGAAGCATTTTTTCAATTTCATATTATATCATGTTGTATGTTGACTTGAAAGAGCATGGCAGATGAGAGTATGTCATACTCACTTAAATGTCTCGCTGATGGTGGCGCGTTTGTTGGATCATTCGGTTCCCTACAAAATGGTTGAGCTGGATGGTGCTGATCCACGTGTCATGTTCGTGAACGGGCGCCGTCAGTTGAGACTGGTCATCTCTTATCTGCCAGGGCTTATTTTTAATCTTATATTTTGAATTGTTTTTGATTATTGTTCGTTTGACATTGTTCTCACATATAGAAGCATCAATAATACTGTACCCAGGATTTTGTAATATCTATATACATTTTTTTAAAGTGAAGATAATTCATAATAGAATAAAAGTGTGTCCTTGGACTTTCTTGCCCGTTCTTCTCCATAGAGATCTACGAATTGGAATGGGCAACTAGCTTCAACTTTTTGACTAACTCACCGACTCTTTGACAATTCAAGTGCCTGTAAATGGTTTAAATGAAATCAATGCTTTGAGTTTGAGTTTGAGTTTTGAGTTTGAGCACACTTGTTCTGAAGTTCAATATTGGTAATATAGTCGGTCGCCTCAGGCGCCAGCGGCAGCGTTGATTACTCCTAATAACTTTGACGCTAATATTATGATTGAAATTGTATGTATTTCTGTACACATAATTATCAGAGTTTGTAGATAAATATACACAATATCACGTGTTTATCTTAAGGGCCTATCCAACCCCAAATTGCTTATCCTCCGTTATGCCGAAAATACTGTAGCATTAATTTTGAAATAAATATATGTTAAAGTTGAGGATTGAGTTTGGTTTTAAGCACAAATGTTGAGCATTGGGTCTGTGGTTTTCTCAGGCTGTTTTGTGTGTTTCTGGCATTAGATTCGCCCCGGATTCGGATTTAAACATAAGTGGCGAAATGTGGCCATTATACATTATACATCTCTGCCTCCCCCTTCAGAGACTACTAGCCGGATTTTATACTTTAAAACTAATACTCCATCCTTATTTCTAATACCACATTTGCTCCCAAGAGACTTATTACCAACAGCCACTCTGAACAATAAGACCCCGTACACGGCCTCGAGAGATGCGACTTGCGACGCTTGTGTCAAGCGACATTTGAGGGCTAATTCGCGTATTTTTAAGAACGCTCGCATTCGCAACCTGTCAAAAATACAATTAATTTACCAATATTTTTGACAAATTTGACAGATTGCGACTTGAATGTGAACGTTTTTTATGTACGAGAATTGGCCTTCTGTTTGGAGCAGGTGACGCATGCACGGTCACCTTCAAAAGTTTCATCTAGTACTTAGTAGATGAACACACAACCAATATTTTTGCTTTGCGGTGACTCATGGCATGTTCTTAACAACTTCTTTCATTTGTTTTCTCCGTAGTAGCTGTCCGCAAGATGTGTGTCGCTTGATCGTGTAGCTTGTGGCCACGGGGAATGTCTGTATTACGTAAGGCAGTAATAGAGTAGTGAACCCAACGCGTGAACTCTGATTGGCCTCAATAGAATTTGCAAGTGCGCCGCCCTGGATCAGCGATACAAATGTGTTTAATAATTCAATTAGGTTGCGGCGAGAAGTCAATTAAGTTTAATCGTGCATTAGGGTAAGGGTATTCGATATAATTATGTTATAATATTGTTCTAAACCACGAAGATACCTACATAAAAATATTGTGAATTTTGGAAATTAACCTGTATGACCGCGGACGGGCTGCGCGCGGACCTAAAATTATTGTAGTTAATTAGAAAGTCCTTGAAGAATTAAAGGCACCCCGTAATTGGGTGTTTATTCTAAAAGAACTTTCACTGTTCACTTAGCGAATAAATACTTTACTGGGTAAATGTAGTGAAGTAGGTAATAGTTTTTTTTTTAAAGCAGTTTGGTACTGTGTCGTATTTTATGTGCAAGAATAAGAATAAGAATAATTTATTTGTGAAACATAGGTAAATTACATAAAGATCTTAAAAATTAGATAGTGCGCTATGTTTTGCCAATGATGACATACAAATGAACGTTTTATTTTTATAAGTAATAATAGTAATAATAGTTTTGTGCTGTTAGTGACGTACTGCTTGAGTTTAGCTTTAAATATGTTAAATGAGGTTGTGCTACTGTAGATTATAAAGTTAGCCTTCGTATTTTATATTTTTCCGGCCATATTGCGTGCGCGGGGGGCGCGTCTGTATTCTTTAATAAATATTATGTAGGTATTTACAGAATTATAATCTTTAGAATCCTCAATACATAACCCTCTAAGGTAGAATTGGCCTGTCATGGAGTCATGATTCCATGAAATAATCATTTCCTCGGGCAATTTTAACTTAAAGAGTTGTATTAATGATTTTACTATTTACTAGCTGATGCCCGCGGCTGCGCCCGCGTGGATGTCAGTTATTATATACTAAAACCTTACTCGAGAATCACTCTATCCATTGGTGAAAACAGCATGAAAATCGGTGCAGTAGTTTTTGTGTTTATCACGTACAGGACGACAAACAGACGGCGGAGGACTTTGTTTTATAATATGTAAGGATTAATAATTCTGTAAATATATATTAATATTTGTTTTTAGAGAATTATAATCATTCGCTTTTGCTTTAAACTGAAATAAAAGACCTCGTTCATTTTTACACATATAGCTGTCAGATAAATTAACCGAAACTTATCTGGAGGCGCCGAACCAAACCGTTAAATTATGTTCATGTCTCATCAGTATCTCAAGAGACAATACTTAAGGGGTAGCTCTTATTAAAAGCGCTTTGTTTATTAGCCCCTATAGTGTCGGAGTATGTAAACAAATTAGATAGTATAGGCGTACCCTTAAATAACTTTTTCGTATAAGAAAAAGAAATTTATTAAAAAGGTTTGGTCTTAAGAACTTTTTTATTGGTTTGGCTGTTAATTCTGTTTGGCCAAACTATGGCCTTTATTTATTTATTTATCAAATAAGTTTTATTTTATATGCCTAATAATTTGTTTTTCCAATTAATTTGGCGTTGGCTTCCAGTCTAACCAAACAAAATGCAGCTCCATAACCCAGTAACTGAATAACACAAAACCCCTTGGTAAGACTGGTTGTTAGACTTTCGGGGTTCTGACTAGGGGTAATCAGAAGCCCGAAAGTATAACAACCAAATAAAATAAAAAAATCGTAGATCTTTGACAGCCGTTACACGCGGGACTTTTTTTTTTCGAAATTTCCTATGTAAGCGTTATTTAAATAAAACAATCTGCCTAGCTTTTTCCCAACCATGTTGGGGTCAGCTTCCAGTCTAACCGGATGCAGCTGAATACCAGTATTTTACATGGAGTGACTGCCTATCTGCCCTCCACAACCCAGTAACTGGGTAATACGATACCCCTTGGTAAGACTGGTTGTCAGACTTTTGGGGTTCTGACGACCCGTAACAACTGTCAAGCATTATTTCAGTAATTAGTAGATATAATATAAAGTTCAGTTAGTTATTCACAATGTAAATTACCTCCCATACGCGTGACGTCGTTTCTGCTGAAAACTATTCAGATTTAAATAATGAATATTTCATGAAATCTTGAGCGGCGTGTAGCGTTCCTGGTACAGGGAACAATTTACATAATTTCGATGGGACCGATTTCGTTATGTACATACCTACACTTGCGAGCAAAAATATTGAACACTACACACACACAGACACACATAAACTAATCCCCACATAATTGTATACTGCATGCATGCACTGCCCTGAGGGCCTAGACAAGTAACAATCGCTTCGAAAGCGTTTCGTATTTCTTCAACGACTTGCAACAAGCTTTTCGATAGTTTATGTCAGTCCTATACATTTGTGCCTTTTCCATCATCGTTATCGCTGATAAAATGTCACTTTGTCCAGGGTCTCTGCATGCTGTGAACTGACCACTGAAACTGTTATGGCTTGTTTACATTTGAATCAATGGGCACTTTATGTAGGAGCTCGTGGCTTAGTAATAACAGCCGCACGGGTCGATCTGTGACGTTAAGCTAAATTTCGAAGTGATGTTTAGAGAATGACACTGCAGCTCCAGGACTATGAAAAATAGAAAGAAAAAAAAGAACGAAAGAAAAATATTTTATTTGGGACACGCACAGGAAATAAAACAATGAAAAAAAAAACATTAACACTAGCAAAATCATGAAAACAAGTAATAAAAAAAATAAAATAAAAACATGAAGGCTTAGCGAAATAATAAAAATATACGTATATGTAATGAACACATTGTGATAGATAACTAACCGCGATTTTCCGTCCCAGAGGAAATTACATAAATAGCGCATGACCCTTACGGAACGTCGCTTTTTATCCTACACGAGATTTAGATTATCTTAAAATTGAATCTGCAATCGATACCAAAAAAAAACAGATTACTTTGGGAAAGGAAATGAAAGGAAAACAGTTTTTTTTAGAGTTATCAGTGAGAACCCTTTTGGTGTATAAGGGTATGTATACACGGCTGCATATCAAGTTTTACATTTCCAGTATAAGCTGATCTCACTTTGTATAGGATTTCCGTACAATGAGAGGTCAGCTTATACTGGAAGTGTATAGCTTGATAATTATGTAGCCGTGTTTACTAGCTGTCTCTTATTTTTATCTTGCACGAAAGTTTCTAGTGTGTGTGGAGTTTTTAGTAAGAGAGACTGTCCACATGTCACTAAAACTTTTAACTGAAAATACAAAAATACAGTTTTTGCAGATACTTACCGATATACTTAGATATTTTCCGGGACACAATGAATAATAAATACACATAACATCACGCCTGTATTCTCCGAAGGGTTGGGCAGAGGTGTACCTATAGTACACCCACATTTCGCCGGTTATGTTTAAGTCCCATGTAATACACGGCGAGCCTATTGCCATCAACCGGGCACAAATCCAGACTCAGGGCTGTGAATCATAATTATTGTTACAATATATAAAAAATTATTATGCCAAGCTTTCCGAAATAAGCAGACAAAGAGATAATTAGACGGACAAAAAAGATTTGGCCAACTGAAGCGAATCCCGCGCCGAATGCTGGACGAATTTGTCACCTAACTTGTATGGAATTTGTTCAAACTGCCGCAAATAGATGCGTGACTTCCTAATAACTAATTAAAAACTTTTACAAAAAAAAAAAACAACCGACTTCCAAAAAAAACACAAAAAAAGTGAAAAATAACTTTAATTTTGGAAGTCGGTGTCTTAGCTTTTCACTACCCGCTATGTAAATAACAATAACGGAGTCAAATAAGATATCGTCTACATAGACTAAGTGGGAAAAATACGTAATTATTGAAGCTAACTCAAAAACTACGCAAGCGAAATTAATAAAATTTATATGGGACCACCTTTGAAACATGAACTACCAAACAAAAAAAGAATCATCAAAATCGATTCATAATTGGCGGAGTAATCGCGTAACATAAATATGGAAAAAAAAAATACACGAATTGAGAACCTCGTCCTGTTTGAAGAAATCGGTAAAAAAGATAGACTCGCGCAGCCACTCAGTGCGTCCTGGGGTGGTATTATGAAGTATTATTGCCATTATTATTCCGCTGCGAAAACGGGATGGTGCTAGCGGTCTTGTCTAGCTCCGTCTCTCTCTCACACTGGAAAAATGATGGCATTAATACTTCATAATACGGCACCTGGCCTGTACAAACATATGGTTGTAGGGTCACACGAGGCACGCTATACTTTTAGCCCAGGCGGGGGGGGCAGCATCGAGGAGCATTCTGCGGCATCGCGCGGCATGGTAGGGGGGAAATTGCCTTTCCCCCGCGATCGTATGCTACTCGTAACATATCCTCCTCCAACGAACTCTTCTATACTGCAGAAAGAAACCCCTTTTGATGCTCCGTAGTCGGTCTCTGAGCCTTGGAATCTATAATATCTTGTTACCACTAGATACGTACGAAGTTACGTTGATAATTTTTTTAATACTCTGCCCCGCCATCCGCCGATGTTCGCTGACCTTTAGTCGCTTTTCGGAAGATCGAAGGATTTTTTTTACTAGGTTCACTTACATGAGAATATATAGAACTAAAACATAAGTCAATACTGTTGAGTGTCTTACAAAAACTACATATTATTAATATTTTGTGAATACTTTGAATAGTCTCTAAAACGAAAACGCGATGCGTCTTTTGCAAAATCGCTGATGAGTCGAAGCTGAAAATATCGTGTCTGCTATGGCTCTTAATGAATTCTTTTCAAATCTTACCAGGTTAATTACATACATTTTTCTTCGTTGTATTTTTAGAACAATTTCGTTCAAGCCCTCGCATTAATTTTCCCTTTTTACGACGCTCTAGTTAAAAAGATGAGCGTACCTCGAAGTGTACAACTTTTACGAGAAAGAATTCCCTCTGGATATAGCATTAATAACATTTTATGTTTTTTGTTTCAGGTATTTATCAAAACAGGGATGCACCACGAAAACACATAAGTATACAGATGTATATTGTGATTGAACATAATTCAATCAATCAATCAACTCGGCCTATCGCAGTCCACTGCTGGACATAGGTCTCTCCCAGACTGCGCCACAACACCCTGTCCTCCGCCTTCTGCATCCAGTCTGACCCAGCAAACTTTTCAAGTTCGTCGGCCCATCTAGCTAGGGGGTGTCCTACTCTTGTCGATACGTGGTCTCTAGGACTCCTCTGCTCCATCGGCCATCGGTCTTTACAGACGTGGCCGGACACTGCCACTTCAGCTGAATAGCTCTGCAAGCTATGTCAATAACATCGCTTCGAAATTTGAACTTTGTGTCGTTCTGAATCCGCGATGATTTATTTTAAAAACAAATGAGTTCGCTTTACGAATTGTGTGCGCTCACTTGAGTGAGGTTCCAAGTGTACTTTACAGAATAGTACTAGATTTGAATGACTGTTATGGTTTCTATGCGACTTATAAAGAACAGTTACAACCTAAAAGACACAGTGGGCAACCCTAGTGCGTGTTTATCTACCAAGCGACCGTTAGTAATTATTTCAAGGACACTTCCGAGACGTAATACTGCTTACTTTATTATGCTGTGATAAAACGGTGAACAATCTGTTTACCGATTTAACCATTGCTCTTGTTTAGTGGTGCCATTACTTCGAAATTAGAACGGTGTCTCGTTCAAATCCGCGATGATTTACTTTAAAAACAAATGAGTTCGCTTTCGAATTGTGTGCGCTCACTTGAGTGAGGTTCCAAGTAAACTTTATAGAATAGTAGGTAGGTACAACAGATTTGGATTGTTGGTCTTAAAAGCTATTATTTTAGGATAGTAAGCAATTATCTTGATGTTTGCTCTCGCTTAAATGTAAGTCTTCAATTATGGTAAAATCAACAAAATATAATGAATACTTTGTTTGGTTAAGTTTTGGTATGTTCCAAATTAATGTGTAGTTTTGATATCTTTGATTTATTTGGACAAACAATATACAAATCAAAATATCCTTCAACAATACTTCACTGTTGTTTAAGGAATATTATACCACAGTATAAATAAGTCACAGTATTTTATCTCGGCAGTGACCTTGAATTAATTATTTACGGCCACTCGGTATATAAATCTTCTGCGTCCGTGCGTAACTATCGCCGTTTTACACAAGTATATATAGTATAGGTACACACCAAGGTCGTGGGTAAGGTCACTGATCTGTTCCGAGTACTCGCACACTTTGATAGGTAGGTTACCGTTCTTGGCCATCGGTTTTAGACGTGGGGGCCTGTCAGCACAGTCTCAGCAAGAGGCCGGTAGGGCCTTCGCAAGTACTCCGGTAGCGTGAATAGGTGGCACGTGGTAGACGTGGAGGCCTCTCAGCTCAGGCTCCGCAGGTAGCTCGCGGCGGTAGGCCGCAGGTAAGCCAGGCCTTAGTAAGGCCTCGGCAGTGTGCATAGGTTAGCAGTGCACTTGTCCTAGGGGCCAAGTCTATTAATTTACAAACTAGTCAATGGTCTTCCAATGATGAGTTTTTAGGGGTATGAGGAACAGGGAGGATCACTCATCCACTATAGAAAAGGGAGGATCCTCCAACCAGACGGGTGTTGTGTCTGGCGGGCAACTGCCCAATGATTGATATTGGATTTTTGTATATATGTTCACTGCACGGTAAACTCTAATTGCGCGATGCAGGATTTTTGTGACGTCAGGATTTTTGTGTGACGTCAGGTCTTTGATGCGTAGTTCGAATGTGGCGATGTAGGTACCGCCACAAGTTTTTGACACATTTGCCATATAAAATCTGTCAAAAACTCATCATTGCGAGACCAGTGACACGTTTGTAAATTAGTAGACTCGGCCCCCTGTCCTCAGTCCGGACGATGACTACTTCTAGACTTTTTTAGCGCCATATTTTAGTTTGTTAATAGTTTCAGTTAGGTAAGGATATTAAGTCGTTTTATTTTAATATTAATGCATGTGTCCTACTGAATAACTGCGTCCTTTTCAAAACTCGTTGTGAATATTGTGTTTTTATCACAACTCATTTACTTAAACGGAATTTTTGTTTTATAAAGGTAAATTATTTTCAGAATTGCGTCAATTTTAAAACTCTTTGTCCCTCAGAATAAAACACCTGTTATTTAATGTAAAATCCTTGTAAATAAAACGTGTGCACATATTTATATAACTCTGCTCACCCCAATGCTCACGGAGTGTGATTAATTCAACTCTGAGCATAAATATGGTAGTACTAGCGAGCACAGAAGTGGTTTCTCATGTTAAATTATTAGTTTCATGTTTTTTTTTGTTAAAAATCCTAAGTTGTTTATGTTTTTATATGATTGTGGTGGCATCTATATCGCCCAAGCGAACTACACATCAAAGACCTGACGCCACACAAAAATCCTGACGTCACATAAATCCTGCATCGCGTAATTAGAGTTTACCGCACGATGGATGTATATATATATACAAGATTCCGACATCAATCGTTGGGTAGTTGCCCGCCAGACACAACACCCGTCTGGTCGGAGGATCCTCCCTTTTCTATGGTGGATGAGTGAACTTAACACCTGTTCCTCATACCCCTAAATGATCATTTTTAAATGCATGTGCCGAATTGTGTTGCCGTGTTTTAATTTAATTGCTTATTTAAATCTAACTTCATAAAATATTTCGATAAATGACCCATCCACGTAAAGACCGCGGCCAGCGTAGTTTAACCTTCGATCGACCCATGCGTCTGTTATGAGCTACGAGCCCCTCTAACAATAATAATGTTTAATAAGTAATACGTAATTATGTATTCTATAACTGACTAGTTAGCAACTGAGGAGCTTGTGGCTAAGTAATAACAGCCGCACGGGTCGATCCATCAGGTTAAGCTACGCTTGCCTGGGTTGGTCTGTTGCTGGGTGACCGAGACTCCTCCGTGTCTCGGAAAGCACGTTAAGCCGTTGGTCCCGGCTGTCATTCGTGGATCTTTGACAGTCGTTACGGGTCGTCAGAAGCCCGAAAGTCTGACAACCAGTCTTACCAAGGGGTATCGTATTGCCCAGTTACTAGGTTGTGGAGGTCAGATAGGCAGTCACTACATGTAAAATACTGGTATTCAGCTGCATCCGGATGAACTCAAACTCAAAGGCCTTATTTCAATTAAACCATTTACAGGCACTTTTGAATTGTCAAAGAGTCCGGTCAGTTAGTTAGAAAGTTGAAGCTAGCTGCCATAGACTGGAAGCCGACTCCAACATAGTTGGGAAAAGGCTAGGCAGATTGATTGACTACAAATCAGCTTAAATGCTACTACATCATGGAAGCCAGAGGCGCCTAGCCACCCTCGAGAGAAAAAGCTGAATGTATCAACTGCCTACAATTATTATTACACCAGCACCCATACCCTTCATCACAACATTGCAACGCTGCTTGGCTATACAAATAGGTACTATTAAGTACTAAACCAAAATCCTAAACATTACTATACAAGCTTGAAATTCCAAATTATTTCTCCATTTGATTCTACGAGGGACCATTATCTAAATCTATCCCTGGAGAGCCTGGCAACACTGTTTAGTACTTAGCGCGATTCTCGGTAGTTTGTACACATAAGTAGTGATAATAAACACTTCAAGTGGTGTTACGGAGGTATTGAATTAAATGGAAGGGTTGGGACATGTTTTGAAATTATGGTTTTATGTTTTTTTTCAATGCTTACGTTATTTTATGGATATATATAAGTACTTTAATATTTAACTAAATAAATGTGACATGTAATAATAACAAAAAAAAAAAAACAGAATTCTGTGTAAATTGAATGCCCTCATTAACAAAAGCTTTACACTATAAACCATAATAAGTTCTATTTTTTTCCATTTTAAAGTCGGTAAAGCAAGAGATTACGCACGTTGAGTAATAAGTATATTCATTCAAGTAAACCAAAATCATAATATTTTGGTTCACATAAACCTATATGGGCACTTATGAAAAGTCAGAAGCTAGGTGCACGGTTCCAATTGGTCGCTTGCTATGGAGAAGAGCCCGCAAGAAACTCCACACAAAAATATCTATATAAAGTACTAGCTTCCGCCCGCGGCTTCGCCCGCTTGATATGTCGATAAAAAGTAGCCTATGTCCTTTGTCAGGCTCTAGACTATATGTGTACCAAATTTCATTTAAATCGGTTCAGTAGTTTTGGCGTGAAAGCGCGATAGACAAACAGACTTACTTTCGCATTTATAATACATATTAGTAAGGATTTTTTTAATGACTTTTAAATAATATTATTGCGATAATTAAGCCAAATAATTATAATCCTGCGATTTCTGTTGAGCATTCTAGGATGAGCACCATTTATACAATGATGCACTTTTCCGTACATACATAATTTTAACCTTAGGTATATATAAGCTTCTCTCTCATAAACCCTTTCACCCCCGAAAATAATTAACTACCATTAAAATTTATTAAACAAGCTAACTAATGTTCACCTTAATAACATATTAGTATTAGCAAGGATAACACCATTGTACACGACATTACTCTCAGCAGCTTACGTAGGCGCACGTGCGCGTAACTGACAAATTCTATAAACACAACTGTGTAAAATTATAAATTGGGAAATAAATTTATATACTACATAGTAGTCTTTGGATCTTAAAAATGAACTTGTACGCCAAAAACGGCAAAACTATGATCGTTCATCGTCGATCAAAAAGTGATCTCTGGGGTGTGATTCTGTAAGACCTCATTCTAAACTTCGAATCTGAATCCGCTCTGAGTTTCTTGATTGGCATTCTAAAAACTCGGTTGATACAGTAGCGCTACCCTTGCGAGCATGTCAGTGAGTTGAACTAAATTGACCGTGAGATTTGACAGATAAAGTATGAGATGACGTAAGAAGTGGCATTCAGTAAGGTAATTCTGCCGTCACTTCGACGCTCACTTCGCACTCGAACCCGAACACATTTTGCACCTTATGCGAAGTGAGAGTGAATATCGATGTGAGATGCGAGTTGTTTTTTGAATTTTACTGAATCGACGAAATATTCCTATTTTATTTACAACACATTGTATTGTTACGTAAAGTGTAAACAAATAAAAGTGTTGACAATACATTTTATGGGGTCATAGTTCGTAAAAAGACTTGATTTCTTTACTAACTGAACCGACAGCTGTGCTGCTGGGGAGTTTGTTGCGCCACTTCTTCTTCCCAGCTATAGCACTAGGAAGTGGTGAAGGTTGGGCGTTTTGGGGGACTGTCTTATGTAATTTTGACGTTCGAAAAGTGCTGATTCTCAGCCTAGTTTGAATAAATGAGTTTTGGTTTCGATTTTTGATTTTATTTATTTAAACTTTTCGCTCTCAAAAAAAGGTATAAAAGCGGAATTAATGCCGTATGCATTCTCTACCAGTCAACCAAGGGCGGTGAAGAGATTACATGGCAGCTGCTCTGCTTTAGAGGAATAAAAAAAAAAATATCATAATGATTGAATAGGTACTATCCATACTAATATTATAAATTCGAAAGTAACTCTGTCTGTCAGTCTGTCTGTCAGTCTGGCTGTATGTTATCTTTTCACGCCTAAACCACTAAACGGATTTCGATAAAATTTGGCAAGGAGATAGATGGCATCCGGGGAAGGACATAGGCTACTTTTTATCGACATACCACGCGGGCGAAGCCGCGGGCGGAAGCTAGTAGTATATAAATAGGTTATAAATGTATAATACATACATTACTATAATGTTATATTATAAAAAAACAGCCTGTATACTGTAAACTATACGTAATTATGTAAAAATTATTGTTGGAAAACGCCTTTTTGTTTTGAATTTGGTTCTCTGGTAAAGCACAAACGTGAGAAAAAAAATATGAAAAATCTCATGCTTTTGTAAGATTATTAACCAGCCAGTACGGTCCCAGTATAATAAAGTAACAGTATTATGTCTCGGCAGTGTCTTTGAAATAAGTGCTTACGGCCGCTCGGTAGATAAACCTATCGCGTCCTTGCGTAACTGCCGCGCACCTGAAACTGTTGCGTACTGATACTGAGATTTCAAAGTGCGTCGTTTCGGCTGTTTTCTATGAAGACATAATACTGTTGCTTATTTATACTGTGGTAAGGTAGTAGTGGAACTGACTGCCCAAGATGCGCCGGTCGTATGTATGTTTAGGTATCGCCAGTCGAAACGGCTAACAATGCAACCTCACCATTTAGATAATGAATTGACTGGACAAATCGATTTTTTTTTATTGCTTACGTGAATATTTGAAGACTCACAGTTTTCTTGATTGCTCAATGCTTTCAGAGATAAATTATGAATGAAAAAATGCTTGTCTAATATAAAAAATATTAATTTGGAATGTTCAGTGTACGTTTGGACGTACCATTCTGAATATTTTTTTAAGATTACAATTTTATTGTAATGTATGAAAAACAGGCTCTATTTTTTTAGGGTTGTGTCTTTGTTGTTTACAAACAATAATACTGAAGAACTTTTTCTGAATTAAGAAAATATCGCTTGGTGTACTATTCTGGAAAGTTCACTTGGAACCTCACTCAAGTGAGCGCACACAATTCGAAATCGAACTCATCGCGGATTCACAACGAGACAGCGTTCGAATTTCGAAGTGAGGTTTAGAGATAAACATGTTTTTTGTTAGTTAAGAAAGTACAAACAGGAGCTCGTGGCTAAGTACTAACTGCCGCACGGGTCGATCCATCAGGTTAAGCTACGCTTGCCGGGGTTGGTCCGTGGATGAGTGACCATCTTTACATACCGAGACTCCTCCGTGCCTCGAAAAGCACGTTAAGTCGTTGGTCCCGGCTGTCAAACGTGGATCTTTGACAGTCATTACGGGTCGTCAGAAGCCGGTATCTTACCCAGTTACTGGGTTGCGGAGGTCAGATAGGCAGTCGCTCGGATGCAGCTGAATACCGGTATTTTACATGGAGTAACTGCCTATCTAACCTCCACAACCCAGTAACTGGATAATACAATACCCTTTGGTAAGACTGGTTGTCAGACTTTCGGGCTTCTGACGACCCGTAACGACTATCAAAGATCTACAAATGACAGCCGGGACCAACGGCTTAACGTGCTTTCCGAGACACGGAGCCGTGAGTAGTGTTGGCAACATAGGCTCAATTTTAAACTGAGAAAAAAAATAAGCCCTGTTTGCTTTGCATTGTTTAACCAATAAAACCTGAAAAGAACCAGTATTATCAGCAATTTCTTGCCACAAAAAAAAACATGTCAAACAATCCTTTTAAAATGTTCAAACTAAGTTCAGCCTTGTAAGCGGATTATCGCTCATCAAATTTTACTGTCGTCTGCAACTATCACTTTTTTATTGGCGTCGACTGTACCAGCCACGGTTTTGAATGAATACCACTAGTTTGGCTTGTGGTTTTGGTTGTGTAGACGATGGGAAGAGACCAGATGGAATGACCATAATACCTTGGAAGACCTACCTTCCAAGATATTATGGTCATTCTGTCTGGTCAAGCCTTTGGTGTGGGATGCAACGTGTGTCGACACCATTGCACCATCCCATCTTCCTAGCACGGCGGGCTGTGCTGGGGCTGCTGCTGCAGGTGCGAAAAAACCTCAAACGGTTCAAACCTCAAACCTCAAACGGTTTAAACCGTAGGGCCATGGGGTCCGAGTGCTCACTTAGTCTATCAAGACATCGCCAAGCGGATAATAATACCTAGTATATTTATTTATAGAAGTAAGTCGTGGCTAAGTAATAACAGCCGCATGGGTTAATTCATCAGGTTAAGCTACGCTTGCCGGGGTTGGTCCGTGGATGGGTGACCATCTTTACATATCGAGACTCCTCCGTGCCTCGGAAAGCACGTTAAACGTTGGTCCCGGCTGTCATTTGTGGATCTTTGACAGTCGTTACGGGTCGTCAGAAGCCCGAATGTCTGACAACCAGTCTTGCCAAGGGGTATCGTATTACCCAGTTACTGGGTTGTGGAGGTCAGATAGGCAGTCGCTCCATGTAAAATACTGGTATTCAGCTGCATCTTTGGGTTGGACTGGAAGCCGACCCCAACATGGTTGGGAAAAGGCTAGGCAGATGATGAATCATAAAAATCATAGAAACAACTCTCCGAGTTCATATAATCCTATTAAATGACTATGTCATGAAATAATGACATTTGAGGATTAATCTAACTTAAGGAGTTATATTCCTTTTCTCAAACATGCTTGGAAATTCGAGCATTATTTTGACAACCTTCTTCGAGATAAATCAAAATTGCTGTACTGGTGAAAAACAAGTGACGATGCGGCCAGCATGGTTACTATGAAAATCCATATCTGGCGTGTTTAGCGGCCAAATAAATTACTATGAAAACTCGATATCTATCGTGTTATTTAAAAATGGAATGAACTTTTTACTTCAACACACGGCAACCAAGGAGGTAACTTATCAAAGATTTTATTTAAATTTCGAATTGGTTTGCAAATAGAACAAAGAAGAAACAAATTAACATATTGGCGCATGAAAAATGATAGTTATTCGTCATTGATTCTGGAATTTCTATTTAATTTACTCAGTTTGAATTTCCACGCGTTGTTTGAGAAAAGTACTATACAAGCCTTGGCCGCAATCAGGAATTGATGGACTCACGCATGAGTGCCTCGGCTTTGCCTCGGCCCTCATTTTCACGATCGTCCATCAATTCCTTTATTGCAGGCCGCGATAGTAATGTACTATTATGTAATGGTTATAACTCTATAAAGCCATATTTGCTACGGTAGCGAATCATATTTTAATCCACATACCTTTTTTTTTTTTTGAGGGTGGGAAATCATCCAATGACTTCTCCCGCTCTGGGCGGAGCGGAAGGGCGTGTCAGACTTTTACTGACTAAAACCCACCCGTGTTCCTTCATTTGCCTGTTGCCAAGGTCCCGGTATCCCTTTCGGACTTTCCCGCAACCCTGGCAGGCATCGGTCCTATTGGACCCCGTCAATTTTGCTGACATCTCTTTGAGGCGCGCGTGGAACACGACGCGCCATCGACCCGGGCCTGGTCCTTATCGGACGGCGAGCTGCCCGTTGCTCGCCGTCCGCAAGCCCGCGCCTATGGTGGCCGGAAATCCGCCTGGGATTCCCGACGCCCAGGGCGTCTCCAACGGCGGCGGTTAGGGGCGTGAGGGCGCAAACTTTGCCTTTCCCTCACGCGTTCCGCCTCCTCCTTCGCGAGCATTACTGCTTCGCAGAAGGAGGTGACGGCTTCCCATGCCCTCTCGCTCCGTACCATGGCCTGAACCAGGGCCGGACGCGAGAGGTCACTGCCGCCAATCGCCTCCGCGAGGACACGGCGGTGCTCCGCCCAAGCAGGGCACACCTCAACCGTATGCTCCACCGTGTCCTCCGGGCGATCCACACAGTGGTGACACCCGGGCGTTTCCTCCCGCCTAATCCTACACAGGTACCTCCCGAAGCTGCCATGTCCGGTGAGGACCTGTGTCAGGCGGAAGATTAAGTTCATTAAGTTCCCTTCAAAATGGTTGAGCTGAATGGTGCTGATCCATGCGTCATGTTCGTGAACGGGCGCCATCAGTAGGGACTGGTCATCTCTTAGCTGCCACGGCTTATTTTAATTTATTTTAATTTTTGAATTGTTTTGTTTCTTTTTTATCTTTTTACGGACGGACATTGTTCTCACATGTATAATTTCAACATGAATGATGTAACCAATATATTGTAATAATATTCTGATTCAAAAGAGTGTCCGTGGAGTTTCTTGCCCGTTCTTCTCCATAGGAACCTACGCTTTGGAATGGGCAACTAGCTTCATCTTTCTGACTGACCGACCCCTTGACAATTCAAAAGTGCCTGTAATTGGTTTATTTGAAATAAATGCTTTGAGTTTGAGTTTGAGTTTGAGTTTGAAGGTGAGGACGCCGTGGCGCCTCTCTATCCACTCCTCAAAGAGGGGACTTATCGCCGCTATTGTGGCGTGCCCAGCACTGGGTTGCGACAATCGCACTCTCCATGCCGCCATGAGATCTTGCCGGAGCTCTGTCCGCTGTGCCGCGATTTCTCGCGGCAGCGGAGTTACACCCCGGCGCTTCACCTCCTCGCGCTACTACCAGATGTGCGCGAGGACCTTCGCCTCCAGATCCCATGGCGGTAATCCGGCAAGGAGGCTCGCCGCCTCACGGGAGACCGTGCGGTATCCCCGGGCCAGCCGAATGGCCATGACCCTTTGGGACGCGTTCAACCGGCGTGCTGTCCGCAGCCTAAGGGAACGCGCCCACACCGGTGCCCCGTAAAGGGCCATGGACCGCACGACCCCGCATAGAGCCTCCGGCAGGAGGCGTTTGGACCCCCTAGATTGGGCAGGAGCCGCCTCAAGGCGGCCCCAGCCCGGTCCAGCCTTGGAGCCAAACGTCGGAAATGCTCCACGAAGTTCCACCGGCTGTCGAGGACGAGTCCCAGGTACTTCATCGTCGACTCGACGCCGATGTGAACCCCTCCTACCGTATCAACATACAACCTGACACTGACTTGCAAATTGCAAAAAACGTAAGGAAATTTGAATTTCGCGGGCTACCTTGGCGCATCCCCAGTATAGCGTCATTGCGTAAACCACGTCCAGGAGGCCAAGTCTACTAATTTACAAATGTGTAAATGGTCACACAATGATGTCTGATGGTTGATTATATAATTCATGTACCTATACAAAATATTGTAAACATTTTTGAAAAGAGTAACGGTGGAGTTTCTTGCCCATTCTTCTCCATACGAAAGCTACCTTTTGGAATGGGCAACTAGAATCAATTCTATTTCTTTGTTTGTTTTTCATTGACGTTCAAAAGTGCCTTTTATGTGCCTATTTGAAATAAATTATTTGACTTTGACTTTGACTTTGGTCTCACCATTGCGAGACCATTGACACGTTTGTAAATTAGTAGACTTGGCCCCAGCTGTGTTACTTGCCTTCCTCCTAAAAAACGAATACAAACACGCGACTCCACCTATATTTAAATTGATTACTAACCGCAATCGCAGAGTAATAATAAATTATGATTTATTATGCTATGTTTTATGATTTATTACCGAATCGTGCCGTATTGAAAACGGCTCAGCAGTTTACGAGTTTTTGAGTAGCATACGATTTCGATTTTATTGGTTTTATATGTCTTGTCCGTACTTCTTGAGGTGTAAGGGGTTAAGGTGCTTACTGCTAGATATTGTTTTTGAGGGACTCGTGGCTAAGTAACAACGCCGCCCGGGTCTATCTTCAAGGTTAAGCAAAACTAGCTGCAACCCGCGGTTTCTCCCTCATAAGTCTCGATCCCATGGGAATATCGGGATAAAAGGTATCTTATAACCTTCTCCAGGTCATGGTCTACCCATGTGTCAAATTTCATCCAAATCCGTTCAGTCGTTTTAGCGTGAAAGCGTAACAAACAAACAAACCCACTTTCGCATGGAGACCATAAAACAAAACAAGGCAGTCAGCTTAGACGATACCATTAATTTTGAATTGAACTATTCTATGTCAAATTCTAAAATTCTAGAGCTGCAGAATATTTATAAAAACGCTTTTATTTATTCTAATCAAAATCTAAATATTTTATTTCACATAAACCTGCATGGGCACTTATGAAACGTCAGAAGCTAGGTGCACGGTTCCAATTGGTCGTTTCCTATGGAGAAGAACCGGCAAGAAACTCCACGGTTACTCTTTTAAAAATAATTGGCTTTTACAATATTTTCAAATTACAGTGTAAGTAGGCATGGGAGGACAATGTAGGCCTTTCAAAAAGTACCAGGTACTTAACAAAATAGAAGATGTTCAACAAATCTACAGTCCACTAAGCCTACAACGCTTAATACTATTTGAATTACATTCCCCAGCAACAAACGCTACATAACGGATTAAAGGCTAACGTTTTTTGTTCTCGTTTCATACTTTTCACTCGCGTTCAACAATATAGGATTCCCTGTGGCGTGTCAATGCACACATAGATCGCATTGATCCCTTTATTTCTGAACAAACATTGCTACGCTTTGTGGATTTTTCCTATGAAGAAATGTGACGATATTGCAATAGGGACATTGTTTGTGAGACGAAAACAAAAGTGTTTATTTATTTATATTATTATTTATATACACACAGTATAATACATAGAGATACGACATAATTATAATATGAGTACAAAGGTACTGCTTATTTCTTAAGAAATTTATTCCAGCTGACCTGCGACAAGAAGAGAAAAACATGATTATGCGAAGTCTTAACTAAAAATATTAAATATACCTACACGTATACGCAAGAAAATTAATATATACTTAAGTAAAGTCAAAGTCAAAGTCAAAGTCTAATAATTTATTTCAAATAGGCACATAAAAGGCACTTTTGAACGTCAATGAAAAACAAAGAAATAGAATTGATTCTAGTTGCCCATTCCAAAAGGTAGCTTTCGTATGGAGAAGAATGGGCAAGAAACTCCACCGTTACTCTTTTCAAAAATGTTTTACAATATTTTGTATACATGAATTATACAGGGTTACTGGTAACTCGACGTATTCCTTGCAGGACGTCATAGTAGGGTTAAAATGCAACAAATTAAGCCACCAAATGTTCTACCGAAATTCAGTAATTTTTGAATTGGTTAAGAGTTTTAGTTTTTTTTATGAAAAATCCCAGATTAAATCATTTGAAACCAATTTAAAAATGATTTACGGCGCGACTGTACTGAAATTTAAGTTATTATCATAGTGGACGCCGTAGCAGACCTTTGTTAATAATTAAAAGTTCATTAATGCCTAAAACTTTGGCAAATATCACTAACCAAACATTTAATTTTTTGTAATTTTTGCTATTACTTCATAAAACTAAAACTCTTAACTAATTCAAAAACTACTGAATTTCGGTAGAACATTTGGTGGCTTCATTTGTTGCATTTTAACCCTACTATGACGTCCTGCAAGGAATACGTCGAGTTACCAGTAACCCTGTATAATTATATGTGAAGACGATGCACCCACAATAAGATTACTGTCCCACAAAAGGCAAAAAATTATAAATGGAGCAATGACAAATAAATCAGTTATGTGATAGGTACATGGTGCTCATATATTTACAAACATTGTAAAAGTATACGATATTAAAAGTAAATACATAAAGCTTAAATATATAAATATAAATACCTATATAATAATATACTCATAGTTGAGAGTGAGAGAGAGTGTTTTTATTGTTTTGGTCTTATTTTCATTCCATTTTGTGCAACGAAAGTATTTTTTGAAGAAAAGTTCTATTTTTGTAACTAGATGGCGTTGTTCTTACGTCACATTCCTGAATCGCGATGTTAAGAGTTTCCGGCGATTATGTTTGGCTTAATGAATGTAAATAATTTATTTTTGAGTTTGAGTTTTGAGATCACGCGAAGATCTATATCGAATAGACATGGGTCGTACTTGCAAAATCGAGTATCAGGGCTTCCAAGTACGTCCACCTTTAGACACCAGCGCCAAAAACCAGGGCTCGAAATACTTTCAAGTATTTTCTTTCTGCATGGAAAATAGATCCATTAGGCATTTCAACAAGTGACAGGTACCATCGAAGAAGTTCATATCTATGCACCTTAAGGACTATTTCTGCTTGCAGCGCTCGGCCGTTATAGAACCGGGGCGGTAACAGATGTGGTCATCGTGTTCATGGGATTTTGTTTTGAAACTGCTAAGATATCGCTACCCTAGTTCAATAGTATGATATCTTGAAAAAGTATGTTTTGAGTTATTCATACTTTTATGATTTTACTGTCACTAATTCACTTGTTGTTATTTGAAATGTGGTTGATTTATTAAAATGATAGCTTAGTTTAATGCGTTTGGGAATTAATTACATTTCAATATGAATAAAATATTTTTTATAATAGTTTTAAGGCTTTTAATAGTATGATAACCTCATATTGAACTCAGTTTAAAAACGAAAAAAGATTTATTTACTATTATTTTTATATTAAGACATTTCAAGAAGTCTCTGTGTAGAAATAAAAGAAAAGTAAAAATATTCCTGATCACTCTAGATATCGTAAGATGTCTGAATCATGAACTAGTTTTCGGTAAAAATATGCATAAATGTCTCAGTGAGAAGGCACTTAGCTTGCGTTTTACATATATCCGATTTTTTTATCAGAAAGAAGAGCAAATTTTTTCCATAACACAAAACTTATCTCAATTTGGACTTTTTTAAAGATATCTTACTATTGAACTAGGGCAGCGATATGAAGTTCTTCGATAGTACTCAACAAACAGAAGATGTTCAACAAATCTACAGTCCACTAAGCCTACAACGTTCTCACATTCACAAATTAGAAAATAATCTATATAAAAGACAAATAATCAAAAAGTAATAAAAAAAAACCTATTTAAACCAAATGGCGTGATTGCTATTACAACTGTAACA
Organism: Lithophane leautieri; assembly: GCA_949152455.1. Classification (NCBI taxonomy): domain Eukaryota; kingdom Metazoa; phylum Arthropoda; class Insecta; order Lepidoptera; family Noctuidae; genus Lithophane; species Lithophane leautieri. The sequence continues at coordinate 4,972,757 of OX424486.1, forward strand.
AATTGAATAATTATCATGTCCTCCAAGACTTTGCACCTAGCTTCCTATCACCTTGTATATCTTAACACGTGATATAAAATTCTGTTTCTCAGCTAAACGGGAATGGTCAGCACCGTAACTGAACTCCCTCTGGGTAAATTAGTGGGTACAAGGGAATGTATGTAAGGGTGAATTAGTGTAACGCGGAGCGTACACCTAATCCGTCATCGGCCGAACTCTGCCGCTCGAACAAAGCTAATATATCTTAATATTTTAAAGAGGTTTGTGAGTTTTTGTGGTCAAATTTTACCTTTTTGGAACTCCGATTCTGAAAATTATATTTCTGGTGGGAAGCTACAGTATTGCCGAGTGCCATAGGATATATTTTATGTTAAACAAAAAAACAAACACGCATACGAAGCCACAGGCTGAAGCTTGTGTAGAATAAAGTACACTACTTCAACCGACGTCGTCAGTTGACGTCCGATAAATAAAGGTACCTAAATCATTTTATTTTATAGTTACTTACCGACATCGTCCGTTGACGTCCGTTGACGTCCGATAACTATACTCGATTTGAAATAAGATTAGAAAAAACAAACCTTTTTCCAGACAGTCCGTTCAACCGATTTTGACTTCTATACCGTAGGCATAAGGATGGCATTAAAAGCAAAAATACTTACATAATACCAACTGTCTACTGCAGCTGCCATTTGTCATGCTACCAACGCATTAGAAGTCAAAATCGGTTGAAAGGACTGTTAAAACGGCTTATTTTAATGTCTAATCTTATTTCAATTGGAGTATATGAGTATGCACTTTCCGGCCCTGCTCCAGGCCATGGTACGGAGCGAGAAGCATGGGAAGCCGTCACTTCCTTCTGCGAAGCAGTAATGCTCGCGAAGGAGGAGGCGGAACGAGTGACGGAGAGGCAAAATTTGCGCCCTCACGCCCCCTATCCGCCGCCGCTGGAGACGCCCTGGGCGTCGGGAATCCCAGGCGGATTCCCGGCCACCATAGGTCTGCGGAGAGCGAGCAATGGGTAGCTCGCCGTCCGATAAGAACCAGGCCCGGGTCGATGGCGCGTCGTGTTCCACGCGCGCCTCAAAGAGATGTCAGCACAATTGGCGGGGTCCGCCTGCCAGGGTTGCGGGAAAGTCCGAAAGGGATACCGGGACCTTGGCAACAGGCAACTGAAGGAACACGGGTGGGTTTTAGTAAGTAAAAGTCTGACACGCCCTTCCGCTCCGCCCAGACCGGGTGAAGTGATTTGACGATTTCCCATCCTCAAAAAAAAAAAGGTGTATGCACTTACTTTCATTTATACTTATGTTTGGTTCGTTCGCACGTACAAGCATTACATAGTTCGACCGATAACGGATTAGGTGTACGCGAGCCGTAAGGGTAAATTAGTGAGGTTGAAATTAATGGGTATTAAATAAGGCCCTGAATAACGTACAAGTACATTGTTATAGTTCAGATTAAAGGTACTTTTACGTTGGTAGTGAACAATTGTTCTTTTTATCCGACTACGGCGAACAAAAAAGGAGGGTTATGATTTTGACCGGTATGTATGTATGTATGTATGTATGTAAGTAAGTATGTTCATCTGTTCCCTTCTATCTTCTAAACCACTCATCACAATTTGACAAGTGAGGTATCGTTAGAAGCGTCTTGATCGTCCGCTAGTTATAGGCTATGTGGCGTCACATTCAATTATAAATGGCGTCCTCTAGAGGACATAAAGTCAGGAACTAAAAAAAAAATTGTCTAATCGTACCATGTTGGGTATCAAATAGTAGTACCATGTTGGGTATCAACTGTTCGATTTATACCCTAACACGTGTGACTCCGGATTTTTTATTTGTCTGTCTGTGGTGTCTTGTTTATACCTTTTAGTCGTAGTTGGGTTAAGATAAGATAAGATAAGATTTCTTTATTTGTTTAAAACATTGTATACATACAAGAGCATGCAAGATATTACATCGTTTGAGTCCAATCATGTTTAGCCGTAAGTATCGGCGTACAAATATTTCCATAACATTGAATCGAATTTAACAATAAGAAAAAATCTAAAAGTACCCAGAATTATTATAGTTACGGTATAGTTTTTACTATTGAATTTTTTTGTGATGTATTGATAGGAAAGTTGCTTGTAAGTATTAATTAGTCGGTAGGGACTGGTCATCTCTTAGTTGCCACGGCTTATTTTTTATTTATTTTAATTCACGAATTGTTTTTGTTTTAAGCTTTTAATTACGAACGCTTTTAACGTGCACGACTTTTTTTTACATTATTCCCACATGTATAATTTCAACATGAATGATGTACCCAATATATTGTAAAAATATTTTGATTTACTTAATACTTAAAAAGAGAAGTCCGTGGAGTTTCTTGCCCGTTCTTCTCCATAGGAACCTACTACGCTTTGGAATGGGCAACTAACTTCCATCTTTCTGACTGACCGACCCCTTTACAGTTCAAAAGTATATGTAATTGGTTTATTTGAAATAAATGCGTTGAGTATGAGTTTAAGTTTAAGACTACCCACTTCACTCATACTTATTAATTAAACTCGCGACAATATAAGAATTCCGTTTTGACGTTTCGTTCTCGTACATGTAATAAAACGTTATGCCTTGAGAATCAGTTTTAATCAATGTAGATAAGTCGTCGATTACAAACTCTCTAAGTATGTTCAATCGATATGTCTCGAGAATCAGTTTATAAGAAACCTTTTTCATCGCTACACAATGCCTTTTTATAGCTGTCAAAATGGACTTCTTAGATTGTCGCGAGTTTAGGCAACATTTTTTTTCGAGAATGATGATTGAAGGTAGATGAGAACTTTACTTCTCATAAAGTAATTATGTATTTTTAACAGAGAAAAGACTTATGACACAGTTTAAAACCTTACACTTTTTAGTACAAAATTGTTGTGAAGCTCGCCACACCAACGGGAAACGCCGTTGATTATCGCGATGATGGACGTTAATGGGCTATAACCTTAGGTGTAGCCACAGCATAACACGATAATTTGACAACGGTTTTCACATTGCCGTTTGACGTTAGGCGATAACTCGGGTGGCGGTATTTTTTGGCATATCAAAGAGATTTAATGCGAAAATAATCGCGTTGAAGTCACACTTAGACTCTTACGTTTGTCATTGAGCACCATGAGCGCGACGGGGTTGCAGGTGTTTGTTCAGCGGAGCCGATTATGGAGTGGACTGATGAGAAGGTCGTGGAGTTTCTCGAAATTCTGCAAACATTTGCATTGTGTCATCCGCCATCATCTTTTTCTTTGTTTTATTTTTTCTTCGTTCGATAATGATAAAATATATACATATGAAATAATATTTAAAAATATTTCATTTAAAAAATAAAAGTTACAAAATTAAAACCCAACTACGACAAAAAGTCAACTAAAAACGTATTAACCAGACAACACAGACAGATAAATAAAAAATCCGGAGTCACACGTGTTAGGGTTTAATCAAACAGATTATGGATTTTTAATTTGTCCGTCTGTGATGTCTTGTTAACACCTTTTTAGTTGAGTTTTGGATAGCACTACTGTCTTTAGTTTTAGCACACGCTAATTTAACAGCACTTTTGCTCTCCATCTCTCTCAAAAGGCTATGTTCATGAATGAGTTGCTAAGAAAGCAATATAATTTGAATATTTAACAGAAATATGGCTCGTATAATTTAAGTTTGAATTAAGATGAATGTAACTTATATTTTAGCAGTCAGTTACTGCTGGAAACTGCTTATAATGCAGATTTATGCATAGTTACTTCTCTTGCATTTTGAGATGAAGATTTTTAATGCAGTCTTGTTAATTTTAAATTTGCAAAGTTGGCATTAAGAGATATACTCAAACTCAAAGCATTTATTACCATTAAACCATTTACAGGCACTTTTGAATTGTCAAGGAGTCGGTCAGAGAGCAATATGAAGCTAGTTGCCCATTCCAAAGCGGGGAAGGTTCCTATGGATAAGAACGGGCAAAAAACTATTATCATGATAGTATTTTAGGGGTATGAGGAACAGGGTGTAAAGTTCACTCATCCACCATAGAAAAGGGAGGATCCTCCGACCAGACGGGTGTTGTGTCTGGCGGGCAACTGCCCCATGATTGATATTGGATTTTTGTATATATGTTCACTGCACGGTAAACTCTAATTGCGCGATGCAGGATATTTGTGACGTCAGGATTTTTGTGTGACGTCAGGTCTTTGATGCGTAGTTCGCATGTGGCGATGTAGATACCGCCGCGATATTATCAACTCAGCCGATCGTAGTCCACTGCTGGACAGAGGCCTCTCCCAAGCTGCGGGACAACACCCTGTCCTCCGCCTTCCGCATCCAGTCTGACCCAGCCACTTTCTTATGGTCGTTGGTCCATCTAGCTGGTCGGCGTCACACGCTACGCTTGTCGATATGTGGTCTCCACTCCAGGTTACGCCTGTTCCAACGGCCTATCATTTCAGTTTGCTTACTCTGCAAGCTATTTCTGTCAGTTCTTTCCCGGATAATATAATTTCTGATTTTATTCTTCAAAGAAACTCCGAGCTTATACAGGGTGTAAGGGACAGCCGTCTGCAAATTAACAGCGGGCATTCAACTCCTTATTTTGAATCATATTCCACCGAAAATTTTCTCAGGAAAGTGTTCATTTTATTATCGTTTTTTCAGTTAATATTCCTTTATTTCAATGTTAAATTACATTCTCTGTACGCAGCATTCCATTTATGTAAATTTCCACAAATGGTACATAAACTAATGCAAAATACAGGGCAGTTATTATCATATCGAGCCTTTTCCCAACTATGTTGGGGTCGGCTCCACGTCTAACCAGATTCAGCTGAATACTAGTATTTTATATGGAAGCGACTGCATATCTGACCTCCACAGCCCTGTTACTGGCTGTTGTTCTTCTCGGTAAGACTGGTTGAGTGGGGCAGTATAAGTTGAAAATTTAAGCCTAGAAAATATAAGTTTCGAGAGATTTCGTTATTTATTTAGCACCGCTCAAAGGGCACGTCTTTCTCGTGTCCTTTGGGCGGTGCTAAATAAATACCTCCATTTTAATACCTTAGTATTAAAATTGAATTTTCTATAATTATAAAATAATAATATCTCTCGTTAAAGTAAAATAATATCCCTAAAAAATTAAACAGCTTCGGATTACTACGTCGTAGGCCCCGCTACGTGCTACGTCGCTACGCTACTACGCAGCTACGAATTTCGTAGACATTTCTAACGATGTTAAAAATATTTTATTTAATTATTATTTTGTCCTTCAGAATGACGGGGCCATTCTGATTATTACGCTTATGTACGTACTACGCATCTGAGTTGCGTAGTACGTAAATAAGCAAAACGAGTATGTACGTATCGTAGCATGAGGTGTTCTGTAGTTTCTGAATGCTGTTGATTTTTCCCATGGGAATAAGGCGTAAGTTTAGTTTTATATATATGAGGAGCTCGTGGCCAAGTAATAACAGCCGCACGGGTCGATCCATCAGGTTAAGCTACGCTTGCCGGGGTTGGTCCATGGATGGGTGACCATCTTTACATATCGAGACTCCTTCGTGCCTCGGAAACCGCGCTAAGCCGTTGGTCCCGGTTGGCATTTGTGGATCTTTGACAGTCATTACGGGTCGTCAGAAGCCCGAAAGTCTGACAATCAGTCTTGCTAAGGAGTAACGTATTACCCAGTTACTGGGTTGTGGAGGTCAGATAGGCGGTCGCTCCATGTAAAATACTGGTATTTGGCTGCATCCGGTTAGACTGATAGCCGACCCCAAAAAGGTTTGGAAAAGGCTAGGCAGATGATGATGACTGCTATATCTATAATAATGCTTACTGTTAGAGACCCGACCACAATACTTATATAATTTGTCCTACTAATCCTACTAATATTATAAATGTGAAAGTTTGTGTGTTGGTGTGTTTGGATGTTTGTTACTCAATCACGCAAAAACGGCTCAATGGATTTGGATAAAATTTGGCAAACAGATAGTTTATAACCTGGATTAACACATAGGATACTTTTTATCCCGATATTCCCACGGGATCGAGACTTACGCGGGTGAAACTGCGGGGCGCAGCTAGTAATATTATAAATGTGAAAGTTTGTGTGTTTGTGTGTTTGGATGTTTGTTACTCAATCACGCAAAAACGGCTGAATGGATTTGGATGAAATTTGGCAAACAGATAGTTTATAACCTGGATTAACACATAGGATACTTTTTATCCCGATATTCCCACGGGAGCGAGACTTACGCGGGTGAAACTGCGGGGCGCAGCTAGTTTGCTAATAAATGCGAAAGTGACTTTGTTTATTTGTTATGCTTTTACGCTAAAACGGCTGAATGGATTAGGATGAAATTTGGGACATGGGTAGACCTTGAACTGGAGAAGGACATAGGCTACATTTTATCCTGGATCGCAGAAGTCGCGAGCAACATCTAGTATATAATATAAAAAAAAACAATAATTAAAAAAAACATAAAAATTGCTTACACGTGTCATTTTATTATTAGAAAACACACTTCATGAAGCCAAATTGTTATTTTAACAAAGCAAATATTATCTTTAAATAGATATTTTATGTCGCTCACAAAAAAATTAAAAACTCATTTAATTTATTCAACAAAAATAACCTTTAACAAAACTGAAATGAAAAAGAGAAAATTAAACTGTATCATTTTGCTTCAGCAGATATGATCTCGCGAAAATATTTATTTAACACATAATCCCCCATTCCGATGTCGGGTCACAGGTCCTATGTAAACAGTGCGATAATTTTGTGAAAAAATAAATGATGAGGCCTAAACTAACAAAGGTAGGATGGAGGAGGCTTTAACTCTTATCTTTGAGAGCTTAATGTCTTTGGAAGAAGGTTAATTAAGAAGCCTACTTTGATGATTAAAATAAAAGCGGCCTGTTAGTCGCGGGACATGCACAAGAGGCGAGGGGCGCGGTAGAGGCAACGGTGCAGTGCGGGCGTTGCGCCACTCCTTTCATATTTCATACAAAATGTATTGGAGTGGCGAGGTGCGAGCGCGGTGCAGGCGGGGTGCGTATCCTCGCCCCTATATATTTTGTATGCGGTGCGACGCAATGCCCGCGCCGCGACTTGGTAATTTTAACCACCAAACATTGTTATTTTTTTTTTTAACTCAACTAATTTGATGGCTGTCTTTCAATACAAAACAAACAAAACCTGACCTGTTTTGACCTAGAAAAAAAAGTCAGTCCTATTAGAATTAAATTATGGCGGCGTGGTTTCTAAAACAATAGAACAAAAAAAATGAACATATTACAATAGAAATTAAGCCAGGCTTGCTAGTGACCTAGATTCCTGCTGATACACAAAACACAATGAGTACAAAGCCAGAACATACCTTTGCACCTTAAATTGTTGTCTAGAGACCCCTTTTTAAGTTCAACATGGCGCTGAAAGCCGGGGCTGACAAATCCTACCTCAAAAGTACCCTTTGGGGGATTTGTCAGATCAAACAGAATAAATGGATTTCACCGTTATGACATTACGCTTGGTTTTGGTAAGTTGTCAAAGGTCAGAAACCCAGATCCCAAAAAAATGCATGACAATGAGATGGCGTTTTTTACGGAATGCTTTCGAATTTTCATTTGATTCTTTATTATGTAATTTATTTACAACAACACTTTTATTTAAATACTATATTATGTGCTTTTACTTATGGATTTTCTGAGAAAATGCTCACTACAGCAATTTTGTATCATTGAAGAAAAGTTTACGTATACAATGTGGGAAGGGAGATTTTTTATCTTGGTTGTGTACGATTTGAACAAATGTTTGAATCCAAAATAATGTTTAATGCCGTTTATCTAAAGACGGATTATCATTTCAAATTGAACACATTTTTGGGTCACACAAATTCTAGTAATGATTTTTTTTATCATAGAAGTGCAAGTTAAATCATTTTCATTAAAACCAATCATTCATATTTAAAGCTAAGAAAATGCGAACTAATTTTTTTTATGGAAAATGAAGTTTGAATTAAATGTCTTTTTTTTTAGATTTTTATTTTTTTATTTCACGTGATTGTTTTTTACATAAATAATCGTGACTGCCGAATTATTTTGCATGAAAAATTAAAACGAAAAAAGACAAAATGTTAAAAATATGAATTGTTTTTCAATTTTTTTTCTTTTTATAGCAATTTTTTTTTGTCCCACATTTATGGGATTTAAAAAGGAACAAGTTGTAACACAAAAAAATTTAATCCTGTGAAAGTACTCCACAATAACAACTGACCCCAACTTCAAGCGTTGTATTTCACAGAAGCTTTACGTCGCCACTACACAATACAAGCCGGCATCAAACGTTTCTTTGTTGATTTCATCGGTCACAAGTGAGGTCCGTGTCTTTGAGTCTGAATCGCACAAAAACCTCGTTTAAAACTAGTCTCGAAATAGTAATTGAAACCTTTATAACTTCGGAATTCCCCTTATGGAAACAGCAATCGAGTAATGGCACAGATGAATCCAGATGATTCACTCCGTAAAATCATTTAAATAAAAAGCGATTAGAAAGAAAGAAGAAAGAAAGAAAATACGTTTGTTTGCGGCAAAAATGACGCTAACGAAGGACTAATATACGAAAATAACAAGTTGCGGGAAAATATGCGTCACATTTACGCAAAACGGCCATCGCTCAGCATAATGCTGCGACCCTATGCGAGACAGAGCCCCAGCGCTGGTTTTCAGTGACAGCCGGCGTTGACGTGATGACGTTAATCGGTGCAGCACATAATGAATCATCAATAACAAAATAAGATATAAAATAAATACACTAAGTGTTTACAAAAATATAATATTTATGATGGCAACATTCCGTTGCGTCAGCGACTCACGCGCCAAAGGTTTATTGCAATCTGTACACGCAGCTGTCATATAAACTATTTGGACTGTTTGACGTAAAGACGCTTTGACATACTGGTGACTCTTGTTACAACACACTAAATTGCAATTCAGGTCGAACAGCGCTAATTACCTACAATTATATTCACCTAGGTGTAATTTGTCTCTCTTTCTATCGCGTAACTCTTATATTTTGAGACAAGACAAGCCCGCCGCGTACTTGTAGCTTCATACCTAAAATGCAGAGTGAACCCTCTGTCTTCATCTGTGGTAATGGGGGATTTTATAATTTAAAAGTGTAGTTGTTTACATATATTTCGGTTAAAAGAAATTTATTTCTCAAAAAGAACATACATAATTCACTTAAATATATTTCCCTGTTCCAACTGACTTATTTAAAAGGAGTTTTAACAAATAATATCGATTATTCCATAGACTTGCGTTTGACGACTATCCTAGCGATGATAGTACCAACTGGATCATTTGATAGGCTTGACCAATAATCTCATCCGATAGTAAGCGATGGTGCGTTCTCTGCATCCAGCGCTCGGCGTGGCAACACGTCGTGTTCGGGTTCGCGACTGGTCAATCGTCATCCTGAGGATGCGCCGTTGAGAGGTGAAACACTTGTCGATTTTTTACGGGGTTTTTATGACTCCTGAGTCTAGAATAGTTAAGCGGAATAGGTTACTAAATATATCTACGTCTTTTGTATTATTTTTGATGGTACGGTCGACGATTCTGCACTTTTGCCAAGAAGTAGCATTAAATTATTCACTACAGACTTATAGCGAATGAGAAACGCAGACTATTACATACTACCCCTATTTCGAGAGACCCCTATTTAAAACGACCCCTATTTTACAGTTAAATTTTATTATTAAAGCCTTTTCCAGCCCTCATGTCCGTAGACAAATTGTAGTCAGTTCAAAACGTTCCTTGGTTCATTTTATTCGTCACAACATGACAATATATTTGAAGATAGCTTTGAACCACATAGATAGGCTCAGAGATAGGGTAACAAAAAGTTTTTGTATTGAAATACCGACGTATTTTATTTGATAAAAAGTTTTAATGTGAAAAGGGGAACAAAGTTCTTTATGTGTTTACTTTGTTAATATTACAATAGAATATTAAAACGGTCACCGGGTGCGCCTTACTTTTTTGAATGGATTTTTTTTTCCAAACTTTGAACAAAATAAACGTAACATTAAATAAAATAAATGCATAAAACGTTTATTTTCTCCATATAGCATAACGTCTATAATTCTTTATTTTGCGAAAGGATAAAAAGAAAGATGACAAGTCTGTAGGAATCACATACAATTATACAATAACCTCACAGAGCTCAGTGGCGGCCCAACGGCCACAACTTACGAGTTCTATGTAGCAGTAATGGCAATTAATGCGATTTTACATTTTTTTCATTAGCATTTGAATTCTTGAGTCTTAGCATGATAATTGCTATTGCTATGCTAATAGCTAATATGACGATAATTGGTAATAATGAAGTATGTGAATTTTGTTAATCACTCGCGAACGAGGTCACGTGGTCACGTGAAACGTGATAGATTTAGTATTCCCGACTTCCCGTAGGTGCGACGGAGAGCGCAGGCTACCGCTGCGTGCGTCGACGCTCTGACGTATGATAGTATAAAAAAGTACAAAGCGATAAATTCACTTAGTACTTCACAGGATTTCGCAACTACATTTCATTTGCTAAATGCTAAATATGCATTCGCATGCTAACAATGAATTCAAATGCGAATTAATCCATCACTACTATGTAGGTCGTGTCCATGTCCAATTTAATGTCCTTTCGTCTGATTTCTTTTGACATACAAAGATTCAAATTACATTGAGTTATGTCATTGTCATCATTAATACCTACATCATAAAAATAAGAAGGATGACATGACATAACGCATATTTTAAGTTTTTACGGTTACTGAAAACTGCCCCCCAATACCACTACCTCTGAGCAGTGGTAGCCCAATGGTAACGGCACCGATTTACGAGTTTTAGGTCGTGGTAGTTAATTGATTCAGGCGTGACTTTGCGGAAATCCATTATAAAATACAATAGACGTAGAAATATTTAGTAACCTATTCCGCTTAACTATTCTTCAAGAGTCATAAAAAACCCTAGCGCTCGGTGTGGCAACACGTCGTGTTCTGGTTTGCAATTGGTCAATCGTCATCCTGGGGATGCCTCGTTGAGAGGTGAAACACGTGTCGATTTCTTACAGGGTTTTTTATGACTCTTGAAGAATAGTTAAGCGGAATAGGTTACTAAATATATCTACGTCTATTGTATTTTGTAGGTCGTGGTGTCGAACCCAGCCAGGCGCTTTACTTTGTGTAAATAATTTCATTGCCAATACTCTCAAAAAGTTGAAGGAAAACATCGTGAGGAAACCGGCATGTCCTAGAACCAAAAATTCGAAGACATGTGACATCTACCAACCCGCACTGGGCCCGCGTGGTGGATTACGGCCCACTCTCTCGCGAAGAGAGGAGGCCTGTGCCTCACCAGTGGGAAAGTTATAGGCTGATTGTGTGTGTGTGTGTGTGTGTTATGTATACATAACCTCACGCTTTATTCCCATGGGTAGGTGTTAAGCTGAAACTACAGCGTGTGTAAGGATCTTCTTCAAGGACATTCTAATTAACTACAATGGTTTTTGGTACGCGGGTGTACCACGCGCGGTCATACAGGTCGGTAGCGTTCTATAGTTTCTGACGATAGCTGCAATCAACCATGCATTTTTTAATGGAAAATCCAGTAACACTGCCCAGCACAGGTAACGAATCCAGCACTCAATGCTCAGAAGTTGCGCTACTCAAAATAGGCAGTTCAGGCGTTTTATTGAAATAAACATCTATTTTACTTAAAACCACAGCTAATACTATAAACGAAAACCCAATTCAAAGACGAAATACAGGAATAACAATGATTTTCTTCATTTTCAATCTTGATTAGCTCTCTCCATTCCTTGAGCCTGTTTTAATTAAATAACATTCATTTGTAATTTCTCGCAGAAGAGACAATGGAAGATAATCCATGGCATAAAGACGGAGTTCTGTCGGAAGTTAATTTTATATAAAATAAGGTGAATATTGTGGTTTCGGTTCGGTTCTAATTAGATCATGAATATGTTAATTAAATAGGTTTAAAACAGGATAATTTAAAGCAGTAATATAATAATATTCTCTAAACATCGCTTCGAAATTCGAACGGTGTCTCGTTGTGAATCCGCGATGATTTACTTTAAAAACAAATGAGTTCGCTTTCGAAATGTGTGCGCTCACTTGAGTGAGGTTCCAAGTGAACTTTACAGAATAGTACTGCTGTAAATAAGCTAGGTTCACTAAAGTTAAGAGTACCTATTCACATTTATGAGCCTTTTCATATAGTGTGTTTGAATTTTAATGTTCGTTATTCTAGGAAAATACGTGCCCAATTCTGCTTATGTGTTTGAAAGTGGAATCTATGGAGTGTTCTGGACAAGTCAAAGGGTTTAATTAATGCCATGTAGTCACTTGGTAAAATAACAATTAAGGATCAATTTCGCACCTTTGAGAATCACAAAATAGCAACTGTAACACACAACGAATATTCTCCAAATTACACTTGAACTTTAATTTCAAACCGATTAAAACGTTTCCCTGGAGTGTTGCCAACAAGAAATATTATCGCACTTTATTTAATATCACGAGGAAAGACTCATCTCGGCCTTAATTCCTGAAAGACCTTCAGAAGCTTTCACTTAATTGCTCTTTAATAATTTGGATTTATTACTTTACTAGCTGCGTCCCGCGGTTTCACCCGCGTAAGTCTTGATCTCGTTGTAATATCGGGATAAAAAGTATCCTATGTGTTACTCCAGGTTATAAACTATCTTTTTGCCAAATTTCATCCAAATCCATTCGGCCGTTTTTAAGTGATTGAGTAACAAACATCCAAACACACAAACATTCACATTTATAATATTAGTAGGATAGGTATTGAGAGTATTTTGTTTCGGAGGGTAAATCAAGTTGTAATGTTGTGCAAAGCTTGAACTTTGTTGATTGTTTGTTGTTGTTTTGGAGTTCAAACACGATAATTAGTCATCACTTGGTGTTCAAACCTATCACACACACGTTAATTATATACATTACTAGCGACCCGACCCTGCTTCGTACGGTTTTTACGACTTCACAAAACATCGAGATTTCTTAGTGTATGTATCTTAAATATTAACATATTATATACATAAACCTTCCGGAATAAATTTTCTAAACGATGGTGAAAACCTCATCAGAATCTGTTGCGTGGTTTAGAAGAACAACGCGGACATACAGGCAAACACGAAAAGCGACTTCATCACTTCGAAATTCGAACGCTGTCTCGTTGTAAATCCGCGATGATTTACTTTAAAAACAAATGAGTTCGCTTTCGAATTGTGTGCGCTCACTTGAGAGAGGTTCCAAGTGAACTTTACAAAATAGCACTAGTACCGTTATCCTGACGATGTTATTAATGTGTGTTGTGAGTATAACAGATTAATAAACATAACTAAACTCGCGACAATCTAAGAAGGCCGTTTTGAAAGCTATAAAAATACTTTGTGTAGCGATGAAAAAAAAAAAATTGTTTCTTATATTGATTCTCGAGACATATCGATTGAAAATACTTAGAGAGTTTGTAATCGACGACTTATCTACATTGACTAAAACTGATTCTCAAGGCATATTGTTTTATTACATTCATGTACGAGAAAGAAACGTCAAAACGGGCTTCTTAGATTGTCGCGAGTTTATGTTCGTAGTTGCCAGGGTTTGAACCTGCATCATATTATGAATTCTTTAGCTCTTGACGATTTAACAAATCTAAACGATATTATAGGGTGTATCTTTCCATACCCAAAATCTCTTTGAGCTCCTTAAATTCTGAGTTGAGCTGCACGATTACTGATAAATGCGAGCACTGACTAGACAGGTTCACTCAATCTGTGTGGTTCTGCCCTCAAGAGACCATTTCAGACACCAATCTACATGTTCTTTACATGATCTGACCAAGATTATGTCTGGACTTTAAAAGAGACCTGTGACCTCTGCGTTTGTTTCAGGCTTTCTTCTCAGAGTAGTCAGATAGGTAACGCCGACCTCATCTAGTTTAAAAAATGTGATTGACGTGTAAAAGTCCTACTTACAGAAATAAATCATTTATCATTTATCTCTTAAGGGGTCATTGTACTCCTGGTGTGGTCCCATAGCGAAAGTTGTTCATAATGATGGGTACAATGACCCCCTTAAGAGATTTCGTGTTTGAAAAGATACACCTTATATTAACGTTAAACAAGCTGATAAAACCGAAGAAAGATTTAAAAATCGTGTCCCTAACAAATAAATCCTATCTAACTATCTCCAGAGGGTTTTTTTTTTTTTTTTTGAGTGTGGGAAATCATCCAATGACTTCTCCCGCTCTGGGCGGAGCGGAAGGGCGTGTCAGACTTTTACTGACTAAAACCCACCCGTGTTCCTTCATTTGCCTGTTGCCAAGGTCCCGGTATCCCTTTCAGACTTTCCCGCAACCCTGGCAGGGATCTCCAGCGGGCTGTGCTGGCGCCGCTGCTGCGGCTGCTGAGACCCTCAAGCGACGCAAATACTGTAACCTGTAACTTCAGTTTTGAGCCGTTTGTGGTCGAAACGCTCAGGTCATGGGGCCCGAGTGCGCATCTCCTTTTTAAGGAAATTTCTCGCCGACTGGTCGATACTTCACGTGACCAGAGGGCTGGCTTGTTCTTTGGCCAAAGAATTAGCATTGCCATTCAACGTGGCAATGCTGCCAGTCTTCTGGGCACGTTTCCGGATGACAGCGATGCGGACGAATACTTCGGCGCCTAAGGGCCTTTCAATCAATCTGCCTAGCCTTTTCCCAACTATGTTAGGGTCGGCTTCCAGTCTAACCGGATAATGTATTGTGGGTGAATTGGGTTTATTAAATTGTGTGCTTTTGTATTTTCTTTCTTTTTTTAACTTGAGTAATTTTAAAAACCCTAACGAATTCATGTACACACACATATACGTAGGAGCAGAGTACACTCTGCGTCTACGTATGTAATTACATGAATTCATAATAACCATCTATACGTACGAGTACTTACTTCTCGACACCAAAGAGGTCATTTTCGCACAACAAGATTATGTTTTAACTCCACATTCGCAGAATCATAATTCCCTATTCCCTCAGTACCCACTAATTACGTAATACCCACGTAATATTCACGAAAACATTAATCTACCCTCTTTTATGCAGTATTAACACAATTGTACAGAAGGCCAGCTATAAACAACGAGTGAAAATCGGCGCACGCACATTATAACATCATTGGCCATCTTTTCCCAACTGTTGGGGACGGCCTCTTGTATAACCGGATGCAGCTGAATACCAGTATTTTACATAAAGCGACTACTGCATATCTGGCCTCCACAAGCCAGTTACTGGGTAAAGGCTCTTACATACTGGGGCGATTCGTCGCGCGACGCGACGCCACCGCATTGTTCGCCGTGAAGTTTTCTCAGAAATTGTTTTGTTAAAATTCGCGTCGCGCGGCGAATCGCGCCAGTATGTAAGAGCCTTAACACATACCCCTTGGTAAGACTGGTTGTCAGACTTGTGGGTTTCTGACTACTGGTAATGACTGTCAAAGATCTACGAAAGACAACCGGACCAGCTTAACGTGCTTTATGAAATTAATGGTCACCCATCCACGGACTGGCCGTGGCAAGTGCAGCTAAACCATTTTTGGTTGGCCCGTGCGACTGATATTACTTAGCCATGAGCCCCTCTTGTAACTGACCTTCTGTACATTGTATTTTTAGTTGCCGTAGAGAAGGAAGTACAAACGCGTAATAAAATGGAATATCTTATGAGTCACGTAGCGACATCTTGTGCAAGATTAACAACAATGCAACATTTTTAAGATTAATGTTGTCGTTTACTGGTACTGTAAAGGTGTGTCCAAACATTGAGCAGCAATCGTGGGTGGCTGCCGCGCTGTATGGACGACTGCCGCGCGCGAACGCTTGTCTACCTGTCGCGCAAAAAACATTTCGAGCAAACATTCGTCAGTAATTGTGTGTGGACGAATTATTATAAGCAGAGCTACGACACACGCAACCGCTTTCATGCCAACTAAAGTGCGCGGCGTGTCTCGGATATACAGTACTGCCGCGCAAACATTCGTCGGTTTAGTCCACACTAAAGCGTGGCAGAAATGTGTTCTGCAAACGCCGCGTGCTACTGCCGCGCTCTTGCCACGCAATGTTTGGACACACCTTTATACTTGGGTGTATTCAAATAGCCTAAACGTGTAGTGATACTTAAAAATACATCTGACGTAACCTGAACAGTCAGCCTACCCCCTTGTTGACTGTCTAGTATTTTTACTACGGCATGGGCAGCTTAAAACGCTAAACTTTTATTTGTTGAATACGAGGCTTTTGGCTACTTTTCATGTGTGTATTTTGTGTTTTTTAGGGTTCCGTATGTCTAAAAGTGAAAACGGAACTTTTAAAAAATCACTCGTGTGTCTTTCTGTCTGTCCGTCGTCTGTCACAGCCACTTTTCTCGGAATCTAATGGAAAGGTTGAAATTTTGTATACTTACATATTTATGAATATCTATGACACACGGACGTGTAACGTAAATAAATGAATTTTCAATATAAGGGGGTCACTTTAGGGGAACAAATATTAAAATAAAAAATAAAGAAAGCTTTCTGTGTCGTTTGTCAAATTAAATGAAAGAGCTTGCTGGCGAGCGTCTCAATTTTTAAAAAAAAAATATTTTAAATAAATAATTTTAAAGTTATTAAAGAAAATTGATGAAAATTGATCAATCCTCCCTTATCTCCGAAACGAATGAGTCTAAAGTATGGGAGTTTCGTTTCTTTTATGGACCCCCTTTAATTTTTAACGTTTTATAGCGGAAATATAAATAATACACAATCTGTCAAAATTTCAGCTATCTACCTATTACGGTTCATGAGATACAACAGCCCCCTGATAGACAGACGGGCGGACGGCGGAGGCTTAGTAACAGGGTTCCGTTAGGCAGCCTTCTGGTACGAAACCCTAACATTATTTTATAGTATTAAGGAATTTACAGAACATAAAATTTAAAATTAATACATACGATTATAAGAATTATTAAAAATATTAAATAAACAGTGAATAATTGTATAAAATATATTATAACAGTAATGAAATAAGAATTTATGTAAACTTTATATTTGCACGCCTGCTTGCAGGCAGAATACAATGACACTTAGGCTATAAAATCTCACCTGTACTAAAACAATGTAATTCTAGCAAATAAACGTTTGATTTGATTTGTTTCGATTACCTACCTGAAATAACCTAAAACAAAATAAATTTCCTCAAGGTTGTTTAACTCTAAAGAATCCACGTTTAATCAAGAAGCGAAAACAATACTCCTGATAAAACAATAGACCTTATCTAAATCAGAATGGCTGTACTTTAGAAAAATTGCCTATATTTGTAGAACAAGAGAAAGAAAATTACTTGAGAGACAGGACGATAACTCGAATGTCAAACAGATTGTCTATAGACCAGGAGATAGTATTATGTTTATTAGGTAAAATATATACATTGGGTAACTTATTATACTAAATTACCTAAAAAACTAAAAGGACTAACTAACCTATATAACTAACCAATAAATATAAAAACAAAGGCCCTTAGGCACGTTAAAGCTAACTCAAAAAACACGATAGCAAAGTTATTAAAATTTATATGGGAATACCTCGCAAGCTTGACCTTCCAAACAAAAAAGAATCATCAAAATCGAGTCATAATTGACGGAGTAATCGCGTAACAAAAAAACAAACAAAAAAAACATACAGACGTATTGAGAACCTCCCCCTTTTTGAAGAAGTCGGTTAAAAAACAAGTGAAACCGTTATTTTACGAGGGTAGGCAAAAATTACAGACTGCCAAGTATTACGACTTCTTTATCTGTTCATGTATGCAAGCTAGTCGCCAGTTCTACTCATTCGACCTTCGTCAAGGACGGTCTTAAGGTCTGCATCACGCTATTGACGTTAGCGACCATCAATCGGGGTGGATTCTACCATACACCTAAAATATATAAGGTAATAATTGCAAGAAAAAATAACTCGACAGTTCTCTGAGTTCTGTTTTATTTTATTCTGATTTTAATTACAGGTTCCCGTGATTAATAAGTTTCTAAAAAGGCAAAAACCGAGGCTCCTCTGCTGTATATAGTTATTGTAATCACAGTTCCAGAGGAAAATGGTTTTAATATACGCAATTGTCTGCTTCATCAAGAACCCATCCCCTTAACAAAGTAAGCAATAAAAAAACACGGTTCACTCCTTGAAATTCAATGCAAACTGTGAAGCAAGTTCATTTGTCCATAACCTTTTTAAAAACACTAGAGTGCACTTTATTGTTTTCTCTTGTTTAACTTTCTTTATTGAACATTTCTAACGAGACATTGACATGCAATAAAAATGGTTTTATTTAGGGATCCTTACCAAAACTGGCAAGGCGGGAACATCTCAGTTTCAATAGGCCTAGCCTTTTCCCAACTATGTTGGAGTCCGCTTCTAGTCTAATTGGATGCAACTGATTACCAGTATTTTACATGGAGCGACTGCCTATCTGACATCCACAACCCAGTAACTAAGCAATACGATACCCCTTGGTAAGACTGGTTGACAGAATTTCGGGCTTCTGATGACCCGTAACGACTGTCAAAGATCCACGAATGACAACCGGGACCAACGGCTTAACGTGCTTTTCGAGACACGGGGGAGTATTGGTATGTAAAGTTGGACACTCATCCATAGAGACCAATCCCGGCAAGTGTAGCTTAACCTGATGGATCGACTCGTGCGGCTGTTATTAGAACATTTCAATATTTCAATTACACCGTATTAAAAGATTTCTAACCGAACTGTGAGATTCTCACATCATGGAGCGTGGAATGAGAGCCTAAAGTCATACCGTGTATTGGACATGCTGTCAAGACGGGGTGGGAAATTATCGTTAGGAAATTCGCATGTTCTAGAACCAAAAATTCCAATGTGACATCCACAAACCCGCACTGTGCCCGCGTGGTTGATTATGCCCCGCTCTCTCTCACAGATAAAAGATCTAAGTCCCAGCAGTGGAAACATTATAGACTGATTATGCTATGTTTATAAAATATGTTACAAAAAGAGCTTACAGTTTTTATTTCAAACGACGGAACCCCGAGCAGTAAGTATTAAAATCTTTTTAATCTACTTTTTCAGTGAAAATTTATACAGCTTCGCATGTAAAATAAATTCATCTCATTTTTTGCCTGTCTGTCCCTAGAGGTCGCGAGACGGCGATCAATTGTTTGACTATTAAGTTTCGGTTGCGTGTCACAAATTGAGGGTAGTTTGGCACATTAATTTGATGTCGCCTTTGTTTAGAACTCTGTTCGCGGTATGTATTTAAGTTAAAGTATTATCTATGTTTTATTAATTTATTAAATATATGTTTTTGTGTTTTCCTTAGGGAGAAGGGTAGACACGCAATGTTTTATGATAATATACATATATAAATAATATAGACATAGTTCAGGTCATTCAGACCTGTGCTTCAATTCAAATATGAGTGTTAGTAGCGAAGGACTTCTATTCGATAAATGACCCATAATAATGATACTATCAAATGACTATTATCTAATGGAAATCGACTATGATTGTCAGTAATTTTGTTATTGTTATTTTAATATGTACATGATTCATATATTGTTATCTAATTGTATATTTAAGTGTTTTTTAATGCCTACGTGTAACTTATGACGCATTACCTATTTTTCTTTTTTTCATGATGTTATAAAATTGCCTCCAGTTTTTCCTCATTTTATAAAGCAACCAGAGTCAAAAAAAAAAACAAGAATTGAAAAAGGCATGTAATTAATTAAACATTATTTTTCTTCGCTTTCCAGTCCCGACCTAAATCTCTTAAAATATAATCAGGCTGTACTAAACGACATGGAGCAGACTTGTTTTAAACTAATTACAATGTTCTTACTCAAAGTCTTGTAAAACAAAAATATGGCGCACAACTGGGACAACAGCCATACAGAAAATTTAAATGGCGCCCGACATGGGACGAATTTATACATAATATGCCTAATTAACTACCGACGATTTTGTTATTTGTTAGTGATTTTTAGCAAACTCATCTCAGCAAAAATTATGAATATAATTTAGAATAAGTCTAATTACGGTTATAAATTAATGATGTCGGTTGAAGTTAACGCAATGACCATTTAGATAATTCCAATATTTCGTCATGAATAGTGGGGTTTCAGACGTAGAATAGACTAAATATTCTTGTTTCCCAAGAGCGATGTAAAAATCGACTAAAGAAATATAATAGGGGGATCAACTGAAGCACCCTTGTCTGGTCTGTTTCCCAAGCAGTTAAATTCGCGTTAAAATTCTAGACTTAGTCCTTAAAGTTTACACGCTAGCAAATAGTATCAAATTAACATTTGTATTGTCATGAGAGTAGTAGTCTAATAAAAGACAAAAAAAAACTCAAGTCTTAAGTCAGACCGCCAACTTATAATATTATATTCTCGGAATTCTCTAAGAAATTAGACCCTGTTAATTTATTAAATCAATCATCTTTCCAAATCATTTGTAATAAGATTTGCGTCTTTTCATAGAAATAATGGAATCAATTATTGGTCCCACGCTGGGCGCCAATAAGTTTTATTGACAGTTCTTGATCTTATTATCAGGACGATGATCAAAATGGCGGGCATTTTATTATCTAAGTGATTTTCTTTTTTCAGTACAAAATATTTCTATTACATAATATTAGGTCGCTTTTGTGGAACTACGATTTTGTTTTGTTTTAAAACCAAAAAATAAATATTGTGCCATAATTATATTTCTACTAATGACATAAGTTCAATACCCTCATTTGCAAGATTATTAAAAGTTCGCGTAACTAGCTGCGCCCCGCGGTTTCACCCACGTAAGACTCGCTCCCGTGGGAATATCGGGATGAAAAGTATCCTATGTCCTATTCCAGGTCAAGGTCTACCCAAGTGTTAAATTTCATTCAAATCCGTTCAGCCGTTTTAGCCTCAAAACGTAACAAACAAACAAACAAATTTACTTTAGCATTTATAATAATACTAGCTGTTGCCCGCGACTTCGTTTGCGATCAAGGATGAAAAGTATCCAGAGGCCCTAGACAAAGTGACATTCTATCAGCGATAACGATGATGGAAAAGGCAAAAATGTGTAGGACTGACGTAAGCTATCGAAAAGCTCATGTCAATCCTGTTGAAAGTCGTTGTAGAAATACGAAACGCTTTCGAAGCGATTGTCACTACTCTAGGCCCTCAAGTTTCTTAACGATATTTTTACTTCACTGATGTCAATAATGTCCAAGATAAACTCGGAAAGTACAATACATGTATTGAAAAAGTCGCATTGGTACTTGCCCGGATTTGAACCCACAACATCGTGCATGAGAGGCGAAGCCTTTACCACTGCGCCACTACGACAGTTTTACATAAATATGATACCAAAGTATTTCAAAGCAAAATGTATGCCTCGTTGGTCTAGTTGGGTTCGATTCCCGGGTCGGACAAAGTGTTATTGGGTTTTCCATCTGGTATTTTTCAGTGGCAGCCCGGAGTCTCGATTTGAGCCCAGTTGATGGCAATAGGCTCACCCCCTAGTACATGGGACTTAAACATAACTGGCGAAATGTGGGTGACCTATAGGTACACCTCTGCCTAACCCTTCGGGTAATACAGGCATGATGTTATGTTATGTTCTAACGCAAAAAAATAAACGCTTTTGAAACAAAAAAAAAAACATTAGCTTGACCTTGTATCCTTGACCATCATCCCTCGTTGCCATGCAAGGTTATTTTAGGAGCTCCGATCTTTTTAACCGTTAATATTTCAGGGACGATAGGTATAGAACCTTTTTTGCAAAAATCGATCGCAGAGCCAAAAAAAAACGAAAATAGCCACACTTTTCCTCTATTAAAAATTCATGATAATATACCTTTCATCCCAAATCGTATTAGATTTTATAATATTGGATTTGACACGCTTGGTAATTCTGCGTAATATGGTGGCAATTTCTGTAATGAGATAATCCTGGAACACGCGTCTGCGCGTTTTATTCCGAAAGGAAAGTAGGTAGAGATGTGTGCTGTCAAATCTATACAGGGTGTAAGGGACAGCCCTCGGTAAATTGATAGAGGGCATTCAGCTCCTTATTTTGAATCATATTCTACCGGAATTTTTCTCAGGAAAATGTATTTTTTTTTAATCGTTTTTTCAGTTACTATTCCTATATTTCAATGTAAAATTACATTAGCTGTTTATTTACATAAATGAAGTGCTGTGTCACTACATTTGTGAAAATTCGGTACCTTTGCTTTTCAATTTTCGTTTTTTGCCACCGACTTCCGAAGTTTAAATTATTTTTCACTTTTTGGTGTTTTTTTGAAGTCGGTTTGTTTCTTTTTGTAAAAAGTTTTTATTTATTTTATAATTCGACTGAAACTACGAAATCGAGTTGGTGACGTAAAGCTAACATTTTCGCACGTTACTGGCCAGCAAACCATATAATTTGCAATGTTCTACTTTGAAGGAATATACATTTGGGATTCGGTACAGTGTAATATAAAAAACCCTGTGGTCAAGCAGGTAGCTGGTCCTTTCGCGTTGAATATACAGGGACGATTTGACCCAAAACTTTTGCACGACCCTCCAGATTTTTTGTGAAACAAGCTCATCTGAGGATGCTCGTAAAATTTGATATATTTTTTCAGTTATGCTGTAAACTTTGTAATATTGTAGATTACTTTTCCCTGTGGAGTGTGTAGAATTATAAATATGGCGCATAATTTTTATTTTTTATGCGAACGTTGAATTGTGGTGCGCATCTTGGTTTTGTAAGAGCCGACATCTTTTCCTCTTGAGTAGCCACGAACTAAATATATGAAAATGGCTCGAAAAATATTAACAGGTTAGAAAAAAAGGGTACTGGGAAACTGACTACGCTGGATGTTGAACGAACAATTCAGGGCTCAAGGACATTTTAATTAGCTTCGGTGTTTTTTGAATACGCGCGAGGAGGAGGAGGAGGAGAAAACTAGGCGAGGAGCTCGTGGCAAAGTTATAACAGCCGCACGGGTCGATCCATCAGGTTAAGCTACGCTTGCTGGGGTTGGTGCGTGGATCGGTGACCATCTTTATATACCGAGACACCCCCGTGCCTTGGAAAGCACGTTAAGCCGTTGGTCCCGGCTGTCATTTGTGGATCTTTGACAGTCGTTACGGGTTGTCAGAAGTCCGAAACTCTGGCAACCAGTCTTACGAAGGGGTATCGTATTACCCAGTTACTGGGTTGAGGAGGTCAGATAGGCAGTCATTGTCAAATGTAAAATGTCTTCATGTAAAATACTGGTATTCAGCTGCAATCCGGTTAGACTGGAAGCCGACCCCAATACAGTTGGGAAAAGGCTAGGTAGATTGATTTTGTCTAGAAAACTAGGCCAGTACCAAGAAAGGGAACTTATATAAACTAATACAAGCTGCGCCCCGCGGTTTCACTCCTCAGAATTCCTAAAGAATCTCGAACCTATAAGTTAACACAACACATAAAGTCGTATCATGTCGGCTTTACTCGGACTCAGACTGCAGTGAGAGAACTGACTAATAGCACGTAACAGAGGCTTTAACAAGTCGTTTCGCGTTAGAGTGCTTGTATGAAAATACGCGAAATAAATTGGACTGTGGGTTTCCTTGGTACCTCAAAGTCAAAGTTAAAGTATTTTATTTGTTGAACATAGGTAATATGGTACATGGTATAAAATTTGCGTTGTATCACTATTTTTTGCCTTGCAAGGCGTACAAATTAGGCGTAAAAAAAACTACAAACTAAATAAAACTGTTTCAAACAAGTAACGTCGTAAACAAGATAGAATAAAAAGTGGATCGGACTCATTAACGGCATTATTTTGTAAGTCTATTAACTGCTCCCAAATTACCATGTTTATTTTTTACATTCATCCCTGACAGACATAATCATAATATTATTTGACATTATATACCTACAATTTGATTTCAACTCTATAGTAGGCTTTTGCGGACATGTTAATTATTCAGATTTGTTACAGTTGTAATGGCAATCATGTCATTTGGTTCAAATAGGTTTTTATTTGTAGCATCTTATTTATCTTATATAGATTCTTTTCTACCTTGTGAATGTGAGAACGTTGTAGGCTTAGTGGAGTGTAGACATATTTTTTTTTTCAATTTCTGTTTTTTTTTTAACTACCTACATGAAACTTTTTGAAAGGCCTTCACTATCCTCCCATAACTATTAACACTGTAATTCGAAAATATTGTAAAAGCAAATTATCTTTTAAAAGAGTAACCGTGGAGTTTCTTGCCAGCTCTTCTCCATAGGAAACGACCAATTGGAACCGTGCACCTAGCTTCTGACGTTTCATAAGTGCCCGTGTAGGCTTATGTGAAATAAAATATTTTGATTTTAATTTTTGATTTTGGACCGGATCGGTACCGATCTGTGCGGGTAAAATAGTCTCGTACTTTCTGTAGGCGCTTGCACACGATGAAACAGGTAAAAACTTGTCTATACCAAATACTCTTTTTCATATCGGGCACTCGTGGCCTCTCATGCTCAGTCCCTATAAACAAAAATGAAACGTTTTGCTTACCAATGGTAGTTTTTTAATTACCAAACTGGGCGAATAAATAAATTCGTAAACTAATTTTACTTGTGATATCTACTTCCATAGGGGAGGGTCTACTATGGAAAGCTATGAGGTTTTTGCTTCATTATTGGTAAAGATACAAGATATAACCAATAACGGTCCATTAAATTATAGGAATCGGCTATCAGTACCGACTAATCTCCCTAGCCTTTCCTCAACTATGTTTGACTTCCAGTCTAACCAGATGGAGCTGAATACCAGTATTTTATATAGACCTCCACATCATATTTACTGGGTAACACTTTACCGAAGGGGTATCGTGTTACCTTTTAGTCTGTGCTGAATAAATGTATTTTCTTTCTTTTATCCAGTATCATCATTATCAGCCTATAGCAGTCCAGTGCTGGACTGCCTCTCCAATTGCACGGCATTCAGCTCGATTCTCGGCAACTCTTGTGGCGGTACCTACATCGCCACATTCGAACTACGAATCAAAGACCTGACGTCACACAAAAATCCTGACGTCACAAAAATCCTGCATCGCGCAATTAGAGTTTACCGTGCAGTGAACATACTCGTATATACAAAAATCCAATATCAATCATTGGGCAGTTGTCCGCCAGACACAATAACCATCTGGTCGGAGGATCCTCCCTTTTCTATGGTGGATGAGTGAACTTTACACCCTGTTCCTCATACCCGTAAACTCTCATCCAGCTGCTACCACCCTGCGAAGATCGTCGCTCCACCTGCCTGAGGGCGTCCTACCTTACGTTTGCCGATTCATGGTCTCCACTCAAGGACACCCCCACGGTCATCGGTTCGAATAATATGGCCAGCCCATTGCCACCCCTTCAATATACGATGCCCTGTCAGTACCGAACTGTACTGACAAATTGCGACCGGAGAACTTGGGTGTTTTTCTGTAAGACCTCATTCTAAACTTCGAATCTGAATCCGCTGTGAGTTTCTTGATTGGCATTCTAAAAACTCGTTTGATACACTAGCGCTACCCTTGCGAGAGTGTCAGCGAGTTGAAATAAATTGACCGTGAGATTGTGACAGATATAGTATGAGATGACGTAAGAAGTGGCGTTCAGTAAGGTAATTCACCCGTCACTTCGACGGTCACTTCGCACTCGAACCCGAACACATTTTGAACCTTATGTGAAGTGACAGTGAATAGCGATATGAGATGCGAGTTGTTGTTTGAATTTTACAGAAACGACGTACTTATGTCATGAACGAAAGTTGCCATTCAACCCCCCAAGGGGACGCGTGGGTCTGAATGTTTAAAACAGGCACGTTCGCGTGATGTGGCATGTGTCTTGTTTGTTTTTGTCTCTTGGGTATTTGGGCTTTTGTTTATTTGGTAATTGAAACAGGAAGTAGAGGGTTTAATTTCGAAATAAATGGTTTAACTTTGATGTACGAGTATTTCCTTCAGTGAATTTCTGTAAAATGAATACCTATCAGTGTTGATTTCATTTTTATATTAGGAAAACAAAATTAGTTTTAATAATGATTACAGACTTCCCTACATGTCGATAAATAGTTATACATAGGTGGAATATTCTTTATTTAATTATTTAGTTAGTTATAAGTTGAATGTTTTAAATCTTTAGCATACCTACGTGGTGAAATATGGCTGAACTTTTATATTTTTGTTATTAATTGTTGTTACCCATAATTGCAAAATAAAATTATCTTTATTTTTATTAAGTACTAGCTGCGCCCCGCGGTTTCACCCGCGTAAGTTCCGATCCCGTGGGAATATCGGGATAAAAAGTATCCTATGTCCTATTCAAGCAGGTCTATATTACAGCTAAAATTAAAGTTACCTCGTTTGTAATTAATGTTAATCATAATTTTACCTTTTTGTTTTTAACTTGAATACATTTCTATTTTATTTATTCCAGGTGGGGGTCTACCACCACTGCTTACAGCAGTATTATTTTAATCTTACTTCAATGGGGGAAAGAGATGGAGCTATACGTTCTGTAGAGCTTCATATTTTTCGTAC
Organism: Lithophane leautieri; assembly: GCA_949152455.1. Lineage (NCBI taxonomy): Eukaryota > Metazoa > Arthropoda > Insecta > Lepidoptera > Noctuidae > Lithophane > Lithophane leautieri. The sequence goes on from OX424486.1 coordinate 4,999,471, forward strand.
ACTGAAGTAATATTAAAATAATATTGCTGTAAGCGGTGGTGGTAGGTCCCCTGGTCATGGTCTACCCCTGTACCAAATTTCATCTAAATCCGTTCAACCGTTTTAGCGTGAAAGCGTAACAAACCAACAAACAAACTCACTTTCGCATTTAAAATATTAAGTTAGGAGGTAAACCATTAAAAAAAAAATTGCCTGGCCAAATATTAGGCTGCCTGTCCTTTAGAGCCACCAATAAGCTAACTATCTAACCAATAGAATCTAAACTGGCTCTAAAGTTTACACTTTATTGGCACATCTTCGCTCCTCTCCTCTCTTCTCCGCTCCAGTGGGCAGTCAGCCTAAATGTAGTGCCTAAAGGTGACACAGTGGGCAGTAGATGTAGTCATATATTTATTGATTTCATTCAAAATCAATGAATCTGCCTAGCCTTTTCCCAACTATGTTGGGATCGGCTTCCAGTCTAACCGGATGCAGCTGAATACCAGTATTTTACATGGAGCGACTGCCTATCTGACCTCCACAACCCAGTAACTGGGTAATACGATACCCCTTGGTAACACTGGTTGTCAGACTTTCGGGCTTCTGACGACCCGTAACGACTGTTTCATACAAAATACCCGGTATTTTAATGGAAATGAAAGAAAATAACACAATATTGAGTTCCTCATTTTAGTATTTTTACTAACTTACATTACCTACATTTGCTTACTCTGAAAAGAGTACCTATCTACACCAACTTCATGATTCTTTTACAAAAAGTTGAGTAAAATCTCTAACAAAATTAACCTCTAAAACCACACGCGGGCTACGTGCGATCCAAAAATGTCGTATTTCATTCGAAAGTCCTTGATCACTACCTTTCTTCAAATATTAAATCAAGCAAGCCACAAAATGTAACTTAAAGTACCTTCCAAATCAAATACCTGATATTGCCACTTCACCAAATATAAGATTCTCGAAGATATTCGCCAGCGAAATATCGAACACCTTTCATCTTAATTCGATAATATAATTTCCTTTGGTCCAATCCAGTTATCGTTTCTTCATTCAACAAGCTATTCTGAATTCAAAACGTTGAAAACTACTGTTCAAGGTTTGTAAATAATTAAATAGTTCGATCGATCGACATTCAAGTACATTCTTTGTTTGCCATGGTTAAAACTACTGCAGGCGACCTTTTGTACTAAGCTGTGGCGGCATCTACATCGCCACATGCAAACTACGCAACAAAGACCCGACGTTACGCAAAAGTCATGACGTCACACATAATCCTGCATCGCGCAATTAGAATTTACCGCGCGATCAACATATATAAACAAGATTCCAACACCAATCGTTGGGTAGTTGCCTGCCAGACACGACACCCGTCTGGTCGGAGGATCCTCCCTTTTCTATAGAGGATGAGTGAACTTTACACCCTGTTCCTCATTCCTCTAAAAAGCAATTTATGTGCTTTTACAAACATCTAATTGCACTCGTAGGTTAAGTTCGCAGAAATGAATGATTCAGCTACTTCTGGGACTTGACAATATGTAAGATTTATATTAATGTATTGCACACAAATAAAGAGCCGTGCATATAGAATAACGGTAACGGCTGTGACAATTTACGAGTTGCAGGTTGTAGGTTCGAACGCAGACAGGCGCTTTACTATGTGTAACTTATTTCATCACCACTAATGCTCTCAAAACGGTGAAAGAACACATCGTGAGGACACCGGCATGCCCCTTAGCCACGAACTCCTCCTCCTGTGTATTAAACACATAACCTTTGGAATAAATTCTGATGGTGAAAATTCTCGAAATGATGTGCATCTAAATCCATTGCGTAGTTTAGAAGAACAACGCGATCACTCACGAAAAGCGACTGACGACTTATAATTATTAATTGACGTATTCCACATTGGGCACTGCTTAAACGGCACCCGAGCAAATGGCATCTGAGGTATTCCACATACGGCACCTATTGATGTTTTTCGCAGGTGCCATAAGTAAAGAAAGAAAGAAAATACGTTAATTTGCGGTAAACATGACGCAAAAAAAAGAAAATAAACACAAAAAAATACAAAAGGATGGGGAAAACATGTGTCACATTCACGCAAAACGGCTATCGCTCAGCATTATGCTGCGATCCTATGCAGGACAGAGTTCCAGCGCTGGTTTTCAGCGACAGCCGGCGCTGACGTAATGACGTCGACCGGTGCGGCACGGGTAAACCATTATTAGGACGATTATTACCCAATAGAATATACAAGTGACGAATATACTATACATAAACTATACATAAAAAAGATAAAAATAAAAATAAATAAAAGAAATTGGCAAACTTATCGGTTAGGATATGAGAATATCATCCTCCGTGTTACGTTTTGTGTAGTGGCAACATTTCGAAGCGTCCTCTTTGACGTACACCCAACATGCACCAAAGAATTATGAAATTGATGTAATAATTACAAAATGGCCAGTGACGTAATGTGTTATTGCAAAAGTTATGTGTCAGTTATTTAAAATGCGTTGTTAAGTGAATATTAAATGAGAAGAGATGGACTCAATGGGAAAACTAAAACTTTGGAAACGAGGATGACATGATGAGGATGGCATGTCAGTTAATAGCAATGACTTAATCGTCATTGATTTACAGAGCTCTGGAGTTCCAAAATCAGGGAGGCCAAAGAGGCGAATGTAAATACAGAAACGCAGGAAATTTACGCTATAAGTGGAATAATTGTCTTGCACAATCGCAATCTGTCATTTTGTCTATTCTTCCGTCGACAAAACCCGTTTAGATTTCAGTATTCAGAGGTGAATCCAATTCTATCCGTCACTACCAACAAGATCAATCTCTACAGTAATAGTTGTCCATCACTCCGTATTAACAGGAATTCCTGAGTCATGCTACCGGATATTTGCGGCTAGTTAACCGCCGAGCAACTCTGATACTGTGCAGTGGGTCATCACTTTCGAATTTCGATGTCAGCAGACTATAAATTGGATCACAGTGCACACATTGTAGAATTTGATTGAATTTGTTTTGGCTCCAATCAAGTGGACAAAGATTCGAAGAGGCTTCAGGGTAGAAAAAAAATGTTGATTTCTTTTTTAATCAGTCTGTCTTAAACGATTTGGTGAAAACTATGTATTTTATAGTAATAAATACTTAATAATTTATGGTATAATAATAATAAATAACGGGTGTAAAAAGACGCATAACGAAGCCGAAAATCACTTGTTATTCCCGTCATTGTGATAATTTTTTAGTTCTGGACCATACCTTCCAACTTTCTGGTTACGGATATATTGAAGGTCAAAGTTCCAATTTTTTCAGAGGTTTTTAAAGAAAGCAAGTAATAAATGCTTCATTTTAAATACCCCCATGAAGTCTGAGCCGTTGTAAGCACTATACACAATGTTTTGCGTACGTTACGTTGCGTTACCCTAAACAGCGATATTTCACACCAGAAATAATAGTCGTTTCCCAGCAATTATTTTAGTGCAATGTTACTTAATTTGATGTGCAGAATTCGTAGTCGACGGCTATGTGATGGGTCTTTTTACACACTGTATTTTTTTTAAATAGTTTATCATAAAACTAGCTGATGCCCGTGACTTCGCCCTCGTGGATGTCGGTTATTATATACTAAAACCTTACTCGAGAACCACTCTATCCATTGGTGAAAACAGCATGAAAATCGGTGCAGTAGTTTTTGAGTTTATCGCGTACAGGACGACAGATAGACAGACGACTTTGTTTTATAATATGTAAGAACAATTTTATAATAATAATTTTTGTTATGATGATCGTAAACTGTCACAATTTATATGGTGATTATACAGAGTGTCCTATCTATTAAAAATTCTCAAAGCATTTTAGATTTACGTTAAAACACCAGAAAGTTTTTTACTTCTAAATTAAATCTTCCATTTAAAATAATAGGCACAGGCGAACTGTCAGAGAGGCTGTGACTAAACCTCAACATTAGTCGCACCTGCCACTTTCACCACCAAAAGGGCCTGTACCAAATCATTTGTATATCGGTACTCGTAAGAACTATTGGACCCAGAGGACCCAAAAATCCCGCGGGTCTTTCGGACCCAAAACTTTCTAGACGATTGAATCGTATCAAGGTCGATTAAATCCATTTGCTCTGGGTCGGTAGTTATAGTTATTTCATTTATAAAATTGCTTAATGGTGCCGTTATTTAGTTTTATGGCTTACGAACTATTTGGCTTCAGTTTTTGTGATAAGTTTGATGACGCAGCAAGTGGCGCCGTCTAGTTTTATTGCGAAGTTACTAATAACTACCGAAGAGGTCGGATGAGTGACACTGGTGCCTATTCTGTTGTGTACAAACTAAACAAAATTTAAGTTCAGTGCATCTTTTTCTTTCTATTTCATTATGAAAAGGACAGAGATAAATAGTAGTTTAGTCCTGTCAAATTAATCAGCGCCCATACAAGTTTATACGTGGTTTAAAAACTTGCCTACTAAAATTACGTCAATTAACGTTAGGCGCTGATTAATTTTGACAGGACTAAACTAAAATTTATCTTCTGTCCTTTTCTTAATGAAACAGAAAGAAAACGATGCGCTGAACTTAAATTTAGTTTAGTTTGTGAACAACAGAATCGGCACCATTGGCTAGTAATTGGCGGCTGTCTTCAGATGACAGATGATGCTAGAGGAACTGCTGCCGTACCACGTCCACGACGAACTGATACTTAGATTCCAGCACAATCCTGTGGGGCGACTCCCGTATTTTTTAAGAACGTTCGCAATTTGTCAATTACATACATATATACCAGTCAAAATCATAACCCTCCTTTTTGCTTCACCGTAGTCGAGTAAAAATACAATCAATTTACCAACATTCGTGTCAAGTTTGACAGATTGCGACATAAATGTGGACGTTCTTATGACGGTGACAACAGCTAAACGGCGCGGCGGTCACTGTCGACTGCATAAAAAATAAAGAGAATCGCGATGGCACAACGCTTGTAATTTATTGCATTTGAAGCAATTATCGATTTACTTAAAAATGAGTCGAGTAATCGATATTAAAAAACACTAAGACGTTTTCGTTATTAAATAAAACTCCAACGTACAGTCTTCAACTTTAATTGATGAGCCACTTGGCACTGTTCGTATTTTAGCCGTGTAATGCAAATCGGGCTTAGTCAGTTATACTCGTACATCCAGACACGCAAAATCATGTCTTCATATTATAGAAGAAGAAAATTATATTTAATATCTTTACCGGTTGGCTAACCTGAGAGCCAGATCTATAAACTTGACAGCAGTGAGTACCCAAAGTCAACCAATTGCAGGTCTAGCAACCGTAACCTAGCGACGATTGTTTTAGCGTAGCCATAGTAACGTTAGCGTAAGGAGAAATTTTAATTAATCATTTCGACAAATTCGAAAATAACGTCTCTTACATCGACACTTCAACTGTCACTGCCTTTGGATAGGTTTTCAGAATTATTGAGTTAATGAGCTCTGATTCAAAGAAGATCAGTAGCAAATAGATTGGATAAACATTGTATTTATTTATCATTGAGAATTTATTAGTCAACCTCTATGGACAAGACTATTTCTGATTACTAGTAATTTGTCATCTTGTTTACGAGCATGCGATTTAAGTTCGTGTTTAATCGTGTAATTTCGTGAATGTATGAAACTGCAAAATTGAAAAGTTTGAAAGTGGCTCATCAATTAAAATCCGTGACTGTACATTGATATTTAATACAGATGTTTCGGATTAGAACTCAAGATATGAGGTTAGTTTACCGTTAATTTGTATCCAGTTTTTTTTTCAAAACGTGTTTTTGGTACAACATTGTTCTAAGAAATATGTTCAAGATTAACATAATTATATTTTTTTCACTACCACAAATTGATACAGATTATAACACACATCAAATTTGATTCTTTGTATGTCAAAAGAAATCTGACGAGAGGACATTTATAGAAAATTGGACATGGACTGACCTTTTCAAATTGAACATAGCATATTTATAGTACTGTCACATTGGAAATGCATTGTTACATTACAAATGCATCAAACTCGTTTCCTGCACTACGTCACAGTTTAAATAAATAACAGTATTATATCTTCATAAAAAACGGTCGAAACGACGCACTTCGAAATCTCAGTATAATTATGCAACAGTATCGAGTGCGCGGCAGTTACGCACGGACGCGGAAGGTTTATATACCGAGCGACCGTAGGTAATTATTTCAAGGTCACTGCCGAGTTAAAATACTGTTACTTTATTATACTGTGACTACGTCCATTATTGGCGACGTACAGTCACGAGCTAAAGGTCAATATTTACCTATCTGCTAGCCTTTTCCGAACAATGTTGGGGTTGGCTTCCAGTCTAACCAGACACGGCTGAATAACAGTATTTTACATGAAGCGACTTTCTATCTGACATTTACAACCCAGTTACTAGGCACACAAAAATACTACCCCTCATGCACGATGCAAGTAAGATTTCTGCTTAGCCTGTTTGTTCGGCGACTACGCATCCTCTGCACGTTACTATACATACACGTTTTTAGACTCCGCTGTGCGTCCGTCCGTCTGTCTGTCCGTCTGCCACCAGGCTGGATCTCATGAACCGTGATAGACAGTTGAAATTTTCACAGATTATGTATTTCTGTTGCCGCTATAACAAAAAATAATTAAAAGCGGAATAAAATAAACATTTAAGGAGCTACCATACAACTAACGTGATTTTTTTGCCGTTTTTATAGATAACTAGCTTCCGACGGCGGCTTCGCCCGGGTGGTACGTCGATAAAAAGTAGCCTATGTCCTTTCTCAGGCTCTAGACTATCTGTGTACCAAATTTCATTTAAATCGGTTCAGTAGTAATGGCGTGAAAGCGCGACATATAGACAGACAGAGTTACTTTCGCATTTATAATATTAGTAAGGATGGTACGAAACCCTTCGTGCGCGAGTCCGATTCGCACTTGGCCGGTTTTTGTAATCCAGGCATAACTGAGCTAACGCAGCCGAGCACAGGTGAGTGGTCAATGACTGCATTGCGTCACCATTTCCACTGTACTCCGAAATGGTCTCTGCATAGAGTTGCCGGTTGCAGAGAGCCTTAATTCCAGGTCACACGACGAATAAATTTTATAGCGTTGCTTGAAAGTTAAGTTTATTGGCACTTTTTCTCGTTTTACCATTTCATGCCCAACCAGTATGTACGTCGATTTTGTAAAATTCAAACAACAACTCGCATCTCACATCGCTATTCACTCTCACTTCGCATAAGGTTCAAAATGTGTTTGGAGTGCGAAGTGACGGGGGAAGTTCCTTACTGAATGCCACTTCTTACGTCATCTCATACTTTATCTGTCAAAATCTCACGGTCAATTTAGTTCAACTCGCTGACACGCTCGCAAGGGTAGCGCTAGTGTATCGACCGAGTTGTTAGAATGCCAATCAAGAAACTCACAGCGTATTCAAATTCGAAGTTTAGAATGAGGTCTTAAGTAACCAGGGGTGTGATTCTGTAATCACACCCCTGGTTACTTGAATAAACCAATGATAAAATACAAAATACACGCAGACAGAGTTTCGGGCAACTGCTTGTATCTCAATAAAAAGCATGAATCGAGTAACCAATTGAAAACCGAAAAGTTTAAGACCAAGGGGTTTATTTATAAACGTTGCTTAAAGTTAAGTAATGATTAGCGACTGATTAATCATACATTTTTGACGTTTGAACGTCATTTAACTTTAAACAACGTTTATCAATAAACCCTCTAGTCTTAAACTATTCGGTTTGGTTCATATACTAAGGAAAGGTCACATTTTAGCTCTTATTACCTAACAAAATGAGGAGCTCGTGGTTAAGTTATAACAGCCGCATGGGTCCATCCATGTGGTTAAGCTTCTTCTGCCCGAGATGATCCGTGGATGAGTGACCATCTTTACACACCGAGACTCCTCCGTGCCCCGGAAAGCACGTTAAGCCGTTGGTCCCGGCTATCATTCATCATCTTTGCCCGTCGTAACGGGTCGTCAGAAGCCCGAAAGTCTGACAACCAGTCTTACCAAGGTATATCATTATTATCCAGTTACTGGGTTATAGAGGTCCGATAGGCAGTCGCTTCATATAAAATACAAGTATTCAACTGCATCTGGTTAGACTGGAAGCCGACCCCAACATAATTGGGAAAAGGCTAGGCAGACTGAATATCTAACAAAACGAAAGTATGCTACTTCTACTATCTTACATCAAAAACTACCATAAACCAGGACGTAACCCTTTATGCTACCATTACGAACCCTACATGTCGTTACGAGTTATTTTTATAGATACTCGTAAAAACTTTACGCGACTTGATATAATATTGTGTTATGTAATCTTTTCAGTCGTTTTATTTACCATAACTTTGACTATAACGGGGTTTTTAAGACTTTTGAAAGTATAAAAGTAATGGATAAAGCCTTGTAAAGGGTCTGTAAAAAGGTTTAGTGTGCGTTTCCACTGAAGCGGAGACGAGCGGAGCTGAGTGGAGACCTGGTGCCGTATTACGAAGTATTAATGCCACCACTTTTCCAGTGTGAGAGAGAGTCGGAGTTAGACAAGGCCGCTAGCACCATCCCGTTTTTACAGTGGAATAATGATGGCATTAATACTTCATAAAACTACCCCAGTAGGAATCAACCAATCACAGTGGTTGAAATCCTCATCGCGTCTCTCGATTCCTGCACGTCTCCGCTTCAATGGCAACGCACCCTAACTCTGCGGTATTTGTGTTTACAAACTTACATTTGCAGTTGGAATGTATGGGAGAACATGTTTCTCAACTACAATTTTAAGTTTGCTATAGGGATAAATTCATCCCAACTACGGAATCCTTCATTGTGCGTGGTCCGACACGCACTTGTCCGTTTTTTGACATTTAAACGGCAATTAACTTTAAGCAACGTCTATAAATAAAAGGGTTAATTATTATCCCTTCATTATTTACTAGCTGCTGTCCCGCGACTTCGTCTACAAACCAGAGGGCCTAGACAAGTGACAATCGCTTCGAAAGCGTTCCGTATTTCTGCAACGACTTTCAACAGGATTGACATAAGCTTTTCGATAGCTTATGTCAGTCCTATACATTTTTGCCTTTTCCGTCATCGTTATCGCTGATAGAATGTCACTTTGTCTAGGCTTCAGGATGAAAAGTAGCATAAGTCCTTCTTCAGGTTAAGGTCAACCCCCGTGTCAAATTTCATCCAAATCTGTGCAGCCGTTTTAGCGTGAAAGCGTAACAAACAAACAAACTCACTTTCGCATTTATAACATTAATTAGGATTACAAACTTACTTAAGTAGAGCCGTTTCTTTGAAGTACAACAATTTCTACCTCGTTCCAAATAATTAACCCTAGATTGATACTAAAACGTCCATTCAAAGTTAAACGGAACAAAGTACCATTAAACTAAATACAAATAATTGTTGTAACTTTGAACAAAATTACGTTTAAACGTTACTTCCGTTTAATCTATTGGAAAGTATTGATTTAACTGAAAGAATGCTTGTAAACTATTGTATCGAAACGTACAAAGTAAAATCAATCTTATTTGTGGGGTGGTAAAGTTGAAGTTCAAGTGTGTTTTGTTCTAGAGTTCTTTAGTTCTAAATTGCATCCTAGTTACGCCTAACAGGTCAAGTTGGTGGTATTTCTTGTTACGTAAGGTCTTAGAGAGAACGAATTTTGTAAGAAAAGGTAGTCGTTTTTATTTTATTTTTAGCGAAAGAAGGGTAGTTATGTTTGAGGCCATTTTTATCCGAGTTAGTTTAGTATTTCGAACGTCAGGGGAAAAAACTGTGGAACATTAAAGTTTCTGTACTCCAACAAGGATCTTTTGGCGCTCGAATGACGTTGATAGGGGAGTGCTGTTGGCAAAAATGTGTGTAATTGTTTTGCGAAATGTATTAAAAAACAAGATGGCGGCGTTAGTTCCGATGTTATCCACGCGCCAAAAGATACTTGTAGAACTTTACAATACTAAACCCTGGCAAATTAGTGAAATTGCGATGTGGAGGGAAGGAGGGGTTAAGTAAATACCATGTCGTGTACTTGTCCATGAGTCAACTGGAGACTGAAGACCCCAGACTCCCTTTATTAGTGTAATATATACCTAGTCCGTGCGTGACATATATCATAATATACCTATGGACATAGCTTATCTACCTTAACTTAAACTAAGATCTAAACGTGACGTACGTGACACACCACATGACCCTTCCTAAAGTAAAAAAAAAAAAAAACTTAGTTACATTGTTTTTTTTTTTTCATCTCTTTACATTTTTAAACTTACATTCTAAGTCTTACAGTATAACTTTGTCCTATTTTTATGTATTACATCTATCTTATTTTTATATTTAACTATTACATTTGGTGACTCGTCCTTTACAACTATAAATGGTCCATTATAAATACACTCCAACTTATTGCCTACTTCGTTTTTTACCAAAATCAAGTCACCTTCCTTATAAGTTATAGAATTAAGATTCTTATCATAACAATGTTTCCTTGATAACTTACTTGATACCAAATTTTCTTTTGCATCATTTTGAGCCCTTTGTAACCTGTATTTAAATTCTAAAGGATAATCATCAAAATTATACAAAGGTTCAACACTTTCACCTTGAAGACTACTTGGTAACCTACAAATTTTACCATAAACTAATTCATAAGGCGTATACTTAGTCACAGTATTAACTGTTGTGTTATAAGAAAAACACCAATATGGAATCCAAGAACTCCACGATGATGGATTATTATCTGTTTGTATCCTTAAATAAGCACCTAAAGTTTTATGAACGTTTTCCAAAGACCCTATACTTTCATGATGATATGACGTGGATAAGATTTTATTGATGCCCAAGACATTACATAGCTCTACCATTACTTTCGAAATGAACTCAGAACCCCTATCCGTAGCAATTGTTCCCGGTATCCCATATCTCAACACAAAATTTTCTGCTAACGCTTTTGCTACCTCATTTGCGGATTTATTTTTTAGTGGATAAGCCTCCACAAACTTCGTAAGTTCACATTGAAGAGTTAATATGTAAACATTACCATTTCCGTCCCTATCAAGTGGCCCCACTATATCTAAATAAACCTTTTCAAAAGATGAAGATGCAGTGGTAGTAACTGTCATTGGTTCTTTAGTATGTCTGGAAAACTTTTGTTTCTTACACTTATCACATTTACCAACGTACTCCGCTACATCTTTCTCAATTGACGGCCAATAATAATATTTCTTTATATTATTCACCATCCTGCGTATTCCTGAATGACCACTCGTAGGTAAAATATGAAAATCATTTAAAACAATTCTCTTCTCATCTGCCCCTTCTATCTTCCGTACACCCTTCACTACACATATTCTAAAATCTCCACATATCGAATTACTATTTTCCTTCAAATATTTGGCCATTTTTGTAATAAAATTAACGTTATAACGATTTTTCAAAATAATAACTTCTTTTATGCCCTTTTCAATACAAAAAGTGACTATGTCTCTCGACAACTCGTCTCGCGATGATGCCGATAAAGATTCATAGTTTACGTAAATACTCGAGTTTTCTGGCACATACATTAAATTGCGCGACTTTGAAAATATTTTTTCACCATTAGTGTTACGTAACATCTTCTCCCACTCATTCAAACATATCTCAATATCATTTCCTTGTTTTTTAAGAACTTCCACGATCCTAGGGTGATCAGTCCTAGATACCACAGGGTCCGTATCACAAACATTTCGTTCTTCCAACTGTTTGTACTGCGCTCTCGTCATTACGGATATAGTTTTTTCACGCATGGTTTTCAAATCTTCACTTGAAATTACTATCCTAGAAAGTGCATCAGCTAATACATTTTCTTTCCCCTTAATATACTTGACCTCAAAGTCATACTCTTCCAAACATAAACGAAACTTAGTTAACCTACTTGATGGATCTGTCATGTTAAACAAGTATAATAGTGGCCGGTGATCCGTTTTCACAACGAACCTCCGTCCATACAAGTACGGTCTAAAATATTTAACTGACCATACTATAGCCAATAACTCCTTCTCTATAATTGGATAATTTAACTCACTCTTCCCCAAAGACCTACTAGCGTATGCAACGGGTTTACCGTTCCCATTACACAAAACACTTCCTACCGCATAACCCGAACTATCGGTTTGTAATATAAACGTGTTGTCTTCAGAAAAATTTGGATAATCCAACACTGGTGGATTCATTAACGCTTCCTTAAGCAACAAAAACGACCTCTCACATTCATCGGTCCAACCAAACACCACATCCCTCTTACATAGCTTATTCATAGGTATCACTATACTAGCAAAATTTGGTATGAATTTCCTATAATAATTTGCAAACGCCACAAACCGCTTTACTTCATCAACTGCCGATGGACGCGGATATTTCTTTATGGCTTCTACCTTTTCAGGATCTGGTGAAATACCTTCCGCTGAAATTACGTGTCCTAAATAAAGTATTTGTTTTTTCATAAATTCACATTTGGATGGATTCAGTTTAAGATTGACCTTTCTCAGGCGAGAAAACACTGACATAAGGTTTCGGTTGAGCTCATCCAAATTCCGCCCGAAAATAATTAAATCATCCAAATATATCAAACATTTGTCATAATTTAATCCTGACATGGCTACAGTCATTAACCTGCTAAAAGAACTTGGACTTATCTTTAACCCCATTGGTAATCTACACATCTGATATTGCCCTTTATCTGTCGTGAAAGCTGTGTATTTCCTACTACTTTCATCTAAAGCACACTGATAATATGATTGTGATAGATCACAGTGGCTAAAGTAAACTGCACCCGACAATGAATCCAAGATTTCATTAATATTTGGCAAAGGGAATTTATCATCCTGTATCTTTTCATTTAACTGCCTGTAGTCTATTACTACACGCCATTTTTTCTCCCCATCACGACCTGCCTTCTTGGGCACAACCAAAACAGGACTAGACCACTCACTAACCGCCTCCTCAATAATATTACTATCCAGCATCTCCTGCACTTGCCTATCAACCTCCTTTTTCTGTACATAAGGTATTCTATACTGTTTCCTGTAAACTGGAGTAACATTATCTTTCAAACGTATTGACTGCGCATATACATTCGTGACATCCAATTTATCTCCCGGAATATAAAAAATATCTGGATATTTTGCACATATTTGCTCAACTGACAACCGTTCCTCGGCATTCAAATAATCAAGATTAAGCAAAGAAAATATTTTCTTAACACGTTCAACACTTACTTCTGTTTCCGCAAAACTACAACAATTAAAATCACTTAACGGATAGACTTCTACATCGGACATACTACACACAACTTCCTCCGTGGTTGTGTTTAAAATCCTAATGAGCATCATCCCATTCTTAGGTCTAGCTACTACATTTGCTAAGAAAACCCCTTCGCGCAACTCCTTCCTAAACACTACACAATCTTCTGCTCTATTAACGGGCAAATACTTAACCATTTCACAACGCGGAGAAATAGTTAAAGAATAATTATAGGATTTAAGTGGCATCGAAACCGTCTGCTGCTCACGGTTCTTTAGAGATAACCTGTTCCCCGAAAAGTCTATAATACCACTATACATAAACAATCACAATACTATACAAAATGATAGGTCGGTCACGGATTACGGGGCAGAGATAGAGAAGTTAATGGTAGATTTGACTATTTCTCAAGCCGGGGAAAATTCGGGAGCCTATGAAATTTTGCGGCCTTTAAATGAGAAGTATGCGGTTAAAAAGTTTGCTGACGGACTTCGTAATCAGCGTCTTGGTACAATTATTACGGCACGGAACTTGACTTGTTTGAAAGATGCTATCAGGGTAGCGGAAGACGAAAATTGTGCTTCGTCGGGTCAAGTCATGACGTTCCAGCGGTGGTCCGCGGGTGGTAGTTTTTCTACGGGAAATAGGGGTCGTGGAAATAACTATAGGCGGCACGCTGTTGGTAATGGATACGCGCAGCAAAAAACAGCTGTTGGGCGTACGTACCAAAATGGAAACGTAAGGTATAGTAGTGGAATGCGCGGTCGTAGCAATAGTACTCATCGTGGACGGCAGACTCAGCGAGGTCGACAGCGCGTAGCGTGTCTAGAGCACGTGCGGGGCGATGCTGACTCAAGTGCAGTGTCAATGTCACGAAGTAGTGAAGGCAGACAATTGAATGAAACGCAGTTTTTTCGAGGCTAAGCATATTTTAGCTTGCAATAGTGTTAACTGGGTGAATTTTCTAGCAAATAATGTGGATTCGGAATGGTTAGTCGATACGGGTGCGTCGATATCGGCAATAAAAAGTAATTTCTTGAGGAATAATGCTTTGTGCTGTAAAGTAGTTAAGGAAGAATTAGTGATTAATGGTGTAGGGGGTAGTTTACGGGCTATAGGTTATGTATATTTGACGTTGGAGTACGAACAATGTTCGTTCGTGCATAAGTTTTATATATTCAATGATTTGCCATGTAGGTCAGTTGGCATATTAGGCCAGGATTTCTTGCAGGCGTATAGTGGGCGTTTGATTGTTATGTATAAATCTTGGGTTACCTGCTCATCCCCATTCATTTTCGGGAGTAAGCTAACCGCCGTTTTCAATGAAAACCTTTCCAACGCCATCTCTGTATCGGTTCCGGTACCGTTTTCAAACTTAATAGTGTCTAAATACAAATTTTCTATTTTACTCACTAGCTGTGCTAATTCCTCCGAAAATTTGCTACACTTAGAAACTACACACTTAAATTTACAATACAGGGCTTTTACCTCGCTTATCTTTCCCTCAAAATTTTTGCCTTTCCGCCTACTGGGACCTAACTTGACAATTGATTCCCTCAATAACTTAAGCTGTACAAACAGTGACGTTAACTCCACTTCCATTTAAGATTAATGTCTCTAACTGATAGATGACCGAAAATACTCGTCACTACACTTAAGTTCAAATCACATCACTTACTCCTCCTGTCGCTCCGCCAGCTCCCGGTCAGGCCATCTGCACAGCTCGCTGCACCTCACGCTGATTGATCTTCTCTTCGACCCAATTCTGATGACACCTCCTGTACAGCCGGACTGCCACGCCAATGATGACAATCGCCAAACACACGGCGATAAACAACAGCATCGCGTTGATGGTGGATATCTGCTCTTGTGTTACTGTCGCGGTATTTGAACCACCCGCTGCTGTCTGGGCTATAATAACCTCTTCCTTGGATGACGTGGTCCCCATGGCCTGTGACTAACCAACTGTCGAGAACCTGACTGAAGCCGACTGAAGTGACTCCGATGAGATCCCGGTCGGGCAACTATAACGCCGTCCAGTCGACTGGCAGGGTCGCCATGCGATGTGGAGGGAAGGAGGGGTTAAGTAAATACCATGTCGTGTACTTGTCCATGAGTCAACTGGAGACTGAAGACCCCAGACTCCCTTTATTAGTGTAATATATACCTAGTCCGTGCGTGACATATATCATAATATACCTATGGACATAGCTTATCTACCTTAACTTAAACTAAGATCTAAACGTGACGTACGTGACACACCACAAAATAATTTGTATGCTTACATAATAACCCATGTCGCCTTTGATACAGGTTTTTCCTAGTACAGGCATCATATTTTGTAATATCTAAACTATTTTTAAGATTTACGCACAGTATTTCAACTTTTTTTTTATTTTTTATCTCCATTGTTTCTGGTTTTAACTTGGCCTGTCGCAGTCCACTGCTGAACATAGCATAATCGGCCTATAATGTTCCCACTTCTGGTACACAGGTCTCTTCCTTGTGGGAGAGAGTGGGCCGTAATTCACAACGCGGGCCTAGTGTAGGCTGGACATAGGCTTCTCCTAAGAAGAGTCAAAATACACAGTTATCCCTCTTCATTCAGTTTGCCACCTTATAAGTTTTTGGCGTTATCTACATCGCCACATGCGAACTACGCATCAAAGACCTGACGTCACACAAAAATCCTGACGTTACATAAATCTTGCATCGCGCAATTAAAGTTTACCGTGCAATTGACATATATAAAAGAACCCGACATAAATCGTTAGTCAGTTGCCCGCCAGACACAACACCCGTCTGGTCGGAGGATCCTCCCTTTTCTATGGTGGATGAGTGAACTTTACATCCTGTTCCTCATACTCCTAAAAGTTCATCCGCCCACGATTAAGCAAGATAAATAACTACGATAAAACTAGTGTATTTTGTAATATTCTTAAGTTAATTTTCCCAGTTGATTCAAAAGTTCAAGAAAAATTTAAAACAGCACAATTGTATTAAGTGTCCCCGGAGAAATTATGCTCGCGGACGAATAGGTAACCGTCTTTGATAATCATTTGTTTTAACTTTTAAACTTGTTCCACGTCAATGAACTTTCTATTTCTGAGTTTTTAGGTTTTCTGGGGTGACATTATTTTATGGAAAGGAGCTCGTGGCTAAGTAATAACTGCCGCACGGGTCGATCCATCAGGTTAAGCTATGCATGGGTTAGTCCGTGGATGGGTGACGATCTTTACATATCGAGAGTCCTCCGTGCCTCAGAAAGCACGTTAAGCCGTTGGTCTCGGCTGTCATTCGTGGATCTTTGACAGTCGTTACGGGTCGTCAGAAGCTCCTTTAGACCATGACAAGAATGATAAGCAAGTACAAACAAGTTCCTAAGTGCTCGGCAAAATGACGCCACGACCGCGCCGCCACCGCGCCGCCACCGCGCCGTCACCGCGCCGCCACCGCGCCGCCACCGCGCCGCCACCGCGCCGCCACCGCGCCGCCACCGCGCCGCCACCGCGCCGCCACCGCGCCGCCACCGCGCCGCCACCGCGCCGCCACCGCGCCGCCACCGCGCCGCCACCGCGCCGCCACCGCGCCGCCACCGTGCCGCCACCGCGCCGCCCCCGCTCCGCCACCGCGCCGCCCCCACGCCGCCACCGCGCCGCCACCGCGCCGCCACTGCGCCGCTACCGCGCCGCCACCGTGCCGCCGCCGCTCAGACGCCGCATCGTTCCGCTTGATTAATTAAAGTATTAAAAAGCGCGTGCACTTTTTCAAGCAGCCGGTGATCAAGCGGAACGGCGCTGCGTCCGAGCGGTGGCAGCGCGGTAGGGGCTCGAAGGCCGGCGATAAATACTTCACCAGAACCTTACTACCATACCAAAGTGACTTGAACAACCTTCAACCCTTATTAGAACCCTATCATTCTAAGACAGGCATCCCCTACCAATTAACCGATAAACACAACTATGAAATTAAGCTCGTTCCAATAGTCTGACTAGCTACATAAGATATTCAAATGAGACTCAGTTAGAGGGCAATAGTAAGCGTTTTATACAAACATGAACTTTACTCTTATACGTCTAAAACCAGACTATTTATTTTAAAAAAAAACCTGGGTTGGTTCGGAAAAACCACTGGTATTGAGCGTAACAACTTTTAGGATAAAAGTTATTTTTAGTAAAAGAATTTGGCTAAGTAGCTCCACAATGAACTGTTATTAGATATTGTATAGGCAATATAATTCACTAATATTATAAATGCGAAAGTGAGTTGGTTTGTTTGTAACGCTTTCACGCTAAAACGGCTGAAGGGATTTGGATGAAATTTGACACATGGGTAGACCATGACCTGGTAAAGAATTTAAGATACTTTTTATCCCGATATTCCCACGGGATCGAGACTCACGCAGGTGAAACCGCGGGGTGCAGCTAGTAATTCATAATGATAAAGTGTACATACTATGGGTGTAGATATGCCCTCACCTTGTGAGATATAGTCACGTCAATAACTACAATCGCTACCTTCCATATTACGTGTTGTGTGTAACTGCCCCGTTGGTGTCTTGGTCTCAAGTGGACCTGCTGAGCATGGGGTCCATGGTAAGAATCCCGGGTCGGGCAAAAGAGGGTTTTTCCAGTAGGAATTTCTCAGTAGCAGCTCGGAGTTTGAAAGTTGGCAATATGAAACCCCCTTTTTTCGGATAGCACGTAAAGCCGATCCTGCGCCTGATCACTCCCCGGTCAGTTTGGATTGCCGTCTGACTATTCAGAGGGTAAAGGAGGTAGTGCATCTGTGTCTGCGCAAATACTTGTGCTCTATAATATCTCAAATGTGTTTAGATAATTTCCGCAATTTCTCCATTTTTTGTTGAGTTAACTGCAGCTGTATTGGTACGTCCGTTTTCAGCGTTTCTTATTATTGTTCTTCATTTTGCAAGACACTTACTCACTTTATCTCTCAAAGTCGAGCATATTAATGCTTTTCTGGTTTTGAGCAGGACTATATAATTTATGTCTTTTAGTAATTAGAAGGAATACTAACTAAACGCAGTGGTCTACGTTTAATTTTTCTATATTTCATTTATATTATACTTTCAGATCTTATTTATTTTTAATAAAGATCATGTACAGTCGAAAAAGCTATTTGCTAAATACGTAAAGATATTCATCTTTATTGTGTGTGTAACTAAGAGAGTGATGTGAAAGAATTGACTCAGCACACTTCAATATTGTTTAAAAGTTGTTGAAAGAGTTAGCTACCAGCACGCGTAGCATGACAACCATAGAAACGGGTTTTCTACGGGTTTTGTCAAAGTCAAAGTCAAAGTCAAAGTCAAAGTCAAAGTCAAAGTCAAAGTCAAATAATTTATTTCAAATAGGCACATAAAAGGCACTTTTGAACGTCAATGAAAAACAAACAAAGAAATAGAATTGATTCTAGTTGCCCATTCCAAAAGGTAGATTTCGTATGGAGAAGAATGGGCAAGAAACTCCACCGTTACTCTTTTCAAAAATGTTTACAATATTTTGTATACATGAATTATATAATTATAATTATATGTGAAGACCATGCACCCACAATAAGATTACTGTCCCACAAAAGGCAAAAAAAATAATTATAAATGGAGCAATGACAAATAAATCAGTTATGTGATAGGTACATGGTGCTCACATATTTACAAACATTGTAAAATATACGATATTACAATATTCCTAACATCTTTACAAGTAATACTAATAAATCAGTGCGTGATTCCATGCAATCACACAGTGTAAAAATCTATGACATACAAATAATAAAATATACAACTAAATTAGCAACCAGTTTGATTTTGTCCAGACTCTAAATTGTCCTATGGAGCAAGACCAGCATGTTTCCAAGCATTCTTATCCTGGATATAATCCTCTAATTTGTAATAAGCTTGTTTACAAAGTGTACTTTTTATATGAGTTTTAAATTTTCTTTCATTTAATTGCAATATATCACAAGGTATTTTGTTATAGCATTTAACGCAGTACCCCATAAAAGATGTTTGTACTTTAGCTAATCTGAAAAATGGTTGATCTATTCTATCTTTATTTCTAGTATTAAAATTATGTCTGTCACTTATTTTCTTAAATAGATTTAAATTTTTTCTTACATACATAATATTCTCATAAATAAATTGGCAAGGTACCGTCATAATATTAATCCTTTTAAATAGTTCCCTGAGAGATTCGCGGCGACATAGATTATAAATGGCTCTGACAGCTCTCTTTTGCAAAATAAAGATGGATTCAATGTCAGCAGCCCGACCCCACAGTAAAATGCCATACGACATAATGCTGTGGAAGTAACTGAAATAGACCAAACGCGCGGTTTCTACATCTGTTAACTGTCTTATCTTTCTGACAGCATAAGCGGCCGAGCTTAACCGCCCCGCAAGAGATTTTATATGAGGTCCCCACTGTAATTTCTCGTCTAGCGTGATACCCAGGAAAACTGTTTCATTAATAAACTCTAGTTTTTCTCCATTCAATATGATGTCACATTCGCTACTTCTAACATTAGGTAATGTAAATCGAATACATTTGGTTTTTTTTTCATTGAGTACCAAATTATTTACCGTAAACCAATCTTGGACCTGAAGAATAGAGCTATTCACGTCGTCAAGATTTTGTGATCGTCGATTTATTTTAAAAATCAATGATGTGTCATCTGCAAATAACACCATCTTCGGTTGATTTAGAAGTAATTGGGGTAAATCATTAATATAAACTAAGAAGAGGAATGGACCTAATATCGAGCCTTGAGGAACGCCCATTGCCATTTCAGACCCCAATGAGTTTACGCCGTTTACTTGAACTTTAACTTTCCTATCTTTCAGATATGATCTCAGTAAATCAAGAGCTGTATTTCTAACCCCATAGTGCTCTAGTTTCAGCAGAAGTGTCTCATGGTCGACGCAATCGAACGCCTTCGAGAGGTCGCAAAAGATTCCAATGGCATCCTGTGCTTCTTCCCAGGCGTTAAAAATGTTCTTTATTAGGGTAACCCCGGCGTCAGTGGTACAACGCCCTTTGGTGAAACCGTACTGTTGTTCATGAAAGATGGAATTTTTATTGAAGTGACGTAACATTTGATTGAGCATCAACTTTTCAAACACCTTACTGAGAACTGGCAGAATTGACACAGGCCTATAATTGTTAGGTTCCTTACTATCACCGGATTTGAACAAAGGAACTACTTTGCTGTGTTTCATGAGATCCGGAAAGACTCCTTGGTCTACACTGGTGTTAAATATGAAAGCTAGATAGGGCGCAATGGTTTCGATGATAGATCTACAGACTTTTACAGACATTCCCCATAGATCTTCTGTTGATTTAATTTTAAGATCTTTAAAAGCTTTTATAACTGCCTGGGGGTTTGTATGCTGAAACCTTAACTCCAAAGGGCATGCCTTTACATTATTTCTAAGTAAGGCAGCAGAAAGCACGGGTGAGGAATTTAAAGCTTCAGTAGTTTTAACTGGAATATTACCAAAAAAGTTTTCAAATTCCTGAGCTACTTCTACATCCGAGTTGATTGGGCCATGTGCAGTCTCTAAATTAAATTCAGTACTACGCTGTTTTTTCCTACCTGTTTCATTATTTATTATTTGCCAGGTAGTTTTTATTTTATCATCAGCTGATTTTATTTTATTGCTAATGTAAAGAGCTTTAGCAATTTTGCACACATTTTTAAAAGTTTTAGAATATTTTGCAACATACTGATGAAAGGTTGTATTATTATTCATATGTTGCTTTAGGCCATAAAGTTCAAAAAGATTTTCCCTGCTTTTACGAATACCTGGAGTCGCCCAATCACTAAATAAGAACTTTGTGTAAATAGTTTTAGTCTTTAGTGGAAAAGTGTCATTAAATTGCTTGTTTATTAGTGAAAAGAAATCGGCGTAAAACTCATTTGGGTCACATATATTATTAAAACTCTGAACACATAATTTACTGGCCAAAGAATTATTTAATTTCTCTAAGTTTCTACATGTGATTGGCCTAAACCTTATTTGAATTTTTTGTAAAGGCGTGTAGGCGCAAAAAGTTATTGATTGTCCACTGTGATCAGATGGCAACTTATTTACAATTTGTTTCTGTAAGAAATCACAGTTACAAAAAATATTATCTATACAAGTGGCAGAAGAAGCTGTCACTCGGGTTGGTTCAATAAAAACATTTGACAAATCAAATGACCTAAAAAGGCTTAATAATCGGACAGTATTCGAGTTATTTTCTAATAAATTAATGTTAAAATCACCACATATGATTATTGACTTACTATTAACAATAAGTTTCTTTAGGACCTCTTCCATTACAGAATCAAACATAGATAGATTCTGGTAGCTTGGAGGTCTGTATACGCATACTATAACATGCTTATCAAGCTCAACACAGGACAATTCAATGGTGTGTTCAACAGACAGTCCAATGATGTTGTTCCGTTTTTTTGTCGACGGAAGAATAGAGAAAATGACAGATAGTGTTAGTGATAGTGTCTATTCTTCCGTCGACAAAACCCGTTTCTATTGTGGTCATGCTAAGCGTGCTGTTTATCAAAGAGTTGACGTACATACTTTTTTCACTACTTTGGTATTACAACAAAAAATCTATATTTTAAAAAAATTAAATTTATCCTTTGTAATAACTCTTACAAAACTACTAACAAAAGAGCAATAAATTATTAATTTGAAAAAGCCCACTCGGCTATCATAACGTATGATTCTGTAAAAAAGAAGTAACGCTTCAATGTTTTATAAGGGTTAACAGCTGTCTTGGAAAATAATGTATTACTAAGATAAAGTATTTTCGTAATAAGCTCGAGTGGGTAGTTATTTTATTATGCTCCAAGAAAAATAAGTAACCCACGTATATTTTATTATGATCCCAATTAGAGTGTGATACGGCTGAGTATGAGATCGATGCCCAGATGAAACAAACTATAATTAATGGATGTGCTCGTAAAAAATTTGAATAAGCACAGTCTCTGTTCACCATTTAATGGATATGGAGAACAAAAACGATTAAACACAAATTGTATCACTAACAGTGTAGTGTTGGCCCATGACCGGGACTTACTTAGCTATAGTCGTTGGTTTAAATCCATGCAGGCACTTTACGTTTTGCTAATAATAATTATATTATTATCATCTCCACAGCTCTTAAAACGGCGACGCACAATCGTGCGGAAACCAGCATTTCCTAGAAACTAAAATTCGAAAATAAGTGACTTCTACCACCCCGCATTGGGCCCGCGTGTTGAATTAGGGCCCACTCCCCCACTCACTCTCACTCCCGCTCACACTCACTCTCATATAGAGGAGGCCTGTGTCCCAGCAGTGTGAGAATATTATAGACCGATTTATGTTTTAGCTAGATACCTACTACCACCAGTCTTACCACGGGGTATCGTATTGCCCAATGACTGGGTTGTGGAGGTCAGATAGGCAGTCTCTCCATGTAAAATACTGGTGTTCAGCTGCGTCCGGTTAGACTGGAAGCTGACCCCAACATAGTAGGGAAAAGGCTAGGCAGATTGATTTTTTTTTGCTAGATACCTACTAGCAGGTACACAGAAAGTAGGTAGCGAAGAATGTCTAAAATACTTCCTTAACAAGTAATTCCGAAGAGAACTAGCTGCACTTTGACCTATTTAAATTGTTATTGGCGCCCAGAGAGGGACCACTACAAGATGGTAGATAATTATAGTGCCTCTACTCTGCACTTAAGTAAATGGGAGTACGTTGCTGAAACTATGTTCTTAGTTTGTCCTGAATACTGTGACGATTCGGTCGAACAAGATTGCTAAATTCTAAGGCATTGAGTGAATAAAACCTTAACAATTAATAAAAATAAGTAAATGAATTACTGATGCATCAATTCGGATAAGAGCTAGAGAATGATGTTGAATAATGGTAATATAGCTACTCACACTTAATGAAAAAAAAACTTCCTGCAAACCATTCTACCAATTTATTAAGAAATACTTATTGGCGCCCAACAGGGCTTGTGAGTCCCTCTTGGGCGGCAATAAGTATTTCCTAGAGATCTAATAGGTTCTTTATTGAAATAAATTCTTTACGTAACAGACTATTTCTCGTCTTTTTTATATAATAACATATTTCCTTCTGTTTAACAATAGCCGTTATTATGAAAGTAATAAACTCATAATTTGAAGGTAGTAAGCAGATAACAAAAAAACTTCGTAATAGAAATCAAAAATTATTTTGTGTACTTATGAACTTATTAAATTACTTTAACAAGCTAATGCTTGATATTAATATTGTAGCTGCTATGCTTATTTGAGAGATATGACACTAAAATATATTATTTCATACAGTTATTACTTCTTTATGCGATTTAGACTTTCTCTCTGGAGAAAAAAGTAATGAAATTATTTGAAATAATAGATATTATCAAAATAACGAGGTTAACAAAAGAGTTGGTATTTTATTTACATAATACTGGCAAGAAGTTCACAACTTTTGGTCTCACTGTGGGCGCCAGTAACGATTGCTAAGTAATTACTACTCAGACAGTTCTGGAACACTTTCTTTTATTGTGTTTGAGCTATTTAATTGCTCTTGAAGGTCGGTTATTTATTGAATGCTTATCCATTGGAATGATTAATGGTTCGAATATTACGAAATCTTTTTTTTTTAAGTATAAGTTTCTTTTTTTTTGTCCCCCAATTTGGAAGCTTTTAGCTCTGATCTCACCTGATGGTAAGTGATGATCAGGCTGAAGGTGGAAGCAAACTTCACCCGGAATACTCAACCACAGCGGAACTGGCTATCTTACAACTGCCGAAACACAACAATGCTGTTAATATTGTTGTTATGGCCACAGACTTAGATAAGATAGTGGAAGCTAGCCAGGCGGACATAGAACAAGCCCTACCATAAATAAAAATTTAATTCGGTCATTATCGTACTTGTAGTTTTTTTTCAGCCTTTTTCACAACAAAACCTTCTGGGACTCTAATGTTACAGCACTTTTTGGCTCATTGAATTTTAAACCCTGTCTTGGGAGTAGGCGAAATTCTTTTTGATCTAAGAGTCTTGTGTCCCAAAGACGGTGTTCCTTTTGAATTCTGAAACCGGAGGTGAATTATTTAATGCAGAGGTCGGAACTTTTCTTGTTCTGTGTATTGAATATTATTCTAAAACGAAAATTCTATATTGCCTAAAAGTATATAATTTTCATTACGTATTCGTATAGTGTGTTGAAAAAATAATACAACTAATTTGGTACGACAGAAAAATATTATCATGAAGATAGGTACCTCAAAAAATATTTTAAGTATTAAAAATTAATATACATGCAATCATTATTTTTTTTATCAGATTATTCTACAAGCAACATAATAACTTATATAGATAATTGCTTCATATTTTGCACTAAATGACCAAGGTTGTTTCATTGCACTTCTCTTTCTTTTCTATGCAGTGTGACAGTGACCGCGTTTTATATGTTGTCAGCCTCTTAAGTATCCAGTGCATTCTGGACAGTTGGACAGTCTTGTTTTGCATAGTTTATGTACTTAAAAGGGTACAGGTCAGGGCAGTTAATTGTTTATTGATACACTACGGCAAATTGCCGATAGATGATATAGACATAACGTGTCACGTCATGTCAAAAAATGACTACTGGTTATGATTTGAATATAGGGACAATTTGACAAACGAATATTTACAAGTTTGTAGTTAATTTGTTTAAAAAATGATATCCTCACTAGCTGATGCCCGCGGCTTCTCCCGCGTGGATGTCGGTTATTATATACCAAAATCTGCCTCGAGAACCACTCTATCGATTGGTGAAAACAGCATGAAAAATCGGTGCAGTAGTTTTTGAGTTAATCGCGAACAGACAGACAGTCAGACAGACAGACGCGACGGAGGACTTTGTTTTATATTATTATGTAGTGATAGTGATTATATTATTATTACTTGCCATAATACTAGGGTCCCATTCAAACCAATTTATTATTACATAGTCTTTAGTGTACATATCCCTTGGTATTCGGTCCATCATTACGGCTGGCAACAAATCAATTAGCCAGTTAATTGGTTGCACGTTCCCAAATGAATATCAGATAAATTGGTAGCTTTTACAACTTTATTCACAATCATGTTGTATTGGAAAATACGCGAATTGAGTTAGCAATATATAGAAGTTGTGTAATACAGTTGTTTCATAGGGTTTTCTATTACTTTTTGGAACGAAGTTTAATCCAGCTTGCGAACTGGGAGGAATACGTTGAAATGAAATGAAATTGTTTATTCTGTTAATAGGATATTGGAATCACTTTTACACTTCATATTCAAAAATATTAAAAATAAGCTAGATGAGGTCGGCGTTTCCTATCTGACTACTCGGAGAAGAAACGCCGAAACAAACTCGGAGGTCGCAGTCTCTTTTAGAGTCGAGCGTTAAAAAGCATTAATACTTGCAACTATCTGCTTCTAATTCAAAGAGAAAGAAAGTGAGAGAGAATGCCAGCAGAAAAAAACAAAAGAATAAAGTGATTACAGTGTCATGGAATAAAATTGTTTACATCGGCCCGAGTACCTACACTGCATGCCGGAGAGAGAGAAAGTGTGAATTCGGTCAAAATGAAAATCCAAGATGGCGACTTTGAAAATGTTCAATTTTTCAGCATAGGTATCGTTGTCATGGTTTTTGAGGGTGCTAAAGCCGATAGTGAGGTCAAAATGTAAATCCAAGATGGCGGCTGCGAAAATTTTGTTTTTGTTTTATATTATACGTGAGAAGGAACTTCGTTCCTGACGAGGGCCCCCCGACCGCACGAGTTTTTATTTTATTTAAATAAATTTTTCATCTGTTTAGACGCCTACACATTTTTTTTGAGGCCAGTGATATTATCCTTATAATAGTGGTTGGCATTCTCATCACCAGCGTCTGTCTAGCCTTCTGAGGTCGGCTTCTAGTCTAACCGGATGTAGCTGTATACCAAAATTTTACACGGAGGGATTGCCTATCTGGCCTCCAGAACCCAGTTACTGGGTAGAGGTTCGCATAATACAATGTCTCAGACTGAGTCAAAATTGTGTACAAGACAGATTTCTAAGAAAATATTTATAACCTAAATATACAGTTTTCTTTAAATAAATTGAACTATAAAGCCAGACACAATACAATGGTGAATTTTTATGTTATCTTTTTGTGTTAAAATTGAAGCTTAAAGATAAAAAAAACAATCTTTGTTACAATTTGCAATGTCATGGCTTTATTTAATGAGATCATAATTAATTTGTACGCCATATTATACCTACCTACACTGTCCGTCAAAACTTAGTACCACACTTCTAAAATTGTAATAACTTTTAAATTACACAAGATATATTTTCGAAATAAAAAGGATTACAATTTTTTTTTTTTTAATAAAAACTTTATAGCCGATAACCGTCTTTTAAGGAATGGCTGAAAAAACTTTATAAACAAAAACACTCCTTTTCAAATTGTTGCAATTTTTTACTTTTTTATTTTCACATTTATTTCTTGATCGATGAATTTTGATTCAAAAGCCAAATACCAGTATTAAAATGCAATGAAGGCGTAAAACTGTAGTTATAAAAGTTATTTGAGTTTTTTGCCTGTAAGTTAAAAATGGCTATTTTTTTATTTAAGTTAAAAACGTTACTTATGTATAATTAACTATAATTTCTAAGAAAGCTGATGAAATTTGCTTTATAACGTTTTTAATTTTAAAACTCTGGCTTCTACAGTTTAGGAAAAATTGCAATTTAAAAAGTGTGGTACTAAGTTTTGAAGGCCAGTGTATTCACTCAGGTTATACTAATCTACACTTATTATGGGAGATGCGCTAAAGTAGCCTGCGAAATTAAAATTTTCTCACGTTTTTTGTCATTTGCAGGTCAGTGTAAGGTTGTATCTTGATTAAAATATGATTTGCGACCGTGTGTGCGCAAATACAGATGTACTCTCTCTTCGTTCACTCTCATAGTCCGATGGGACGGCAATCCGACACGACCGGAGAGAGATCAGGCGCCAGGACCAACGGCTTAACGTGCTTTCCGAGGCATGTGTTTTCCGGTGTTATTTGTATTTTCCATTAGGAATTTCTTAGTAACATCCCGGAGTTTGGAACTTGGCGGTGTGACGTTATAAAATATAATAAAGAAATCTCGCTGTTTTGTCGAGTTGTAAAAATCCATGCGAAGCAGGGGCGGTTCGCTGGTAAAGTTATAATTTGGATTGGGGATAAGGTATGAAATTACAGAGAATTCATATTCAATAATTAAATTAATAATAAGTCCGCCTTGACGACGTCATAAGTGCAAATGCCAAATATAAGAAACAGCGGCAAGGCTATGGTATGTAGGGAGTAAATCACACGTGTTACTCACATCAATCGAACAGATTACGTGTACGAGTAACTCTGGATGTTTAATTTGTCTGTCTGTGGTGTCTTGTTTATACCTTTTTAGTCGTAGTTGGTTTTAGTTTTTATTAATTTTTTTTTCATTTGTTTTCAACAACGACTCTCAAAGAAACCAATTAATATCTCAAGGCCTATCTTTCATATTAAATAATATAATATTAATCAACCCCATTTTCTTTTGTTAGACAACCCTACACACACGTACATTTAACTCGACTTGACATGACGTGACATTCACATGTACTCGGTACAAGTATTCCAGTAAAATTGCTGCTATATTAAATGTAAACTGACATTTGTATGTGGCTAACAATAGGCCAGACTCTTGACATGGCTGTCAGACGATGACATTGAGAATTTAGCATACAGCGACGTACTTCTTAAGCCGATATGAGGAGCTACTAAATAAGAACTGACATGTGTATGTGGCTAACAATAGGCCAGTCCCTTTAGGCTGCCTGTCCATTGAAGCGGAGTGAGGCAGCGGAGCGGAGCGGAGCGAGGGAGTAAATGCCGAGCGGAGTTGTGACCTATGTCTGTCCATTGATGCGGAGCAACGTAGTGCGGAGCGGAGTTGCGGACTGTGCGGAGCTAGGCCAAGATCACTCGACGCGAGATCAGTTCAGTTATACGCGAAATGTCGCCGACAAACGATTTTTTCCCGCTCCACTTCCTCGCTCCGCTTCTCCACTCCGTTTTATCCCTCCGCTTTCCGGTTTTGTATGATTTTTTTAACTAGCTAACAAATCCCTGTCCACTAAGCAGACCGGAGATTTTATGCATTTCCATTGGTTAATACTGGCACATCTCCGCTCCGCTCCACTTCTCTCAGCTCCAGTGGACAGTCACCCTAAAACGAGTATAGTTAAGTACTTGGACCGCCTTATAAACCCACTGTTTTACACTCTAAGTGCCTTTTTCTGCCTTTTTCACAAGCCCTTTTAGAACTAGGTATTTTTTTTTTTTATTTGTCTTTCCCGTTTTTTTTATCCTAACCAAAATATACTTATATTGCCAAAATGCCAACGAAAGGACAAAGTTACTTTGAAAACCCCGATTTCTTTCATAGGTGCAAAAAATAAATTCATTGCAAACTTGACCCCACATTGAGTAGGGTAGCATCTAGGCTGACTACAATACAAGATCATTAATTTTAAGCTAAAGTAAAACTTGGCACAAGAGAAGAGGTCTTTACGTACCACAGTATATTTAAGGACAGTACAGAAACTACGTAGTAATCGTTTGAAACGGCACACGCAGCCAGACACGCTCATTGACGAGACCGCAAAGTGATTGTCGCGGTGCTGTCAGTTGCGGGTGCCGTATCGAGAAGAGAGGACGCCGCCATCTTTTAAAAAATGGAGGGAAGGTAATTATTTCAACAAATGGGCCTAGTTTCCATACTGGCCATAATTATACTGTGCCTATACTCAGTAGTGGGTGAAGTTGGGCGTGCATGAAAGTGGGATTTGACAGCTCTTAGTATTAGTCCCTAGAGTGACGAGAACAATGCGTGACCACTGTTTAATAATTATATTATTAATATATTAGTTCATAGTGACGCGTCATAAGCACAAAGGTTTTAATTTATTTATTGTGTGTGTTTGGAACTGATTGTTCGTGAGAAAAATTAAATGTGGAATGATTCTGAGTTACTAGTAAGGTGATCAATCATGCTTTGTGTGATTTAACAAAAAATCTTCACTTTTTCATCCATTTTCTTCAATTTACAGCTTCATTCAATTGTTATAACCATTAAAAGAGCATCAATCAATTTATTCCAGTGATTTTTCTTTGTTTCGTTTTAGATTTCGAATTAAGTCTGTCTAACCATCTGTCTACCACGGTAACACATTAAAACTGCTGAATCGATTTTGATGAAAAACAAATTATAGCTTTTACTTTTTAATTATGAGCCATTGAAGTGCATGTTAGCAAGTTTTCTGTTAGAAACTAATTTCAAAGATGAGAAACCGTTTGTACCATTGGACGACTAAAAAAGTACATTTTAACTTGTGTTTACTAGCAGCAAAATTGCGTTTTTTAAGGCTCCATACCGAAAGGCTGATGTGGCTGCCAACAGAACAATTTTTTTTTTAGGGATCCTTACCTCAAAATGAAAAAACGATAGCCTTAGAGGATTACTCGTGTCTCTGTGTCTGTCTGTCCGTCTGTCGAAGCCAATTTGCTCCGAATCCAATGAATCGATTAAGTTGAAATTTCGTAAAAATATGTATTTCTGTAATCCAAACACGGGCGTGTAACGAAAATAAGTAAATTTTGAATAAATCACTCACACACAATACATCACCTTTGGGGGGCAAATTATAAAATTAAAGTAAAAAGTTTTGCAAACTGTACCGTGTGACATATCAAATGAAAGGGCTTATCGCGCGGATCTCAAATATATTTTTTTTAATAATTTTAAAATAAATATTTTTAAGGTTATTAAAGAAAATTGATGAAAATTGTCAATTTTCCCCTTTATCTCTGAAACTACAAAATTTTGAAAAAAATACAGAGAATTCTATACAATATAGATTATATAACAAGTTCTATACAATATAGATTGCCTTTATGAAGTCTTTGGTCTTAAAATAACATGGTAAATCTCCCAATATTGTGTGTCCAAACTTACATTTGCAATTGGAACGTATGGCAGAACAATTGTTTTTCAACTAACATGTTAAGTTTGTTTCCGGGATAAAGTAATCCCAACTACGGAACCCATCATTGTGCGTGATCTGACACGCACGCACTTGGCCAGTTTTTCAAGACTACGGCCGCGTCTTCCCAAACTCCGCGACTGTTGCACGAACATGCAATTACGAAAATGGCTTATCATTATTCAGGTAAATGATCGCGTATTCGCTCGACGGTAGCGACTTGATTGATCGCGCGTTTACATAATATATTATGTCATATTCATATAAGCTAGATACAGACATTAAATGAACACGTGCTGAGAATTTCGTCGTCCAAAATTTCACAAATAATTATGCAACTAAACTATTCACACAAAATGATATAAATATAATCTAAAAGCTGAAGTTTAATTAAGCATGTTTATGCCACTAAAATTATGCACGCGCCATGTTTTCATGAAATTCTCTCGTCCCGAAAATGTTAGCTGTGTATAAAAACAGTGAAATTTATCCTTACAAGCAACCAAAGAATAAACAGATACAGAAGGTCGGCTCCTAACAAGCGAAAACGCACGCACACAAAGACACGCTTCACGTACAGCGAGTGCAATCGCACTCGCGACCGGCATTCTGTTTGAGATCACCGCACGTAAAATATCAACAACGATACGAGAAAAATACATAATTATAAAATTGCAACTTAATACAAATATCAACTTTAAACTCATGCAATCTAAGTTGATGTTTCAATGGAAACGCTATCAATAAACGTCATTTATAATGATTGTAGTTGCAATGGAAACTAAACCATACGCAATTAAATTAAAGTATTTAATCCCAAAAAATGAAATTTATCTCGTCTCGCTGGTGTTAGTTCATGCGTATTATGTGCGTGCGCCTGTTTTCGCTGGTCGTATGCAGCCAACCTTCTGTAGACACTATTCTGGGAAACAACTGTTCAAATTAATTACTCGCGAGGATTCGTCGTAAACATCTGTGAAGAGAGCGACATGACTAAAATTGCATACCTACTTTGCAATTTAATGTGATGTAACCGTGCCTTTTGCGTGTGTCAAAGAAGTTCATGTTGGCTTTGCGACCTTAGCCAGAAAACATGGCGGGAACGACGCGGTTTCAGAACCGCGCGGATTCCGCGCATTTCTTCATAATGAGCATCTACATATTCGTTCAGACGCTAGAGGTTTGTCTGAGGCCTGACAGGTTTTTCGTTGTGTAGCTAAAACCAAAGTGTAATACAGGTTAAGTGTTTTAGAAATAAATAATATCTTAGGAGTATGAGGAACAGGGTGTAAAGTTCACTCATCCACCATAGAAAAGGGAGGATCCTCCGACCAGACGGTTGTTGTGTCTGGTGGGCAACTGCCCAAAGATTGATATCGGGTTCTTGTATAAATGTCTATTGCACGGTAAACTTTAATTGCGCGATGCAGGATTTATGTGACGTCTGGATTTTTGAGTGACGTCAGGTCTTTGATGCGTAGTTCGCATGTGGCGGTGTAGATACCGCCACAAAATTAATAATATATCTGTCCCCTAACTAAAAGAAAACTAAACATATTATTATGGCTGGATATTGTTGCTAGAGTTTACAAATGCATTGTCATTATCATTTTCGAAAGACGTCTACTGCTGGACATACAATACCCTATTGCCAAGTCGACCGGTTCTATGCTGTTCGCATTTAGCCGATTCCCTTGTCTACCAACACCCTAATTGCGTAATAGACGATCTATCAGGGGGCTTAGACAAGTGACAATCGTTTCGAAAGCGTTTCGTATTTTTACAACGACTTTCAACAGGATTGACATACGCTTTTCGATAGCTTATGTCGGTCCTATACATTTTTGCCTTTTCCATCATATTTATCGCTGACAGAATGTCACTTTGTCTAAGGCTAAACAAATGTCTAATCCATTGCTTCTTAAATTCGTAAGTTACGTTGTTGAGCGGGTTTTTTTTTCAAACTTATGAAGCAATGGATTAGTTATTTGTTTCAAACCGATTCGAATTCTGACCGATCGTGCATTACGCAATTAGGGTGGAGGTCCTCGTTTCACCTTATCGACCTACCGAAAGCCGTACTGAGTCATATTTAAAACAGTTTTTTTTCAATTTGTTTAATTTACCTTCAAAAATTCACGTTCTTACTTTAAAACGTGACTTAAAATTGAGTATTTGGTCGCTTGTTTCTGAACTGTGTATCGTCACAATATCAATATAAACCGTTCTGATTGGTTGACCTATTTTCAACAACCAATCACGGTAGACATGAGAATCGACGATTGGACCGAATGAAACCCACGGGCCAGAAAGGTCACAGTTTGCAGTCGCTAAACTAAGTAGGCGATACATGACATGACATTTTCATTTGTGTGGTATTTTACATATGTGATCTTCTACCCTTTGCCGTGGGTGTTATCACAATGACACATCTGAAGGTCACAATACACACATTGCCTATACTCCATTGGTTTAGATAATTAAATAACTAAGTAAATAAATCGTAATAAAAGTAAAAAAACTAAAACCAAACTACGACAAAAAAGTCAACTACTAAAAAGGTATAGTAGTCACAAAATGTAAGAATCTATGATATACATAAATAATAAATTATACAACTAGATTAGCAACCAGTTTGATTTTGTCCAGAACTCAATTTCAAATAAATAGGTTGAAGTGAAAGCTTTTAAATCACTCCATTGCGAGTCACAGTATTACCGAGTAATTCGTTTCGACTTGGCTCGAGTTTATAACAACAAAATGTTTGAAATTTAACAAAAAATCAGTACCTAACAGATTAATACAGATCGATGAGCTTGTGGCTAAGTAATAACAGCCGCATGGGTCGATCCATTAGGTTAAGCTACGCTTGTCGGGGTTGTTCCGTGGATGGGTGACCATTTTTACATACCGAGACTACCCCATTCCTCGGAAAGCACGTTAAGCACGAAAGCACGCCAAGTCTCATAGTTACAAAAGCCGTTGGCCCCGGCTGTCATTCGGGGATATTTGACAGTCGTTACGGGTTGTCTGAAGCCCGAAAGTCTGATAACCAGTCTTGCTAAGGGGTATCGTGTTACCCAGTTACTGGGTTGTGGAGGTCAGATAGGCATTCGCTCCATATAAAATAATGGTATTCAGCTGCATCCGGTTAGACTGGAAGCCGACCCCAACATAGTTGGGAAAAGGCTAGGCAGATTGATTGAGTAACAGATCGTACAGTGCACATGGGACACGTTAAGATATATTAGGCTTTAAATAACTGGTGAAATTAAAAATATGTATGTAAATCTCTGTGTCTACCCTTTCACATGGGCATGCAAGCGCGATCTTTAATAATTATAAGCAAAGACAATAACTTTAATTTCGGAAGTCGTTTTCTTTGCTTTTCATATTTCGTTTTTTGCCACCGATTTCCGAAATTAAAGTTATTTTTCACTTTTCAGTGTTTTTTTTGGAAGTCGGTTTTGTTTTTTTTTTTGTAAAAAGTTTTTTATTTTTCACTTTTTAGTTGTGGTACCTACCTACCCCATACAAATTCGAATACCACTACCTGCTATGTAATTAACAGTGACGGATACAATTTTTTTTATTTTTTTGTAATTTGCTTTTTGTTTGTGCAGAATAAACAATTTTTCTTTTCTTTCTTTCTTTTCTTTACCACAACAAAAAAGAAGAATTATTAAAATCTATTCATAATTGGCGGAGCAATCGAGT
The DNA here is from genome assembly GCA_949152455.1 of Lithophane leautieri. NCBI lineage: Eukaryota > Metazoa > Arthropoda > Insecta > Lepidoptera > Noctuidae > Lithophane > Lithophane leautieri. The sequence continues at coordinate 5,033,652 of OX424486.1, forward strand.
AACAAACACACAAAAAAAAACATCCAGCGAATTGATAACCTCCTTTTTGAAGAAATCGGTTAAAAATATTGAACTTGACATCGATAATATTTCAATCTAAATTCAAATCAAATAAGCCAATAATCAGACTGAGCGCAGACGAGTTTTCTAATTTGCTCTAAAGAACATAAAAATACAACTGGCCAGTACATAAACGGGATACCATAAAATATTTACTGGTTACCTATTGACATCCACTGACCCTGGCAAGGGCTATACTAAAGTATAAGGTATTATTACCTCAGGATTTGAACACGTCATAAAACTTGATGAGGACACCGACCGAATGGTGTGTGATGTAAGTCATAGGCATTTGTCCCACCGCCGGCGAGGAAGCGACTAACTATCGGCTACTTTCTCGCTCAGGAAACGTACGATAGATATACATTCCGTGTAAACAAAAGAGATGCATATATTGATAGGCTCTTGTGATATAGGAACTCTTAGTACAAGAGCCTGGGCTACATAGATCCTGCCAGGGTTGCGGGAAAGTCCGAAAGGGATACCGGGACCTTGGCAACAGGCAAATGAAGGAACACGGGTGGGTTTTAGTCAGTAAAAGTCTGACACGACCTTCCGCTCCGCCCAGAGCGGGAGAAGTCATTGGATGATTTCCCAACCTAAAAAAAAAAAAAAAAAGGGGTACATAGATGTTTGTGCCTATGAAGTGAAAAAAAATAAAAAAAATTGTTGATCGCTGACTAGTCACACACCGCCAGCGAGTATTCGCTCCACTAGCTAGTCGCTGAGTGACAAGAGCTATCAAAGATACTACTCGCTCAGCGATAGGTACTTGCTCGCGATGCTCGCTTGGTGGTCAGAGTCAGAACTCACAACGAGAAACCGAGCAGCGTTCAAGCGAGTAGTGCGAGTAATCGCCTGTCGCACTCGGATACTCGCTGATAGCCCAACGACAAAACTATCGGCGCTACACACTCGCTGCGCATTGCTCGCGTGTTGGGATTCATCAGTTAAACTCGCAGCAGTGTAAAAGATACCCAGAGTATATTTCGTTCAACACAATGCTATGAAGGTAACACAGTACCAATCGTGCGCGAGAATATGCGTCGCATGACGTTGTTGTTCGTGTTATAAACGGAAGGAAAGATGGCGGCCGCTAGACAAGGCGTCGTGCTGAGTTCCGTCGGAGCTTTCTTTAAAAAATGGAGCATTCTTGAGCATGACATCAAAACGTTTCAGTTCCCCGTTGCAAACAAGTAATCTTTACTAATATAAGGTAATATTGCTCGTTTGAAAGCTAAATGTTATACTGACACACAAATGACTCACTACCAAGTACCAATGTAATAGGGAATATGCATGTGATTCAAATAAGGGTCAGGGATTTTTTTTCTATAAACTATATTACTTCGGAATCTTGCCTCCATCAATATTTTTTTGAATAATATTTCTGTTTGAGCGAGATATTAATTGTTATAAAGTGCCAAAAAACTGTGGGATATTCAAATACTTGAAAAGCGACGCTATTGGTCAGAGCGGAAGTGACGTAACAGTCTATGACAACACTCAAAATGTCAATGTGTTTTGTAGGAGTGTTTGACATTGACTTGACACTTGTTTGTTTGTTGTGTCACGTCACCACACCAAGCGCGCCAAATGGAGGGCGTTTAAATAGCGGGGTCGGTTGGATATTTTTAACAATTTCTTTAAGTACTTTTAATTACTTTTTTGCCGACGAATTTTTACTGATATTTGGCGATGTAAACTATCGAATAAAAATATTAAAGAAATACATGCATATTCCCTTTTGCCAATCCATTAATAACAGGAAAAAAAGTTTTACTGTCTGTCTCCTAGCTGCAAGTTTTCTGGAGAAAATAAAATAAAATGGCATAAAGATGTATCCTAGGAACTACTAACATTAGCACAATGCACTCAGACTAATATCCTGAACGCAGGTGACATTAAGAAATATTAGGTGCGAGCTTGTTAGGGGTGGCGGTTGGAGTATGAATGAATGATGTGGTAATGTGTGGATGAGTCATTAGTGCACACTACATTATCTCTCTCGCCGAAGGCTAGTCCGTCCGTCCGTTGAGATTAGCCGCCATGGCCGAAATACGGTCTGGAGGACTATATTTAATAGTCTTTAGGCCAGATAGATCCAGCGAAGTAGGCATAATGCACTTCAATAAGTTTTGCCTTGGGGCAACCATGGTTGCTCCCTAACGCTAAACTCGGTTTGTTCACGCGCTTGAGTCCTTCGTTTCCACCCTTCACGCGAACGCCACTTAATTAAATAATATTTTATTATTAAAAAAAAAATTATTCTCCTTTATGTTTTTTAACTTTTCTTAGACATTTTTTTTGGAAGTAAAGCTTTTATAAACTTCAAGAAAAATAAGAAAAACAACAAAAAATCATCGATTTAGCTTCGACTTGCGATTTTTTTTCGATCGAGTCATGTTTTCGATATCGTGTTTTGAACCACAAATAGACAAAGTAAATATAGTAAACTACAATATATATTTTTTTGCCTTTAAGCCAATCTAACAAATAAACAAACAAATAGTAATTGTTTAAACAATCACTGTACTTGTTTGTTTATTATTGAATCAGAGTGATATAAAATTGGGAATACCTGGCCTTAAACACTACAATTGCCTACTTCTGAGTGAGTGAGCTGGAACGCGAGAACGAGAAGTGGCAAGGGAGCGTTTCTGTATCTCAGAAAAATACTTATCAGCTGTAAAACCTATATTTTTTACATTGAACATAAGTGCAGTGAAGGGTTAATCGGCCAATAATTGTTTGCAGTGTAAACTAAATAGTATTATACGAAATTGAAACACTCGAAAAAGTGCCGGTCATAGTGGGTCATATTGACTAATTTCGCATACGCACGGAATCCTCGCAGTTGTGTGAACTAGTGAAAGGCGAAAGTCCTGTGCACGCGCAGTCAGTGCTACCAACATTGCGACGACGCAGAAGCGCGTTCCAGCGGCGAATCAGTGCGTCCGAGTTACATCTATGAGCATTTGTGAGTACAAACACGACGTTTTGTGTTCATAATAACACAATAACACACAAACATCTACCGCAAACAAGGAGAAAAATGACTTCACCCAACGATAATGTCACCTATCGCAAACCATATCGATCAAGTTCATTAACTAACTTGTCCAACACAACAAATAGTAGCGAGAAAGCGATATTTGATACCACGATGATGAGTATTCCAGATAGCTTACACGATAACAGCGACATAAGTGATCTACATGACCAAATAAACAAACTCACGATGCAATTATCGAGCGCCCATAATGAAATTGAAAATTTAAACATGGAAAACTTTCGCTTAAAATCAGATCTACAAAAAGTTATCAAAACAACAAATACCTATAAGAAAATATGCACAACACCATGCAGGAAAACTATATCAACAATGCATAACAATAAAACTCCAAACCAAAATAAAGAACGAAGCAGGCAAAACACTAATGAAACAATCATTAATGTACAACAAAACAATTGCTCAGAAAGTACGACTATCATGCACAATAAGGGAACACAAACAGTTTCTACACCTAACAAACTGAAGGAAGTACCTACCATTTCGTCCTCAAACCAATGCACACTACATAATATAAATAAAGAGCAGGCAAACATAATTACGAAGCCTAGGCAAAAAAACCAATTATGTATTCTAAGCAGCACCACAACTAGAGGGTCCGTATCTACAATCCGAGACGTATACTCAAGCTACTCTCATTACTGCCACTACATCAGGACAAACAGCAGTGCCAACGATCTTATAACCAATATTGAACATAAGCTAAAAGACTTCACCACTAGCGACTACTGCATACTCTTTATCGGGGAAAACGACATAAAAGAAAACGGTGACTGCATTAATCTAATAAAGAAAATAAGAGAATCTCTGCAAACAGTAAATCATACCAATATAATTATCTGTGCAGCCACCTATGTAGCAGGTGCTCCAATATATAATTACAAAGTAGATGTGTTTAACAATCTCTTGTACTCAGATATACAAAGCAACAAATACGCATACTTCTTTGATAGTAACTATGAGCTATCACTCGAGATGTTCTCCTACAAAACTGGAAAAATAACTAATTACGGAATGAGAAACATACACGACCGAATTATATGCAATATACTATATGATTTAGATCTAATTGACAACAACAAAACATCAAATAATAAACTTGAAAGCAACAGTTTTAGTAACCATGATCTTTTTCGTATTTAATCATATATTTGTAATGCACCAAAATATCAATGGTCTAATTAATAAATCGGATCTATTAGGTATACATCTAAATGAACTCTCAGAAGAAGGTAGGTCAGTAGATATCCTCTGTATAACAGAACACAACATGAAACATGGTGACAATCAACATTTACATTTAAATAATTATTCACTTGCGACATGCTATGCTAGACATGATAGAAACGGCGGTTCATGCATTCTAATAAAGAATACACATAAATTTGAAGTCATTGTTGTCAAAAAATGGGCCATACCACATCAAATAGAATGTTGTGCAATAAAACTTTCTTCGCACCCAATCACCATTGTCTGTATGTATAGACCACCAAATAATAACAAAGATAAGCTATCGTCATTTTTTGAGAATTTAGACATGATGTTAAGAGAAATCTGTCTAAAACATAATAATAACAAGATCATACTATGTGGGGATTTTAATATAGATATATGCAAAAATAGCAAAACCTCGGTCACTTTTCAAACTATATTACGCAGTTATAATCTGATTCTGGGTACTCGGTCACCGACACGTCTATGCAGTGGGACCTGCATTGACAACATAGTTCATAATATTAGAGGCAGCAAGTGTGAGGTTAAAGAATTAGCATTGTCTGACCATACAGCGCAACTGCTAAAATGTCGTGTCAAAAAAACGTGTACGCTTTCTCACTGGTTCATACATAAACGTGATTATAGTGACGAAAATATAAAAAAATTTAGAGAATGCCTTCAAAATTTAACATTTCATGATGTCTTTATGTGCTCTGATCCTAATAATGCATTTAATGAATTCCATGACCTTTATAAACTATTTTATGACCTATGTTTTCCGATTAATAAAATAAAGGTTTCGCTAATTAAAAAACCTAAATGGATAACACCGGGACTAAAAAAATGTTCCAAACGGAAAAGGGACATGCTATGGGAATATCGAAAGTCGCCTAGCTCAGAAAATAAAAACAAACTAAAAATCTACACTAACAGATTAAAACACATAGTCAAGCAAACACAAAAAGCGCAAAACAGTCATTTTATAGATACGTCTGAAAACAAGAGCAAAGCTACGTGGAGTATCATTAATAAACAGAAAATAAATTACCCAAAAGAAGGAATTTGCAGCATAAAGATTAACAATAAAGTTGAAAATTCTCCAGAACAAATAACGGAATTATTTAATGAATATTTTATAAATTTTAATCAATCTCAGAATGACATTAACTATAATAATACACTGACATTTGACACAAATCCTAATTCAATTTTCATGACACCTACGATACCCTTTGACATTACTAAAATAATCCAATCATTGAAGAATACTAATAGTGCTGGATATGACGATATTACCACTAAAGTGATTAAAGCTACGTCTCAAATTATTGCACCAATACTCAGTCACATTATAAACAACTGCATTGAGAAAGGCGTATTCCCAGAAAGGCTGAAAATTTCAGTAATCAAACCTTTGTTTAAAAAAGGTGACAGGCAAGATCCAGGTAACTACAGACCTATTGCACTTATTCCGGTCTTCTCTAAAATTTTCGAAAAAGTAATGCATAATAGTGTATATTCTTTCTTAGAAACAAACAAAATCTTAATTAGCGAACAGTACGGTTTCAGGAAAAATAAAAGTATTAATTCCGCAATATATGCGCTTGTAGAACATGTCTTGACTGGTATGGACAATGGAACTCCTGTAGTTGCATTGTTTATGGATATGTCAAAGGCATTTGACCATGTTAGCCATAAAATACTCCTAAACAAATTGGAAAAATATGGTATCAGAGGCAACATCCTTGAACTTGTTGAATCATACCTTACCAATCGGCAACAATTTACATGTATCAATAAAATCAACCCCCGTACAAAAACAGAAATTACATATCAATCCAAACATCGGGAATGTTTATGCGGGGTACCACAGGGCGGTGTACTTGCTCCATTATTTTTCATCATATATATTAACGACATGCCTAAACTCATTAACAATCCTATGATCTTGTTCGCAGATGATAGCACAATATTATTTAAAAGCAAAAATGATGACACACTTGAAAAAGAAATTAATGACAACCTTAATGGCATAATATCCTGGCTAACAGAAAATAACTTAAAAATTAATCTAAATAAGACTAACTACATTTCATTTGAACAAAAAACAAATAATAAAAAACCAGACGTTCGATATGGTAATACAAGTATTCAGGATACTGATCACACAAAATTCTTGGGCATGTGGATAGATAAAGGCATGAACTGGAAAATGCATGTTGAGGGCGTGTGTAAAAGACTTAGCCAGTGCTCCTATGCCCTTTATAACCTAAGGAAAATATCAAGTCAGGCCACCCTTTTAGTGGCATATCATGGTTATGTGTCATCAACATTACGCTACGGACTTATGTTTTGGGGAAACTCGCCAGACAGAGAAGTGGCGTTTAGGGCACAGAAGAAATGCATAAGGGCAATATGTGGCATACAAAATACAGAGAGCTGTAAGCCATATTTTCAAAAGCTTAAGTTACTTACACTCCCGTGTCTTTATATATATGAAGTAGCTACTTTTGTCAAATCAAATCTACATTTATATAATCGCCCGAAGAGCATACGCTACAAAAATACAATATGCATGACAAGACACAAAAAAGCTATATTCAGCAAAAACCTTTTAGGCATGGCACCCAAAATCTTCAATAAATTACCGAAACATATCATAGAAGCTAGTAATACAGATCTGTTCAAAAAATGGTTAAATGATTTTTTGATTGAAAAATGTTACTACACTATTAATGACTATCTTAATGAAACTTGCTAGAACTGCTATATCCGATTTATGACATTAGTAAAAACTTGACATTGCACTGAATTAAATTATTGAAATAAAAATTGTTATAATTATTACCTCTATGTTTATGTGACAATTAATTTGTTTGTGTGTGTAAAATTTTTGACTGTAATGAATAATCTAAAATATTGTTATTTTCTAATCATTCTGACATTAATGTTATTTTTGTAATTTGAAATTTGATAAAAACTGATTATAATCATCAATTTAATTTGTACGCTTAAACGCAAAACATAGACGGGACTCTTATATTTAATTGTAACACCATTTAAAAACCTATGTTTACAAATAAAGATTTCATTTTCATTTTCATTTTCATTTTCATTTTCATTTTCATTTTCTACAGGGTGAAATTGAATTCATGGGCATCCTCATACGGGGTCATTGTACTCATCATTATGAACAACTTTCACTATGGGAAAAACGCTGAAATCGCGAAAAAAAATCAACTGTTCCCTACATTTATTGTTCGCATAGCTCGTCAAAATGTAGGGAACAGCAGATTTTGTTTTCGCGATTTCAGAGTTGGTCCCATAGTGAAAGTTGTTCATAATGATTAGTATAATGACCCTTTAAAAGGATGCCCATGAATTCAATTTCACCCTGTATAGTATTTAATGACCTTCCCAGCTTTTAAATTACGTCACAGATTCGTTTCATCTCAACAAATGTCTTCTCGAGCATTCAACTAGGACAGTTAATTAACAGCGTCATTATAAGATACTTGAAACTTTTCTCTTGCCAAAAGTTATAAGTGGCCTGTATGTATGGCTTTTTTACTTTTAACATTGAATTTGGGACTCTATTTCGTTGGGTTAATGTTGGAAGTCAATTGTCGTGTTTTGTTTTGTATTTTTCAACCATAGAATATAATGTAGTAGGCATTTGTTTTTTGTTGAGTTGTTTTTAGTAGACCCGTGTTTAGTATAAAGGTGTGTCCAAACACATTTCTGCCGCGCTCCAGTGTGGACTAAACCGACGAATGTTTGCGCGGCAGTTCAGTTTGGCATGAAAGCGGTTGCGTGTGTCGTAGCTTTGCTTATAATTCGTCCAAACAAAATTACTGACGAATGATTGCTAGAAATGTTTGCGCGCGGCAGGTAGACAGAAGCGTTCGCGCGCGGCAGTCGTCCAAACACAGCGTGGCAGGCCGCGCGCGGCTGCCGGGTGTTGTATCTGGCGGGGCCCACCGATTGATGTTGGAATCTTGTATATATGTCTATCGCGCGGTAAACTCTAATTACGCGATGCAGGATTTATGTGGCGTCAGGATTTTTGTGTGAGGTCAGGTCTTTGAAGCGTAGTTCGCATGTGGCGATGTAGATGCCGCCACAAAACCTAACCTCTTTTAAAGAAGCCAAGTGTCCAGAAAATAATATTAAAAAAACGATATAAATCGGGAATTACAGCTTGTGTAAGTGTGTTGACTGTAGGCATAACCTCATAAGAAAATGTATGTATCAGGGTTTTAAAAGCCTATATTTACTTTCAATGTAAAGGCATATAGGTAATTTGAGTCTAAAAGCTTCGCTAGGTCTGCCTAACTCAATTGAAATCCTGCCTGTGAGTCTCTATTTTCTACATGATCGTATTTTGTCTGTGGTAGCCCTTTTCGTAACGGTTAAAAGGTAGCAATTTGGTTTGTGTATGTGTCGAGAATGTAAGGTTTGTGAGGTGAAGTAATACCATCAATATGCAAGTTGAGCACTGCAGTTCGAAATTTGAGATTAGATTGCGTAATGGAGTGGAAGGAGCTCGTGGCTCAGTAATAACAGCGGCACGGGTCGATCCATGAGGTTAAGCTAAGCTTGCCGGGGTTGGTCCGTGGTTGGGTGACCATCGTTACATACCGAACCTCCGCCGTGTCTCGGATAGCATGTGAGGCCGTTGAGCCCGGCTGTGTATTTTCTAATACATAGTTATGAAATGGGAACGTTCTCCAAAGATACAGAAAAGGAAACAAAAGCTAATTAGTTACTGGGAATTTCCCAGTACCAACTTATAAAATAATCTTCCATCAAATGGACAAAATGGTAACTTACCATTAAAAATACAAAATGGATACCAAATAATAATAATAATCATTGTATAAAGCTCTGAAATCCGAACCAAATTTATTTGTTCGAATACAAATTAAATATTTAAATAGTCGTATTTAAATATTTAATTTTGTATTCGAACAAATAAATTGGAACGTATCCCGTTACCCGTGGGATGCATTAATTTTTGCTTCGGAAATCGATTTATGGAATGGAAAGCGTCGGTTGGATTGAATTATCTAGATGCCACCGTGATATGTGTCAGTAAATATACAATTGTTGAGGAGATTTTTCTTACTGTTTGTGTTTTTAAAGCCCACTAATATGAACTTTGGGAAGACTAGAGGCTTAACCTACAACATGAAATAAAACCTGTTGTAAGCTAATGCAAGAAACATAAAGTTTTACAAGTGACGGTGGTTTTTTAAAACATAAAATAATGAAATAAATGATGTAAATAAATAAATCTTAGCTTGTTTCACGAAATCTCCAAACGCCTATTTGACACTTCCCGTGACCCAAGGGCTGGCTTTTACATTGGTCAGAGTATAAGCATTCCTACTAATATCCTACTAATCCTACTATCCTACTAATCCTACTATCCTACTAATCATACTATCCTACTATCCTACTATCCTACTATCCTACTAATCCTACTAATCCTACTATCCTACAAATCCTACTAAACCTACTATCCTACTAATCCTACTAATATTACAAATGTGAAAGTTTGTGTGTTTTGATGTTTGTTACTCAATCACGCAAAAACGGCTGAATGGATTTGGATGAAATTTGTCAAACAGATAGTTTATAACTTGGATTAACACATAGGATACTTTTTATCCCGATATTCCCACAGGATCGAGACTTACGCGGGTGAAACCGCGGAGCACAGATAGTTTTTTTATATTTTTAGTTATTACGATATTCATTGTGTTTTTACGGTGCCAAGCAGACGATTTTTTTTTCAAACTTATGAAGCAATGGATTATTAATTTCCTTTAAAATTCTTCGAATTATGATCGAATGAGTGTTGGCGTGCTGGAACAGGATAAAGAACTGGTTACTTAAAAAATTAAAGACATCTGTGTTCTTGCATCTGTCTACAAACGTAATAAAACCATTTATTTCATTTGGTGACTAGTAACAAAAAATTATTCATTTTAATTATTAACTAAGAATATTTTACATAAACTAATAAACTATGCTAACTAATTACATTTTAAAATAAATTAAATTACTGATTAAACCTATACAAATAAACAATTAACTAGAATATGGCGTCGAAAAATTCCTCCGCATCGCTGTCGGCTGGTAATGTACCCAAGAGACTGGCGGCATTGCCACGTTGTATGGCAATGCTTATACTCTGACCAATGTAAAAGCCAGCCCTTGGGTCACGGGAAGTGTCAAATAGGCGTTTGGAGATTTCGTGAAACAAGCTAAGATTTATTTATTTACATCATTTATTTCATTATTTTATGTTTTAAAAAACCACCGTCACTTGTAAAACTTTATGTTTCTTGCATTAGCTTACAACAGGTTTTATTTCATGTTGTAGGTTAAGCCTCTAGTCTTCCCAAAGTTCATATTAGTGGGCTTTAAAAACACAAACAGTAAGAAAAATCTCCTCAACAATTGTATATTTACTGACACATATCACGGTGGCATCTAGATAATTCAATCCAACCGACGCTTTCCATTCCATAAATCGATTTCCGAAGCAAAAATTAATGCATCCCACGGGTAACGGGATACGTTCCAATTTATTTGTTCGAATACAAAATTAAATATTTAAATACGACTATTTAAATATTTAATTTGTATTCGAACAAATAAATTTGGTTCGGATTTCAGAGCTTTATACAATGATTATTATTATTATTTGGTATCCATTTTGTATTTTTAATGGTAAGTTACCATTTTGTCCATTTGATGGAAGATTATTTTATAAGTTGGTACTGGGAAATTCCCAGTAACTAATTAGCTTTTGTTTCCTTTTCTGTATCTTTGGAGAACGTTCCCATTTCATAACTATGTATTAGAAAATACACAGCCGGGCTCAACGGCCTCACATGCTATCCGAGACACGGCGGAGGTTCGGTATGTAACGATGGTCACCCAACCACGGACCAACCCCGGCAAGCTTAGCTTAACCTCATGGATCGACCCGTGCCGCTGTTATTACTGAGCCACGAGCTCCTTCCACTCCATTACGCAATCTAATCTCAAATTTCGAACTGCAGTGCTCAACTTGCATATTGATGGTATTACTTCACCTCACAAACCTTACATTCTCGACACATACACAAACCAAATTGCTACCTTTTAACCGTTACGAAAAGGGCTACCACAGACAAAATACGATCATGTAGAAAATAGAGACTCACAGGCAGGATTTCAATTGAGTTAGGCAGACCTAGCGAAGCTTTTAGACTCAAATTACCTATATGCCTTTACATTGAAAGTAAATATAGGCTTTTAAAACCCTGATACATACATTTTCTTATGAGGTTATGCCTACAGTCAACACACTTACACAAGCTGTAATTCCCGATTTATATCGTTTTTTTAATATTATTTTCGGGACACTTGGCTTCTTTAAAAGAGGTTAGGTTTTGTGGCGAAATCTACATCGCCACATGCGAACTACGCTTCAAAGACCTGACCTCACACAAAAATCCTGACGCCACATAAATCCTGCATCGCGTAATTAGAGTTTACCGCGCGATAGACATATATAAAAGATTCCAACATCAATCGGTGGGCCCCGCCAGACACAACACCCGGCAGCCGCGCGCGGCCTTACACGCTGTGTTTGGACGACTGCCGCGCGCGAACGCTTCTGTCTACGTGCCGCGCGCAAACATTTCTAGCAAACATTCGTCAGTAATTTTGTTTGGACGAATTATAAGCAAAGCTACGACACACGCAATCGCTTTCATGCCAAACTGAACTGCCGCGCAAACATTCGTCGGTTTAGTCCACACTGGAGCGCGGCAGAATTTTGTTTCGACACACCTTTATACTAAACACGAGTCTACTAAAAACAACTCAACAAAAAACCAATGCCTACTACATTATATTCTGTAGTTGAAAAATACAAAACAAAACACGACAATTGACTTCCAACATTAACCCAACGAAATAGAGTCCCAAATTCAATATTAAAAGTAAAAAAGCCCACCATACATACAGGCCACTTATAACTTTTGGCAAGAGAAAAGTTTCAAGTATCTTATAATGACGCTGTTAATTAACTGTCACGTGTTACTCCGGATTTTTAATTTGTCTGTCTGTGGTGTCTTGTTTATATCTTTTTAGTCGTAGTTGGGTTTTAGTTTTTATTACTTACTTTAATTTTTTTTAGCTGCTACCAATCCCCCTGTAAAGATCGTTCCTGAGGGCATCATCAGCCTTTAATGTTCCCACTGCTGGGACACAGGCCTCCTCTCTGTGACAGGGAGTGGGCCGTAATCCACCACGTGGGCCCAGTACGGGTTGGAAGATGTCACATGTCTTCGAATTTTTGGTTCTAGGACATGCCGGTTTCCTCACGATACTTTCCTTCACCGTTTTGAAAGCAGTGGTGATGAAATAATTTAGTTATGATGTCAATAGTGGATTTATTATACGTAGAAAGTTTCAATTGCATAGCTCATATACTTTGGATTTTATTGATATCTAAAAAACCCCGATTCCGTCACTCACTGACTCACTGATGATCATCAAAATTCTTAGGGTCACATATTTTGACTAAGGTGTAGAGTTTGTGAAGTAAGGGCTTGTGGAGTTAGGGCGTGTAGAGTTCGAAGCTTGGCTCTACATCATCATCATCTGCCTAGCCTTTTCCCAACTATGTTGGGGTCGGCTTCCAGTCTAACCGGATGCAGCTGAATACCAGTATTTTACATGGAGCGACTGCCTATCTGACCTCCACAACCCAGTATCTGGGTAATACGATACCCCTTGGTAAGACTGGTTGTCAGACTTTCGGGCTTCTGACGACCCGTAACGACTGTCAAAGATCCACAAATGACAGCCGGGACCAACGGCTTAACGTGCTTTCCGAGGCCCGGAGGAGTCTCGGTATGTAAAGATGGTCACCCATCCACGGACCAACCCCGGCAAGCGTAGCTTAACCTGATGGATCGACCCGTGCGGCTGTTATTACGTAGCCACGAGCTCCTCAAGCTTGGCTCTACATAAGATCAGATAATTTATTGACAGAGCGAGTCATATGGTCTCGTCTTGGCAACATTTTACATGAAAATATTTTTGGTGGGATAATATCTTGACTAAGAAGGTTTTACACTCTCAGACAAATCGGCTTATGACATAAATCTCAATTAATTACAGTGGCTTCTCAGGGCGCTTGTGTGGTAATCCTTTACGCCAGCTCTAGAGTTTGGTCCCAATGTTAGCTCCATCGCCACTCGTACAGTGAATCGAGAAAATAACATTGGCTAGCAACGGATCCAATGCTATTTTCACAAGTCATGTTGGACGAGTGTCGTTGGGGCCAGAGTTGGGACCAACGTGTGAAGCCAGTGTTAGTTTTGATACATGGCTTTGTGCCAAGAATGGAAGGCGTTTGTCACTTCAGGTGATAGTCGCTGAGGCTGGCTAATGTACTTAGGTAGATAGTGCGACAAGGCGTGCTCAATCTTTGTCCACTTTTATAATTCTGGTAAAAAAACACTTTCCTCTCTCCTTAAACATCGTCATTAAATATAGCTCTTTCCTCCTGTTTCATGTTTATTATTGTATTGTTTATATATATATATTTATATAGATAAGTATATGCTTTATGTATATGTGTATTTATTGTATATGTAAATGGTACACCACTGACTACCTGCAGTATTATCTCTCCTTCGCGCTTTAATCCATCCAAAGGTTGTCTGTAAAAGATCGCTTTTAGCGATAAGACCGCCCATTGTGTCACCCTATGTTAAATTTCTACATCTGTTTCTGTATTTTTTATGGTGTACATAATAAAGAGTATTCTATTCTATTCTATTCTAGTGCGTTTGCACTGATTTACTATCCTTTAATATCCGGCTTACAAGTGTTTCCGATAACACCGTACCGATAAATCTTTGTTTTTGAAGTTATAAGGTCACTTTATGTGTGTCATCATCATCTTCATTCGCTTCATCTTAATACTTCATTCGCGCAAAAATATTTCCTATTTCGTGGTGGCGAATTGTACAATAAACTAAATTAAATCATTAATATAGCCAACTGTCGTAAAAACGAATGTAAAAATAAATAAATTAAATTATTACTAACTTTAAATTATAAGGAAACGGAAAAATTATTTGATGTAGCAAAGTAGTAGCTATATTACCTATATTTATCTATGTACTGTATACTTTATTACCTTGATATATATTAATATCATATAATATATAATTTACCCTATCTATATACACATGATATTTATATGCACACACTCATGCACGCACATATACTCATGCACACACACGCACGTTGACTATTTCAATTTGTGATGTAATGAGGGGGCCTGGAGCTCTGAAATACAGGCCTGGGCTTAGTTTAGACTCCAGATCTCCCACAAATTACCCTCTATCTCTTGTAAAACTACCTGTCAAATAAACTGTGTTGTAATTTGGTGGAGATAAATAAACGTTTTTATTATTATTATTTATATATATGTTTACATGTTTATTATTATTATTTTAATATCTGCCTAGCCTTTTCCCAACTATGTTGGGGTCAGCTTCCAGTCTAAACGGATGCAGCTGAATACCAATATTTTACATAGAGCGACTGTCTATCTGACCTCCACAACCCAGTAACTGGGTAATACGATACCACTTGGCAAACAGTATCTTTCTAAAGTCCAATAACGAGTACTCTAAGTACTGTTTTTATTACTTTGGGAATTTGTATTATATTTTATGACGACTCAGTAAAATGTGAAGAAGCTGATAAACAATTACGCAAATAATCCAGATTATTTTATTTGTATTATCTTGATGCTGGCAACGAATTCAAAAACTCAGCAGTCGGCCATTCTGTATAAAGTGTTTCAGAGATTTATTAAGATTATTCAAACTGTTGCCAATAAATCTGAATGTTTGTTATCTCTTGGTCAGTTAAAGCACAGATTAGTACAGATGGTTCACTACGCAAAATCATTTAAATAAAAAGCGACTCTTGCTACGACACAATAAAGTGCAATTCAGGTCGCACAGCGCTAATTACCTACAGTTATATTCACCTAGAAGTTGCCTCTCTTTCTATCGCGTAACTTATATACTATCTTCTGACTATGTACGTTACGCTCACTGAATTGGCCCGACAAGACGAGCCCGCCGCGTACTTGTAGCTTCATACCTAAAATTGCGGAGTGCGCCTTCTGTGCTATTCTGTGGTTAAAGTTACAAAATTAGGTATCATTAGCAAGTTTGAGGGTTGTTAACTTCATTGATTAGGTATTTTCAGAACATTTATTTAGAAAACACGGATGTCGTATACTGTCGATTCACATATCCATACTGATATTATAAATAATTATGAAAGAAACTATGTGTTAGTTAACTTTTCCGACCATACTGGCTGAATGAGTTTCGATGAAATTTGCCGCACGGTAGACCTGGGTTAGGACATGGGATACTTTTTATTCCGATAGTAAGATCTCGTGGGATCATTTCGAGGCTCCAGGGTTGCGGGAAAGTCCGAAAGGGATACCAGGACCCTTGGCAACAGGCAACTGAAGGAACACGGGTGGGTTTTAGTCAATAAAAGTCTGACACGCCCTCCCGCTCCACCTAGAGCGGGAGAAGTCATTTTAAGATTTACCAAACACAAAAAAAAAAAAAAAAACGATTTTTGCAGGCAACAACTAGTGTAGCCACCGCTGGGACATTGGCCTCCTCTTTGTGCCGCTCCTAGCAGGGTCATCATCATCATTGCAGCCGAAAGACGTCCACTGCTGGACATAGGGCTCCCCAAGCACCTTCATTACGACTTCTCGTATCCAGCCGATTCCTGCGGCCTTCACCAGGTCATCGGTCCACCTTCTTGGGGGCTTTCCAACGCTACGTCTTCCGGTACGCGGTCGCCACTCCAGAACCTTTCGGCCCCATCGGCCATCTGTTCTGCGAGCAATATTCCCTGCTCACTACCACTTAAGTTTGGCAATACTTCAGGTTCGGTTTCCTTGGTTCTCCTACGGATCTCAAGACAAACGTTTTTGACCAGTATGTGTTGCCAGTGATGACCTATGGCACTGAAACGTGGTCGCCCACAATGGGCCTCATTAAAAAGCTAAAAGTTATCCAAAAGGGAGAGGGCTATGTTCGGAGTTTCCCTGCGTGACCTAGTAGGGTATCGTCGATAAAATATCAGTACATGACCAATTAAAAAAAAAAACCTCATTCAAATCCTTCTCATGATATTTTTATATAGGTACTAGCTGTGCCCCGCGGTTTCACCCGCGTGGGTCTCGATCCCGTGGGAATATAGGGATAAAACGTATTCTATGATTCTGCTCCATACGAAACTACTCGTACCTTGGTCATGGTCTACCCGTGTGCCCATCCTTTCCTCTCTAGAGTAGGAAACGTCGCGGGGGCGCGGCGCCGGCGTCGATCGGTTCGCGTATTGCATTTCGTGATAACTTCGAAATTAAATGTCCGATTCGAATGAATTAAAAAGTATTTTACTACTACATAAATACCCTTAATGTTAAAACTATTTATTTGAATAATACTTAATATTATGTTGATAAAACTCCTTCGCAAATAATGTATTTCGAACAAATTTGATTACCATAAAATAAGGTTATAGTGAGTTAATCTTAAAAGATAGACATATACAGTCGCGGACTTTTTTTTAGAACTTTTCAAGAGGAACAATTCCATCATACATGATATTTGCGTAACTTAAACAGTTTATGAGCGCACGCAACGGAAGCTCTAAAAAAGGAATAATTTTTCCCGTTTTTGCAACATTTTTCATTTATGCTCCGCGCCTATTGGTCGTAGGGTGATATTATATAGCCTATAACCTTCCTCGATAAATGGACTATACAACACAAAAATATTTTTTCAATTTCAACCAATATTTCCTGAGATTAGTGCGTTCAAACAAACAAACAAACAAACTCTTCAGCTTTATAATATTAGTATAGATGATATAGATGTACCAATTTATTAAATAAATAAACATCAATGTAAGAACAACTTACTAAGTAAGTCAAAGAACACTCCATTTGAATAACAACGTGAATGCTGCGTAAGAAATATCATCCGAAGTTTATTCTAAAGGGCTAATGAATCAAAATGTTCCTTTGTATAATATAAATGCTATTGTTGAATTTAATGCTTCAAAGTTAAATCGTTTCGTTAAAAATCGAGGGTTAACTGTGCCTTGATTTCAAACATAAAAACTTGTTATGACTTTATGAATTTCTTGAGCTTTCTGCCATTATTATATATTTTTTCTACACCCATGCTATAAATCCTCTATAAAAGTTTCTGAAACAGTTAGCTTAATGCCAACATTAAAACAACCAGTGTCATAGTAACCATTATATCATCCAAACGGGTGTTATAATGTGCAACTAATTTAAAAAAAGAACGCTGTCATGCAGGCGCGTTTCACTAACAAAGCTCTGTCATTTAAAAAAAAAAACCGGTAGTTTATTCGAATTCAAAAAATTCGAATTTACGTGCGTTGTATCCCGCCATTTTTGTTCGATATTAGAAAGAACCTTTTATAGAGGATTCATAACATGGGTGTAGATAAAGTCTTGTATGCAACTGTAAGTAATTAGGTATAAAAATTTAATATCCCTTATTATATAACAGTTGCATAAATAACTATTATATTAATATATACTTAATTGTACACCTGAAAATACATAGCGAAAATAAATAAATTTAACACTACAAAACATACAATGGGCAGCTTCGCTTTCTGCGATCTCTTCCAGGCAACCTTAGAATGGACAGTGATTGCGTGGACATAAAAAATGGGGTTGTCATTGGTGCAAAATAATAAGTAGGTACTTAAACTTACCAATAGATACAATATACTATAATAGAGATATATATATAATATGCTATATAATAGATACGTAAATACATACATACTGATTGGGCGACTCCAGGTATTCGTAAAAGCAGGGAAAATCTTTTTGAACTTTATGGCCTAAAGCAACATATGAATAATAATACAACCTTTCATCAGTATGTTGCAAAATATTCTAAAACTTTTAAAAATGTGTGCAAAATTGCTAAAGCTCTTTACATTAGCAATAAAATAAAATCAGCTGATGATAAAATAAAAACTACCTGGCAAATAATAAATAATGAAACAGGTAGGAAAAAACAGCGTAGTACTGAATTTAATTTAGAGACTGCACATGGCCCAATCAACTCGGATGTAGAAGTAGCTCAGGAATTTGAAAACTTTTTTGGTAATATTCCAGTTAAAACTACTGGAGCTTTAAATTCCTCACCCGTGCTTTCTGCTGCCTTACTTAGAAATAATGTAAAGGCATGCCCTTTGGAGTTAAGGTTTCAGCATACAAACCCCCAGGCAGTTATAAAAGCTTTTAAAGATCTTAAAATTAAATCAACAGAAGATCTATGGGGAATGTCTGTAAAAGTCTGTAGATCTATCATCGAAACCATTGCGCCCTATCTAGCTTTCATATTTAACACCAGTGTAGACCAAGGAGTCTTTCCGGATCTCATGAAACACAGCAAAGTAGTTCCTTTGTTCAAATCCGGTGATAGTAAGGAACCTAACAATTATAGGCCTGTGTCAATTCTGCCAGTTCTCAGTAAGGTGTTTGAAAAGTTGATGCTCAATCAAATGTTACGTCACTTCAATAAAAATTCCATCTTTCATGAACAACAGTACGGTTTCACCAAAGGGCGTTGTACCACTGACGCCGGGGTTACCCTAATAAAGAACATTTTTAACGCCTGGGAAGAAGCACAGGATGCCATTGGAATCTTTTGCGACCTCTCGAAGGCGTTCGATTGCGTCGACCATGAGACACTTCTGCTGAAACTAGAGCACTATGGGGTTAGAAATACAGCTCTTGATTTACTGAGATCATATCTGAAAGATAGGAAAGTTAAAGTTCAAGTAAACGGCGTAAACTCATTGGGGTCTGAAATGGCAATGGGCGTTCCTCAAGGCTCGATATTAGGTCCATTCCTCTTCTTAGTTTATATTAATGATTTACCCCAATTACTTCTAAATCAACCGAAGATGGTGTTATTTGCAGATGACACATCATTGATTTTTAAAATAAATCGACGATCACAAAATCTTGACGACGTGAATAGCTCTATTCTTCAGGTCCAAGATTGGTTTACGGTAAATAATTTGGTACTCAATGAAAAAAAAACCAAATGTATTCGATTTACATTACCTAATGTTAGAAGTAGCGAATGTGACATCATATTGAATGGAGAAAAACTAGAGTTTATTAATGAAACAGTTTTTCTGGGTATCACGCTAGACGAGAAATTACAGTGGGGACCTCATATAAAATCTCTTGCGGGGCGGTTAAGCTCGGCCGCTTATGCTGTCAGAAAGATAAGACAGTTAACAGATGTAGAAACCGCGCGTTTGGTCTATTTCAGTTACTTCCACAGCATTATGTCGTATGGCATTTTACTGTGGGGTCGGGCTGCTGACATTGAATCCATCTTTATTTTGCAAAAGAGAGCTGTCAGAGCCATTTATAATCTATGTCGCCGCGAATCTCTCAGGGAACTATTTAAAAGGATTAATATTATGACGGTACCTTGCCAATTTATTTATGAGAATATTATGTATGTAAGAAAAAATTTAAATCTATTTAAGAAAATAAGTGACAGACATAATTTTAATACTAGAAATAAAGATAAAATAGATCAACCATTTTTCAGATTAGCTAAAGTACAAACATCTTTTATGGGGTACTGCGTTAAATGCTATAACAAAATACCTTGTGATATATTGCAATTAAATGAAAGAAAATTTAAAACTCATATAAAAAGTACACTTTGTAAACAAGCTTATTACAAATTAGAGGATTATATCCAGGATAAGAATGCTTGGAAACATGCTGGTCTTGCTCCATAGGACAATTTAGAGTCTGGACAAAATCAAACTGGTTGTTAATTTAGTTGTATATTTTATTATTTGTATGTCATAGATTTTTACACTCTGTGATTGCATGGAATCACGCACTGATTTATTAGTATTACTTGTAAAGATGTTAGGAATATTGTAATATCGTATACTTTTACAATGTTTGTAAATATGTGAGCACCATGTACCTATCACATAACTGATTTATTTGTCATTGCTCCATTTATAATTTTTTTTTTTGCCTTTTGTGGGACAGTAATCTTATTGTGGGTGCATGGTCTTCACATATAATTATATAATTCATGTATACAAAATATTGTAAACATTTTTGAAAAGAGTAACGGTGGAGTTTCTTGCCCATTCTTCTCCATACGAAATCTACCTTTTGGAATGGGCAACTAGAATCAATTCTATTTCTTTGTTTGTTTTTCATTGACGTTCAAAAGTGCCTTTTATGTGCCTATTTGAAATAAATTATTTGACTTTTGACTTTGACTTTAAAAAGAATATTTATTTATTTATTTATTTAAAAACTTTTACGTAAGCAACTAACTATTTATGTAAGCAACGAAAAATAAATGACGCTTACTACTTTATTCTCTCATAGTTACATAAGCCGTTGGTCCCGGCTGTCACTCGTGGATCTTTGACAGCCGTTACCGGTTGTCAGAATCCCGAAAGTCAACCAGTCTTACCAAGGGGTATCGTATTACCCAGTTGTTGTGTGGAGGTCCGATAGGCAGTCGCTCCATGTAAAATACTGGTATTCAGCTGCATCCGGTTAGACTGGAAGCCGACCCCAATATAGTTGGGAAAAGGCTAGGCAGATTGATTGAGTTGCTAATCGCTTGATTAATTTGAATGTACAACTCTGATGACTGATTATACTACTAGTGCAATATTATAATTATGCATCTATATTTTCCACAAGTGATGTACGCGGCGCACCCTGTGCCTGACCCTGAGTCAGACACAGCAGTTAAAAACTGCACTGAGTTTTAGGCGTATGGGGAACAGGGTGTAAGTTCACTCATACACCATAGAAAAGGGAGGATCCTCCGACCACGGGGGTGTTGTGTCTGGCGGGCAACTGCCCAACGATTGATGTCGGGTTCTTGTATATATGTCCATTGCACGGTAAACTTTAATTGCGCGATGCAGGATTTATGTGACGTCGGGATTTTTGGATGACGTCAGGTCTTTGATGCGTAGTTCGCATGTGGCGATGTAGATACCGCCACAGAGTCATTCCGATACTGTAGAAGATGAAAACGTGGATCATCTTGTAAGTAACTGTTCTGGGATACACGCCTTTGCATTGTTCTGGAAGGGATCCCTTTTTTTCGTCTCACGTTTTTTCCCTAATATTCTTTGGCATAACTATTTTGGTATATTTTTTTTTTCTGTAATAATTCATTACCATACTTGTTTTTGGCAAACAGTTTATGTTGACATAAATAACTAATTGGACCAACCTTGACTATCCTATCTAATGTAACCTATCTACCAACCCGTACTGGGCATTCGTGGGGAATTACGGTCCACTCCCTTTCACAGAGAAGAGACCTGTGTCCCAGCAGTGGGAATATTATAGACTGATTATGTTATGCTTTAATGAACAGAAAGCTTTACTTACAATCCTTTACAAAATACGCCGTAATAACAGGCATGAGGCATAAAAGCTAATGACTTGTAAAAGGCAGAATTCTCATTAATTTAATAGCCCATTACAATAAAATATGTAAATTAAGTTTTCATGGTGTAAAGTAATGATTACTATAATTGTTGTAGGGCTGTCTCTTTCACGAGTTATTATTTAGTTAGGGTTGGTAGAATTGCCAAACTTAAGTGTCAGTGGGAGGGCACACTGCTCGCAGAATAGATGGCCCATGGGGCCGTTAGGTTCTGGAGTGGCGACCGCGTATCTGAAGACGTAGCGTTGGAAGGCCTCCCACAAGGTGGACCTGTGACCTTGTGAAGACCGCTACATGCGAGAAGCATAGAACCGGTGAAGTGGCGGTGTTTGGGGGAGCCCTATGTCCAGCAGTGGACGTCTTTCGGCTGCAATGATGATGATGACCCTACTAGGTGCGGCAAAGAGAGGAGGCCCATATCCCAGATGTGGCTACATTAGATTTCGCCCGCAGCTTCGAAATTATCGTACGAGAACTTACTATCGAAATAAAAAGTATCCTATGTCCTAGCCAAGGTCTACCTGTATGGGAAATTTTATCCAAATCCGTTCAGCCATTATAGCGTGGAAAGGTATCTAACAGAGGAAGATAGGCTTCCCACAAGTTGGACCTATGACCTTGTAAAAACTGCAGGAATCCGCTAGATGCGAGAAGCACAGAACCGGTCTTAGTGGCGGTGCTTGGGCGAGGCCTATGTCCAGCAGTGGACGTATTTCAGCTGAAATGATGATGATGATGTGAGTTAGTCTGTTTTCTGAAGGTTTATAAAAATTGAGGGTATTTTTGAATGTGTTATTTAAACTAATATTTGATTGCAGTTATTTTCATTTGTTACGCTTCATCGAGTAGAGATAATTAATAATCCATAGTTGCTCTATTTGGCTAGCAGATGCTGAACTTGGTTTTTCATTAAAAGTTCGAGGTTACATAGAAAAATAAATCATGATTAGCTATATCACATACACTTATAAAGTCACGCTTTCTTCTAATGAGCATCCCCGTTAGAAAACTCCAGGCAAAACGCCACCTGCTACGCTCCTTACATACTCCTTTTGCCTCGTGTACGTTGATACATCTGCGCCCTGTTCATCAAAACTTACATACAAGCCTTGTATTACCAAATGCCATCATTTAGTTCACAAGTACTTATATTTTTACAATTTTATTCGTGTTTTGGTTTGTCAAAAACTTATTTGTAAGTTACAACTTGTAGAAAATCATAACAAATCGTGATAGTGTCCGGCGACTCTCTATTCCGTCTTTCAAGTTTACAAGTGTCGTGCTTAGTACCGCAATAAATGTTTAAATTCGATTTTCTTTTTTTAAATGTGGTCAAAAGAGAGAGATGACCTGATGCCCGTGTCCCAGCAGTGGGAATATTAACGCTGATTATGAATATGGTGATGAGCTATGAATTTAACGAAAATTAACATTCTAGGTAACTTGTGAACGTGTAGACTTGTCACTTTTGATAAACAGGGCCCTGGTCATACACGCAGGCCCGTTGCGAGTACTACGCTCCTGACTTTTTGGAAGTACATAAACAAGAAGGTGCTTGTATTTAAATTACTATTTAATAATAATGAGTGTCAAAAATAAATAACATTCATATATGAGTTCTTTGTTAAGTACTTGAAGTACAAGCCTATCTGAAGCAAGTATGTACTGATAACCAAAGTACCAGTAATTTATCGACTAAAATCAAAAGGGTTAAACGTTGTTGCCCATATCAAGTTAATGGTTCTGATCGTAAACATTTAATGCGATAATTAAAGATACTGTCAACGCACTTTCGTCATTAACCTAATGGGAATTTATTGCGTGCCGAATGGGAAAATTCGGAATGAGTGCGATGGGAATTTCCCAAATTAATAGGTGGCGTAAAATGATTTGTGTTGTGATTTTTTGGCTGTTTGTCGATGTGGCATGGAATACCCGGATTTGAGGTTCCGAAGAATAATAAAAATAAAACTTACATAAGTAACTATTTGTATTTCTGGTTTGTTGTGTGTATGTTTAAAAGATGATGAAAATTTTTGCTGTATTCTTGACCACACACGAGATAATCAAGAAATACGCCGCAAATATACAGTATGTTAACTAACAGAGGGCGTTCCCGTTAACCTGCAATAGTATACCATACATACAAGCTAAAAAAAATATTACCATAAAAAAAATTATGTTTATTTTTATTTTTTATAATAAAATATTCACAAAAAATATTAAATTGATACGTAAAAGAAACACTCTGTACACGCGCACTTGTCCTTCAAAGTAAGTACGGCAATGTCGCAATTTACCTATGAATGACGGGCCGCGTGTGCGGCGATCTGATTGATGCGCCTACCCTCGCCCCCTGCTCCCCGAATGTCCACATTGTCCACCTAATTTTAGTCGGAACTAATCTCGCGCGCATACCGGATGTGCATTTATTTTCGCATTGCAACATCTTGTCTCCTTTCGTCATTCGTGTGTGAAAAATGCCGCGTTATCAGTTCAGTGCTAGGGAGTATGTGAACATGGTGCCTATTTATGCTGAGTGTAATTGTGTGATGGTGCTTTGAGGATCCCAATGCACAATTTAATGCGACGAGTGCACCAAAACAACCGTCGGCGATTGCAACAAGCAATGTGTAGAGAGAGAAGGTCAGCATATTGTGCATTTCAAAATCTAAGTAAGTCTTTAAACATTATTTAAATGTACCTATCATAATACCTAAAACCTTTTCGAAAAAAGAAATAACACTAAGAAACGACTGTGCCACAAAATAAATAAGATCAGAAAGCCCACTCTTTGCTAAAACTATTTTTATACTCAGGGAGTACCTACCCCGTACAACGAGCGTATTACTTCTGTGGTGTTACACGATTGCTATTAAGTAATTTATTATGAATGCAACTGCATAAAGTAAAAGTTTTTTTTTTTTTCATTTCGATGTCATTGCAGAAAACATTACAAAACGTTAGACAGTGATTGCTAACGTGCAATACCTCATTATCATTTAAAAGCTAGCCTAAAACTGAGATTTAAATGAAACTTTCTCTAATACTTAACCGCACACTATTTATGAGCGTAGTTACCTACTACGTTATTTATTTTTCTAATTACTTTCTTATTAGCACTGTAAGGCACCGGAGTCACCGATCTGAGTGAATAGGTAAAACATATTCGTGTACTTGTTCCATGAGTGGGCCTTCTGTACTTTTATCTGTTTATTTTGTGGCCGCGAGCCCGCGACCGACGCGACGTGTCGGCAAAGCGCTGCCGACGCGCCACCCCGTGTCCATTACTCGGCCGCTGCGAGCAGAATAATTCGCTGTACTCTGTATTCTAATATGATTGAAACGTGGCTTAGATAGGTACATGAATTTATGTTTTTACTGTTTGCGAATAGGTTCTTACAAGCCCAAGGGGCCTCAGTGACGCGTTCCTTTGTCAGCCGGGCATTTGAGACGGGTTGTTAAATCAAAACATACATAAATGTTTTATTTTACTGATAACAACACGACGCTGTGTTTTTCACTGTCTTTCCGCTCGCTTTCCGGTGATGCAAGGTTGCATCAATCAAAACCGTTGAGCCCCAAAGATGCATATTTGCATCAGTTGACTCACGCTATTAAAATCTCTATTTCTACGGAGTAAAGGGCTAATATCGTCTGTGGAAAGGTACAGTATTAATTTTGCCGCCTTTACCAAAGTCAACGCTCGCCATTCAGTGCCGTCACGCCGCCCGCCCCCCGCCCGGCCGGCCGGCTCGGTGAGAAGCTCGCTTGGCATCGTGCGCGCGCGAGAACAAAATTGCGACGTTGCCGGTTTGGGCTACGCCACTACGCTAGGTACTATTCCGCGTTAGTATTTTGATTTTAAACAGGTCGTTTCGAATTTATTGCCAATTTAGTTTTTTTTTTTATTCGGATTTTTTTTTACTCATTTTTATATGCTGATATTTTTATTTGAATCTATTAATGATATAGATTATCGAGTTTAAGGGAACGCCCTCTGTTATTTAACATACTGTATATGCCTGTATATTTATTATATTTATAATATTATTATTTTTTTTTTTGTCTGAGCAACCAGCATCAGGTTCGTCATGCTCCCTTAGATGTCACTGCTTGCGGTAGCGTCGGGGGTCGGGTTGTCTCCTTCCCTCAAATATGGCGAGGGGGGTAATGGCTGATCTTTGCGTTATGCTCGTGAACGGGTGCTGCTTGTGGTGACTGGTCGTCTTGCTGATCTCGGTTTTGTTAATGTTATTAGTAATTAACTTTTTATTTATTTTACTTCGATGGTCCTAGTTTATCATGTATAACTTCCAGTTACAGCATTAAATGGCTATATGTAAGCGGGCACGCCCTTTGTGCCTGGAGGCTTTTATTTAGTCAATTTATGTTTACATTTACTTATTTCTGCTTGAGTACATATAGTTCTCGTTTTATTTATTTTTTTGGGTGGTATATTGGCGTGTGCTAGCTGACATATGGCTAATAATTCGATTTATATTTTATGTTACGTAATGTAAATGATTTTGCATACTTTTGTATAGAATCAATTGTTTCTAACTGAACAGACAGCTGTGCTGCTGGGGAGTTTGTTGCGCCACTTCTTCTTCCCAGCTAAAGCACTAGGAAGTGGTGAAAGGTGGGCGTTTTGGGGGACTGTCTTATGTAATTTTGACGTTCGAAAAGTGCTGATTCTCAGCCTAGTTTGAATAAATGACTTTTGATTTTGATTTTGTAACTTGCACAAAAGTGTGAAAGTAGCTTGCATGCTAAGCGGTTATGATACAAATTTTGATTGGTGAGTGTTAATTGGCATACAAGAGATAAAAGAGTAAAGGAAAACCAAAGAAACGATGGATAGACTGTGTGAAAGGTGATACGGCTAGAAAGGGGGTGACTACCGAGATGACGACTAGTAGAGAAGTGAGGAAGAAAAAGACATCAAACTCAAACTCAAAGCATTCATTTCAATTAAACCATTTACAGGCACTTTTGAATTGTCAAGGAGTCTGTCAGTTAGTCAAAAAGTTGAAACTAGTTGCCCATTCCAATTCGTAGATCTCTATGGAGAAGAACGGGCAAGAAACTCCAAGGACACTCTTTTAAAAATGTATATAGATATTACAAAATCCTGGGTACAGTATTCTTGGTGCTTCTATATGTTGTGCGTATGTGCATATGTTGTGCTGACCACAAATTGTGATAAGGGCAGGAGATTACTTGCATACTTTTGTGCAAGTTAGCATAAATATAACAGGTGTAAAAAGACGCCTAACAAAGCCGAAAGTCACTTGTCATTTCCGTCATTGTGATCATTGTTTGTCCTGGGAACCTTCTGGTTACGGAGATATTGAAGGTCAACGTCCCAACTTTTTCAGACGTTTTTTAAAGAAAGCAAGTTTTAAATTTTATACCTAACTTAATTTTAAATACCCCCACAAACTCTGAACCGTTGCATGAACCAATAAACACAATGTTTTGCGTGCACTACGTTGCGCTCTACCGTAAACAGTGATTTTTCACACAAAAAATAAAAGTTGTTTCCAGCAATTATTTTTAGGCAAGGTTACTTAATTTGATGTACAGAATGCATAGTTGACGGCTATGTGATGGGTATTTTTACCGACTTCAAAAAAGGAGGAGGTACTATGTTCGGATGACTGTTTTTTTTTTTTTTTTTTTTAATGTATGTTCACCGATTACTCCGCCGTTTGTGAACCGATTTAAAAAATTTTTTTTTTGTTCAAAAGCTTATACTTCTGAGGTGGTCCCATTGTCACCAAGTCAGGATCTGATGATGGGATCCTAGAGAAATCGAGGGGAACTTTCAAAAATCGTAAGGGCAACTAGTGCATTCCTTAATTTATTCATTAAGTATTTTACAGCACTACAATTTTATGAAGGTCTGGAGTCGATCTGATGATGGAGCCGAAAGACAGTCAAGGGAACTCCTCAATGGTTTACAGCAGATACCTCGTGTTTGGGCTTGATTAATTTGTATTGATAAAAACTTTACACTTTGATGGGTTGTGACTGTCGTTAGGAGTCTGATGATGAAGACGAAAGACAGTCGAGGGAACTCCTCAGTGGTTTACAGCAGATATCTTGTGTTTGGTCTTGATTAATTTGTATTGATAAAAACTTTACACTTGGATGGGTTGTGACTGTCGTTAAGGGTCTGATGATGAAGACGAAGGACGATTAACGGAACTCCTCAACGGTTCACAGTAATTACCTTGTGTTTGGACTTAATTCATTTATACAGGAAAAGTTTTTGACCAGTGCGCAAATTTTTTTTGGTGGTTCAATATCAGTAATAGAACACATTTCCATTATTTATTCAATATCGTTTTGTGTTTTTTTATCCTACTTAAAATCAGCAAAATATGGACACAGACTATTCGTAATAATATCAATGGGCGCGTGCGGCGGCCGGCGCACAGGCGGCGGTGTTGCACGGGAGTGTAACCCCCCCTCCCGGGCGGCAGGGCGGCGCCGGGTGCTGTGGCCGACAGTTCGCTCATCGCACGCGCTGTCGTGTGACGTCGTCGCGTCTAATCGCTTTCCCGCGCAAGGGCCGCGCCGCACGTGTCGTGCTTGTACCTACCGGTCACGATGTCGGACTTCAGTAACCGCGAGTGTTACGAGATGGTGCGAGTGTATGTACTGAGTGGTGAAAGTTTGCGAGCAGCTCGCAGAATGTATGCGACGGAGTGCATACCTCCTTAACCCCGCGGTCCCTAATGAAAGGACCATTTTAGCGGCCACTCAAAGGCTGCTTGATCACGGACAGTTCAGAACCCCGAATCATGCACGAGGGTCTGGCAGACCCCGACTGGCGATCGAAATCGAAGAAAGCATTTTTGATTTCTTTGAGCGAGATCCAAGGGCCAGTAACCCACGTAAATACCTACGCCGGCGAACCGAGCGAGCGCACAGCTGATAGGTAGGTACTTTCGCGCGTTCCGCTTCGCCGGCGCCGGTTAGCCATACAACCACTTTTAAAATAAACATCTTTCGTTAACGATTTTTTTATTTTTTTGTATGAAGACGCATTCAAATAAAAAAAATATGTTTAATAAAACTGGTTTAAGGTTAATATGTCAAAATTTCCGCAGTGGATAAAAACTTTTCCTGTATTGATAAGAACTTTGCAACCATACAGGTTGTAAGTGACATTACAGATCTGATTATGGTCACCTTATAATATGATGATGAGGGGAACTATACAGTGTAAGCAAATGTATAGTGTTCACCCTTATATTCTTGAGAAGGCACGGGAGTCTCATTAGCCAGCCGGTTTCGTAAAACATCTAAACGATACTTGCGCTGTTCAGACGACTCGCCACATAATCGTTTTTGAATAAGATTGAGTCGGCAGATCTTATCATTTGGCGACTCCTGCGACAAATGAGAATGCATGTAATTTCTCATCTGAGATAACCTAGCATGAAGAGCTAACGGTGATTCTTGGGAACCGGACATAGCACTCCGTTTGCGATTCTTACATAGGCGTTCTTTTTCAGCAGTATTAGTCTCTTTAATTCAGTTTTTCTTCATGCGGGCGGCTCCTTTAGTTGGTCACAAAAAATGGAAAAATAATAAAACTTTAAAAAAAAAATTGACCGACTTAAAAAAAAACAAAACAAAAAAGGACTACTGTACTAAAACCAAGCGACAAAAGTACTTCTTTAATAATAAGAGAAAAATAAAAAAATAACTTTAATTTCGGAAGTCGGTGGCCAAAAACTAAAATTAAAAGCAAAGACACCGACTTCCGAAATTAAAGTTATTTTTTTATTTTTCTCTTATTATTAAAGAAGTACTTTTGTCGCTTGGTTTTAGTACAGTAGTCCTTTTTTGTTTTGTTTTTTTTGAAGTCGGTCAATTTTTTTTTTTAAGTTTTATTATTACTCCGTGTATATTACGATTTACACGTGATACCATGAAAATGGCCAAAACAGAATGCAGTTTGTTTAAACCACTCTGTTCCATTATTTAACAACTTACTGAAAAAAGGATATATTTTGTCATTAGAAATATACATTAGGTAACATATTATACTAAATTAACTAAAAAACTAACTAACTATACCAATAAATATAAAAACATAGAACCCTTAGGCGTGGAAGTATTTGTCCACATCGCTGTCATCCGGAAACGTGCCCAGAACACTGGCAGCATTGCCACGTAGAATGGCAATGCTAATTCTTTGACCAAAGAACAAGCCAGCCCTCTGGTCACGTGAAGTGTCGACCAGTCGGCGAGAAATTTCCTTAAACAGAAGACGCACACTCGGGCCCCATAACCCGAGCGTTCCCAAACGGCTCAAAACTGTAGTTGCCCATAAGGTTACAGTATTTGCGCCGCTTGAGGGTCTCAGCAGCCGCAGCAGCGGCGCCAGCACAGCCCGCCGTGCTAAGAACATGGGTTGGCGCAAGGGTGTCGACACAGGTTGCGTCCCACACACCAGAGGCCTTACTTGTTCAAAACCTTTTCAAAATACCATATTTTATTTTGTACGTACTGAAATCAGTCGATAATATCGAGGTCGCTTCTGATCGTAAAATTCCTTTAATATGCAAACGTTTATTGGAAACCGCTTTATCAGTTTATTTATTCAAATAATCATGTATAAAAGTACAGTTCTAATCAATAGAAACTGTTAAATATTTATTACCCGACTGCCCCAGAAGGAGGGTAATGTTTTTCGAGAGTATGTATGTATGTCTATTTCTTTGGTACGCTCTGTAGTCTAAACGGCTTGATGGATTTTAACATACAAGGTGTCATTAGGTTCGTCTTAATTGTGGGAGTGACCTGAAATATGGTGTAACTTCTGAATGTCCCCGCCTGCAATACCTTAAAAAAAACAAAGTTCAATGCTTGTTTTTCTCTTTTCAGTTATAGGTTTTTGCAGTCAGGTTTTTTTTATTTAAACTGTTCGTTGTAAGCGACTGTGTCTTTGATATAGTCAGTCTAATCAGACAAGGCTTTTGAAGATATTTTGAGTCTTTAGAAATAAAGAAGGAATTTTTAAGTGAGGTGAGTTTTTCTAACTTTAAACTTGGCTACCATTCCGAAGAATCGAGAGCTAGATCGAGTGGCTCTGTTGCAGTATTATATCTCGGTGGTGACGTTGAAATAATTACCTAGTAGATAAACCTACCGCGTCCGTGCGTAACTGTCGCGCACTCGATATGTTGCGTACTGATATACACTGACATTTCGATGCACGTCGTTTCGACCGACTTCTATTAAGATTGAATACTGTTCTTATTTATACTGTGGTAGTGGCTATTCAAGCCCCAAGAAACTACTGGACATAGATCCAACTTCTTTTCATTTGTTTCGTGTCAATTCGAAATTCGAATGCAGTCTCGTTGTGAAGCGATGATTTAATTTGAAAATAAATAAGTTCACTTTCGAATTGGGTGCGCTCACTTGAATGAGTACAGAATTCAGAATAGCACTACTGGAAGTTAAAAAACTCGGTTTTTTAAAATCCACATGTAAACCAGATTGACCAGTCTACGCAGTAGCCATCATTGGAAGTCTAATGTTTGTTAAATTATGCAAAAAGTCAATTAATTTGTTCGTGCACGGAACGGTTCGGTGTGAGGGTGTCGTGACCACAACGATATTAGTGTACTGTGCTAACCGCAAGCCAGTACCGTAGTAGGATTAGCTTAGGTCAGACGAAGGAGGCTAGACGTGCTTTGCCTTGATATGCAGCGTGCCGCTTTAATGGTGACATTAATTTAACACACGTATACGATTTCGCGTATTCGTTTAATGAAAATATTTAAAATTCATTAAACGTTATTATTTATTGATTTATTTACAATTTTCTAAATTACCATCTTGGAGCAACCTGTACTTAAAGAACTGTAGCGAAGCGGTCATTTGCCGGGGTCACGGCTCATAAGTAAGCGAATTGAAGGAATGCCACGCAATTTCATAGAAATTATGCCGTCAAAGGATCGCACCGATAAAACGTAAACCATCTGTTATTTCTTCAAGGACATTCTAATTAACTACAATGGTTTTTGGTACGCGGGTGTACCGCGCGCGGTCATACAGGTTGTAGCTTCATGAACAGCTACAACGACTTTCAACAGGATTGACATAAGCTTTTCGATAGCTTATGTCAGTCCTATACATTTTTGCCTTTTCCATCATCGTTATCGCTGATGGAATGTCACTTTGTCTAGGGCCACTTCACTTTTGAATGGAAAGCAAAAGCTTTGTGTTTTTGGGAACGAATGGATTCATTGTTTATTTTTTTTATTTTTTTTTTATTGTCTCGTAGGTATATGATGAAAGTAGATTTATTTATTTGTACTGGGTGAACATTTGATCTTTCGTTTCACAGAGGTTAAGCTGGAGTTGGAGCTGGGTTGAAGTCAATTTTGGGGCATTTTTGTATTTTTTTTTATCGTCTTCCTCCGAGAACTGCTCATTATGTAAGAAATATACTTACTTGCTGGACCTTGCTTCAGCTTAACACCCGAGTATTGCGTAACTTATTTTCGTAACCGATTAACACTAATCTGTTTCATTTCGACAGTTCAACAATGTTTATTGCGTTATTTACGTTGTTGAGCAGATTGGCAATTTATTTCAAACCGATTCAGATTGTAATTGATCGTGTATTACGCGCTGATTCCGAGCATCTGCTGTTCTTGGTGTCTTGCTGCTTTGTTGCCAATTTACATGTCAAAATTTAAGTGTTATCGCTTTCATGAACGCCACACTACCGAGGGCCTAGACAAGTGACAATCGCTTCGAAAGCGTTTCGTATTTCTGCAACGACTTTCAACAGAATTGACATAAACTTTTCGATAGCTTATGTCAGTCCCATACATTTTTGGCTTTTCCATCATCGATAACGCTGACAGAATGTCACTTTGTCTAGGGCCTCTGGTCTGCCGTGGTGGAGGGCGATACTACCGCACAGCAGTGCCGTTGCAGCAGTGCTGCCGTGACATTGCTGCCGTGCTCGGAATGTCATATAAACTGAATGGGAATCAGTAGTGACGCGACAGCATTGCTGCGACAGCAATGCCGCATGCAGCAGGGTTTGGAATCATACCTCAAACGTCGTAAATAACATGACTGTTAAGGTTTAAACAAACATGAATCGGCAATCGTGCGCTGCTGTGCGCCGTGGTTGAATGACTGCCGTGCGTGAACGCTTCAGTCTACCAGCCGCGCACAAACATTTTTACCTAACTAGAGCGTGGCAGAAATGTGTCCTCCAAACGCCGCGTGTTGCTGCCGAGTTCACTCTTGACGCTCAATGTTTGGAAAACTTCAAATAACTTAACGTTTTTATCGAGGAAAATTGCTCGGTTATTGAAATGAAAATGGCGTAGAAATAAAAGAGAATTTCTTCAAAAGTCAACTAAAACCACAGCTATTGATTTCTGTCCTGCTAATAGTTTGTTATACAGGGTCGAGTTAATGTTTGCCGAAGCGCTAAATTACACCGCTAATGCTTGAACAAACATGTTCCTTGTATACAGGGTGTAACGAACTCGCAAAACATTAAAATCCTAACTAATTTATATATGCGAAAGTGAGTTTGTTGTTTTGTTACGGTTTCACGCTAAAACGGCTGAACGGATTTAGATGAAATTTGGCACATGGGTAGACCATGATCTGGACTAGGAAATAGGATACTTTTTATCCGGATATTCCCACGCGATCGAGACTGACGTAAGTGAAATCGCGGGGCACAGCTAGTTAAGACTAGAAATCTGAATTTTTGAACTCGAAATAGTCTGGGTTTTATCGGACATCTGTATTGTGCATGCATGTCAGTGTAGTCGTGTCAGAATAAATATAATGATATTTATGCATTTAAATATGAACATAAACTATGATTGGAGTCCACTGATTGCTACAGACATGCAAGCTTTACACAGGTTTGTGACTGCTTCAATGTAGTAAAAATAAGATTTTTATAAATTTAGATTAAAGCTAAGCGTATGCTGAGACACAGGTGACGCAGGTCCACGCAGGGCGGTTTTTGTAATGCATGAACGTACTGACAGCTGGTCGTCACTTTTTTTCGAGACGCAGGTGACGTAGCATACCGCAGTACGCGTCCCGCAGAAATCTGTGCCGGCTCTACTATCAGACACAGAGCAGGACAGACACATTGCGCCGCAGCTGTACATGCTATGCAAAATCTGCTCTGCCCTGCGCTGCGCAGACCTGCGTCTCCTGCGTTTCAGCACACGCCTAGCCTAAAGGTGGGTACTGACCGGCGTTACGGGGCGTAATGTAACGTGTTACACCGCAAGCATTCGTGTAGTCAGTACGTCGTGTTACGGGGAAAACAGCGAGCAAAGTGCCGCTCGTTGCTCGCTTTGAGTGCTCCACCCGGCTGTCGGTCTTTTGGCGAATCCTTTGAGTGTTACGCGGTTCGGTCAGTACGCTCTTGCAAGTTGTCCTGAACGTACGCGCGTCGCGAGTAATCACACGTCGTTGCTCTCGTACTTATTTCTTAAAACATGGAGAGGCACAAAGAAAAAACTCTGTATTTTATAGAAAAATTTGATGTCCAGTCACGTTTTTTCTTCTTCTTAATTTGGGATGAAAAAATAATTAAGTAGAATCAAATATACTAACGCGTCCTCGCTGTCGGCCATCTTGAGTGAACTAACGGCGAAAGCGGAGCATAGAGTTTTGACGAGCATGTTACGCCGATTTTAAAACACAGCGTAACATGCTCGATGCGTACACGCTCGATGCGAATGTTACATTACACCTCGTAACGTTGGTCAGTACCCACCTTTAAAGTCTAATCCAATAGGTTAGTCAGCTTGTGTATGTTGCCTTGCCTTTTGTAACCGACTGCCCCAAAAGGAAGGTAATGGTTTTTTATTCACTTTAGTAGGTACCTATCTAATTTTAACCCGGAACAAAGTCAGTATTTTAGACAGCGAAATACCTATTAAGATGTTTCTATAGCCCATGACGCAGTATTGAATTCCTTTTAGTATTATGTCTTTAAAGTACCCTTCAACTGACAGCTGTCGTGTGACAGCAGATATCTGACAGTTGACTGTCACTTGTCACGGCAGTACAATATTTTCGCGATTATCTGTGACCCTAAACGCCCTATCTCTTTCATTCCTGTGGTACACTGAGCACGAAAGACAGAGCTAACGATTAAACACGCCATGCTACTAACATTGCATAGCATCAAAATAAAAGCATGCCACAAAAAAATTACTGCAAACAAAATGGCGGAATTAGGGTACCGGAGCCTCAAAATAACTCAAAAACAATGCCGTCTCAACAATCATTTTAACTACAGAACAAGCTATATAATAGACTTGTTCAAACTTGTTCAAACTTGTTCAAACTTGTTCAAACTTGTTCAAACTCAATCATTCTGTATACACAACCTTGTATAGTCCATTGTACTGGGAATCCACCCTGTATAGTCCATTGTACTGGGAATCCGATAGCTTTTGTTTACATTCAAGCTGATATGAACTGAAAATTGATTAGCGTTTCGAACGAGTGTTTGTATTTCCATGGTTTTATCGAAGGAACTAAACATATTTATTCCTTGACTGTACCTAAACTGTAATGTTTAATTTCGTAACATACAAGAAACAAAAAAAAAACGGTATTTCTTCCTGATCGAAATATCAGATCTTTCCGAAAATTGGCAGTCTCAATTCATAAAAAACCGGGCAAGTGCGAGTCGGACTCGCGCACGAAGGGTTTCGTACCATTGTCTATTAAAACGGCAAAAAATCACGTTTTTTGTATGGGAGCCCCCAAATATTTATTTTATTCTGTTTTTTAGTATTTGTTGTTATAGCGGCAACAGAAATACACCATCTGTGAAAATTTCTACTGCCTAACTATCACGATTCATGAGAAACAGTCTGGTGACAGACGGACGGACAGACAGACAGACAGCAGGGCTTTAGTAATAGGGTCCCGTTTTACCCTTTGAGTACGGAACCCTAAAAATGCCCATATCAATTCATAATTACGTACAAGAAATTTCATAAAAGAAAAGGAAGATATTCTTTTATTTTCTTATGGATAATAATTCAATCTATACTGTAATAAAAGCATTTATTATGCCGATAATAAGGAACGTGATATTAACACGAAAAAATGTAATAAAGGTGAGCTCATACAGCGCGTGTAAAAAAAAAAAAGTCTCAGAAACTGTGGGAGGCCCCTTCCAACGCTACGTCATCATGATATGCAATAAATCTGCCTAGCCTTTTCCCAACTATGTTGGGGTCGGCTACCAGTCTAACCGGATGCAGCTGAATACCGGTATTTTACATGGAGCGACTGCATATCGGATCTCCACAACCCAGTAACTGGGTTATATTATTATACCCCTTGGTAAGACTGGTTGTCGGACGTTCGGGCTTCTGATGACCCGTAACGACTTTCAAAGATCCACGAATGACAGCCGGGACCTACGGCTTAACGTGCTTTCCGAGGCACGAAGGAGTCTCGGTATGTAAAGATGGTCACCCATTTATGGACCAACCGGAGCGTAGCTTAACCTGATGGATCGACCCGTGCGGCTGTAATTACTTAGCCACGCATCATGTTATACAATGCTCAAAATATTAGCCTGTCATCAAAATGGATGCGGGGCTGTCACTCTTGACGTTTTTACTTTGACAGCGCTAGTGTGGTCCAAGCTTTATAGCTGACCCGTTTTCTTTTACCTAGAATATTGTATTACGAACTTGTTACTATAATTATATAAAGGTTTTTTTTTAATTTAAAATTTAGTTTTTAACGAGAATATTCTGTCGTTAGTGATTTACTTTGAAAGCTGAGCGAGCAGATAATTAATGCTTTTGACTTTTATCATTAATTAACGTTCGTTTATTCTTTGAGACAAAACAGATTTTTAAACATATTATTATTTTAAAATATAAAAAAGAAGTTACAAAATCAGTAAGATAAGCAGGATCTGCAAAGAAAGCACGCAAAATTCAAATTCCATTGAATGACTGTTTCATGAAATCATGACATTTGAGAACAAAACACGCTCTAATTGCGTAGTACAAATACACGATCAATCAGAATTGGAATCAGTTTGAAACAAATGTACAATCCATTGCTTCATAAGTTTGAAAACAAAACTGCTCAACAACGTGAATAATGCAATGAATGTTGTTGAACTGTCAAAATGAAACAAAGAAGTCGTAATCGGTTACGAAAATAAGTTACGCAATCGGATAACAGGTCTGTTTAAGGATTTTCTATTAAAAAGAATGGCTTTGTTTTATTATAAACAAAACATTAAAAATAAACGTCAACAAAAGAAGATCCTTTGTCCAAAATTAGCTGTAAAAAATATAAATACAACAAAGAATATAAAAAAGCAAAACGAGGACCGCCATTTTTTTTCTCTCGCAATCTCCCGCCAAATCTTTTCCATTTGATTACACTGACTTCAATTAATATTATCTGTGGTCCTAATCTACTCAAATTGTCCCAAAAAATGAACTAGAGGGTTCGACGTTGACAAAAATCTTGAATATTTCAAACTTAATTACATAAGATAATAACTTTTCTTGCTAAAGACTAATTGACGAGTGAAAAGATAAGTTTTAGATGGGATGTATTGTGTAGAACGTGACTTTTGAGTTGTAGCTCGTAGGTTCGCAACAAGACAGGGGCTTTACTAAACAAAAATGTAAAATTATTTCATCACCACTGCTCTCAACACGATGAAGGTAAACATCGTGAGGAAACCGGCATATTCTAGAACCAAAAATTCGAAGACATGAGTGATATATCTACCAACCCGCACTGGGCCCGCGTGGTAGATTACGGCTCATTCCCTCTCACCTAGAGGAGGCCTGTGTCCCAGCAATGGGAACATTATAAGCTGATTATGTTGTGTAGAGTTGATTATGATATTAGAGTTTTATAATTTTGTAGAAGAATTATATTTCTTTTCCCTTTATGTTTAGAAAAATATAGGATTTAGCACTAGCATTTTTCTTGTTTTGTTAGTTAGCGCACTGTCGCGGCCCGTGCAGTGAAATCCTCGTGAAGGAAAAATATTGGCTTTACTTTTTATATAATTTGTTGTGTAAAAAATCTTGAAATGCATTTTTAGAACAAACGTGAACACGGGGCCTAAAACAGCCACATTAGCAATTCCTCTAAAAGCAATTCATTTCCTGAATTCCCAGCTGTCATTAGCAATTCCTCTAATTTGACACAAAAGCAATTCATAATACGTGGACAATTTAACGAATCTCCATTGAAATCTGTCAAACAGATGAATTAGTTGATGAAACAGATGAATTAGTTTTGATCATCCCCTGTAAAATATCGTTTATTGCAATGATTTAGGCGCAAAATGCCCAATTCTCAAAATGGCAGCTGAGTCTTAAATTCACTAATTCTCATATTGGCTAATTCTATAAATGGCTAATGTGCTTATGGATGCGTGCAACGTTACCAGGGGTCGTGGTGGTATTTCAAGTTAAAAATTATACCTGAATTATAAAACTCAAAACATACGGAACTTTAAACTCCATAACCAGAAGGTTCCCAAGCATAGTCAGGTTGAAAAATAATGATCACAAAAACGGGAAGTGATGTTCGGCTTCGTTTTACACACGTTATGGTCGTATTTACACAAGCATGTTAGCGCTAACCTATTTGTGCCACTCAGCGGTAATATGACAGCTCTCGCGTACACGAGCATAAATAGGTTGCCTCTGTAGCATAATGTCGCCATCATGGCCGTTTACAAGTGAAATACAATAGGTTATATATTTTCACCTCTCAACAAGGCATCCTCAGGATGACGATTGACCAGTCGCGAACCAGAACACGACGTGTTGCCACGTGTTGACTCTTGAGGAATAGTTGAGCGGAAAAGGTTATTACATATATCTACGTCTTTTGTATTTTATAATAGATTTGCGCAAAATCACGCCTGAATCCATTAACTGTTTACAAGGTGTGCAAAAACTAGCATTTACGTACTGAAAATGCACTTTAACTGTAATGATGTAAGTACTATCTTCTTGTTAACCCCTACAACTAAAACCGAATATTCCTTGGTCTTAAAGGGTGCTTAACGTTTTCATTAGTTAAGTGCGAGCATTCTAAAAGTTGGCAACGTCGCAAACAGCTGTCAAATATTTATTTACCTACTTTTATAAAATCGACAAAAAGAAGAAGAAAAAACAACATCAACATTAAAATTAAGTAACCATAATATTAATTAGGATAATGATAGTACAGTTTGCGGGAATAAATGGTTTTTTTATTTAATTTATTAATAATTTGTATATATGTATTTACAATTTGGTTTTTTTCGTTTTTTATGTAAAAAACGTATTGAGATTTTGACGTTCACCTAATAGTTACAGCGGAATCCTCTAACCTAACATAATTTTGAGACGCCGTTAACTGCTTTAATGGTTAATCGCGACGATAAAAACACTCTTGTGGCGGCATCTACATCGCCACAAGCGAACTATGCATCACACTGACGTCACGCAAAATCCTGTATCGCGCAAGAGAGTTTTCTGCGCGACTAGCCTACTTACAATGTCCTGACAACAATCGTCGGGCAGTTGCCCGTTCACTCCCTCTTACATAGAGGAGGCCTGTGTCCCAGCAGTGGGAAAAATATAGGCTAATTATGCTACTAAGTAATATTTTATATAATCGCACGACCATTCACAGACCTAGACAGAGGTGTCTATCTGCCTAGCCTTTTTCCAACTATGCTAGGGCCGGCTTCCAGTCTTACCGGATGCAGCTGCATACCAGTATTTTGCATGGAGCGACTGCCTATCTGACCTCCACAACCCAGTAACTGGGTAATACGATATCCTTTGGTAAGACTGGTTGTCAATCTTTCGGGCTTCTGACGACCCGTAATGACTGTCAAAGATCCACGATGACAGCCGGGACCAATGGCTTAACATGCTTTCCGAGACACGTTGAGTCTCGGAATGTAAAGATGGTCATCCATCCACGGACCAACCCCCCACGGGGTTATTACTTAGCCCCGAACTTGTTGTTTTTGTGTAATAATTATGTAATTTTTATATAACACATCAATATTTTGCCAGTGTTATTTTAATACTGTCAGTACCACATCCTCATACTCCTTTTTTCCCAAATCATCGTAACCTCATGCACATTTTAGTCATTCATAATTCAGGAAGTCACGTCACATCAGTACATGATTTTCTCGCATCTGGTACATACAAGGCTTTCAAAGAGATTGGCAGCATTTGGAGATGGATATTTCCGTTTTCGTAAAAGATAATGTTTCTTGAGAGAATAGTTGATGCATTCTTTGAAGTGGTGCTTTTAGGAAGATTGGTAGAACGAAGATGGATCCGATAGTTCGATAGTCTGTCTGAGATGACAGTTAACTGAAAAAAAATAAAAAAATAACAACCGACTACCAAAAAAAAACACTAAATAAGTGCAAAATAACTTTAATTTCGGAAGTCGGTGGCTTTGCTTTTAAATTTTTTATTTTTTGTATTTTTTTTTATTTTTCACTTTTAGTTGTGGTACCTACCCCACACAAATTCGAATACCACTACCTGGTAGGTAAATACCAGTGACGGGAGTCACTTAGAACGTCGCCGACATATTATATTAAGTGGGAAAAATACGTAATATTGAAGCTAACTCAAAAACTACGCAAGCAAAGTTAATAACATTTGTATGGGATCACCTCGGGAGTATACCCTTTCGAGATAAAAAATAATTTTTGAAATCGGTTCACAATTTGCGAAAACATCAATGAATATACACCAGAAAAAAAATACATACAGACGAACATAGAACCTCCTCGAACATAGAAGTCGGTTAATTAAAAACAGAACACTTTACGAAAATGAAGACTTCATACGCGGGAGAGCAAGTGAAGCCAGTATCACAGACAGACAAACATCACTTCTTAATTCGAACGGTCTCTCATTGCGAATCCGCGATACTTTACAAATAGCTCCTGGTATTGAGTCACTAAGTCAAACGCCATTATGTCCAAGCCAAGGTTCCAACTCAAATGACATTACCAAACGACGCAGTTAATGTCATAACTGACGTCTTATTGCATTATCGATCACTTCGTTTGCATAGCCGTTAGCAGGTAAGATGATCACAGTTCGGTGTAATTGGGTCAGCGGTTGATTATCTCGGTATTCTTTGAGAGACCATTTAGATTTTACCTTGAGTAATTTAAGAGACTAGTCAAGCATAAAGACAGGATGAGTGTATTAAGATGTAACTTCAATACTATAATTGTACTATACTGTTACTGGATGTCAGATAGTTAATGAATTCAGGCGTGACTTTACGGAAATCCATTATAAAATACAATAGACGTAGGATATCTTTAGTAACCTATTCCGCTTAACTATTCCTAAATAGTCATAAAAAACCCTGTAAGAAATCGACACGTGTTTCACCTCTCAACGAGGCATCCTCAGGATGACGATTGACTTGTCGCGAACCCGAACACGACGTGTTGCCATACCGAGCGCCGCCGGACGCAGAGTGACCGTCTAATTGTATTTTTCCTCTAGTAGCAGTAGTCCGGTTGTTAGTTTGAAACTTTCAGTTGCGATAGTTCGGTTCTAACAAAGCACCTAACTACTGAAACTTAAATATGTACCCCTATAGTTCGGAATATATACTAGACATATATTATAATGTAAACAAGTAACTTCAATATGTCCAGCGGTGGACTGCGATATAGCAGTTGACTGAACTTCAATACTTTATTTTGGAGGAAGCAAATAATACATTTTGCAAAAGCTGCTTGTTTAGACGG
Source organism: Lithophane leautieri (assembly GCA_949152455.1). Taxonomy (NCBI): domain Eukaryota; kingdom Metazoa; phylum Arthropoda; class Insecta; order Lepidoptera; family Noctuidae; genus Lithophane; species Lithophane leautieri. The sequence continues at coordinate 5,075,494 of OX424486.1, forward strand.
AATAATTATAAACTGGTTTTCTTTTGGAGAAATATTCTATTTTATTTTAAATCATAGTGTTGATGATGGAGTTCAATCAAGGAACTGCGATTTCAATTTGTTTTTACTTACCCCACACAAAAACAAAAGAAAAATAGTTGTCTTTGGAGCGTCAAAACGCTCTCCACCACTGCAGTGCCAGTGGAAATTGTATTGTAATCTAATTTGTCATCACCGGACGCATTTAACTCTCAAAGGGACGACAAGTGATAGATTTTACCTCTTAAATAAGCTCCCCCACTGCATTGCTTACAAGAGTAATACTATTCTTTAAAGTTAACTTAATCCAGCGCCGAATAATTATCAATAAACTACACATTCCAATCGTTCCGGTACCTAATGACCTGCATCATAATCAGCCTATCATGTTCCCACTGCTGGGACACAGGCCTCCTCTCTGTGAGTGAGAGGGAGTAGATTACTTCGTAGCATAATCAGCCTATAATTTTCCCATTGCTGGGACACAGGCCTCCTCTATGTGAGAGGGAGTGAAATGGCAATTTTGGTTCCGGGACAGGCCGGTTTCCTCACGATGAATTTTTAATTTGTGGAAGCTTGTAAATGGCAACTGTAAGCGCTATTGTACATAACCTACTTTAAAGATATTAGTCTGTAAGCTTTCCGAAGAATAAATAAATAAATAAATAAATAAATGTTTTCTTTCACCGTTTTGAGAGCAGTGGTGATGAAATTGCTTGCACAAAGTAAAGCGCCTGCCTAGGTTCGAAAACAGCATACTCGTAAATTGGGGCCGTTACCACTTGCCCATCGGAGCTCCTATGACCTGCATGCTAGCACTTTATCTAATTTTACCAATTAACTTCCTCTCTCAGTTGGAAATGTACGAGATTTTCTGCAGGACTAAGTAACCAAGAAACAGGGCAAAATGTTAATAACTCGAACCAAGTCGAAACGTATTACTTGGTAATACTGTGCCACGTATTGGAGTGATTTAATAGCTTTTATTTCAACGTATTTATTTTGAAATCGACTTTGGTTATAATTAATGTAAATGAATTTTGTTATTAAGTACTATTACTGTTTATTGATTTTATTTTGTGTGATGTTCTTTTTTTTTCTGTTCATGTATTTAATTAATTTAAAATATTATTTCTTCATAGAATAATAATTTAAGACACCTAATGTGTCACTTATAAATTTGTATGTCTTAAATTGCCGTTTACCGTGTCGTCCATCTTGCAAGAGAGGCAAAAGACTTTTAATAATAGATTTTTAGTTAGGTAATGTATTTTTTATATTGTTATATTCTATCTCTGTTATTATTCTAATGTGTTTGTATGGTATGGGTTCAATAATTGCCTGAAATAAATAATATTTAATTTAATTTAAATTATGACAAAACATAGCGCACCCCCTATTTATGTAAACACCTATGTTTCACAAATAAATTGATTGATTGATTGATTGATTGATTGATTGATATGTGGCAAAGTTTCAGATGAATTAAATACTTTAAATTTTGTTTATAAACATGGATAGGTAGCCTATAATATCCATGCGTCATGTTCGTGAACGGGCGCCGTCAGTTGTGACTGGTCATCTCTTAGCTGCCATGCGTCATGTTCGTGAACGGGCGCCGTCAGTTGTGACTGGTCATCTCTTAGCTGCCATGCGTCATGTTCGTGAACGGGCGCCGTCAGTTGTGACTGGTCATCTCTTAGCTGCCATGCGTCATGTTCGTGAACGGGCGCCGTCAGTTGTGACTGGTCATCTCTTAGCTGCCATGCGTCATGTTCGTGAACGGGCGCCGTCAGTTGTGACTGGTCATCTCTTAGCTGCCATGCGTCATTTTCGTGAACGGGCGCCGTCAGTTGTGACTGGTCATCTCTTAGCTGCCATGCGTCATGTTCGTGAACGGGCGCCGTCAGTTGTGACTGGTCATCTCTTAGCTGCCATGCGTCATGTTCGTGAACGGGCGCCGTCAGTTGTGCCTGGTCATCTCTTAGCTGTCATGGCTTATTTTAATTTATGAATTGTTTTATGCAATAATTGCGGACGCTTTTGACGTGCTTTCTACATTGTTCTCACATGTATAATTTCAACATGAATGATGTAACCCATATATTGTAACAATATTTTGATTTAAAAGAGTGTCCGTGGAGTTTCTTGCCCGTTCTTCTCCATAGGTACCTACTACGCTTTGGAATGGGCAACTAGCTTCATATTTCTGACTGACCGACTCCTTGACAATTCAAAAGTGCCTGTAAATGGTTTAATTGAAATAAATGCTTTGAGTTTTGAGTTTGAGTTTGATAACTTTTTATTAAAAGTTTCACTTACGTTTTTTCTTTTTACAGGTAAATCCTCCAGATTCTAATTGGAAACTCTTGGTCGGTAAGTCCTGTTTATTTTTCATCGTCTAGCTCCGTTTTGAAATTGACTTCAGCAGAAAAAATACTTTTAATAAGTTTGAATTTTGAAAAGCTGCCAGTCACTTTTATGACAGCCGTTGAATATAGAACATCCAAGATTCATATTTAAAGAACGCTGACTGTTTCACAGAATACGATATTTACATCCTGCTGACGTTAACGTACACGTTCACGTTCAGTTACAGACTCTGTATCAATTTGAAATGTGTCTACGTTACAGAAAGCGAGAACATGTCGTTATGGATTCCTTTTGAAATCGTCTGTAGCTTATGTCACACCTGTTTTTGTCGAAAGTGTAGGAAGAAGCATAATGTAAAATAAACCTCTACATTTTTGCCTGTTATTGTACAACTTTGCCTAATAACAACCGCACGGGTCGATCCATCAGGTTAAGCTACACTCCGGTTGGTCCGTGGATGGGTGACCATCTTTACATACTGAGACTCCTCCGTGCCTCGGAAAGCACGTTAATCGGTTGCTCCCGGCTGGCATTCGTGGATCTTTGATCTTTTACCTACCTGAAACTTTTTGAAAGGCCTACACTGTCCTCCCATAACTATTCACTGTAATTCGAAACAATTCTAAAAGCCAATTTTTTTTTTAAAGAGTAACCGTGGAGTTTCTTGCCGTCTCTTCTCCATAGGAAACGACCAATTGGAACCGTGCACCTAGCTTCTGACGTTTCATAAGTGCCCATGTAGGTTTATGTGAACTAAAATATTTTGATTTGATTTGATTTGATTTTGACAGTCAACTGTCAAAATCAAATCAAATCAAATTGTCGTCAGAAGTCCGAAAGTCTGACAGCAAATCTTACCAAGGATATCGTATTACCCAGTTAGGCAGCTTGATTATACAACTTTGCCTAAATATTTGAGGAAAACACGCGTGATATAAAAGGGACATGGACTGAGATTATTTGGCTATAATTTTGAATGCCAAAATATAAAATAAAAAAAAATTAAATTAAAGCCTCATTCGATTGGATCTGCAGCATGTCGCTCCAGATCCAATCGAATGAGGCTTTAAAAATTTCAGCCTAAAAAAAACCGACAATGAAGGGTTCCGTAGGTAGTTGGGATGAATTTATCCCATAACAAAGTTATCATTGTAGTTAAAAAACTTTAGAACATGTTTTTGCAACTGCAAATGTAAGTAGGTCAATTATTAGTCGGTAACTTGTAGAGTCTACTTAGCTGTGATAGTTTTCATTTTCACGTCGTTATATATACTATTCCCGTGATTTTTTCACATATCCAAAACCAACCATTTCGCTGGCCTTGACTTTAACAAACATTAGCACTTTAAAGCTTAATATTTCGCAAACGGATCCTTGAATCCAAAATGGTTTTCACAAACTCAAAATATTTTTAAACGATCTTTCCAACGACACCCCATACCATGAGATTGACGAGAAAAAACGAAAACATCTCGTAACGGGTAGGTGAGGTACCCTATAAAAAAAAAACTTTCCAGTACTAAGAGTCTCTGAGCTAAGAAATCCTAAAAACGCGGAGATGAAAAACGTATGAAAAATTTATGTTGACCTTTAAGAACTTTTTGGGCTTAATAATACCCAAGGACCTTGAATCGAGCGGTCATATTCCTAAAAGATTGACCAACATACATATAACTGCCTCCCTCCCTCCTGAATAATTAATATACATGAAGGACGCTTCATCTCTTTTACTCGTGAAATCAAAATAAGGATCGACGGTACAGAGTCAATAGTTCGTGACCAGAATTTGTATCTAGGGATAATGTAGAACTGTATAATGCAGATAAATTACTGCAGAAGGTATAGAAAGCATTCCAGAAGGGAAATAATATAATTAGATTATTCATCATTAGCGCTCCACGAGTTCACCCACATAAGTCTCGGTCCCGTTGGAATATCGGGATCAAAACTATCCTATGTCCTATTCCAGGTCATGGTCTACCCCTGTGCCAAATTTCATCCAAATCCGTTCAGCCGTTTTAGCGAGAAAGCGTAACAAACTCACTTTCGCATTTATAATATTATGAATAGCTGCGCCCCGCGATTTCACCCGCGTAGGTCTTGGTCCCGTGGGAATATCGGGATAAAAACAATTCTACGTCCTATTCCAGGTCATGGTCTACCCATATGCCAAATTTCATCCAAATCCGTTCAGCCGTTTTAGCGTGAAAGCGTAACAAGCAAACAAACTCACTTCCGCATTTATAATATTAGTTAGGATGTAGTTATAATCATAGTCAATCTGCCCAGCCTTTTCCCAACTATGTTGGGGTCGGCTTCCAGTCTAACTGGATGCAGCTGAATACTAGTATTTTACATGGAGCGACTGCCTATCTGACCTACACAACAGTAACTGGGTAATACAATATTGCTTGGTAAAACTTGTTGTCAGACTTTTCGGGCTTCTGACGACCCGTATCGACTGTCAAAGATCCATGAATGACAGCCGAGACCAACAGCTCAGCGTGCTTTCCGAGGCACGGAGGAGTCTCGATATGTAAAGATGGGTACCCATCACGGACCAACCCCCCGGCAAGCGTAGCCTAACCTGATGGGTCGACCTGTGCGGCTGATTTTACTTAGCCACGAGCTCCTCAGAAGGGAAATAACATAAGTAGATTATTCATCTTTATAGTATGAGAAAAATAACTTTGAGTACTTCATTAGGCTAGTAGTAGTTAGAGCGACTTCTGAGCGTAAGGACCTGTGTTTGATCCCCAGGTTGGTCAAAATGTTATTGGGTTTTTCGTTAAGGATTTTTTGTGTCAACCAGGAGTTTACATTCTCAGGTTGATGGCAATATGCTCTTCTCATATTAAATTAATGTATTTGTAGGTGAATTGATTACTGGAGTTGTCGATTCGACTCCTCGAAACACCAATGAGCCAACTTAACATGTAATAAATTATTTGGCGGATAACTTTGTGGCGGCATCTATATCGCCACATGCGAACTACGCATCAAAGACCTGATGTCCCACAAAAATCCTGACGTCACATAAATCCTGCATCGCGCAATTACAGTTTACGGGGGAAGGACATTTATATACAAGATTCCGACATGAATCATTGGGCAGTTGCCCGCCAGATACAACAACCGTCTGGTCGGAGGATCCTCCCTTTTCTATGGTGGATGAGTGAACTTTACACCCTGTACCTCATACCCCTAAAACTTAACCAAACCTTCTCCGGACTTGGTAAAACAGACTTAAACCTTCTTTCCATTGTCTTTGTCATGGTTTCCCTTGAGAAATAAGAATTAGGTGGATTACTTAGCAACTTGCTGAAGTTAGCGCAAGATAAAGATTACTGTACTCTTCCATTCATGTGGTGTGGACAGAATTACAAGTGGCACTTAGTGGGAATATTGAGGCAGTTTTTAGTGTGTGATCTTCTTGGTTTATAAATAAAAGCATACAAGATTCCAATGAACTGTAGTTTTAATTCAATAGACAAACAATGAGAAAAAACAGATACGGTAGCCATAGTTTATGGAGCCGGAAACAACAGGTGAAAGGTGGTGTTGCCAACATACAAATTACATTGTGTTTATTTTTCTTAATTGCCAACAGATCTAAATGAAAGAAATTTCAAAATTCGTATAGAAATAGTAATTAGAAAAGAGATTTTTTGAGAGAGCCAACAATGTGCGTTAAATGTGTCATTGAAGCGAAAATACAATGCTCCAAAAATACAATGATACGAAAAATACAATGCAGCAAAAATACATTGCAGCGAAAATACAATGCTGCAAAAATACAATGCTATGAAAATACAATGTTACGAAAATACAATATTACGAAAATACATTGCTGCGAAAATACAAACCTGCAAAAATACAATGCTGTGAAAATACAATGTTATGAAAATACAATGTTACGAAAATACAACGCTGTGAAAATACAATGTTACGAAAATACAATGCTGTGAAAATACAATGATACGAAAATACAATGCTGTGAAAATACAATGTTACGAAAATACAATGCTGCAAAAATACAATGCTGCAAAAATACAATGCTGCAAAATTAAATTATAATCTTAGGAGTAAACATAGTACAATGACGTAATAGGACCGCTTAATAGACTTCTACAACTTTACATCATGTGAAGTCGTGACCTAATTAGTTTCAAGTATTCACCTTTCGTGATTTCTTATAAATACAAAAAAAAAAAGCGAGTCACTAATTTCCTGAAAAAAAAAACCTTTTTGAAAGTGGTGGAACGGCCAACAATTTTTTTTTTCATATCATTTGCCCCTGCGCTTTCATCTCTGTCATTAACATTTATGCTCTTTCACACTGGGACCATACCCCACCATTAAGGGCCTAACAATAAGACTTCTTACGCTCAAAAGGGTCGCGTATCATTGTGTGGAATGATTGATGGCCACATTGTGGTGATAGACTGCAGATCTTCAAACGGATGGACTGGATTTGGGCATTGATAAATGAGGGTCTAAGTTTGGTTGTCAAGTTTTGAATGTGTTGAAATTTATGTAATTAGGTACTATGGTAGACACCAAACTATAGATGCTTTGGAATTTTCTACGTATTATATTATGTAGTACTTGGGTGACCGAGATGTGTGGTGAAAATAAAGAATGATTATTTAATATACACGATAGTTCATACTAATTCCATACTGCCATGATAGTACATACTAATTCCATGTATAGTACATACTAATTCCATGTATAGTACATACTAATTCCATGTATAGTACAAACTAATTCCACGCTGCCATGATAATACATACAAATTCCTTGCTGCAATGTCATTATTCTAAGATAGCCATCTTGGTTTTTCCTTTTGACGTACGGAACCCCTAAAACTTAAATTTTACAAGTCTCAAGACCATTTTGCCACTTAAGATTAAAGAAACACCCACTGGTCTCATTTAGGGACTGTTTATTTATCCCTTGAAAAGTACGCCGGCGCCGGCGCCGTTATGTTAATGTACTCGGAAGGGAGAAAACTTTAAATGCCACCCAAATGTGCCTGTTTTTAACACAGAACTTTGTACATTGGATTAAGTAAAAGTTTACAGCAGAGGTAACCACCTCTGTGGTTTGGTGGTAAGACTACCTGTAACAGACCCAGAGCAGAAAATCAGCGTCAGATGGTACACTTTGTGTTGCCATCTGACATTATGCTGAGCTGATGCCCTTTTGGCATTCTACTGATTGTTATCTGTTTTTATAGTTTTAAGGTGTCTTTTTCTGCTACAAGGCCAATAAACACATTTTTCTTTCTTTCTTTCCTTTCTTTCTAATAGTAACAGAATTTTTTAAATCGGTCCTGTTGTTCTTGAGTTTATTCATTAGAAAAAAAAGTACAACTTTTTCTCTTCATCATTTATTATTATTAGTGAAGATTCGTTTATAGAATACTAGCACCGCCCCGCGGTTTCACTCACATAAGTCTCGATCCCGTAGGAATATCGTGATAAAAAGTATCCTATGTGTTAATCCAGGTTATATACTGTCTGTGTGCTAAATTTCATCAAAATCCGTTCAGTAGTTTTTGCGTGAATGAGTAACAAACATATAGATGTTTGTTACTCAAAATAAAAAAAATAAAAATAAATTATAAACGCGAAAATTGGTTTGGATGGATGGATGGACTGATGGATAGAATTATTTTTATACGAGTTATTGTAATCAATTTAAATATTTTAATGAACTTCCTGATTTTATAAAAATACTAGCTGCGCCCCGCGGTTTCACCCGCGTAAGTCTCGATCACGTGAGAATATCAGGATAAAAGTATCCTATGTGTTAATCCAGGTCATAAACTATCTGTTTGCCAAATTTCATCCAAATCCATTCAGCTGTTTTTGCGTGATTGAGTAACAAACATCCAAACACACAAACACACAAACACACAAACTTTCACATTTATAATATTAGTAGGATTGATAAATGATGACTTTAAGTTTTAGTTGTTATAGTATGATTGGTTACTAACATAATTCTTAAGTATACCGACTAACATAAATATGGCTCACTGTATCTGAATTAAATGAATAAATTAAATAATACAAATTAAATTATAAATTAAGTAGGAAGCAGGATAGCAACCGGGTAACTATCAGTACCTACTTTAAAATAAACATCACACCTACGGAAATGTGTTCTTACTCAAAAACAAAGTTAACTAAAGTACCAACATAAGCCGAATTGTATTTGCAAAGTGCTATTCAGAACCCGATTTGAATACTAAGCCGTGTTCAGATGGGCGGTTATTTCTTTTGTAATTGCTCTTCTGGTCATTACGTGCTCTTAAGGATTTGTGTATTGAATAGGAAAGTGTCTGGAAGCTGTATTGTTCTTGTATAAACTTTTTGTAGTGTTGAATTGAATCTTAGTAATAGTGTCCCATTTTACCCTTTGGGTACGGAACCCTAAAAAGCGACCAAGTGCGAAATGGACTGGCATACGAAGGGTTCCTTAAGAAATAAAATAAAGTAAAAAATTAGGTAAAGGGGTCTCCCCCATTTAATTATTAACTTTATTTTTCTTAATAATTAATGTTACAGCGGCCGTAGGAGTAAACAATCTGCAAAAATTTCAAGTCTACATAGTATGTCTTTCACATAGTACGGTTCAAAAGATACAGCCCTGTGACAGACGGACGGACGTTCACCGGAGCCTTAGTAATAGGGTTCCGTTAGCACTCTTTGAGTATGGAATCCTAAAAGAAAACACCCAATTCGAGAACTGTTTCTGTGTTGCAGTTGACGTTACATGCTCGGGAAATTACAGAAACACTAATGTTTTAATAACCTTTCCTCTCATGTTAGCTTCAAACCATTGATGAGGCAGGGTTTTTTACGTGGCGAAACACACTTTTTGTCTGGGAGAAAAATAATAACCGCTGCGTTTGCTGATACGCGATATTATAAACGCCAAGTCTAAACCCAGCTTTACATCACACGCGCTACCAAACTTGGTAATCATGTGTTCTCAGTTGTTTCGTCACATTAAGATAAGTACCTTCCTAATGTCGTTTGAAGCTTGGTGACGTCATGAGACGAGGTGGGAAGAGCTTTCGGTTTCAAATGTAGGAGATTATAATATTAACGTAAAGATTTCTTGGAACCTATACTGCATTTGAAATAAGATTAGACATTTAAACAAACCTTTATACAGTCCGTTCAACCGCTTTTGACTTCTATACCGTAGGCATAAGGATGGCATTAAAAGCAAAAAAGGTTACACAATACCAACTGTCTACTGCAGCTGCCATTTGTCATGCTACCAACGCAATAGAAGTCAAAATCGGTTGAACGGACTGTAAAAAAAGGTTTATTTAAATGTCTAATCTTATTTCAAATTGAGTATAGTAAATATTTGATGTTTACTTTTCAAGGCTTACGCGGATATAATATGCGAGTCGCACTTGCGTAGAATTTCTAAGCACATATAGACCTCCAGACCGTATTTCGGCCACAGCGGCCAATCTCAACGGAGACTAGCCTTCGGCGCGGGAGATATTATAGTGCACAAGCGTGTGTGCAGACACAGGTGCACTCTCTCCTCCCTCACTCTCATAGTCCGATGGGACGGCAATCCGACACGAGCGGAGAGAGATCAGGCGCAGGACCGTGCTTTCTGAGGCACGGGGGTACCACACCGCCAACTTCCAAAGTCCAAATCAAATCACCAACATGGTTAGGGGTATAAATGATATACATGTTTTGATAATGTTCCGGGCTGTTACTAGAAAATTTTTAATTGAAAAAAACTGTTTTACAAAAAATAAAACCGACGAAAATAGAACTGAAAAGCGAAAAATAAATAACTTTAATTTCGGAAGTCGGTGTCTTCGCTTTTCAATTTTAGTTTTTTGCCACCGACTTCCGAAATTAAAGTTATTTATTTTTCGCTTTTCAGTTCTATTTTCGTCGGTTAAATTTTTTGTAAAAAAGTTTTTTATTTTTCGTTTTTGAGTTACCATCCACTCCAGGGTACTCCAGGGGGTTACTCCAGGTTAAAGACCTGGAGTTGATGATGAGTGGTTGTGTCATCAGAACTATGTATGTGTGCGAAATTTCAACAGAATCGGTTCACAGTTGAAAATTCAGTTGGTGAAAAATCAATCAACCCCACTTTTTGTATCTTTAGGGGTGGATTATAGTTTCCAATTTTAAATGGGACCAACTTCGAGGTACACCCTTCCCAATAAAAAAAGAATTTTTCAAATCGGACTACTCACAAAAAAGTTAGGAGTGGTCATACATAAAAAAAATAATAAAAAAAAAAACGGGTCGACTTGAGAACCTCCTTCTTTTTTTTTCGTCGGTTAAAAACCCAATAACTCTTTACCTGGAATCGAACCCGGGACCCTACGCTCAACAGTCGCGTTTGCGACCAGGAGACCAACGTAGCAGTCATGCTATATCTTTGCACATAACAGGAGGCCGGTTCGCACGTTTTTGTGTGGTAATGCGTTGCGATGCGACAGTAATATGCGCTTAGATCTGTTTCTACCGCCAAGAAATGTTGCTATGTGTGTGTGAAGGTTGGCGGAGTAATTCTGTTATGTTATTGGATAGCACTGCTCTCAAAACGGCGAAAGCAAAACATCGTGAGAAAATCGGCATGTCCTAGAACCAAAAATTCGAAGAAATGTGACATCTACCAACCCGCATTGGGCCCGCATGGTGGATTACAGCACACTCTGTCTCGACATCTGATGACCCGTAACGACTGTCAAAGATCCACGAATGACAGCCGGGACCAACGGCTTAATGTGCTTTCCGAGGCACGGAGGAGTCTCGGTATGTAAGGATGGTCACCCAACCGCGGACCAAACTCGGCAAGCGTAGCTTAACCTGATGGATCGACCCATGCGGCTGTTATTACTTAGCCACAAGCTAATTCTTACACCCATACCATAACATCGAAATAATAATAGGGTACTATTTACTTCATATCACCTTCAGATTGGTATTTACTCATTAACTTACTCATATGTAAAGTCAGAGAAAATAATTGTTAAGCAAATTGACTGCCAATTTACATTGTTTTTTATTTTCAAATCACAACTGTAATTTTTTGATAGGTGTATGAAATGGCAATTGAAGTAGGGTGTCAATTTGCTTCACAATTAATTTCCCTTAGTGTACGTACAAATAAACTTTGAATCAGTACCTTCTTGATATTTTAATGACATTTGCATGTCAAAGGCCCCAGTTAATTAAAGTTAATAAACTTATTGTAGAGAATATTAAACAGATTATAAATATAATATCTAGTTGGATTGTATCTCATATTATGAGTTTACTAGCTGTTGCCCGCGACTTCTCCGGGTTATGGTCTACCCCTGTGCCAAATTTCATCCAAATCCATTCAGCCATTTTAGGGCGTTCGCTACGTTAAGCGTGCGCACGCGGCGGGTGCCCGCTCCGCGTGTTTGTATTTAAAGATAATGTGAGCTGCGCGGACGCGTGCTTATCGCGAACTTAACGTCGCGCGTTCTCTCTCGCACACCGCTGGACGTCTCGCTAAGGAACAGAGAGCGCGCGAAGTATAGTTCGCGATAACGCGACAATGTGGCCCCAGCAAAAGCATAACAAACAAACAAACTCACTTTCGCATTTATAATATTGGTTAGGATTGTATTTGGCGTTATTTTCAACAGCATTGAACTAAGAAACTTTAAGAAATAAAATAAGATGATGATAACTGGTTCTTCTAACAGATAAATAAGCTTCAAACTAAAAAAAAATACCTTATAAAATCTACACTATGCTGACCACAAATGAAGATTTAAAAAAATGGCGAACGGTGTTAAATATACTCACAAATCGTAGTAAAAGAAAAAAAATTAGGCTTTTTAGTAAACCCACTAGACTGGAAAAAACTTAAAATGCGTTTAGATACTCGATTTTTTTAAACTGTTTGCTCTCAGATACAATTGCAAGAAATAATGTTTACTCAGCTGAAAAATCTTTGATTCCCTCTCAAACATTCTGATACTTTTTTATACTTAAACCGATAAATAAATAAACTCTTATTTACGCACTCAATTTCTCTAACTTAAAAAATCTAACGCAAATAAAATGGCTAAAAGCTTGCTAACAAATTAAATATATTATTACAGTCAAAGTAATAGCATTACAAAGTAAAATACAGAAGGTTTATTTGTTTAAAAATCATCATCTGCCTAGTAAACTTCGCGTCTAACCGCATAAAGCAAAATACCAGTCCTTTTCATGGAGCTACTGCCTACGAGTATCTGACCTCCACAACCCAGTAACAGGGCAATACGATACCCCTTGGCAAGACTGGTTGTCAGACTTCTGACTACCCGTAACGACTGTCAAAGATTGACAAATGACAGCCGGGACCAACGGCTTAACGTGCTTTCCGAGACACGGAGGAGTCTGGGAATGAAATGGATGCGGTCATTTATACGCGAACTTTGAAAATGTTGCTTATGCTTAACCTTCACCGTTTGACCTCTGTAGCTACGAGCCCCTTTATCCTTACAGCCATCTAATTGCGTAACACATTTATTTTCTTAAACGATTAAGACTAATCTGTTTCATTTTGACAGTTCAACAGCATTCATTGCGTTATAGTTGTTGAGTAGTTTTTTTTTAACATAATTATGAAGCAATGGATTAGCGATCTGTTTCAAAACGATTCAGATTGTGATTGATCGTGCATTACTCAATTAGAGTGCAGCATTGTTATTCTGTAACCATCTCACCGTGAAAACTTAGGTGAAGTGAGATGTCATTGTCATCGATACCTACAGTTGTGTTATTCTGTAAAAATCTCATTGTGAAAACTTAGGTGAAGTGAGCTTGAAGTGAACTGTCACTGCCTTAGCATCAGTAGGTGTCGATGACAATGACAGCTCACTCCACACTCACTTCACCTAAGTTTTCACGGTCTGGTTACAGAATAGCAATGATGCTAAGGCAGTGACTGTTCACTTCAAGCTCACTTCACCTAAGTTTTCACGGTGAGATTTTTACAGAATAGCACAAACTTTTCCTTCTAACCTTACTTTTATTATGTCAGTAACTTCATTTGCCATCATTCTGACGTTCAAGCTAGCTAATCGAGTTCCATGTTTGGTTTTTACGGGGCCCTCAAGTGGGGTGATCTGTGATGTAGGTTATATGGGCTTGTGTGTGTGTGTGTGTGAAATGTGTGTCTATAAAATTATCGGGATTTTGGGAATAAAGGATAAAATGTGTGTATACGACTGTGTTCGTAGGGAATGGGAAACAAAAGAAGACTGTAAGCAATTGTATGCCGATTTTTGTCGGTTTGTCAAGATGGATACATAATTGATCTGGGGGCTTAAAACAGTCACTTTGGCAGAATCATAATAGGAAAATATTATGAATCATCGTAAAATGGCACAAGCTGACAATTCATAATATGATCTGCGTGCGATTCATTTTACGAAATAATTCATCTGTTTGACGGTTTTCTATGGAAATTCGTAAAATGGTCCACACAATATGAATTGCTTTTGTGACAAATTTGAGGAATTGCTAGTGAGAGCTGGAAATTCAGGAAATGAACTGCTTTTAGAGGAATTGCTAATGTGGCCTAATTACGCCCACTGTGTACCTGTCAATTGTCTTTAGTAGATTAAATAAATGACATTAAATTAAAATGCTCAGAAATAAAAATTTCATTATAAGCTACTTAGCTTTTACCCGCAAATTCGCCCGCGTAGATGTCGGAAAATATCTCACGGGAACGTATTACTGAGATTAAAAGTTACCGATGTGTTATAAACTATCTATATGCCAAATTTCATCCAAATCCGTTCCGCCGTTTTTGCGTGATTGAGTAACACACATTTAAAAATACAAGCAAAAAATAGGATATTGAGTTATTTTTATTCTCGTTGCTGTTGCCTTGCTGTCAGAGGTAAAATAGCTATGAAAGGACTATAAAGGACGATACGAAAGAACAAGAAAAATCTACAACGTCCTTTTAAGGTCGAAATGTATGCAGGGTGTAAGGGACAGCCCTCCGCTACTTAACAGGGGCATATTCCACCGGAAATTTTCACAGGAAAATTTTCATGTTTTTAATAGTTTTTCAGTTACTATTCCTTTATTTCAATGTAAAATTACATTCTCTGTACGCAGCACTCCATTTATGTAAATAAAACCGATAAAATCCAAAAACCAGTAATGGATGTAGCTATAGCGAACGACGCGTGAAGCTCAGATTTTACTTTGATAAATCACGTGACGCGAGCGCGCCCCCCCGCCACGGGGAGTGCGGCTACGTGCGTTTTGCCACGGTAACGATACATTGCGCGTGAAATAAAACAAATCAGGTTTATTGGATTCCCATAACGTTCCAGAAATAATTTCATGTAAGTGCCGGTCGTCTTAGTATGATATTATGCTGAATTCATCTCATCAGTCTGCGGAGGGCTGTCCCAAGCACCCTGTAATTCAGTCTACATTATGTAAAACATGAATCAATATTTCTACATCTATATCGGATACATTCTACTAATACTTTGTTATCTAAACGGGCTTCAGAAGTTTCTAACTGTGTAAGACACGGCGGTTTCTCTGCGTCCAGCGCTCGGTGTGGCAACACGTCGTGCTCTGGTTAGCGACTGGTCAATCGTCATCCTGAGGATGCCTCGTTGAGAGGTGAAGCACGTGTCGATTTCTTATGACTCTTGAAGAATAATTAAGCGGAATAGGACGTTACTAAATATCTACGTCTATTGTATTTTTTCAATATCTCTACGTCTTTAACGGCCAAATTCTACTAATTCTTTGTTATCTATACGGGTTTCAGAAGTTTCTAACTGTGTAAGACATGACTTCAAAATTTTTATCAAAGTGGCTCTTTGTTAGGAACTTGTTATTCCGTTGCGAGACTTCGTCTCATGAAGTTCTAAGGAATGTGCATTGATCACCACGCTTCCTAGTGTGAGTTGACTATTTCAATCAATCAATCAATCAACTTTATTTTCTCTCACAAAATACATTATTTTACATTTGTTAGATTCGACAATGATACACAATTCAGGTAAATATATATTGTGGGAGACTGGTGCCTAAGCTAGGCTCATGGCCTGTGTTTCAGGACACCAGGGTCCCACCCCTTTACATTTCCATTTCTAAAATTATGTACTAGGCGCGCTGACAGAATGTAAGGAATCATACGACATTTTATAATTTATTTATTAAGATTAAAATCTAGGTTAAGTATGCGAGACGAATGTTAGTAGATATGTTGTATGGGTGATTGTGTGGGTGTGTGAGTGTGTGGATGTGTGGATGTTCGGGTGTGTGAGAGTACTTGATTGTGTGTTTAGGTCATTATAAAGATGTTTTCAGTATCAATATAGTTTAATTTTAGTAACCAGTCAGTTAACCTCTATTTGAACCATGTTATGCTCAGAAGCCTAATTGAAGACGATGAAAGTCAATTTATTCGAATTCAATATGTGTATTCATATAAAATAACATCACGCCTGTAATCTCCAAAGGGTTTGGCAGCAGTGTATACATGGCTAACCATCAAGCGTTATCAGTATTGCATTTCGCTTGCAGTATAAGGTGATCTCGCATTGTACGGAAATTCTATACCATGCGAGATCAGAATAAACTGGAAATGTATAGATGTGTAGCCGTGAGTACCTAAAGCATAAACGCAGCGCAGTGTACGCGTATGCGTAGTGTATATACATTATAGTTTTAATAGGTTTACGTATTTAAATAAATATTTATTCCACAACTTTTGTTATTGCACCATCTTTACATACCGATACTCCTCCGTGCCTCGGAAAGCACGTTAAGCCGTTGGTCCCGGCTGTCATTTGTGGATCTTTGACAGTCGTTACGGGTCGTCAGAAGCCCAAAAGTCTGACAACCAGTCTTACCAAGGGGTATCGTATTACCCAGTTACTGGGTTGTGGAGGTCAGATAGGCAGTCGCTCCATGTTAAATACTGGTATTCAGCTGCATTCGGTTAGACTGGAAGCCGACTCTAATATAGTTGGGAAAAGGCTAGGCAGATGATGAACTTTTGTTATTGCACCTACCACTGTTTGTCTCTGCATGACCCAAAGGTTGACTGGTAGAAAATGCCTAATGCCTGGCATTAAGTCCGCCTCTGTACATTTGTGTGCTTAAAGTATTAAATAAATAAATAAAGCAAACCTCTACCTTTCACCTTCTACGATTCACCAGGTTTTAGTCCCATTATCCCAATAATAGAGGCGAACCTAGTGCCATCAACTGGGCACAAATTTAGACTCCGGGTTTCTGAAAAATTGGTGACGGAAAAACCCAATAACACTTTGCCCGACCTTTTTTTTTTTTTTTTTTTTTTGAGGGTGGGAAATCATCCAATGACTTCTCCCGCTCTGGGCGGAGCGGAAGGGCGTGTCAGACTTTTACTGACTAAAACCCACCCGTGTTCCTTCATTTGCCTGTTGCCAAGGTCCCGGTATCCCTTTCGGACTTTCCCGCAACCCTGGCAGGCATCGGTCCTATTGGACCCCGTCTTTTTTGCTGACATCTCTTTGAGGCGCGCGTGGAACACGACGCGCCATCGACCCGGGCCTGGTCCTTATCGGACGGCGAGCTGCCCGTAGCTCGCCGTCCGCAAGCCCGCGCCTATGGTGGCCGGAAATCCGCCTGGGATTCCCGACGCCCAGGGCGTCTCCAACGGCGGCGGTTAGGGGCGTGAGGGCGCAAACTTTGCCTTTCCCTCACGCGTTCCGCCTCCTCCTTCGCGAGCATTACTGCTTCGCAGAAGGAGGTGACGGCTTCCCATGCCCTCTCGCTCCGTACCATGGCCTGAACCAAGGCCGGACGCGAGAGATCACCGCCGCCAATCGCCTCCGCGAGGACACGGCGGTGCTCCGCCCAAGCAGGGCACACCTCAACCGTATGCTCCACCGTGTCCTCCGGGCGATCCACACAGTGTTGACACCCGGGCGTTTCCTCCCGCCTAATCCTACACAGGTACCTCCCGAAGCTGCCATGTCCGGTGAGGACCTGTGTCAGGCGGAAGGTGAGGACGCCGTGGCGCCTCTCTATCCACTCCTCAAAGAGGGGACTTATCGCCGCTATTGTGGCGTGCCCAGCACTGGGTTGCGACAATCGCACTCTCCATGCCGCCATGAGATCTTGCCGGAGCTCTGTCCGCTGTGCCGCGATTTCTCGCGGCAGCGGAGTTACACCCCGGCGCTTCACCTCCTCGCGCCACTCCCAGATGTGCGCGAGGACCTTCGCCTCCAGATCCCATGGCGGTAATCCGGCAAGGAGGCTCGCCGCCTCACGGGAGACCGTGCGGTATCCCCGGGCCAGCCGAATGGCCATGACCCTTTGGGACGCGTTCAACCGGCGTGCTGGCCGCAGCCTAAGGGAACGCGCCCACACCGGTGCCCCGTAAAGGGCCATGGACCGCACGACCCCCGCATAGAGCCTCCGGCAGGAGGCGTTTGGACACTTTGCCCGACCTGAGAATCGAACCCAGGACCTCACGCTCAGCAAGTAGCCTTTGCGACTACTAGACCAACCAGGCAGTCCGATTAGATTTAAAAGTGATTTAAATTTTTTAAGTACAATAAAATGTCTTCAGGTTCTCTT
Source organism: Lithophane leautieri (assembly GCA_949152455.1). Taxonomy (NCBI): domain Eukaryota; kingdom Metazoa; phylum Arthropoda; class Insecta; order Lepidoptera; family Noctuidae; genus Lithophane; species Lithophane leautieri. The sequence goes on from OX424486.1 coordinate 5,093,532, forward strand.
AAGATGTTTTTCAAGACCATCAGTTGAATTAGGAGCAGTGGTGGCCCAGTGGCAACGGCAGTGACTTCCGAGTTGAGGTCGAAGGTTCAAACCCTGACAGGCGCTTTACTTTGTGTAAATTATTTCATCACCACTGCTCTCAAAACGGTGAAGGAAAACATCGTGAGGAAGCCGGCATGTCCTAGAATCAGAAATTCAAAAACATGTGACATCTACTAACCCGCACTGGGCCCGCGTGGTGGATTACGGTCCACTCCCTCTCGAAGAGAGGAGGACTGTGTCTCAGCAGTGGGAAAAATTATAAGATGATTATGTTATGTTTGTCTTGAACCTTTGAACAAACCGGATGTCTTACATAATTATCTAGCCACCACAACAGTAATTTGGTTACAAGAAAAGTTACAATCGGCGTGCGTGTATTTCCAGATTAAACGTAAATAAAGCAAAAGAAGTATGCAAGGATCGTAGCAGGCGTTCGGCATAGTTTCTGCCTACCTTTAAGGGAAGATGGCGTGAGTTTATGTATCTATATCAAATCTGCCCAGCCTTTTCCCAACTATGTTGGAGTCGGCTTCCAGTCTAACTGGATGCAGCTGAATATCAGTATTTTACATGGAGCGACTGCCTATCGGACCTCCAAAACCCAATAACTGGGTAATTATGATACCCCTTGGTAAGACTGGTTGTCAGACTGTCGGGCTTCTGACGATCCGTAACGACTGTCAAAGATCTACGAATGACAGCTGGGACCAACGGATTAAAGTGCTTTCCGAGGCACGGAGGAGTCTCGGTATGTAAAGATGGTCACCCATCCACGGACCAACTCTAGCAAGTGAAGACCCGTGCGGCTGTTATTACTTAGCCACGAACACGAGTTTATGTATCTATGTATCTCCACAAAATACAGCATGCTTGTCTAGTCTCAGCGTTTATTTTCAACGAAAGATACCCGAGTTTTTTCAGGCGAGTTTTCAGCACCAGTTTTTATGACAGGTAAAATAAAAGAAGAACGGTTTTCAACGGCTGTGAGTGACAATTGAATGTTGTCACACGTTATATTGAAATATTATTGTCATTGAGTTATCTTTCAGGGAATTTATTGAGTTTTATGTATTGAATGACAGTCTAAGGACTTACGTACATATTGGATGTGATATTGCTATAGGACGTAAATTTTTACCATTATTAGATGCTGTAAAAAAAGTTTTGGAATGATGTTCATTATCGTACGTTTAACCTACTCTGCACATTTGGCGGATGCGAGCAAGATCGAAAAAAGTGTAACACTTTGACCGTTATGACACTTTTTTTTTCCGTTTTTTGTCTTTCAAACGTTGTTTTTTTTTTTTTAGGTATCGTATACAATCTATTTTATTATACATAGCACAAGTAACTATTAATTTACTACCTAATTAAATCCTAACTTATATTAATTAAAATTAATTATACAAATAAATAACTAATATCTAAAATATGGCTAATTTATTTAATTTTACTTCATTAATACATAATAATTATACAACAAAAGGAACTTCATTTCAAACAGGTGTTACACGACACCTCTCGACTTTATTTTTGTTATTAATAAATTATGATTAAGTAATTATTATTATTGATAATTATTTTGAATTTATTTTGTTTTTTTTTGTTAAATATTTTTGTGGTGTACAATAAAGTATATATATATAAATAATAATAATTATTTGGTGAGTTACGGCAATTTTAAAAAGGTCGGTAGGTACAGACATTTAAATTTGAAAACATATATGTAATAATTACAAACAAACTGCATAATGACGTCCAGATAATATCTATTTTACAATCGACATTAACTTTTAACAAAAATCTACCAAGTCTTACTTTTAACCGACTTCGACAAACACCCGTATCTGCCTGACCTCTCACATGACGTCATCAGTCAGTACCCACTGCCCATAGTTTTAGACGAGGGTCGACAGTACAGTGAGGGATGACATTACCCTTGTTACTGGCATGGTTTGTGGTTTAAAAATAAATTCGGCCTTGGAATTTAACTAACTTTTGATGTTTTGAGATACGTCCAAGAATTTGAAAAAATAATTTCGGCTCTATAATGTTTTTGTGGAAAAAATCAAACAAAGTTACACATTAAAATTTGGATTAAACCATTTTTTTGATCAGTTAATAAAACATACTTTGCTTGCATAGATCACTGAGCATAATAATTAAGTGCATGCTACACGGTTGGCAACCACGTCCCCGACAGAAGTGACCTTGATTGGCGACCGGCAAAGCTGTTTCAAATTTGGTAGTAAACCGTCATCTACACGGTTGTAAATCAGCAAGGTCACCTCTGTCGGGACGCGGTTGGCGACCTTGTAGCGGTTGGCGACTACGCACTTTATGCTACGCAACATGCTACGGCGTAGCATGCACTGCTACGATCGCGTAGTCTACCGGTACGCGCTTTTCGCCGCTTACTCAAAAGAAACTCAATTTTTAAATTACTTACAAATTCTGCTGTTTGACTGTCTCGTCATTTCATGGAGTATTGCAGTGATAGACATACGTACAAAAACCAGTCTTATCAAGGGCGATACCCCTTGATAAGACTGGTTACCCCACAGCTGGTTTACGGAGTTTAGATAAGCAGTCGCTCCGTGTAAAATACTGGTGTCCAGTTGCATCCGGTTAGACTGGAAGCCAACCTGGAAGGAAACATAGTCGGGAAAAACCTTATTTTTCATTCATCCTAAATCTGTTCAAATTATGTTAACGTTAAAAAAATACAATAGACGTAGATATATTTAGTAACCTATTCCGCTTAACTATTCTTCAAGAGTCATATAAAACCCTGTAAGAAATCGACACGTGTTTCACCTCTCAACGAGGCATCCTCAGGATGACGATTGACCAATTGCAAACCAGAACACGACGTGTTGCCACACCGAGCGCTGGACACAGACTCTGCGTCCGCGGAATAGGTTACTAAATATATATCTACGTCTATTGTATTTTATAATGGATTTCCGCAAAGTCACGCCTGAATCTATTAACTATGTTAAAGGTATTTAAATAATACTCAAGGAAAACGGCAATTTCCTTTTTTTCCACTCATAAATATCAAAAGCCTTTCCCTGGTGCGTTTAACGCAATTTATGGAAAAGATAGCCAGTTCGTTTTGATTACGATCCGACCACAGATGACAGAAAGATTAGATATGGCAGGATGGGGGCTTCCAACATAATGGGAGTATCGTTTGTGTGCTCACCAGTTGGCGCACTGACGAGTAAGGTCCTGTCAGTACTTTTATTTGATATTTATAAGTACCCATTTATTTTAAATAATGTTTGTTTTATTATTTTATATTATGTTTATTTTATTACATTTTAAAACATTAAATGAAATAAAATAGACGCAGATATATTTAGTAACCTATTCAGCTTAACTATTCCTCAAGAGTCATAAAACAGCCTGTAAGAAATTGACTCGTGTTTCACATCTCAACGAGGCATCCTCAGGATGACGATTGACCACTCGCAAACACGACGTGTTGCCACGCCGAACGCTGGACGGCGAACGCAGTGTGAGCCATATCGCCAGGCACCCCCACTTTTAAAGGATTACTGCTTGGTCCAACTCAGGGTTTTTATGACCCTTAATCACGAGACAAAAACATTGAAATTGATGATTTTAAAATCTAAAAATTATTTGACAGACATAATAGTAGCTTAGTTCCCAGTTCCACTTAGATTTCTGCGCAACTGATTGCCAAAAAAAATTTTTAAACGTATGTGCACTTCTAGCGTATAATAAATTAAAACTTTCATAGTAAAACAGAGCGCAAAGTTGTAATGTTACTGTAATTGTTCTCGCGTTATTATAAGAGATCTTACACACTGTTTATTTGCAAGAAACGCAAGAAATATGAATGCTAGATACTCTAATAAAAGATTATCTTGGCAATAAAGATGTTGACTGAGGTTGACAAAATCAAACTGGTTGCTAATTTAGTTGTATATTTTATTATTTGTATGTCATAGATTTTTACACTCTGTGATTGCATGGAATCACGCACTGACTTATTAGTATTACTTGTAAAGATGTTAGGAATATTGTAATATCGTATACTTTTACAATGTTTGTAAATATGTGAGCACCATGTACCTATCACATAACTGATTTATTTGTCATTGCTCCATTTATAATTTTTTTTTTGCCTTTTATGGGACAGTAATCTTATTGTGGGTGCATGGTCTTCACATATAATTATATAATTCATGTATACAAAATATTGTAAACATTTTTGAAAAGAGTAACGGTGGAGTTTCTTGCCCATTCTTCTCCATACGAAATCTACCTTTTGGAATGGGCAACTAGAATCAATTCTATTTCTTTGTTTGTTTTTCATTGACGTTCAAAAGTGCCTTTTATGTGCCTATTTGAAATAAATTATTTGACTTTGACTTTTGACTTTGACTGGGTAAAAAAAAAACTGGTTAGTCGGTCAGTCAGATAATAAAAATAATTTAGATAAAACGTATTAAAGTTGGGGAGTGGGGGTTCGCTACGTCACAAGTCAGTTTAAAATCTACCGACCAGTGACGTCATGCCACATTTTAACTCAATGTATTGCCACTATTTTTTGCATACGTAAAAAAAGAGTAATTATGCGTGCAATATTTTTTTAAACCTATCTCTACCTAGCCTTTTCCCAACTATATTAGGGTCGGCTTCCAGTCTAACCGGATGTAGCTGAATACCAGTATTTTACATAGAGCGACTGCCTATCTGACATCCACAACCCAGTAACTGGGTAATACGATACCCCTTGGTAACACTGGTTGTCAGACTTTCGGGCTTCTGACAACCCGCAACGACTGTCAAAGATCCACGAATGACAGCCGGGACCAACGGCTTAACGTGCTTTCCGAGGCACGGTTTTCTAAACCTATCTGACAGACAAAAATAAATTTTTAGTCCACCTCCCTCCCTATTGCATGGGACTTAAATATAATAACCGGCAAACTGTGGGTGTATAAGTACACCTTTATCTATCTTGAGCATGATAACCTGGGTTTTTGAGTTTTTTGGGATTTTGAACCACCCAGGTTCAATAGCAATAGGTTTGCCCATAGTAACTTAGGACTTGTAAACTGTTTGACCCGACTGGCTTGAAGTCAAACTAAATACGTCTGAATTTCAATATTTTACCAGATCAATCATCTGCCTAGCCTTTTCCCAACTATGTTGGGGTCGGCTTCCAGTCTAACCAATTTACAAATATCACGACCAAGCTGACTTCGAAATCGCAATGAATGGGTTTTACGTGTATTGTGAAAACAACTTACCCCGTGGTCACGAGCTAAACGCTCAAGCGAGACACGTCTTGCGACAGCGACTGCGGCAAAGACAAATTAAAGAAGCTGTTTAGAGCATGACACGAGTCACAGCGACGCGATTGTTGGAGTGACGGACGGAAACAGGTGACGCGAGCGCGTGTCCCTTGACGCAAGACGCGTCAACTCGAGGTCGTGAACGAGGTCTTACTCCTTGCTCACGACATCACTGCTTGCGCGACGTGCGTCTTGCATCTGCAACCGCGGCGAAAACAAATGTTAGAAGTTATTAGAGCGTGGCATGACTCGCCGCAGTGCGACTTGCGGAGAGGAGAGCGGCGCGGGCACAACGACAGCGCCTCGCACCGCAAGACGCACGTCCTATGTCATGCCCTGGTCTTATGCGTCTAAGCATTCAGCCGAATCAGTGAAATTATTCACTCTTTAAATCTCTTTCTATCTGACATCAATCTTTAAAAAATTCCAAAGAAATTCCAACATGATGTTTTCAATAGCAAGCCAGATTCAAGGCCTATTGTGCCTCTCAAAATTTATGAACCTTTCTTTTATATTAAAAACAGCACAATAGAGACAGGCCTCCAAGTTCGACTTTGCAAAGGAAAATGTCTTCTTTTCTGTTCCGCGTAATTTATTCTGATTGAATTCGTTAGACATGTAAAACATTTTGCGTCAATAGGTACTTTGAGAATTTTGAAGCAAGTTTATTTACATTTTTGTATGAACATTTTTGGTATTGTGACTTTGTGAAGTGAAAAAAACATCATAATTAGCGCATAATGTTCCCACTGCTGGGACACAGGCCTCCTCTCGGTGAGAGGGAGTGGGCCGTAATCTACGACGCGGGTCCAGTGCGGGTTGGTAGATATCACATGTCTTCGAATTTTTGGTGTCACGATGTTTTCCTTCACCGTTTTGAAAGCAGTGGTGATGAAATAATGGTTCGAACCTACGACCTACAACTCGGTAAGTTGCGGCCGTTGGCACTGGGCCACCACTGGGAAAAAATGCTATGTGTAAATTACGTATTTTTTGTAGTAAAATGGTTGAAAAACAATACTTAGGCCAGCAACTTAATTACTACACTTTCAATCGTATCCCAAATCTCTAAATGTAATTAAGAATTTGATCTCTAAATTAAAAATTCTAATCCATTGCTTCATAATTATTATGTTGAAAAATACGCCTTCTCGACGGGGTGGAGTTGGCTTCCAGTCTAACCAGATGCAGCCGAATACCAGTATTTTACATAGAGCGACTGCCTATCGGACTTCCACAACCCAGTAACTGGGTAATACGATACCCTTTGGTAAGACTGGTTGTCAGACTTTCGGGCTTCGGACAACCCGTAACTACTGTCAAAGATCCAAGAATGACAGCCGGGACCAACGGCTTAACGTACTTTTCGAAACACGGAGGAGTCTTGGTATGTAAAGATGGTCAACCATCCACAGACCAACCCCGGCAAGCGTAGCTTAACCTAATGGATCGACCCGTGCAGCTGTTGTTACTTAGCCACGAGCTCCTCGTGGAGCGAGCTTTCTCGACAGTATAAATAATGCAATGCATGTTGTTAAATTGTCAAAATTAATCGCCATAGAGTAACGCAATTACCACTCGGTTTTCTAAAAATCGGATTGAGTCTGAATCAGTATATTTATATCGTTTTACCCATTATGACATTTTTTTGCCAATAAAAAAAATTGCAAAACTTATACAATTTTTCTTTCAAAAATACTTAAATGACAACGATAATCACAAATTAAAAAAATAATGCAATCTTGCATTCGCTTCGAATACATAACCTCGTTATTTTTTTTTATGGCTGGGCTTCCAAAAGCAAAAGAACAGAATACAAATCAAGTAATTATGCATCTCAATATTTTTCACAGTTGAGGAACGAGTGTAAACGGTCCTTAAACATATAAAATCTTGAGCGCTCTTAACACTGCACCAGTGATTTATACCCCTATAAAGCACTCAAGCCACAATTTGAACTCGGGTGCGAACAACTTAAGTATAATAACGTCGCCTTGACTTGTAAATACTTTGTCACATTACGGCATTTTCTGGCTAGCCTTGTAGTATGCCAGTACTATATTATAATATTCACTTGGAACTCAAGTGAGCGCACACAATTCGAAAGCGAACTCATTTGTAATTAATCATTGCGGATTCACAACGAGACACCACTCGAATTTCGAAGTATTAATATTACTACAATCAAAACATCCTGTTCTAAAGTTATTCAATGAACAATATTCACCTATCTCTAATACATAATTATATAATTCTCGTGTCACAGTGTTAGTTGCCCTATTACTCCAAAACAGCTTGAACCGGTTTTTATGAAATTTCATATGTATAATCGGTAGGTCTGGGAATCAGTCGTAATCTATTTTTCATAACCCTAGGGTAGGTACTTAGTGCTACCCGTGCGAAGCCGAGACGGGCAGCTAGTATACTTATATATAATATTATATTTATATTAACTTCCTACAGAAATCTATCTTCATGCCATGGATTCGCCCGACAATATTGATGTCGAGAAGTTATATATACCTACGCTGATCGTGTGGTAAACACTGCTTGCGCGATGCAGGACGTTGCTTGACGTCAGTGTGATGCGTATTTCGCATGTGATGATGTAGATGCCGCCACAGTTTGATGAACTTGGATTATCGATTTTCAGCAACTCAAATTACGCCTGATATTTTCTTCAAAGTACAATTTTGTACCCTTCCGAGTACAGAATAGAAAATGCTTTTTCAATACCTACCTCTGGGAGGTAATAATGTATAAATTATATTGCCTTTACAAGGAAACTTGCCACTTTGCAGGTTCAATAATGTTAATAAGGTACCCGCAAAGTTTTAGAACCGATACTGGCAACTTTGTATAGTTTGAGAGCCTCTGATAGTGTTATGTAATGAGTTTAATTAAGTAGCTTGACATAGATTTTATGGGTTGAGCACTTAACGGTTTTTTTTTTAAATTGGTTTGTCAAAGCCAAAGTCAAATCATCTACTTCAATTAGGAAAATAAAAGGCACTTTTGAAACGTAAAAAATTTACAAAAAATAAAAGTAGTGTATTATTAGAATGGGCAAGAAACTCCACCGTTACTCTTTTCAAATGTTTTACAATATTTTAGATAGGTTTGGTTCGATTATTAAACTAGTTTGTTTTAAATTCGATAACTTGACAAATAAGCCGACTGTGGAACGGTCTAATTGAAAGTTGTAATGCCCAACTTCTCTGTATGAGAAGAAACCTTTGCTCTGCAGTGCGACAATAAGGCTGGTATTATAACGACCGTAAAGTCAAAGTCAAATAGTCAAGTATACAGCGTGTAACAAAACCCCTGTCCGATCCGTGAGGGTGTTGTAAGAATCATACTTAAGAGTCTATGTATTTGGTTTTTTTTTTTGGAAAATAAGGAAAAAAATCATTCAAGCATTTGTTTTCAATGGAGAATTTTACCTTAAATAGTAATTATATTTTCACAAAAAAAAAAAAATTTTTTTTTAATGTTTTACATGGTTTTTGTTACATGCTTCCTATGTACGAAAATGTATTCTATGGGCTAAAAAATAAAGGTTCTTTTATTTTGAATACAGCAATGCGGCAGACAGCTAAATTCACCTTGATTTCTCCGGCATGGTTTAAATATCTTTACATCTCTTAAGCGGTCCCTAGACGAACCTGCAGCATGAAATGCAATTGTTACGTGAATTATTCAATGGAATTGTCAATCAACTGAAATGAAATGAAATGAAATTGTTTATTCTGTAAATAGGATATTGGAATCACTTTTACACGTCATATTATAAAATATTTAAAATAAGCTAGATGAGGTCGGCGTTTCCTATCTGACTACTCTGAGAAGAAAGGCCGAAACAAACTCAGAGGTCGCAGTCTCTTTTAAAGTCCAGACATAATCTTGGTCAGACCATATGAGGACCTGCCAGCACGTAGTTTGCATGTCATCATGAATAAACTAAACGGTCACTAAATGGTCATACATGGATGCACGAAATGCATGTCATGTCGCATGATCGTCTAGGGACCGCTTTAAAAACCATATTAGGTACGCATTCTATGGCATCTGAGACTAGGCTACAAGCCCTTCTGACACACTCCGATCCCTCGATAACTAGCTTAACCTCATAGATTTATCGATCAAAACTAACTTGAGAACTCCGATCATTCAAAGCCAGGATCATAAATTATGTAGATAGGTCTTGGCAGACCATTGTGTAAACGCAGTAGCACCCATTGAAAAAGATTGGGTGTTAAATATGCAAATATAACAAAAAGAGTGGAGCGAATTCATTGGGACGTTTTGTGAACATGGAGGATCGCTGTGAAGGAAATATTCCGTTTTACCTAATTCTTTTATGAAGTTTGGTGTAAGTTATGAGATATATGACGGCGTCAGCGATGGCTGAGCGATAATGTCGTCATCATCTCGATTCGGTGGTACGGAATCTATAGTGCAGGTTTACAATAAACCACGATGATACAGCAAATTAGTTAGTATTTCACTTTCAGAATAATTATCACAGTAGTTACAATACTAATAATGTTCACGCATTACTTTCTACGTTCGGGCAAACCGACAGTTTCGCATAGGAGAAGTGGAGGTCTGTATCCGCTCGTAGCCCTCACAACACTGACTCGTCGCTTAGTCACTTCCCTTAAAACAACTCTGTCCACGTGCCGCCCCACTCTAGTGAACGCGTCACGGCGTTTACCCTCACCTTAGTACTCAATTGAGATACTATTATCGCTCAACTTTTGTAATCTACGATATATGTAATAGTTATTTACTTATTCAACATTTTAAAACTCTACATCACCTTTGAGCCTGACCCACTGTACGACAAAAAATTATTACCAGATATATAGTTCTGGTTTCCACACGATACCTTTCTTCACTTTAATTCAGCGGCACTTTATGCCCTGTTCCCCATTTCAGGTCCTTCTCTGAAAGTCCTGATTATCTATAAATGGCAGATAAATTCATATTTATAAACATCACATAAATTTAAAAAAAGACAGCACTGTCTGGATTAAAATGTAGTAGATTCATTCAAATAAATGAATGAAAGAATTATTAATTGAACTTAAAAAAAAATACGCTGTTATCCCTAAGGTATTTTTTTCTGATAATCAATATTATTGGATCATATAAAAACTTAAAAAGTTTTTATAAAAAATAAAAAAAAATTATGTCACCCCAACAAAATATTTTATTTATTTTTAGAGTTGATTTTCATGTTGTAAATTGAATACAATTTCATATACTTAAACGACTTGATAGTGCATCTCCCTACTACCAAGTAGGTATTTCTTATGGAAGTTTTGAAACCCCATACGGTGCTAAAAATAAGCAACAAAAAAAAAAGACCGGCCAAGTGCATGTCGAACCGCGCACAATGAAGGGTTCCGTAATTGGGATGAATTTATCCAACAAACTTAACATTGTAGTTGAAAAACTTGAACTTGGGTCCTTTACCCTTTGGGTACGGAACCCTAAAAATTGTCTTTCTCGCACTTTCCTATAACTTGGACCACACCCTCACACACACACTCTCGACTCGCCCTCATAAGCCCCACAAATTGCTACATCTATCTCCTTCATTGTCTTATTGTATGCGTGTATAAGGAGATACTCTTTTTTATATCTTTTGATTTTACTTTTACCTTTGCCAGCTATTTTTAGTAACATTCTTTGCTTGTTGAGAATTTGGTGGTTGATTTGGAGTTTTTGGGAAAAAGGGTTTTTGTTTAATCTTATAAGAAATGAATTGACAAAGTTATAATCACGACAAGCTGCTGTCCGCGAATTCGTCTGTGGTCCAGGATAAAAAGTAGCCTATGTCCTTCTCCAGGTCATGGTCTACCCCTGTGCCAAATTTCATCCAAATCCGTTCAGCCGTTTTAGCGTGAAAGCGTAACAAACAAAACACATTTTTGCATTTCTATTATTAGTTAGGATTCAGTATGTGTACCGGACAGGCGTGATCGCTGGACTCTAAGACGAGGAAGTTTGTAAGGCTATCTTAGTCCAAGCAGCGCTGACATCCAGGACCTAGGGTTCCAGGTATCTTCAATACTCACCGGCTAAGTACTAGCTATTCTTGAAGGAAAACGGGACTTTGATGTGGCAACACAACACTTTTTCACCGATAATTATTTTTCATACGTATCCAGGAAGCGGTTTCAGGACTCCTCAGGATTACTACCTGACGAGTTAGCAAGAACTAGTTTCCATATTGATGACTACAATTTCTAAAAGTGGCGTGGTAGGTTACCTATCACCACAACTCAGCGCAATACGTCACCGACCAAACGTAATAAATAGATTTTGGAGTGTTATTTTATGTATTACTTTATTATTTGGTGTATTTTAGCTATGGGTCTGTGGTGGCATCTAGAACGCCACATGCGTACTACGCAACAAAGACCTGACGTCATACAAAATTCTGCATCGCGCAATTAGAGTTTACCGCGCGATCTACGTAAATACAAGGTCCCGACACTCCCGACATAAATCATTGGGCAGTTGCCCACTAGACACGACACACGTCTGATCGGAGGATCCTCCCTTTTCTATAAAGGATGAGTGAACTTTATACCCTGTTCCTCATACCTCTAAATGCCTTAGTTGCCTGAAAATAAAGCAATTATTATAATACTAGCTGCGCCCCGCGGTTTTACCCAAATTTCATTCAAATCCATTCAGCCGTTTTTGAGTGATTGAGTAACAAACATCCAAACACACAAATAAACATTTATAATATTAGTAGGAAGTAGGATAGTAGGATTAGTAGGATTAGTAGGATTAGTAGGATTAGTAGGATTAGTAGGATTAGTAGGATTAGTAGGATTAGTAGGATTAGTAGGATTAGTAGGATTAGGAGGATTAGGAGGATTAGTAGGATTAGTAGGATAGGATTATTTACAAAAAAAAGTATAAAATTTAAGGACATCAAAGTCACAAAATATATAAATGAAAGTTAACAAGTAAAATAAAAAAAAATCATAAACTGTTTAACTTCTAACTATATCTTTTCCTGTTTAAAAGCCTTCCTAAGGTATAAACAAAAAGAGAAAAGATAAGGTCGATGCAAACAAAATAAACAAAGGAATAGTCCATTGACAAAATTATCTTGAATTTTCCCTGTTTCGGTTGGCAAGTTTGAAATTTTACAAATATTTGTACAATTTTATTACCCTCTTGGGTTTAAGAGAAAATTTCAGTTTTACCAGATAAACTGTGAAAACGGGGTGTAAGAAAACCATGAAAATTCTCACAAGACAGTGAAATAATTGTGAGAATTTTAACAGATTTCATTTAGTTTCGTAACCTGACTTGAGAAGTCACTTCATTTCGTTTTTATTTCGTCAAATTTTCTTTTTAACTGAGTTCAAAAGGAGGAGGTTCTCAGTTTGTTGAAATATTTTTTTTAATGTTTGTTCCCCGATTACTCCAAAACGGCTGGACCGATTTAGAAAATTCTTTTTTTTTGTTGAAAGGATAGGCTCTCGAGGTTGTCTCGTTTAAATTTCTTTAACTTTTCTTGGGTACTTTATAAGTTAGCTTCAATACGTATTTTTCTCACTTAGTCTATATGGACGATGTTATAACTTCCTGTCAGTTTTTTTACATAGCAGGTAGTGGTATTCGAATTTGTGTGGGGATGGTACTACAAGTAAAAAGGGAAAAATAAAAACTTTTTTACAAAAAAAACAATCGTGTTCCTAAAAAAATACATAGCACAAGGTAAATTATAACTTTACGAGTATTTCAGAAGTCGGTGGCAAAAAACGAAAATTCCAAAACAAAAAAACCGATTTCCGTAATGAAGTTATATTTCACTTTATAGTTTTTTTTTTTAGACGTCGCTTGTTTTTGTTTTGTTTTTATTAAGATCGTGTCATCGTTTTGTTAATAAACTTATTTCGGGCACTACATCGTCAATAGATATTTTTGTTTTAACACTGTTTTATGCTTTCACGGTGAATAATCACTAATTTAAATTGTGTCAATCTGAGATACTTACCTGGATATTTTTTCCGCTCAGATCATTTCAATTCAGTATCGACCCGGAAGCGAACTGTCTAAAACTCTCAAGGACCCACGAGACAGGCACGACGTAGTGTGGAGTCCACAAATTTTATTTATTTTACAGTAATTCAATAATATACATTATTATACATCTAACTCTACAATACTAATAATATTATGTACAAGTATATAAAAAACCGGGGGGGGGGGAGAAATAACCACTACAGTGCATCAAAAAAATCGTTCGCATCGCTGTCAGCAGGGAAAGTGCCCAAAAGGCTGGCAGCATTGCCACGTTGTATGGCAATGCCGATTCTTTGGCTGAAGAATAGGCCAGCTTTCTGGTCACGTGAAGAGTCGAGAAACATAATTTTAATATTATGTTTCCTTTGTACAAAAATATTATTAGTAGTAATTTACGTGTAGGTATTAGTTTTAAGGAAATGTAAGAATATCTTATTTTGATATTAAACGATTTATTATTATTATTATAAAGTTTCGGACCCAAATGCCTAGCCAACTTCATCGTACCATGTTGTGTGATTTGTGACCTATTGGAAAAGGGTAAAAAAAAAAAATTCAACATCATAATACATCCACACAGAAAATCCTCACTCGTTGAATACATATAGTTCTCGTTTTATTAATTTTTTGGGTGATATATTGGCGTGTGCTAGCTGACATATGGCTAATAATTCGATTTATATTTTATGTTACGTAATGTAAATGATTTTGCATACTTTTGTATAGAATCAATTGTTTCTAACTGAACAGACAGCTGTGCTGCTGGACAGTTTGTTGCGCGACTTCTTCTTCCCAGCTAAAGCACTAGGAAGTGGTGAAAGGTGGGCGTTTTGGGGGACTGTCTTATGTAATTTTGACGTTCGAAAACTGCTGATTCTCAGCCTAGTTTGAATAAATGACTTTTGTTTTTTTTTTGATAATTGTTTAGTTTCCAAGCATTTTAATGCATCATAACATGAAATAATAGGTACCTAATTGCGCCATAATAATTGTTACGTAACCAGTCAGTATGTCTAAGCGTCTCTGTGTCAAGGTCAAACAGTCCAAATAGTATAAATGACAGCTACGCGCACAGACTGCAATAAGCCTGTGGCGCGTGAGTCGCTGACGGAACGGAATGTTGCCATCATAAATATTATATTTTTGTAAACACTTAGTATATTTATTTTATTTCTTATTTTGTTATTGTTAATTCGTTATGTGCTACACCGTTTTGATGTCATGACGTCAACGCCGGCTGTCACTGAAAACCAGCGCTGGGGCTCTGTCCCGCATAGGGTCGCAGCATTATGCTGAGTGATTGCCGTTTTGCGTGAATGTGACGCATATTTTCCCGCAACTTGTTATTTTCGTATATTTTATTTGTCCTGTTAGCGTCATGTTTGCCGCAAATAAACGTATTTTCTTTCTTTCTTTCTTCTTCTTCTTTCTTCTTTTACATTTTCAGTGCGAAAAGGTATCAGCATTAAATCAGCTAGACTATTGCTCACACAAGTGAGCAAGACAAGGCAAGAACTATCCTATTGTAAACAAATTGTGTAGTCTCTCGTGAATACAAATCCGATCTCGTCTGTTATCCCACTGTAAGCAGATTTGTTACAAAGACGATAGGGTTTACAAAGCTTCAGAAAAACAGGTGCCGTATTATGAAGTATTAATGCCACCATTTTTCCAGTGTGAGAGAGAGAGACGGAGCTAGACAAGGCCGATAGCTCCATCCCGTTTTCGCAGTGGAATAATGATGGCATTAATATACTTAACTACCCCAATACTGCTATTCTGTAAACTTCACTTTGAACCTCACTCAAGTGAGCGCATACAGTTTGAAAGCGAACTCTTTTGTTTTTAAAGTAAACCATTGCGAATGTATGTTACAATGAGACACCGTTCGAATTTCGAAGACACTCGAGCCGCCATGACGCTATTCCCCGTTTTGCCAATCAAAGTTAAATTGTGTTTTATCAATTAAAAATGACTCGTAGTTCTGTTGTCGCTGAAATATTCATAATAATATTTTGAGGAAAATAACACAAGGATCATTACTAATTCGTTTCTCAAGAACTGCCAAACTAACCTATTCGACCGCGAGTTTTTAAACTAAATCATCGCGGATTCAAAATGAGACAGCGTTCGAATTTTGAAATAATGTTTTTTTTATTAATTCACCATTTTAGTGGCATGGATTGTGATCTTGGTCGTTATATCGGCAACAACAATATAAAGATAAAGATAAAGATATTTTTTTTTCCAATACAGGTACAAGTCATGGTGGTACATAATATAAATACAGAAACAGCCATATTTTTCCAATTACAAGGCATGCAAAAGTATAGAGATTACAATTAAAATACATATTTACTATTCCATTACATAATACAATTCTAGTTCATCATTCACTAATAATTATCAATGTTCAACTATTCAATTCATTCAATACATAAAATAATTCTGATTCATCAATCAATAATAAAATTAATGTCACAATTTCTAAATTAAATACAATATATAAAATAGTCAAACAATTTATTTTTCCAATAAAAAATCCTACTAATATTATAAATGTGAAAGTTTGTGTGTTTGTGTGTTTGGATGTTTGTTACTCAATCACGCAAAAACCGCTAAATGGATTTGGATAAAATTTGGCAAACAGATACCTATTTTATAACCTGGATTAACACATAGGATACTTTTTATCCCGATAATCCCACGGGATTGAGACTTACGCGGGTGAAACCGCGAGGCACAGCTAGTAATATTATAAATGTGTAAGTTTGTGTGTTTGTGCGTTTGTGTGTTTGGATGTTTGTTACTCAATCATGCAAAAACGGCTGAATGGATTTGGATGAAATTTGGCAAATAGATAGTTTATAACCTGGATTAACACATAGGATACTTTTTATCCCGATATTCCCACGGGATCGAGAATTACGCGGGTGAAACCGCGGGGCGCAGCTAGTCTATATATAAATATAGAAACTACCTAAACTGCAAGAGATAGAAACTTGAGAAGATTATGTTTCTGAGATGTCATAGAAGTGCACTGAAAAGGTTTGTCGAAACTCGACCCCAGAGCGGATAGAACAGGGTTGAGTTTTTATGCAAACAAATTGGCGGTGAACAGCTTTAAAGTATGGCATATAATTATGTAAAAACGAGGCTCACTTCCGGATATGTTCCTAGACTTATTCGTCAGCTCTAATTCTTGGTCGCGTGCTCCATTACTGAAGGTCGTGTCCCTGAAAGGCCTTCGTGGCTTTATGTATGATGTTTTTTCCATTTGGTTCGGTTCTCCGCTTCTCTCAGGGCGGTCGTAACAGAGAGTCCAGTGAGGGCGGTTACTTGGTCTGACCAGCGGTTAGGTGACCGGCCGCGTGGTCTTTTCCCATCCACCCTGCCCAACACCACCAGCTTTTCAAGGTTATCCGGTTCCCGACGGGAATGTGACCAAAGTAACCGAGTATCCTTTGGTAACACATCGTGGATAGTCTATCTCTTAAGCGCAGTTGTTCGAGAATAGATTTGTTCGTTCTCTTGGCGGTTCATGGTATGCGGAGCATTTTTCGCCAACACCACATCTCCACAACTTCTATGTTTTCCGTTCTATTGCCCGAATCGTCCACGACTCTGACCCGTAAAGGAATATCGAGAAAACCAGTGTCTGGACCAGTCTCATCTTGGTGACGTTGAAGACCTTTCTGTCCTGCTAAATTACGTGTCAGCTTATTCATCGCAGCTTTGGCCATTTGAGTCCTTCTCATACTCTCTCTTTCGCTTCCTCCCTGGTCAGTAAGTAGCGATCTGAGGTAAATAAATTCGTTGACACTTTGTATTTTTACCGACTTCAAAAAAGGAGGAGGTACTATGTTCGGGATGATTGTTTTTTTTTTAATGTATGTTCACCGATTACTCCGCCGTTTGTAAACCGATTTCAAAAATTCTTTTTTTGTTCAAAAGCTTATACTTCTGAGGTGGTCCCATTGTCACCAAGTCAGGATCTGATGATGGGATCCTAGAGAAATCGAGGGGAACTTTCAAAAATCGTAAGGGCAACTAGTGCATTCCTTAATTTATTCATTAAGTATTTTACAGCACTACAATTTTATGAAGGCCTGGAGTCGATCTGATGATGGAGCCGAAAGACAGTCAAGGGAACTCCTCAATGGTTTACAGCAGATACCTCGTGTTTGGGCTTGATTAATTTGTATTGATAAAAACTTTACACTTTGATGGGTTGTGACTGTCGTTAGGGGTCTGATGATGAAGACGAAAGACAGTCGAGGGAACTCCTCAGTGGTTTACAGCAGATATCTTGTGTTTGGGCTTGATTAATTTGTATTGATAAGAACCTTACACTTGGATGGGTAGTGACTGTCGTTAAGGGTCTGATGATGAAGACGAAGGACGATTAACGGAACTCCTCGACGGTTCACAGTAATTACCTTGTGTTTGGACTTAATTCATTTATATTGATAAGAACTTTGCAACCATATAGGTTGTAAGTGACATTACAGATCTGATTATGGTCACCTTATAATATGATGATGAGGGGAACTATACAGTGTAAGCAAATGTATAGTGTTCACCCTTATATTCTTGAGAAGGCACGGGAGTCTCATTAGCCAGCCGGTTTCGTATAACATCTAAACGATACTTGCGCTGTTCAGACGACTCGCCACTTAATCGTTTTTGAATAAGATTGAGTCGGCAGATCTTATCATTTGGCGACTCCTGTGACAAATGAGAATGCATGTAATTTCTCATCTGAGATAACCTAGCATGACAAGCTAACGGTGATTCTTGGGAACCGGACATAGCACTCCGTTTGCGATTCTTAGATAGGCGTTCTTTTTCAGCAGTATTAGTCTCTTTAATTCTGTTTTTCTTCATGCGGGTGGCTCCTTTAGTTGGTCTACCCATGATTACAAATCAAATTACACAAAAAATGGAAAAATAATAAAACTTTTTTAAAAAAATTGACCGACTTCAAAAAAAACGAAACAAAAAAGGACTACTGTACTAAAAACCAAAAGACAAAAGTACTTCTTTAATAATAAGAGAAAAATAAAAAAATAACTTTAATTTCGGAAGTCGGTGGCCAAAAACTAAAATTAAAAGCAAAGACACCGACTTCCGAAATTAAAGTTATTTTTTTATTTTTCTCTTATTATTAAAGAAGTACTTTTGTCTTTTGGTTTTTAGTACAGTTGTCCTTTTTTGTTCCGTTTTTTTTGAAGTCGGTCAATTTTTTTTAATTGATTTATTTTTTTCGTTATTATTATTATCTTGCAGTTATTTATTTTATTTATGTATACACACACGCAATAATGTAGTATACCTAATATAAAGCAGTTTTACATCCGTCACCGCACACCTCAGGTCCAGTTGAAAACCAGCGTCAGGCACTAGTTGTCTGGCATTTTTGCTGAACTGAGTCTATTTGGCGCAACCGTGAGGCACACTTCCTTCTTAATTTCTTAGGTAACTACACTTTTAAATTGTTTCTTTTTTTTTTTACTTGTTTGTGTATTGTGTTGTGTGCCCTGTCTGTGTTAAATAAATGTGATTTTTTTCTTTCTTTTTGAAAAAATCGAGATCTGCGACTTCTCCCGTTCTGACGAGTTGACCGTTTCTGTCGATGAGCATGACTTTAGTCTTCGACTTGTTCATAGTCAGTCTAACCCGTTCACTCTCGTATTCTACTCTGCGAAACAGATCTTAAAAAAATAGGCAGACAGAAGTGAAAAGTTAAAACTGGTATTAGCGCCATCTATATTCTATAGTACGGCACTACGGCGCGTGCATGTCGGTGACACGAATCTATAAAGTTTATCCCCACCAAAAATCACTCAACGCGCCAAAAGAAGTCTCCACTTCAAAAATATTGTTACTCTAAATCTTTTTTCAACCATTCTTAGCAATATAAATCTTATTCATTCTTAAAATTTTAAAATTTTCTTCTTATTTCTACATAGAAATAAATGAGCTGTCCTTTACAACGTCCCGGACAGCGTCATAATGTACGTGAGGTCACAACAAATCCAATATGGCGGACTCTGGAACATATTTTACTTCAGTACTAAAGTGCAATATTTTACGTAGCTCTTGGCCACGACTTTGTTTGCATACAAACTTCAACCCTTTGTTGGGAGGGGGTTGAGTTTTGAAATATCCTTGCTTAGTCGACCCTATTGTTTAAAAGTAAAGTAGATAGCATAGCAAGAGCCCAACGGTTAAGGAATGGACAGCCGAGCGAAAGATCGTGAGTTTGATTCTACGTTGTTAAATGGACTTGAACTCACTCCTAATACGAGCATATTACCTATTCTTATAGCTTACACGAAGTTACTGCGTACCGGAAGACGTAGCGTTGGAAGGCCTCCCAAAAGGTGGATTGATGACCTGGAGAAGGCCGCGGGAATCCGCTGGCAAGAAGTACAGAACCAGTCGAAGTGGCGGTGCTTGGGGGGGTCTATGTCTATCAGTGGACGGCTTTTGGCTGTAATGATAACTTGCACCCAGTTGCACAAAGACAAACATTAATGCCCCATTACGTGATAGATCATAAACGCTAATGATTTAATTAATTTTATCAAAGAACTTTAGAGGTATGAGGAACAGGGTGTAAAGTTTACTCATCCTCTATAGAAAAGGGAGGATTCTCCGATCAGACGGGTGTCGTGTCTGGCAGACAACTGGCTAAGGATTGATGTAGGGATATTGTATATATGATGATCACGCAGTAAACTCTAATCGTGCGATGCAGGATTTTGTGAGACGTAAGGTCTATGATGCGTAGTTCGCATTTTTAATGAGGTGTGTTGAACCATTAAAATCTGAGTCTAATGTCGCATTCTGCAACAAGTTACAACAAGTTAATTGAAGATTAGTATTTAATGACAGCTTTAAAAGTTAAAGTTCGTTTCTGCAACTAGCTGTTAGTTTGGTAGATAATCAGAGAAAATATCTATTACCCGACAAACACTGGAAAAAAAACGAGAATTTCTTACTTCTTTTTTACCATCGCGTATTATTCAGTGTTATATAAGTAATATCTACGTGATAACGACCAATTAATCTTGAAAACAGCTACATAAATATATCGTTTTAGTTCACTTTAAAGACTATCCCTAAGTGGGAAAAAACGACGCCAAATCAAATGATTAAAACCGATCAAAATAAGTATCTCGAGTCAACAAAAAAGGTGTCAATCAGATTTTGAACACTCCAAAAATTGGTCCTTGAAACGACCTTAACTCTCTCAAAAGCCAACTAATTATCACGACTCTGCCGAAAAGGTGATCACTCGAAGGAAAATATGCTAAAATTATACTCCTCGACTACTCGACGTCTCATGAATGACGAGAGGGTTCTGCTAAGAGGCTGTGGAGGATCAAAAGAGGTCTGTAATGACTTCCTTATGATATTACACTTCGGTGGATAGAATTAGGTTTGACGTGAGATAGACTATGAATGTGTTAGCTATTCGTTAGGTGGGTCGTTTATCATGGACTAAAGGGTACTAGTTTAGCAATTTATTGAAGTAATTTGAGCCCGGTTTATCAGTCGCTTCATGTAAAATACTGGTATTTAGCTGCATATATTTATTTAGTTATCCAAACCGTATTTCGGCCACGGCGGCCAATCTCAACGGAGACTAGCCTTAGGCGCGGGAGATATTATGGTACACAAGTGTGTGGGCAGACACAAGTGCACTCTCTCTTCCCTCACTCTCATAGTCCGATGGGACGGCAATCCGACATGACCGGAGAGAGATCAGGCGTAGGACCAACGGTTTAACGTGCCTTCCGAGGCTGGAAAACCGCCAACATCCAAACTTCGGTCTGTTACTAAGAAATTCCCAATAATACTTTGCCCGATCCGGGAATCGAACCAAGGACCGACGCTCAGTAGTTGCGCTCCATTTTAAGACTGCAAGTCGATCTCAACATAGTTGGTAAAAGGCTTTGTAGAAGATATTTTGGCAATAGGTCCGCCCCTCACATTACGTATATATTAAAGTCAACCTCGTAAGTTTTGCTACCACTCTTGACAAAAACTCCCAGTATACTGTCACTTCACAACTTGTGCAAGTGGGATTTAACTTTGGGGTGGTAAATCAGATTGCGAGAAAGTTCGAAAGGGATCCCGGTATCCCTTTCGAACTTTCCCGCAATCTGATTGACCCTTGGCAACAGGCAACTGAAGGAATACGGGTGGGTTTTAGTCAGTAAAAGTCTGACACGCCCTCCTGCTCTGCCCAGAGCGGGAGAAATCATTTGATGATTTCCCAAACTCAAAAAAAAAGGGTGGTAAATTAGATAAGAGGTCGACTTTACATGCAACTAAAAACATAACTGGTGGAATGTGTGTGCAATATACACCTCTGGCTACCCTCCTACGGGAACTACGAGCGCGATATTATGTTTATGTAATATCTTATAAACTGTTTTAAGGTCGCTGCATACTTAATGTGTTTTAAAACGGCCGGAACGGGACGACAATTTTTGAAAATATCTTTTCATCGAAAATGTATACGAAAGAGCATAGGTCACGGAGTTCACGGATGGGACTGCGACGTGGCACCCAAGGGACGGGAAAAAAATCGTCGGAGACGATGCTTAGCATGTCCCGACCCGCGCGCGGCACGTCTCCTCCCTAGTTCCGCTGCGTACCTATGCACAGTCGCTCCGGAGAGATAAGTAGTTTAGTTAGTTCGTTTTGAGTAATAGTACTATAGTTTAACCGGGACCGCTGTACCGCGCCTTAAGTATATGTGCGTGCTGTGCGGATCGCCTGGAGGACACGGTGGAGCATACGGTGGAGGTATGCCCTGCTTGGGCGGGGCACCGCCGTGTCCTCGCGGAGGCGATTGGCGGCAATGACCTCTCGCGTCCAGCCCTGGTCCAGGCCATGGTACGGAGCGAGAGGGCATGGGAAGCCGTCACCTCCTTCTGCGAAGCAGTAATGCTCGCGAAGGAGGAGGCGGAACGCGTGAGGGAAAGGCAAAGTTTGCGCCCTCACGCCCCTAACCGCCGCCGTTGGAGACGCCCTGGGCGTCGGGAATCCCAGGCGGATTCAACGGGCAGCTCGCCGTCCGATAAGGACCAGGCCCGGGTCGATGGCGCGTCGTGTTCCACGCGCGCCTCAAAGAGATGTCAGCACAATTAGCGGGGTCCGCTAGGACCGATGCCTGCCAGGGTTGCGGGAAAGTCCGAAAGGGGTACCGGGACCTTGGCAACAGACAACTGAAGGAACACGAGTGGGTTTTAGTCAGTAAAAGTCTGACACGCCCTTCCGCTCCGCCCAGAGCGGGAGAAGTCATTGCATGATTTACCACCCTCAAAAAAAAAAAAAGGTATATGTGCGTGGTGAGACGGGGGGCAGTGCAAGCCGCTCATTCGTCATTGGTCACGGCGCGCGGTGTCCCGCTCGCCGCTCATTCGTCAACGCTGCCCAGCGCGGAACATTAGTCGCGATCAAACTAAAGTTAGTCTCGCGTCATTGCCGCGGTGTGTATGAATTCAACACCAGTCCATGGTTTCATAACACCACGTTCCATCTCCTCCCCAACCGCCTAAAACCGTTCGGTAAGCAGCGACCTTTAATCAAAAGCTTGGTCGAAATAACATCAGGCAATCAAAACACTTGAAATGAGAGAATGGATACCTAACCGATTAATTCACAAATCGAATTTGACAAGAAACTAATTTATTATAGGACTGCAATCAACGGGAATTTGTGGAGGGGCTTGTGGCTAAGTAATATCAGCCGCACGGGTCGATCGATCGGGTTAAGCTACACTTTCCGCGGTTGATCCGTGGATGGGTGACCATCTTTACATACCAAGACCCCTCTATGCTTCGGAAAGCACGTTAAGCCATTGCTCCCGCTGTGATTTGTAGATCTTTGACAGTTGTTACGGATCGTCAGAAGCCCGAAAGTCTGAAAACTAGTCTTACCAAGGGGTATCGTGTTACCCAGTAACTGGGTTGTGGACGTCTGATAGGCAGTCACTCCATGTAAAATACTGGTATTCAGCTACATCCGGTTAGACTGCAAGCTGACCCCAACTTAATTGGGAAAAGGCGGGAGGCGGGAATTTGTTCCTCCAGTCACCAACGACACCTAGAGATTCGCCAATGCGTTAAAGATCTTGGATACAAGAATTTCAACCTTGTATCCAAGATCTGTAACGCATTGGCTAATGTGCCTGTAATGTAGTCGACCGATGGGTGAAGTTCCTAGTGAACTTTACAGAAAAGAAAGAAAGAAAATAAACACAAAGAAAAAATAAGAAAAGGTGGGGGGAAACATCTGCACATCCACGCAAAACGGGTATCGCTCAGCATTATGCTGCGGCCAAATGCAAGGCAGAGCCCCAGCGCCGGTTTTCAGCGACAGCCGGCGCTGACATAATGCCGCATGCCGATGTGGCGCAGATATGAAAGCATTCAGTAAAGTTTCTTTGGAACCTCACTCAAGTGAGCGCACATAATTCGAAAGCGAACTCATTTGTTTTTAAAGTAAATCATCGCGGATTCACAACGAGACAGCGTTCGTATTTCGAAGTGATGTTCAAAAAATGACACAGCAATACTGCTTGACGGCAAAAATTGACATTGTGATGTTTCTTTCGATGAACCGTTTCACAAAACCAAAGATAGAATTTATAACAAAGCTAAGCTTTTCCTTTGAACAGATAAAACCTCTTTAGGCAAGGGTTAAACAATGCTTTTTAATTAGCAATTAGGAGTCTTTAAGATAACCAAGATAGGGTAAATTAGGTCGTTTTTTCCTTGACAATCTTTTTTAATTAAAAGAAAATTGTTTATACTTTTTATTCTGATTACCTCGTTAAATGTCTTATTTAAAGTAGGGGTTCCTCGCGATTGGGTGAAAAATTAAATTAATTTCATTGTCTATCTCCAGATTCAGAACTCCATAACTATTACAGTAGTTATTGGTTGAAAAATCGTAATTACGAGTAATTAAATAGTTGAGAATTGATATTAGGCACTACGTTTGATGAAAACATAACTACAAAAAAAAAAACAAAGTTACCTCTAAACCGATCTATAAATCGCTGGTATTCAAAAAACACTTCAAATTAGATCATGAAACTTTGCATAATAACTGAACTAACTATAAAGCAGGACTTATGTTTTTTTTTTTTTTAATTACGTTTATTTTCACGGTTAAAGCAATTACCTAAACTTTCCGAACCTTGGAGCCGCCAGCACCCCACTCCGTCTCGCTTTCACTCAGTCCGCGAGTAGTATGGTGCGAGCGAGTTATAAAGTGAATTCCAGTTGAGGTGAGGCTTTTAAGCAAATTGGATAAAAATTATATGAAAGTAAATTTTACTTATCAATGTTAGTCTCGAACTCGTACAGAGCTTAGTTAAGAGTCTGAACCTTGGCCTGCAAGTTTAATTGCTTCAGACACTCATGACTTCTACGGAAGTATTCAGACAAACCCGTAACCCGATATACGTGAAGAAAACGTTAACAAAAGCGTTTACGTTAATTATTAATTTAATCAACACAACAGGGTTTTTGCGCATGCAAAGTGGGGGGAAAAACCGACTCGCATAATAATTTCTTTCACAATGTCAGGTCAAACTATTACAAAAACCTACAATTACCATACACTTAATTACAGAAACAGTAACAAAAAACTGCAGCGTTTCATGAAAAGCGACGGTATCACGATCAATTGCACTTTTCACCCTGTAAAAGGGGTGAAAAGGGGTAAAAAAACGGGTCGAAAGTTGAAGCGTTTACGCGAACGGGGCTATATCGGGGCAATATGCAAATCCCGTCAATTCGTCCTACTGCCCGCGTTTTCAGACTCTGTGAGGCGAATTTAAAGTTGATATAGGTACGTTGGTACGTTGGTACGTTCCCAATGTTTTGTTTGATTTGGTTTGAAAGTTTGTCTATACATGGGAAATATATACAATAGATAGTAAAATATTGTACAACTGAATTTACACGGAGGTACTACTGAGGAGATGCTTGTGGATAAGTAATAACAGCCGTACGGGTCGATCGATCAGGTTTAGCTATGTTTGCCGCGGTTGATCCTTGGATGACCATCTTTACATAATTATCAAGACCCCTCCGTGCCTCGGAAAGCACGCTAAACTGATGATCCCCGCTGTCATTCGTGGTTCTTTGACAGTCGGGTCGTAGTACGGGTCGTCAGAAGCCCGGAAGTCTGAGAACCAGTCTTACCAAGGTGTATCGTATTACCAAGTGGCTGGGTTGTGGAGGTCAGAAAGGCAGTCTCTCCATGTAAAATACTGGTATACAGCTGCATCCGGTTACTCTGGAAACCGACCACAACATATAACAATATGGCTGATCAGATTGATTGATTTAGTTCTGCTGTGGCAGTTTAACCTACATACCAAGAAGTAAATTATTAAAATATATTTTAAATTAAACTCCACACATCCTGCTTTATTGCCAGACTTAAAAATAAATATTGCAGAAACGGAAACAGAATGAATAAATCACAGAATGAGTCGTTGAACACTGTTTTTATTACTTTCCTTTTAGAACATTCATTTCCTGCCCTTGTTTCTTTTTAAAAGCAGGATTCAATATTTTCTTTTGCTTTACGTGCGTCTGTCGTGTGTGTTTTCTGTTATAGGTATGTTTGTATATTCACTTCAGTAAAAGATACTATGCCGTGTCCTAACAAAACTTAAACGCGCGGTCGCTCCGACAGAGGGCGTTTTCTGGTTTTCCGAACAAAAAGTGAAATAATGCGCACGCGACGATTATAATTAAACACGGGCGGGAATCGCTTATAAATGGGACGTAAATTGTTTTGTTTCAGTTAGTAGTGTTGTTTGTAATTATGTACATATCTTTTTTTTATTTTAGTAAAATATAGCAGAGTTTTTGATTTTTAAAATAAAAGTTCTCACTGCATAAGTTTTTTATTTAGTGTTGAAAAATGTCTGTAGAATAACCGACAGTTAAGTTTACACAAAGCACAAACATCCAGATTTGGAACAAACAGCTACGAAGTACCAAAGATTATAATGGCAAATAGCATTGTTTGTCTCCAGGACGACGAACCCATGACCTCTGCAATAAACATCGAAGTTGAAAATACATACTTTTAGCAACTGAATTTTTAAACTTAAAATATTCAGAGCAGGAAGTTTCCTGCCGCAATATTTTTAGGAGTTATTAGATAATAATAATCCTGTCTACGTTTTTTCTGGAAAATAATAGTTTACAAATTAAAATAACGTTTACGTTATTGCATAGACCTTTTTTGACGGAAAACCATAGATTAAGAGCATTTAGCATTTTTAATCGAGACTCCCCCGCTCTGAACTATAAAAAATACTCACTACCTAGGGTCGTAAGAAACGTTTAATAATTCCGTCTGTTTCGGCAGTGATAGCCTAGTGTTGTGACCGTCGGACTGCTAAGTCATAGGTCTCGAGTTCGAACCCAAGCCAAGCTCCTCTGACTTTTCGGATTCATGTGCGTATTGTATATTACTTGTTTAAAAAACGGTGAAGGATAATATCGTGAGGAAACCAGCATGCTTGAGAGAAACATCTTGACGGCATGTGAGGCCAAGTCAGAGGCCCATGGGTGGCGTAAAAACTCTGACAACAGGTTATACAGTGTGTTAGGGTAAACACCTTTAACCTTGAAACCAGTGGTTTGGTTTCATTTATAGAACGTAAAATCAATGGAAAATTACAACTTTTTTTTTAAAGGAAAATCTACCTTTTAACACAAGAATATTTCACCCTATGCGCTAGCGGCTAGGGCAACGAACTTGCGTCTAAACACGCGGGCGCGTTGCGGGCGCGAAGAACACGCCACGTCCGCGCGTCCCCTTCCCCTCTCTTACCTCACTCCAGTCAGTCAGCTGTCTCGCTAGCGAGTGCACGTAATGCAACGTCGTAGCGCCGCCGCTCATTTTTCGCGCGTAAACATTAATAATTGTAGTTTGTGAGTAGTAGTTACACGTAAGGATGTCTTACACGAATGAACAGTTTACCGAAATTATACGGCTTTACGCCATCGCGGGTGATAACCTGAACGAGGCGCGTAAGATGTACGCCGAACTATTCCCTAGACAACGTGTACCAAGCCGTAAAACAATGTTGGCGGCTACACAGAGAATGTGTACCTACGGACAGTTCACCGTGCCGGCCCACGCGCAGGGTCGTGGTAACCAGCAGCTGCCGGTTGATCTGCAAGAACGTATCCTGAATGTCTTCGCGGAGCAGCCAGAGGAAAGTACCAGAAGGACGGCACGTGTTTTTAATGTTTCGTACTTGACAGTATGGAGACTTCTCCACATCGATCATCAACATCCGTATCATTTTCAACCGGTTCAAGAATTAAATGACAACGATCACATACCGCGGATGGTATTTTCCCAGTAGTAAGCCAGGTATGAAGTATGAAGGGAAAGTTGCATCACAGGTTATGTATGTGTATCCATGTGTTGTGTAGGTAGGTAGCGGGCGGCGACCGGGCGCATATCCATGAATTAGCGGACGGTGTCTGATAGGAACTTTTTAAAATCTTTTAATGAAAATAAGGTTTTTTTTTTTTGTTGTTACTGGGTCCTCAGACCAACAAAATAAGAAAGACGGAGCATTACGTACATCGAAAGTGAAGCCACCTTTTTATCTATGTGTGTGTAAAAAGGGTTGTCATTTGTTAAAGTTTTTCCCTATAATTTGGGGAATAATATTTTGGGTAGGATAAGAGTAAGTACGAGTAAGATATTGTTGAGTATGGTATTGTACCTCAATTGTTAGGAAGGATTCCGAAACAAAACCATTTTTTTTACATCGCAAATGAAATCAAATAAAATCAAAACATTTATTCGCATAGAATGTAGGTATAGTACAAAAAAGTTGTTATAAAAAATATAGTGAGCCGGGTACATTCTGCCTGAGGTTTGGCATGCAAAATTTAACAAATAATGTCAATACAAAATTATGAAATAGATAATAAATTAATAAGTTCTGAGTTTTGGCATGCAAAATTTATCCAATAATGTCATCATCAATACAAAAATTACGAAACAGATAATAAATTAATAAGTCATTTTAACAGGTCCAGATCATGCATAAAATTGTTACGGATAATAATGTCAAACTGTTGGGATGTCACACATGGGGTCATAAAAAAAATCGCTTATGCAATAATAACTATAAATAATTTATGATGTTTATTTATTTTTGTTTATTTATTTTTGTTTATTTAATGTAAATAATCTTGTCCTAAATGAAAAAAAAACTAAACTCATTAAATTTTCAACACCAAATGTCAGGCAGCTATCTACCCATGTTCAAGTTAATGGAATAGAATTGGACCCCGTTGAGTCGACAGTTTTTCTTGGAATAACTATTGATAGTAAATTACAATGGGGCCCACACATAGAAAAATTGTCAGGAAGGCTAAGCTCGGCCGCCTATGCCGTTAAAAAAATTAGACAGATAACTAACATAGATACAGCCAGAATTGTTTATTTTAGTTATTTTCATAGTCTTCTGTCATATGGGATTCTTCTCTGGGGAACCGGTGCGGACGTTAATGCTATCTTTGTTTTACAGAAAAGGGCTGTTCGAGCCATTTACAACCTTGGTCCAAGAGATTCCCTTCGAGAAAAATTCAAAGAGATAGATATTCTGACTGTAGCCTCACAATATATATTTGAAAACTTATTGTATGTACACAAAAATATATCAAATTTTAAGAAAATGTCCGATATTCATAGTTTAAATACCAGGAATAAACACAATCTTGCTGTACATCGCACTCGTCTCCACAGAGTAGGCAACTCGTTCATGGGTCAATGTATACGCTTTTATAACAAACTTCCCATTGACATTCGAAACTTACCCATTATACGATTCAAAAGCTGTATTAAAACCAAACTTTGTAAAAAAGGGTACTATAAAATTTC
This sequence comes from Lithophane leautieri, assembly GCA_949152455.1. Taxonomy (NCBI): domain Eukaryota; kingdom Metazoa; phylum Arthropoda; class Insecta; order Lepidoptera; family Noctuidae; genus Lithophane; species Lithophane leautieri. The sequence continues at coordinate 5,122,931 of OX424486.1, forward strand.
AGATTATTTAGAAGACAAAAAAGCATGGGATTGAACTGCTCGCTCTGCTAAGCTTTGTAACATTTTGAATATTATGGAAAATCATCACCAGTTTTATATATAAATTGACATTATTGAATATTACAACAAAATGACATCATTACTTTTAAAGTATTGTATTATTTTAATTATTGTAAATGTGAGGACTATGTGGAATTTTGTTTTGATTTCTTTTTTCGTTCTCAGTTAGTTTTAACGATGGTCTGGCAATTTGAGTATTTTATGCGACCTACCCAAATGTCCTTTCTTTGGTATTGTTCGCCGAGTCGTTGAGCTCCTTAAGTTCTGAGTTGAGCTCCACTATTACTGACAAATGCTTGCACTGACTGGACAGGTCCACTCAAATCGTTGTGGTTCTTTCCTCAAAATACCATTTCAGACGCCAATCTACATGGTCCTCATATGGTCTGACCAAGATTATGTCTGGACTTTAAAAGAGACTGCGACCTCTGAGTTTGTTTCGGCCTTTCTTCTCAGAGTAGTCAGATAGGAAACGCCGACCTCATCTAGCTTATTTTAAATATTTTATAATATGACGTGTAAAAGTGATTCCAATATCCTATTTACAGAATAAACAATTTCATTTCATTTCATTTCATTTCATAACATTTCTGTATCAAAAAAGCCTTGAGTTTATTTTTTAATTGTTGAAGGGTGTCACTTTTTATGCTGTCCGGTAGTTTATTAAATATTATTGGACCCATGCAGAAAATGCATTTTCTAAGTAGTGCTGTTTTATAGCCACCGACAGTTAAGAGGTTTTTGTATTGACTTCTCACGGGACCTTTCTTGGTGTCCGAGACCATAACAAACAAATTTTTATTTCTTTTTACAAAAAAACGCCATTTCTAAAATGTATAACGACGGAAAAGTAAGAATTTTCAAAGACTTGAACAGAGATTCACAACTATCTCTAGGTTTAAGACCGCACATAGCTCTAACACAACGTTTCTGGGCTTTAAATATGTTATCTCTTAGAGTGGAGTTACCCCAAAAAATGATTCCAAACCTCAAGACCGATGCGACCAAACCATGGTATGCCACTAAAGCAGTCTTTATGTCACCTTTTCTTGCCAGGTTAAAAAGAACATAAGCAGGCAGTGCTTAATTTTGGCAAAATAAAATAAAATAACAATTAAGTACAAAGTGCATTTACATACAGCCCTATCGTCAATGGCTACATGAGGCAAGTCTGGTAACTACTACAAAAAAAAATACACGAGTAATGGCAGCTTTTGATTAAAACCTTAGGAAGATAAATGAAGAATTAGGACATACTTGAACAAACGTACAGCCAGAACTTTGTGAAAATGAGTTTTCAGCAATTACGTAGGACGATGGAAATAACATCTAAAAAATAAAATTTGGTACAGTAGTATTTAAATTTGCTAGACTAAGCTGAGAAACTAACTAAAATAAAATAAAAAATACAGTCTCGTGTTAATACTGTTTTGATAAAATCTCATTTTTGTTTTGCAAATGTTATATACCTTTTTAGCATATCCGCTTTTGATCACACGGCGAAGTCCACGATTAGTTGAATAAAGGTCATTATTATCAAAATGATCGGAACAAACCACGCTGGTTTTCGATGGCAGCCATTCTGGATCATTCCGACTATTTCTTATAGCTACTATCCATTCACTTTTATTTTCAATAATACTTGGAAATCTAAAAAATCAAAATCAAAAGTCATTTATTCAAACTAGGCTGAGAATCAGCACTTTTCGAACGTCAAAATTACATAAGACAGTCCCCCAAAACGCCCACCTTACACCACTTCCTAGTGCTTTAGCTGGGAAGAAGAAGTGGCGCAACAAACTTCCCAGCAGCACAGCTGTCTGTTCAGTTAGAAACAATTGATTCTATACAAAAGTATTCAAAATCATTTACATTACGCAACATAAAATATAAATCGAATTATTAGCCATATATCAGCTAGCACACGCCAATATACCACCCAAAAAAATAAATAAAACGAGAACTATATGTACTCAAGAAGAAATAAGTAAATGTAAACATAAATTAACTAAATAAAAGCCTCCAGGCACAAAGGGCGTGCCCGCTTACATATAGCCATTTAATGCTGTAACTGGAAGTTATACATGATAAACTAGGACCATCGAAGTAAAATAAATAAAAAGTTAATTACTAATAACATTAACAAAACCGAGATCAGCAAGACGACCAGTCACAAGCAGCACCCGTTCACGAGCATAACGCAAAGATCAGCCATTACCCCCCTCGACATATTTGAGGGAAGGAGACAACCCGACCCCCGACGCTGCCGCAAGCAGTGACATCTAAGGGAGCATGACGAACCTGCTGCTGGTTGTAAAATATTAAATACATTAAAAAAACGCATATAATTACTCGAAATAAAAAATATTGAACGGGAAAATTTCAAATCATATTATGGCAACCCTCGCACTTTAAATGTCACTGTTTTCGTTCGTTCATTCGTTCAGGTTTTTGTTCCAAGTAACCTAAAATTCATAGTTAACTAAATTAAGAAACGATGTTATTTGAAGTACTTCCATGTGAAAAGTGATTCTGTGAGACTTTTTATGTGATTTGCTATTGTTTTTACAAGTTTTCACTACACAAGAAGGCATAATTCTATTTTTTTTATTGAAGTTTACTAGACGACGACTCGTGACGTACTAGGAGCGATGAGCATAGTTTTTGTGTAGGTGTGTGCGTGAGTCTGTGTGTTTACTTGCAGGAGCATAGTTTTGTGGCTACACGTTTGATATAGGTAGTGATCCGTCTTTCTTTTTTTGTTGGTCTGAGACTGGGTCATTAATTTTTATATTTAAGTCAAGTACCCATGGTTTGAGTGACAACGGTGTTTACCCTTACATACTGTATAGTGACTAAAAGAAGAAGCAGATCCTGTTTGTATTGGGCCAGTACGATTCATAGCAGTGGAGAGCGGTATTTTAATATTCCGTCGGCATTGGTGCATGGGTTTCGGTTCTAAAGGTGTGTCCAAATAATGCGCGGCAAGAGCGTGGCAGTGTCACGCGGCATTTGTAGGACACATTTATGCCCCGCTCTAGTTTGGACTAAACCGACAAATGTTTGCGCGGCAGTACTGCGCGGCATATCCGAGGCACGCCGCTCACTTCAGTTGGCATGAAAGTGGTTGCGTTTGTCGTAGTTCTGCTTATAATTCGTTCAATCACAATACTGACGAACGTTGGCGCGGCAGGTAGACAGAAGCGTTCACGCGCGGCAATCGTCCAAACACAGCGGTAGGCCGCGTGCGGCAGCCGCGCAAGATTACTGATTACTGCTCAATTTTGGGACACACCTTTGTAATAAAACAGTAGCTATAGTAAAACTTGCAACTACTCAACTTACTTTGACAGTTTCTACGATGCAAGTCAGTAGCATAATTTGAACTTGCCCAATTTAACTTGTAAGCGAATAAAGCGCTTTATTAAGCATCGGTTATGTCTAAAAATGAACAGGGAACCTTTAGTTGCTTTGTAAGTCTTCAAACATAGTTCTGAAATTAATTTCTCAAGTCTTCGACCTTTCCAAAGTCTGTTAATTGAGTTAGGGTTTTGTAGGGTTTAGCTTGGTTGTAAATGAATTGGTTATCTGCCCCGTTGGGCTCATAGTTGCAAGCGCGACTGCTGAGCGTGGGGTCCTGGGTTCGATTCCCATGTCGGGCAAGTGTTATTGGGTTTTTCCATTAGAAATTTTTTAGTAACTGCCCGGAGTTAGGAAGTTGGCGGTGTGATACCCCCGTGCCTCGGAAAGAATGTTAAGCCGTTATTATAAAACAAAGTCCTGCGCCGCGTCTGTCTGTCGTCCTGTACGCGATAAACTCTAAAACTACTGCACCGATTTTCGTGCTGTTTCCACCAATGGATAGAGTGGTTCTCGAGTAAGGTTTTAGTATATTATAACCGACATCCATGTGGGCGAAGTCGCAGGCATCCGCTAGTAAATTATATGTACGAGTAAAAGTCTTCAAATATAGTTCTGAAATTAATTGTTCAACCGTCTTCGAAGATCTAGTCTGTTAATTGAGTTAGGGTGTTGTATTGAAGGTTTAGCTTGGTTTTAAATGTATTGGTAAAATAGCATTGGTAAAGTTAAAAAAAAACCGCCCAAGTGCGTGTCGGACTACGCACAATAAAGGGTTCCAAGAAACTGAATATCTAGAAGAAAAAAAAAACGAATCTAGTTTTTTTTTTTCTAGTTTCTTTTTAAATCGATTAGTCACAGGACAGACTTCGATCTGTTAAATTTTTTAAAGTATTTACCCTAGCCTGCCCCCGGAAAATTCGACGGAGTTTTATGACTTTTCTCAATAAAAGATATCTTTCGAACGTTTATTTTCTAAAAGAAACGGATTTTTCCATAATGCGAAGATTATTACTACAAATTGAGTTCCCTCTTAATCGAGACCCCAAGGAAATATATGTTCACTCACTCGTTCAAAAGCGAATGGGTTTTGAACATCAACTGAATGGATTCGGTCATGTTTGAAATTAGAATCGCTCGTTTTTACTCCGATATCCTTGAAAAGTCGGTGGTCGTTATATTTATTTGATTGATTGGTTATTGATTTCAGAACCTATGTTAGAGGAATCTGGAATCAGTAATTACAGTCCCTTTTATGTCGGTTTAAAAACGTCCACTGCTGATGAAGGACCTGCCAATTATAACCAACTGTTTGTAATCATGTGCCATGTGCGTTTGTGCGTGGCTAAGTAATAACAGCCGCACGGGTCGATACATCAGGTTAAGCTACGCTTCCCGTGGTTGGTCCGTAGATGGGTGACCATCTTTACATACCGCGACTCCTCCGTGCCTCGGAAAGCACGTTAAGCAACGGCTTAACGTGCTTTCCTTGCTTTCTGACTGTCAAAGATGCACGAATGACAGTGATGCCCCTTGGTAAAACTGGTTGTCAGACTTTCGGGTTTCTGACGACCCGTAACGACTGTCAAAGATTTACGAATGGCAGCCGTGACCAACTTCTTAACGTGCTTTTCGAGGCACGAAGAATCTCGCTATGTTATTGATGGTTACCCATCCACGGACTGACCTTAGCAAGTGTAGCTTAACCTTGAAGATCGACCCGTGTGGCTGTTATTGTAATATTATAAATGCGAAAGTAACTCTGTCTGTCTGTCGCGCTTTCACGCCAAAACTACAGATAGTCTAGAGCCTGAGAAAGGACAAAAGCTACTTTTTATCGACATACCTGGGCGAAGCCGCGGGCGTAAGCTAGTCAAATTTAACTTACAGTTCAACATTTTCTCTGACCCAGGAATACAACGGAACAGTTAAAAGTTAATGCAATCGTTATAATACTTTTGCGAATGGGAAGAAAAAAATACAGCACCGAGTAACTTTGCAAATGTAAAAATTTTATAAAACTTCCTTCAAAAGTTTTTCAATCAAATTCTTTGATTGAGTTTCATTTCGTAAATGAACAAGATTTTAGGAACAAAAGTAATTATTAATGTCGATGAGGAGCTCGTGGCTAAGTAATATTAGCCACACGGGTCGATCCATGAAGTTAAGCTACGCTTGCCGGGGTTGTTCCGTGGATAGGTGACCATTTTTGCATACCGAGGCTCCGCCATGCCTCGGAAAGCACGTTAAGCCGTTGGTCCCGGCTGTCATTCGTGGATCTTTGACAGTCGTTACGGTTCGTCAGAAGCCCGAAACTCTGACAATCATTCTTTCCAAGGTATTACCCAGTTACTGGGTTGATCCTTGATAGATTGAACCCTGGTACTGTGGCACGAGCTCTTATAAATGATTAAGAAATCAAAATAATATACACAAGTAAAACCACACGTATAAAACAACCGACTTCCAAAAAAAACACCAAAAAAGTGAAAAAATACTTTAATTTCGGAAGTCATTGTCTTTGCCTTTTATTTTTGTTTTTTTGCCACCGACTTCCGAAATTAAAGTTATTTTTCACTTTATTGTGTTTTTTTTTGGAAGTCGGTTGTTTTTTTTTTTGTAAAAAGTTTTTATGTATTTTTCACTTATTAATTGTGGTACCTACCCTACATAAATTCGAATACCACCACCTGCTATGTAAATAATAGTGATGGGATCAAATATAAATATCGGCTACGTAGACTAAGTGGGAAAAATACGTAATCATTGAAGCCAACTCAAAAACTACGCAAGCAAAGTTAATAAAATTTATATGGGACCAATTCGGGAGTTTACCCTTTCGAAAAAAAAAAGAAATTTGTGAATCGATTCACAATTGGCGAAAATATGGACGAACATAAACCCGAAAAAAAAATACATACAGACAAACATAGAACCTCCTCCTTTTTGAAAAAGTCAGTTAAAAACAGATTCTTAAGCCTTGAACTGACAGCCCTATAGAAGGTCACTCACACATGAGCGAGCCCTTTGATCTCAGACTGTATTTAGATACGACCGGTCTACGTATCTTTTGTGGGCGCCCTAAGGCATTAGATTAGATCATAATGTTTTGTTAGAAAGGCCAACCCTGCATGGTAGAGCTTTTTGTGAACCAGTTCGTTCGTCCGCGGAAACTACCACTAAACAACTTCCTGCCAACAAGCAATGGTTGATGTTATTCAGTGGAATATTGAGCATCAACGTAATCAGCCTGTTCCCACTGCTGGGACACAGGCGTCCTCTCTGTGAGAGGGAGTGGGCCGTAATCACAGAGTACTTTTTATATATTGCCGTAATTCACATATAATTATATAATTCATGTATACAACATTTTTGAAAAGAGTAACGGTGGAGTTTCTTGCCCATTCTTATCCATATGAAAGCTACCTTTTGGAATGGGCAACTAGAATCAATTCTATTTCTTTGTTTTTCATTGACGTTCAAAAGTGCCTTTTATGTGCCTATTTGAAATAAATTATTTGACTTTTGACTTTGACCACGACATACGCTCAGTGCGTGTGGAAGTCCCTGCGCGCCTCCGGCTCTAAAAAGTTCACGGGGTAGGGAAAATATGTACCAAGTGGAGGCGCGATTGTCAAATTCGATTTTAGTTGTGTCAAAAGATTTTTTTTTTTGTCAGAATATCTTTAAATTTCTCATAGCCGTAAGTAAGGAATTTTAGTGATAGTTTAGTTCGGTCTACAAGAGAATCGGCACCAATAACACAAGCCAAAAATACTAATAATAAGATGTAACTAATTATTTTACGTGAAAAAGTATGTTTTATAAAAAAATACTGTCAGTTTGCACTTTGACACAAGTCTGTACCACTTTCTTCTTTAGGTTGGCAAGGGAATCGACGAATATATTGGTTTTATTATTTACTATATGACATATTTATGGTATGTTGATAAAAAGTAGCGTATGTCCTTTCCCAGGGTGCCATCTATCTCCTTACCAAATTTTGTCGAATTTCGTTCAGTGGTTTAGGTGTGAAAAGGTAACATACAGACAGACAGATAGAAAGACAGACAGACAGAGTTACTTTAGAATTTATAATATTAAGTATGGATTTAGGATCTCTAACAAAAAATACACACAATGCACGTGTTAGTAGATAGAATCAAATTTTAATAACTTAAATAAAGCTTTACTTTAAAAAAATATAAATTGATTAAACAATAGTATATTTATTATGTCTGCAAGAATTTTCGCAAAAGCGAACCTGCTAGTGCCATCTATCCGACCACAGTTGAAACTCAAACAAGATAGCGCTGTCACAAAGGAAGGTCAACTTTTTAAACTTAAAATGTGGTTTTAAACATTTTTGTCAAATAAATTAACCAACGGGAAAAAGTTTTCAAGACAAAAAAAATAATAACAATGTGGTTTATGACAGACCACATAGATGGCGGGATGAGCTGGATAGGTTCCATCAAAACTGGAAGGAGGCGCGGACTCACGAAAGATGGAAGGAGTGGAGGGAGGCCTTTGCCCAGGAGTGGGACAGTGTGGGCTAGTAAAAAAAAGGTTTTTTGGTAAAAACCCTCCGCAAAAACGATAACTCAATCAATCTGCCTAGCCTTTTCTCATATAAGTTGGGGTCAAAGTCAAATAATTTATTTCAAGTAGGCACATTAAAGGCACTTTTGAACGTCAAAAACAAAGAAATAGAACTGATTCTAGTTGCCCCTTCCAAAAGGTAGTTTTCGTATGGAGAAGAATGGGCAAGAAACTCCTCTAACTCTTTAAAAAAATGTTTTACAATATTTTGTATATATCAATTATTTATTTACATGTGAAGACGACGCACCGTTCTTTTTTTTTTTTTGACGGTGGGAAATCGTCAAATAACTTGTCCCGCTCTGGACGGAGCGGAAGGGCGTGTCAGACTTTTACTGACTAAAACCCACCCGTGTTCCTTCAGTTGCCTGTTGCCTAGGTCCCGGTATCCCTTTCAGACCTTCCCGCAACCCTGGAAGACGATGCACCTAGAATACGATTCGGTAGCGGTGGAAAGCCACCCACAAGGTGAACCGATGACCTGGTGAAGGCAGGAATCCGCTGGATGCGAGAAGCACAGAACCGGTCGAAGTGGCGGTGCTTGGGGGAGGCCTATGTCCAGCAGTGGACCTCTTTCGGCTGAAATAATGATGATGATGATAAAAAAAAATGTTAAGATGAAATGGTTCCAAAGCAGATGTTTCGACTTCGCGCAAAGTCAATGTTTCTCTCTAAAAACCACGTATTTGCGTATTTTTTTATTTTCGTAAATTGAAGAGTGTCTTTAGTGAAGTATGAGGCCCGAAACACGATTGCCAAAACTTTCCTTGATACAAAAAAACCACAATGTTTCCTTAAAATCTGCTTTTTTGTTACAACCATTAAGAGAAAAACCTATTCCATTCGATTGTTATCAAAGTAATTGTAATAAAATTTTGTCTACGTGTTCACTATTAAATACTTTAAAAACTCAAATCATTTATATCAATTAAACCATTTACAGGCACTTTTGAATTGTCAAGGAGTCGGTCAGTCAGAAATATGAAGCTAGTTGCCCATTCCAAAGCGTAGTAGGTACCTATGGAGAAAAACGGGCAAGACTCCACGGACACTCTTTTAAATCAAAATATTGTTACAATATATGGGTTACATCATTCATGTTGAAATTATACATGTGAGAACAATGTAGAACGCACGTTAAAAGCGTCCGCAATTATAACATAAAACAATTCAAAAATTAAAATAAGCCATGGCAGCTAAGAAATGACCAGTCACAACTGACGGCGCCCGTTCACGAACATGACGCATGGATCAACACCATTCAGCTCAACCATTTTGAAGGGAGCTAAATGATCCAACACACGCGCCACCACCAGCGAGACATTTCAGTGAGCATGACATTCCCAGTCGCCAGGGCACATTCAAGTCAATGAAAGACAAATTACCCGGTAAATGGTAGCTCAATAGTACATTGTACCTGTGCTATGCAATTATATAATACAAAGGAGATTGAGTTTATATTAGGAGATTATGGACTTATTTTTCTATATAAACACTTCCCAATTATTATTTTTTTATATTTGTAAACAATAGTAAGATTTCATAGACTGCTTTATAATTGTATATTTTTTGTAAGTTATTTTAAATCCTCGACATAAATAGCTTAGCATTTAAAAGCATTTAAAAGGAAATAAGTCATAAGTATATTTGTCTTAGGCATTTATAAACTACTAGCTGCGCCCCGCGGTTTCACCCGCGTAAGTCTCGTTCCCGTGGGAATATCGGGATAAAAAGTATCCTATGTATTAATCCAGGTTATAAACTATCTATTTTCCAAATTTCATCCAAATCCATTCAAGCGTTTTTGCGTGATTGAGTAACAAACATCCAAACACACAAACACACAAACTTTCACATTTGTAATATTAGTAGGAGTAGGATGGGAATAACTTGTAATATTACTTTAAATACGACCAAACTGGCTAGTACAAATAACGTTATTCCATTATTACTACGTTAACAAGGGAACAACTCGACAAAAACTAAAAAAATAATAATAGTTAGAGTGACTAAATGTGGAAGTGATTCCCATTAAATGAAAGGGCTATTTTTTAACGGACGAAAAAAAAAAGAGGAGGTTCTCAAGTGGACACGTATACATATTTTTTTTTTATTTTTTTATATATGACCACGCATTGCTTTTTAGTGAATCGTCCGATTTGAAAAATTCTTTTTTTATTAGGGAGGGTTATACCTCGACGTTGGTCCCATTTAAAATTGGAAACTACATCCACCCCTAAAGGTAGAAAAAATGGGGTTGATTGAACTTTCACCAACTGAATTTTCAACTGTGAACCGATTCTGTTGAAATTTGGAGTAACCCCCTGGAGTACCCTGGAGTGGATGGTAACTCAAAAGCGAAAAATAAATAACTTTAATTTCGGAAGTCGGTGGCAAAAAACGAAAATTGAAAAGCGAAGACACCGACTTCCGAAATTAAAGTTATTTATTTTTCGCTTTTCAGTTATTTTTTCGTCGGTTTAATTTTTTGTAAAAAAGTTTTTTATTATCTACAATGTAAATTCAAAAGAAGTTTTGATTTTAACTGCGAAATACTATAAAACATTAAAATTGTTGTTTTTTGCCTCTCCTGAAAAGTGACGAATTTGAGTTGTTCCCTTTTTTACTGGAGGCACTAACATAGTGCAATAGAATTGCGCGCGGGTGGAGTCACTCGCTATCAAGATACCACTTCGCCTTAACATACTCCACTATACACTAAGTACAAACAATAATAATACATAAGCCTATCTAATACCTTATCTACATCATCAATAACTATCTAACCTAAATATTACTTCGTAATTTGTAAATCACTGAAATCGGAGCATAGTATATTATCTGAGAATCGATTGGTATTATTTTAGGAGCGAATCCGTTTATCTATCTTTGTCGGAGTGGCACGTTTGAATGGGAGGGTTTACTTGCTTGGTTACTGGCCAGCTAACTTTCCTGTAGAAGCGAGTTGAGTTAAGCATCGAAAAACAAGGAGATTCCGTCGACAATCCAAAAGATAAGTCCTCAAAATATTTGAATTTGACAAAAGAATTTGAGATCATTAAAATGTCAAGGGTGACCTTTTTTAACAGACATCGAGGTTTATTCAGTAAGGACTAGCACCCTAACTGCGTAATACACGATCAATCACAATCTGAATCATTTTGAAAAACTCGTAGATAGATAATCCAGTGCTTCATAAGTTCGAAAAAAAATCTGCTCAACAATGTAAATAACGCAATGAATGTTGTTGAACTGTCAAAATTAAATGTGTTACGTGATTAGATAACACTGAACTGAATTTTGCGGTTCCGTACTTTTTTTTTTTTTTTTTTTTTTTTTGAGGGTGGGAAATCATCCAAAGACTTCTCCCGCTCTGGGCGGAGCGGAAGGGCGTGTCAGACTTTTACTGACTAAAACCCACCCGTGTTCCTTCATTTGCCTGTTGCCAAGGTCCCGGTATCCCTTTCGGACTTTCCCGCAACCCTGGCAGGCATCGGTCCTACCGGACCCCGTCAATTTTGCTGACATCTCTTTGAGGCGCGCGTGGAACACGACGCGCCATCGACCCGGGCCTGGTCCTTATCGGACGGCGAGCTGCCCGTTGCTCGCCGTCCGCAAGCCCGCGCCTATGGTGGCCGGAAATCCGCCTGGGATTCCCGACGCCCAGGGCGTCTCCAACGGCGGCGGTTAGGGGCGTGAGGGCGCAAACTTTGCCTTTCCCTCACGCGTTCCGCCTCCTCCTTCGCGAGCATTACTGCTTCGCAGAAGGAGGTGACGGCTTCCCATGCCCTCTCGCTCCGTACCATGGCCTGAACCAGGGCCGGACGCGAGAGGTCACTGCCGCCAATCGCCTCCGCGAGGACACGGCGGTGCTCCGCCCAAGCAGGGCACACCTCAACCGTATGCTCCACCGTGTCCTCCGGGCGATCCACACAGTGGTGACACCCGGGCGTTTCCTCCCGCCTAATCCTACACAGGTACCTCCCGAAGCTGCCATGTCCGGTGAGGACCTGTGTCAGGCGGAAGGTGAGGACGCCGTGGCGCCTCTCTATCCACTCCTCAAAGAGGGGACTTATCGCCGCTATTGTGGCGTGCCCAGCACTGGGTTGCGACAATCGCACTCTCCATGCCGCCATGAGATCTTGCCGGAGCTCTGTCCGCTGTGCCGCGATTTCTCGCGGCAGCGGAGTTACACCCCGGCGCTTCACCTCCTCGCGCCACTCCCAGATGTGCGCGAGGACCTTCGCCTCCAGATCCCATGGCGGTAATCCGGCAAGGAGGCTCGCCGCCTCACGGGAGACCGTGCGGTATCCCCGGGCCAGCCGAATGGCCATGACCCTTTGGGACGCGTTCAACCGGCGCGGTTCCGTACTTAAGGTTCCAGTCTTTTAACGTGTTTTCATTGTCAAACCTTAACCGTCTCATTACAAAACGAGTTCTTACTTTAAGCCCGAGCTTAAACTTAGTTTTAAGATTCTTTAAAATTCATTAACTGGCTCTTATCATAAGTAATTTTATTTTCTTTTTTATAATACCATGTCATTTCAGATAAAATTTTTTGTTCATGAATAAATGACTTATGACTTAGGAGGCAGTTTTAGAACATTATTCCGACTGAAGTGAAGTTGATTCAATGAGCTCGAAGGTAGAGCAGTGGTGGCCCAATGCAATTTTTGGGCGTGAGTTTGAACCAAGACAGGCACTTTACTTTGTGTATTTAATTTCATCACCACTGCTCCTTAACCGGTAAAGGAAACCGGCATGTTCTAGAACGAAAAAATTCGAAGACATGTAATATCCACCGACCCACACTGGGGCCGCACGGTGGATTATGGCCTCATCTCGAAGAAAGGAGGCCTGTGTCCCAGCAGTGGGAACATTGTAGGCTAATCAGCCTATAATGTCGAGTACTTACTTTAAAAACATAATCATGAATGTGTAGGTATGTATGTAAAGTTAGTACTCGTTTTGTAATAAACCGGTTTTTAAAGTGTCATCATTATGGACCATTTTTTGCGTCAAAATTTTATCTGCACTGCGAAAGAAGCGGTTACTTTTGAAGTGTTCGAAATTTAAATATACCTATAGTAGCACATATTTACATTTTGAAGCGTTAAGAAAGTCTAGCAAGTAGATGTAACTACTGGCGCGAGTCGACTGGCCTGTTCAAACACACTTGGGTCGATGACGGCTCCGCAGCACCGCATCGAAATCCGCATAGGATGGGGCCATGAGACAAGCCTGTAATGTTTTTTATGAGCGGTAGCGTTTTTATGGAGAGATTTTTTTATAAGTTTAGTAGTGGGAAAATAATGCAAGACAAGATGCAAGAGATTATGGCTGCGATGGTGTAGTCACGTGAAAAGGAATACGTAGGGAAATTAGCGTTACAGATTGTCAGTTATCCGAAGCCGAATAGAAAGACCAGGAAGGCTGACCTCACCACCATGTGGGATACATAGCCAGGACAGAGAGAGAGTAGTCGGAAAATATGAAAAAAAAAAAAATTACCTACTATAAAGTATAATATTTTTTTTTTTTTTTACACTTAAATACTATGTACGTTTTGAAGATTAAAAAAAAAAAAATAATTTAAGTTTTTTAAGTTAAAAAATTACCTATATTATAAAGTATTATTTTAAGTTTTTGTTTACTTTTCAGTTACAATTTTTAAGACTTGTGTTTAATTGAATATTAGAATATTTTATTTCGAGAAGATACGATTTTGTCTAGAACTGTGATAATAATTATTCAAAGGGTTACTATTTTTTATTTAAATATTTAAATGTTTGTATATTCTAATATTTAAAAATTGTAAGTAATTTATAAGTGGATAATATTATTCTGAGATCTGTTAGAGGTAAAAAAAAAAATGATTCCTTTTATTTGGTTTAGTTCGTCCGAAAAGGTGTTTGAGACATCCATTATAAAAAAATAACGATTCAAGTTATAATGATTTAAGTTTTTAGGGTTTTCAAACCCAAAATATTTGGAACTAAACACCGCGTCCACCTCAATGCGTGGTTGCGTCGACAGAGGGCGCTTTCCGGTTTTCCAAACAAAAAGTGACATAATTAATGCACGCGACCGATCGATTCGCACGACAATTGCTTTTAAATAGGACATTATCGCTTGAAAAACTTTCAAATAATCGCTAATTTTATAGCCACGCATTCAAACCTTTTCTGTTTTTACCCCCGCAATTTAGCGTGAACCATTCCTCCTGGGTTCGACTCTGGACTGACGTAAAAGGGTTTTTGCGCTCCATTTCTGAAAAAATAGCCGTTGGCAGGGCAACCCTTTTTCTGATTTACTAGTGAGCCCAACGTAATCAAAAGAATATTATTTTATTATTGTAGTTTTTTTTAAAAGAAAAGAATGTCAATCTTACAAATATTATAAAATAGTGGAAACGACCAAGTTGAACCGTGCACCTAGCTTCTGACGTTTCATAAGTGCCCAAGTAGGTTTATCTATAGGTATGTATATATAAAAAATAATTGCTGTTTGTTAGTCTCTCTAAAACTCGAGAACGGCTGGACCGATTTGGATAAATCTTTTTTTGTTGTGTTCGTTATTCTCAGGGGAAGGTTTGTACGTAAGGTAGGTGTAGGAAAGGTAGGTAGGGTAGGTAGGGTAGGTAGGGTAGGTAGGGTAGGTAGGGTAGGTAGGGTAGGTAGGGTAGGTAGGGTAGGTAGGGTAGGTAGGGTAGGTAGGGTAGGTAGGGTAGGTAGGGTAGGTAGGGTAGGTAGGGTAGGTAGGGTAGGTAGGGTAGGTAGGGTAGGTAGGGTAGGTAGGGTAGGTAGGGTAGGTAGGGTAGGTAGGGTAGGTAGGGTAGGTAGGGTAGGTAGGGTAGGTAGGGTAGGTAGGGTAGGTAGGGTAGGTAGGGTAGGTAGGGTAGGTAGGGTAGGTAGGGTAGGTAGGGTAGGTAGGGTAGGTAGGGTAGGTAGGGTAGGTAGGGTAGGTAGGGTAGGTAGGGTAGGTAGGGTAGGTAGGGTAGGTAGGGTAGGTAGGGTAGGTAGGGTAGGTAGGGTAGGTAGGGTAGGTAGGGTAGGTAGGGTAGGTAGGGTAGGTAGGGTAGGTAGGGTAGGTAGGGTAGGTAGGGTAGGTAGGGTAGGTAGGGTAGGTAGGGTAGGTAGGGTAGGTAGGGTAGGTAGGGTAGGTAGGGTAGGTAGGGTAGGTAGGGTAGGTAGGGTAGGTAGGGTAGGTAGGGTAGGTAGGGTAGGTAGGGTAGGTAGGGTAGGTAGGGTAGGTAGGGTAGGTAGGGTAGGTAGGGTAGGTAGTTAAAAGTGAGTTTGTTTGTTACGCTTTCCCGTTAAAACGGCTGAACGGATTTGGATGAAAGGCACATGGCCTAGAGAAGGACATAGGCATACTTTTCATACTGGATCCCGGACGAAGTCGCGGGCATCAGCTAGTAATAAGTATATATTCCAGTACTGATTATTTTTCTAGAATCCTCCTCTGCTGCTGCTGTGAGGAAACCATGCATGTCCTAGAACCGAAAATTCGAAGACATATGATGACATCTACCAACCCGCACTGGGCCCGCGTGGTAGACTATTAACTGTGCATGTATCTAACTAAGTGATAGAAAATTCCTAGCGATTGCATAACTGAATCACACCCAGCTCAGACCTAGGCATTAATCTAGCTCAGAATTAAAAACTACTTAGTACTTTGCTAATTACCAACGATTAAATGAAAATGGACTCCCAACTAACTTTCTTACGGATTAAGTTAAAACTTTCGCAATAAGTGAAAATCCCTTTTTATCTAAAAATTCAACTTAGCCACAGTTCCAGCCAATTTTTGGCTGAAACCCAGCGGTTAAATATGGGTATTACGTTTCCCTTCTCACTTGAGTATCCGGAATGATTGGCTGGGACGGATATTGCCAATTTTGTCTTTTTGGGACATGAAATGAAATTGTTTATTCTGTAAATAGGATATTGGAATGACTTTTACACGTCATATTATAAAATATTAAAAATAAGCTAGATGAGGTCGGAGTTTCCTATCTGACTACTCTGAGAAGAAAGGCCGAAACAAACTCAAGAGGTCGCAGGCTCTTTTAAGGTCCAGCCATAATCTTGGTCAGACCATATGAGGACCATGTAGATTAGCGTCTGAAATGGTCTTTTGAGGAAAGAACCACAACGATTTGAGTGGACCTGTCCAGTCAGTGCAAGCATTTGTCAGTAATAGTGGAGCTCAACTCAGAACTTAAGGAGCTCAACGACTCGACGAACAATACCAAAGAAAGGACATTTGGGTAGGTCGCAAAAAATACTCAAATTGCCAGACCATCGGTAAAACTAACTGAGAACGAAAAAACAATCAAAACAAAAATCTCTCATGTGGCTTCATGTTCACACCAATGCTAGTCAGATTGAGGAAATTCATGATTTTGTTTTTAAATGAATTGATTTGTTAAGTATACTGTAGAATGCCTTGTGGTCTAGTGGTCACAAGGTTAATTGTTGAACTTGAGGTTCTGGATTCAATTTAAGATGATTGGATATTTTTTTTAGAGAAAACATATTTATGTGTTTTGAGCGATTTTTAGTACGGGAATAACTTATGGGTTCGTGTCACCGACATGCTCGTCCCGACATGCTGCGTTAGCAATAAGTGAAGCTAAATTGACCACGTGAAAAGTTTAATTTGTGTATACTGTGCATTGTTTAAATTGTGTTTGATGTTTTTTCATACATTAAAATTTGCCATCGTGGTGAAAAGATTAGCCAATCGAAAGAAATCGAAGGACCGATGCCTGCCAGGGTTGCGGGAAAGTCCAAAAGGGATACCGGGACCCTTGGCGACAGGCAACTGAAGGAACACGGGTGGGTTTTAGTCAGTAAAAGTCTGACACGCGAGCTCTGGCCAGAGCCGGAGAAGTCATTTGATGATTTCCCACCATCAAAAAAAAAAGGGTGCGCCAGATGTAACAAAAGATCGGAGGGTACGTCATGTACCTCAAATGACACCCCACAGACAATGGCTCACCTCCCATCTTGCCCCGCATGTTATGTCACCTGAACACGTGAGGACCTAATGACTGCACTAGCGAACGGTATTCGGGTAGCTGAGTTTTTGGGCCAAACAAAAAAAAAAAACATTAGATATTTTTGCCATCGACTAGAAGAAGAATGTTTTCACTTCTGTCGGCAGGCCCCATGACAGACTTTTTTTTTTCACTAGCCTGTGCTGTCCCTCTCCTGGACAAGGGCCTCCCTCCACTCCTTCCAACTTTCACGTACCTACGTGTCTTTCTTGAAATTTCTCAGTAGCAGCTCACAGTCTAGATTTGTGTCCGGTGTATAGCAATAGCCTCACCCAGTATCTATAGTTATAGTACATGGGGCTTAAAAATTACTAGCATTTATGTGTACATCTCAGCGTAACCCTTTGGAATAAGGCGGCATCTACATCACCACATGACACTGACGTCACACAAAAACCTGCATCGCGCAAGCAGTTTTAACCGCGCGACAAGTTTAAATCAAATTATCAACATCCCGACACCAATCGCCGGGCAGTTATCCACCAGACACAACACCCGTCTGGTCGGATGATCCTCACTTTTCTATGAAGGATGAGTGAACTTTACATCCTGTTTCTCATATCTCTATCTATAGGGATTTCAAGCATGATGTTAATTTATGTTACTAAGGTACTGATAACGACAATCCCATGGTTGTCCCAAACCGATGCGTATCAGGGCGGGCCGCACGTCTAGCGATTAGCACTTTTAGCGAGCAGTTACTGACAAATGCTTGCACTGACTGGACGGGTCCACTCAAATCTTTGTGGTTCTTTCCTCAAAAGACCATTTCAGACATTAATCTACATGGTCCTCATATGGCCTGACCAAGATTATGTCTGGACCTTAAAAGAGACTGCGACCTCTTGAGTTTGTTTCGGCCTTTCTTCTCAGAGTAGTCAGATAGGAAACGCCGACCTCATCTAGCTTATTTAACTTTTTTAATAAGACGTGTAAATGTGATTCCGATATCCTATTTACAGAATAAACAATTTCATTTCATCAGTACGAAGTGGTCGATAGACGACAGTCGACATTAATATGCGAGAGTGCGCGGGGGAGGACCGTGTTATTCCTTTGTATACAATATAATTAATATAAAGTTAATCATAATTTAATTTCAAGACGTAACAGTAGTGATTATGTTGTAGTTGTTTTTTTATTAAGATGTATAATTTAGAATCGATAGCAATGGCAATGATGAATTCAAATTACCTAATAAGCAGTAAAAGCCACTGAAATGCTATGAAAACTGTGGAAATTAGAATTCCACACTTTCCATAGCATTTCAGCCGTTTTTTCAGCAATTGCATTTTAAAGCGAATTACTTGCATGCTGTATTTCATTACCATAACTGTGTTTTGGCACGTTTCCAGAAATTCCGGGTGAAGTGCTATGCAACATTATACATTGCCGTTTGTTTGGACTCTATGATTTTATTAATAAGTTCGAGAATTGCTTAAACGTTTTATGGTTTATTTTTGTCGTCAAGTTATATACCTCGCTATGTTTTTATAAGTAGATATTGAGTTTAAATATTTGGTAGGTAATGATAGGTTTAAATGCTTTAATTCAATAACTTCTGAATTGTTTTTTTTTTTGAACTAATATCGGTAGTTTAATTGATTCAGGCCTAAGTTTGCGGAAATCCATTATAAAATACAATAGACGTACATATATTTAGTAACCTATTCCGCTTAACTATTCCTCAAGAGTCATAATAAAAAACCCTGTAAGAAATCGACACGTGTTTTACTTCTCAACGGGTATCCTCAGGATGACGATTGACCAGTCACAAACCAGAACACGCCGTGTTGCCAAACCGAGCGCAGGACGAAATAATAAATATCAGCTGTTCATTTATGTTCGCATAACTCGTCAAAATTTAGGGAACAACTGATTTTTTTTTCGCGATTTCAGGTTTTTTGTATCGGTATCCAATCATTCTGCCTAGCCTTTGCTGTTGTTCATAATGACGAGAACAATGATCCCTTAAGAGGATTCCACTTTCTGTATATACAGCTTGTAAAATTCCGTTAATACCCTCTGGGTTCAGAACTCTAAAACCCTCTGAGACAGACGGACAAGAAAGTGATTATAAAACCAAATTTACCGTTAATAACCTTGATTTCCAAATAAACTTATATACTTAGGTAATAAACTTATATACTTCTCCCTTCTTCAACAGATCACAATGAAAACTCGTACAGTAGTGCTTGTGATAATCCTGAGCTGTGGCGCGGCGGCCATCTTGTTTGCCGTGGCTGCCTACCTGTATATACGGCAGAGGAGGAAAAAGAGGGAGGACGAGGAGGACGGCACTAGTTGTGCCATCAGGTTAGTTCAGTAGTTTTTAATTGTGACTTTGCTTGCGAAAGTTTTAGGATCAGGGGGCAAAAGTTGCTGTTTTGGGGGCCTACCACCACCGCTTATAGCAGTATTATTTTCATCTTACTTCATGGGGGAAAGAGATGGAGCTATACGTCCTGTTGATCTTCATCTCTTTCCTACTCTAAAGTAATATATACTGCTGTGAGTAGTGGTGGTAGGCACCCAGAATAGCCACTTTTACTTGTGATAAGTGTTTTGTGTGACATTTCAGGGCGTATCAGTGTCCACGAAGCAGACTTGACAACCGTTTAATAATCAATGACCGAAGGACCATAGGCAGGGGGGGGGGGGGGGTTGGGGGTTCAACCCCCCCCAAAAGGTGAGAAACTAGAATCTAAATCCAGAGATCGTCCCCCCCTAGGGTGCCTCCGTCCTCTAATACGATAATTGTAATCTATTTCACTTAAGCGTACTTTATCTACTTATATCTACACATAATTATAAATTAAAGTCGCTTTTTGTATTTGTCTGTATGTCCGCGTTGTTTTTCTAAACAATGCAACAGAATTTTTGATGAGATTTTCACGATCGTTTAGAGAAATTATTCCTGAAGGTTTATGTGTATAATACGTGAGTGTTAAAGTTACACATAGCTAAGAAATCTCGATGATTTGTCAAGGTGTAAAAACCGTGCAAAGCCGGAGCGTGTCGCTAGTAATTTAAAAAATTCTGTCGTTATGAGTTGGTAACAAAAACGCGAAAGTTAAAAACCAGCCCGATCTTAAAATATTAACCAGTAATTGGGCTGTGGAGGTCAGATGGCACTCGTTTCATGTTACATATTAATATTCCGCCACTTAAACTGAAACTCGAGCCCAAGCTATAGTTGGGAACCAAAAGCCAGGCGAATAAATACATAATGCGAATCGAACAACAAATTATGAGTTATTTACATGGTTGCAAAAAAAGAGGAACTCGTGGCTACGTAATAACAGCCACAAGGGTCGATCCATCAGGTTAAGTTACGCTTGACGGGGTTGGTCCGTGGATGGGTGACCATCTTTACATACCGAGACTCCTCCGTGCCTCGGAAAGTACGTTAAGCTGTTGGTCCCGGGTGTCATTTGTGAATCCCGGGAAAAGCCCGAAAGTCTCACAACCAGTCTTACCAAGGGGTATCGTATTACCCAGTTATTAGGCTTTGGAGGTCAGATAGGCAGTCTCTCCATGTGAAATACTGGTATTCAGCTGTATCCGGTTAGACTGGAAGCCGACCACAATATAGTTGGGAAAAGGCTAGGCAGATGATGACATGGTTGCAAAAAAAAACGCACTTTTTTTTAATCCTCTCGGTTATTTTTCACAATAGCACATTGCCTGAAATCTCTAATCTTGTTCGCTTGAATAACCAGAAACATTTTTAAAAGGAAAATTCGAACGTTGTATGAACGATACGAAATCTTTCATATCGGCTATCAAATATGGCGACCAGCCAGCGTCATATTTTAAAACGACACACCCATTCCATGCAGTTTGCGAAAATATTAAATGATTTAGAAGAAATATTTCAAAGGAAATGGCCAGTACGTTTTGTCGCCTTCCTTGTTCTGTAAAGTTCACTTGGAACCTCACTCGAGTGACCACGGACAATCAGGGTTTTCATGAAAATGAAAATTTTCTTGCATATCGTTCTTGCAGTTTGCCACTTTGTCTTGCATTTCGACAGCGAATCCTTATTATCCATACTAATCCTTACATATAATAAAACAAAGTCCTCCGCTGCGTCTGTCTGACGTCCTGTATGCGATAAACTCAAAAACTCCTGTACCGATTTTCATGCTATTTTCACCAATGGATAGAGTGGTTCTCGAGTAAGGTTTTAGTATATAATAACCGACATCCACGCGGGCGAAGTCGCAGGCATCAGCTAGTAATATTATAAATTAGAAAGTAACTGTGTCTGTCTGTCTGTGTGTTACATTTTCACGCCTAAGCCACTGAACGGATTTCGACGAAATTTGACAAGGAGATAGATGGCATCCTGGGGAAGGACATAGGCTACTTTTTGTTTCAAAAATAATCCTACGGGGGGTGATATATAGGGGATGAAAGTTTGTATACAAAACCCAGCATTTTTTAAGTATCCCATTTTGGAACAGTTTTCGGAATTAGAATCTAATTGAAGTTCGATTTTTTTTTTTTGTGGTTATAATAATAATGTGTATTTTAAATAAGATTAACCAGTTTACATAAATAAATCAATTAATTTATATTTTAGCTTTGTGGGTGTGCTGATTAGTCACTTGTTTTACATAACTCATATGAATGCCATGAGCCTACCCTATGAGCCACCGCGCGGTCGGCGAATAATGCCGTTTGAATCGCCGTTACCATTTGAAAGCCCCACCGGGCCGCCGTGGTGCCACCTCGTTCACGCGGTAAAAATCTCTATTTCTACTAATAAATAAGGGTTTATATCGTCTGTGGCAATTTCAGTCTATGGGCAGATATATACTCTCGTCAACATCAAATCATTCAACAGCAAAAATATGCTTTGGTTAATATAAAAAAAATATTTTTGAAATTTGACCCGTAGCAACACGTCAAAAGTCATGTCACGGCGCGTGCGGGGAGTGTCTCTTTGCATATTTTTATCAATATTTAGTGTTTTTAGTGCCGTAATCGACGCCAAGTGTTATTAAATCTATTTAAAAAGTAATTACGAAAACAATAAAAAACAATGAATATTGGAAGTTTAATGGAAAGATGAATTTCTCAGTATCAGCCGGAGTCTGGATTTGTGCCCGGTTGATGGTAATAGGCTCGTCACTGGAGACATGTGGGTGTACGTCCTATAGGTACAGCTCTGCCTAACCCTTCGGGGATTACACACTTGATGTTATGTTAAAAATAAATAGTAGCAATGTAGCGGAAAGACGAATATTTTTGTCTGTAAACTAAATTGCTTGTTCGAGTGTACTTAGCTATTCAAAGTAATTTTTCAAAGTGTGTGATAAAATATTGAATACTGGTAATAGTGGTTGGTACTTTAATACAACTTTATTGACTTTGAATGTTTATTTTAATAGTATCTTGGTACTTGAATAAATACTTCCGGTATAAGCTTGTCGGCGCGTCTAAAGGTTTTACGAGGCTAAACTTACGTAGTTGATTTTCCAACGCTTGTGACAGCTGTCAACTTGACGTAACCCCGGGTACTGAGGAGGCGGCCCCCCGCAAAAATATTGGAAGATCGTGGAGATGGATCGAAACCGGAAAACCGGCAAGGATTAAGGGCAACGTATTCGTGATAATGGTGACTACCCTGGCAGGGCAGTGAGTTGATTGATCTGCGCTCGCGCCTCACGTACTCGGTGGAACGTCGTTTACACTATTATGCATTCCCATTTAATTACATCTCCTAGCCCGCAAACCCACACATACGAGACAATAAGACCTCTTCTGATAAAGACAATGTATTGCATTTAAGCTAATAACCCGGATGCATACATTGGCTCCAAGTTTTGGCCCAGAAAGTTGGAGCAAGTATGGAACGAAGATACATGGTTTTCTATCAGACATCATAAGCCAGAGTTGGTCCAATTTAAAAACCAATATTTGGCGACGGCATTGTGCATAAAAAGAGGAACGAAGTCATATACTTTTCCAGTAATCCCAATTTTTATTAAATTAGGATTTTAGGTTCTTTGGCATGGCGTGAGTATACGATCCGGTAATTTGTAACATTCGTGGCTTTGCCCCGTAAAAATCGGGTGTAAATGAGCGACGATAATAAAATCGTAAAAAACTCGGCACACTTTTTTTTTTGCTCCAATAACTACCGTGAAAATGAACACCCTGTAACGGAAATTGTGAATTGTGTCAACACCCTGTATAAATTTTATCGGTAATTACGTTTATACTTTTTTACTGTACGGAAACCGTCGAAATTTTTATCGTGTAATGTAAATTATTTGATACTTTTTTTTTTTTTGGTTTTTATTATATGCCATAATTATATCACGCCAGACGGTTTACGTCACGGAAGAGCTCGTGGCTAAGTAATAAAAGCCGCACGGGTCGATCCATCAGGTTAAGCTACGCTTGCCGGGGTTGATCCGTGGATGGGTGACCGTCTTTACATACCGAGAGTCGTCCGTGCCTCGGAAAGCACGTTAAGCATAAAAGTCAGACAACCCGTCTTACCAAAGGGTATCGTATTACCCAGTTACAGGGTTATGGAGGTCAGATAGACAGTCGCTCCATGTAAAATACTGGTATTCAGTTGCATCCGGGTAGACTGGAAGCCGACCCCAACATAGGTGGGGAAAGCCTAGGCAGATTGATTTGAATAACGCCAAAATAAACACAGTTATTTATACTCTTAATAACCATATCATCACGCCTCGTTTCCATGAAGGGTTGGGCAGAGGTGTACATTTAGTACACCCACATTTCATCCGTAATGTTTTTAAGCCCCATGTAATAGGGGGCGAGCCTATTGCCATCAACTGGGCACTAATCCAGACTCTAGGCTGCTACTGAAAAATGATTGATGGGAAATTTCAATAATACTTTGCCCGACCCGGGAACCGCACCCAAAACGTCAGGGTCAGCAGTAGCGCTTGTGGCCAGTAGACCGACGAGGGACATTTATTTATATTGTAACTAGCTTCCACCCGCGGCTTCGCCCGCGTGGTATGTCGATATAAAATTACCCTATGTCCTTTCCCCAGGATGCCATCTATCTCCTTGCCAAATTTTGTCGAAATTCGTTCAGTGGTTTAGGCGTGAAAAGGTAACATACAGACGGAAAGAGTTACTTTCGAATTTATAATATTACTAGCTGCGCCCCGCGGTTTCACCCGCGTAAGTCTTGATCCCGTGGGAATATCGGGATAAAAAGTATCCTATGTGTTAATCCAGGTTATAAACTATCTGTTTGCCAAATTTCATCCAAATCCATCCAGTAGTTTTAGCGTGAAAGAGTAACAAACATCCACACATACATACATCCACACATCCATACTCACAAACTTTCACATTTATAATATTAAGTAGGATTAGTATGGAATTGAATCAATCTTTGGTAATAAGAAGTGATGTTAAAACGATGCAGTTTTGTATTTAGGTAAATACTAATCTATAATCTATATTCTTCTTAGTAACAGCTTTTATAGACTGCCTTGTCTTATAAATTGCAAGTAAGTAATTGAGATCAAAATATTCGCCAAGCGGATAAAATGAACAAAAAAAAAATTTTTTTTTTCATGGTTTTATTTCACCACTTTGCCGGCGTGAATTATATGTATACCCATTCCAAATTACAGCTTTCTAGTACTAAGAGTCTCTGAGCTAACCCGCGGACAGACAGACAGACGGACATGGCGAAACTATAAGGGTTCTACGGAACCCTAAAAAGACACCTTTACAAAACAACAAAAAAGTTCCCAATGCCATTTCTCAAATAAATCAGCAAAAATCCGAACTCAACTCTTAAAAGAAATAAAAGAACGATTTCCCATCACTCTAAACAGCCGCGGAAATCCAAAAAAAAAAAAAAACCGTTGATCCTTGCGATGTTTTCGTCGGATAACAACTTAGTCGAACAAACAAATAAGAAAACTTTTTTGTCTGCTCCGTAAGTGGGATGTCGTTAAGATATGAGTTGGATTGCTGACTGACCATCCATTCTGGGGTTTTTATGTGATCAATATTGTTAAGAGATTAGTGAGAGAGTGGCAAGCGCTTCTGCTCAGCATCGGGTTCGATTTCCAGGTCGGGTAAAGTGTTTTTTCCAACTGAAGCTTCTCAGTAGCAGCCCGTACCGGTTGGCCCCCCACAAGGTGGACCGATGACCTGGTGAAGGCCGCAGGAATCCGCTGGATGCGAGAAGCCCAGAACCGGTCGAAGTGGCGGTGCTTGGGGGAGGCCTATGTCCAGCCTGCAGTGGACGTCTTTCGGCTGAAATGATGATGTTGATAATGAGCCCGGAGTCTGGATTTATGCCCGGTAGATGGCAATATGCTCGCCCTCTATTCCATGGGCCTTAAACGTAACTGGCAAAATGTGTGCGTGTACCAATAGGTACAACTCTTTTTTTGAGTTTGGGAAATCATCCAATGACTTTTCCCGTTCTGGGCGGAGCGGAAGGGCGTGTCAGACTTTTACTGACTAAAACCCACCCGTGTTCCTTCAGTTGCCTGTTGCCAAGGTCCCGGTATCCCTTTCGGACTTTCCCTCAACCCTGGCAGGAGGTACACCTCTGCGTAACGCTTCGGGGATTACAAGGCGTAATTTTATGATGCGTATTGCCCTCTGGACAGAGTGCAAATTAAAATACAAATAATGCGAGCCATAGACGTTCAAGTAATTTGATCAAACAGACTAGGCAGACAGTGTGGCTTTTTTCAATAAATCCACGTAAAAGGCCTTTAAGTAAAGCCTATCTATCAAACTCAAACTCCAAGCATTTATTGAGTCGATCAGTCAGATCGATGAAGCTAGTTGCCCATTCCAAAGTGTAGTATGGAAAGAAACTCCACGAACACTCTTTTAAATCAAAATATTGGTTTCGTAATATTAACACATAAAAACCTCTCAAAGTAAAACGTTAGCTCCAAGTTACACCACGTAACATTTGGGATGTTGGCAACAAGATTTATAGAACTATTTGTTTCTGAGAAAATAAGTTGGAAAAAACATGCCTAAAATCTATACTAACAATAAAGCTGAAGAGTTTGTTTGTTTGAACGCGCTAATATCTGAAACTACCTATCGGATTTGATAAATTATTTTTGCATTTGATAGCCCAATTTTTAAGGAAGGTGTATTTAATATCACGCTAGGACTCTTAGGAGCCGAGCAAAAAGAAAAAATATCAGAAAGAACGCTAAGCAAAAACGCGATAATAGCGCGGGCGGGCGATGCAACGCGACGTGGTGGTTTGGAGGCCGGGGGAATTTAATAAAAATGCCGCTGTTATTTTTGTAGGTATATACAATATACAAAAAAACAGGACGAAAAAAACAGCGGCGTTTTATCATTTTATTTTATCTTACGACTTCCACGCGAACGAATTCACAGGCAGAAACTAGTGTAGTTATACATCGTATTTGTGGAAGAACCAGATTATCGTTGGTGTGGTTTGGATTCCTGGAAGATAAATACGAGTATTACATAATATTATGCCGTTGGCACCTCAGAGCTATGAAGATTTGAAGAGTGCTGTGCTCGAACTTTCTTTACGTGATAGAATCAGAAATTAGAAGATTCCAAGAAGATTTAATGTGTTGTGTCGATGCTTGGATAACCCTATTTCATGCAGTGGACGTCTTTCGGCCTCAGACCAAATAAAAAACCAAGACAGAGCGCTGTCAACAGTGACGTGAGGCCGGAATGTATCGTTAGGTAACGTTCCTCCAGTAACTATTAGCGGAACACCATTGCAGCGTGTTGCTCAGGTTAAATACCTAGGACATCTGGTCACGGAGGACTTATCTGATGATGCAGATTTAGACAGGGAGCGTAGGGCGTTGGCGGTCCGGTGCAATATGTTAGCCCGCAGGTTTGCACGTTGTAGTGGTGAAGTGAAGGTGTATCTTTTTAAGGCCTACTGCCAAACTGTCTACACGTGCAGCTTGTGGGTGAAGTATACGCAGAGGGCCTACAACGTCCTACGCATTCAGTATAATAATGGGTTTAGGATGTTGATGGGGCTTCCGCGCTTCTGCAGCGCTTCGCAGATGTTTGCGGAAGCCCGTGTTGATGATTTTCATGCCGTAATGAGAAAGTGGGCGGCGTCAATAATGGGTAGGTTGCGCGGAAGCTCCAACAATATCCTAAAAACATTGGGCGACAAGGTGGACAACCCCTTCATTAGGCACTGGATGCGGAGGCACGTGCCGACATGTGTTGAGCCACGTAGTTATTAGTTGTCGGTTAGGTTAGTTTGTAAGTTTCACTTACATGTTTCTAAGTCTTTGTTACTAATACTATGTGGATTGTATGTGCTCTATGTGTGATCCGCAATAAAAATAAATAATGCTGATGATGATGTATTGTTCGCAGCGCCCCGTCTTGGTTTTTTATTTAGTTTGAGTTTTCGGCTAAGTTATGAAGACGCTAAGTAGTTAGGCACTTTTACAAAAATAAACCATTCTCTCATAATGCATTTCTCATACAATATTAATGGGATCAAATTTTACGTTGTTTTGTTAAAAATAAACTTTGCCAAAGATCACCCTTTTTTTGTTTTTCATAAAAAAATATTCACTAAGTTTTTTAAGATAAGATAGGATAATATTTAGTTTGTGAAACATGTGTACAGGGGGCCAAGTCTACTAATTAACAAACGTGGATGAAGGTCTTATAATTAATTTGTGTTGCTACATGTTTTGCCATTTATGGCGTACAAAATTAGTTGCAAAAAACAAACTACATAAAAATAAAAAATTACAATGTCAAAATATAAATTAATGAAATTACAATGCTAAAATTTAAATTCAATTCAAAACCACAGTGTCAAAATTTAAACTTAATTTTTAGTAAGACAAAAACAAAACAAACAGAAAAAAACAAACCAATACGCATTATCAAAATTCTATACAAACAAAATGTCATTTAAAAATTTATCCACGTTGTAATAGCAGTCTAGTAATTATCACCTTTTTTTTTTTTTTTTTGTGTTTGGAAATCTTCATATGACTTCTCCCGCTCTGGGCGGAGCGTTTCAGACTTTTACTGACTAAAACCCACTCGTGTTCCTTCAGTTGCCTATTGCCAAGGTCCCGGTATCCCTTTCGGACTTTCCCGCAACTAGTAATTATCCCCTGAAGGGACTTTTTGAATTTGTTTAGAGGCATACATTTAATTCAGCTCACATCTATATTTGAGTTAATAAGACTTTTAAAGCTTTGCCAAAAAGTATCCATATAATTTGGTTTTCGTGAAAAATAAGTGAATGCGAATCGATGGGTAAGTATGTACGTGACTAGATTTTTTATGTTATTCTTGAAACTTGAATCAAAGAGCTCTCAGACATACGTAATAACGTAACATAGCATCACGGCTTTATACCCCAGAGGGTTAGGCAGAGTCGTACTTACAGCCCAACCACATTTCGCCATTAATATTTATTTCCCATGTCCCATGGGGCGAGCCATCAACCGGGCACAATTCCAGACACCGGGTTGCTACTGAAAAATTCCTGAAGGAAAAATTCAATAACACTTTGCCCAGCCAGGGAATCGAACTCAGAACCATGCGTGATATAGCGCGTATGACCCAGCTTCTGGGCTATATACTGCGCATGCGACCACTCGAATAACGAGACAGTCAAAATATTATTGTTACTAAGTAAAAAGAGTAACTTACTAACTTACATTATTTCCTGGGAACTCACAAAACTTTGTAGCATTTATCAGTTCGTTACAGTTGAAACTTAACCGCGGAAATAAGCAGTTAAGTAGCTTAAGTTACAACTTGAAAATGAACAAGTCTTCGATTTCACCTGACTTAATAACTTAAACGTCAAGTTTTGTAAGAATTAAGGCAAAATTGTTGCCAAAAAGTTAAGTTGGGAATAAGTTGGGAATAAGTTAGTGTCCAATAACTTAGGCTCAATTTACATAGCCGAGGATCTGAATGCAAGCGATTTCTTTTTGTACAAAGCATAATGAATTTTATGTCAATAGCGTAACTAATTCAGTCAATTTTACACTTCAAAAATATAAAAAAATTAAGTAATAAAAACTATAACCCAACTACGACTAAAAAGGTATAAACAAGACACCACAGACAGACAAATTATAAATCCAGAGTCACACGTTTTAGGGATTACAGACTACGTGCGACACTGGATTTATAATTTGTCTGTCTGTGGTGTCTTGTTTATTAGGTATTTTATTTATTTTATTTCTTCTATCTTATAGATTAGTTTTTACTATATTATAATAATATTCTAGCGTATGACACTCGTGGGTTGCAGCTGAAAATCAGCGTCACAAATCAGCGTCACTTTGTGTTTCCATCTGACATTATGCTGAGCTGAGGCCCTTTTGGCAATCTAATGGTTGTTTTCTGTTTTAATAGTTTTAAGGTGTATTTTTCTGCTACAATGCCAATAAACGCATTTTTATTTTTCTTTCTTTCTTTACTTAATTTTTTTTTTAATTCTTTTGGGGTTATAATATGTATATTTTTGAAATGTGCTCATTAAGCCCTTTCATTTGATACCCAACATGGTATGATTAGACAAATTTTTTTTTTAAGTTCCTGACTTTATGTCCTCTAGAGGGCGCCATTTTTAATTTAATATGACGCCATTTAGCCTATAACCAGTGGACAATCAAGATGCTTCTAACGATACCTCATTTGTCAAATTGTGATGAGTGGTTTAGAAGATAGAAGGGAACAGATGAACATACTTACATACATACATACATACATACATACATACATACATAATTACATACATACCGGTCAAAATCATAACCCTCCTTTTTTCTTTGCCGTAGTCGGGTAACTAACTATATTTAAAACTAGACGAGGTCGGTGTTTCCTATCCGGCTACTTCGAGAACATCAAGGAACAAGAAGAACACACCACAAATTCGGAAGTCACAGTCTCTTTTAGTGATGTTCAGAACTATCTGGGTTAAGAAGTCATAAATGAGGACCTTGCAGATTTTTGTCTGAAATAATTTTTTCTTCTTTCTTGAGTGGACCTTTCCAGTCAGTGCACTCATTTGTCAGTAATCGTGTACCTCAATTTAGAACTCAACGCACTCAACAACTTGATTAAAAATGTCTAAGGGGGAAAGACATTTGGATAGGCCGCATAAACTACTTATTAACTGCTAGACCATCATTAAAACTAACTGAGAAAAATAATAGAAAAAGATAACCCACATAGTCGTCACAGTCATTCTCAATAACTAAACTAATTTATTACTTTACAAAGTACATAATAATGTCATTTTTAACCACCGCCGGAAAAAGAGGAGTATTATAAGTTTAAAGTGTGTATATGTGTGTCTGTTTGTTCCATCGTAACTGCCAAACGGCTTAACCGTTTTTGTTTTTTTTTTGGTTTTGTTTGAAGGGTGACTTTCATAATGCAACTCATTTAAAAAAAGAACAATGTCATTCAAGAGCGTTTCACTAACAAAGCACCGTAATTTAAAAACAAAACATACATTCGAATTCGAAAAATTCGAATTCACGTCGTACCGCGCCATTTTTGTTCGATATTGGTATTAAAAGAAACTTTTATAGAAGATTCATATCCTACATTCATAACCCACATTCGTGTTTTAATACCCCTTATTATATAACAGTTGCATAAATAACTATTAATGTATGCTTGTGTATTATGTTTAATAGCAGTTACAAGTCAGCGGTAAACCAAAAAGTTGGTTCCACTATACATAATGTATGAGTTATCAAGGTTAAATAAGTCATATACCAAAAGCATAATAACTAGCGTATAAATATTTAAATGCTGTGACAAATTGACCTGAAATACCTACTTAATAGTATTTACCCACGATTTTATGTAAAACAAGAATTTCCGCGGTTCTGTCAAAATTATACATCTAAGCTTATCTTTGGCGATCAAGAGATAGCTGTAGTTTTGAAACGGTAGTAAGATCAGTTTTTACGTTTTTCAATTTTTTTAACTTTTCTTGTGTAGTTTTTGAGTTGACTTCAATAATATTTTAATCCAGTTCGTCTACCCTGCGATACCAAAATTCTATCCTAACTAATACCTATTATAAATGCGAAAATGAGTTTGTTTGTTTTTTACGCTTTCACGCTTAAACGGCTGGACAGATTTGGATGAAATTTGGCACATGGGTAGACCAAGACCTGGATTAGGACATAGGATAGTTTTTATCGATATTCTAACGGGATCGAGACTTACGCGGGTAAAACTGCGAGCCACAGCTAGTTTTTCTCTTTTCAGTTATGTGATTTTTCAGTCGGGTTTTTTATTGTTTTTTAATGGTTTGGTTTTTTATTGATACTTCATAAAAGTGGCCTGTCTATATTAGTAGCCTGAAGAAAATGAGATTATAATCAATCTGCCTAGCCTTTTCCCAACTATTTTGGGGTCGGCTTCCAGTCTAACCAGATGCAGCTGAATACAAGTATTTTACATGGAGCGAATGCCTATCTGACCTCCACAACCCAGTAACTGGGTAATGCGATACCCCTTGGTAAGATTGGTTGTCCGACTTTCGAGCTTCTGACGACCCGTAACGACTGTCAAAGATCCACGAATGACAGCCGGGACCAACGGCTTAACGTACTTTCCGAGGCAGGGAGGAGTCTTGGTATGTAAAGATGGTCACCCATCCATGGATCAACCCCGGTAATCGTAGCTTAACCCGATGGATCGACCCGTGCGGCTGTTACTACTTAGCCATGAGCTCCTTAAGAATGAAAAATGAGACTACCTCCTGTCATCTCATTTAATAAAAAAAATCTTATTACAACTTGATTAATCCATTGAATTAGCCTAAAAATCAGAGAAACGACGCCTTTGACAAAACTCTTCCATTTAAATAAACCTAATTTTGGGTACAATGTACATAAATCACAGAACTTTCAACCTTATATGAATACCTGTAAAGCTTAAAACATGCACTTAATGTACCTGGTACAGGCAAAGTCAATTTTAGAGGATTAAAACGCCAAACGATTTTCAATTCTAGGAAGGAAATGTTAAGGTGTAAATTGTATTGGGCTCTACAAGTACACAAATAAATAGTATCTACCTAAGAATAGTAACGGTTAGATTGTCCGTTGAAAGCTCGAAGTTATTTGCAAGTTGTACTGGAGTTTGGGTTTGTCGGTTTTTCATTGAAGTCTGGCTGTGGTTTAGTTTAGTTCTCAATGTATCCCTTATCAGGTTTAATTTATAAATGCTAACTATATGGGTTTAGTAGTTAATTATACATATAAAGAGGTGGTTCAATTCGGGTAGGTACTTTACCTACTTGTAAAATAAATGTATTCCTCAAAGGTGCAGGGTATATTGTAGTTACATACACCCACAGTTATGTACCTATAAGTCACATTAAAGAGCATACACCTAGTTAATTGATGCAGGCATGACTTTCCGGAAATCCATTATAAAATACAATAAACGCAGATATATTTAGTAACCTATTTCGCTTAACTATTCCTCAAGAGTAAAAAAAAAACCCTGTAATAAATCTACACGACGTGTTTTACCTCTCAACGAGGCATCCTCAGGATGACGATTGACCAGTCGCGAACCTGTACACGACGTGTTGCCGCGCCGAGCGCTGGACGGAGAGACTCTGCGGGTTTTTTATGACTCTTGAGGACTAGTAAAGTGGAATAGGTTACTAAATATTATCTGCGTCTATTGCATTCCAAAAACTTGTGTTATGCAAATAAATGAATTAGAATAATGAATTAAACCTTTTGTCGTTAACCGGACACAAATATAAACCCAAAAAAACTATACCCGACCATCACGTGGGGGCGTCGACGGAAGAATAGAGAAAATAATTGATAAACAATCACAATCAGTAATTTTGTCTATTCTTCCGTCGACTAAACCCGTTTCTACGGGGATCGAACTCAAGGCCCATGCTCAGTCAGTAGCGTATTTTCTGACCACTAGATCAACCAGGCAGTCCCATTATTTTCCTCATAACACAAGACTACAATACAAGACTTCAACTAATGGTTCAAAACCTTAGCAGGAAAACTCAAACTTGCTCGGGAGAGGTGAAAATGAAAATAATTGTTCACTTCAAACATCTAGTAAGGGTTTGTGGAAAACTACCTAAGTTATAGGCTGGGAACTGTGGGCACCCGCTGTTATAATCTCTAGGTTTATAATATTTATACTGAGAAGAACATTATTTTATTTTTGAAACAATGCATGAAATACAAACTGTACTTAATAAGAAGTAAGTACTTCATTAAAATAAAAAGAACAATTTAAAACGAACAAAATATTTAATAACGACCTGTATGAGGCCAAAAAGGCTCCTATCTCAGCGCTGGTATTTTGATAGGGCCCGCTGTGATGCCACGGACACACCTACGGACATAGATAAACCCCACTAGGAGATTACAAAACAAAAAAATAAAAAAACACCATTAAAAAAAAACTTAAGAACAAAAATATATATAAAAACCGTAACTATGTAACACTAGATGCATGAATCGACTCACGCCAGACGTTCCAACATCACTTGTTCATGGTACACACGGCTACACATCAAGCTATACATTTCCAGTATATGCTGACCTCGCATTGTACGGAAATTCTATACAAGTGATGTTTTTGGAGAGCAGTGGTGATAATAGGTGTAAGGGACAGCCCTCCGCAAATTAACAGGGGGTATGTAGCTCCTTATTTTGAATCATATTCCACCGGAAATTTTCTCAGGAAAGTTTTCATTTTTTTTATCGTTTTTTCTGTTACTATTCCTTTATTTCAACGTAAAATTACATTCTCTGTACGCAGCACTCCATTTATGTAAATAAAACAGCTAAAATAAAAAAAAATAGCAATGGATGTTAAAATACTCGAGCGCGCCCCTCCGACACGGGGAGTGCGGCTACGTGGGTTTTGCCGCGGTAACGATACATTGCGCGTGAGGTAATAATACAAATCAGGTTTATTGGATTCCCATAACGTTCCTAAAATAATTTCATGTCTCGGTCGTCTTAGTATGATATGCTGAATTCATCCCATCAGTCTGCGGAGGGCTGTCCCTTACACCCTGTATAATTTACACCAAGTAAAGCGCCTATAAGTGGTTCGAATCTACGAACTACAAATCGTAAGTCGCGGCCATTACCAATGGCCAGAACTGCTGGAATAGGTATTTACTTTTCTCAAACATGCTTGGAAATTCGAGCATTATTTTGACAACTTCTTCGAGATAAATCGAAATTGCTGTACTGGTCAAAAAGTGACGATGCGGCCAGCAAAGTTACTATGAAAATCCATATCTGGCGTGTTTAGAGGCCAAATAAATTACTATGAAAACTCATATCTGTCGTGTTATTTGAAAATGGAACGAACTTTTTACTTCAACACACTGCAACAAAGGAGGTAACTTATCAAAGATTTTATTTAAATTTCGAATTGGCTTGCAAATAGAACAAAGAAGACACAAATGAACATATTGGCGCATGAAAAATTATAGTAGTTCGTCATTGATTCTGGAATTTCTATTTAATTTACTCAGTTTGAATTTCCGCGCATTATTTGAGAAAAGTACTATACAATCCTTGGCCGCAATCAGGAATTGATGGACTCACGTATGTGTGCCTCGGCCCACATTTTCACGATCGTCCATCAATCCCCTTATTGCTGGCCGCGACAGATATGTACTATAGATGATATCAGTAAGCAGTTAGATAGATGTTCCAAGCTTAACATGAGCTATCCCTAGGGTCTGTAGATCACTGCGTACCGTCTACGAAGAATATTACTTCAACTTTTCAAAGTTTAGGTTTAACCCAGTTTCACAGTTGGAGGGCCATGTTCACTGATATTTTTTTTCAAAATTTTGTTTCGATCTAATCGTAATGTCAGAAATCATATTTCATTTACAAGGCTCGGAAAGCACGTTAAGGTCCCGGCTGTCATTCGTAGATCTTTGACAGTCGGGTAGTCAGAAGCCCAAAAGTTGGACAACCATGTCTTACTAAGGGTTATCGTGTTACCCAGCAACTGGGTTGTGGAGGTCATATAGGCAGTCGCTTCATGTAAAAACTTAAATTAAAAATTTAAAAAACCCCCGACAAACAAAAACCTCAAAAAAGAAAAAAAATAATATATAAAACTTAAACAGGGTCAATCCCTTAAAGTTTTATACAAGATGTTGGTAATATTTTGTTCCAAGCGTCGCCTTCGTCGCGTCTGGGGACGGCTAAGTAGTATATACCTAATACCTGTTTATTTTATATCATATTTTGCTTACTAACATGCGAACCTAGTTTCATTCATTATCTACCCACCTAGTTTATATACTACTTAGCCGTCAATAATAAAATAGATGGGAAAAGGCTAGGCTAATTATTTAATACGCTCATGAATTCTAAAAGTCAGAGGTGCGTGGCTTGGGTTCGAACACGAGACCTATGACTTGGCAGTCCGACGATCACATCACTAGGCTATCACTGTAGCTAAGTTTGTAGTTTGACACAGGAATACAGCTATCTATTTTTGAACATAAATCCTTTGGTCATATATCTCAAAAAATGTATGGGAATCCGTTGTTGTATCAAACTGTGGTCTAGCCTTTTCGAACCAGACAATGTATTTAGAACTAAGATCCCGGCTGAGGCAAGCACAGAAAGCACGGAAAGCACGTTAAACCGTTGGTCCCGGCTGTCATTTGTGGATCTTTGACAGTCGTTACGGGTCGTCAGAAGCCCGAAAGTCTGACAACCAGTCTTGCCAAGGGGTATCGTATTACCCAGTTACTAGGTTGTGGAGGTCAGATAGGCAGTCGCTCCATGTAATATACTGGTATTCAGCTGCATCCGGTTAGACTGGAAGCCGACTCCAACATGGTTGGGAAAAGGCTAGGCAGATGATGATCCCGGCTGAGGCATTGTATTCTGAATGCCTGTAAATGGGCTATCAAACTCATTTTTCTCACTTTGTCGGTAACACCCCGGGAGTTTGAGTTTGTGCTCGGTTGATAGTAGTACAAAGGTCTTCGATATCAGAAAGCGTATTATGGAACTCAAAGGAAGTTGAGCAGCACTGCTTGTAAGGTGCAGTGATGAGGGGTGACGAAAGGTAGTGGCGTCCAAGGACTGGAAGATGAGATGTCGGTCATCCAGCGGCGAGATGGGCGGACGACATTCGTGCAAAATATTTTATTTCACATAAACCTTCTTGGGCACTTATGAAACGTCGGAAGCTAGGTGCGCGGTTCCAATTGGTCGTTTCCTATGGAGAAGAGCCATAGGCATAAAACTCCACGGTTACTCTTTTAAAAATAATTGGCTTTTACAATATTTTCAAATAACAGTGTTAATAGATATGGGAGGACAAGTAGCAGGTACCAGGTACCTTTACGAAATAGAAAATACAATAGACTTAGATATATTTAGTAACCTATTCCGCTTAACTATTCTCCAAGAGTCATAAAAAATCGTCGTGTTCTGGTTTGTGACTGGTCAATCGTCATCTTGAGGATGACTCGTTGAGAGGTGAAACACGTGTCGATTTCTTACAGGACCTTTGGGTCTGAGACAGGTGGTGTAACCACTAGACCCCAGAGGTGGTTAAACCTTGTAAAAACATGTGTAAAGTTATTTTTATGTTAAATTCACGTGTTCTCTCTATCTCACTTCTTATGTTAGCGGCTGTGATTGACTGAGCCAAATGAAAAAAAAATATCATAATTATTATTAGTTGAACAGGTTTTTAGAAACCGTGTGTTAGAGAGAGAAAGATGAGGATTAAATAAAGACGTAACTGATAACGATATTTTTTTCTCTTTCTAACATGTTATGGAAATGGCATAAATGTATGCATATAAGAACAGCCTCTAATAAATATATAACGAGCAAAACCACAATCGAAACCTAGTCAAGCCTTTAGCTAATTTCGTATTGTACTGCAATTGTATTTCCACACTTGAAAAGCAACCCTAGTTTTACCAAGTTTAAGTTCACATTTCTTTGAACGGGCTCTCCCAAACGAATAAGGGTGACTTGTAAGTTGGTTAGAGCAGAGGAATTTGAGCTGTATGTGGTTAGCCTTAAGGTTTCTTTTCATTTGAAGCAGTTTTCAGGAGTAGGTTCTGAAATCGTACTGGGTTTCAGTTCGCCAGTGTGTTTCGGGCATCAAAGTTGTTTCGGTCGAATTCGGTAAAAAATACGATTTGACATTATAAAGTGTGTTTATATTTGTCGTGTTTTGTATACATGGTGATTTGATTTTGTGATTGAATTGTTTTTTTTCGCTGTGTGAAAAAAGCTTTTGTTTATTATTTTGTTGCTTAAATTACGGTTTGTTTATGAAAAACAAACAATTTGTTTTGTTTAACCAAAAAGTTGAACCACGAAAGTTAGATTATTTTATGTTTTTATTTTTGCTTTTGGGTCCTATTTTCTGCAAAAAATATGAAAAGAATCACTAAATAATATTAGTGGCTGTGATGAGATTGATTAGCACTATATAAATAGATAAGTATTGCTGTTGACTTGAAAACGGCTGTAGCGATTTGGCAATTTTTTGTTTAAAAGTGTTTGTAATAGGTTAGGATCATATGGAGAAAAAAATTGGAAAAAGTTCCCGGAAAATGTTCAAATTCGGAAAAAACTAAACATCTTTTTTCTATGAGATTTTTGCATTAATTATAGCAAATTGAACAGGACAACA
Organism: Lithophane leautieri; assembly: GCA_949152455.1. Taxonomy (NCBI): domain Eukaryota; kingdom Metazoa; phylum Arthropoda; class Insecta; order Lepidoptera; family Noctuidae; genus Lithophane; species Lithophane leautieri. Next base: position 5,160,732 of record OX424486.1, read on the forward strand.
TGGGTCGTGTCCGCTAGTGACAAATAAAATGATTAAAATATTTAGATATTCACAAATAGTTTTTTAATATACTTAAAATTTACAAAAACAATGAAACAATACACTTACATAAATTATCTAGACAAATGATACAATCTTTTAGATTTTTACGATCTTGTTTTCCATAAAAGGTGGGCAGAAGTCCAAAGATTATTTCAATTGGTATTTCAGCTGGAACTTCGTCCAATAGTATCCAATTTAGTACGTGAGAGATATCAACCGATAAAAATTTAGCACTAAATGTTAATAGCTTGTTTTCTATGAAATGTATTTTATCGAACATGAATTCGTCCCCAATTTGCGCTCCTAAAAATATTATTAAACATTATAATGTATAATAATTGCGACTCTTTTTGTGAACCTCAAATAATTTGTATTTTTGGGGCCTAAAAATACTTAATAGCGAAGTAACCTCGACCAGTTCGGATGTTGTATGCTCGCCGGCCGCTCCGGCCCCCTCGGCCTTGCGGTGCCCTAGCTTAATTACTACGACCAACTGTGAGAAAAGCCCAGAAACTTAGAAAGAGTCTCAATTATTTAAATAAGTATGCATCATAAGTGGCGTAAGAAGTTTTAGAAAATCAATAAATTAAATATCTCCCTAAAAAGTGTAGCACCATTGCCATTGCATTGTTGTAAATATAGTAATTATATACGTAAGTATGTGAATTAAAATTATGCCAAAACCTAACACAACAATGTTATGAAAAAAGAATACACTTCCTCTCTCCTTAAACATCGTCATTAAATATAGCTCTTTCCTCCTGTTTCATGTTTATTATTGTATTGTTTATATATATATATATTTATATAGATAAGTATATGCTTTATGTATATATGTATTTATTGTATATGTAAATGGTACACCACTGACTACCTGCAGTATTATCTCTCCTTCGCGCTTTAATCCATCCAAAGGTTGTCTGTAAAAGATCGCTTTTAGCGATAAGACCGCCCATTGTGTCACCCTATGTTAAATTTCTACATTTGTATCTGTATTTTTTATGGTGTACATAATAAAGAGTATTCTATTCTATATTTAATGATTTATTAATTTAGATGTTGGAAAAAGTTAAATGGCTAATTTTGAGGCTGGAATTGGTTTTAATTAGCAGACAGACGTTGAATCTTCTAACTTACAACATTAGTTACTGAGTTTTAAAAATAACGTTGGAACGGAACATTCTCTTTTCCTTAGTTGAGGAAATCGTGGCTAAATAATAACAGCTATACGGGTTGATCTTCAAGGTTAAACAGCGCTTGTCAAGGTTGGTCCGTGGATGGGTGACCATCCATTACGTATCGAGATCCCTCCGTGTATTAGAAAGCACGTTAAGCCGTTGGTCCCGGCTGTCATTCGTAGATCTTTGACAGTCGTCACGGGTTGACAGAGGCCAAAAGCCTGATACCTTCTTACCAAGGGGTGCCGAGTTACCCAGTAACTGGGTTGTGGAGGTCAGATTGCCAGTCGCTCCATGTGAAATACTGGTGGTCAGCTGCATCTGGTTAGACTGGAAGCTGACCCCAACATATTTGGGAAAAGGCTACATGTGATATTTTGAAAAGAAAACAGTTTCGTTGTTTAACTGGATAACCAAAATCGGTAGATATCTCGTATAAATTGGTGACTATTGAACGAATTTAGTCAGCGCTACCTATATTTAGAAATTGCCACAGAATCTGCAGCTTTCAAGATATTTTTAGAAGATTTATGGCATTGCAGCTGTCTGAATATAAAAATGTGTATCTAAAAGGTTTATCTTATCTATTGGAAACCTATCTTGAATTCAAAGGAAACCCGTTCTCAAATGCTTATCTTAAGTTATAAAATAGGGTTTATGTATAGTTGACTACGTAACTTCTTATCACCAAAAGTTTGAATGTCACTAGCAAGTCATAAAATGACAAGTCACATTTTGTTTTTTAACACATTAATTATATTTTTATACCACCTGCTCGTTAATGCCAAATTATAATTGTCATGCAAACATAACATTGAGCAAGTCATTAAATCCCCTAGTCGGGCAATATTACTACTGTACTGAATTTCATTATAACTCGCTAGTCAATCATGTGATTTGAATAAAAAACCTCAACTAAAAAAAAACTAAAAATGATTCACAAAAAAAAAATCTATTAAAGTACAGCTCAGTCAGTTCTCAGTTCATAGGTTTTAGTTGCCGTCGACAAACACGAAACTTAATAGAGATTTTAATATTATAGTAGAATAGAAAGTAACAATAATGTATAAATATAATTAATTCAATTCAATTCAATTCATTTATTCAATAACAATTTTTACATCGTGTCTGAATTTTATTACAACTAAATATTATAAGAAACATCATGCATGCAATCTATATTTAAATCATTCCAATAATCCAAATTTCATTATAATCAAAATAATAATAAAAATAAATAAAAAATAAGTATCAAAATATATGTCAATAAAAAAATAAAAAAATAGATAAAACAAAAATAATAACAACAAAAAAAAACAAAAATAGCCGTGACCGTGTATACTCGTGATCTCATATTTGTACTTAGATCGATTTTGTTTAAATTAATGTTGCTGATTACTGTTCTCTTTTTATGCACGTGTTTCTGTGACAAATAATCCTATTTTTCTGTCTTTCTAACAAGCAACAAACAATAACAACAAAAATAATAACAACAATTCTGTAAAAATCTCTCGGTGAAAACGTAGGTGAAGTAAGCTGTCATTCCACGATGCTAGGGATTGACACTATTGATACCTCACTTCACGTTCACTTAGGTGAAGTGAACGTGAAGTGAGGTGTCAATAGTTTTCACGGTGATATTTTTCAAGAATAGATCATATTATTTTATTGCAAGAGGTGGTAACAAAACACTAAGTTTTTATTTCACAGTGCTTAATAAATGGTGCCTACAGATTTTTGTGAGTGAAAGTGCTTTTAAAAGCCATTCGATGTTCGTGTAACGGTTGGTACTTAATAAAAAGTGACAGTTAACTGTGACTGAAAAGTGATTTTGTGAATTTGAAAAGTACCGAAGTGTCAACATGAGTTTACGGAGGTAAGATTATTAATAAGATATGAAGGACATCAGAGAAAACAATGTTTTTTTTTTCATTTTATTAGAACAATAAATTTTATTTGGAGAGTGATATCGAAATAAATTGTTAAAAAAAAAAACATCTGCAAGCTGTTGTGTTATTCTCTAAACATCACTTCGAAATTCGAACGCTGTCTCGTTGTTAATCCGCGATGATTTACTTTAAAAACAAATGAGTTCGCTTTCGAATTGTGTGCGCTCACTTGAGTGAGGTGAGCAGTGAACTTTACAAAATAGCACTAGGATTAATCAGTGTGAGTTTTTATTATTTAGATCATAAAAACACTTACATAATTTTATGGTTTAAAAAAATCATTCTAAAACCTACAACAAAGAAATACAATTCAGATTAAAAAACCAGCCAAGCGCGGGTCCGACTCGCGCACGAAGGGTTCCGTACCATCTATAAAATCGGCAAAAAAAACATGTTTATTGTATGGGAAAATTAACTGTACCTACCCTTAAATATTTATTTTATTCTGGTTTTTTTTGCATTTGTTGTTATAGCGGCAACAGAAATGCATCATCTGTGAAAATTTCAACTGTCTAACTATCATGGTTCATGAGATACAGCCTGGTGACAGACGGAGGGACGGACTGACGGACAGCGAGTAACAGCGTCCCGTTTTACCATTTGGGTACGGAACCCTAAAAATTAATTAATTATTCTTGTTACTTTTCTCTCAGTAAAGCCACTGTTACCTTTTTAATTAACAAAAAAAAGACATTACAAAAGAACTATTTAAAAATGCACACTGCATTAATTTATAGTTTTAATTAGATACAGAGCGAGATAAAAGCAACTGAAACTAACGGGCCACTTGAACTAGGTGGCATGAGCACAAAAGCAACTCCCAAAACATTTGGTTTGAGAGATAATTGTATTTCAGTAGGGAACTACAGAAGCTGAGGAGCTCGTGGCTACGTAATAACAGCCGCACGGGTCGATCCATCAGGTTAAGCTACGCTTGCCAGGGTTGGTCCGTGGATGGGTGACCATCTTTACATACCGAGACTCCTCCGTGCCTCGGAAAGCACGTTAAGCCGTTGGTCCCGGCTGTCATTTGTGGATCTTTGACAGTCGTTACGGGTCGTCAGAAGCCCGAAAGTCTGACAACCAGTCTTACCAAGGGGTATCGTATTACCCAGGTACTGGGTTGTGGAGGTCAGATAGGCAGTCGCTCCATGTAAAATACTTGTATTCAGCTGCATCCGGTTAGACTGGAAGCCGATCCTAACATAGTTGGGAAAAGGCTAGGCAGATGATGAGTAGGGAACTACAGAACAGGTTGCGGCATTTTTACTAATTATAATATAATGTGATATGAAATATTTTAATGAGAATATACCTGTGGGCTTAAAACTGTCACTTTAGCAGAATCATAATATGAAAATATTATGAATTATCGTAAAATGTCACAAACTGACAATTCATAATATGATCTGAGTGTAATTCATATTACGAAATAATTCATCTGTTTGACAGTTTTCTATGGAGATTCGTAAAATGGTCCACACATAATGAATTGCTTTTATGTCAAATTAGTCAGAGGAATTGCTAATGACAGCTGGGATTCAGGAAATGAACTGCTTTTAGAGGAATTGCTAATGTGGGCGGTTTAGGCCACCTGATATACACTTCGATTTTGGAATGCGTCGTTTCGGCCGTTTTCTATGAAGACATAATACTGTTGCTTATTTGTACTGTGCCTTAAGGAACACTGAAGTTGATGGAATATAGTGGATTATGCCATGATATTACACTTTGGGTGCCGCTAATCCACGGTATTGCGGTTCTAATTAATTCATAGGCCATGAGATTAGAATTTAATACCTACCTGGTTTCCATGTCCAATGAGGAACCCTAGTCATCATCTGCCTAGCCTTTTCCCAACCGTGTTGGGGTCGGCTTCCAGTCTAACCGGATGCAGCTGAATACCAGTATTTTACATGGAGCGACTGCCTATCTGACCTCCACAACCCAGTAACTGGGTAATACGATACCCCTTGGTAAGACTGGTTGTCAGACTTTCGGGCTTCTGACGACCCGTAACGACTGTCAAAGATCCACAAATGACAGCCGGGACCAACGGTTTAACGTGCTTTCCGAGGCACGGAGGAGTCTCGATATGTAAAGATGGTCACCCATCCACGGACCAACAAAATCAAAATCAAAATCAAAATATTTTATTTCACATAAGCCTACATGGGCACTTATGAAACGTCAGAAGCGAGGTGCACGGTTCCAATTGGTCGTTTCCTATGGAGAAGAGCCGGCAAGAAACACCATGGTTACTCTTTTAAAAGATAATTGGCTTTTACAATATTTTCGAATTACAGTGTTAATAGTTATGGGAGAACAGTGTAGGCCTGCCTTTCAAGGAGTTTCATGTAGGTAGTTAAAAGAAACTGAAACTGTTCCATAAAAAAAAAAAAAAAAAAAAAGGTCTACAGTCCACTAAGCCTACAACGTTCTCACATTCACAAGGTCTATTAGAGGAGAATCTATATAAGATAAAGAAGAAACTAAAAATAAAAACCTATTTAAACCAAATGACATGATTGCTATTACAACTGACCCCGGTAAGCGTAGCTTAACCTGATGAATCGACCCGTGCGGCTGTTATTACTTAGCCACGAGCTCCTCCATTGAGGAACCCTAGTATCCTAACTAAATGCGAAAGTGGTGAATCGACCCTTTTAAATAATATTTATTTCAGATTAGATATATACATTTACTTTGGGTTAACTAAAAATCTATAACTAAAAGGACTACCAATAAATATAAAAACTAAAATATAAATTAACTATAAAAGTAAAAAAAAAAAATCTTGACGCGATTCGCATGAAAATCATATTTTATTTCATTTTTTATTTTTTTCGATTTCTGGATTAGTCGATTCACCTACAAAAAACTGCTGATCGACGCGCTTCGATATCTCGATATTCGATATCTTTATTCCGTTACACGTTGTATATTTTATTATCAGTATGCAACAGTATAGAGTGCGCGGCAGTTACGCACGGACATGGAAGGTTTATCTACCGAGCGGCCGTAAGTAATTATTTCAAGGTCTTTGCCGAGATATAATACTGCTACTTATTGATTCTGTGATCTATGAACCGGTTAAGAGGAAATAGGGTCGGTCCCCTCTCCATACAAACGCTCTCGCCTGTTTTCTCTCTGGTTTATGACCTTAGAGCAATGATTTTTTAAAGTAAAATAAATATCAACTAGTTCTATGCCCCTATGTTTTCCGTTTTGATGATACATTATCTGTAGAAGCACTAGAACCCTCACAAAATGATCAAAATTGCCTGTTTAGACCGCTGATATAAGAGGCCTATTGTACAAATTTGACAACCATTAATGAAAAAAGAAAAACATAGTGGCAAAGGACGTCGGGGGTTAAAAATATCTTTCAAATTGGTCTAATATTGGAGGACGAATCAGACGAAAGACGAACCTCGAATTATGACTATTTGTATGGAGAAAAGACCGACCCATTTCCTCTTAATTGGCTACAATAACAGAAAAAAGTAGGTCAGAACTAATTTACACAGTGCCGTTTAGTTATAAACCGAATTGAATATTTAATTAATTACAAACAAAATCCTAGACTACCCTTACTTTGTTTTAAAATTTATTAACAAAAACAATAACTATTATTGTTTTCCCGCCGCTTCAGAGATAGTTAAAACATTTGTGTTTAGAATTACTTTAAAATAAGCTGAATCATTTAATTCAGATGATTTTTTTTTTTAACTATGTTGATCATTCTAGGCTAAAGAATAATATTGTTGAAGGTTTTTGTGATTCTATTAGGTACCAGATAGAATAATATTGTTCAAGATTTTTGAGATTCTAACATGCACCTGGTACAACAAGCAGGCATAAGTTAGTACTAAATATTTTATAACTATACGCAATTTTTTACTAAGTAAAAATACCTATAATCCTGTAATGATGTTTGTAAGATACATATTATTTTTTTAAATTTAATTACGGACACTTTAAACGTGCTTTCTACGTTGTAACCAATATTTTGTAACAATTTTTTTGATATAAAGGAGTGTCCGTGGGGTTTCTTGCCAATTCATCTCCATAGGTACCTACTACGCTTTGGAATGAGCAACTAGCTTCATATTTCTGACTGACCAAGTGCCTGTAAGTGGTTTAATTGAAATAAATGCTTTGAGTTTAAGTTCACGTGTTCGCGGCAGCACCAACAGTATTCTCAGTGTGTTCGCAGATCGGTGGGAGTCCCCGATGTTGCGGAGGTGGATGCAACTCCACACTGAATTTTAATTTTTATTTCATTTTAGTTTGTTTAGATTCTATGCTTGCTAACACTAGATGTTAAGTAAAATTGTTACTAACCCTACGGATTTTTTTTAGATTCTAATCTATTCTCATCATCATCTGCCTAGCCTTTTCCCAACTATGTTGGGGTCGGCTTCCAGTCTAACCGGATGCAGCTGGATACCAGTATTTTTTACATGGAGCGACTGCCTATCTGACCTCCACAACCCAGTAACTGGTTAATATGATACTCCTTGGCAAGACTGGTTGTTAGACTTTCGAGTTTCTGACGACCCGTAACGACTGTCAAAGATACACAAATGACAGCCGGGACCAACGGTTTAACGTGCTTTCCGAGGCACGGAGGAGTCTCGATATATAAACATGGTCACCCATCCACGGACCAACCCCGGCAAGCGTAGCTTAACCTGATGAATTGACTCGTGCAGTTCATATTACTTAGCCACGAGCTCCTCTTCTGTTCCCTATTCTATTCTACCAAATTACTCTACCACCCTATTTTTTGTCTACCTAAATCCAATTCTCTTCTAGAAACATCCACATTACTAACATCCATTATAGTATAAATATTTACTCTATTTGTTCCACTCGAACATACATAGACACATGGAGATAACGAAATCAACAATATTTGTGAACGAAATAGTTGTTGTAACATCGCAGAGAAAAGCCTTTGTTTTGTTTTTACTCGACTACGGCGAAGAAAAAAGGAGGGTTATTATTTTGACCGGTATGTATGTATGTTTGTATGTTCATCTGTTCTCTCCTATCTTCTTAACCACTCATCACAATTTGACAAATGAGGTATTGTTGGAACCGTCTTGATTGTCCGCTGGTTAAATGTAAAAATGGCGCCCTCTAGAGGACATAAAGCTAGGAACTTAAAAAAAAAATTGTTTAATCGTACCATGTTGGGTATAAAATGAAAAGGGCTTAATGAGCACATTTCAAAAATATACAGATTATAACCCCAAAAGAATTAAAAAAAATTGAAGTAATAAAAACTAAAACCAACTACGACTAAAAAGGTATAAACAAGACACCACAGAGACAAATTAAAAATCCGGAGTCACACGTGTTAGGGCATCAATCGAACAGATTACGTGTGACTCCGGGTTTTTAATTTGTCTGTCGTGGTGTCTTGTTTATACCTTTTTAGTCGTAGTTGGGTTTTAGTTTTTATTACTTTAATTTTTTGGATGTAGTGTGTGAAGGAACATGGAAGAGGCGTTATATTTGATTTATTTTAGTGGGTGCTGAATAATATATATTGTATGCTAACTAACGAACGGCTTTCCGGGTAACCAGAAATAATATAGCGTCCATACAAAAAAATATTACTATAATAAAAAAATCATTCTTCTCCATACGAAAACTACGTTTTGGAAGGGGCAACTAGAATCAGTTCTATTTCTTTGTTTTTGACGTTCAAAAGTGCCTTTAATGTGCTTAATTGAAATAAATTATTTGACTTTGACTTTGATAACTTTTAGCAACTTGCAACCAGCGTTGTTGTTTAGATAGACTAGTGTTTTGGATGTTTTTTTTTTAACCACAACCTGGTGGTAAGTGATGATCAGGTCCGAAGGTGGAAGCGAGCTTCACCCGGAATCCTCAACTACAGAGGAACTGGCTATCTTACCCAACCGCCGAAACACAAAAATGCTGTTTACAGTGTTGCTATGGCAACAGACTTAGATAATATGGTGGTAGCTAGCCAGGCGGACTTAGAACAAGCCCTACCACCAGCCAAACTGAGCAGAACATTTTACCACCGCTGGGAATCAAACCCGAAACCTCCGAGTCTGAGACGGGTGGTCTTACCTCAGAGGCAGTTTTACGGATGTAGCGTCATTGAATTCCCCAGAATTACCTACGTTTTCTTAACTCATGCCAGTTCACGTTTGACAATGTGCGATAAAAAGGTTAGCGATAAGGCCGCCCATTGTATATTTTGTAGTGTTTGTTTTTTTCCTTTTGTTATATATTTTTGTGGTGTACAATAAAGTATATATAAATAAATAAATAAATAAATGTGTCACATTAGTTTTGCGATAATTTTCTTGATCATGTTAGGAATTATGACAAAGCAATGTTCAGGAAAATTCTCATTCCAGGAATTGAGATAGCTAAGTAATTCTGGCATTCTCAATGGATTTGTGTTCGGTATTTGTAATAATAATATTATTCAGAATTATTTATATAATCATTGAATGTCTACTTCACTTAGTAATTTCCCATGGGAATGTTTCTGTTTTTGCGAAATTATGCCATCAAGAATTTGTTTTATTGGCGATGTTTTTTATTGAGTTTAATTTTCTTGAAGGATAAACAAATAGCAATAACTCCGAATTGAAAATCGAATCAATACCTTACCTTTGACAGTCAAGTTAGCGACCACAATGAGGAACATGCTACCAAGGTATGCAGTGTGTCCGGACATGGACTAGCGATATTCTCATCATCTGCCTAGCCTTTTCCCAACCATGTTGGGTTCGGCTTCCAGTCTAATCGGATGCAGCTGAATTCCTGCATTTAACATGGAGTGACTGCCTATCTGACCTCCACAACCCAGTAACTGGGTAATACGATACCCCCTGGCAAGACTGGTTGTCAGACTTTCGGGCTTCTGACGACCCGTAACGACTGTCAAAGATCCACAAATGACAACCGGGACCAACGGTTTAACGTGCTTTCCGAGGCACGGAGGAGTCTCGACATGTAAAGATGGGTCACCCATCCACGGGCCAACCCCAGCAAGCGTAGCTTAACCTGATGAATCGACCCGTGCGGACTAGCGATATTCTAAATACTTAAATATAAACTATTTTAAAGTAAAATTACACTCTGAGCTTGGGTCGAATATTCCCCGCTATGTGACAGCCATTTTGTTTTTTTGAAACAAGATAATTTTGGGCCCGAAAGTTGGTGACCTATCTCTCAAGCAAATATAGCGCCAGTAACACACCTCCGCCGCAAAAACATAGCAGCGAAACCGCAGTAGTTAGAATCAACTATTTTATAAAGTCCTACGATTTAATATGTACTCTAGAATTATTTCATTCGATTAGAATGAATTCGATCTCCGAGTCCTCATCGGAAGTTTGTACGGCAACTTCGGGTGTGGAAGCGATGGTTGTTATCTAACTAATCGTACTTTAATTGATGTTGAATCGAAATTGCCGTCATTAAAATAATGAGTAATCGATTTATGCCTCGTACAGACAGGCGCGACGCGACGGCGCGATGCTACACCAGTAATTCTTATACCATGAAGTTTTTTTTATTTTTTTAGGGTTCCTTACCCAAAGGGTAAAACGGGACCATATTACTAAAACTTTGCTGTCTGTCCGTCCGTCTGTCACCAGGCTGTATCTCATGAACCGTGATAGTTAGACAGTTGAAATTTTCACAAATGATGTATTTCTGTTGCCGCTCTATCAACAAATACTAAAAAACAGAATAAAATAAATATTTAAGGGGGCTGCCATACAATAAATATGATTTTTTTTGCCGTTATTATAGATTATGTTACGGAAACCTTCGTGCGCGAGTCCGACTCGCACTTGGCTGGTTTTTTTTGGTAGAGTTGCGTCCCGCCAATCTTTACCGGGCTTTTTTTCCTTATATTTATCTCAATGTGGGCTTTGTGGGGCAATACATAAATTCACACCTCCATGGGGGTAGTCAGAAACTACAGAACGCCACCTGCTACGATCCTTACATGCTCCGTTTGCCTCGTGTATGTTCATACATCCGGGCTTACACGCAAGCCGGCTCTGATGTTTACATTTTTACAAAATATTCTTCTCACAATTTTTATTGGAATGGAGCTGTTGAAGATTGTAAAAACTATAATTATTTACATTGTATAAATTCAATCTCCTAGTTTTGTATAACTGCATAGCACATGTGTGTGAGCACTATGTACTTACCTAAGTACTTTAAAGCTACCATTTACTAGGTACGTCTTTCATTGACTTGAATGTGCCCTGGCGACTGAGAGTATGTCATGCTCACTTTAATGTCTCGCTGGTGGTGGCGTGTGTGTTGGATCATTAAGTTCCCTTCAAAATGGTTGAGCTGAATGGTGCTGATCCATGCGTCATGTTCGTGAACGGGCGCCATCAGTAGGGACTGGTCATCTCTTAGCTGCCACGGCTTATTTTAATTTATTTTAATTTTTGAATTGTTTTGTTACTTTTTTATCTTTTTACGGACGGACATTGTTCTCACATGTATAATTTCAACATGAATGATGTAACCAATATATTGTAATAATATTCTGATTCAAAAGAGTGTCCGTGGAGTTTCTTGCCCGTTCTTCTCCATAGGAACCTACGCTTTGGAATGGGCAACTAGCTTCATCTTTCTGACTGACCGACCCCTTGACAATTCAAAAGTGCCTGTAATTGGTTTATTTGAAATAAATGCTTTGAGTTTGAGTTTATTGTAAACAAACCCAATACAAACCTTTGTTAAAGTAAACTTATTTATTTTATTATTTATGTACACACAGTAAAAAATTAAAGTAATAAAAACTAAAACCCAACTACGACTAAAAAGGTATAAACAAGACACCACAGACAGACAAATTAAAAATCCGGAGTCACACGTGTTATATAAATGAAATAGATTACGTGTGACTCCAGATTTTTGATTTAATGTCTAAATTTAAATTAAATTTAAAAAGTTAAATTTAATATCTTTTTTTATTTAATGTGACGTCACATAGCCACCAGCGGACGAGCAAGACGCTTGCAACAATACTTCATTTGTCAAATTGTGATGAGTGGTTTAGAAGATAGTAGGGAACAGATGAACATACTTACATACATACATACATACTTACCGGTCAAAACTCATAACCCCGTTTTTTTCTTCGCCGTAGTCGGGTAAAAATACATAGAGATACAACATAATTATAATATGAGTACAAAGGCACTGCTTATTTCTAAATTTCTTCCAGCAGACCTGCGAAAGGAGAAATGAGAAAGAAATGTAGACAATAGTGTGTGAGAACAAGATAAAAATAAACAAACTTAGCTCGTGGCTAAGTAATATCAGCCGCACGGGTCGATCCATGAGGTTAAGCTACGCTTGCCGGGGTTGGTCTGTGGATGTGTGACCATCTTTACCTACCGAGACTCCTCCGTGACTCGGAAAGCACGTAAAGCCGTTGGTCCCGCCTGTCATTCGTAGATCTTTGACAGTCGTTACGGGTCGTCAGAAGCCTGAAAGTTTGACAACCAGTCTTACCAAGGGGTATCGTATTACCCTGTCAATGGGTTGTAGAGGTTAGATAGACAGTCGTTCCATGTAAAATACTGGTATTCAGCTGCACCCGGTTAGACTGGAAGCCGACCCCAACATAGGTGGGAAAAGGCTAGGCAGATTGTTAAAATAAACTTTCGCCCATTTCGATTTTCTTATTTTCGTGCTACTAACAAAGTAGGGTAGAGAGACTAATTATAGGCCAAGCTACAATTTACTATTATTTCGTCGATTCACCGAAAATTGGAATCCTGTAAGTGAAGGCTCAAATAATTAAGATACATAATTAAAATTAGGAAGGTAACTTAAGTTATAATTAAGAACTAAGTTAAAGTGCAAAGTTGTTATAAATTATAAACTGTTTAAACGAATAATTAATTTAAAATGAGGGCCATAAATTACAGGAAAGCTTAATTATGGGAAAACATTAATTATTTGTCGCGACCTGGCTTTTGTGTAGTCAGCTGAAAATGGAGAAGGGGTTAGGATTGGTTCCTCAGTAAGGTTAAATTCTAAGATAAGTGAAATTTAAATTACAATGACTTTCTTGAGCCACATACATTCTTCTTCTTATCGTGTGGTTATTGACTAACCTGGTGTCAGAGTAAAGCTGCCCAAGGGCCTCTGACTTGGCTTCACCTGTCGTTGAGAAATATCTCTCAGGCATGCCGGCTTCCTCAAGATGTTTTCCTTCTCCGTTCTTAAAGCAAGTGATAATTATACAATACGCACATGAATCCGAAAAGTCAGAGGTGCGTGTCTTGGGTTTGAACTCGAGACCTATGACTGCCGCATTCATTATTATTCTGGTTTTAGTTATTGCTTACATGTTTTTATTAATATTATTAGACTAGTGAGTTGTAGGCACACCTCTGCCTAAATCTTCGGGGAAACAAGGAGTGATGTTATGTATATGTGTTTCTTTGAATATTTTCGGAAAAAGCAGTGCCTTTATTTTGAAGCATATAATTTTAATGTAATATTATGTATAGATGCGCCCATAACCATAGCAAATGTATTTACAATCGACAGCGCCTATTGCAGTCCACTGCTGGACATAAACCTCTCCCGGGACGCGCCATACCCTGTCCTCCGCATTCCGTATCCAGTCTATCTCCGCTGTCGGCCGATCGCTTTAGTGCCGACACTTAAGCGGTCGGTCAATCTAGCTGAGGACGATCCCCACAACACTGCCAATACGCGGTCTCCACTCCAGAGGGCCTAGACAAGTGACAATCGTTTCGAAAGCGTTTCGTATTTCTACAACGACTTTCAACAGAATTGACATAAGCTTTCCGATAGCTTATGTCAGTCCCATACATTTTTGCCTTTTCCATCATCGATAACGCTGATAGAATGTCACTTTGTCTAGGGCCTCAAGACTCGTCTGCTCCACTGTCCTTCGACAAACATGGCCAGCGCACTGCCAATTCAGCTTGCATAGTCTGCAAGCTGTCAATAACTCCAGTCCTCTTCCAGATAACTTCATTACTAATTTTATCTTTCAAAGAAACTTCAAGCATAGCCAGCTCCATAGCGCACTGAGCAATCTTGAATTTGAAGATCACCCCGACTGTTAGTGTCCACGGTTTGGCATCGTATGTCTTACTGGGCAGGACGCACTGGTTGAAAACCAAACATTGCGGGATGGGTGACGAGGAGACTTGACGAAGTTTTCCAAACGCTGCCCAACCCTACTTGATCCTTCTGTCACCTTCTTACTCAAAGTTGTGTCTAGCGAGATAGATGTCTTGTCCCTATGTTACTACTACAGGGTTAATGGTTGGTCGGCAATCCATTAAGGGGATGTACAAGCAAATTACCCCTTTTGACTCCTATACATATGTCAAAATATTTCGAGGTCATTTCACATTTTTAATTCATAAATTTTAAAATACATTAAGTACAAAAAAAAAACAACCGACTTCCAAGAAAAAAGTGAAAAATAACTTTAATTCCGGAAGTCGGTCTTTGCTTTTCAATTTTCGTTTTTTGCCACCGACTTCAGAAATTAACGTTATTTGTAACTTTTTGTATTTTTTTGGAAGTCGGTTGTTTGTTTTTTTTGTAAAAAGTTTTTATTTTTATCTTTTTAGTTGTGGTACCTACCCCACACAAATTTGAATACCACTACACTTTTTTTTTTTTTTTTTTTGAGTGTGGGAAGTCATCCAATGACTTCTCCCGCTCTGGGCGGAGCGGAAGGGCGTGTCAGACTTTTACTGACTAAAACCCACCCGTGTTCCTTCATTTGCCTGTTGCCAAGGTCCCGGTATCCCTTTCGGACTTTCCCGCAACCCTGGCAGGCATCGGTCCTACCGGACCCCGTCAATTTTGCTGACATCTCTTTGAGGCGCGCGTGGAACACGACGCGCCATCGACCCGGGCCTGGTCCTTATCGGACGGCGAGCTGCCCGTTGCTCGCCGTCCGCAAGCCCGCGCCTATGGTGGCCGGGAATCCGACTAGGATTCCCGACGCCCAGGGCGTCTCCAACGGCGGCGGTTAGGGGCGTGAGGGCGCAAACTTTGCCTTTCCCTCACGCGTTCCGCCTCCTCCTTCGCGAGCATTACTGCTTCGCAGAAGGAGGTGACGGCTTCCCATGCCCTCTCGCTCCGTACCATGGCCTGAACCAGGGCCGGACGCGAGAGGTCATTGCCGCCAATCGCCTCCGTGAGGACACGGCGGTGCTCCGCCCAAGCAGGGCATACCTCAACCGTATGCTCCACCGTGTCCTCCGGGCGATCCGCACAGTGGTGACACCCGGGCGTTTCCTCCCGCCTAATCCTACACGAAGCTGCCATGTCCGGTGAGGACCTGTGTCAGGCGGAAGGTGAGGACGCCGTGGCGCCTCTCTAGCCACTCCTCAAAGAGGGGACTTATCGGCGCTATTGTGGCGTGCCCAGCACTGGGTTGCGACAATCGCACTCTCCATGCCGCCATGAGATCTTGCCGGAGCTCTGTCCGCTGTGCCGCGATTTCTCGCGGCAGCGGAGTTACACCCCGGCGCTTCACCTCCTCGCGCCACTCCCAGATGTGCGCGAGGACCTTCGCCTCCAGATCCCATGGCGGTAATCCGGCAAGGAGGCTCGCCGCCTCACGGGAGACCGTGCGGTATCCCCGGGCCAGCCGAATGGCCATGACTTTTTGGGACGCGTTCAACCGGCGGGCTGGCCGCAGCCTTAGGGAACGCGCCCACACCGGTGCCCCGTAAAGGGCCATGTACCGCACGACCCCCGCGTAGAGCCTCCGGCAGGAGGCGTTTGGACCCCCTAGATTGGGCAGGAGCCGCCTCAAGGCGGCCCCAGCCCGGTCCAGCCTTGGAGCCAAACGTCGGAAATGCTCCACGAAGTTCCACCGGCTGTCGAGGACGAGTCCTAGGTACTTCATCGTCGACTCGACGCCGATGTGAACCCCTCCTACTTTACTACTTTATTTTTCACTTTTTAGTTGTGGTACCTACCCCACACAAATTCGAATACCACTACCTGCTATGTAAATAACAGTGAGGGAGTCAAATAAGATATCGTCTATATAAACTAAGTGGGAAAAAAACGGAATTATTGAAGCTAACTGAAAAACTACACAAGAAAAGTTAATAAAATTGATATGGGACCACCTTTGACGCATGAACTACCAAACAAAAAATGAATCATCAAAATCGATTCATAATTGGCGGAGTAATCGCATAACATACACATAAAAACATACAGACGAATTGAGAACCTCCTCCTTTTTGAAGAAATGGTTGTCAATGGCATAGGGGTCATTAGGGGTCGTTTGGTTGCAAATGACCTCTCCTACATCCACTTAACGGATTGCCAACGTATAACCTATAACCCTGTTTAAACACACTCCTTCACAACTTCGAGAAGCGACCCTTCGATATGGATTTGGCTCGGCAAGACGTGCGATTTGTAAATGTCTTATAATTGTAACACCAAAACTTACGCTTTATTGTCAAAGGCAATCATAATATTATCATCCTGAATATAAAATCCAATCAACTATTACAAAAACAAAACTATTTGTTAGTTGTCTCCAGGTTAACGAATAACATGATAACTGCAAATATTGTTCAACCTACCACAAAAGGTATCGAAAACAAATAGAAACCCACATCAAACATCAAAATACAATAATAATTTCCTGATCGGACGATAACAGGTGCGTTCGCCCTATATTATTTCCCGCACGCAACGATCAGACGTGCCTACCTTACGAAGTAAATCGACATTTTATTATCTGTGATGAGAACTTATACCTATATTTATTATGTTTTATACCTACCAATCGAATACATAACTCGTCAAATAGAGTTTGCTTGAAATATTTTCCGTTGTGGTTTTTTTTTCTGGGTAAGTTTGATAAGTAACCTCTTTGGTTGCCATGCGTTGAAGTAAAAATTACGTTCCATTTTTAAATAACACGACAGATATGAGCTTTCATAGTAATTTATTTGGCCGCTAAACACGCCAGATATGGATTTTCATCGTAACTTTGCTGGCCGCATCGTCACTTCTTTTTGACCAGTACAGCAATTTCAATTTATCTCGAAGAAGGTTGTCAAGATAATGCTCGAATTTCCTAGCATGTTTGAGAAAAAAATATTTATAAAACAAATGAGCATCAGTATTGCTATTCTGTAAAGTTCACTTGGAACCTCACTCAAGTGAGCGCACACAATTCGAAAGCGAACTCATTTGCTTTTAAAGTAAATCATCGCGGATTCACAACGAGACACCGTTCGAATTTAGAAGTGATGATAAGATTTTATGAACGAGCAACTTACAGAAAGACGGTTCTGTTATAGTTATGACAAAATTCTTATAGAATATTAACATTAAAATGAATTTAGCTGCTGCTATGAAATAGCTCGCGTAGCCAGCGTAGCGTTGTGGGAGCTACGTCGTAGCAAATAACGTACTCGTAGACTTGTCGAAATAATAATTTATGCTGTCATAAAATTCATGAGAATAATCCATTCTAGTTTGGAAGGTAAAGCCAGGGAAATAAATGATTTATCACATTGACATACTACGTCGATTTATATAGCGATTTCATAGAAATGTTAATAAATACCAGATAATTCGAACATACGGACAATTTAATTTGATCAAAAAAAAATTTCGCTGACTCTACGTAAGATATTATTATGTCTCTGTGGTGGTATCTACATCGCCACATGCGACTACCCATCAAAGACCTGACGTCACATAAATCCTGCATCGCGCAATTAAAGTTACCACTGTTACCTACAATGGACATATATACAAGAACCCGACATCAATCGTTGGACAGTTGCCCGCCAGACGCAACACCCGTTTGGTCGGAGGATCCTCCCTTTTCTATAGAGGATGAGTGAACTTTACACCCTGATCCTCATACCCCTAAATTGGTGACCCCGACGTGATTTGAACACGCAACCTTCTGATATACCTGACCTTTTGGCGCCGTCTCATATATCCACCCTGTGTTACTTGTGTCTCTTACAAAAACCAGAAATAAGTACCTACAACGTCCATACAACAGTATAGTTGACTAACATGTTCATGCTTGCATAGTGATCATGCAAGCAACTTTATTTGCTGTGAAATGACACGCCAACTTCATGATAATTCGTTTGTTTTAAACACGCTTAGGTGAATGTGCAGGTTAGTGATATTTTTATGAGTTTTATGGTTTTCTTCTACTTCTTCTTGTGTTTTTGTAAAACTTGTTCACACCTATTCATGACTACCAACTATCTATTTTACACTATAACAGGGTGTAAAAAGACCCATCACATAGCCGTGAACTCCGCATTCTGTACATCAAATGAAGTAACATTATACAAAAATAATTTCTGGCAAACGACTTTTATTTTTGGTTTAAAAAATCGCTGTTGCATTTAAATTAAGTTATAACATTTAAAACTTGCTTTTTTTTCAACGTCTGAAGAAGTTGGACTTTAACCTTAAATATCTCTGCAACCAGAAGGTTCCCAGGTATGGTCCAGAACAAAAAAAATGGTCACAATGACGGGTATAACAAGTGGCTTTTGGTTTTGTTAAGTGTTACACCCATATGTCGACCTAGCTGATAATGCCTCATGCACGGACCAGAACCACGCCGTTGCTTGTCACTGACAATCGGCAAATCAAAAGCTAAACAGGCTACAAACAGTAGCCGACAAATATTATGTTTTTATGGATACAGCCGACAGTCAGACGTTGCGACGCCCCTTATTTCCGAAAACAATTCGACCTCGATTTGACATTGGGCCATCCAGTACATAATTTTATTCCAAACTAGCTGCGCTCCGCGGTTTCACCCGCGTAAGTCTCGATTCCATGGGAATTTGGGGATAAAAAGTATCCTATGTCCTATTCCAGGTCATGGTCTACCTATGTGCCAAATTTCATCTAAATCCGCTCAGCCATTTTAGCGTGAAAGCGTAACAAACAAATTCACTTTCGCATTTATAATACCTAATCTTTAGGTTCTAATATCCAGTAATGGTTCGTTGAAGTATACCAATGGCACTTATTATTTTGTCATTTTAATGCCTAAAATAAGGTCCTGTAGGACTCTTCAACTTATCCCATAAAATAAACAGAATTAATGTTGGCTAATGTAAGTAGAAAAAATTACAGAAGTACTTTTTTTTTTCATTTTGATAAGATATGTTTTTTAAATCACCAGTAAAAATATAATAAGCATAAGTATATTCAACCTATAATGTTCCCACCGCTGGGAAATAGTGCAACAATATAAATTTTAATAAACTCCTGTCTCGGCAGCCCTACCACCGCTACTTTTAGATTTTTCAATGTGTTTTTAATGATTTTTATAAAAATATAATATAAATAAACGAGATAATAATAAATATAATATTCAAAATATTGTGACCATGACCATGACCTGAAATAAGACATAGGATACATTTTATCTCGATATTCCCATGGGATCGAGAGTTACGCGGCTGAAACCGCGGGGCATAGCTAGTATTACATAAAACCATATTTTTGATATCCGTTGGATCATTGCTGCAAAAAAAGACGTTTACTGTCAGAAAATTACTCCTAAATCTATTCTTTTGCTACGAATTGACCTTCCGTTATAGATAAAACTAACTTTCAAGAAAAATATATTATCTAACAGTAATCGGCACTTAATATACAAAACTTATATTTGTATAGTACACATATAAGTAAGGGTTATCGCAGACAGATACAAATAGTTTTTCATTGATAAATTGATAATGAACTAAATCACGACTTCAATAGAGTTCAAAATAGCGTACAATACATGATTCCTGTGGCGTGTATTCGAGTATTCGCACTTACCATGAGCATGTCAAATGTCACTATAATATTCCCAATGCTGGGACACAGGCCTCCTCTCTGAGACAGGAAGTGGGCCGTAATCCATCACGCGGGCCGAGTGCGGGTTGGGATTGTCACATGGCCCATTACTTGACATTATATACCTACAATTTAATTTCAACTCCAAATGAATGGCCTTTGTGGACATGATAATTATTCAGATTTGTAACAATTGTAATGGCAGTCATGACGTCATTTGGTTTAAATGGGTTTTTATTTTTATTATCTTATTTATCTTTTTTAGAGATTCTTTACCATTTTGTGAATGTGAGAACGATTTAAGTTTAGTGAAAATTAAATGTAGATTTGTTGAACGTTTTTTATTTTTTATAAGTACCTACCTGGTACTTTTTGAAAGGCCTACACTGCCCTCCCATAACTATTAACACTGTTATTTGAAAATATTGTAAAAGCCAATTATTTTTAAAAGAGTAACCGTGGAGTTTCTTGCCGGCTATTTTCCATAGGAAACGACCAATTGGAACCATGCACCTAGCTTCTGACGTTTCATAAGTGCCCATGTAGGCTTATGTGAAATGAAATATTTTTATTTGACATGTTTACGAATGTTTGGATCTTAGACATACCGGTTTTTTCCTTCACTGTTTTGAGAGTAGTGATACTGAAATAAATTGCGCAAAGTAAAGTGTTCAACAGAGTAGGTTTGAACCCACGACCTACACACTCCTATCTGCTCGCGCATATTTTCACTCAAAACATGACCTCAAAAAACATGCTCTGTCTACCACCCTAACCCTAAACATGGGGAAGTAGGGCAAAACTTGTGAATTATGACCAAAGTTTGGCCCAATATCTTTGGCCAAGGAATAAAAGTCCAAAAATAGTTCGGAAGAGTTTTATTTTGTTAGTAAAAGTAAATCGCTGGAAGAATATTTTTATTATGTGTGACTGTTTTGTATGTGGAAGTAAACATAATAATTTTACCCTGAGTCCGTCTGTTTGTCGGCGGGCTTTAGCTCATGAGAGAAATAGGTAGGTAGGTAGTTGAAATATTCAGAGATTGTGTTTTTCTAAAATAAATGTGAAAGTGAGTTTGTTTGCTACGCTTTCGCGCTAAAACGGCTGAACGGATTTGGATGAAATTTGGCACAGGGGTAGACTATGACCTAGAATAGGACATAGGATACTTTTTATCCCAATATTCTCATGGGATCGAGACTTACGCGGGTGAAACCGCGGGTCGCAGCTTGTTACTAATATTTGCAGCCAATTCATTTCGCTGTCGAAAAGTTCGGATTGGTAAGTGCCTCGAAGACGGCCCATTAATCCAATATTCGTAACAAAGTTCTCACATATAAATTCGAAAGCGATCCGAGCTGATTTCGGATCTCATATCCGATACATTATCGCTTCCCTAAAGATTCATGACAGAGAAATAATGATAGCTGAGTCGAGCTTAAATATTATTTTCAGAGCAAATCTAGTTACACTGTGTATACCGATTTAATACAAATTAAGGTCAGGATAAATACATTCAAAGCACAGATGTTTCAAATGACTTAGAATAAATTTCTTAGTTGAACTTGTGACGGTATCTACATCGCCATATACGAACTACGCATCAAAGACCTGACGTCACACAAAAATCCTGACGTCACATAAATCCTGCATCGCGCAATTAAAGTTTACAGTGCAATGGACATTATACAAGAACCCGACATTAATCGTTGGGCAGTTGCCCGCCAGACACAACACCCGTCTGGTCCGAAGGTCCTCCCTTTTCTATGATGGATGAGTAAACTTTACACCCTGTTCCTCATACCCCTAAAAAGTAACTGGATTTTTTTTTTTGTCCTCGGCAGAAAATTCTCAGATGTAGTCCGATTTTTAGGATTCTACCCGGTAAATTACCATAATAATCTTCTATTTGACCTAGGAATAAAAGCTAGTGCAGGGCTAATTCAGTAAAGTTCACTTGGAACGCTCACTCAAGTGAGCGCACACAATTCGAAAGCGAACTCATTTCTTTTTAAAGTAAATCATCGCGGATTCACAACGAGACACCGGTCGAATATCGAAGTGATGTTAAGAAAATAAATTTACTCAAAAAAAAAAAAAAGATAGGTAACTTTTTTTTTTTTAAGGTACTTGTCATAAATAAATAAAAAAGCTCGTATCATAGTGATTTATATCCTATTTTTATTATTTCTTAGTCATGTCTTAGTAGTTGTCTTTACATCAAAGTAACTTAATAAGCTTGAACTATAAGGAGTAACACGCTTTTGACAGACACACGCACATGTCATATTAATAATACCCTTGTCGCTTTGTAATAAAATAAAGTGTCGTGTAGCCTTGGGTATAACAGAGTCGCATTCTTTGCCATTCGGTGGTGACGAAAAAACAGGAAAATGTAAGAACTCGATAGAAAAAAAGTTGACAAAACTTTTTTACAAAAAATTAAACCGACGAAAAAAGAACTGAAAACCGAAAAATAAATAACTTTAATTTTGGAAGTCGGTGGCAAAAAACGAAAATTGAAAAGCGAAGACACCGACTTCCAAAATTATAGTTATTTATTTTTCGCTTTTCAGTTCTTTTTTCGTCGGTTTAATTTTTTGTAAAAAAGTTTTTTATTTTCCGCTTTTGAATTACCATCCACTCCAGGGTACTCCAGGGGGTTACTCCAGGTTAAAGACCTGGAGTTGATGATGAGTGGTTGTGTCATCAGAACTATGTATGTGTGCGAAATTTCAACAGCATCGGTTCACAGTTGAAAATTCAGTTGGTGAAAAATCAATCAACCCCATTTTTTGTACCTTTAGGGGTGGATTATAGTTTCCAATTTTAAATGGGACCAACTTCGAGGTATACCCTTCCCAATAAAAAAAGAATTTTTCAAATCGGACTACTCACTAAAAAGTTAAACGTGGTCAAACAAAAAAAAAAAAAAATTCGTGTCGACTTGAGAACCTCATCCTTTTTTTTTTCGTCGGTTAAAAATGGATTTAAATGACAGCTTAAGGATATTATTAATTAATTAATTAATATAAACATATTCTGCGTTCGCAATGTATTTGCCAAATATCTAAACAAACACGTGTTTTAGGAAAAACAACTGTAATGCCTACTCATATGGTTCGGTTTGCGCTACAACTTCATATTTATTTATGACTTTTTCAACGGTACTAGTCAGTCTAAAATCAACTTTATCTAGCCAGACACAAAGTTAATTTTTGTTTAAGTGGAAACAACTTCAATAATTTAAATAGACCTTAGCGAAGTTGCTCCACTGATTGCAGCTTTTGCTACGCCGTAGCTCGCGTAGCGAGTACAGCGTAGCGCTTGCTACGTCGTAGCAGGAAAGCAAGATACATTATTTAATCGTATACATTTATTTGTTCTTCTGAACTAAACTACGAACTTTAATGCGGTTTTCATAATCATTTAGGGAATTTTGTTCCGGAAGGTTTATGTGTATATTATTATAATTATTTATATTTATAATAAAGACGTCTCGATAATTTGTCAAATCGTACGTAAAACCGTGCAAAGTAGGGGCAGGTCACTAGTTGAATAATAATTTAAATTTTTCATGCTTCTGATAAAATATATTCTGCATAATTTAATTTATTTTGCTTTAAACTACCAAGTAATGATATAAGTTTCTCCTGGAACTAGACCGAACATTTTTTATGGACTTTATTTAATTTGCCTATGGAAGTTACATTGAAAATAATAAATACAATTAAAGTGTAAAATCATATGAAACCTGTTAAGCAGCTGGACCGTAAATTTTCCGCCTGGAATTTCTGCTTTACCTAGGGTTGACACTTCCATTTTAGAAGTTAATGCTGCCATAAATTCTGAAGATTTATTTTTTCCAACTGGAAAAAATATGTCCATAATTTCTATGTGGACCGATGACTATACAATGACACATGACATGAATATTTACTTTGTAAAGTATTATAATATTTTAATTATTGTGAATGTGAAGACTATGTGGATCATTCTTTTCTTTTGTTTTTTATTATTTATTTTTCCTTACTTAGTTTTAATTAATCATGGTCTGGCAATTTGAGTAATTTATGCGGCCTACCCAAATGTCCTTTGTTTTTGGTATTGTTCGTCAAATCGTTGAGCTCGGTTGAGCGGCACGATTACTGACAAATGCGTGCACTGACTGGACAGGTCCACTCAATCTGTGTGGTTCTTTCTTCAAAAGACCATGTCAGACACCAATCTACATGTTCTTCACATGATCTGACCAAGATTATGTCTGGACTTTAAAAGAGACTGTGACCTCTGAGTTTGTTTCGGCCTTTCTTCTCAGAGTAGTCAGATAGGACGACCGACCTCATCTAGTTTTAAAAATGTGATTGACGTATAAAAGTGTTTGTACAAACCTATTTATTTATTTATTTATGCACACATAAATATATATAAACAAGAAGAAAGGAACAGAAAAATACGTACAAAGGCAATGCTTATTTCTAAAGAAAACTCTTCCAGCATAGGTTTTTTTTTTAAAGTGTCTTTGCTTTTCAGTTTTCGTTTTACGCCACCGACTTCCGAAATTAAAGTTATTTTTCACTTTTTTTGTGTTTTTTTTTGGAAGTCGGTTGTTTTCTTTTGTAAAAAGTTTTTATTTTTAACTTTTCTGTTGTGGTACCTACCCTACACAAATTCAAATATCTATAACTACCTGCTATGTAAATAACAGTGACGGAGTCAAATAAGATGTCGTCTACATAGACTAAGTGAGAAAAAAATACGTAATTATTGAAGCTAACTCAAAAACTACACAAGCAAAGTTAATCAAATTTATATGGGATCACCTCTGAAGCATGACCTACCAAACAAAAAATCATCAAAATCGATTCATAATTGACGGAGTAATCGCGTAACATAAACACTCAAAAAAAAATACTTCTGCACGAATTCAGAACCTCCTTTTTGAAGAAGTCGGTTAAAAATAACTTTACGAAGTGCTTTAGACCATTGAACTGAATAACTTTTACTATGGGACCAACTTTGAAATCGCGAGAATAAAACAACTGTCCCGTACAGTTTGACCAGACTTCAGTATGGAAACTCAAATTTTTTTTTCGCGATTTCATAGTTGGTTCCGTTGTAAAAGTTATTCAGTTCGATGGTCTGAAGCAGCTTAGCTTTTTAACACCGTATATAGCAGCAAAAGTCTGAATTAGTGCCTAATTAATGGATAGGCTCGCCCCCTGTTATACGGGACTAACATAACTATTGAAATATGGATGTACTAAACTTGCCTTGCTCAATAGGCAAGGCAGACGATAAGTAGTATTGTTATTTTATTATGAAAGTTGCCTAACTTATTTTAACAAATAAATCATCTCGTGCCACCCCTAAAAACTTACACGAACTCAATTTACTACCTCTTTTCTCCCTTCCGTACATAAACTGGCTATTAAGGACATTTAGCGGTCAAGTCTGCATTTAATGGCCTTTCTGCGTAGGTATCTGTGTAATATGTCCAACTATTATCGAGATAAATTAGACTGCGCGCAATTAAATTGAAACACCTCCCCACCGTCTTGTCGCTTATGTAAGGTCAAATTAATTATAGAATTAGTTAATTAATTAATTTATTTACAAGGCAACTACGACAGGCACAGTATATCACTAGGTTTACATAATAGGTTTTGACCTGATTATAACCCAAAGCGTCAAATAAGCGTAGTCACCTTAAGCGTCTTGCCGCGCGAGACAAGTCTGCGCGCGGCTGTAATCGGACCTATCGTGGCGCCGCCGTGTTGTCGCTTATGTAAGGTCAAATTATGTAATATTAGTTAATTTATTTATTTATTCACAATGCAACTATAACAGGGTACAATCACAGAATATCACCAGGTATACACATTTTAAGTTTCGACCTGATTATAACCCAAAGCGTAAAATAAGCGTAGTCACCATAAGCGTCTTGCCGCGCGAGACGAGTCTGCGCGCGGCTGAAATCGGACCTATCGAAGCGCCGCCGTGTTGTCGCTTATGTAAGGTCAAATTATGTATAGAATTAGTTCATTAATATATTTATTCACAATGCAACTATAACAGAGTACAATCACAGAATATCACCATACACATTTTAAGTTTCGACCTGATTATAACCCAAAGCAAAATAAGCGTAGTCACCATAAGCGTCTTGCCGCACGCGGCTGAAATCGGAACGAATCGTACGTCTTTTCACTTAGGTAATGTCAAAATATGTAAAGAATAATTTAATTAGGGTTAAATTCCTAGAAAAGTTACCCCTTCTCACAGAGAGAAGGCCTGCGTCCCAGCAGTGGGAACATTATAGGCTGTTAATGTATGTATGTATTTAAGTAAGGTTAAATTATTTATTAATATAGATTTACCTAATACATATTTGATATATTACAGTATGGAATTAACCGATCTGGGAGTGAAATATGAGTTATTTCATCTGTCAAGCCCCGCGGCGTGACATTCACGCGCACTCCACATCGCTTTCAACTTCACCTTACGGCGGAGGACTTTGTTTCATAATATATGAAACAAAGTCCTCCGCCGCGTCTATCTGTCGTCCTGTAAGCTATAAACTCAAAAACTACTGCACTGATTTTCATGCTGTTTTCACCAATGGATAGAGTGGTTCTTGAATAAGGTTTTAGTATATAATAGCCGACATCCACGCGGGCGAAGTCGCGGGCATCAGCTAGTTTTTTTATATTTCGGTGTCACATAACGATTTTTGGTTTTGAATTATTTATTTGATAAATCCGTCAAGCCACAGAGTGAAACTGCCCACAGACGATTTTTGCCTTTATTTAGCAGTAAAAATAGAGATTTAAACCGCGTAAACCAGCCGTCAAACATGTTAGACGGTGGCTCCTGACGGCAGACATGTGAGGCAGTCGGTACAGGGCGGAATTAATCTTATTTGCATAATAGTTAAGCGGAATAGGTTACTGGATATATCTACGTCTATTTTAATTTAATATTTAGTTACATGCTAACTGTGTGCTACTATTAGAACCGCATCAATTAGCATCCCATTAGAATCTGCTCGAAATTGGCATGCTTTTGTGTTACTACATAGCACGTGTATTCCAAACTTAAATTAATATTATACCTAATGACATGGTCAATATGCTAGACAGGCTTTGTCTTCAACAATATTCGGTACTTATATTTTTCAAAGAAAATCTTCAGTAAGTCGGTAAACAAGTACATTATCGGGCTATTTATTACACAATTTATCAATAATAATATACCCTATAGCTTAAACAAGTATATGTTAGTACATACTTCACCTTAACCTTCAAAGTTGTTTTGCTCAGAGATATAAATATTATTTTTATTGGTGCGAAGCTGCGAAGACAGTGAAAACAAAGGGTAGTAATTCTGTTTCTTTCTTTCTCTATGTGAGATATTTGAACATTGCTCATCATCATCTGCCAAGCCTTTTTAACCAATTTCTTCAAAAAGGAGGAGGTTCTATGTTCGTATGTATGTATTTTATTTTTTGGTTGTTGTTTTTTTTCATCGATATTTTCGCCAATTTTAAACCGATTTATAAAGTTTATTTTTTTGTTTGAAAGGGTATACTCCCAAGATGGTCCCATATAAATATTAACTTTGCTTGCGAAGTTTTTGAGTTAGCTTCAATAATTACGTATTTTTCCCACTTAGTCTATGTAGACGATATCTTATTTGACTCCGGCACTGTTATTTACATAGCAGGTAGTGGTATTCGAATTTGTGTGGGGTAGGTACCACAACAAAAAAGTAAAAAATAAAAACTTTTTACAAAAAAAAAAAAACAACCGACTTCCAAAAAAAAAACACAAAAAAAGTGAAAAAGCTTTTTCCAAATTATATTGGACTCGGCTTCCAGTCTCATCGGATATTTTATTCAAAGATTACGTTTTAAAACGTAAATTAAAAAGCAAAACATATTCTAATTACTTTTTCAATTTCCACATTTGCATATAAACATATATTCAACATTAAAAGCACGTCTCAATATTTTTTCTTGAATGGCTGAAAATTTCCTCAGAAAATACAGCCAAGTCGGTCTAAAATATCTGTATGAAATGAGTATACGAAATATACATAATAATATTATATACATTATGTATGCATACTATGTATAAAATACATGTATATGGTGTAACGATGTCTGCAGTTAAAGTCTAATGTACAAGCTATATAATGCATAATGTCAGACAGAATTGGTGTTGAATGCAGTTAATAGCTGGTTTCGTTGTCCTGCTGAAAGTTACCAACAGCAATCATTGTAAAGTAATCTTGTTTGTTCGCCAAAAAATATTATTCTAAGGACCTAAAACTTAGACACTTATTCAATCTGTTTTTGATGTCAGTTTTACGTCAAGCTGCATAGAGAAATGTCATGTTTAAAAGGTATTATGTAACGACTGTCAAAGATCCACGAATGACAGCCAGGACCAACGGCTTAACGTGCTTTCCAAGGCACGGAGGAGTCTCGGTATGTAAAGATGGTCACCCATTCACAGACCAACCCCGGCAAGCGTAGCTTAACCTTGTGGCGGTACCTACATCGCCACATTCGAACTACGCATCAAAGACCTGACGTCACACAAAAATCCTGACGTCACAAAAATCCTGCATCGCGCAATTAGAGTTTACCGTGCAGTGAACATATGTATATACAAAAATGCAATATCAATCATTGGGCAGTTGCCCGCCAGATACAACACCCGTCTGGCCGGAGGATCCTCCCTTTTCTATGGTGGATGAGTGAACTTTACACCCTTTTTCTCATACCCCTAAAACCTGATGGATCAACCCGTGTGGCTGTTATTACTTAGCCACGAGCTCCTCGCTGTCTAAAGAGCATTCTTTTAAACAAAACTTCTATTTTATAGAGGAGGAATAGATCTTGAGGAAACCAGAACGTAGTTTCAAGCCACCAACACGCAAAAGCGTGTATTTTGGAGAAGAATTTTTGCCAATACCTTTAAAAATACATACACACATAAAACCCACGCCTTCTTCCCGTGAGGCTAGGCAGTCACTATAGAACACAACCCTTTTTCTTTTTTGAGGGTGGAAAATCTTCTAATGACTTCACCCGCTCTGGACGTGTCAGTGTTTTACTGACTAAACCCGTGTTCCTTCAGTTGCCTGTTGCCAAGGGTCCCGGTATCCCTTTCGGATTTTCCCGCAACCCTGGCAGGATAGAATACCACCCTACGCTCCTTACATACTCCTTTTACTTCATTTACGTTCTTCAATAACCTACCTATAAAAATAGTGTCGAAATTTTTTAAAGACTCCAAATACAATTGCTTAATTGTCATAATGTTGGTGTTAGTCCAGCATCTCCAACTTAATCAGCAGCTGCATCACATCCCCCTGTCACAACAACACTGCCTGCAATATCTAGCTGAGACCATTCATTATGGCTGTCCACGACAAATGGTCTGGGATAGTATTATGAAGTATTAATGTCATCATTATTCCACTACGAAAACGGGATGGTGCTAGCCGCCTTATCTAGCTCCGTCTCTCTCTCACACAGGAAAAATTGTGGCATTAATACTTCATAATACGGCACCTGAAGCGACGTCTGAAGTAATAGCCACTGTCATTTTTGACAGATGTTTGTATAGGTATACTTAATCAGATACAATAGACGTAGATATATTTAGTAACCTATTCCGCTTAACTATTGTTCAAGAGTCATAAAAACCCTGTGAGAAATCGACACGTGTTTCACCTCTCAACGAGGCATCCTCAAACTCAAACTCAAAGCATTTATTTCAATTAAACCATTTACAGGCACTTTTGAATAGTGAAAGAGTCGGTCGGATAGTCAAAAAGTTGAAGCTAGTTGCACATTCCAAATCGTAGATCTCAGGATGACGATTGACCAGTCGCAAACCAGAACACGACGTGTTGCCACATCGAGCGCTGGACGCAAAAAAATAGGTTACTAAATATAACTATACGTCGTCGTACTATGCCTATTGTATTTTATAATGGATTTCTGCAAAGCCACGCCTGAATCAATTAACTATACTTTATCAGATTATGTGTGTAGGAACAGTATTGATTTTCTGTAAAGTTCACTTGGAAACTCACTCAAGTGAGCGCTAACGATTCGAAAACGAAGTCATTTGTTTTTAAAGTAGTTCAACCATCCTCGTATTTACATGCTGGTGATAAGTAATGGAGGTTTCTTTCTTTCGAAATGTAGTGGTTCATCGTAATTTTATTGAAACTAAGTTTAAGTATTCTGGGACACGGTAGTGCCCCCGCCAAGTCGAGCAAAAATTAATTTGTCCTTTGGTAATTTATTACCTACCATTTACGTTTTTCCACGTTTTGTTGTTGAGGAAATAATTATTTTCAAATTTATTACTGTAATTTCAATAATATACATTATTATACACATCTAACACAACAATACTAATAATATGTACAAGTATATAAGAAAGGGGGGGGGGGGGAAATAACCACTACAGTGCATCAAAAAATTTGTCCACATCGCTGTCAGCAGGAAAAGTGCCCAAAAGGCTGGCAGCCAAAGAGTCAGCATTGCCATACAACGTGGCAATCACGTTGTATGGCAATGCTGATTCTTTGGCCGAAGAATAGGCCAGCCCTCTGGTCACGTGAAGAGTCGACCAACTGCTTGGCGATGTCTTGATAGACTAAGTAATAATTATTTCCTTTAGTTTAGGCTATTGGCTTGGGTTTTAATTACCTACTTGGTTTTGGTTTTAACAATATCGCGAACTATAATTGTTTTTCTAAAAAAATTGTTGAATTTGATGTCCAAAACATGCCAGATACGCGACTGTGGAATTTCTCGAACGGTACCAACACAGCTCTTGGCACCATTTAGAGATGTTATCTTCATTTAAAACAATAGACAATATGCTACGCTTACAGTGCCAATTTTACACCTAATCAGTAAAGCTTATCTAGTTGGACATAAATAAATAACTTCTAAACGTGCATTGGGTTTTAGTCGATCGCTATTTTGTAAAGTTCACTTGGAACCTCACTCAAGTGAGCGCACACAATTCGAAAGCGAACTCATTTGTTTTTAAAGTAAATCATCGCGGATTCACAACGAGACAGCGTTCGAATTTCGAAGTTATGATAAGACAGATTTTATGGACGAGCAGCTTACAGAAAGACGGTTCTGTTATAGTTATGACAAAATTCTTATAGAATATTAAAATTAAAATGAATTTAGCTGCTGCTACGAAATAGCTCGCGTAGCCAGCGTAGCGTTGTGGGAGCTACTTCGTAGAAAATAACGAACAGTCACAAGCACTAATATGTATACACTTAGCCACTTTTAAAAGTTATTTTCTCCTACTGTATCGATTGTAATTTGATGTTATTACAAACATAACTCCTTTTAAACAGTAGGTGTACCACAAACGAACGATTTTAAAATTGAAAATTCTTATTTTGCTCATAATATTAACATAGTTTTTTACATACAACTTTTGGTTGTTGAACCAAAATGCTATAGGATATTAATACTACCGTGCACCTAGCTTCTGACGTTTCATAAGTGCCCATGGAGGTCTATGTAAAATAAAATAGGTTGAATTTGATTTTTTCTATTCAAATTCTTTCGAATAGGTGGCGTTACCTTTAGGTGGCGCATTCGAGCAAGGCTTATTAAACAAACTATCCTTAACCACAGATTAGTACACATGGTTCAATCCGCAAAATCATTTAATTTTAAATTAAAAGCGGCTCTAGTAATTACATAATAAAGTGCAATTCAGGTCGCACAGCGCTAATTACCCACACTAATATTCACCTAGAAGTTGCCTCTCTTTTTACCCAACTACGGCGAAGAAAAAAGGAGGGTTATGATTTTGACCGGTATGTATGTATGTATGTTTGTATGTATGTAAGTATGTTCATCTGTTCCCTCCTATCTTTTAAACCACTCATCACAATTTCACAAATGAGGTACCTATCGTTGGAAGCGTCTTGATCGTCCGCTGGTTATAGGCTATGTGACGTTACATTAAAATAAAAATGGCGCCCTCTAGAGGACATAAAGGCAGGAACTAAAAAAAAAATGTTTAATCGTACCATGTTGGGTATCAAATGAAAGGGCTTAATGAGCACATTTCAAAAATATATATGTTATAACCCCAAAAGAATTTAAAAAAAATGAAGTAATAAAAACTAAAACTCATCTACGACTAAAAAGGTATAAACAAGACACCACAGACAGACAAATTAAAAATCCGGAGTCACACGTAATCTGTTTGATTTATGCCCTAACACGTGTGACTCCGGATTTTTAATTTGTCTGTCTGTGGTGTCTTGTTTATACCTTTTTAGTCGTAGTTGGGTTTCAGTTTTTATTACTTAATTTTTTTTATCACGTCACTCTTATATCTTCCGACTACGTCACGCTCATGGAATTGGCCCGACAAGACGAGCCCGACGCGTCCATGTAGCTTCATACCTAAAATGCGGAGTGCACCTTCTGTACTATTCTGTGCCACAGCTCTCTGACCGGTAGACTAATGAAGCTTGTTGAACTGATTAATAATTTAACTAAATTACTCAAGTGCACTAAACATAAGTAATTAAGCAAAGCCATAAATATACTACCACGGCTAACAAGGTTGTATTATTAACTATATTTTGACCCTAGTTTCGCCCGTGTGGATGTCGGAAAATATCCCACGGGAACGTCCTACCGGGATAAAATGTCCTAACCCAGGTCATGGTCTACCTGTTTGCCAAACTTCATCGAAATATGATTAGCCGTTTTAGCGTGGAAGCGTAACAAACAAGCCAAACTTTCGCATTCGTTAATTTGCATTTGTTTGTTTGTCGCCTTTGTAAGTTAGTTAGGATAAATTGGCGAAAATAAGATTCTTATAAGAGATTTTGCAAGAAGCTGGCAATATCATAACAATGGTAATGTTTTTTCATTGTTTGTTTTATTCGTTTTAGTATATTCGTGTAATTAATGTGTATTTTTTATATTTATAAATATTTAGGTATTTAGTTATACAGTTATAATATCTACATATATATGTATTTAAATATTTATTCCACAATTGCACCTACCACGGTTTGTCTCCGCATCACCCAAAGGTTGACTGGTAGAAAATGCCTATGGCATTAAGTCCGCCTCTGTACCTACATTTATGTGCTAAATAATAAATAAATTAAAAATAAATAAATAAATGAATTAAAAATGGATAAATAAATTATAAATAAGTTAATTAAAATTAAATCTATAAATTCTTAGTATTAATAGCGTAATTACGGCATACGAAAATGGTTTCCGAAATAAATTACTCTCCGATAGAAGTGCTGATTACGAAAAAACAATGCGAAAACAAAGTCATTAATAATGGACTGGTGCCGCCCGCCGTCTCAAGGGGATCAATTATTCACGTTCATGCAGTTTTCCCTGTCTTATAAATAATTCAGATAAATTATCTTTATTTATAAGAAAAAAGCGGCCAAATGTGAGTCGGACTCGCAGACGAAAAGTTTCGTAACACCATACAATATATAACATATTTTTTTTTGTATTTTCTTTAACGATAATGCTGAAGAAAACCACCTCTCTTTTAAGGGGTCCCTTTAATTTATAACTTTACTAGCTTCCGCCCGCGGCTTCGCCCGGGTGGTATGTCGATAGAAAGTAGCCTAGGTCCTTTCTCAGAGCCTAGACTATCTGTTTACCAAATTTCATTTAAATCGGTTCAGTAGTTTTTGCGTGAAAGCGCGACAGACAGACAAAGTTACTTTCGCATTTATAATATTTTTAGGGTTCCCGAAGGGTACTAACGGTACTTTATTACTAAGAGCCGTGTCACACGATGCGGTGCGGCGCCGCACCGCAGGTAATCATCGGTGCAACGCCGAAGCGCACCGGACGGCGCCGTGTGCCATACCATACATTTTTATATGTAGGACGCCGCAGCGACACTGCTGCGGTGCCGCCTCCGCATCGTGTGGCATGGCTCTAACGCTCCAATGTCGGTCCGTCCGCGTGTCACAGGGCTTTATATTTTGAATTATAACAGGTAGACACATGAAATTTTCACAGAGTGTGTACGATTATGACCGCTATAATTATAAAATAAATTAAATTAAATAAATATTAAAAAAAAATAAAAAATAAGTTAAATATTAAAGTTTTTTGTATGGGGGTCCCCATACAAAAAACTTTTTTTTTTAAGTATTAAATCCAAACTAATATTATAAAATAATGCGAAAGTGAGTTTGTTTGTTACGCTTTCACGCTAAAACGACTAAACGGATTTGGATGAAATTTGGCACAGGGGTAGACCACCTGGAACTGGTTACTTTTTATCGCGATATTCCTACGGGATCGACACTTACGCGGATGAAACTGCGGGGCGCAGCTAGTTTTAAATAAATTCAGTTCACATTATCGTTATCCACAAAAACTTTTCCTACTCTATTAGTATCTACAATTATATGGAAACGCCTGTCCCAAATTACCTACATCAGAAAGTTGGAACTGTCCAATTTGCAAATTGCATTGACTCCTCCGTTGGGACGATCGTTATTACGAATGGATATTCAGCCGTGTTGGAATTCAGCAGCATTAATGTGGTCCATTGGGTGATGGTTATTGAGTGATTTTCATAGTATTTGTGTGGGAATGGTAGGGCAAATTTTCAGCATAAAACTAACTACTAGTAGTACTTTTGGACACGGCACGCATAGTGAGGAGGTTCCTCTCTCTAGAGCCCTGACCGCCGACAGCTTGGACCTTGATCCTGATGCTTGTGGGCTACTATTTTTTATAGATTTTTAATGTTTTTATAAAAATATTTAAAAATGTAAATAATATTACATATTCAAAATGAAATAAAGAAAATAATAATAAAACTGTAAAATAAAAATGTTTATTAATAATAAAACTATTATAGCTAGTAATGTATAGTCAAAAAAATCATTGCATCAGACTTGGACGTGCTTGGAATGGTGTCTGGTTGTGAATCCGCGATAATTTTCTTTAAAAACAAATGAGTTCGCTTTCGAATAGGGAATATGCATGTATTTTTTTATATATTTTTCTTCGATAGTCTATATAGCCAAATATTAGTAAAAAAAAATTTGACCCCAAAAAAGCAATTTAAAGTACTTAATTTTTTTTTTTTAATATTCAACCGGCTATTTAAACGCTCCATTTGGTGCGCTTGGTGTGGTGACGTCACATTCTATGAAAAAAAACAAACAAACAAGTGTCAAGTCAATGTCAAACACTACTACAAAACACATTGACATTTTGATTGTTGTCACAGATTGTTACGTCACATCCGCTCTGACCAATAGCGTCGCTTTTCAAGTATTTGAATTTAACACAGTTTTTCGGCACTTTTTAAAAATTAATTTCTCGCTCAATAGGAAATATTATTCAAAAATATTGATGGAGGCATAATTCTAAAGTAATACAGGGTGATTGGAAGCTAGGTGCAAAGTCTTAAGGGGGTGATAGTTGACACCATTTTGAGCATTATGAGCAATACTTGTCTTAGACGAAGTACGTTATCTTTAACTTTTTTTTAAAATGAATACCCCAATTTCTGACTCTGACTGGTAATTGCTAAGAGTGCCCCAGTTAAATTTGATAAAAAAATACTAGACGCCTTTGAAGTCGTAGAATACTTATAAAGTTTGAACAATTTGCGTGGTTTTTGTCATTTTATTTTAATTTTATAAAATAGCCTTAATCGTTTAATGTTTTTAAAAACATGCTCAAAATGCTCCAAAGGGTGTCAACTGTAACCCCTTTATGGCTTTGCATCCAGCTTCCAATCACCCTGTATAGTTTATAAAAAAAATACTTAACCCTTATTTGAATCACATGCATATTCCCTATTGTGTGCGCTTACTTGAATGAGGTTCAAAGCGAACTTTACAGAAAAGCACTTTTAAATTGAACAAAATCTTTATCAAAATCGTTTTGGTAGTTTATCATCGTAGTCGTCTTCTCTAATTTTTATTCTAAGCTTCGTAAGAAAGTTCCATAGAATTACATACATATGCTAAGCTGAGATTTCACAAATAATATTATTCACATATCTACAGCACAGAATTTAACACGCCCCATTGCGCCTACCATCGTTAATTGGGCGCTGCTCCAATTCCAGCCTACACCACAGTAGCTAGTTATCGATTATACATACTAATATTTACTACTGTCATCTGGTTCGTAGATATCGTTATTCCGCTTGGCGATAGAGTGGGAATTGTAATTTCACAGCATTAGAGAATACGGCATGATACATTTTGAGTTCCAATTTTCGTTTTTTGCCACCGACTTCCGAAGTTAAAATTATTTTTCACTTTTTTAGGGGTAAAACGGGACCCTATTACTAAGGCTACCCTGTCCCTCTGTCTGTATGTCTGTCTGTCTTTCTGTCTGTCTGTCAGTCTGTCTGTCCGTCACCAGGCTGTAGCTCATGAACCGTGATAATTAGACAGTTGAAATTTTCACAGATGATGTATTTCTGTTGCCGCTAAAACAAAAAAATACTAAAAAACAGAATAAAATCGAAGGGGTATCTAATTTGGGGGGGGGGGGTATATTTTGGTGGGGTTATACAACAAACGTGTTTTTTTTGCCGTTTCTATAGATAATGGTATTTACACTTCGTGCGCGAGTCCGACTCGCACTTGGTCGGTTTTTAAATGATAAATGATAAATTATTTTTATTTCTGTAAGTAGGTTTGTACAAACACTTTTACACGTCAATCACATTTTTAAAACTAGATGAGGTCGGCGTTTCCTATCTGACTACTCTGAGAAGAAAGGCCGAAACAATCTCAGAGGTCACAGTCTCTTTAAAAGTCCAGACATAATCTTGGTCAGATCATGTGAAGACCATGTAGTTTGGTGTCTGAAATGGACTTTTGAGGAAAGAACCACACAGATTGAGTGGACCTGTCCACTTTTATTTTTATTCAGTCAACATCTCTATCAACTGAATCATCTCCTTCAGTTTCGGGTCAAAGATGAACTGCCGAGCTGTCAATATATTTTATATACAAAGTAGAATTTGTAAATAAGGTTTAAAGCAATAAACGAGGCGTGTGTCAGCAAATACGCTGCCGCTAAACGTAATACACAACGTTTGGTATAAGTTTTGAACTTTTTGTTCCATATTTACTACTGGTAAAATCCACCCGGTATCGTATTACCCAGTTACTGGGTTGTGGAAGTCAGATAGGCAGTCGGTCCATGTAAAATACTGGTACCTATTCAGCTGCACCTGGTCAGACTGGAAGCTGACCCCCACATAGTTGGGAAAAGGCTTGGCAGATTCATTTACTACTAGTACTGTGGCACTCGGTAGAGAAGCTCGTGGCTAAGTAATAACAGCCGCACGGGTCGATCCTTCGGGTTAAGCTTTGCTTGCCGAGGTTGGTCCGTGGATGGGTGACCATCCCTACATTTATACCAAGACCCCTGTGTCTCGAAACCACGTTAAGCCGTTAGCCCCGGCTGTCATTTATAGATTTTTTTACAGTCGTTACGGGTAATCAAAAGTCCAAAAGTCTCACAACCAGTCTTGCCAACCTAATTACTGGGTATCAGCGTTATCCAGTAACTGGGTTGTGAATGTCAGATAGGCAGTCGCTCCATACTGGTATTCAGCTGCATCCAGTTAGACTGAAAGCATACCCCAACGTAGTTGGGAAAAGGCTAGGAAGATGATGATAAGATAATAAACACTTTTGCGATATCATAATAATTATAGATTGCTTTGTTTACAAGGTTTACAGACCAGCATAATCATCACCTGCCTAGCCTTTTCGTAACTATATTGAGGTTGGCTTTCAGTCTAACCAGATGCGGCTGAATACCAATGTTTTACGTAGAGCGACTGTCTATCAGACTTCCACAACCCAGTTAGTGGGTATTACGATATCCCTTGGTAAAACTGGTTGTCAGACTTTCGGGCTTCTAACAACCCGTAATGAGTGTCAAGGATCTACAAATGACAGCTGGGACCAACGGCTTTACGAGCCAAGGAAACAAAACAGTATAAAACCTGCAGTAAAATGTGGTGTACTCTGCAATGGTTGGTGTAATGGTTCCGTAGTTAATCATTTATCATTTTATTTATTGAAACCACAATCTTCTCTGTATATGTACATAAAACTTGCATGTTTCTTCAGATTCCAAACCGCTTTTGTGTGTTTAGCAATGGTTTGTAATAACAGTATTTGACTTTATTATTTTTAAAGTCGGTTCAAAGGATTTCGTTTATACAGCGTGTAACAAAAACCCCGTCCGATCCGTGAGGATGTTGTTGAAAATAAGTTGAGAGTTTGTGGTTTTTTTTTGTTGAAGAAAGAAAAAAGAATCGCCGATTTGTTTTGAGGGGTACTAACATGGGGCGTAAGTGGCAGGCGTTTAGCAGGTATCTTCAAGTCATAACTTATGACCTATGTAGAAAATTTGCTAATATATAATGAGTGACTTCGCCCGCGTGGTATGTCGATAAAAAGTAGCCTATGTCCTTCCACGGGATGCCATCGATCTCCTAGCCAAATTTTATCGAAATCCGTTCAGTGGTTCAGGCGTGGAAAGGTAACATACAGACAAACAGACAGAGTTACTTTCTAATTTATAATATTAGTATGGGTTAGTGTACTGTGTATTTTGATACCATAAACGTCTATTTTAAATGGTAATAACTTTCTTATTTTCACAAAAAAATATTTTTGAAGACTTTTTTGTTGTTATTGCAGAATCTAGGACCTTATAACCTTTTTATATACCTTATGACCTTTTTATATAGAATTTAGGATCTCCTTTTGGACCGGACAGGGTTTTTATTATTACTGTATATTTTTGTACTAGCTGCTGCCCGTGGCTGCGTTCATGTGGACCTTTATTATTTATGCAAAAATAAAAGTAGCCTAAGTTACTCCTTATAACATCAGCTATTTGCCGTCAAAGTCCTGTCAAAATCGGTCCAGCTGTTTCGGAGATTAGCCGGAACAAACAGACAGACAGACGATACCCATCAGGTCTATGGAGTTTCGCTAGCTAATTTAATTAGACCCTGTTTAAATCCTAACTTTATATTTATATTTTATATTATCCTAATATTAACTAATATTATAAATGCGAAAGTGAGTTCGTTTGTTACGCTTTCACGTTAAAACGGCTGAACGGATTTGGATGAAATTTGGCACATGGGGACCATGACTTGGAATAGGACATAGTATACTTTTTATCCCGATATTTCCACGGGATCAAAACTTATGCGGGTGAAACCCCGAGGCGCAGCTAGTTTGATATGTATGGTTCCGATCAAAGCACCCCATTTTATGTAAATACTGTATTGTTCTTTAGATCAACCGTTCCTAGTATTCCTAATTAAACTGTCAAAAACTCAGTAACACAACCCGACATTATCTCATAACTTGCACCTCACTGTTAATATAGTCGGTGTTAAGCGGCGCGACATCTGTCGGTGACGTACTTAACTCACAAACAACCCGGAGACCTAAAATGGCCACTTTGGCATAATAGGATAATACTGTGAATTATCGTAAGATATCACAAACTGACAATTCATATTAGGCAATTCATCTGTTTGACAGTTTTGTATGGAGATTCGTAAAATGATCTACAAATTTTGAATTGCTTTATTGAAGTTTAATGTAGAATTAAAATTAATTGATTTTAATTACGGTCATTTTATTAATAACTAGCTTCGCCCGCGGCTTCGCCAGCGTGATATGTCGGTAAAAACTACCGTATGTCCTTCCCCAGGATACCATCTATCTCCTTGCCAAATTTTATCAAAATTCGTTCAGTGTTTTAGGCTTGAAAAGGTAACATACAGGCCGACAGACGGACAGATATACAGACAGACAGACATAATTACTTTCGAATTAATA
Organism: Lithophane leautieri; assembly: GCA_949152455.1. NCBI lineage: Eukaryota > Metazoa > Arthropoda > Insecta > Lepidoptera > Noctuidae > Lithophane > Lithophane leautieri. Next base: position 5,200,744 of record OX424486.1, read on the forward strand.
ATATTAGAATGGAAGTATGGATTACGTCATTTTCATGTAGCAATAATTACATCAAAATAATATGATTCGAATATGAGTTGAATTGGGTACATAATATATGATTCAGCTAACATGTGTCACCATTTTGTGTCAAATTAGAGGAATTGCTAATGATCTGCTAGGAATTCAGGAAATGAATTGCTTAGAGGAATTGCTAATGTGGCCGTTTTAAGCCCCCTGGTGTCGCTTGCCTTGTGAAGCATGAGTTTAGAAGTACGATAAATTAGGTGGTTGTTCTGTCTTTGTCTAGTGGATATAGTTTGTATTAAAATCTCAATAAGTCGGGAATTCCCGTCGACTACTCTATCTTTGTACTGATCATGGACAGGCTAGCTGTTTCTAGAAGTTATTTACATCTATACTTTTGGCAGACAGAGCTCGTGGCTAAGTAATAACAGCCGCACGGGTCGATTCATCAGGTTAAGCTACGCTTGCCGGGGTTGGTCCGTGGATGGGTGACCATCTTTACATATCGAGACTCCTCCGTGCTTCGGAAAGTACGTTAAACCGTTGGTCCCGGCTGTCATTTATGGATCTTTGACAGTCGTTACGGGTCGTCAGAAGCCCGAAAGTTTGACAACCAGTCTTGCCAAGGGTATCGTATTACCCAGTAACTGGGTTGTGGAGGTCAGATAGGCAGTCGCTCTATGTAAAATACTGGTATTCAGCTGCATCCGGTTAGACTGGAAGCTGACTCCAACATGGTTGGGAAATGGCGGGCAGATGATGAGGCAGATGATGAAATACGAGGGTAGACGCGCTTGTTAACTCTTATCCAGTACATATTGCTCATCATCTGCCTAGCCTTTTCCCAACTATGTTGGGGTCGGCTTCCAGTCTAACTGGATGCAGCTGAATACCAGTATTTTACATGGAGCGACTGCCTATCTGACCTCCACAACCCAGTATCTGGGTAATACGATACCCCTTGGTAAGACTGGTTGTCAAGTAAATATTGCTACTCTACTGACAACTTGCCACGTTCCCCTCCCCACTTCACTGAAGAATACTGGCGTGATGTAATATTACAATTCCCACATATTCTGACACGATTCCAAGAACAGTTGAACATGCTAATTGCCTTCCCAGTATAATGTGTGGGTAATATTGAATTATACAAGTCTGAGTGTCATGTAGGCTCCTAATGGAGTGTTCTACGGAATATGGAAGTTATGTAACTGAGTAGTGGAACAAAGGCCGTCAGAATTATTGTGTTTTGTTTCTTTGAGTAGTCTTGCGTTGTCGCGGCATTTGACTGTGAAAGCTCGACGATTAGACGTAACGACAGGCTTTTTTTTACCCGACTACGGCGAAGAAAAAAGGAGGGTTATGATTTTGACCGGTATGTATGTATGTATGTGTGTTCATCTGTTCCCTCCTATCTTCTAAAGCACTCATCACAATTTAACAAATCAGGTATCGTTGGAAGCGTCTTGATCGTCCGCTGGTTATAGGCTATGTGCCGTCACATTAAATGGCACACGTAAAAATGGCGCACTCTAGAGGACATAAAGTCAGGAACTAAAAAAATCGGTCACGGCTGTCATTTGTGGATCTTTGACAATCGTTACGGGTCGTCAGAAGCCCGAAAGTCTGACAACCAGTCTTACCAATTGGTACCAGTTACCCAGTTATTGGGTTGTGGAGTCACTCCATGTAAAATACTGGTATTCAGCTGCATTCGGTTAGACTGGAAGCCGGAATACCAGTATTTTACATAAAGCAACTGCCTATCTGACGACCTCCACAACCCAGTAACTGGGTAATACGATACCCCTTAGTAAGACTGGTTGACAGACTTTCGGGCTTCTGACAACCCGTAACGACTGTCAAAGATCCACAAATGACAGCCGGGACCAACAGCTTAACGTGCTTTCCGAGGCACGGAGGAGTCTCGGTTTGTAAAGATGGTCACCCATCCACGGACCAACCCCGGCAAGCTTAGCTTAACCTGAGGGATCGACCCGTGCGGCTGTTATTACTTAGCCACGAGCTCCTCAGTATATTGCATAATACATTATCAATTTAAGTCTAAATCGGTTTCAAACAGATTGCTAATACAATGGTTCTAAAGTTCGAAAAAAAAATCTGCTCAACAACGTAAATACCGCAATGAATGCTGTTGAACTGTCAAAATGAAACGGATTTGTCTTAATTTGATTGTAATTTTGTTTTAATTTTATTTTCATTTAATTTTATTAGTAACTTGCTAATGCCCATGGCTTCGCCCGCGTGGATGACGGTTATTATATATACTAAAACCTTACTCGAGAACCACTCTATCCATTGGTGAAAACAGAATGAAAATCGGTGTAGTAGTTTTTGAGTTTATCGCGAACAGGACGACAGACAGACGCGGCGGAGGACTTTGTTTTATAATATGGAAAGATTATATGCCTATTCTATGACTCTATGCTACTCGAAATAAATGATTTGAATTTTTGAATATGAATTTAATCATTTCCGCGCGCGGTACACCCGCGTACCAAAAACCATTGTAGTTAATTAGAATGTCCTTGAAGAATTAACTAACCAATCAAAGAACTGAAATTTTTGGAAAACTACTTTTAAGTTTCAAACTCCTCTCCATACAAAACTGTATCATGTACCTATGTATATCTATGGTATATGGTAGGCACCTGACTTCATATCTGTTACGTATCTCCATCACGATGTAACTAGATTAGCGACTGACAGATACGGGTTGGATCGCGCGGTTGAGTATGATTTAGCTATAGAGTGAGTCAAAACACTGTCTGTTTATCGCCACATAAGTAGCTTTGAAATAGATTCATTCAGTACAAGACTTAGTGTTATTGAGCTAGCGTGTTGCGATGATTACCACAATAAAAGATGTTGACTTAAATATTTTTTTATCCATCTGCTATATTTTTAAATAATATTGGACTTATTAGGTAGCTCTTTTTTTATGTAATTAAGAAAATACGGCAATAAATTGAGTTAAAATGTGGCATGACGTCACTTGTTGGTAGATTTTATACTGACTTGTGACGTAGCGAGCTCCCACTTCCCACCTTTAATGCATTTTATCTAAATCTTGTCATAATAATTTGATAAAGCAAAAATACGTGTCTAATAGTCTTATTATCTGAGTACCGGACTAAATAGTATTTTTTTACCCAGTCAACCTCCCTAATAAACAGACGATGAGTATGCTTATATTGACAAAAAAAGCATTATCTGTAAGTAGATAAATGAGATAGATAGGGGGGGGGGGGGCGTAGTAGGTAGGTGTAGATAAGTGAGATTACCTATTGTTCGCCACGCATGGCTGTTTTTTAAGTGGGCTAATACAGAAGAGTGATTTATTACACAATGAAGGCTATTGGATTCGCTTTTTAGGCACCACGTGACTTTGGGCATAAATGATAAATTATTTTTATTTCTGTAAGTAGGTTTGTACAAACACTTTTACACGTCAATCACACTTTTAAAACGGATTGTGGAATGAGGTCGGCGTTTCCTATCTGACTACTCTGAGAAGAAAGGCCGAAACAAACACAGAGGTCACAGTCTCTTTTAAAGTCCAGACATAATCTTGGTCAGATCATGTGAAGACCATGTAGATTGGTGTCTGAAATAGACTTTTGAGGAAAGAACCACACAGATTGAGTGGACCTGTCCAGTCAGTGCAAGCATTTGTCAGTAATCGTGCAGCTCAACTCCAAATTTAAGGAGCTCAACGACTCGAAGAAGAGACTCGACATATGAAGAGGCCTTTGCCCAGCAGTGGGACAAATTACAGGTTCGGTAGTATTTTATATCTAGAGTTCTTTTACTCTAAGGGCTGATTTAACCAAAGCCAGATAGGGTATCTTTTATTTGGGGAATAAAATTGACGTTTGACAGTTTTTGTATAGAAAATCTGTCAAAAAATTGATATTTATTCGTTAGATTATACATAAATTAGGGATACAAGTTTAGTCAAATTCGCCTTAATTTAGTCAGTGCAACAGCTTTAAAGTACTATCAATTACGTACATCGACACTTCATAGCTTGTCACATGAATACTCAAACGTTCTGTGTTCTATACATATGTCTGGACATGGTTTTTCACTTACAGCCGAGCGAAGCTTCAGGCAATACTAATAGGCAATGATTTGAACGCCGTTTCAGCCTTTAGCAGTGCTGTAAATGTCGATTTTTATCAATACAATGTATTGTGAAAATGCTAACTAATATTATAAATGCGAAAGTGAGTTTGTTTGTTACGCTTTCACGCTAAAACGGCTGAACGGATTTAGATTAATTTTGGCACATGGGTAGACCATGACCTGGAATAGGACACTGGATACTTTTATCCCGATATTCCAACGGGATCGAGATTTACGCGGGTAAAACCGCGGGACGCAGCTAGTTATTTATAATATGGTAAATTGATTACCAAAATACCAACTTTAATTCTCCGTTTATTTAAATCAGAACTGTCATTCTTTAATAGTTTTTTGAAACTTGACAATAACAGAGAATCCTACTAATATTATAAATGTAAAAGTTGGTGTGTTTGGATGTTTGTTACTCAATCACGCCAAACGGCTGAATGGATTTGGAAAACAGATAGTTTATAACCTGGATTAACACATAGGATACTTTTTATCCCGATATTCCGACGGGAACGAGACTTACGCGGGTAAAACCGCGGGGCGCAGCTAGTGAATAATATTTGATGTACTGTGTAAGCAATTATTTATATTTTTCATAATAATTAAAGAAAGGACATTGGGAAGAGACGTCCCCCCCACCCTCCAACAAACAAATAAGTGTAATTCGAAGCGTCTGGTCTGATGGGTTAGATATTTTTTACTATGACCACATTCTTCATGACTTTACAAGGAAAAACGCAACACATTAAACCAAAAGATAAACTCAGAAAAAAGTTCGACATAAAGTTCACGTCACTTTCAGAAATCTAAAAAAACATGACCCAGAAAGCCCTTCTTTCAAATAAACCCCCATTAAAAGGGTCTCTATTCAAAAGAAAAATACACCATTCCATCATGACCAGTCGAAAACTCTAAAGAAACATTACAACACCATAATATTTTACTTCAAAGAAAACGGCCGATATAGGCGTAAGGAAAATACCATGACAAAGTGGGCTGGCCTTGGTATTTAATGGTATCTATAAAGCTATGGAGTTTTGTAGACCACAGAGGGACTAGACAAGTGACAATCGCTTCAAAAGCGTTTCGTATTTCTAAAACAACTTTCAACAGGACTGACATGAACTTTTCAATAGCTTATGTCAGTCCTATACATTTTTGCCTTTTCTATCATCGTTATCACTGATAGAATGTCACTTTATCTAGGCTCTCAGAGCAGTGAGACGCCTCTGCAGCCGCTGACACGGCATTGTCAACACTTTCTATACAAACCAAGCATGTCACCGTTTACTTGAACCACGTTATAAATCAACTCGGTTTATCGCAGTCTACTGCTGGACATAGACCTCTCCCAGCAGATATACAATCAGAGAGAGATAAACAATCATTATCTGTCATTTTGTCTATTCTTCCGTCGACAAAACCCGTTCTTCCGTGATCATGCTACGCGTGCAGGCTTCGCCACAACACCCTGTCCTCCACCTCAGTCGGTCCATCTAGTTGGTGCCAAACTACGCTTGCTTATACACGGTCTCCACTTTAGGACTCGTCTGCTGCCAACGGCCATCGATCCTTCGACAAAAATGGCCAGCTCATTGCCACTTCAGCTCACTTACTCTGCAAGCTATGTCAATATGTTTGTGGCGGCATCTACACCACCACCACACACCGCCACATGTGAACTACGCATCAAAGACATGACGTCTCACAAAATTCTGCATCGCGCAATTAGAGTTTACCGCGCAAAAGACATATACAAGACTCCAACATCAATCGTTGGGCAGTTTCCCGCCAGACACAACACCCGTCTGGTCGGAGGATCCTCCCTTTTCTATAGAGGATGAGTGAACTTTACACCCTGTTCCTCATAACCATAAAAAAAAAAACAATATAATAATAAGTAATAGAATCCGGAATGAGGTAATCCGTATCACAGAATAAGCAATTAAGCAAGCTGAAGTGGCAATGGGCCGGTCATATTAGCTGTAGAAGCGATGACCGTTGGGGTAGCCGCTGACGGCTTTGAAGGCGTTCCGAATTTTATATGTAAGTACTGATATCGCGCTGCCGGCGTGGCGATACGATTCCTTGCTCTGTGATAGTTACAAAGGGGGTTTATTAGGTTGTGGACCATTAGATTGTGATTAATATTCGTCATGTCAACTAGAATTTTAGTGCAGAAATGAAAGGTAAAATTTTAGTTGGTAGGTAAATATAAAAAGACAATCTTTGACAGTCGTAACGGGTAGTCAGAAGCCCGAAATTCTGACAACCAGTCTTACCAAGGGGTATCGTGTTACTCAGTAACTGGGTTGTGGAGGTCAGATAGGCAGTCGCTCCATGTAAAATACTGTTATTCATCTGCATCCGATTAGACTGGAAGTCGAACCCAACATAGTTGGGAAAAGGCTAGGCAGATAAATTAATTCTCGACAAATAATCTGTAACGACAGTCAAAGATCTACAAATGACACGTAACGACTGTCAAAGATCGACAAATGATACGTAATGACTGTCAAAGATCTACAAATGACACGTAACGACTGTTAAATATCTACAAATGACACGTAACGGCTGTCAAAGATCTACAAATGACGGCCGGGACCCACGGCTTAACGTGCTTTCCGAGGCACGGAGCGGTGGTATGTAAAGATGGTCACCCATCCACGGACCAACTGCGGCAAGCGTAGCTTAACCTTAACCGACCCGTACTGCTGTTATTACTTAGCCACAGCAAGCCCCTCATTTACCTAGAATTATATTACGATATTCAAATTGTTATGCAAATCTATAATAATTCTATTTATTCGAGATTTACATAGTGATGTCTAAATTGCAATTTATTCCTGTCATCTACTATGATTAGGTACCTATTTTGTTATGAAATTATATCCAATTAAGTATTTCAAGGTTTTAGATTGTAATCCCCTTTAGTTTGGGTATTAAATCTGGTTATATTCATTTGTATTTATTAGGGCCTGAACTGGTAGCGTGAATGGATTTGACTATAACCATTAATTTATTCAAAATTAATAAGATACCTACTTATCCTAATGTTGAAACAAGGCGATGGCGAATAATGAAAATTATTAATTTAAAAAACCCATTGAAGTGCGAAATTAAACAATTATTATTACTTTCTAGAATGTGTCGTTGGTCGTTGATAAAATAATTATGCTCTTTTTTTCTACAACCTTTTTCAGTATGTCTGAAAGCGCCATCTATTAAACTCAACTGTGACTTATCTACTGTCAACTTTCTCTGCGTTCAATTTTCATAGTAGTTCTATACTTTGAGGATAGATGGCAGTATTTTCAAAATTCTTGTAGCAGTTTTGTGGTGCAGAATTCAGGATATTTTAAAATTTTATTATTTATTTGCACTCGGAGCGTTACTATTTCTAAAAACATAATTTCAACCGTTACTTTCTTTTTGTTACCAGGACTGACCAGTCTTCCTCCGATGGAGGTAGAGAGAAGAACACAAGCAGGCTGAATGGTTTCCTCAACCTAAAGACACCCCTGATCAGCACAAAGACTCTTGGGTAAGTTTAGAACTAAATAATAATAATTATTATAATAAGAATTTCCACGTAAACAATGTCTTCCACTTCTTTGTTGATTCCTTTTGAAGATGACTGCAAAGAAGAACCATTATTTCTTAATAGTTTTGCGATTAACATTTTGATGATAAACCTAAACTGATGCTTAGTAATCTTCTTTTTTTACAAATGTTACTACAAAGCCGGCCATACAAGAAACTTTCTGTTCTTACGTTGAGCGCTATCTAGGTTTAAAAAGTGAAACGAACTCAGAAGCTTGGTTCCGAATTAGTTTGCGCAGTAAATCATAGATGGCGTGTTACTGGCTGGTTTTGAAATAACCCCAACACGTCTTCGGTTGCCATCAAAACCTTTGTAAGCTAAATAGGAAATTATTTGCTTATTCAGCACGATTTGATTTAATCGGATATTTGACTGGAAAAACAAATTCAACCTTCGGTGTCGAATCGTAGATAATTATGTCTGTTTTAGGTACCTACTCGCCTTTTATGGTCGTAAATACAGACATTCGTTACGTAACATTAGCCTCGTAACTTTTATATCCAAAAGTTTAGGTGGGTCGGTACGTACCTCCATTTTACTTACGTACCTTCCTGGATGTACTGTGAAATGTAGGTATATTTATATAAATCACATTTTTTTTCAGGAAAGGATTAAAATCAATTAAATAATTACAATTAAAAATTGTATTTAAATAGTAGTTATTGACTTATTATGCCTTCTTTTTCACGCATCGACGTTCAGGGAACTTATAAGGTAATTTCTGTAAGTCTTGTGGCCCTAAACCTAGACCTCAATTAAAAACTAACCCGTTTAAAACCCGCACTACCGAACCTAAACAAAATTTAAAATCAAAATTTATGATTCTATTTAAAATACTAGCCTGTATTTCAAACAATAAAATCTTTTTTCAAATATTTAAACCTATCGAAATCAGCCAATCACATCACGCATCCTCGGACGCCATGTTGTGATGTCATCATTTAGAATTACAACATATAAAATACCCTCAGAAGACCTTTCTCAACTCCCCAAAGGACCGATCCTAATAAAACTGGAAATTGGAAACTTATTACCCATTTTATTACATTACCCTTTTTTATTTGACCAGTCCGATTATAAAATGGATTATATTGAAGTACCTACATTTGTACGTCGTTTGATTTATATACCGTAGCGTCATAGTTATTTTTTTTTTGCTTGTGGCTACGAACGCGTAGATAGTTGCTGTGATAAATAACAGCATGAATTAATCGATCCATAAATAATTCCGATTTTAGTTTCCTAAAAATACTAATCGATCGTCTTTTTATAATGTATGCTTAGCATGACCACAATAGAAACATGTTTTGTCGACGGAAGAATAGACAAAATGACAGAAAAACAATTACAATCTGTAATTTTTCTATTCTTCCGTCGACAAAACACGTTTCTATGGTTGTCATGCTACGCATACTGATCGTCTTATTGTGTGTGTGTGTGTGTGCTAAAGTCAAAGCTAAATCATTTATTCCAATTAGGAACATAAAAGGCACGTTTGAACATCAAATTTTAGAAGACAAGAAAATGGAAGTGATTCTAGTCACACCAACCAAAAGGTAATTTTGTATGCAGAAGTATGGGCAAGAAACTCCATAGTTACTCTTTTTAAATGTTTTACAATATTTTGTATACCTACACTACGTATAAATATAAGTAAGTAACTTATGAGGAGCTGCGGCTAAGTAATAACAGCCGCACGAGTCGCCGACACAGATTAAGCTATGCTAGCTGGGCTTGGTCCGTGGATGGGTGACCATCTTTACATACCGAGACTCCTCCGTGCCTCGGAAAGCACGTTAAGCCGTTGGTCCCGGCTGTCATTCGTGGATCTTTGACAGTCGTTACAGGTCGTCAGAAGCCTGAAAGTCTGACAACCAGTCTTACCAAGGGGTATCGTGTTTCCCAGTAACTGGGTTGTGGAGGTCAGAAAGGCAGTCGCTCCATATAAAATACTGGTATTCAACTGCACCCGGTTAGACTGGAAGCTGACCCCAACATATGTGGGAAAAGGCTAGGCAGATTGATTAATTATAAGTATGTGAAGACGAGGGATTGGATGTACATACACATAAACGTACCTACCTATCACGACAGAAATCGACTCTGTCGTAGACCGCCGCAAAATCCTAGTCTACCATCACGGAACTATGTTGCCAGCAATTTACCACATCTTCTCAGTTGAGGGAGCATCGTCAACAATCAAATACAGTATGTAACTATCTTACGGGCGTTTATATTCTGGCGTATCGGTGCGAACTGAATAAGATAGCTTACTCTGTTGTAAAAATATTGGCTAGTCAGCAAAGTGACTGTACTGAGGGGTGTCGTGCACTAGATGGCGACGACCATTGGTTCTAGCGACCAGGCGGGCTAAAACAGCCACATTACCTAGCAATTCCTCTAAAAGCAATTCATTTCCTGAATTCCCGGCTGGCATTAGCAATTCCTCTAATTTGACACAAAAGCAATTCATAATTTGTGGACCATTTTACGAATCTCCATAGAAAACTGTCACACAGATGAATTATTTCGTAATATGAATTGCACGTAGATCACAATTATTATGAATTGTCAGTTTGTGACATTTTACGATGATTCATAATATTTTCTTATTATGATTCTGCCAAAGAGGCTATTTTAAGCCCCCCAGGTTAACTTCTATAGAAACCGATACGAATCGCGCACTTGGTCGCAACGGCCATCTAGCCGACCTAGTGCGCGATTCGTATAAGTTTTTATAGTTTACCTTATCGCTTGGACTGGTCATAGTCTTGGCCGTCTGTCTAGACCACGAGATCCAGTGTGCGTTGGACGGAAAGATAACGATTTTTTTTTTCTTTGGCTACTGGGCCTATGTCGACTATTCAGCCAGCGTTTTATTGTTCAGCTAATTGGCAACCAAATAAATTGTTCGTAAATTCAAATCACAACTGTCATTTTTTATGACAGTTGGCAGTCTAGACAGTAGCAAGAAATTGCTAACGCAGCAAATTGGCGTGGTGTGTTTATCCGTTGAACAATTCATTTTCTTTGACCGTACATTTAAGTATTGCCAGCCGCTGAGGCTATTTCAATGCCTTGGGCGTAAGGGATGTCGAATGGGTAAAAAAAAAAATATAAATTTAGTACGTCAGTCAAATGATAAAAAAATATTAGACACGTATTTTTTGCTTTATCATAATTATTACAAAAAAAAAAAAGGCCAAGTGCGAGTCAGACTCGCGCACGAAGGGTTCCGTACCATTATCTATAAAAACGAGCAAAAAAATCATGTTCGTTGTGGCCCCTTAAATATTTGTTTTGTTCAGTTTTTTTGTATTTGTTGTGAAACAGAAATAGATCTGTGAAAATTTCAACTGTCTAAGTATCACGGTTCATGAGATACAGCCTGTTGATAGACGGATAGACAGACAGACAGACAGTCGGACGGACGGACAGCGGAGTCTTAGTAATAGGGCAAAAATGATTTATATAAAACACATTAAAGTTGGGGTGTGGGGGCTCGCTACGTCACAAGTCAGTATAAAATCTACTGACCAGAGACGTTATGCCACATTTTAACTCAATGAATTGCTGTAACTTTTTGATTACATAAAAAAAGAAAAAATACTTGTCCAATATTTTTTAATAATCTATGTACATGACGGAAGAAAAAAATTAAGTCAACATCCCTATTGTTAAATGAGCTTATTCTTTTGGGCATATTTCTTGGAGATACAATAAACTAGCCAATAGTATGTCAATGCGCTCCTGGATATACCTCTTCCAAAGTTGTAACACAACACCTGGTTTCCCACCTTCCGCATCCAGTCTGTCCCAGCCACCTTTTAAAGTAATCGGTCCCTCGAGTCGTTGTGAAGTTTTTCGATTCGCGGTCTCCACTCAAAAGCGCAACCCTTCCCAAAGCGTTTCGAGTTTCGGCAGTTGTCCCACCGGGACAAAGCGACTAACTATCGGCTATTTGCTCGCTCAAGGAACTTACAATAGATATATATACATTCCGTGTAAACAAAAGAGATGGATATATTGATAGTTGATCGCTGACTGGTCACACCGCCAACGAGTACTCGCTCCACTAGTTTGTCTGAGCGACAAGAGCTATCAAAGATAATACTCGCTCAGCGATACTTGCTCAGCGATGTTCGCTTGGTGGTCAGAACTCACCACCAGCGGTCAAGCGAGTGGTGCGAGTAACCACCCGACGCACTCGGAAACTCGCTGATAGCCTAGCGACAAAACTAACTACACACTCGCTACTCGCTGCTTACCAACTCGTCTCCAGTTGCTAGCTATACTCGCTACTCGATAATCGCCGGCTGTGGGACAACTGCCTTCAACGGGATTGACAAAATATTCGGTAGCTTATGTCCCATACATTTTTGATACTTCCGTCATAGTCTCCGACGGACAAGAAGCCTCTTGTCCGTCGCGCCCGCGCAGACCCTTTGCGCACATGTGTCGGGGATTTGAAATTATAACGACGAGGTCTAAAAATGTTTCAGTTTTCAAATTAGATTCTTTACCACACTGTGTGCAGTAAAGTCTAAAATGACACATTACCATAATGACATTTATCAAAGAAAATAAGTTTGAATTAAAATATTTATGAATTATATATATGTGTGCATGCAATTATAAGCCTTAATGTGGTAAACATTCTCAGACCATGACCGTACATAACGATACACTATTATTGTCGCGTGATACCCCATAGGTATGCACCTATGGGGTATTTTGTTGCACATGAGTGCAACGCATTTTTCTTTCTTCCGTTCTTTATGTGACTTTTCGGGCGTTTCACCGATGCACCTATGGGGTATCAGGCAACATTGACTATGTAGACCTTATGGACTTGTCTGCTCCACTGGCCATCTGGCTATGGCCAGCCCACTGCCACTTCACAGGTTGCTTACTCTGCAAGCAATATCGGTTACTCCAATTTCTTTCCGGATAACTTCATCCCATGTTGATACGAGAGAAGGAAAATACGATATTATCATGGTTACACTTTAAAAGGACGTGTATCCATGCCTTCATAACGTAACACGCTGTATGTAGGTATAAAATATTTCCGTGGAATATGTTAGAGGTAACGCGCGACATGGGAGCTAAATTGAGGGTAGGCACGGTTCAGTACTTTTGGGTGAGGATTTGTTGATAAGCGGTAGCGGGTTAGCATATTCAGTCTATCATTTTCCCACTGCTGGGACACAGGCCAAAGGCCAAAGGCAAAGAGAGGATTCTTTGCGAGGAATTGGGCCGTAATCCACCACGCGGGCCCAGTGCGGTGTGATAGTTGTCACATTGTCTTTTTTTTGGTTTTAGGACATGCTTTCGCCGTTTTGAGTAAATCTGTGTTGAAATAATTTATACACTAAAGAAACTACGACCCAAAACTCGTAAGTCGCGGCAATTACAATTGGGCCACCACTGCTGGCACGGATTAAAATCTTGTAAAATGAAAACATTTATGTGTTTTCATGTGCCAACGAAATATTTCCTCAATAAAGAAAGGTATGAGAAAATTGATTACCTAAAAAAAAACGAAAATGTTGAAAGTCAGTTTTCATAAATTGCCCTATTGAATCTGGTTTACTAAGTTCTCAAAAGTAGTTAAGTTCTCTAAGTTCTGAAAAGGCTGCCAAACTTATGGGACTGGACAGGACACGTCTGCCACATGCCGGACAAACTGTGGGCCCTATTTGGGCACAGAACTGGTGCCCTGAGACAGTGAGACGGGGTCGCGGCAGACCTCGTAGGAGATGGCTGAACGAGCTCGATAGGTTCCAACAAAACTGGAAAGAGGAGGCGCGGGCTCGCGAAAGATGGAAGGAGTGGAGGGAGGTCTTTGCCCAGGAGTGGGACAGCGTAGGTTAGGAAAAAAAAAAAGATTTTCTAGGCTGGCTGTTTCATAATTTCGTGCCTACTTGTAATCACCTGTGGTAGGTGCTATTATGCTGAAGTTGAACGTAATGATTTACTCATAAGCAGCCAACATAGTTGGTTACCAGAACTGACTACGCTAAATCGGAAAAAAGAAAAATATTTTTTTTTACTTTTTTCGATTTTTATTATTTATTGTTATAGCGACAATAGAAATACACAATCTGTGTCTTACCTATTACGGTTCATGAGATACAGTCTGCTAGCAGACAGACGGACGGATTGAGGGACGAACAGCGGAGGGTTTGTAATATGGTCCGTTAGGCATCCTACGGGTACGGAATTCTAAAACGAAAGAAAGTAGTATGTTTATTTTATTATTTATGTACACACAGTAAAATAGAAAAAGATACGACATAATTATAATATGAGTACAAAGGTACTGCTTATTTCTTAAGAACTTTCTTCCAGCAAACTTGTGAAAGGAGAAATGAGAAAGAAATGTAGACAATAGTGTGTGAGAACAAGAAGAGAGATGTTTATTCGTTTTTAGGGTTCCGTAGTCAACAAGGAACCCTTATAGTTTCGTTCGTCTGTCTGTCTGTCCGTCCGTCTGTCCGCAGCTTAGCTCAGAGACTGTTGGTACTAGAAGGCTGTAATTTGGTATAAATCACGCCGATAAAGTGGTAAAAAATATTTTTTTTTGGGGTACCTCCCCTACACGTAAAGTGAGAATGGTTTTTTTTTTCTCATCAATCCCATGGTGTGGGGTATCGTTAGAAAGGTCGTTTAAAAGTAAGTTTGTGACAACCATTTTTGGATTCAGGGATACGTTTGCGAAATATTAAGCTTTATAGTGCAAATTTTTGTTAGAGTCAAGTGCCCCCCCCCCCCCCCCTGCCAGCTAAATAGTTGGTTTTGGATATGTGAAAAAATACACGGCAGTAGTGTATATAACGAAATTAAAAGGAAAACTATCACCGCTACGTAGGCTCCACAAGTTACCGAGTAATAATCGACCAACTTAAATTTGCAGTTGCAAAAACATGTTTTTCAACTACAATATTAAGTTTGTTGGATAAATTCATCCTAACTACGGAGCCCTTCATTGTGCGTGGTTCGAAATACGCTTGGCCGGTTTTTTTATTATTTTTATGTCGTGTTATTAACAACTGTTTAATAAGATACACATATTTTCCATTCCCGCTTCCGTCAGTCTCAATTCTCTACCTTACTGAAGGCCAAACAAATAAAAAGCAGAATTTATTTGGACCCAACATGTACTCTGTGATTGACAAGCGAGACCGCGAGATGATTCTATTTTCGCTCAGATTTATATTATTGCTAGCACTTCGCCCGTGACTTCGTCTGCTTGGATTTCAATTTTCCTATTCAAACACCTCATATTTCACACTTTTAGGGGTTGTTTGAAGTATGCCTGTTTTTCCTCAGTATTCAAGCATCATCATAATCATTTTAGCCATATTTTTTTTCTTTCGTGTCTTTATTGACTAACCTGGTGTCAGAGTTTTTATGCCGCCCATGGGCCTCCGAACTTGGCTTCACATGGCCGTCAAGAAATATCTGTCAAGCATGCCGGTTTCCTGCCAGGGTTGCGAGAAAGTCCGAAAGGGATACCGGTACCTTGGCAACAGGCAACTGAAGAAACACGGGTGGGTTTTAGTCAGTAAAAGTCTGACACGCCCTACTGCTCCACGGGAGAAGTAATTTGAAATAACCCACCCAAAAAAAAAAAGCATGCCAGTTTCCTCACGATGTTTTCCTTCACCGTTTTTGAAGCAAGTGTTACTTATATAAAACGCACATGAATCCGTAATGTCGTTAGCCTTAGGTTCAAACTCGAGACCTATGACTTGGCAGTCCGACGTTTACACAACTAGGCTATCACTGCCGAGTCCGGTAAAAGTTACAAACAGACAGACAAAAAAAAAATGTCGCCTTTACATGTATTTATCTTGTATTTCTTGCTTTGAGTAATATTTTTGGGCCTCCTGTTTACATTTTATGGTTTATTGCATTGGTTTGTTTATATTTGTATTTGGTTTGTTGAAGTATTGTGTTGTTTGCTGTGGAAATACATATAGCTTACCTAGCGGCCAAATGAGGTAAAAAATATAAGGAAGAGAGTTTGTTATTTTAGGGTTCCGTATCTTGAAAGAAAAATCCCATCAAAAACAGAAATGTAAAAATGGGAGCTAAGGTCAATATTAGGAATGCGTGGTTGTCGACTTTCGCCGACAGAAGAATTGAGATCTAAATGCTTAGTTCTATAATCCTGTTTATTTATAAGCACATAATAAAATAAATTTAAAACACAATTTCTTGTTTTTTCTGCTATAACAATGTTCCGTATATTGAAAGAAAAATAAAATAATCCTCACTTTAATTAATTCTTCCTTACATATTATAAAACAAAGTCCTCCGCCGCGTCTATCTGTCGTCCGGTACGCGATAAACTCAAAAACTACTGCACCAATTTTCATGCTGTTTTCACCAATGGATAGAGTGGTTCTCGAGTAAGGTTTTAGTATATAATAACCGACATCCACGCGGGCGAAGTCGCAGGCATCAGCTAGTAATATTATAAATGCGAAAGTGAGTTAGTTTGTTTGTAACGCTTTCACGCTAAAATGCGGATACGGATCTCTTCATTTAAACTACAGTCTACATCAAACTTAATACCTGGTAACTGTGACTCACCCTACTTTAACGTAGATCAAAAAAAAACTTTTTACAAAAAAAAAACAACCGACTTCCAAAAAAAAACACTAAAAACACAGTGGCAAAACACGAAAATTGAACACCAAAGACCCCGACTTCCGAAATTAAAGTTATTTTTCACTTTTTAGTTGTGGTACCTACCCTACACAAATTCGAATACCACTACCTGCTATGTAAATAACTGTAACATCGTCTACATAGACTAAGTGGGAATAGTACGTAATATGGAAGCCAACTCAAAAACTACGCTAGCAAATATGGGACCACCTCCGAAGCATGACCTAACAAACAAAAAAAGAATCAATAAAAATCAAATCACAAGCAGAGTAATCGCGTAACAAACACACAAAAAAAAGAACATACAGACGAATTGAGAACATCCTCCTTTTCGAAGTCGGTTAAAAAAGCAAAGAACGAGCTTGTTTCAGTCAAGTTAATTAGAACAGGTCTGAGAAGATTAATTACAAGAAAACGGACAAAAAAGTAGGTAGAGTAGTCGGCTACGAATTACAGGGTGTTTCTATTTTGGTTTGTTTACATTTTGTTTTACAATGAAGCAGGGTTTATATAACACAAAATTGTCTTTTTGCTATGCTCGCGGGGCTCATGGCTAAATATAACAGCCGCACGGATAATTCAAAGGTTAAGCTATGCTTGTCGCGGTCGGTTCGTGTATGGGTGACCATCCAGAAATAAAAAGTAGCCTATGTCCTTCCCCAGGATGCCATCTATCTCCTTGAAATTTTTGTGGTTTAGGCTTGAAAAGGTAACATACAGACAGACAGAGTTACTTTCGAATTTATAATAAAACTAGCTGAAGCCCTCGACTTCGCCCGCGTGGATGTCGGTTATTACATACTCGAGAACCAATTTGGTGAAAACAGCATGAAAATCGGTGCAGTAGTTTTTGAGTTTATCGCGTACAGGACGACAGACAGACGCGGCGGAGGACTTTGTTTTATAATATGTAAGGATAAGGATTAAGAGAGAGTACAACAAGAGAGCAGAGTGCAGTACAACAATGCATTAATGTGCAAAAGTTGTTTACTTACAATAATATAAGGTGCTATAAAAATATCTGCCACGGCTGCAATGGGAGACAGTATTGTTTATAGATTACAATAGTAAAGATAAATTATTGATCACTTGTCATGTGTGTGTTTTTTTTCATACAAAAAATATTTATTAATTGAAATATTGATTTTTATTGGCATAAAACCATCCCGTAGACTTAATAAGCTGTTGCCGCACCGCACCGAATTCAATTCGCGAAACGCCGGCGCCGTTCATACCCTGTTGCCATTCTTATCAAACAATGCCGCTGCGCGCCGGCCACTCGCTCGTTAAAGTGCAGCCCCGCGCGCGCACCTTCACCCGCACTACCCCGTTTGTCGCACGCGCCGCGCTAGTCGACCGCCCGGCCCGCCAGTCGCCCACCAGTCGCCCACCAGTCGCCCGCCCGTCCGCTCGGAAGTTAGTTTTAGCGGTCAGCGTCGGGAATATCGCGCGCGCTTTCTTTAAAAATGCCACCCAGACGACGGTATTCCAATCAAGAATAATATCTTGAAATGGTATTGTGCTACCGCGAGTGTAACTCCATAACTGCGCATGCAGTAAACTTATACCAGCAGAGGTTTGGTGTGCGAGTGAGTCATCATATTGCAATTCTTACACTAACTTGACAGTCCAAAGCCTGTTTTAAGTGTGATGGGAAGTTTATCATCTTATTTACGTCAGTTTTTTGGAAGAATGCGGTAGCTGGTAAGTAATTGCACTTTTAAAACACTTGTTTGCCTGCGTATTATTGCGTACTTAGTAGATTAGATAGTGACGAACTAGTCAGCTGATTTCAGTTTTCATTCATAGAACAGATGGAAAGAGATAGCAGTTGTTTAGATTGACGAAGCGACACATTGCGAGTAATTTGTGAACCGCGTTATGCAGAGTAGAGTCAATGTTTATTTAACTACTTTATTTTCTCAAATTGATTTAATTGTGCTGGGGTACGAAATTTCTTCAATATTGTAATCTTGAAACACAATACTACCTCCCATTAAACCCGTGGCAGATATTTTTATAGCACCTTATACAATTGGATCTTAATGTACACGTCTGTAGATAGTTACCCGGGAAAGATCTAACGCCTAAGGTACAGGCTCGGCCTAGTTTAGGTGTTAGTGGTCATTCGAATTGTGTTCAAATGCAGAATTGTACCTACTGTTTACGAAAATCATTTTTGTAAAATATTTTTGTGTCAATAAAGCTTTTTATTATTTTATTATTATTATTCAGGATGCTGATGGGGCTGCCGCGATAATGCAGTGCCTCTGGCATATTTGCCGACGCCCGCGTAGACAGCTTCGCTGCAGTCATGCGCAAGCGTTGCACTTCCGTCCTAACGCACATGCGAGCTCAAACTCAAACTCGAAGTATTTATTTCAATTAAACCATTTACAGGCACTTTTGAATTGTCAAAGAGTCTGTCAGTTAGTCAAAAACTTGAAGCTAGTTGCCCATTCAAATTCGTAGATCCTATGGAGAAGAATAACGGGCAAGAAAATCCAAGGACACTCTTTTAAAAATGTATATAGATATTACAAAATCCTGGGTACAGTATTCTTGGTGCTTCTATATGTAAGAACAATGTCAAACGAAAAATAATTCTAAATTTAAGATTAAAAATAAGCCCCGGCAGATAAGAGATGACCAGTCCCAACTGACGGCGCCCGTTCACGAACATGACACGTGGATTAGCACCATCCAGCTCAACCATTTTGTAGGGAACCGAATGATCCAACACACGCGCCACCATCAGCGAGACATTTAAGCTAGTACCAATAGCATCCTCAGTGTTTTGTCGGACCGGTGGGATTCTCCGATGCTTGAGCGTTAGATACGACAGCATTCAGTCAATTAAACACGCGCACGGGTATCAGAGTTTCCGATAGTGTCGTTTTATACTTATTTAGTTTGTTAAATCTGGTCTTGTCATTACTAACATTAGTTTCATAAGCATTTCCGTGTTACTAACAACTGTATGGATATATTTGAAAATCCGAAGTAAATCATCATCTGCCTAGCCTTTTCCCAATCATGTTGGGGTCGGCTTCCAGTCTAACCGGATGCAGCTGAATACCAGTATTTTACATGGAGCGACTGCCTATCTGACCTCCACAACCCAGTAACTGGGTAATACGATACCCCTTGGCAAGACTGGTTGTCAGACTTTCGGGCTTCTGACGACCCGTAACGACTGTCAAAGATCCACAAATGACAGCCGGGACCAACGGTTTAACGTGCTTTCCGAGGCACGGAGGAGTCTCGATATGTAAAGATGGTCACCCATCCACAGACCAACCCCGGCAAGCGTAGCTTAACCTGATGAATCGACCCGTGCGGCTGTTATTAATTAGCCGCGAGCTCCTCCGAAAATCCGAAATAAATGATTAATAATATTAATTAAGTATGGATTACATAGTTTGGATTTTCGTATGAATACTCGATTTTAATCGGACAAATCCAACAACTAAAAGTAAGTCCCAGCATAGAAATTCAAGTTCTTTCCAACCATAGTAACTTTGCTAACACTCCAAACTTGTTCAGACTACAAGCGAACTGTGCACTGCTCAGTCGGTAATCAGTTTAAATGCAGTTACGTCAGCTGCACAAGAACCGAAACTGCTATTTTGCAGTCAGTAAGGTTGCAATTCAAATGCAGACCAAATGCACACTGTTAGGCTTTTACTACACCAAGACTTAACACGATAAAGGACCAAGACTTAACTCGCGCCTGTTTGTGGGAACTAACAGGCGCGATATCGCGGGCGCGACAAGTGTTGCGCTGCCTGTTGTGCTCGCGATGTTGGGCCAGTTTGCACGATGTTTAAACCTGTGCACTGTGTTGTGAGCAACTGATGGAAAAAGTAAACAAATGGGTCAGAAAACCGCGGTTATTTTAATAAGTAGTAAACAGAAAAAATAACAGATTAAAAAATCTGTTTTTTTTTATAAACTTCGTAGACCTGATTGTTATCGATATCTAAACACGATAAAATAATAAGAAAACTGTTTCTCTTAACTAATACTTCAAGTAACAACATTAAAGGTTTTCGACCTCCAAAAAAAAAAACATTCAATCTGCCTAGCCTTTTCCCAACTATGTTGGGATCGGCTTCCAGTCTAACCGGATGCAGCTGAATACCAGTATTTTACATGGAGCGACTGCCTATCTGAACTCCACAACCCAGTAACTGGGTAATACGATACCCCTTGGTAAGACTGGTTGTCAGACTTTCGGGTTTCTGACGACCCGTAACGACTGTCAAAGATCCACGAATGACACCCGGGACCAACGGCTTAACGTGCTTTCCGAGGCACGGAGGAGTCTCGGTATGTAAAGATGGTGACCCATCCACCGACCAACCCCGGCAAGCGTAGCTTTACCTGATGGATTGACCCGGTGCGGCTGTCATAACTTAGCCACGAGCTAAAAAAAAAATACATCAAGTCTTTTTTATTTTATCGTGTTATATCGATACCCATCACATCTGCAGCGTTTAGCTAACCAATTTAAAATAACATTAAAGATTTAACCTGATCAGGGTTTGTTTACAATTTTATGAGATAGTTTCGGAACATACTATAAGTTTATAAAGTTTTTGTCACTATCTTTAGTCTAGCTAGGTGCAATAAACATGTCGTAAATACGTACGTCGATCTACAAAGTACTTCTTTGCCCATAACCTTTCTCAAAATACTTACTACCTTCCATTATTTTTCATAAAGATCTGTGGAACCCCAAGAAAATAGCGCCATTTTGTAAAAACATCAGACCATAGAAATTTAACTCAACTCTTGTTTTAAGAACCGAGACTTGGCAAACACTCGAAATTTTCTACAAAAATACTCCAGCCTTCCTTTTAAACTAATGGTATAAGATTACAAAGTCATAGGTTCTTCAATAATTCATTGCGAACAACGCTTGTGTGATGCAGCCGTTACAGCGCCATCTGTTGGCGGAAGAACGCAACTCTTGACCTACATAAATTTGATGTTAAATTCATTTGGTAGGATTATCAGGTACGATGTTTGAAAGGATTGCAGGGTTTCGTGGTTAGAGAAAAGATATGATACTTGACATGGAGACCGTACTATAGATATGGTACCATAGATACTAGAGATATGGTAGCAAGACTGGACGTTTGTAACTGTGCGTTTACACTGGCGAAACATTCACAACAAAACATGTTAAAATCTCTATTTTCTGTCAAAGTTCCATATTATATTTTTTGACAGGAACTAGAGATTTCAACATGTTTTGTTGTGAGTGTTTACATTCACTTATCTTTTACGGTATGTTACTTTATATTTAAAAATTAAGTACTTATGTAAGTACTTCTCCATAACCTGCCTAGTCATTTCTCAACGAAATTGAGGTCAGCTTCCAGTCTTACCGGATACATTTTTATTTTATTATTGAACTTACAAACACTGTCCTTACAGAATGACCCCAATACAATAGTGCCTACCTTTGTAGTAAATATCATACATGCTATAAAAAATTTAAGCTAAAATACAAACACACAGAATAATAATATTTAAATATAACTAACAAAATTCAACAAAACCCTTGCGAATTCACTCAGATTGCACGAAAATATGTCAATTCTCTTATGCACTTCGTTTAGTACACATATTGTGCGGGTAAGGAGCTCGTGGCTCAGTAATAACAGCCGCACGGGTCGATCCATCAGGTTAAGCTACGCTTGCCGGGGTTGGTCGGTGGATGGGTGACCATCTATACATACCGAGACTCCTCCGTGCCTCGGAAAGCACGTTAAGCCATTGGTCCCGGCTGTCATTCGTGGATCTTTGACAGTCGTTACGGGTCGTCAGAAGCCTGAAAGTCTGACAACCAGTCTTACCAAGGGGTATCGTATTACACGGTTACTGGGTTGTGGAGGTCAGTTGCAGTCGCTCCATGTAAAATACTGGTATTCAGCTGCATCTGAAGCCGACCCCAACATAGTTGGGAAAAGGCTAGGCAGATTGATTGATTGTGCGGGTGATGGGGGGTTTTCGATACACATATGAATACTAGTCATTCAATCAACTCAGCCCCTCACAGTCCACTGCTGGACATAGACCTCTCCCAGGCTGCGCCATTACACCTTGTCCTCCGCCTTCCGCATCCAGTCTGTCCCAGCCAACTGTTTTAGGCCCTACCCTACCTCAAATCAACTTAGCATGATCCTCCGTTATGCCGAAAATAATGCAGCATTGACTTTGAAACAAATATATGTTAAAGTTGGGATTGATGCTAGGTCCTATATTTAGCGAAAACACGATTACATAAAATTTTCTCGATAGAAATAAATCGTAAGTTACCTCTAAACCGAACTATAAACCGCTGGTATTCAAAATATACTTCAAAGATCATGAAACTTTGCATAATAACTGAACTAACTATAAAGCAGGTCTTATGTTTTTTATTTTTTCTTAAATTACCATTATTTTCACCGTAAAAAACAATGACCTGAACTATTCGAGGCTTGAGAGCCGCCAGCACCACACTCCGTCTCGCTCTCACTCAGGCCGCGAGTAATATGGTGCAAGCGAGATAAAATCTGAGGTAGGGTACGGCCTTTTGAGGTCGTCGGTCCATCTAGCTAGGGACACTCTAAGACTCGTCTGCTCCACCAGCCATCGGTGAATGAATACTAGTACTTTAATTTAAATAGAGCGACAGCCATTATATATAAAATGATCGTAGTTAATGGAGGCTAAATCGTTAATTTTTTTATTAAGTAATAATCAATATTTTACACTAACATACACTAATTATCATAATACTCTTACCAACATTACATAAAATTAAATTAAAATCAATTTACCTACATGTATATAAAAATGGGGGAGAAATAACCACTATAGTGTGTTTTCACTATAGTGTGTTCTTTTCCTGCTGTCAGCAGGAAAAGTGCCTAAAAGGCTGGCAGCATTGCCACATTGTATGGCAATGCTGATTCTTTGCCCGAAGAATAGACCAGCTCTCTGGTCACGTGAAGAGTCGACCAACCGCTTGGCAATGTCTAGATAGACTAAGTGAGCACTCGGACCCCTAGGATTTCAACCCCAAACGGCTCGAACATATAAGACCCAATGGGATTAGTACCCAGGATTTTGTAATATCTATATACATTTTTAAAAGAGTGTCCTTGGAGTTTCTTGCCCGTTCTTCTCCATAGAGATCTACGAATTGGAATGGGCAACTAGCTTCAACTTTTTGACTAACTGACCGACTCTTTGACAATTCAAAAGTGCCTGTAAATGGTTTAATTGAAATAAATGCTTTGAGTTTGAGATTGATTGGAGTATTTGCGCCGTTTGAGGTTTTTCGCACCGTAATTAATTAAATTGGATCTATTTCGTTTGTCAGTAGGTTTATGAAATCCTTGATACTATTGAGATTTTGCATGTAAACTGTAATGAAACAGCAAGGTGACATTACAACAGAAGGACAAATCGAAGTACACATTTCTAACACTAAGTGGCGACCCGCTAAATATTTTGATAAACACAACATAAACCATATTTCATTTATTACTCTGTATTCATAACATAAAAATATCGAACGCTCAGCCAAATTATTGTTCCCAGAAAATGTTTTTATTACGAAGTATTATCAGAGTCTTACAAAAGATCCAATAGTTATGAGTGGAATCCGTTGAGTCTAGGACTTTGGGTCATAAATAAAGGCTATCTACAGGTCAGTGATTTTATCAGTTTTTTATCAAATTTGTTATATTGAGGATTTTATTTTATATTATACTTGCTTTCTCCAGCGGCTTCGCTCGCGTGATATCTTTATTCATAATCTACTAGCTTTAGCCCGCGGCTTCGCCCGCGTTGATGTCGGATATCGTCTCACGGGAAACAAAAAGTAGCCTATGTCGTTCCCTAGGATGCCATCTATCTCCTTGCCAAATTTCGTCGAAATCTGTTCAGTGGTTTAGGCGTGAAAAGGTAACATACAGACAGATAGATAGATTTTTTTAAATTGGTTCAGTAGTTTTTGTGTTTATTCTTTACGTACAAACAAAAATACAAATCTTTTTTCTATATAATATTAGTGTAGATTAGCTTTAGGCTGCGGCTTTTCCCGCATGGAGGTGAATGCAAATGATCCTATGTTCTAACCCAGGTCATGGTCTACCTCAGTGGAGAGTTTCATCGAAATCCGTTCTGCCGTTAAGGTGCGAAAAGGTAATAGATAGACAGACAGCGTTACTGTCGCACTTAAAAAATTACTTAGCAAGTATTGAAGTTTCCTAAAAAAAAAAACTTACTTATTTAAATCCTTGTTTCTAATTGATGTTATATCCACTTTTAAAACAAATATGAATTATAAGCTATTGTAAATTAAGTTGATGTAAGAATGACTGGTACTACTGAAAAAAATATTTTCCATACTATCCTTACTATTATAAATGCGAAAGTAAGTCTGTCTGTCTGTCGCGCTTTCACGCCAAAACTACTGAACCGATTTAAATGAAATTTTGTAAACCAGATAGTCTAGAGCCTGAGAAAGGACATAGGCTACTTTTTATCGGCATACCACGCGGGCGAAATATGTTTACATCTTTGGAAACTAAATTGTGAAAGCAGTTCCAGTCTTGTATTAATTTAATGTTGGTAGGCTTACTTTTGAATATGATTGGCATTCAATGTTATTTGGATGGTGTAATAAATAAACATCATGCCTGTTTTCAAAAAGGGTTGGGCAGATGTTTATAGTACACCCACATTTCACAGTGTCGTAACACAGAGTAATTACGCAAAGTAAAATTGCCTTTGGTCCCTGGCCCTGACATCAAGCAATAGATAAAACTGTCACACTTTTATTGCTTGAATCGAGGCTTTTGACTACTTTGTATGTGTGCATTTTATGTAATTTTTTTTAATATGCGTTTTCTGCGGAATAAACAATTTTTCTTTCTTTTTTTAGGGTTCCGTAGTTAACAAGGAATCCATAAGGTTTCGCCATGTCCATCTGTCCGCGGCATAGCTCAGAGCAAGCCATTTTTGGATTAAGGGGTCCGTTTGCGAAATATTAAGCTTTACATTGCGAATTTTTGTTTGAGTCAAGTGTCCCTCCCCTTGCCAGCTAAATGGTTAGTTTTGGATATGTGAAAAAAATCACGATAATAGTAAAATTAAAAGGCAAACTGACACAGCTAAGTAGGCTACATAAGTTACCGAGTTACAGTTATTCGACCAACTTAAACTTTCAGTTTGCAAAAACATGTTCACCCATACATTTCGTATGAGAGAACAAATGTTTTCAACTACTCTTGGGATAAATTCATCCCAATTACGGAACACCTCATTGTGTGTGGTCCGACACGCACTAGGCCGGTTTTTTTTTTTCTTTATTTCGCCAGCTGTTGTGTAAGCCTATATACAGTTTTGAGAATATTTAGAATTTATCTTTATTAAGTTATCATGACTCACAAATGGTTACTAAGACTTACAACTATGTTAGTAAGAACTGACACTTCACAAAAACAATAACAAACGAATAGTATTGGATCACCGTTGTGGCAACCCATGTGAGATGGCACAACAGTGACCAACGAAAACACGGTCTAGGCGACTCGAAATCATACTTAGGATGCCGTTGGAGCTGCTCCTCACCCTGCGCACCATGGAAGCGCACCTTTTGCGCTTGGTTGCGTAGAACAATCTACATGCGCATCCGCGAACATCCCCGACGCACTACAGAAGCGGAGCAGACCCACCAGCATCCTAAACGCGCTATTATACTGGCTGAACGCGGAGAGCGTTGTACAATCTTATATTATTTGCTGATATTATTTTACTGTGAAAGTTCTGCTTACCCTTTCAGTAATAAACAGAACACTACAAATTCAACTGCCACTGAAACTTTACATAATTCATAGCGCTTTCCATAATTTCGTTATGAAACTAACAGATTGAATCGTCATGCAAATTCCAATCTTAGCAGATTGAATGAAAGTTCAAACTTTGTTGATTGGATTCGTGAATCAGCTACTCTTGTGATACACTGTCGCTCTGATTGGTTGAGCATGTTGTTGAGTCATTATTTTGACAGGATTTTGTAAGGAAATGTGGTAATTATGTATGTATTTTATCGATTCCCATCTTGACTTACTCTTCTCTAAACTCACTGATCATTTTTGCGTGATCATCACACTGTGATGTGTCTTAGCCTACTAACTGCGAGTTACTTGGACGTAGCGCTCGGCGGCTGATGCCACGGCACCGCTCGCTTAGCTCGCTCGGCTAGCGCGTGGTGGATCACAATTCTAACCTAACCTAACCCTTTTAATCGGGCCGCCCTAGCTTAATTACTACAACCAAATTGAACTGTGCAGATAGTTTAAAAAAAAAACCAGAAAGTTAATTGAGTACCTAATATAAATAAAAAGTTGGGGTATCGTGGGACACCCGATTGGAGCGAACAAAATATTTTAACACTTAAACTTGAAACTTTGAAACCGACTTTTTCGGGCATAAAGATTTCTACGAGTCAACTTTTACCGAAGATTATAAAGTCACCAGAAGATTACAAAGTTTTTAGAGGATCAATTAATTCCCGTAGGTAAAGTACTTTTACAAGTTTTCCTAGTTATTGATTACCATCAGTTAGTCTGAAGCAAAACTAGTTCATAGTTAACCACAGATGGATCAAACCGCAAAATCATTTAAATAAAAAGCGACTCTTGCTACGACACAACAAAGTGCAATTCAGGTCGCATAGCGCTAATTACCTACAGTTGTATTCCCCTAGAAGTTGTCTCTCTTTATATCGCGTAAATCTTATAATATCTTCTGACTCCTTTACGCTCACTGAGTTGGCCCAACAAGACGAGCCCGCCGCGTACTTGTCGCTTCATACCTAAAATGCGGAGTTAACCATCTGTAATTCATCTGTGTCTTAACTAACCTTTGTGCAAACAAAGCTAAATCAATCCAGAATATACCAGTCCCGACAAATTATAAGTCAACTGAAGAGAAGCGAGTTATTTTTACGAGTTTGTGTGTCCGCAAACTGGAAGAGCTCGTGGCTAAGTAATAACAGCCACACCGGGTCAATCCATCAGGTTAAGCCACGCTTGCCGGGGTTGGTCGGTGGATGGGTGACCATCTTTACATACCGAGACTCCTCCGTGCCTCGGAAAGCACGTTAAGCCGTTGGTCCCGGCTGTCATTCGTGTATCTTTGACAGTCGTTACGGGTCGTCAGAAGCCCGAAAGTCTGACAACCAGTCTTACCAAGGGGTATCGTATTACCCAGTTTCTGGGTTGTGGAGGTCCGATAGGCGTTGCTCCATGTAAAATAGTGGTATTCAGCTGCATCCGGTTAGACTGGAAGCCGACCCCATCATAGTTGGGAAAAGGCTAGGCAGATTGTGTGTCCGCAAACTATTGACAGAATAAATGTTTGCATTAGGTACCTGCCACAAATGTTTTAGTTCAAGGAAGTTTCCTATCCTTAGCTGGACTCACCTTACTAGTTGTTTTTACTTACTGCAGAGTATTGCTCTCAACACTGCGAAGAAAAATATCGTGAGGAAACCGATATGTCCTAGAACCAAACACTCGAAGTTATGTGACGTCTACCAACCCGCACCGTGCCCGCGTGGTGGATTATGGTCGACTCCCTCTCGCAGAGAGGAGGCCTGTGTCCCAGCAGTGGGAACATTATGAGCGGAATAGATGGAGGCACAGTCAGTAAAGTTGGTAGCGAGTATAGAACTGATACAGAAATATGTAGTTAACCGCCATGGAGTTATAACTCACAACAATGTATTTTGTTTACAAATTAATTAATTAATTAATTTACCTCTTTCAACTATCTTTAAAGATTTTCGACCTAACCGACCTTCGATCTTCGACCTAACCGACCTTCGATCTTCGACCTAACCGACCTTCGATCTTCGACCTAACCGACTTTCGACCTTCGAGAGTGTGGCTATCAACTATTAGCCGGTTTCCTCACGATGTTTTGAATTCTATTCCGATGTTTTACAAAATGATTGACATAAACTACCGAAAGGCTTAAGTCAATCCTGTTGAAAGTCGTTCTAGAAACACGAAGACCGAAAGTCTGGCAGTTTTACGAACGGGTATCGTAATACCCAGATAACTACTGGGTTGTGGAGGTCAGATAGGCAGGCGCTCCATTTGAAATAAAGCATTTGTTTAAACTGGAAGCCAACCCCAACATATTGGGGAAGGGCAGATGATTTGGCTTTTCAATCTGTCCATCCGTATGCCCCTTCATCCGAACCCAGGCCATTCGTCTTAGTAATCTCTCTAAATAGTGACGTCTAAAATAAATGTCTGGTCCTAGAATTTGATTCTGTGGAGATAACGAGACAGACACGACATGACCAAACGACGGAGTTTTGTCACTCACGACGGAGTTTTTAATTACGAGGTGGAGTAACTTGCTAGCTATGTACACTAAGATGGATGACACCATTATAAAGCTTAAAGTTGGTAGTTCTTTTAGTTTTTATATTATTTAAACTAGCAACCCGCTCCTTTTTTCGCACGGTTTTTACGACTTCACAAAACATCGTTTGTGTATTATATCCTGTACCAAAGTTTGATAATAATGTTTATGATATACATAAACCTTCCAAAATTAATACTCTAAATGGTAGTGAAAACCGCGTCAAAATTCGTTGCGTAGTTAAGACTGTCAGTGTCCAGGTTTCGGCAGCGTATTTCATGACGGGCCTGACGCACTGGTTGACGGCCTTAGTCTTCAAACGCTGCGAGAATTAGCGACGAGAAGACTTGACAAAGAATCCAAATGGATCTTTCTGTCGCCTTCTTTCTCAAAGCTATGTCTATCTGGGTGTCTTGCTCTAGATATACATACATACTCCTTTACAACTTCGAGAAGCGACCTTTCGATGTGGATTGGATTTGGCAAGACGTGAGAATTATACATGACTTTTGTCTTGTCCCCGCCGAGAGGCTCCATTTAGACAGTTCCAAAAGTTTCTAATGAAAATGTTAACAAATCGATCAAAAAAAGTTCCAGTGGATGCTACTTTGTAGTACTACTTACAAATTGAGAGCTATGTTATTCAAACAAAATTTGCCTAAAAAAGTGGTGTGTTTAGTTTAAAACTTTTAATACATACAGTTGAATGTGTTATAAATTCCCTATAATGAGTGATTGTCTATGAATTTAACCTGAACAGGGTTCTTTAATACTTTCCTCATAAACATATAGGTAGCTTTCAAAGCGTTTCGTGTTTTTACAACGACTTTTAACAGCATTGACAAAGGTTTTCGGTAGTTTATGTCAGTTCCATATATTTTTGACTTTTTTTATCGCTGATAATATAATGTCACTTTGTACACCCAGTAACAGCCATACACGTAACGATATACCTACTTGCGCAAGTTTAGACTTGCACAAGTCTGCGTGACACCGAATGGCTCGGATACTTGTTCTAATTCATCCCACACACGTTAATGTATTTATAAAAATAAAAAATAAAATTATTAAGCAAATAATATTTATGTATACTTGTGCAAGTCCAATTTTGCGCAAGTATATCCTAACTTGTGTGGCTTGCATTTGAGGTATGTTGTAGACTTAGAGATACTGTTTTTGCAGCAACAATAGACAATAATTCTATTTTTCTTCTTCTATTTCCACCGCCAAGTTGTATTCCTACAAAAATAAATACTTATATGAAAAGATTCATACTCCAGCACTTATCTATTTCATGTTACGCGAAGTGGTTCCGACTTAGTTCTTAATCTGCTTGAAGTGACCTCTGAGAGGGGAACTAAAATAAAAAAAATACGATCCTCTTTTGAGACTTCAAAAGGAAGACTTCTGTACATGTGGGTCTGATGTCTAATGTCTCGCTGATGGTGGCGCGTGTGTTGGATCATTTAGCGCCCTTGAAAATGGTTGAGCTGAATAGTGCTGATCCTTGCGGTTACGGCCGCCAATCATATTTAGATCAACATACAACCTGATACTGACCTGCAAATTGCAAAAAAACGTAAGAAAATTTGAATTTCGCGGGCTACCTTAGCGCATCCCCTTAAAGATTATGACAGAAAAAACATGTTCAAAAACAAAAAAAAAGTAAAATACATATAAAATTTTTCCTGTAAGAAATAATGAAGAAGAAAGAAAATACGTTTATTTGCTGCAAAGAAAAGACAAATACATGAAAAATTGCAAATTGGGGGAAAATATGCGTCACATTCACGCAAAACGGCCATCGCTCAGCATAATGCTGCGACCAGACCTATGCGAGACAGAGCCCCAGCGCTGGTTTTCAGTGACAACCGGCGTTGACGTGATGACGTCAATCGGTGCAGCATAATTATAATTAAAAAATAACAAAAAAAAAAAAAAAAAAAATCAATAATAGTCAATGTTTTCAATAAAGCAGAAACAGACCATAATTCGCTACTCTGTAAGTAGGTAGGTACATATAAAAGTAGCCATTTTATTTCGTGATGACGTAAGCAGTACGACGTTCTGTCAAAACAAGATTATTGATTGGTCCAATCGCTTGCAGATGTGTTATTGAAGTAATCGAAGATTGTAACGAATAACCTGTCAATTGCAGATTTATTATTTTTAGGTCGGAATAAAGTATTAGTCTATTATAAGGAATCATTGTGTAACAGTAATTCTAATTCTAACTAATATTGTAAATGCGAAAGTGAATTTGATAGTTCGTTTGTTACGGTTTCACGCTAAAACGGCTCAACGGATTTGGATGAAATTTGGCACATTAGTAGACCAAGATCTGGGTTAGGATAAAGAATACTTTTTATCCCGATATTCCTACGGGATCGAGACTTATGCGGGTGAAACCGCGGGGTCCAGCTAGTATCATCATCATCAGCCTATAGCAGTCCACTGCTGGACATAGGCCTCCCCAATTGCACGACATTCAGCTCGATTCTCAGCAGCTTTCATCCAGCTGCTACCAGCCACCCTGCGAAGATCGTCGCTCCACATAGTCTGAGGGCGTCCTACCTTACATTTGCCGATTCGCGGTCTCCACTCAAGAACACGTCTACCCCAACGGTAATCGGTTCTAAGGGTATTATGGCCCGCCCATTACCAGCTAGTATTTAAATTTATTAATTCGAAAGTGTGTTTGTTTGTTACGCTTTGACGCTAAAACGGCTCAACGGATTTATAGCGAAATCATCTAAATCCGTTCATCATGATTTTCTCAGAAATTCGGAGATCACTCGGATACACTTTTCTTAAGGTGGATGCGCCAAGGTAGCCCGCGAAATTCAAATTTTCTTACGTTTTTTGCAATTTGCAGGTCGATGTCAGGTTGTATGTTGATGTAAATATGATTTGAGCCCGTAAAAAATATAGATTTACAGAATTATAAACATTAGAATCAGCAATACAACTCTCCAAGTTCATGCAAGTGCATTGAATGACTATTTCATGAAATCATGACATTTGGCACTTTCATGAACTTAGAGAGTTGTATTGCTGATTCTAATGTTTATAATTCTGTAAATCCATATTTTTTACGGGCGCAAATCATATTTAGATCAACATACAACCTGACACCGACCTGCAAATTGCAAAAAACGTAAGAAAATTTGAATTTCGTGGGCTACCTTAGCGCATCCCCCTTAGCGAAAAATATAGCAAGAAACTCACCTAACCAGAATTTTGTACGTTACCAAAGTTGTTTTTCGTATCCGATTAAAATGGAACCCAAATCCTCTTACTGCGATGCAATCTCAAACACGGAATTGATCAGAAAATTAAAGTGTATCAGAACAGCTTGTGAAACTCATTCGCGCTTTCGAGTTGGGTAAGTCAATAAAAGATGCAGAGTCAAGTTGTGTAGTGCTTGTGTTATAGGGATAAGAGGAACAGGGTTTTATGTTCACTCATCCTCCATAGAAAAGGGGGATCCTCTGACCAGACGGGTGTCGTGTTTGGCGGCAACTGTCCGACGATTGATGTCGGGACATTAAATAATACTGCCTATAGTGTATTTATGTTTATATATTTAAGCTTTATGTATTTATTTTAGTACATATTTTTAGTGAAGACTTCGCATAATCATGTTTTTCTCTTCTTGTTCTCACACATTATTGTCTACATTTCTATCTCATTTCTCCTTTCGCAGGTCTGCTGGAAGAAATTTCTTAAGAAATAAGCAGTAGCTTTGTACTCATATTGTAATTATGTAGTATATCTATGTATTTTGCTGTGTGCACATAAATAATAAAATAAATAAAATACTCGTCGCGCGGTAAACACTGTTTGCGCGATGCAGGGTTTTGCGTGACGTCAGTGTGATGCGTAGTTCACATGTGGCGTTGTAGATGCCGCCACAGTGTAAAAGGAAACTATGTGTTTGCGTAACTATAAGGCAGTGTAGTGTGTTTTAGAGGGGTTTGTAATTAAATAACAGCTACGCAAGTCGATGGTTTTGTAAAGTTTACTTTAAGTAGATAATAATACTCAGAGTGGTCTGTTAAGAAACAGCGCCCTCATCTAGTTTAAAAAAAATATTATTAACATGTAAAGAAAGGTGTTTGTCGTGTATAGAAAGATGATAATCTACTTACAGAAATAAAATTATTTATCATTATTTGTATTTTTGGGAACCCGTCCGTGCCACTGAGAGCATAATATCAAATAAGTATCCATGGCAGTCGAGTACCATAACAAGTAGGTATCCAAATTGCCATAGTATTCAGTTTAATTTATCATTGAACTTCAATAAAGCAATTAATAATTTGTGGACCATTTTACGAATCTCCATAGAAACTGTCAAACAGATGAATTACTATTTTTAAGTTTGTGACATTTTATGATGATTCATAATAATTATTATCCTATTAAAATACTGCCAAAGTGGCCGTTTCAGGCCCAGTACATGATTCTGGAAAGACGGTGATAAAAGTTTTCGAAGGATATTAAAAAAAAATGTGCTGCACCATACATGTTGACCGCATAGATCAATTTGCACTTCTGTAGGATAGACAGACCATTCTTATAAATTAAAGTATAATGAAGACTGTCAATCAACCAAAAATAACCCAACCCGAGGAAAAAAATGTATAATTTTCCTTTGCGAACTCAGCCAGAATTTATTTTACGAGTCATTCTACGTAGTCTTAACTTGAATAAGAAATTATATCTAAAATGCTACTGAGAGGTTTCAATTACATATTCCAGTTATCTTTACCTTCCTTTCGGATAATTAATGGCCTGGTTTGTAGATTAGGAGATATGGCGGTTTTGGCAAGGCGGGAGTGAGAAACAAGAGTTATTTGAGTTCAGTGGTGATGGAGGAGCTCGTGGCAAAGTTATAACAGCCACGCGGTTCGATTCATCAGGTTAAGCTTCGCTTTCCAAGGTTGGTCCGTGGATGGGTGACCATCTTTACATTGTTGCACGTTACGCCGTTGGTCCCGGTTGCCATTCGTGAATCTTTGACAGTCGTTACGGGTCGTCAGAAGCCCGATAATCTGACAACCAGTCGTACCAAGGGGTATCGTATTACCCAGTTACTGGGTTGTGGAGGTCAGATAGGCAGTCGCTCCATGTAAAATACTGGTATTCAGCTGCATCCGGTTAGACTGAAAGCCGACTCCAGCATGGTTGGGAAAAGGCTAGGCAGATGATGTTTTTTTTTTTTTTCGCATTTATGGTCGCTGTACTATTGCTGGTGAACGGGAATGCCCTTTGTCAGTTAACATACTGTTTATGGCTAGAAAGGGGATGGCCCTTTAATTCTTCAAGGACATTCTAATTAACTACAATGGTTTTTGGTACGCAGGTGTACCGCGCGGGGTCATACAGGAGTCATACGGGGGAGGTCATACGGGGTCATAGAGAAGTATGGAAGAAAATGACATGTTCCGCCGACCCCAAATAAATTGGGAAAAGGGCAGGAGAATTGATGATTATGGTATTAATTTTCGATAAAGGTTTTTCAGCACTCCGCCATTGAGATTAACCCACATTTTTTACCGACTTCTTCAAAAAGGAGGTTCTGAATTAGTCCGTACGTATTTTTTTTTTTTGTGTATGTTACTCGATTACTCTGCCAAGAATGAATCGATTTTGATGATTCTGTTTTTGTTTGGTAGGTCATGCTTCAGAGGTGGTCGTATATAAATTTTATTATCATTGCTTGTTGTTGCTTGTGTAGTTTTTGAGTTAGCTTCAATAATTTAGTATTTTTCCCACTTAGTCTATGTAGAAGATGTCTTATTTGACTCCGTCACTGTTACTTACATAGTAGTTAGTGGTATTCGAATTTGTGTGGGGTAGGTACCACAGCTAAAAAGTGAAAAATAAAAACTTTTTACCAAAAAAAAGCCGACTTCCAAAAAAACACTAAAAAAGTTATTTTTTACTTTTTTAGTGTTTTTTTGGAAGTCAGTTTTTTTTTGTTGTAAAACGTTTCTTGCTTGTTTTCGTGTGTAGACAAGATCAAAAATGTTTTGAATTCCCGGCATTTCGGCCCGTCACAATCTCGGGCCGATTCTAGCGGTCACACCGGACTACTCGAAACTTCAGCGGCCGGGACGACCCTCGTTCTCGGTGACGTCCTGGTGACGGCTGAGGTGGACAACCGCACTTCCACAGTCGACTAAAAATAAAGTAATATGAACGTTTTAAGTAATTAAAAAAGGGCTTAAAACTATTTAAGGTTACTTTTGTTTAAATTATTCATTTCATCATGTTTTTATTATCAACTTGTTATAAAATGTACAGCAATTTTTAATATAGAAACACTGTATTTTTTTCACTTAATATTTACATAATTTTAATTTTATTATTCATTCAATTTTGAAAAGATCATGAATATAAATTCAGTGATGGTTGGTTATTATAATATTAATTTGATACTTTACAATTCGGAATTCCAGTCAGGAAATTCTAAGTAGCAGCCCCAGAGTCTGAATTTGTGCCTGGTAAATGGAAATAGGCGCAACCCTTTTAGTTACATAGATTAACGAAAATATACTTTTATGTCAAAATCATAATCCTAACTAATATTATAAATTATGCGAAAGTGAGTTTATTTATTTATTTATATATACTTTATTGTACACCAGAAAATACATAGCGAAAATAAATATATGATGAGTTTCTTTGTCTGTTACGCTTTCACGCTAAAACGGCTTTACGGATTTAGATGAATTTTAGCACAGGGGTAGACCATGACTTGGAATAGGACGTAGGATACTTTCTATCCCGATATTCCCACGGGATCGAGACTTACGCAGGTGAAACCGCGGGGCACAGTTGGTAATAATTAATATAATTGTGAAAGTGAGTTTGTATCTTTGTTTGTTACGCTTTCACGCTAAAACGGCTGAATGGATTTAGATGAAATTTGGCACAAGGATAGATCATGACTTGGAATAGGACATAGGATACGTTCTATCCCGATATTCCCACGGGATCGAGACTTACGTGGGTAAAACTGCGGGGCGCAGCTAGTAATAATTATTATAAATGCGAAAGTAAGTTTGCTTTCACGCTAAAACGGCTGAACGGATTTGGATGAAATTTGGCACAGGGGTAGATCATAACCTGGAGAAGGACATAGGATTTTTAATCCACGTATTCCCACGGGATCGAGACTTACGTGGGTGAAACCGCGGGGCGCAGCTAGTATACTGTATGTTTTGTTAAGGTACATGAGTTTTAAAAGTTCTATCCACACATAATTAAGGCCGTGGACGATCCGTGCTATACCTCTAACTAGTAAGCTTCGTTTATTTTTAATTCAATTAAAAACTTCGCAATCATGAAACAAAACATTGTTTTCAGCCTAATTCGTGGGTATTTCAGGTAATTTACCAGCTGTTTTGATTCAGAGCACGTTCTGTTAGTTTAAATAGGTAATCGAATGACCGAATAGCTGTATCAAGCGTGTTGTTATTTTAGGCAACGACTGTTTGAAAGCTCTGCTATTTAATTTGGGGATAAAATGGCAGGCATTGTGTTTAAAATAAATGGAGGCGCTCGTGGCTAAGTAATAACAGTCGCACGGGTCGATTCATCAGGTTAAGCTACGCTTGCTGGGGTTGGTCCGTGGATGGGTGACCATCTTTACCTACCGAAACTCCTTCGTGCCTCGGAAAGCACGTGAAGCCGTTGGTCCCGGCTGTCAGTCGTCGGTCTTTGACAATCGTTACAGGTCGTCAGAAGCCCGAAAGTCTGACTACCAGTCTTACCAAGGGGTAAGACTGGTATATATATGTATTACCCACTTACTGGGTTGTGGAGGTCAGACAGGCAGTCGCTCCATGTAAAATACTGGTATTCAGCTGCATCCGGTTAGACTGGAAACCGACCCGAACATATTTGGGAAAAGGCTAGGCAGATTTTGTGTTTAAAATAAATGTAATTTTTATACACACACGTTTTTCTTGCCGTGAAAAACTACGGTTTTAATATTCGTCGTATAACTGTAAGTTTTGTAAAATTCATTCTAAAACCCACACCTTATTACCACAACACCGTGTTTAAAGAAAGAAGGAAAGAATAACATTTATTTGGACACAGTTCGTGAAACACAATATAAAAAATAAAAATAAATGTTTTAACAATAATGTGTGCCTCACGGCTGCGCCAAAAAGGTTCATTTCAGCATTAATGCCAGACAAACGCTGTCAGACGCTGGTTTATCAGTTGTTTAATCTGAACACCTTTTAAACATGACGTTTCTGTATGGAGTTTGACATAAAACTGACATTAAACACGCGTTGAACAAGTGTCTAAGGCCCGTATTACAGAACCTCACTCAAAACTCAAGCATTACATAAAACTCGTTTAAAGCCTTTTGATTGGTTGAAACTAGTTTTAAGTAATGCAAGAGTCTTGAGTGAGGTTCTGTAATACGGGCCTAAAATTTTGTGGTAAGGCCCTCAATTTGTATCGAAAACAGTGCACAGAATAATTTTATTATAATAAATTATTACACTGGTGCCCTGAGACAGTGAGACGGGGTCGCGGCAGACCACGCAGGAGATGGCGGGACGAGCTGGATAGGTTCCATCAAAACTGGAAGGAGGACGCGCGGGCTCGCGAAAGATGGAAGGAGTGGAGGGAGACCTTTGCCCAGGAGTGGGACAGGGTGGGCTAGTAAAAAAAAAAAATATATAAAAATAAATATAAAAAAAATATATAAATAAATATAAAATATAATATAAAATATAAATAAATATATAAAAAAATAAATATAAATAAAATAAAATTCATTAAGATGGATGCCGTATCCAAGCGCTGTTTTAGTATAGTTAGTTATTTACTGCGAAGTTTCAACGTATTGCACGATATAGATTTTGTCGCTAGTTCTAAAAAAAAAATTGTTGTATTACTGTAAGTAAATTTCAATTTAGGAAGGGTAGATGGGCTAACAGCCTGTCCAGAGGCTCTAGACAAAGTGACATTCTATCAGCGTTAACGATGATGGAAAAGGCAAAAATGTATAGGACTGACATAAGCTATCGAAAAGCTTATGTCAATCCGGTTGAAAGTCGTTGTAGAAATACAAAACGCTTTCGAAGCGATTGTCACTTGTCCTCTGAGGCCCTCTGAGGTAATAAAGTATCTTTACTGCATCTTTATTCATTAGTAAATGACCTCCTCTATATGCGAATTTAGTATGGTGGGTCCAGATCCAGTCACCTGTATAAAAACATTAATTTTCTCCACATCTTAACCAACTAACTTACTCGGTAACAATCTCTTCCATCAAGGTAATCTGTCGTGTTTCTAATCGGGTCGGTAACTTAAACGTTAATCTCTTTGGTCTTGTACGAACCAGTTAATAAAATGGACAGGGGACACAGTTGTAATGGCTTAATGAGTTCTGTAGGTAAGATTTAATTACTTTTGGGATATCTTTTTAGGATGTTTTTAGGATATGACTATTAATCTTGTGATAACAGCACTAACTGCTGAGCATAAGGTCCTGAGTTTTATTCCCAGTTCGGGCAGTGTTAATGGGTTTTCCACCAGGAATTTCTCAGTAGCAGCCCGGAGGCTGGATTTGTGCTATGGCAATAGGCTTTTAAAGGCATGAGGAACAGGGTGTAAAGTTCACTCATCCTCTATAGAAAAGGGAGGATTGTCCGACCAGACGGGTGTTGTCTAGCGGGCAACTGCCCACTATTGATGTTGGAATCTTGTGCATGTCCATCGCGCGGTAAACTCTAATTGCGCGATGCAGGATTTATATGTGACGCCAGGATTTTGTGTGACGTCAGGTCTTTGATGCGTAGTTCGCATGTGGCGTTGTAGATGCCGCCTCAGGCTCATACTATTGCGTTTGGGTTGAAATCGGTACACCTCTGCCTAACCCTTCGTGTAATACAGACGTGATATCTCCCATGTTATTATACTCCTGTTGTGTGCATTTCATAAATAATAGTATTAAACATTTTCGCCATAAAATAGATGGTGAGAATAAACTTTATGAATTTGATCCCAGACATTATGTAAACTATTGTTGGATTATCTCATTAAAACCCGGAAAATTGCCCGGTTAATTTTTGTGATTGGGTCTTCCACTACTTTATCCACAAGATTCTTATTACATAACTAGTGATATGGTTACGAAATAGTGATATAATACTACAATAACAACTTTGTGGTGACAATCGATGAGGTCATAGCACATACTTATCAACTCGGAAAGGGTTCGTCACCGTATCGCCTTTCGCCTCGCCGTCAAACAGGCGTCAACCTAACGTAGGCACGTAACCAAAGCGGATCCGCAGCTCCAATACGTCGACTCGGCTACAGCTAGGCGACGCCTCGCTTACGGCTCGCCGACGGCTGGTTGACCTGGCTGGCACCAGATCAGTTTGTATGGCGGCGGGAGGTGTGGGAGGGGCAAGGGTGGACGAAGAGACGCAAGCGCGGCGACGGAGAGGCGTAAGCGCGGGGTCGACGAGCCGTAAGCGCGGGGACCGCTGGGTGACCACGCGCCACAGCGCTGTTCGTGAGCTAGTCCAGAGGCGAATTGTTTACATTACGATTCCAATTAGTCTGCCGTAGAGTAGGAAGTTTCATACAAAAAAAAACTAAACGGCTCGAGTTGATACGTTAAGGATCCGTTTCCGAGTTGATATGTGTGCTATGACCTTTAAACTACGATACCATTTGCTTTAGGCAGTTGTCCCACCGCCGCTTGCCGGCGAGGAAGTGACTAACTATCCGCTATTTTCTCGCTCAAGTAAATCTGTGTAAAAAAAGATGAAAAAAAAATGCATAATTATATTAATAGTTGATCACTGAGTATTCACACTGCCAGCAAGTACACGTTCCACTAGTTTGTCGCTGAGCGACAAGAGCTATCAAAGATAATACTCGCTCAGCAATACTTGTGTGTGTAAATTAATTTTTATTTATTTTATTTTGTGTAAATTCAGATACAAATTATAGTTAATGAATAAATGACTATGTCATGCGTAGCGATGCTCGCTTGGAGGTCAGAACTCACACCGAGAGAATATCCAGCGGTCGAGCGAGTAATCGCCCGTCGCACTCGGACACTCGCTTGATAGCCCAGTGACAAAACTATCGGAACTACACACTCGCTGCTCGCCCACTTGTTTTGAGTTGCTAGTGACTCGCTACTCGTTAATCGCCGGCGGTGGGATAACTGCTTTATACTGGGTTGGTTGTTCCTTGCATGTTAAATTATTTTCAACCACATCTCGTAAAACAAGAGTACAAAATATTAAGGAAACTGCATTAAAGTGACATAAACCGCTTAAAGTCACCTTACAAAAAAGACTCCTACACTACCTTAGCATAATCTGCAACGCTGACCGCTTTTAGTTTGCATATAAAAATAGTCTAAGAGCGCGTATTGTTTTGCTTTATATATGTAAATATGTGAGGTTAGACAAAGAGCTAGGTTCACACGTGACTGCCGAGATATGAATGCAGAACTTAACACTAGAGTGGAGAGTTTGCAGAAAAAGTAATTAAAATTGAAAATACTTTTTATTGTTTAAATGAAACATTACTTGCTCCAGGCTAAAAAAAAAATTGAAACCAATAGCGATAAGTTGTGGTAATTACGCAATTAAAAATAGGTTATCTACAAAACGTTTTAAATGATTTTATAGACACAGAAATATCTCGCATACAGTTAATGCCCACGGGCATACCTACTCGTACAATATAGTCATGAAACAATTTTGTACTTTAACTGGAAAATCAAATAATAGTATTCATTATACCCAGCAAATCCCCGTAGGGTTTCAACGTCATAATGTGTATTAAAGAGAATAAAAACCTTTTTTTGCATGACTATTCTCATTTTATAATATAAAAGGCATCAGATAAAATTAAAGGTCAATGAATGTGCTGTCAATATCATTTATTATCATAAAAATAAATAATATTGTGGCGGTATCTACATCGCCACATGCGAACTACGCATTAAAGATCTGACGTCACACAAAAATCCTGACGTCACATAAATCCTGCATCGCGCAATTAAAGTTTACCGTGCAATGGACATAATATACAAGAACCCGACATCAATCGTCGGGCAGTTGCCTGCCAGACACAACACCCGTCTGGTCGGAGAATCCTCCCTTTTCTATGGTGGATGAGT
Organism: Lithophane leautieri; assembly: GCA_949152455.1. Classification (NCBI taxonomy): domain Eukaryota; kingdom Metazoa; phylum Arthropoda; class Insecta; order Lepidoptera; family Noctuidae; genus Lithophane; species Lithophane leautieri. The sequence goes on from OX424486.1 coordinate 5,241,828, forward strand.
GAACTTTACACCCTGTTCCTCATACCCCTAAAATATTTTCATTGAAATAAATTTTCTTTTGTGATATTAAGTTGGCTAAAAGTTTAATGGCCTACCAGATAGAAAAGGTTACCATTAATAATCATTTTCTTTACCATTGCTTGCAAAACCGTCCGACTCTAATCTCCTTTTTCCTGCTCCTATCACATGGTCCTTCGGGTCCTTGCAATACGTTATTTTCTTCCATTCTCCATCCTCGTCAACATGGAGTTTATGGACGATATATCTAAAAAGATTCATGTTACAATCAAAATATTTCTAAAGTAGTCCAAACACAATGTTGCTATCTTATTTGATTGAGGAGTTCCTATGATCAACTTTCGGCTCCATCATCGGACCAGTTCCGTGGTATCATTTTTTTTAAATGTCTCGGTAGTTATATAAATGTGCCAAGTTTCAGCTCAGTCGTATGCCAGGAAGAGCTTGAAAAATGGATGTTAATTGGAGTAACCGGAAACACATACGAACAGAGCAAGCTAATAATTCTAAAGCTTGTAAAAGTAAAGAACGTTTACATGAACTTTTACTTGCAGCACGCTGCAAGTAAAAGTTAAAATATTAAGATAAATGTTAAGATATTTAAACCACTCGCACGCGAGTGGTTTAAATATCATTTTTTCCTTTTTTACTTGTACTTAATTTATTGTTTTAGTGTTACTGTTAGCACAGTAATAAAAATAATAAATAAAAATACAATTATTAATATATAAATAAAAATACCTTTGCCTTTTTTTTGCTATTGTACAATGTAAATAAAGTAAATAACTGTATTTGAAACTCAATTAACAAATTCTGACAATATTACGAATGAAAATTATAATTTGACATGGTGACATTGTGCCTTTTGTGGTAAAGGTATTTTTTTAAATAGAAGGTATTTATTTAAATGAATACAGTTCAATCTCGATCTAGATTAAAACTGACATGAGTGCATTATTTGACCATAAAGTCGTCATCATTTTATCTCAGTTCAACGCTTTCATAACGGCCCATAAATAATAATAGCCGTCTCGGACATTATTGACAATTCAGACAATTTATGTTCGATAGACTATCCGAGATACGTATCTACCGAAGTTTAGCGATAGTTTTGAGTGTATCTGTATACAGTTGAAATGTGCCAATACAGTGTCGGATGCAGTCATTTTATTACTCAATGCTAGTCCTGTCCAGAGTTTGTTGTATATAGTTTGGTAGTAAATACTACAAGTATTAAACTTTATATAGTGCTGGGCAATGCCCCTCTATCTTTTCCATAGTCTGTAGTCACACAGCACGGAGACCACGATGGCCGCTACTGATGACGGCGGCGGCATTGACAAATAAGAAATTCTAGAAAGAAAATATTATATGTATTTACCCCAAGTAAAGTACCGCCTAGAACGCGGGTCAGTGACAATCATCATTATCATCATTTTAGCTGAAAGACGTCCACTGCTGGACATAGGCCTCCCCCAAGCAACGCGCCTTCGACCGGTTCAGTGCTTCTCGCATCCAGCGCATTCCCGCGGCCTTCACCAGGTCATCGGTCCACCTTGTGGGGGAACCTTCCAACGCTATTTCTTCCGGTACGCGGTCGCCACTGCAGAACCTTTCGGCCCCATCGGCCATCTGTTCTGCGAGCAATGTGCCCTGCCCACTGACAATTAAGTTTGGCAATACTTCGGGCTATGTCGGTTACCTTGGTTCTCCTACGGATCTCTTCATTTCTGACAATAACGTCCTGAAAACAGTGGTGGACAGCCCTCACTCCCATTTTCTGAGGCACTATGTGAGGAGAATGGTTAGGTAGCATATTCCTTGCTGTATCTTTCTCTGCACATTCTGCCGCAGTCACCGGCTTTTTGGTTCATGTTTAGTGTACTACTAACACTAGTGATAAGGTATTTTATTTTACTAACAAATTGGACCGTATTGTTGTAATTCAGTTCGGAATAAATAAATAAATAAAAGGCACACAAACACGAAAAAAAAACAACAATACTTTGAAATAGTATTGTGTGCCTCACGGCTGCGCCAAATAGGTCCAGTTAAGCCCAAATGCCAGACAGTTGGTGCCTGATACTGGACCTTATGTTACGAGAACGTCTACACACACACACTAAAACTGATTTACATCCATAGATGTAAATCACACACACACTAAAACTTATTTACATCCATAGATGTAAATCACACACACACTAAAACTGATTTATATCCATAGATGTAAATCACACACACACACTAAAACTGATTTACATCCATAGATGTAAATCACATACACACACTCAAATTGATTTACATCCATAGATGTAAATCACACACACACACTAAAACTGATTTACATCCATAGATGTAAATCACACACACACACACTAAAACTGATTTACATCCATAGATGTAAATCACATACACACACTAAAATTGATTTACATCCATAGATGTAAATCACACACACACACTAAAACTGATTTACATCCATAGATGTAAATCACACACACACACTAAAACTGATTTACATCCATAGATGTAAATCACACACACACACTAAAACTGATTTACATCCATAGATGTAAATCACACACACACACTAAAACTGATTTACATCCATAGATGTAAATCACACACTCACACTAAAACTGATTTACATCCATAGATGTAAATCACACACAGACACTAAAACTGATTTATTTATAGATGTAAATTTATCGATGCTATATTCTAGTTAATTGTTTATTTGTATAGTTACTTTTAACTAAGAGAGTTGTATTTATTGGTATAGTTAGTTAGTCCTTTTAGTTTTTTAGTCAATTTAGTATAATAAGTTACCCGATGTATATATTTTATCATAATTAATAATAAACATTGTCAAACTTTAAAAAAAAAAGATGTAAATCAGTTTTAGTGTGTTTGTATTGTAAATACTTACGTATAAAATTTATGTATAGATATTTATGTGTTGCAAATACAAACATTGATTAGATATTTTTTGTTTAAAAATAATCACTTCTCGTATATTCAACACTTTTCATACTAACCAAGTGTGTCACCGTTTACTCGCAGTCAGTTTCTTTATGTCATTTGTGTTGTAGCACAAATGACATAGAGATACTGACGGTATTGAAGGCGGTCTGTGACAGATGCTGTGCGTTCAACGCACTTTCGGGCCCACGAATTTTATTAGTAGGTATTTCCGTCTCTGGACGCTGCCGGCTTGACGATTCCGTGCTGTTTCTCTAGCAGACTGTATACTTACTGTTTCTGTTCCCGATCGGTTCATTTTCAATCATAAGGCGGGGTTTATGGAATAATACGTATTCGTTACACCGATCTTTTACTAAACATGTAAAATAATATTATTTTCACAAATCTGCCTCTTTTGCCAACCCTACCCGATGACGTCACAGCCGCACTTCATAAGCACCTTATAGAAAAGCTGAAAGAATTCAAATAAATATTAATTTCACAAATCTGCCTCTTTTGCCAACCCTACCCGATGACGTCACAGCCGGTGTCTCAGTTTATTCCGGCTGAATATTTCAGGCCGTAATTACAGCCTCTTTTCAGCCATTCACGGTCGTGGCTTGCCCTTAATTCGAGCCCAGGGCACACAGTATAAAATATTCAGTAGATCAACACTGTGTCACTGAATTATCTTTGTGAAATACGTTGTGAATTTAAAAGGTTGTTTTGTGTTTTTGTGCTTTGTGGAGGAGCTCGTGGCTAAGTAATAACAGTCGCACCGAGTCGATCCATCAGGTTAAGCTACGCTTGCTGGGGTTGGTCGGTGGATGGGTGATCATCTTTACGTACCGGGACTTCTCCGTGCCTCGGAAAACACGTTAAGCCGTTGGTCCCGGCTGTCATTCGTGGATCTTTGACAGCCGTTACGGGTCGTCAGAAACCCGAAAGTCTGACAACCAGTCTTACCAAGGGGTATCGTATTACCCACTTACTGGGTTGTGGAGGTCAGATAGGCAGTCGCTCCATGTAAAATACTGGTATTCAGCTGCCACTCCAGAACCTTTCGGCCCCATTGCCATCTGTTCTGCGAGCAATGTGCCCTGCCCACTGCCACTTATGTTTGGCAATTCTTCGGGCTATGTCGGTTGCCTTAGTTCTGCTATAGACACAAACAGCTAACTATGGTTATTTCAAATTTATTCATTTCCTCACGCTTTTAAATCTTAATAAGATGTGACTCCATTACAAAAGTTTAACTAACTTTTAATTAGTTCTAAAATGTAGTTCGGGTAGGCTCGGTACCTAACCTTTTGGTCTAAAACATTGTATTTCGAGAAACCTCTGGTGGCTTTGCCATATCATGATCCCTAACGGATTTGGGTTTTGAATGCATTTTACTTATAGAATTTGTAGATTTTGAAATTAAACCTCATCTAAAATACTTAAATATAAGTATTTACTAATAGTAAGTACCAAGCAAGTTCATGTTTCTAAAATATCGGGTCTGACTATTAATTACTATGTAGAATCGAGTTCTTCATTACGAACTTATTTCCAAGAAGGACCTGGCTATGGTTCACTATTGTATAAAGTTTTGGCCGCCTACTGAGAATTCCTTTCTTCTTAAAAACAAGTAAAGTTTTGCTTGAATTTAGAAAACTGCTGATGAGAGCTTGGCTAGTTACGTTTTCAAATCGTTTTTTTATGGTTTCTTCACTTACAAAAATGCAAAAGCTAATGAATAAATTCCATTAAATATCTATCTCTTTATCGGACAAGACATTTTTACGCTCAAAAATAAATTTAAAAAAATACTGACTTGACATACTGCGTAAAAAGATACTGTGAAACGGACTTTTATAAACTTCAATTCAGTGTGATTTTCACTCATTGACTATTTGTCGTTTTTAATTAATCCCAGATTAGAAAAAACGAAGATGAAAAAAAATTGCTATTAGGAATTTAGAAAACTGCTGATAAAAGCTTGGCTAGTAACGTTTACAAAGCGTTTTTTTTGGTTTCTTCACTTACGAAAATGCAGAAGCTAATGAATAAATTCCGTTACATATCTATCTGTTTATCCATCACGACATTTTATGCTCAAAAATAAATTAGAAAAAATACTGACTTGACATACTGCGTAAAAAGATACTGTGAAACAGACTTTTATAAACTTCAATTCAGTGTGATTTTCACTCATTGACTACCTGTCGTTTTTAATTAATCCTAGATTGGAAAAAACGAAGATGAAAAAAAAAAAGCTATCAATAAATAAAAAAACTTATAGGTACCTAATTCTTTTCGTAAACTTTTAACCATCACTTCAGTAATCAATAAAATGATAGAAAATATGATCATCTTAAAAGAGCTTTCACAAATAATGATCCTTTACATGTGACGATGTCTGCCGAATATTTTCGTCAAATTGAGGACCGATTTTGAAAATTCTTTTTTCTTTTGTTAGAGAAAGCTTGCGGCGGCGGTGCCTTAAAAGACACATATAAAAAAAAAAAAATTTGTTTCAGACACAGTGATCCATGTTTTTGTTAGTATGAAATTTTTTTTTGCTAAAAAAAACCTACTTTTGTTTGTCTTTGGATCTGTATTTTGGTGTTTTGCCACCGACTTCCGAAATTAAAGTTATTTTTCAGTTTGTAGTGTTTTTTTGGAAGTCGGTAGTTTTTTCTCAACTATGTTGGGGTCGGCTTCCAGTCTAACCGAATACTAACCGGTTACGGTCCATTTTACCCACTAAAACTGCGGTGTCCTAGAAAAGCGGTGGCCGCCACATAACGGCCTCAGTGACTGCTGTCATGAAAATTATAGCAACGGAATTTCACTTTATGGCTTGAAAAAACACTCTCTAGGTAAACACACCAACTTACGTACTTTCACAATTAACATTTCAGTGACGCATTTTGTTCTCAAGAATACTAAAATTCTCCCACATATCCTCTTAAGAAATCTACGGTTTGAAAAAACACTCTCTAGGTAAACACACCAACTTATGTACTTTCATAATTAAAGTTTCAGTGACGTCATTGTTCTCAGGAATACTAAAATTCCTACACAAAATATCATTCCTCTTAAGAAATCCTGTCTGAATTATATCCTTTCATTGAACAACAAGACGCCATCCTAACATAATTTAAAGGGTAGCATTCTTCCAATTTTCAAGGGTCGTATCGATTTGGACCCATAAGCGTTACCTTAAAAAGGTCAATTTTTGGGACCCTGAAGGTCCCAATGATTGCTCAAATTTATTTCGTGATCGTTCGATGATAATACAATTTGATTTTTGTTCGGATTATCGTTTAGATATTTCGGTTTTACGTAATATTTTTGGAGTTAACAATAATTTCAAAATGTTGTGGATTGGGTAGGTAGGAACAAAAAATATTAATAATTATGGGTTTTAGGACATTTCGCAAGATAAAAACCGGCCAAGTGCGAGTCGGACTCGCGCACGAAGGGTTCCGTACCATTATCTATAAAAACGGCAAAAAAATCACTTTTTTTGTATGGGAGCAACCTTAAATATTTATTTTATTCTGTTTTTTAGTACCTATTTTTTGTTATAGTGGCAACAGAAATACATCATCTGTGAAAATGACAACAGTCTAACTATCACGGTTCATGAGATACAGCCCTTTGACTGACGGACAGGCAGACAGACAGAGAGACGGACAGCGGAGTCTTAGTAATAGGGTCCCATTTTACCCTTTGGGTACGGAACCCTAAAACACAAGCAAATTTTTTTGCATTGTAACGAAAATTTGTACATTTTTCATGATCTTTCAACTGAATTTAATTTTTGTTCTTTGTTTCTTCACAGTCTTATTATTCAATGAAAAGAATATCGTTTTTCATGTTTAACAGTCTTGCACAAAATCCCTAAAAATATACTCCGTGAATTACAGGAGTCAAGAAAATGAGTTAAAGGAATCAAATTAAATTCGGGTAATTTATTTTCATGCCCCGGTTTCCTTGGGACATGAGATAAGTAATTTTCCTTATAGCTGAGTTGGTACCTTTGTTATTTAAGGGGTATGAGGAACAGGGTGTAAAGTTCACTCATCCACCATAGAAAAGGGAGGATCCTCCGACCAGGCGGTTGTTGTGTCTGGCGGGCAACTGCCCAACGATTGATGTCGGGCTCTTGTATAGATGTCCATTGCACGGTAAACTTTAATTGCGCGATGCAGGATTTACGTGACATCAGGATTTTTGTGTGACGTCAGGTCTTTGGTGCGTAGTTCGCATGTGGCGTTGTAGATACCGCCACATTATCAAACTATGGAAGCAGTTACGAACAGCATAATTAGTTGAAGATAACGTACATCATTATGTGCCTAGCCTTTCCCCAACTATGTTGGAGTCGGCTTCCAGTCTAACCGGATGTAGCTGAATCAATCTGCTTTGCCTTTTCCTAGCTAAGTTTGGGTCGGCTTCCAGTCTAAACTGATGCAGCTGAATACCAGTAGTTTACTTGGAGCTACTGCCTATCTGACCTGCACAACCCAGTAACTGGGTAATACGAGACCCCTTGGTAAGCCTAATTGTCAGACTTTCGGGCTTCTGACGACCCGTAACGACTGTCAAAGATCCACGAATGACAGCTGAGACCAACGGCTTAACGGGCTTTCCGAGGCACGGAGCAGTCTCGGTATGTAACGATGGTCAGTTACCCATCCACTGACCAACTCCGGCAAGCGTAGCTTAACCTGATGGATCGACCCGTGCGGCTGTTATTACTTAGCCACGAGCTCCACCGTAATTAAATCTTAGACAGTTGTAATTCCACCTACTAAAAGAAAGAAAGAAAACTATTGACAGTTCACTTTACTTTTACTTTCACGTTGTCACGGTGAGATTTTCACAGGATAGATCGACTAACTCGCTTGATATTATAGGAAGACTGACACATTCTTATTGTATTCACATGGAACGTGCAACGATCGACACAGGCAGTTCACCCGTAACCACCACCCGATATAGACGCGCTTACGATCCTTACATATAAGTAATCCATTGTAATACGTTTCGTGAGTAAAAGAAATATCTAAATTCAATCAACGTTTAATTTCTCGCCGTATACAAACCTAGCACATTCATTCAGTCTGACATCCAGTCTTACCAAGGGGTATCGTGTTACCCAGTAAGTGGGTTGTGAAGATCAGATAGGCAGTCGCTCCATGTAAAATACTGGTATTCAGCTGCATCCGGTTAGACTGTAAGCCGACCCCGACATAGTTGGGAAAAGTCTAGGCAGATGATGACACACACCTACAACATTGTACACAAAAATATAAATAAACTAGCTGATGCCCACGGCTTCGCTCACCAAATTATTATACTAAAACCTTCCTCAAGAACCACTCTATCCATTGGTAAAAACAGCATGAAAATTGGTCGAGTAGTTTTTGAGTTTATCGTGAACGGAGGGACAGACAGACGCGGCGGAGGACTTTGTTTTTGTAATAATGTAGTGATGTTAGTTTTAAGATTTGAATTTAGAATTACGCCTCAGAATTCACGACCTAAATATGATATCCAAATACCAATACATAGGTATCAAACGACATTGATAACCCAAAGCACATATCGATAACGCCTTTTCACCTAAAAAGGAGCTAACTGAAAGATAAGAACCGAAAATATACGATGTTCTTAGACTGAATCGTATTTTAGAAGACGTTACTGACAACCAACTGCGTCAAGATAAAAATAACGGTCTTCCGACGCCATTTTAGATACATGTGACGTAAATAGTTTGAGAATATTATGTGAGGAGTCTTAGAAGAAAGTGATGTTTTATTTGATACTAGCTGATGCCCGCGACTTCGCCCGCGTGGATGTCTGTTATTATATACTAAAACCATACTCGAGAACCACTTTATTCATTGGTGAAAACAGCATGAAAATCGGTGCAGTCGTTTTTGAGTTTATCACGTGCAGGACGACAGACAGACGCGGCGGAGGACTTTGTTTTATAATATGTAAGGATGATGGCTAAATAATAACAGCCGCATGGGTCCATCTTCTAGGTTAAACAACTCTTGCCGAGGTCCGTCAGTGGATGGGTGACCAATGTGACCATCCATTACATATCGAGACCCGTCCGTGGGTCGAAATATTATAAATGTGAAAGTGAATTTGTTTGTTTGTTACGCTTTCACGCTAAAAATGCTGAGCGGATTTGGATGAAATTTCGCACAGGAGTAGACCTTGACCTGGAGAAAGACATGTAATACTTTTTGTCCCAAAATTCCCAAGGCATCGAGACTTATATGGGTGAAACCGCGGGACGAAGCTAGTAAAGATATAAATTATCAATTCCTAGTTCTTTTAACAAAATCAAAATCAAAATATTTTATTTCACATAAGCCTACATGGGCACTTATGAAACGTCAGAAGCTAGGTGCACGGTTCCAATTGGTCGTTTCCTATGGAGAAGAGCCGGCAAGAAACTCCATAGCCGGCAAGAAACTCCATAACCAGTTCTTATGTAAGTTTATCTATCTATATATAAATATGTGTACTTCTGCCCTTACACACGTTATTTCCTCTGAGATGTATGAGGAAAAACGTAAGAATAACTCTTCGGGAGCATTATTCATATTATTATTATCGTTTTAGAAAAGATATTAAATGTTATAAGCACTATGTTTATTAATAATATTCGTAATGAAGCCTTATTACCACTGTTTAGGTACAATAGATTATCTGCCTGTAACGTTCCCACTGCTGGGACACAGGCCTCCTCTCGGTAAGAGCGGCTTGGTAGATGTCACATGACTTCGAACTTTTGGTTCTAGGACATGCCGGTTTCCTCACGATGTTTTTCTTCACCGTTTTCAGAGCAGTGGTGATGAAATAATTTAGACAAAGTAAAGCGCCTGTCTGGCTTCGAACCTACGACCTACACTCGTAAGTCGCGGCCATTAGCACTGTGCCACTACGGCTCCGCGGCTGTATTTACACTCGCAAAAGCATAATCAGCCCATAATTTTCCCACTGCTGGGACACAGTCCTCCTCTCGGTGAGAGGGTGTGGGCCGTAATCTGCTGCGCTTGCTCAAGGCGGACTGGAGATTTCAGACTTACTATATTTAACTAGCTGGACCCGCGGTTTTACCCGCATAAGTCTCGATCCCGTGAGATAATCCGGATAAAAAGTATCCTATGTGTTAATCCAGGTTATAAACTATCTGTGTGCCATATTTCATCCAAATCCGTTCAGTAGTTTTTGCGTGAAAGAGTAACAAACATCCATCCATCCATCCATCCCCACAAACTTTCGCGCTTATAATATTAGTAGGAATATAGATCCATGTTTCCTCACGATATTTTTTTCAACCTATGCCAGTGATCGAACATCATTGTGTATTTATTTTATGATAATATAACACATAATGTGTTAATAACTAATGAATTACTTACATCAGGTCATTTACTTATTATTTCTCGACAAAGAGACGACTAGCACACTTTTACGAGCACACTAGAGTCCCATTAGCACCCTCCATCTACGGAACACCAAAAAACAAAAGCAACTCGGCTCAACGTTTGAAGCCGCTTGTTATTACATCGTACAAACTGACACGACCCTCATTTGTCATAGTCACTGAGAAAACAGGATTCTGGACGAAAATAAACAATGAATGGAAACGACTTCCCGTTTAGTATGTATATACGTACAGTTTATTTACATGCAAAAATACTTTACCTACTTGTAGAAGCCCTAAAAGAACTTCTGTTCTTTTGGGGCAAGATTCACAGAACACACTTTGATTTTACATAGCAAAGTAAAGTTACCTTCTTGACCGGTTTTCTACACAACTATACTCTGATTTTTAATTTGCTAGGCTAAAATGACATTTGGTGTCGACATAAAATTAACTTAAAAAGTAATCTAGTTACCGTGTGACTCACCAAGGACCACTGAATCATTCTCTGCATCAATTACTAGCGACCCGCTCCTGCTAAGCACGAGTTTTAGGACTTTACGAAACATTGAGATTTCTTCGTTTTTTGCAACTTTAATAATAACGTATTATACATAAAAATGTTTTGGAATAAATTGTCTAAATGATGGTGAGAACCTAAAAATAATCTGTCGCGTGGCTTAGAAGAACAACGCGGATATACAGACATACACGAAAAGCGACTTTTATCTTAACTAATATAAATAATATTATAAATGCGAAAGTGAGTTTGCTTATTTGTTTGTTTGTTACGCTTTCACGCTAAAACGGCTTAACGGATTTGGATGAAATTTGGCACTGGGGTAGACCATGACCATGAATAGGACATAGAATACTTGTCATCTCGATATTCCCGTGGGATCGAGAGTTACGCGGGTGAAACCGCGGGAAACAGCTAGTTTATAATACGAATAGAATTAACGTGTTATTAAAAAATAAAAGGTCGAACGCATCTGCATATTATTTAAATATACCGAATTAATTTGGTCTAGCAAATTAAAAATCTGAGTTTAGTCTTTATAAACTGTTTTTTTATTATTATTATTTATAAAGGTATACCAAACAGCTGCATCCAGTTAGACTGGAAGCCGACCCTAACATAGTTGGGAAAAAGCTAGGCAGATTTTGATGTGGAATTAGGGACGACTGGTTTCCCCACAATATTTAAAATTGGCAAATTATAACCTCATTCATAACAGATAATAAAAGCTGCCGTCTTATAAAATCAACAGGAAAAATTGGTTCTAATTCAATTTCTCAGCTCTAATAATTCCCTTAAAAAAATAATCCCTTTGGGAAAGTCGAAAGAATTAAATTGTTTGACTAAAATTATTACTTTTGTCATTTAATTGATTAATTTAGTGGAACCTTTGGTTCTCGAGGGTATTATTATGTCGACACGTCGACAGTTACAATGTAAAGATGATTTTTTGTTTTATTTAATTATCTGCTTCTTTTATTTTTACCCGACTACGGCGAAGAAAAAAGGAGGGTTATGATTTTGACGGGTAAGTATGTAAGTATGTATGTATGTATGTAAGTAAGTTCATCTGTTCCCTTCTATCTTCTAAAACACTCATCACAATTTGACAAATGAGGTATATAAATGGCGCCCTCTAGAGGGCATAAAGGCAGAAAATAAAAAATCCGGAGTCACACGTAATCTATTTGATTAATGCCCTAACACGTGTGACTCCGGATTTTTTATTTGTCTGTCTGTGTTGTCTTGTTTATACCTTTTTAGTCGTAGTTGGGTTTTAGTTTTTATTACTTTAATTTTTTTTAACATTAAGGCCAATTTCACGCGGGATCTGTCATTGACGATTCGTCAACGAGTTTTTCACGATTCGTCAAAATATCCGAATAAATAAATGTTTACATTTGATTCGTGATTCAGAGTCCAGTCTTGGATACAGCGGATCCGTCACAAAAAAATAACGGTACGTTTTTTTTTGACGAACATGTTTTTCAAAAGATGATACGTAATTTAAAACGTGTCCGTCATTTTTCACGATTCGTGATGCGTGTGCATACGGGTATTTTTTTAAAGCATTTCGGCAGTCAAGAAAAAAGAATCGTGGAAAAAGACGATTTGTCAAAAAACAAGAATCGTCTTCGTGTGAATGAGCCGTAACGTTCCGCAGCTGCCTTTATTTTTTTTGAGTGTGGGAAATCATCCGTTGACTTCTCCCGCTCTGGGCGGAGCGGAAGGGCGTTTCAGACTTTTACTGACTAAAACCCCCCGTGTTCCTTCATTTGCCTGTTGCCAAGGGTCCCGGTATCCCTGTCGGACATTCCCGCAGCCCTGACAGTTCTGGGACCATACCTGGGAACCTTCTGGTTACGAAGATATTGAAGGTCAAAGTTCCAACTTTTTCAGACGTCTTTTGAAGAAAGCAAGTTTTAAATGTTATAACTTAACTTTAAATAGGTACCCTCACAAACCATGAATTGTTGCATGCACCCATAAACACAATGTTTTCCGTGCGTTACGTTGCGCACTACCGTAAACAGCGATTTTTCACACCAAAAATAGAAGTCGTTTCTCAGCAATTATTTTTGTGCAAAGTTACTTATAAAGAATGCGGAGTTGACGGCTATGTGATACGTCTTTTTACACCCTGTATAATGTCAAGGGCCTCCATGATTGAAGATATTTAAGTTCGACCGGCACTCCCTCTGCAGTCAGACCCGCTACCAACTTAGCTGACTGGCAATATTTTAACCACGACATGAGCTGTTATCACGTAATATCTCTTGATGAGGCAAACCGTAGGGCGTCGTGAGGTATCGTGTTTTTGTTGTAGAGGTCAGATAGGCTGCATCCGGTTAGACTGGAAGACAACTCAAATAAAGTTGGGAAAAGGCTAGGCAGAGGATGACAATGCCCCTCACTCTTTGTAATAGTCTCTGTTTCTGTTCTTGATTGGTAAATTATCAATCATTCAACGGGGTATAACTCCGTATTAATTCTGCCACTTTTGAAAAAATATTTCTTTAATCACCACAATTTACACCACAATCTTGTTGGTGATTTTGGTTATTAGAGCAGAAATTACTGTGGTCATAGTCTAAAAAACCAAGAAAAAATTACAAAATTATAGGGTTATAGCTATATAAGGCGAAAAATGTGCACTGTTTAATTCTTTATCATAAACTAACTACTAAGTCAGACATTTATTACAAATTATTCGGCATCAAACAAAACATTTACTTCCTATCTTAAGTATCCTTTTATCCGATTAAAATGAGGATACAATTCGAATTTAATAATAAAAACTTGCTGTATATTACTAAAATATAATTCTACAAAGCATAACGTCAAAGTACCTCACATGTACAATGCTAATTCAACCTCTGAAATATCAAGCGACATCACTTGAAATTGGCGTAGCGCCTCTACGAGATTTCGTAGCGTCCCGTAGCATCCCGCTACGCGCATCTACAGGCTTTAGTTACATTCCGAGTGTCGAAGCGACAGGGTGTTCCCGTTTTTTCTCCCGCTTTCAAAACTCTTCTTGTGAAAAAAAAGTCTTTCTCTATTCGTCTTGAAGCTAAAAATCGAGTTCGTTGTTCAGTGTCGTGTGTGCTAATGTTTTTTAAATATTTTTTTTTCAAAACGTTTGTTATCGTGCCTCCGTTTGTTATGTAATAAGTAAGTATATAAGTTTTGTTTATGTAAAATAACTTGGAGGCTCGTATCATGTATGAAATGATGAGTATTTCCAGGTTATTTTTTTGTGTAGCGAGACTTTTTGCCCAAAAGTACTTTGTTTGATTAAATAATTTAGAAGCGAGTTTTAAATTTTTCGGGTGCCTGTTTTTGATGAAATTTTAGGCTGTTTAACTTGTTTGAGGGTTTTTATAGTCATATTGTGTCATAAACGTTGTCGTGTAAGCGGATTTTGAAATTATTATTGCAATTTTTTTAAAGTGAAATCAGTTCACCCATTATTTACGTTTAAATAAATGAATAAACAATTTAATTTCAATGAATTCAATCATTTAAATAAAGTGTATCGTAGGTTATCAAAATCAAAAAAAGATTAATGGTTTCAGCGTTGTATCCCCAAGGTGCGCATCCGTTGAAATGCTTGCTGAAAACGATATAGCAAATTACAAAATGAAAAAGTTTAATTTTCGAATTCACATCTGTCATAATTAACTTTTGTTTTTTTTTAATTCAGTGAATTTTTTGTTCCATTTTTAATTTAGGAAATCGGCGGTTTCTTTAGTGGCTTGTTTGTCCTGGTTGAGGATAAAGTTCATAATTTACCTAAACTCTACTACTATTTGTACAAAACTGTTTAAAAATAGAGCCTACTTTGTTTATATCTACTAATAATAAACATTAAAAGCGAAACCTTTATCAAAATGATTTAAAAAAAGTCTGGTTCTTTATTTACTTGCAGAATAAATGAAATTACATTATTTACTGGTAAATTACAATTAAGAAAATTAATTATTTGATTAATGAAATTCATTCACTAGCCGTTTCCCATTTAAGTTGGGGTTGGTTTCCAATCTAACCAGATGCTGCTGAATACCAGTACTTCACATGGAGTGACTGCCTATCTGACCTCCATAATCTAGTTCCTGGGCTATACTCCATCAATCAACAAAATCTAAAACGCTCTTTTTCTACACTAGTGTTATAAAGAGAAAAGATTTGAATTTTGTTTGTAATGAAGAAACTCATAAACTACTGGGCCGATTTCAAATATTCTTTCACCAATTTTGAACTATATTATCACTGAGTAAATAGTCAATTTATAAAGATATAACGCGGGTGAAGTCGCTGGCGGAAAATAGTTATAAACAAACCTCTGTTAGCCCAAAGACTACTTACCGTACAGCTGCAACAAACACAAAATATTTATTCAAATCCTTCACACAGAAGAATTGCTTACAGTAATATCTTTATACAAATCGCTGGCAAATAAATGTATCAACATTTTATTATTCCATATAAAATGATTTTACAAGAATCAAATACAAAATCGGCTTACCCTAGTACTAGTGGTGTACCTTATACTAGTGGCCTACCATGGTCTTGTAATTTCTATTTTAAGATTTGGTGTTATATTTTGGGGTTATTGTAGTGAACGAGAAAGCATTTTTAAAGCTCAAAAGCGCTGTTTGAGAGCTATATTTGGCCTCAAAGTTACTGACAGTTGTGTGCCTATATTTAAGTCTCAGAAACTATTAACTTTCCCATGCCTCTATATCCTCGAATTAGCAAATATTTGTTAAAACAAACCGTAATTTATTTGCCACATTAACAGGAACCAGAAAACGGAGTACATCATTAAGATTACAATATCAGAATTTACTTCACACAGGCACATTTAAAACGAGTTTATTAAAAGAAAATGTAATTTGTATGGCTCCTGTTGTCTTTAATAAAATTCCCGATCATATGAAAACCTTGCCCTTGATGAAATTTAAAAAATGTTTTACTGAATTACTTCTAGATAAATGTTATTATTCTGTTCAGGATTTCCTAAATGATACATCTTAATAACCTATTTTGATAACTTGTATAATAATTATTGTGTTTGCATGCCAACAAGGCAGAATGTACACGGTTCTTTATTATGTTATTTACGATCCTATTTGTATGTACCTTCATTCAAAGCAAATAAAGTATATTTTATTCTATTCTATTCTATTCCTTACTCGTTTTCGTGTCCAATGTTCTTTGTTTGATATTTCGATAAATACTGATTACACAACTTGGTATTTTATGCATAATATCGTAATGTAAACGATTATTGTTGAATAATATGAGGGTTTCCTCATCCTTCCTCACAGGTATAATAGTTTTGTTTTGTGATTGGCCCATTATGTGTCTCTTTTTAGGGTTCCGTAGCCAAAGGGTACAACGGGACCCTATTAGTAAGGCTCCGCTGTCCGTCCGTCTGTCACCAGGCTGTATCTCATGAACCGTGATAGTAAGACAGTTGAAATTTACACAGATAATGTATTTCTGTTGCCGCTAATAAGAACAAATACTAAAAAAACAGAATAAAATAAATATTTAACGGGGCTCCCATACAACAAACGTGATTTAATTAGGTAAATAAGGTGTTTTGTTTGTTTGAACGCGGCGCTAATCTCTGAAACAACCAGTAGCATTTCAAAAAATATTTTTGCATTTGTTAGCCTAATTCTTGAGGAAGGCTATAGGCTATTTAACATCACGCTTGGATCCTTAGGAGAGGAGCAGAAAGGAGAAAGTCAGAAAGAATGCTAAGCGAAAACGAAGTAATAGGGGGGGCGATGCGATGCGACGCGGTGGGTCGGGGGACGAATTTTCACGTGGACGTAATCGTGGACAGAAGTTAGTAAAAAAATACAACCGACTTCTAAAAAAAACAGTAAAAACAGCGGAAAATAACTTTAATTTCGAAAATCGGTGTCTTTGCTTTTCAATTTTCGTTTTTTGTCACCGGCTTCCGAAAGTTTTTATTTTTCACTTTTTTTAGTTCCACTAAGTGGGAAAAATACGTAATAAAGAAGCTATCTCAAAAATTACGAAATCAAATTTAATAAAATTTATGTGGGACCACCTCGGGAGTATACCCTTTCGAACTAAGAAAGATTTTACTATCGAAAATAATACAAAAAAAAAAAAACTTACACACGAACATAGAACCTCCTCATTTTTGGAAGTCGGTTAAAAAGGGGAAATTGCCATAATCTCGCCTGGGACATGAATTGATGACTGCATTATTATGTTGTTATTAGCAAATAAAAGTACGCTGAATCCATCTTCGTGACATAATCACTTAGTAACGTTGTACAACACTAAGAGATTGAGGAATATTGTCGAGAAAACCGGTAACATAACGTTTCAATTATCCATGTTCACACAAAACCTCTTCTCTCAAACATGCTTGGAAATTCGAGCATTATTTTGACAACCTTCTTCCAGATAAATCAAAATTGCTGTACTGGTAAAACACAAGTGACGATGCGGCCTGCAAAGTTACTATGAAAATCCAAATCTGGCGTGTTTAGCGGCCAAATAAATTACTATGAAAACTCATATCTGTCGTGTTATTTAAAAATGGAACGAACTTTTTACTTCAACACATGGCAACCAAGGGGGTAACTTATCAAAGATTTTATTTAAAATTTCGAATTGGCTTGCAAATAGAACAAAGAAGAAACAAATGAACATATTGGCGCATGAAAAATGATAGTTGTTCGTCATTGATTCTGGAATTTCTATTTAAATTACTCAGTTTGAATTTCCGCGCGTTGTTTGAGAAAAGTACTATACAAGCCTTGGCCGCAATCAGGAATTGATGGACGATCCTGAAAATGAGTGCCGAGGCGAGTAATATTCTATATTTATCATGTCATTCTCTAAACATCACTTCGAAATTCGAACGCTGTCTCGTTGTGAATCCGCGATCATTTACTTTAAAAACAAATGAGTTCGCTTTCGAATCGTGTGCGCTCATGTGAGCGAGGTGAGCAGTGAACTTTACAATATAGCACTACCGATCTATTTTTTGGACTTTGGGCTTAAGTGATGGGGGTGAGCTTCAGTACTGTTTCACTCCACACGTGGTAGTGCGCAGTCTTCAAAAATGTACTGTTTTTAATTATGTATGCGTGCTCGCCAGACTGTCTGTGAATATATATTTGTAGCGGATGTGAGGCCTTGCTCGAAATCGCTTGGGATTTTGGTGTAAAAATCGGCTATATCTTTGTAATCATTTTAGCCTTGTAACTGGATTATTTTAAATTTAGAAAGAGATCATGACGTGAAACCTACCAGACTGTATTGACGTAAAAATCCTAAAATACAATAGACGTAGGTAGATATATTTAGTAACCTATCCCACTTAACTATTCTCCAAGAGTCATAAAAAACCCTGTAAGAAATCGACACGTGTTTCACTTCTCAACGAGGCATCCCCAGAATGACGATTGACCAGTCGCAAACCGGAACACGACGTGTTGCCCCTCTTATCGCTAGACGCAGAGTTTTTTATAACTCTTGAAGAATATTTAAGCGGAATAGGTTACTAAATATATCTACGTCTATTGTATTTTATCATGGATTTCCGCAAAGTCACGCCTGAATCAATTAACTAAATTTTCTTTTTATGTTTAGATCAGTGCAGGATAGGGCGAAGTAAAAGGCATCGTTTGTCGTCAAGGTCAAGGTTGAGCTGTTTAGATAAACATTTATTTGACCTATTTATTGATGTCTTTTTCATGCACAAGTATATTGTAGGCAACGCTTGTGCTCGGTTTGCAAAAATAAAATAAGCTTGGCGTAGTAACAACCGCATGGGTCAATCGTTCAGGGGGCCAAGTCTACTAATTTACAAACGTGTCTATGGTCATCTATGACCATTGACACGTTTGTAAATTAGTAGACTTGGCCTCCAGGTTAAGCTACGTTTGCCGCGGTCTCTCCGTGTCTGGGTGACCATCTTAACATACCGAGACCAAACAGTGCCTCGGAACGCATGTTAAGCCGTTGGTCCCGGCTGTCATTTGTGGATCTTTGACAGTCGTTGCGGGTCGTCAGAAGCCCGAAAGTCTGACAACCAGTCTTATCAGGGAATATTGGGTTATCGCTAAGTTCGGTCGTGGTCGAAAAAATTGACGTCACAGGAACGTCAAATTTGGCTCGAATAATCTCACTACTTGGGGACGTCCTGGTGACAATTTTTGCCAAAACAAAATTAGTCAAAGCCGGTGCAGATATTGCAATTAATAAACTATATTATTATCATTATGATTTAGAATCAACTTTAATTAAAAGTAAAGTCTCTGAAACAAAATGGCGTTAGGTACCTAATATCCTCACATATTATAAAACAAAGTCCTCCGCCGCGTCTGTCTGTCGTCTTGTACACGATAAAGTCAAAAACGACTGCAACGATTTTCATGCTGTTTTCACCAATGGATAGACTGGTTCTCGAGTCAGGTTTTAGTATATAATAACTGACATCCACGCGGGCGAAGTCGCGGGCATCAGCTAGTTATTATAATATACCAGCCACTCTTTTTAGGAGAGGCAAAACATTTTCCTAACGAGACGGTGTCGGCTTCCAGTGCATCCAAACGCGAAAGAAAATCAGTAATTTACATAGAATCTTAGTACTATCACAAAAAACTCACTTAAAATTTAGCTGAGTGAAGTGAGCTGTCAGAAGTGTCTATTCTATCCGTTTTTTAATAAACGCAAGCAAAGCCGATGTCGACTACTCTGCCAATGTCTAAAGTGAGTTGGAAAAACAAGTGTGCAAAAAATAAAAGTTAATTATAATTAAAAGTTGAACGTGGAACGTAAAAGTGCCAAGTGTGAATCAATCTCCTTAGCCTTTTCCCAACTATGTTGAGTCAGATTCCAGTCTAACCGGCTGCAGCTGAATACCAGTATTTTACATGGAGCGACTGCCTATCAGACCTCCACAACCCAGTAACTGGGTAAAACAATACTCCTTGGTAAGAATGGTTATCATAATTTCGGGCTTTTGACGACCCGTAACGTCTGTCAAAGATCCACGAATGACAGCCGGGAGCAACGACTTAACGTGCTTTCCGAGGCACGGAGGGATCTCGGTATGTAAAGATGGTCACCCAGAATCGGACTGACCGCGGCCAACGTAGCTTAACATGTTGGATCGACTCGTGCGGCTGTTATTACTTAGCCACGAGCTGCTCCTGCAGTGGGGCAATACACACACAGACATAATTAGTATAACCAAGAATTCCTTATCAAATAATGCCTCTTCTCTTTGAAATCCCATGCTCCTAAAATTATTTACATCAATTTTTACACTCACACAGTGCGAATATGTATCACCATTTTATAATAATTATGCTTCAGGCGTTTATTTCTGTATGAAAATATACATTATGTTCGTACATTAATCTGTAAACATTTCTGAGTGAGAGATTAAGGCGATGTCTCCAAGATTAATTTTGTAAATAAGATGTTTACATTTAAATCTGCGTATGTTTACCTTGTCTGCGGTTTAAGACATGGATAAATTATTATAATAAATAAAATACTTTTTTATTAAAGAAGTTTTTAGTCAACCGACTTTGACATTGATAGAAAGGACTTTTTGAATTTTTTAGTTTCTTCTTAGCATGTCGATGGCATTATAAGGGATTTCGCATACTAGACAGCCACGGCCACAGCCGCGACAAGGTCAACTATAGAAACTGATAAGAATCGCGCACTTGGTGGCAACGGCCAACTAGCCGCACGCCACTAGACGGCCACAACTTGCTGGAGTTGTGGCCGGCATCCCGGGGAAGAACATATGATACTTTTTATCAACATACCACGCGGGCGAAGCCGCGGGTGGAAGCTAGTATTATTATTATACATGCAAAAGTGACTTTGTTTGTCTATTTGTAAGTTACGGTTTCACGCTTAAAACGGCTGAACGGATTTGGGTGAAATTTGGCACATGGAAACTGGAAACTGTGACCTGGGTTAAGACATAGGATTACTTTTTATCTCGGTAGTACGTTCCCGGGGGATAACTCCCGACCTACACGCAAGCGAAGCTGCAGGCAAAAGCCAGTTAAATAATAAATGACTGCGTTTAAAACACAATGACTTTCATGAAAATCTAAATAACAAAATTTAACAAAACAGTCGTAGTTTAAAATACCAAAGAATTTGTCGCACCTCGTCAACGCTTTAAACGTTACGTATTATGAAAATATTATCACCCCTGAAGCGCAGAGCAATTTAGCTCTCGCTCAAATTGCGCGGCAAATCAAAGAAGTTAAGATTACATTCATAAATAAAAATAAATGAAGAATTCATGATGAGTTTTTTGGCATTTTTAGTTAAAATTCAATCAGTCATTTCACAATGCTATCGAAATGACGCTTCTCTTTACCCGACTATGGCGAAGCAAAAAGGAAGGTTATGATTTTGACCGGTACGTATGTATGTTCATGTGTTCCCCCATAACTCCAAAGGGATTTCGCTAGCGTCCCCTGGCGCTCCTAGGATTAAGCCCATGCCAGAAAAGGCGCCAAATAGGGCTGATAATGATGACGGTTTCGTGACGGTGCAAAGGAGGAAGCACCTATCGCGAGCGAACAAGAACCACTGCGGCAAAGCTCCAACGGGCCCCGAAGTGAGCCTACGAGCCGCAAAGCCGAACACACCGGTGTACATCTCCCGCCTGCACTACACCACTAAGGCGGAGGACATCGTGGAGTACGTGCGCCAAAAGACGAGGTACGCGCCGAGGGTGCAGTTACTTGAATCGCGCCGGAACGTCAACTTCAAGGCGTTCGTCGTGCGTGTGCCGAACTGTTATCTGCCCCTCGTCATGCAAGAAGACTTTTGGCCGCAGGACGTGGTGTTCCGTCGCTTCCGCGGAAAAGTTCCACTGGACAGCACAAAGTCTAGCTAGTGCTAAGTGCGAAGTGCTACTAACATAGTCTAAGCCTTTTTTTAGTAACACAAGTTTTGTTTATGGAATATGTATGTTTAGGTTAAGGTATTTTTCTATGGGCCTGTGTCGCCTGCAATAAATGGTTTATATTATATATATACAGTATGTTAAATAACAGAGGGCGTTCCCTTAAACTCGATAATCTATATCATTAATAGATTCAAATAAAAATATCAGCGTATAAAAATGAGTTAAAAAAAATCCGAATAAAAAAAAAAACTAAATTGGCAATAAATTCGAAACGACCTGTTTAAAATCAAAATACTAACGCGGAATACCTAGCGTAGTGGCGTAGCCGAAACCAAACCGGCAACGTCGCAATTTTGTTCTCGCGCGCGCACGATGCCGAGCGAGCTTCTCACCGAGCCGGCCGGCCGGGCGGGGGGCGGGCGGCGTGACGGCACTGAATGGCGAGCGCTGACTTTGGTAAAGGCGGCAAAATTAATACTGTACCTTTCCACAGACGATATTAGCCCTTTACTCCGTAGAAATAGAGATTTTAATAGCGTGAGTCAACTGATGCAAATATGCAACAGTGGGGCTCAACGGTTTTGATTGATGCAACCTTGCATCACCGGAAAACGAGCGGAAAGACAGTGAAAAACACAGCGTCGTGTTGTTTTCAGTAAAATAAAACATTTATGTATGTTTTGATTTAACAACCCGTCTCAAATGCCCGGCTGACAAAGGAACGCGTCACTGAGGCCCCTTGGGCTTGTAATAACCTATTCGCAAACAGTAAATACATAAATTCATGTACCTATCTAAGCCACGTTTCAATCATATTAGAATACAGAGCACAGCGAATTATTCTGATCGCAGCAGCCGAGTAATGGACACGGGGTGGCGCGTCGGCAGCGCTTTGCCGACACGTCGCGTCGGTCGCGGGCTCGCGGCCACAAAATAAACAGATAAAAGTACAGAAGGCCCACTCATGGAACAAGTACAAGAATGTGTCTTACCTATTCACTCAGATCGGTGACTCCGGTGCCTTACAGTGCTAATAAGAAAGTAATTAGAAAAATAAATAACGTAGTAGGTAACTACGCTCATAAATAGTGTGCGGTTAAGTATTAGAGAAAGTTTCATTTAAATCTCAGTTTTAGACTAGCTTTTAAATGATAATGAAGTATTGCACGTTAGCAATCACTGTCTAACGTTTTGTAATGTTTTCTACAATGACATCGAAATGAAAAAAAAAAAAAAACTTTTACTTTATGCAGTTGCATTCGTAATAAATTACTTAATAGCAATCGTGTAACACCACAGAAGTAATACGCTCGTTGTACGGGGTAGGTACTCCCTGAGTATAAAAGTAGTTTTAGCAAAGAGTGGGCTTTCTGATCTTATTTATTTTGTGGCACAGTCGTTTCTTAGTGTTATTTCTTTTTTCGAAAAGGTTTTAGGTACGCACGGTAGGCACATTTAAATAATGTTTAAAGACTTACTTAGATTTTGAACTGCGCAATATGCTAACCTTCTCTCTCTACACATTGCTTGTTGCAATCGCCGACGGTTGTTTTGGTGCACTCGTCGCATTAAATTGTGCATTGGGATCCTCAAAGCACCATCACACAATTAAATTCAGCTTAAATATGCACCATGTTAACATACTCCCGACCACTGAACTGATAACGCGGCATTTTTCACACACGAATGACGAAAGGAGACAAGATGTTGCAATGCGAAAATAAATGCACATCCGGTATGTGCGCGAGATTAGTTCCGACTAAAATTAGGTGGACAAATCCTGTGGACATTCGGGGAGCAGGGGGCGGGGCTAGGCGCATCAATCAGATCGCCGCACACGCGGCCCGTCATTCATAGGTAAATTGCGACATTGCCGTACTTACTTTGAAGGACAAGTGCGCGTGTACAGAGTGTTTCTTTTACGTATCAATTTAATATTTTTTGTGAATATTTTATTATAAAAAATAAAAAAAATTTTTTTTTTTTTAATTGTAATATTTTTTTTAGCTTGTATGTATGGTATACTATTGCGGGTTAACGGGAACGCCCTCTGTTAGTTAACATACTGTATAACTTCTAAACTACTCAACATAATTTGAAATCCGGAGTCACAAGTAATCTGTATGATTTATGCCCTAACACGTGTGACTCCGGATTTTAAATGTGTCTGCCTGTGATGTCTTGTTTATACCTTTTTAGTTAACGTTTTTATCGTAGCCCAACTACGACAAAAACGTTTTAGTTTGATTACTTTTATTTTTATTCTTCTCTCGTGTAGGAATCTAGGAATGAGCTAATTTAAGTGGCAGTGGGCAGGCCACATTGCTCGCAGAACAGAAGGCCGATGGAGCCGAAAGGTTCTGGAGTCCCGCCCGCGTATAGAAAGGCGTAGCGTTGGAAGGCCTTCCACAAGGTGGACCGATGACCTTGTGAAAGTAGCAGGAATCCGCTGGATTAGAGAAGCACAAAACAGGTCAAAGTGGCGATGCTTGGGGGAGACCTATGTCCAGCAGTGGACGTCTTCCGGCTGAAATGATGATGATGAGGCATGAGCTATACGAAAACTACCTTGTCGACTGGCTAATATTTTTACCACGAGATAAGCTATTCTTAAACAGTATGGCCGACACGAGGCATTTATTTTACTGGATAATTAGATCGAACAAAAAGGTCCCATTTTCATGTATTGGGTACGAGTTTCGAATCAAAATCAAAATCTAAAGTCATTTATTCAAACTAGGCTGAGAATCAGCACTTTTCGCCCGAACGTCAAAATTACATAAGACAGTCCCCCAAAACGCCCACCCTTCACCACTTCCTAGAATACTGAATACACTCCTTGAATCCAGTCAACTTATCTTCTATATTTAAATTCATTCATTCATTCATTCGCTCAGTCACTGACAGACAACGCGCGGCCAAAACCGCTGGGTTTAGAAGTATGACAGTTTGCTCAAGAATTCCTTTCATACCGCAGTTGAGCACTACGGAAGGATCTTAGAAAATTCATCCCCTTCATCCCCTTCATCCCCTGCATCCCCTTCACCCCCTTCACCCCATTCACCCCCTTCATCCCCTTCATCCCCTTCATCCCCTTCATCCTCTTCACCCCTTCACCCCCTTCATCCCCTTCATCCCCTTCACCCCCTTCTCCTCCTTCACCCCCTTCTTCGTCGTTCCGGGATCAAAGCTGTAATCGCGACCACATATGACACGTTTCCAAGTTATGCGTTCTTCTGGTGTGTGGGCCGCTCGGTACATACTGTCTCTAATAACCTTTTTGATCGCGTCTGACCATCTTGCCGGTGCTCTGCGCCTGGTTTAGATGTATTCTTGGTACTTCAATTAAAACTGTATTTATAATAGGTGCAAAGGATGGACGACGCTAATAAAACCATGCTCGCTCGCTCACGATTTTGACAGGAAGTGTCAAGTCGTGTTCCGCGTAGGTCGTTGCCGATTGGCTCGCGGGAGCCTTCATCTCACGCGGCACCGAGTCCGCGCGTGGACAGGCCCCTGAAGGGGTTTAATAGGGGATGAAAGTTTGAATGGAAGTTCGTTTTTATTACTTGGCTTGTAGGTACCTATTATAATTCAAGCGAAGAATTTAAAAGTGGTAAAATTTTTCAAAAAACTTCTCCATCCATTTTTAAATAAGCACTAAATCTTATGAGACATTTTATAATATACAACTTCACTTTTAATTTTACACAAACTCTTTTACACTTCGCTGAACATTAAAATATTAATTATTTGCGCACCAAGTGTAATAATCTCTTGGAGAACTAAATTGCCTGCGCCTTATGATTACGTTGTTAATAAAATATGAACATTACAAGTTGTGTTGTGACTTATGAGTAGGGCAATATGTTTTGAAGTATTTACATTTTAAATGAGCAGAATATTATACGAATAGAATAGAATACTCTTTATTATGTACACCATAAAAAATACAGATACAAATGTATAAATTTAACATAGGGTGACACAATGGGCGGTCTTATCGCTAAAAGCGATCTTTTACAGACAACCTTTGGATGGATTAAAGCGCGAAGGAGAGATAATACTGCAGGTAGTCAGTGGTGTACCATTTACATATACAATAAATACATATATACATAAAGCATATACTTATCTATATAAATATATATATATAAACAATACAATAATAAACATGAAACAGGAGGAAAGAGTGACGAAGTTGTACGAAGTTGTTGGTTTCAAAGGTTGCCGGCTGTCATTCGTGGAACTCTGACGGTCGTTACGGGTCGTCAGAAGCCCGAAAGTCTGACAACCAGTCTTACCAATCGTATTGCACAGATACTGGGTTGTGGAGGTCAGATAGGCAGTCGCTCGTTGTAAAATCCCAGTTAGACTGGAAGCCGACCCCAATATAGTTGGGAAAAGGCTAGGCAGATTGCAGATTTTTCTTAAGTCTGTGGATCAAGTGTGGGCCAAGTTCATAGCGATGTTATCTATATTTTTCTTTTGTATTAGAATTTTATTGGCATGTATCCAAACTAGTGTTATTGTGGTTATGCTCCACCTGGTGGTTTTGAGCACCAGCTGGGTGATTTTAGTTGATTTAGGTACCTATGTAGTCAGTGTAAAGATATGACTGTGTAGAAATATGTGAAAATATTTAGAAAAAAATATTTATTTTACGTTTTATCATTTACGAACTTCCGCCCGCAGCTTCGCCCGCGCTTTATGTCGATAAAAAGTAGCCTATGTCCTTTCCTAGGGTGCCATCTATCTCCTTGCCAAATTTTGTCGAAATCCGTTCAGTGGTTTAGACGTGAAAAGGTAACATACAGACAGACAAAGTTACTTTCGAATTTATAAAATTTACACGGCTGGAATAGTTTGAAATATGCCTGCTTCTCATCGGTATAAAAACAGTCATTTTTTACTTCAATATAAAGGCTGCCGCAGACAGGCGAGGCGCGACGCGACTCTATGTAGAACAATTTCTATGAAAACTCCATGGAAATTGTTCTATTTGAGTAGCGTTGCTCTGGCGCGTCGCGCCTGTCTGCGGGAGCCTTAGCAGTCTGCCAAATATTATTTATGTCTGTAGTTTACGGTATTTTGCATCCATCGAAGTAGATTTATAATTTCTCTACGCGAGTTACTACTGCCATTTATAAAACAAACACGATTACGTAAATAAACTTCAACAACCACACAATACATTTTCAATAACCTTTTTCAGATAAAAAACACATAAACCTACTACGCGTCCACTTAAAAATAAAATCCAAATTCTCACCACTCGAAAGTACAGACATTTATGTACGTTCTCAGATTCACTGCGTATACATGAAAAGATTGATTACAGAAAAAAAAAACATTATCACTTTGCGTTCTAAAAGCGATTAGATTCGTAGATAGATAAGGCACAAAATAGATCGTTACAGAAGGTCGGCGTCATACAACGAGCAAAAACGTACGCACACATAGACAAGCGTCACGGGCGTCATACAACGAGCAAAAACGCACGCACACATAATAATAATAAATAATAATAATATTTTTATTCAAAAAATAACAAGGCATAAAAATTAGTACAGTTTTGCTTAAATGTAAATTATGTTCCTAAGACTTACGTGCCTGAACTAGGTTATCCTGTGTTTCAGGCGAGAAGAGCTAAAAATAGAGTTATAAAATAAATAAATAATAAACAAGTTAACTCTGAGTTTCTAAATTTGACAAATACTTAACATAATTGAAATTTTTACATAAGTATATTCACTTTAACACAATTAGTAAATTCTCTGTATCTTCGTAAGACATACTTTGGAGAGCATCTTTTAGAATTCTCTTACAATTTGTGTAGTTCAGGGAATAAATTTTGGCTTTCGAGTTAAGTCTATTATAGAGAAGAGGACCGAGGTACAGGTAAAATTTGGACACAAAAGCATGTTTTGTTGTATTTTGTACATAGACACGCGGTCATGGTGTACATAGACACGCCTCACGTACAACGAGTGCAAGTGCACCCCCGACTGGCATTTTTTTGAGATCGAACACCCCGAACTGCCCCATTTGTCTAGTAGTACCAAGAGCGACTGCTGAACCGGTCCTTTTTTTTTTTGTGTGTTTGGGAAATCATCAAATTACTTCTCCCGCTCTGGGCGGAGCGGGAGGGCGTGTAACTCTTTTGCTGACTAAAACCCACCCGTTTTCCTTCAGTTGCCTGTTGCCAAGGGTCCCGGTATACTTTTCGGACTTTCCCGCAACCCTGTCAGGACTGAACCAGTCCTAGGTTCGATTCCCAGGTCTGGCAATGTGTTATTGAGATTTTCCAAGAGAAAACTAGGGGGTTTTCTCAAGGGATTTCTCAGTAACAGCCCGGAGTTAGGAATTTTGGCGGAGTGATGCCTCGGCAGCAAAGCACGTTAAGTTCATTGGTCCTGCGCCTGATTTCCTTCCGGTCGAGTCGGAGTGCCGTCCCATCAGACTATGAGAGTGAGGGAAGAGAAAGTGCACCTGTGTCTGCGCACGCACTTGTTAACTACAATATCTCCCGAATCGATGGCTATACCTTGCGCCAGATAACCGTGCAATAAATGTCATTAACCCCACTTGTACTAAAAAGTCTTGAAACTTAAAACATGTCACCTGCTCGCGATATGCCCTACCCATGCCCTAACCAGCGTGCCCTAGAACCAAAATTTCGAAGACATGTGACATCTAACCCGCATTGTGCCCGCGTGCTGAATTACGACCCACTCCCTCTCACTGAGAGGAAGCCTGTGTCCCAACAGTGGGAACGTTATAGGCTGATTATGCTAAATGTACGCGCCAAGGACGCCTCTTACCACAAATCGTTTATTTTGAATAGAATATAATATATTTATTTGCATTTAAACGTCTCGCCATGGACTGGCATACAAATATTTTAAAGAAAACAAGTTCCTTATAATATTTGTATGTCATGTTGATCGTGTCAGCGACACTGCCTTTTCGTATCGTTTTAATGTATTGGAATATATTGGTAGAAAGCGTTAACGACTTTTATTGTACGGTTAGAATAGAAAGAAAAGAAAGAAAAGAAAAGAAACAAAAGAAAGAAAGAAAATAAAGAAAGAAAATAAAGAAAAGAAAGAAAGAAAAGAAAGAAAGAAAATAGGTTTTATGCGGCAAACATGACGCTAACAAAGGACAAATATACGAAAATAACAAGTTACAAGAAAATATGCGTTACATTCACGCAAAACGGCCATCGCTCAGCATAATGCTGCAACCCTATGCGAGACAGAGCCCCAGCGTTGGTTTTCAGTGACAACCGGCTTTGACGTCATGACGTCAATCGGTGCAGCACATAATGAATTATCAAAATAATCCTACTAATATTATAAATGTGAAAGTTTGTGTGTTTGGATATTTGTTACTCAATCACGCAAAAAAGGCTGAATGGATTTGGATGAAATTTGGCAAACAGATAGTTTATTATCTGGATTAACACATAGGATACTTTTTATCCCGATATTCCCACGGGATCGAGACTTACGCGGGTGAAGCCGCGGGGTGTAGCTGGTAAATAAAATAAATACACTAAGCGCCGCGTGCGGTTATCTGGCGCAAGGTATAGTCTGAGTCGAAAATGGCCGGCAGGGCCGAAATTTGAATCTGGAGGATGATTAATAATGAGCCGACCTTCTGTAGGTAGCTATCTATTCTGTTTATTGAGATTTCTATTCCCTAAGACAGTCACACGTCATTCACAGTCCGTTTTCTTGGTGGGCGTAAAAACTAATGGCACTATCTTGCATTTTGGTGAGTGATTAATTAGGTCTTGTAAGAACTTCGTTGCAGATAAGAGTAAAATTGTAATATAAATGTGTGAACATAAATAAATAAATTATTGAGGAGCTCGTGGCTAAGTAATAACAACCGCACGGGTCCATCCATCAGGTTAAGCTACGCTTGCCGGGGTTGGTCCGTGGATGGGTGACCGTCTTTACACACCGAGACTCCTCCGTGCCTCGGAAAGCACGTTAAGCCATTGGTCCCGGCTGTCATTTGTGAATCTTTGACAGTCGTTTCGGGTCGTCAGAAGCCCGAAAGTCTGACAACCAGTCTTACCAAGGGGTATCGTATTATCGTATTATTGGGTTTTGGAGGTCAGGCAGGCAGTCGCTCCATGTAAAATACTGGTATTCAGCTGCATCCGGTTAGACTGGAAGCCGACCCCAACATAGTTGGGAAAAGGCAAGGCAGATGATGAATTAAGCTTAGATAAACATTTTCCATTTGGGGGAGACCTTTGCCCAGAAGTGGGAAAGTGTGGGCTAAAAAAAAAAAAACCCCCGACAAAAACAAAGCATCTAATAAACTTTTTTTTTTTTATAGCTGGGAACACTCGATCAAGTCACCTTTCAAACAAAACAAAAAAAAAAAACAAAATCCGTTAAGCCATTTGGCAGCTACGATGGCGCAGACAGACACACACAAACTTATAACACCCCTTTTTTTCCGTCGGGGGTTAAAAAAAGGGCAAACTCTCTGAATAACAATGTCAGAAAAATCATAATAGTTTTCGTTTGGGCACAAAGCTTGACTCCGCCATTATCACTTAGGAACCTAATTACTGATACTATTCTATTGTTGCTTTTATACCAAGCTCCCTTTATTAATATAGTTCCCGAGATAATCAGTCATGACAGACTAACGCCTAGTCCATAATAGGAAGCTTGAGCGGGTGCTGAGACGGGCGCGATAATATTAAACTCTAGGTAATGTCCGCGCGGAAATCAACTATACCATAAATATACCATTAATATCTTATGGCACCGACCACAGACCGCAAACTAGTTCTGCCGTCACTGGCTGTCACTGGCAGAGTGACAAGATAAAAAAAAAAACCGAGATAAAAATATTTTATTTCACATAAGAAAAGAAAGAAAGAAAAATGCCTTTATTGGCATTAAGCAGAAGAAAAACCTTAAAACTGTAAGTAATAACAAAAAAAACAATGCTTTTAATGCCAAAAGGGCCTCAGCTCAGCATAATGTCAAATGACAACACAAGGTCACCATCTGACGCTGATTTTAAGCTGCAGCCCACGAGTGTCATACACTCGAATAATAAACACATAAGGACATGCGTGTGCCCGTTTAAAGAAATTAACACAATTAATTTAAATTTGATAACATAAAATATCTAGCTCATACAAAAACAAATAAAATTTTGAGACATACATGCGAGTGTGTAGTTGCGTGTGCGTTATGTTGTGTGTTTGTCATTAATAGAAAAATTAAATAAATACCTACCCAATATCACATAAACCTACATGGGCACTCATGAAACGTCAGAAGCTAGGTGCACGGTTCCAATTGGTCGTTTCCTATGGAGAAGAGCTGGAAAGAAACTCACGATTACTCTTTTAAAAATATTTGGCTTTTACAATATTTTCAAATTAATGTTAGTAAGCATGGGAGGACAATGTAGGCCTTTCAACAAGTACCAGGTACTTAACAAAATAGAAGATGTTCAATAAATCTACAGTCCACTAAGCCTACAACGTTCTCACATTCACAAAATAGAAAAGAATCTATATAAAAGACAAATAATCAAAAAGTAATCAAAAAACCTATTAAAACCAAATGACGTGATTGCTTTTACAACTGTAACAAATTGAATAATTATCATTGTCCACAAATAAAATAGCCGCTAATAAAGAGTTTAAATTGAATTGTAGGTAATTATATTATAATGTCAAATATAATGATTATGTCAAGGATGAATGTAAAGAAAATAAACATATTATGGTAATTTGGGAGCAGTTAATAGACTCTTAAATAATGATGCCTATTAAGATGTATTTTTTTTTAGAAAAATGACTATTGCTAAACTGAAGAAGAGAGATGAGAGATGCTGCTTTTTTTTGAGTTTGGGAATTCACAAATGTCTTCTCCCGCTCTGGGCGGAGCGGAAGGGCGTGTCAGACTTTTACTGACTAAATACCACCCGTGTTCCTTCAGTTGCCTGTTGCCAAGGTCCCGGTATCCCTTTCGGACTGCCATCCAAGTTGTGGCATGTGATTGTGTGAAGTTGCACTTGCAGTCTGCGATTGCGGTCGCTTTCGGAAGAGTACAATGCGACCTAAAGTCTAGACTAATTTGACAGGTGCAAATGTCAAACTCCAAATTGAAAAAAAAACAAAAACAACAATCATTTGAAATGTTAGAATAGTCTACGAGATTAAAAAACAGATTTTATTTATTTAACCATTTATGTACACACATAATAAACAGACAGGGAGAAAACAACAGAAAAAAACGTACAAAAGTGATGCATTTTAGACTAAGACTAGACTAGACTTAGACTTTAGATTTTAGACTTTAGACTTTAGACTTTATACTTTAGACTTTAAACTTTAGACTTTAGTTAGCAAGCGATCGTCAATTGTTTTACCCTGTGGAAACAATTTTAGCTATTGCCCGATACATTCTGTGTCGCGATGCACTATGCCCACCCAATCGAGAACGCCACCGCGCCCGCCAACGAGAACGCCATCACGACCGCTACCGCTCATGCACCCTTGACGATACCTAAGGGATAGATCCCTTGAATAATGAACTACAAAGACATGAAGGAAGGTCGAGGGACCGGAGGGTATTAGGTTCGAGTAAGATTGCGTTAATAGTTGATTAACTTCCGTTAGAATAGGGGAAACTATTGGATTTGCTTGTTTATAAAAAGTATTAATTTTTAGGGTTCCGTACCCAAAGGGTAAAACGGGACCCTATTACTAAGACTCCGCTGTCTGTCTGTCTATCCGTCTGTATCTCATGAACCGTGATTGTTAGATAGTTGAAATTTTCATAGATGATGTATTTCTGTTGCTGCTATAAACAACAAATACTAAAAAACATAATGAGATAAATATTTAAGGGGGCTCCCATACAATAGACATGATTTTTTGCCATCTTTATAGATAACGGTACGGAACTCTTCGTGCGCGAGTCCGACTCGCACATGGCCGGTTTTTTTTAAATCTATTGAAATAAATTGTAGTTTTGCTTGAAGCCTTGCAACATGGTGTCTGAAATCTTTTCAATCTAACATGTTGATGTGTAAATGGCTGCAAATTGGAATTGATCGTTGTTATTTCGGTCACCTAAAAATAGAAACTACTGTCTTCGAACAGAGTTGACAAGATTTACTTATCAGTAACGGTTTTTTTTTATTTGTTTGTGGGGAATCATCAAATGACTTCTCCCGCTCTGGGCGGAGCGGGAGGGCGTGTCAGACGTTTACTGACTAAAACCCACCCGAGTTCCTTTAGTTGCCTGTTGCCAAGGTCCCAGTATCCCTTTCGGACTTTCCCACAACTTATCAGTAACCTGGCTTTCAAAAGCAGGGTCTATACACCCTGCTGCAGGGAAATTCATTGTTAATGATTCTATAATGTTCCCACTGCTGGGACACAGGTCTCCTCTCTTTGAGACGGAGTGGGCTGTATTTTATCACGCGGGCCCAGTGCAGCATAGAAGACGTCACATGTCTTCGAATTTTTGGTTCTAGGACATGCCGGCTTCCTCACGATGTTTTCCTTCACCGTTTTGAGAGAAGTGGTGATGAAATTATTTACACAAAGTAAAGCGCCTGCCTGGGTTGGAATCTACGAGCGTAAGTCGGGGCTGTTACCACTGAGCCACCACTGGAACTGTTATATAAGGACAACCAATTTGCTTTATAATTTATTTCTCTAACTTTACGTAACTCAGCTCTTTTCTACAACGTGCCGCTACAATGGCGATATTAATTTAACACACGGGTAGGGCTAGTGGCCAGTAATCATAAAAACTATGATAAAATAAAATAAATTGAAATTTTTTAATTTTCTAAAATATAAAATAATAATACTGAAACCAAAGTTGGGATCACTCTGTGTAAAAAAATTATTCATGAAGCTACTTACCAGCTGGCTTAAGTTCTATCGGTTCGATCCTTTGACGGCATAATTTGTAAGAAATCGCGCGACATTCCTTCAATTCGCCTACTTTTTGTACGTTTTCATTGATGCGATGTTATGATCAGTGATCGGAATAGGTAGAGCTAATCTACCTAAAGTTCAAAGAACAGAGACAAAAAAAGTGGAGACTTCCTTACGACTAAAATATTTTTTCGGGACTAATGTCGGGATTTCGGGACATCACATAAATTAGTATTAAAACTGTTATGTAAATAACATTACCTTCTGCGCTTACTTACATCGTTCAAACGAATATTAGATTATTAGGAGATTACCTTAATTTTTTTTAAACAATAGAAATCGTGCATACTTTTTTTTTTAAACAGAAACAGGAAATCAATTCGATAGTTGTTTTACTTTATTAATTTTAGTTGTACTTAAGTAATGTTCTGAAACCCGGGACATTAGTCCCGAAAAAATATTTTGTCGTAAGGCGTCTCCACTTTGTCTCTGTTCTTTTTCGAACTTTAGGTAAATTAGCTCTACCTATTCCGATCACTGGTTATGATCCATGACCCCGCCAAATGCCCTCTGCGCTACAGTTCTATAAGAGTACAGGTTGCTCCAGGATGCTATTTTGGAAAATTGTAATTAAATCAATAAATAATAATGTTTAATGAAATTAAAATATTTTAATAAAACGAATACGCGAAACCGTATATGTATGTTAAATAATGTCACCATTAAAGCGGCACGCTGTAAATCAAAATATTGTATATCCTTTTATCACACAAAAACAAAATGAAAACTACCAATATTTCACAAATCTTTTAATTTCCGAACACCAAGCTGACACTCTCGACACTCCGGACACTCGCGACACTTCTTTCATTACTTCTGATATCAAAACCATCTGACAAAATATTTCAATTTTAATATCTTCATCCGAGATTTTCATTTCTACATCAAATAATAATGGGAACTCAGTGAATCAATCAACCTGTCGAGCCTTTTCCTTACTATTTTGGGGTCAGCTTCCAGTCTAACCGGATGCACATGAACACCAGTGTTTTACGTGGAGTGACTATCTGACCTCCACATCTCAGTTACTGAGTAATACGATACCCCCTTGGTAAGACTGGTTGTCAGACTTTCTAGCTTCTGACTGCCCATAACGACTGTCAAAGATCTACGAATGACAGCCGGGAGCAAGGAACGGCTCAACTTGCTTTTCCGAGGGACGAAGGGGTATGTTCACCCATCCACGGACCTACACAGCAAGCGTAGCTTAACCTGATCGATCGATCCGTGTGGCTATTATTACTTAGCCACAAGCCCCTCCGAAACTCAGTAGATAAGTGATATATGAATTGTGAAATGAACTGCTCATAGTGAAGATCTTACAAAATTATTATATTGTGAAAGTCTGTATGTATGTTTGTGAATTTGTATTGTAAATCAATGGCATGAATTGAATCGAACCTCTAAAAATTCTCATTTTGACCTAGATTAGGACAGGATACTTTTTATTCCGATAAATACAACGTTTTTCCGTGGGATAATTTAAACGTAAAATTTGCCGATTTCCGACCGCCACGCAGGCGAAGCCGCGAGCAAAAGCTCGTATATAATACCTCTTTTGAATTCATCTTTAGGGTGAAGTGGGGTATTAAAAGATGTGTGTATGTTTGTTGAGGTTTACAAGTGACATATCGGTTCTTGAGTACCGAGTTAAAGCAGGAACAAAATGGCGGTTTGAAATGATATTTTTCTTGTATAAAGATATTACAGTATGTTATCGTTATATTGTGTCGGTGAATTTTGCTTTAAACTTGCGTGTTTCAATAATGTTGTTCACTTGGACCCTCACTCAAGTGAGCGCACACAATTCCAAAGCGAACTCATTTGTTTTTAAAGTAAATCATCGCGGATTCACAACGAGACAGCGTTCGAATTTCGAAGTGATGTTTTGAGAGTAATATTGCGATTAAGAAAAAAATTAAACCTAACAAAGGTTGTCAAACGGGTCGCACGTCAAATGTGCTTGAACCAACGACTTATCGCTAGAAAACCGGCCTGAGAGTTATTTCTTGACGGCATGTAAAGCCAAGTCAGAGGCCCTTGGGCGGCTTTAAAACTCTGACACCAGATTAGTCACTAACCACACGAAAAGAAGAAGAATTATCTCAAGTGCGTAAATCTACTACACATAAAACGAGCCCAAAGCTAAGCTACACGAACAAACTACTAAAAAGTCACAATTTAATAAAGTACTAGGCGCACATACATGGCTAGGAGGTGCAGTGAACGGGTTTAAATTATTCATGCGTAAACTGGCGTGCATATTGGCGGATTGTCGACATGCAATTTAGTGCTAGACTTGTGCTTTGTAATCGAGTTATGCCGCACTAGTACTTTATGCATTCAGATTGTTTTGTGTTCTATTGTTAACATGATGTTGAATAGTTAATGTCAACTATTGAATGCAGTAGACTGGCCAAATCGCTTAAATACGCCGACATTAATAAAAGCCGTGATTTTTCAGCAAACCGGTGAAGTTTCGGTTTAACGAAACGGTCACGTTTGCTTATATGAAAATCGTAAACTTATATCGCTCGCAATAGGCCTCCACAACCCAGTAACTGGGTAAAAATACGATACCCCCTTGGTAAGACTGGTTGTCAGACGTTCGGGCTTCTGACGCCCCGTAACGACTGTCAAAGATCCACGAATGACAGCCAGGACAAACGGCTTAACGTCTTTTCCGAGACACGGCGAAGTCTCAGTATGTAAAGATGGTCACCCATCCACAGACAAACCCCGGCAAGGGTAGCTGAACTCGATGGATCAACCCATGTGGCTGTTATTAATTAGCCACAGGCTCCAACAAAACAGTGTAGCCAAAATTATTCTCATCGCGTACAAAGTAATATTCTCCTCAAATTCATTTAAATATTAAGAACCCTTTTGCTTCAGACCACTTCACAATTTCCACAATTGTCTTCGACTTCAAAAGGGAAAGCAGTCATTAATATTGTTCAGATGATTGTATTGTGTCAATCCGAGACTGTTTTGAATTTAAAAGAATTTGGTATTTACAACTTTCGGCAGACTTGAATTTTTATTTTGGCATGATCATTTTGTAAATTGTCAATTCAGTACGTACTTTTCTAAAGCCGAAATTACATTACGAAATTATTGACATTAATTTTATTAAAAATTTCACTCGTTTCGCGTAATTTTGCGTGTGTAATTTCACGTGTTTCGCGCATTAATTTCATGAAATCAAATGACTTAGTGCCAAGCGTGATTTTAGATAAAAATAATGAAGTGAAACTAATTTTACGGTGTAACTAGTGTCACGAAAGCAAATTCTTGACGCTGATATTTTACATTGCAAAATAAAGCTTTGATGCTCACGAGGCCATGATTGATACTGTAGATTTCAGGAGACTAATTATTTTACGAAACATGAAGCATTGTTATTGAAACAAGACACGTAAAAAAAAAACCATACATGCAATTAATGATGTAATGTAAATTCGGCTTAGCATCCCTTTAAAATTCGAACGCTGTCTTGTTGTGAATCCGCGATGATTCACTTTAAAAACAAATGAGTTCGCTTTCGAATTGTGTGCGCTCACTTGAGTGAAGTTCCGAGTGAACTTTACTTATAGAAGAACCTAGAAAAGACATCATCGCTTTTTACTCATAGTCTTAAAAAAACAACAACAAATAAAAACAACAACAAAAAACAAACACTTAATATTCTGAAACTATCTGTGCCCCACGGTTTTACCCACGTATGTCTCGATCCCGTGGGAATATTGGGATAAAAAAGTATCCTATGTCCTAATCCAGGACATGGTCTACCCATGTGCCAAATTTCATCTAAATCCGTTCAGCCGTTTTAGCACGAAAGCGTAACAAACAAACTCATTTTCGCATTTATAATGTCAAAAATTTTAGGATTACCAAATAAACGGACCAAGCGTGGTGAACAATGCTCGTTCGATCTCTGTATGAGAAGGGAGCTTTGTCCTGCTATGAAACAATTGCTTACAAGCCATTGAGGTTCAATTTAAACAATAGATAGTACCTCAATGTTACAGGCTGGTATTTATTGTATCAATGTGTAGCTCCGCCTGACGCTGAGCTCGAAACAAAAGACTAATGAACCGAACTAAATCAATCTGCCTAGCCTTTTCCCAACTATGTTGGGGTCGGCTTCCAGTCTAACTGGATGCAGCTGAATACCAGTATTTTACATGTAGCGACTGCCTATCTGACCTCCACAACCCAGTAACTGGGTAATACGATACCCCTTGGTAAGACTGGTTGTCAGACTTTCGGGTTTTTGACGACCCATAACGGCTGTCAAAGATCCACGAATGACAGCCGGGACCAACGGCTTAACGTGCTTTCCGAGGCACGGAGGACTCTCGGTATGTAAAGATGGTCACCCATCCACCGACCAACCCCGGCAAGCGTAGCTTAACCTGATGAATCGACCCGTGCGACTGTTATTACTTAGCCGCGAGCTCCTCTGAATGAACGAATGAACCGCTTGTCTGAATGAACCGAACAAACCAATTTAAATCACCAATTTTACTTTAAAAAAATATTGTATCGACAATCGAAAATGAATTGCCAGTATTGAATGCATTAAAGTGTGACCCAGATATTTTCATATTATAATGATACAGGAATTTTATTTCAGCCAGTAAAATCGTGAACTCATAACTTTTATTTTCATTTAAACTCTTTTAGTGATTACTTGAAGAATTTATGCGTATTAAAGTAGCTTTCACGAGTCATGATCATCATCATCATTTCAGCCGAAAGTCGTCCACTGCTGGACATAGGCTTCCCCCAAGCACCGCAACTTCACCCGGTTCTGTGCTTCATTCAGCGGATTCCTGCAACCTTCACCAGGTCATCGGTCCACCTTGTGGGGAGCCTTCCAACGCTACGTCTTCCGTACGCGGTCGCCACTGCAGAATCTTTCGGCCCCATCGGCCATCTGTTCTGCGAGCAATGAGCCCTACCCACTGCCACTTAAGTTTGGCAATACTTCGGGCTATGTCGGTTACCTTGGTTCTCCTACGGATCTCTTCATTTCTGATTCAATCACGTAAGGCAACTCCGAGCAGAGCCATGTCCATAGTCGTCTACAACTTTGAGTGTAGAGTCTCCGATTTTCATGAAGGTGGGTGTGACATGGGCATTCGACATGATTTTCGTTTTGTCCATGTTCATTTTAAGACCTACTATTTCGGAAGCTCAACTGTGGTCATCGACCATTCACGAGTGGCTATACTTAAATGTTCGACTGGCGTACGGTTTGATTCAAACTTAACGGCGGCTCGGAATTTAGCCACTCACTGTGCAGTACACCACCCCTCACCCCCGCTAACACATGAAATTGTTACTGCGCAACGACTCGCCTCATGTTCCGAGCCGCCATTAAGTTTGAATCGAACTGTACCCTATTTAGTTAGCCCCGCGACCACCTTGACTTCGCTAATATTTTAACCACGGCAGGGGGGCTATTGATAAGTATTTTATATAGAGCGACTTTCTATCTGACCTTCATAACCCAGTTACTGGGTAACACGACGGTACCCCTTGGTATGACTGGTTGTCAGACTTTCGGGCGTTTAACAAGATTTTAAATGCCTTTCAATGTTAATATTCTATGTGAACATTCTCGTATTCCTACTAACACAAGTTTCTCAGTTGAAAATGAACTTTCAAGCAACTTGAATTGAGTTCACGATTTGCATTCAATTTTCATCCGTAACTCGTTGTAATGGTGGCAATCAAGTGTCAATTTTCTCTGCACTTTGTTCATTGAAATCATGTCTTTTCAGGCTTTGAAAAAGAGTTTCCAAATGACTCAGACCAAATAAAAGTTTGTCAAAACCATTTTTGGATTCAGGGATCCGTTTGCGAAATATTAAGCTTTTAAAGCTTAAGCAAAAATTAGCACTTTAAGTGCTAATTTTTGTTAGAGTCAAGTGCCAGCTAAATGTATGGTTTTGGGTATGTGAAAAAATTCACGGCAGTAGTATATATAATAACGAAATTAAAAGGAAAACTATCACCGCTACGTAGGCTCCATAAGTTACCGAGCAATAATCGACTAACTTAAATTTACAGTTGCAAAAACGTGTTCTTCAACTACAATGTCAAGTTTGTTCTTGAAATATTTTTTTATAGATAATGGTACGGATCCCTACGTGCGCGAGTCCGACTCGCACTTGGCCGGTTTTTTATTTGGTCCGAGATTGGGCGTCATATACTAAAAATTGAGGAAAAACGCTTCATGTAACTTATCGAGATATCAACTGAGGAATGTAAATGTGTATTGTGGTCGGGGTAGGTCAGGTTATTGAAAAGGTTTCCCTTTTTTTTTTTTTTTTTGAGGGTGGGAAATCATCCAATGACTTCTCCCGCTCTGGGCGGAGCGGAAGGGCGTGTCAAACTTTTACTGACTAAAACCCACCCGTGTTCCTTCATTTGCCTGTTGCCAAGGTCCCGGTATCCCTTTCGGTCTTTCCCGCAACCCTGGCAGGCATCGGTCCTAGCGGACCCCGCCAATTGTGCTGACATCTCTTTCAGGCGCGCGTGGAACACGACGCGCCATCGACCCGGGCCTGGTCCTTATCGGACGGCGAGCTGCCCGTTGCTCGCCGTCCGCAAGCCCGCGCCTATGGTGGCCGGGAATCCGCCTGGGATTCCCGACGCCCAGGGCGTGAAAAGGTTTCCCTTGAGAGTTAAACTTTTATATTTTGGTCATGCATTTTTCGTGCCTATGTCGAGGTCTCTTGGCATGCTCATGTCATAAGTGTCAATCTGACAGACCTCTTGACAGGCTACCACATTAGATTTTAAAGGTCCATGGATGCGTCACTATCTTAACATACCAAGACCCCTCCGTGCCTCTGAAAACACGTAAAGCCGGTAGTCCCGGCCTTCTTTCCATCATCCTTGGTCCCGGCTGTCATTTGTAGATCTTTGACAGTTGTTACGGATCATCAGAAGCCCAAAAGTCCAAGGGGTATCGTATTACCGAGTAACTGGGTTGTGGAGGTCAAATAGGCAGTCGCTCCATGTAAAACACTGATAATTCAGTTGCATCCGGTAAGACTGGAAGCCGACCCCAACATAGTTGGGAAAAGGCTTGACAGATTGATTGATGATGAAGATAGCCTAGTCAAGCAAGACACTATACAACATTAAAAAGGACAAACATAGACTTACCGCCAAACCTTTTAACTGACTTCTTTATGATGCCATAACGAACTTTCGGCACCGACAAAAGTCCTTAAAGTTACCTTAACTATAGTAATTTATACCCGTGTATATCTGAAACACAATAAAGCGAAAACAAGGCATTGCCGGAGTCAATTAGACCCGACATCGTTGCGTAACTGCCATTGAGTACGTGGGCTGATCGTTGGATATGGAGGAGGTAGTGGATGGAGTGCTTACGCATGCTATTGGCATATAGGCATTCAGTATAAAACTGACATGCGGTCGGAACGAAAAGGCCCTGTAGAGACCCATTTTTTTTTAGCTGTTACACTGAAAGCTAGGAAATAATGAATACTTCAATTGATGGGGGTTTTATGAACGGTATAGTGGCTTTTTGGTTTCAAAAACGACTTAAAAAAAAACGAATGATCTTAAAATTATTGATCACTCAGTAGGTTAGAAGACTGTCCGACGTGCCCGTAGAGTTTCTTGACCGTTCTTTTTCATAGGAACCTACTACGCTTTGGAATTGGCAACTAGCTTCGTCTTTCTGACTGACCGACGCTTGACAATTCAAAAGTAAGTAAAGTAATAATTGATTTATTTTAAATAAATGCTTTGAGTTTTTATTGATATTGGCTAAAGATATATAATGTGACGACAGAAATCAAAGCGCAATTTTCAGTATGTCAAAATGAACATTATGTCTGCTACGCGAAATGTTGAATCATCCTTACATCTCTAATTGAATGCATGTAATTAAACAGAAAATAATGATAGCATCTTACTCAAATGAAACTGAACTTATATGATAAGCGATGATCTTCTTCATTTTTCACAATTCAGTCCAATCGACACAATACTAAGTCTTTAAATTAAATGATTACTCCATTCACTTAATACTCTATGACCTTCGACCATTAACCAGGAATAAGGGTGATACAATGGCCGTACACCAGAATATATTTTTATCCAATAGCCAAAGTTAATGTTTTGCTTCCATTAATTGAAGGGGAAAGAAAAATATAAGTGAGATTAGTATTCTACGAGGGTTGCTAGAGTTTGCGCAAGAGTGTCTTAAAGTGGATTGGACTTAAGTGCCTTAAGAAATAGTATTATGATCATTATGGATATGGTTTCAGGAGGTGAAGAAGGATTTTTTAAATACGCATAATACTATTGGACCAATATTGGAAAACGTTTTTTTTATTTTTAGCCCACAATTTCCCACTTCTGGGCAAAGGTCTCCCCCGAATGGAAAATGTTTATCTAAGCTTAATTCATCATCTGCCTTGCCTTTTCCCAACTATGTTGGGGTCGGCTTCCAGTCTAACCGGATGCAGCTGAATACCAGTATTTTACATGGAGCGACTGCCTATCTGACCTCCACAACCCAGTACCTGGGTAATACGATACCCCTTGGTAAGACTGGTTGTCAGACTTTCGGGCTTCTGACGACCCGTAACGACTGTCAAAGATCCACAAATGACAGCCGGGACTAACGGCTTAACGTGCTTTCCGAGGCACGGAGGAGTCTCGGTATGTAAACATGGTCACCCATCCACGGACCAACCCCGGCAAGCGTAGCTTAACCTGATGGATCGACCCGTGCGGCTGTTATTACGTAGCCACGAGCTCCTCAGCTTTATCTAAGCTTAATTAATAAAGCAAAACACAGCAGTCAATGTCAAACTTTAAATACTCAAATTATTTTGAATACAAAATGAAGTTTATTGAGTACTTAACAACTAACAAAAAAAAAATATACCTTTGTTATTTATAAATCCATACTACCTCGGCTCAAATTAACTTTTCATCTCGCTCGCACCATACTGCTCGCGGACTTCATATTACGGTCTTCACATGTAATTATATAATTGATGTATACAAAATATTGTAAAACATTTTTTTAAAGAGAAACGGTGAAGTTTCTTGCCCATTCTTCTCCATACGAAAACTACCATTTGGAAGAGGCAACTAGAATCAGTTCTATTTCTTTGTTTTTGACGTTCAAAAGTGCCTTTAATTTGCCTACTTGAAATAAATTATTTGACTTTGACGAAGTGAGAGTGAGACTAAGTGGGGTGCTAGCGGCTCCAAGGCGCCAATAGTTTAGGTAATTGCTTTTTACGGCGAAAATAATGGTAATAAAAAAAAAAACATAGGCTCTGCTTTTTAGTTCAGTTATTATACAAAGTTTTTATGATCTAGTATTTTTTTTAATACTAGCGGTTTATTGTTCGTTTTGGAGGTATCTTTGTATTTTTTTTTATGGACAAAATTTTATGGAGTCTTGTTTTCGTCAAACATGAATCCTCAACTTTAACATAATGTTTATTTCAAAATTAATGCTGCAGTATTTTCGATATATTTATTTTATTTCATTATATTTTACTGTATCCTTTATATTTATTACTAACTTTATTTTGAATTTTTTTATTTTACTATTTATTTATCGATTTATTTTATGTCCGTAGGTGTGTCCGTGGCATCACAGTGGGCCCTATCAGAATACCAGCGCTGCGATATTTGTTTATTTTTTTCTCAAATATCGTAGCATTATGCTGAGATAGGAGCCTTTTTGGCCTCGCACGGGTTTAGTTTTCTACACGTTGTTTTATTTTATTTTATTAATTTTGTTAGTTTTAATGTTTGTTTGTTTTTATTGTTATATTTCCTGTGCGTGTCCCAAATAAAATATTTTTCTTTCTTTCTTTCTTTATATAACGGAGGTTCATGCTGAGTAATTTGAGGTAATAAAGACTCGTAACATTATTAAAAATGAGACTGCCAGCTAAAAACCATTGTACAATTTTATAAAGTTCACTTGGGACCTCACTCAAGTGAGCGCACCCAATT
Source organism: Lithophane leautieri (assembly GCA_949152455.1). NCBI lineage: Eukaryota > Metazoa > Arthropoda > Insecta > Lepidoptera > Noctuidae > Lithophane > Lithophane leautieri. Next base: position 5,285,776 of record OX424486.1, read on the forward strand.
CGAAATCGAACTCATTTGTTTTTAAAGTAAATCATCGCGGATTCACAACGAGACAGCGTTTGAATTTCGAAGTGACGCTTAGAGAGCTGCAACCCAGATTAAGGTGGCCATATCATAAACGAATCTTAGCTACAAATGTTGGCTTATCGCCAATGTACCGACATTTAGCTTTTTAGATCGAATTGCTCGAATCGTCCACTCATTAGTAATTCCAACCACGTCTGGATAAAGTCCTCAAATGTTAAATTAGTAATTAAGAAATTGAATTATGATCATGAAAGGGTAACTGCCTCCTTGGTTTAATGGTCGCAAGTGGCATGAGGTCCTGGGTTCGATTCCGGAGTCGGGCAAAGTATTGTTGGGTATTTCCAGCAGCAGCCCGGAGTCTGGATTGGTGTCCGGTTGGAGGCAATGGGTTCGCCCCTTTTACATAGGGTCTTAAAGTTAACGAAATGTGGGTGTACTATAAAATACAATAGACGTAGATATACTCACTCTGCGTCCAGCGCTCGGTGTGGCAACACGTCGTGTTCTGGTTTTCAATTGGTCAATCGTCATCCTGAGGATGCCTCGTTGAGAGGTGAAACACGTGTCGATTTCTTACAGGGTTTTTTATGACTCTTGAAGAATAGTTAAGCGGAATAGGTTACTAAATATATCTACGTCTATTGTATTTTATAATGGATTTCCGCAAAGTCACGCCTGAATCAATTAACTATCTGGGTGTACTATAGGTATAACTCTGCCTAACCCTTTGGGGATTAAAAGCGTGATATCATGTTTATGCTCGTCCACCCATTAGTAATGCCTGCCACGTCTGCACGTAAATCTAAAATGTTAAATTAGTAATTAAATTCAATTAAAGGTACTTATTCAATTTATTAATTAGCCTTTACGTTCATAAAACTAATTTCAAATGCGTTGGCCAACTTGCCTAATAGGTACGTATTACGGCTACAATGTAAATTCAATATTAATTGAAAACCATCAAAGATATTCATATTAATTTATTAATTACGGCAATTAAACATGCATGATTTAAATCTGTATTCATACCACGTAGAAATCATTAATAGTACTATCCTTGTGTAATTATAAATGCGAAAGTGAATACGTTTGTTTGTTTGTTTGTTACGCTTTCACGCTAAAACGGCTGAACGGATTTGAATTAAATTTGGCACAAGGATAGATCATGACCTGGAATAGGACATAGGATACGTTTTATCCCGATATTCCTACGGAATCGAAACTTACGCGGGTGAAGCCGCGGGGCGCAGCTAGTTATGTTCATAAAAATGATTACAAATGCGTTTGCCGACTTACCTACTTGGTACGTGTCACGGCTTTAATGTAAATTAAATATTATATAAAGGACAACAAAATATTTTCAATCAAATTGCCTAGAAAATATATTCAATCAACTATGTTGAGGTCGGCTTCCAGTCTAACCGGATGCAGCTGAATACCAGTATTTTACATGGATCAACTTCCTATCTGACCTCCACAACCCAGTAACTGGTAACACGATAGCCCTTGGTAAGACTTGTTGTCAGACTTTCGAGCTTCTGACGACCCGAATATGACGTCATAATACAAATATTTACTTAGGACGAGAGTTTATATATCTGTTTTGACATAAAATAAGAACTTTAACCTAACCCCTTTTGCGGCGTAAGATTTCTGAATTTTACAACCCTAGTAGGTTTGATTTACAGCAAAAGTTAGGGTTAAAATTAAATTAGCATACAGAATAATGTGTAAGGGTGCAGGCACACTTAGAGATATGAATTAACTTAAGGCCTGTGAAACAGTTTTGAAGTAAGCACTAAGAACCAGATAAATAAAAAAACGGGACAATTTTTATGAACTAATTTTGCAATTTATGTAAACGGAGACATAAGTGGTAAAATAGCAATTAAGATTGTCCTGATGCCGTTAAATATCAGTATTTTACATGGAGCGACTGCCTATCTGGCCTGCATAACCCAGTAACTGGGTAAAATACGTTACCCCTTGAGAGAAAACGAATCCAGATGGATTCGTTTTCTCTCTTAATTAGATAATTAACGCTGGGATGATTCAGCCAACAAGTTATTGCGGTTGCGTAAAGATCATTTTCACTTAAAGCAATAATAAAGATTGGAGATTTTGAAGGCGCTCTCAGCTCGGATGGTGATCGTTTTTACGAATTTTACCGATGCTACATCTAAGTTGTGTCGCACTGTACCTACATCTCTTGAATCTTAATACTGCCGGAGTGACTGTACACATTTTTGTAAACTCTCATACCGTTTAAGTTAAAAGTGTATAATCATCGCTGGATCCATTATGGGGAAGTAAAGATACTTAATCATCCTAACTATATATATACATTATATATTATATAATATTAGCTGATGCCCGCGGCTTCGCCCGCGTAAGTCTCGATCCCGTGGCAATATCGGAATAAAAAGTATCCTATGTCCTATTCCAGGTCATGATCTACCCTTGTGCCAAATTTTATCCAAATCCGTACAGCCGTTTTAGCGTGAAAGCGTAACAAACAAACAAACATATTACTCGAGAACCACTCTATCCATTGGTAAAAACAGCATGAAAATCGGTGCAATAGTTTTTGAGTTTATCGCGTTTTTTAGTTTAGACAGACAAACGCGGCGGAGGACTTCGTTTTATAATAATGTAAGGATTATAAATGCGAGAGTGAGTTTGTTTATTTGCTTCTTACGCTTTCACGCTAAAGTGGCTGAAGGCATCTGGATGAAATTTGGCATATGGGTAGACCATGGCCTAAACATGGCCATGGAATAAATATTATGTTAAAGTTGAGGATTGATGTTAGGTCCTATGTTTGACGAAAACACGATTACAAATATAAAATTTTCTCGCTAGAAAAACATTCCAAACTTACCTCTAAACTGAACTATAGGTAAACCGCTGGTATTCAAAAAAATATTCAAATTAGATCATGAAACTTTGCATAATAACTAAACTAGTCTTATGTTTTTTTTATTTTATTTTAATTATTTATTATTTACTTAACCATTTATGCACACACATATATATACAGACAAGATGAAAGGAACAGAAAAATACGTACAAAGGCAATGCTTATTTGTAAACAAAACCCTTACCTTTAAATACCTTTTATTTTCACCGTTAGAAGCAATTACCAAAACTATTCGACGTTTGGAGCCGCCAGCACTCCACTCCGTCTCGCTCTTACTCAGGCTGCGAGTAGTATGGTGCGAGCGAGATATAAAGTGAATTTGAGCTGAGGTAGGTCCTTAATGGCAATTGATCAATTGCAATCGACCGTTTCGGGGACCCTTTACGTCTGCTAGCGATTTATCGCGTAAGTAATTTATAACAATGTAGGTAGATCATTACAGCCAGCCAGTCAATTCCATAAGGTTAATTACAAAATCCAACTGAATTCACCAAATGTGTCTCAAAGTACCATTTAAAGCAAAATGGCTGAATACAATACAATAAAATTTTACGTATAATTCTCTAAAGATTCATTCAAAGATAAAGTATGGAATTTTGCTCGCAAATATCGTTATTATTATGTTGTCTGTATGGTTATTACTTATTACAATAGGCTTATGAAATCCTTTTGTTTTGAATATACATTATTATTAATGTCAGCATGTAATTATTGTCCCACTGCAGGGCAATCCAACCCGCACTGGGTCCACTCTCTCTCACAGAAAGAAGGCCTGTGTCCCAGCAGTGGGAATGAAATAGGGTCAGTCTTTTTTCCATACAAAAATTCATAATTCAAGGTTCGGCTCTCGTCTATTTTCTCCTCAAATATTGGACCTATTTGAAAGATATTTTATATATTGAATAAGAAGGACATTTACTGTGCCCCTATGTTTTCCGTTTTGATGATACATTATCTGTAGAAGCACTAGAATCCTCAGAAAATGCTCAAAATTAGATTGAGTTTAGACCGCTGTCATCAGAGGCCTATTGTATTTTGACAACTATAAATGAAAAAAGAAAAACATAGGGGCACAGTAAATACGAGTATCCTTCTTATTCAATTTATAAAATATCTTTCAAATTGGTCCAATATTGGAGGAAAAAATAGACGAGAGCCGAACCTCGAATTATGACTTTTTGTATGGAGAAAAGACCGACCCTATTTCCTCATGTGAGCAGGACAAAAGAATCTTCTCATACAGAGAAGTAACGAGTATTGATCACCACCCTTACTCACAATATACTGGCGATTCCAGACTATTTAAAAAAGTTTTACTAATTAATATATTAATTCATTAAATAATTTTTTACTAAATAATTTTTGTAATTCATTCTTATGCTAAATAGATATATAAATAGATGACTTCGAAATTCGAACGCTGTCTCGTTGTGAATCCGCGATGATTTACTTTAAAAACAAATGAGTTCGCTTTCGAATTGTGTGCGCTCACTTGAGTGAGGTTCCAAGTGAACTTTACAATAGTGCTTCTACAATGTTGCAGTAGTTCTTTTGCGAGTTTGACTCCTAGATTGTGACTTCCAAACTGTAATTCCACGACACTAGTTTCATGAGCTACGTAGAAAGTAACACAGTCTCAAGAGGGTTTCTCATCCTTTGCGTCACATTTTGAATCTGCGTATATAAATAGAGCATAGTCACAAAATAGATAGGTACAGAAGGTCAACCCCACCATCATTATCGTTTCAACCGAAAGACGTCCACTGCTGGATATAGGCGTGTCTTAAGAACACGGCGACAGATGAATTCTCCATACAAACGTAATACCTAAATAATTTGCAATTTGAGCATATTTCCACCATAGTGTGTTGTTATTCGGATTGAGACAGTATTTATCTAGGTTCCTACATCTATTTTTTTACAAAAAACCTAACTAAAATGAAGTTGTAGCGAATTGAATTTCGCACATTTTTACAGCGTAAATGACATGTTTTCATGTTGTTTTTTCTGTATTATAAACAACAATACTTGTGATATTGTTTCAGCAGAAACATAGCCTATATTATCAAGATACAAATTATCGAAAAAAAAATGGATAAACATTAAGTTTTCATTCATCATTTTTGGTATTACGGAACACACCCAAATTTATCATAAATTTTCAATAGCCAGTAGTGCTATCGCGTCAAGCAAATGTCATGTCAATGAAAATGTGTGCGTGGTCGTACAGTTCACGGTAGCTGTGTGTATCGCTCCGACAGGCACACTAGCGCAACATTTGTAGCACTTGATTCGTAGTTGCGATCGAAGCTCCGCCGGCCCCTTAAGCATCGCCACTTTGACCGGTTCTGTGCTTGTCGCACTCAGTGGATTTCTGCGGTCCACCTTGTGGGAGCCCTTCCATCGCTACGTCGTCCGGTACGCGGTCGCCACTCCAGAACCTTTCGGCCCCATCGGCCATCTGTTCTGCGAGCAATGTGTCCTGCCCACTGCCACTTAAGTTTGGCAATTCTTTTGAATATGTCGGTTACCTTGGTTCTACTACGGATCTTTTCATGCAGAGCTCCATACAACGACCGAAAATACGTAAACACACTTCAAGTGCAGCGAGTGCAAGCGCACTCGCGACTGGCATTTATTTATTTATTAAAACTTTATTACGTAGTAACTATTCAGTAATCTGTGACTTTATGCACAAGTAAAAAAACTACTGTACAACGACGGACTTAATGCCTGAGGCATTTTCTACCAGTCAACCTTAGGGTGATGCAGAGACAGACATGGTAGGTGCAACAAAAGACAATACACATAACTTGAGAAATAATGAATACTAAATAATACATACATAGATACATACATAAATTATAAACAAAATAAACTTAGGAGAAATAACGACAGGTAGAGGAGAAAAAGAATCCATCTAATTAACGCTGGGATGATTCTGGCAACTTCTTACGAATGTGATCACGCGCCTTTACTTTAAATGATATGCGACTAGTTGCATTTCGGTCAGTGGATACGAAACGGGGCACTATGAAAAAAAGACTTTGAAAAATGTTACCAAAAACCATCGCCTAATCAAGCCTTCGAGAGTAATAGGGTGGGGAAACACCATGGAACACCTTATGGGTATTGACCTTGATATCAGGGTCATTGACAAAATTCTCAAGGTCAAAATTCCGAAATTCAAGATCCGCGATTCACCTAAGGTTAAAATTCCGAAAGTCAATAATAATAAGGCGTAGTCAACTTATTTTTTGAGATCGCCATACGTACATATGTCCATGAGGCGGTTGTCGCTTGTAGTATGAAGCTAACCTTCTGTATCTACTATTCTGTGTCATGGCCTTGCGTGCTCTCCATACAAGCATACATAATAAAGTAACTAAGTAGGACACGAGTTCGCGACGACAGTAATTTATTTAAACGATGGGTGTTGTTGTTACCTGCAAGATGGCGCATGTTCGGTATTAAAGTTAGCTTTTACAGTATTACAAACTGCGCCCCGCGGTTTCACCCGCGTAAGTCTCCATCCCGTGGGAATATCGGGATAAAAAGTATCCTATGTCCTATTCCGGGTCATGGTCTACCCCTGTGCCAAATTTCATCCAAATCCGTATAGCCGTTTTAGCGTGAAAGCGTAACAATAACAAACAAACTCATTTTCGCATTTATAATATTAGTTAGGATAATAATTAGGATTCATACAGGCCCTTTTTTAGGGTTCCGTAGTCAAGTCAACAAGGAACCCTTATAGTTTCGCCATGTCCGTCTGTCTGTCCATCCGTCTGTCCGTCTGTCCGTCTGTCCGCGGCTTAGCTCAAAGACCGTTGGTACTAGAAAGCTGTAATATAGTATGGATATACATATAAACGACGCCCACAAAGTGGTAAAAAAAAAATGTAAAAAATATTTTTTTTGGGGTTCTCTTCAATCCCATTGTGTGGGGTATCGTTGGAAAGGTCGTTTAAAAATAATGGGAGTTTGCTAAAACCATTTCTGGATTCAGGGATCCGTTTGCGGAATATTAAGCTTTAAAGTGCAAATTTTTGTTAGAGTCAAGTGTCCCCCCCCTGCCAGCTAAATGGTTGGGTTTGGAAATGTGAAAAAATTCACGGCGGTAGTATATATAACGAAATTAAAAGGAAAACTATCACCGCTACGTAGGCTCCACAAGTTACCGAGTAATAATCGACCAACTTAAATTTGCAGTTGCAAAAACATGTTATCCCATACATTTCGTATGGGAGAACAAGTTTTTCAAATACAATGTTAAGTTTGTTGGATGAATTCATCCCATCTACGGAACTCTTCATTGTACGTGGTTCGACATGCACTTGTTGTTTTTAATACCATCCTTATGCCTACGGTATAGAAGTCAAAATCGGTTGAATGATCTGTAGAAAAGGTTTATTTAAATGTCTAATCTTATTTCAAATGGATTATAGGTACTTAGCCTTATCCCAACTCTCTTAGGGTCAGCTTCCAGTCTAACCGAATGCAGCTGAATACCAGTATTTTACACGGAGCGACTGCCTATCGTATCTTCACAACCCGCCGAAGTCAATATAATCCAATAATGAATCCATACAATTTTCTCTTTTCATGAATTCACTTAGCGAATAACACGGGGCCAAATAATTGCATTTCCGAATAACGCTTGACCCGAATTAATTCCATACGAGCAGGTTATTGATCTTTATTGTTTCGAAGCAGAAATCATTGGAAGTTATTTATTGTTTACGTCATGGATGCGGCTTTTATTTTCAAAAATAAGCCGATCTATTATATAAAAATCTCACCGTGAAAACTTAGGCGCGGGACGTATACAAGGCGAGGGGCGCAGGCGTGGCGACGGTGTGGCGCAAGCGTTGCGCCGCTCCTTTCATATTTCATACAAAATGTATAGGAGCGACGATGGGCTGCGCCGCGCCTGCGCCCCCACCGCCAGTAATGTCCCGCGCCTCCTCGCTCCTATAAATTTTGTATGAAATGTGAAAGGAGCGGCGCAACGCCCTCGCCGCACCGTCGCCAATCCCGCACCCCTCGTCTCTTGTGTATGCCCGCGCCTTAGGTGAAGTGAGCTTGAAGTGAGGTCAATCCCAAGCATCAGGTAGAATGACATCTCATTTCAAGTTCACGTTTTTTTTTTAGTGTGGGAAATCATTAATAGACTTCTTCCGCTCTGGGTGGAGCGGGAGGGCGTGTCAGACTTTTACTGACTAAAACCCACCCATGTTCCTTCAGTTGCCTGTTGCCAAGGGTCCCGGTATCCCTTTTGGAATTTCCCGCAACCCTGGCAGATTTCATGCTCACTTGAGCTCGCAATGTTGGTGTAACACGTCTACCTACCCATTCGGAGAATTCAGGGCGTGATGTTACGTTAGATTTATCATGTTAGAACATCTTCAGAACATTATAAATTAAATCGTGTCCGTCTGTGAGACGGCTTTGACTGGGTACAGTTCTATTCAAACTTAATCGCGGCTCGGAACATGAGGCGAGTCGCTGCGCAGTAACAGTTTAATGTGTCAGCGGGGGTGAGGAGTGGGGTGCTGCGCAACGAGTAGATAACTTCCGAGCCGCCACTAAGTTTGAATCGAACTGTACTGCAACGGAATTTGATGCGGTTTGTTACCATTATTTAGGGAATTTGTTTCAGAAGGTTTATGTGTATAAAACATAAATATTTAACGTAGATTTAGCACAGAAATCTCGATGTTTTGACCTGTTGTCATTGCGTTGGTTATTCAAATCATCGCTTCATAAACGATGAAGGAAATATCATGAAAAGCCTGAAAGATATTTCTCGATGGCAATTATGTGAAGCCAAGTCAGAGACCCATGGGCGGCATAAAAATTCTGACACCATGTTAGTCACTAACCACACGAAAAAGAAAGGAAAGATCCGCATGAAGCAAGGGCGGGTCTTTAGTTTTATCAATTCAAGCTCAGCCATTTAATAAAAGAATGTCGAAATGTTTAACTAAAGGTCGTTTATCTATCCACATATCTCGATTCAAGCCTTTCAGTAATACAAAATACGAAATCCAAATATTTCATCAACACAAATCCACTTCACTCGAATTTTAAATCGAAAATAAAATTAAATGGCGAAGTACACGGCTGACCTCTCGAACTGACGTCACTTCAATGACGTCACACATCCTGACGGGTACTGGAATAACTGACCAATAAGCACTCGACCCATATACAGCGTGTTCCGAAACAGACGCACGTTGTGTTTACTTAGAGTATGTTGCATCAATTTGGGTCAGGCTTTTATAGCAGAATGCAATTAAATGGTACAGGGTGGTGTTGGAGTATGGATGTACAGGGTGTGGTAAAGTTTAGTGAGTCGTAAATTAAGGAGTGTGTGATTTATTCCATTATAAATGCCACCCGGCTTACGTATGGGACTACCAATCTCAGTCTCAGACAAGTAGATAGCAGTAAGTTATAACAGCCGCACGGGTCGATCGATCAGGTTAAGCTACGCTTGCCGCAGTTGGATCGTGGATGGGTGACCATCTTAACATGCCAAGACCCCTCCGTGCCTCGCAAAGCACGTTAAGCCGTTGGCCCCGGCTGTCATTCGTAGATCTTTGGCAGTCGTTAAAGTAAAAAATAAAAGGTATTTTTTGTTAATAAATGTTTGTACAAATCTGGAAGCACTGAACCGATTACCAAAGTTATTTAATTAATAAAAACCTACACTCTTCTCGAATGGTCATAAGATACATGTTATGTTAAGACTAGCTTCCGCCTGCGGCTTCGCCCGCGTGATACGTCGATAAAAAGTAGCCTATGTCCTTCCCCGGGATGCCATATCGCCTTGCCAAATTTTATCGAAATCCGTTCAGTGGTTTTGGCGTGAAAAGGTATACAGCTAGACAGAGTTACTTCCGAATTTATAATATTAGTATGGATGCGGACGAAGTCGCGGTCCTAAGTTACTTTTATCAATAACTAGCTGATGCCCGCTACTTCGCCCGCGTGGATGTCGGTTATTATATACTAAAACCTTACTCGATAACCACTCTATGCATTGGTGAAAACAGCATGAAAATCGGTGCAGTAGTTTTTGAGTTTATCGCGTACAGGACGACAGACAGACGCGGCGGAAGACTTTGTTTTATAATATGTAAGGAAGGTACCTACTGTAATTATAAATCTGCAATCTGCTGTTGCTGTGCACTATAATAGCAAGTCGGTCGATCCAATTTTGGTTCAACAACGGTTGAGTTAAACGGACAGATTCAACGGTGCGTTCGGGCTGTGGTCGGCCACCCGTTTATTAGAGATAGAGCAGACTAATGTATATATTTGAGTTTATATAGGCTTGTAATTTTCCCACAGCGTGTGACAAAGGCCTCGAAATTGAACGCAGAAAAGGTTTGATCACCACGTTTGTCGACTGTTTGTTGGCGATATATATAACTGCGTACAAAATCAATTTATTTTCCTTTAAAAAAATATTTGTTTTTAATTCTGTTGAAATCTGGATTTTTTTGTCTGTTTGATGACAATAGACGTTTTTTTTTTTTTTTGTAGTTTTTTGTTGCTTACCTAACCTTTTCTAAGCCTCCACTGTCCGTCCGTCTGTCTATCAGCAGGCTGTGAACCGTAATAGGTGCACAGTAATTGAAATTTTCACAGATTGTGTAAGTATATCTATTGCCGCTTAAAAAAAAAGTTCCCTTACTAGAAACGTGTTTTTTTCGGCGTTTTAAAAAAAAAATATTGTACGTTTCTACGGAACCAGTCATGCGTGAGTCTCGCACACGGCCGATTTTTGGTAATTTGTGTGTGATTATAATTTATGCTAAGAATATTCTATCTATTTCGGGAAAATGCGTTGGTTTAAACTTCTGCCCAAAATAGAGGTGTGATGTTATGCTACCTACAAACTTAATCTCTGACTTAGTTACCAAACTACCCTTATTTAAGTCATTATGAATTCCCAGGTACGAATTAAGTAAGTTTTCATACAAACTTGTTAATTAGGTTGTTGTAAGCTAAGTTGTTGTTGGTACTTACATATGTAAGTAAATACACAACGGTCCTGCATTATGTAATATTTTTATTATGAAGAGAGGGCAAAATTTGTTAATTTCCTTTATAACTTTTTGTAGGTACTAGATGGCATAACTTTTTTTTTTTTTTGAGTTTCTGATATCATCGTAGAGCGAGAGAAGTCATATTATGACTTCTCTCGCTCTGGGCGGAGCGGGAGGGCGTGTCAAACTATTACTGACTAAAACCCACCCGTTTTCCTTCAGTTGCCTGTTGTCAATGGCCCCGGTATCCCTTTCGGATTTTCCCGTAACCCTGGCAGATGGTGCGACTGCCTATCAGATATAAACCCCCCCCGTTGGTCTCGATTCCCGGGTCGGACAAAATGCTATGGGGTTGTTCCATTAAGAATTTCATCAACACACGTTCCGTGTCTCGGAAAGCACGTTAAGTCGTTGGTCCCGGCTGTCGTATGTAAAGATGGTCACCCATCCAACCCCGGCAAGCGTAGCCTACGCTGAAGGATCGACCCGTGCGGCTGTTATTACTTAGCCACGAGCTCCTCTCCTCTAAACTGGTGGAAAAATTGCCCCGTAAATAAATCAATCAGTAAGGTCGAGCTAGGCTTTTTTCGTTAAGTCTATGGTAATCATTTTAGACACAAAAAGTCCCATACGTGACAAGGAAGCCAAACGTTTCCAAAAACAAAATGTAATTCTCTAAACATCACTTCGAAATTCGAACGGTGTCTCGTTGCGAATCCGCGATGATTCACTTTAAAAACAAATGAGTTCGTTTTCGAATTGTGTGCGCTCACTTGAGTGAGGTTCCAAGTAAACTTTACACTTTTGCCCAGTTGGTAATTAGAGTTTCAGAGGCGAAAAAGGCTATGTTATCTATCTACATATCAACATAGATTTTAGTTCTGCAAGTGACACGAACAAATAACTTACCTAACTCTGAACCCGCGATCAATCAGCTCGTTTGTGTCAATGGGGGACTGTCGACTGCAGACAATACGACTGTTGAGTCACGATTGATATCGGTGGAAAGGGGACAAACGCCAAACATCTGAAAGTAAAAATAGCCAAACAGTTTATTAGCTTTTGATGCTAAAGTACTGATATTATTTAGGCCCTAGACAAAGTGACATTCTATCAGCGATAACGATGATGGAAAAGGCAAAGATGCATAGGACTGCCATAAGCTATCGAAAAGCTTTTGTCAATCCTGTTGAAAGTCGTTGTAGAAATACGAAACGCTTTCGAAGCGATTGTCACTTGTCTAGGCCCTCTGGTCATACACAAACGCCGGTTGCGAGTAACCAATAAGGTCATAACAAATAGGTTCGCTTTCAAATTGTGTGTAGTTCCAAAACGCCCGTGATCCCCGAAGGATTACGCAGAAGTGCACTTATTTTTAACCGACTTCTTAAAAACAGAGGAAGTTCTTAATTCGCCTGTATGTCTGTTTTTTTTTGTACTTATGTTACGCGATTACTCCGCCAATTATGAATCGATTTTGATGATTCTTTTCTTGTTACGTAGGTCATGCTTCAGAGGTGGTCCCATATAAATTGTATTAATTTTGCTTGTGTAGTTTTTGAGTTAGCTTCAATAATTACGTATTTTTCCCATTTAGTCTATGTAGACGATATCTTATTCGACTCCGTCACTGTTATTTACATAGCAGGTAGTGGTATTTTAATTTGTGTGGGGTAGGTTCCACAAAATAAAAAGTGAAAAATAAAAACTTGCACAAAATAAAAAAACAACCGACTTCCAAAAAAACACTAAAAAGGTTCGGGAGGTGGTCATCATCTGCCTAGCCTTTTCCCAACTATGTTGGGGTCGGCTTCCAGTCTAACCGGATGCAGCTGAATACCAGTATTTTACATGGAGCGACTGTCTATCTGACCTCCACAACCCAGTAACTGGGTAATACGATACCCCTTGGCAAGACTGGTTGTCAGACTTTCGGGCTTCTGACGACCCGTAACGACTGTCAAAGATCCACAAATGACAGCCGGGACCAACGCTTTAACGTGCTTTTCGAGGCACAGAGGAATTTCGATATGTAAAGATGGTCACCCATCCATGGACCAACCCCGGCAAGCGTAGCTTAACCTAATGTATCGACCCGTGCGGCTGTTATTACTTAGCCACGAGCTCCTCGAGAGGTTCGGAAGGTGGTAAAAACGAAAATTGAAAACCAATGACACAGACTTCCGAAATTAAAGTTATTTTTCACTTTTTTAGTATTTTTTTTGGAAGAAGGTTGTTTTTTTTTTTGTAAAAAGTTTTTATTTGCTTCGTTGATCTAATGGTGGCAGGCGCTACTGCTGACCATAAAGTCCTAGGTTCGATTCTCAGGTCGAGCAGTGTTATTGGGTTTTTCTATCAGGAATTTCTCAGCCCGTAATTTAGTTATGTGCCCGGTTGATAGCAATAGGCTCGCTTCCTCTTACAAGGAACTTAAGGTACTGACAACAGGCAGACGGTAAAAGTAGGCTTGACTTAAAACAAAAAAATTGCCAAATATATGTAGTTTATGGTAGCGGAAAAAATATAATGTTTATCTTGAACATATTTCTCAGAACTTGGTTGTTAACAACAAACCTTTTGAAAAAAAAAAAACTCGATATGAAAACTAACCTATCAATAAATCTGTACAAAATATCTGTACCCATTCAATAACAACATACGTTGATATTTTAATTACTAACAAAACTTCTATGCTTTTTTTGTTTTAAGCTATGTTGTGTTTCGCTGTAATTATTTTATTATATTATGTTGACTGTGCTTTTTTATAACAATTATTAATTGATGATGATGATAATGATGTGATAAAGTATACAACTTTAAGGTAGATTTTTTGAGGAACCAATTATTTATTATTAAGATCTCATGTAAAATGTACCAAAAATCACACCAATAAATGAATTTGAATTTGAAAAACGTCAAGAATTCGAATGCAGAACTTCGTTATTTTTAATTTTCGATTATTTAACTAATTTCTGACTAAATCGTTAATTGCTTCATATTTTTTACAAAAAAAGAAAGAAGGAAAAATATTTATTTGGAAAACGCACAGGAAATACAAACAGTAACACATAAAACAATCAATTACAAGCGTTATGTCATCTCGCTTCTCTTTCTTTTCTATTCAATCCGACAGTGACCGTGGTTTATCTGTTGTCAGCGGCTTAACAAAGGCTCAAAGACTATTTATTCTAAACGCCTATTAAACACCAGCATTGCTATTCTGTAACCATCTCACCGTGAAAACTTAGGTGAAGTGAGCGTGGAGTGCGCTGTCATTGTCATCGATACCTACTGATGCTAAGGCAGTGACAGTTCACTTGAAGCTCACTTCACCTAAATTTTCACGGTGAAATGTTACAGAATAGCAATGCTGTGCCCTTGTATCACAAACTAATATCACTGGCGTCGAAACAAAACCACGTAGCTTGGTCAAACAAGCTGCTACCTCGTGTTTATGGTCATAACTACTGGTAAACGCAATCTGTATATACGTTTGGTGGTTTGGTTATATCTATTAGGTAGCTATGAAGGGTCGAATTAGTTGAATTCGATGAATTGAGGGGTGAATAGGAGGTGAGTAGGCAATGATTCGCAGGATTTGGTAATTAATTTATTTCTGAGTATAAATTATATGATAGAATACTGTTACATATTTATACTGTGGTAGGATCGTGGACGACGGGCCTTATCATTTCAAGAAAGAGTGACGTCAACTATACAATGGTATGTAATAACCAGTTTCCTGTACATTGGCTTTTATTATTTGTTTACGTACAGGGCTCTTGTTTTTATTGTCTAAGGTAAGGCTAGGTCGGATTGTAAGCGGAGCGAGGAGCGGCAGCGGTAGAAATCGCCTGAAATGTAAAAAATAAGATTTAAATTAAACCTCATACAAAAGATATTCCTGAAAATGTAACACTCCATAACTAGGTACTTACTGAATAGTCTAAAAAAGAAAAAGCGATCTCTAACGTTGCGAACACGTCTTTACAAACACAAAACTTTTTAACTAAGCTTTTCTGATTTTAACCTTGGTTAGTATCTTAAAATGAAATCGAGTCGTACGGACTATTTCATTTATTTTCAATAATCTAGCAATGTGTGAGCACAAAAGATCCAGTTGTCTACTTTCCAAGCAAAGTTAATACGCTTGTGACTTTATTTAGTTCACCTAGATATTGCACCGGGCGAAATATTAACTCTCAATATAAAATGATTAAATACTAATTTCCAATGTCTCTCTCAAAGTGGAGCTATTCGGTAAGGTTCACTTGGAACCTCACTCAAGTGAGCGCACACAATTCAAAAGCGAACTCATTTGTTTTTAAAGTAAATCATCGCGGATTCCCAACAAGAAACCGTTCGAATTTCGAAGTGATGTTTCGAGAATGACACTATATCTCTCCGCTTACAACGTAGCATAAGCCGAAAACTGAAGGATTTGTGGGGTCACTTACTTTTATTGTAAGAAAATGTGTGTCAATGGCGCTTTTGTTTTCCATTATATTCCCGTGTTTAGCCTGAGGGCGAAGTCCTATAGCAAAACGTTGTTTACTCTTTATTAGAACAGTTGGAATCTAGGCTGCAAATAGTTTGCCATAGTTTTTGTGCCTTTTTCGTGTTTGTTGAACAAGTTGACGCTGGATTTGTTTTGCAAAGGCATTTTGTAAACGAATCCTGAAGAAGAATTTATTTTTTATTCGCTATTTATGTATGTTTTGGAACAAGTTTAAGAGATAAACCAAAACATTACCTTTTTTGATACCAATTTGACGAGGTGCTATAAGAATATCTTTCTCCTTACAAATATTAATAAAACAAAGTTCTCCGTCGCGTCTCTCTGTCGTCCTGTTCGCGATAAACTCAAAAACTACTGCACCGATTTTCAAGCTGTTTTCACCAATGGATAGAGTGGTTCTCGAGTAAGGTTTTTGTATATAATAACCGATATACACGCAGGCGAAGCCGCGGGTATCAGCTAGTAATATATAAGGTATAGAATAATAAAAACGATTGGCCTGAAGATAGGCCGGGCCTGAAATAGATGTCAGTGGCCTCGACAAGTCTTGTAAAAATAGAAGAAGTTAGCAAACTAAATATCAATACAGAATCAACTATCCAAAGACTTGTCGAGACAAGTATAGCGAGCGAGGTAGTATACTTGGCGAGGATAGTTGATTCTGTATTGGTATTTAGTTTGCTACCATCTATTTTTACCCGACTACGGCGAAGCAAAAAGGAGGGTTACGATTTTGACCGGTATGTATGTATGTATTTATGTATGTATGTTCATCTGTTCTCTCATATCTTCTAAACGACTCATCACAATTTGACAAATGAGAAATCGTTGGAAGCGTCTTGATTGTCCGCTAGTTATAGGCTATGTGACGTCACATTAAATGAAAATGGCACCCTCTCGATAAAATAAAGACATTAACTAAAAAAAAAAAAAAACATCATGCCATGTTGGGTATCAAATGAAAGGGCTTAATAAGCACATTTAAAAAATATAATATATAAAAATATACACAACAAAAAAAAAAATTCAAGTACTTAATAAAAATTAAAACCCAACTAAGACAAAAAAGTCAATCAACTAAACAAGGTATAAAGAAGATATCACAGGCAGTCACATGCCATCTGTTCGATTTATACCCTAACACGTGTGACTCCGGATTATTTATTTGTCTGTCTGTGATGTCTTGTTTATACCTTTTTAGTTGATTGACTTTTTTGTCGTAGTTGTGTTTAGTTTTTATTACTTTTTGGTTATATATCAGTAAAAACCCTGTTACTTATGTAACATTACCTGAAAGCGAGTTTACATGCAAGTTAATTTAAGAGAAAGAAAGAAAATACTTTTATTCAGCACAGGTTGAAACTAGACTACTGACAGTTAAGAAGAACTTCATGCCCAGAAATCGCCAACACGTAGTAAGCAAGCATGGTGATCAATACTCGTTGTTCGCAAGTTAAGCTGTTGGTCCCGGCTGTCATTTGTGGATCGTAGACAGTCGTTACGGGTCGTCAGACGCCCGAAAGTCTGACAACCAGTCTTACCAAGGGGTATCATATTACTTAGTTGCTGGGTTGTCTCAGATAGGCAGTCACTACATGTAAAAAACTGGTATTCAGCTTCATCCGGTTAGACTGGAAGCTGAACCCAATATAGTTGCGAAAAAGCTAAGTAGATTGATTTTTTTCCTCAAACTAGCTCTTTCACAAAAACCTCTATTGTATTTTTAAACTGTTAAAAGAATTCACCCCTTCATGTAAATTGCAAATGAAAAATGTAGTCTCCATTTTGCAAAGAGATTCCTAGTAATTTTTATCTATGTAAATAATGCTACGGGTAATAGAATGTTGTTTCAAATTCCGCTTTACATAACTGTCTGCCATGTTTTCAAAACCGAAACCTTTTAGGACTGACGCAGACTTGGCGAAGCGCAGAACAGCGTTTTCTCTGCCAAAGAAATATCAACATTATGTTTCTAAACATTAAGTCGAAAATAAAACCGCGTACCTATGAGTACGTTCATGCTCTTTCGGACTAATGGCAGTTTATTTCATAAATTAAATTAGGTAGCGAAACTTTACAGACGTATGGGTCTAAATACGATAAAACAAAGAAAAAAAACAGATTTTCTAAGCTGATAAATACTCTACAATGCATGTGCTCGAAAAGACCGTTTTCAAAGCAGCCAAATTGTGCGGAAAATGCCACTTTTTCGCACTAGTGCTTTTTACTTTTCAGTTTTATTTTTTATTTTTAACTCCGTCGTCAACCCGACGTCGTTTTGAAAAAGTTTTTCGGTCCTGACGGGTGTTTACCGCCGTGTGCGGTCGACCCCCGTCAGGAACGAACTTCCTTAGCAATCATTAAATAATTCTATGGTGATTTCTATTATTTTATGTCTGGCAATGGGTTTTGTTAACCTGAAAATAAATTAATTTTATTTTTTATTTTAATATAACTAATATATCATTAAACGCGTTATTAATTACCTACTCTAGATTTTGATTTTGATCAATACCTATATTAATTTTTCAATTTTTTTTCTTCGCACAATGCTTTGAAAACCTTTGTAAGATACACGTGCGTAAGATGATTACCGACTCGTGTCGGCTGATACACTCGCTCATTAATCAAAATGCCAGTCGTCGGAAATCACCTACTTTCCGCACTTATATCATAAATAACTATTAACGAACCACAATACTTGCGGTCATTCACTCCAAAAAACAACGTAATTTTTTTTTTCCTACATTATAATGTTCAGATATCGATAGCAACCACATCTGTGGAGTTTTTCTACCTAATTTAATACGACCTTCAATTTTTTCATTCTAATTTATTGTTTCGCCTCGTAGGCTGAGCATGAGGTCCTAGGTTCGATTCCCAAGTTTGGGCAAAGTGCTATTGGGTTTTTCTTTATTGAATTTCTCGGTAGCAGCTGCTACATACATACATACTCCACATACATATACATACGTACATATCCAGACTCCGAGCTCGGAGTCTGGATATGTAGTGGTTGATGGCAATAGGCTCGCCCCCATGTCCATTTGTCTGTCTATCCATCCTTCGTCTGGAGGTCTGTCTGTCGGTTCTGATGTTACTCAGCCATTTTCCTCGGAAATTACATGGCACTAAAACATAACTGGCGAAATGTGGGTGTACTATAGGTACACCTCTGCCCAACCCTACTGGGAAGCAAGTGTTATGTTTAATTTTTCGCTGAGTAGATATTCATTTTCCAGTAAATATGCGCTGATATTAGCTTCGCCAGGTCTGCATTGACCCTTAGTTGAATAGAGAATTTATGTTGTTTTCAAGGGTCATAAATTTAGCGGGTTTGGGCCGGCAGAGTTTCAAGTAGGGAAATTTTGAAGGAGTGGAAAATTAATCATCGTTTAAAAATGATGCTGGCAGTATTTGGGAGATGCATGTGGAAATATGTGTTTTATAAGTCGGTTTTAGGGTTCCTTATCGAAATGGTAAATTACAATACAATCGATCAGTATTGCCACACCGAGCGCTGGACGCAGAGACGCAGCGTCTCTGCGTCCAGCGCTCGGTGTAGCAACACGTCGTGTTCTGGTTTGCGACTGGTCAATCGTCTTCCTAAGGACGCCTAGTTGAGAGGTGAAACACGTGTCGAATTCTTACAGGGTTTTTTATGACTCTTGGAGAATAGTCAAGCGAATAGGTTACTAAATTATATCTACGTCTATTGTATTTTATAATGGATTTCCGCAAAGTCACGCCTGAATCAATTGACTATCTTAGAAATGGTAAAGGGTTATTGCTGACCATTTTTGGTGTTGATCTGTGTTTCACAAGGATTATTCTCTGAAACTGGTATCGTGACCTAAGTAAGACGTGTTGCTAAGACTCCGAGGTCGGTCTGTCCATCTGTCTTAGACCTTAAATAAAACCAGATGGATAATGTTTTCCGATTACTAAGCCTTCGATAGCCACTCAAGCGCCCAGCAACCATGGTGGCCCCAAAATTGTATGGCTGGGGCAATACTGGTTGCCCCAACGCTAAACTGGGGCGCTTGAGTGTAAAGTTACTTTTCTGTCATCTCTTGCTCGGTAACGGTAAAAGATTGTAAAAAAAGTTTATATTGTTTTTCAAATTCTCGATATCATGAAAAGTTGCACTAGAGAGTTATCCCAAGCATGGATGTGGCGATCTCAAATACCAGAAGGCCTAGACAAGTGACAATCGCTTGGAAAGCGTTTCGTATTTCTACAACGACTTTCAACAACAAGAGAGTCCTATACATGTGTGCTTTTTCCACCATCGTTATCGCTGATAGAATTGTCACTTCGTCTAGGCCCTCTGGTTTATTTAAAATTAGCTGCTGCCCATAGCTTCGCCCGCGTGGACCCTAATTCATTTCTAAAATAAAACTAGCTATTAGCCAGTGAAAGTCCCGTCAAAATCGGTTTAGCCGTTTCGGAGATTAGCCGGGACAAACAGACAATAATTACCTACCCTATATTTATGTTTGCGGGAAAGTCCGAAAGGGATACCGGGACCTTGGCAACAGGCAAATGAAGGAACACGGGTGGGTTTTAGTCAGTAAAAGTCTGACACGCCCTTCCGCTCCGCCCAGAGCAGGAGAAGTCATTGGATGATTTCCCACCCTCAAAAAAAAAAAAAAACCCTATATTTATGTAGGTTCTTTCATATCGATTTAGTATTATGCTGTTATTTTGACACAGACATCAATCAATCTGCCTAGCCTTTTCCCAACTATGTTGGGGTCGGCTGTCAGTCTAACCGGATGCAGCTGAATACCAGTATTTTACAGGGAGCTACTGCCTGTCTGACCTCCACAACCCAGTAACTGGGTAATACGATACCCCTTGGTAACACTGGTCAGACTTTCGGGCTTCTGACGATCCGTAACGACCGTCAAAGATCCACGATTGACAGCCGGGACCAACGGCTTAACGTGCTTTCCGAGGCACGGAGGAGTCTCGGTATGTAAAGATGGTCACCCATCCACAGACCAACCCCGGCAAGCGTAGCTTAACCTGATGGATCGACCCGTGCGGCTGTTATTACTTAGCCACGAGCTCCTTTTACACGGACACCAATTTTATTTATTTGTAAATGTATATTTGTCTAAATCTAAAAAATGTGAAAATGTGAGTAATTTTGTTATTATAACAAAAACCCTGCTTGCCTAATTAACCTTTATATTGAAACAACATACCCATCATTAAGCTAAAATTAAAAATAAAAATATAGCAACGTACGGAACCCTTACCTTATTTGAAACATCCCAGATTAAAATATATTTTAATTTTTTAAGAGGTTAACGTATTTAAATTATATGTATTCAACAATTTTCGCTATTGCACCTACCATTGTTTGTCTCTGCATCACCCAAAGGTTGACTGGTAGAAAATGCCTATGGCATTAAGTCCGCCTCTGTACATTTATGTGCTTAAAGTATTAAATAAATAAATAAATAAAATATTTTTATAATCACATGGCAACCCATGTCACATTCGTATTATGTTTCAAAACATTGGGGAATGTTTTTCCAAGGCTAATGTAAATATTATTATACCAGTAAAAAGGGGCAAACGAGCGGGCTACTTCAGTATGCATCTTGGTCTGACATCTTTATCGAATAACATGAATTATGGCTGTGTCCGCGAGTTCCCTTGTGTGTTGAATGTTTTGGATCTATCTTTTTCTCAAATATTAAGATTTTTAAGGTTCCGTAGTCAACAAGGAATGTAGTTTCGCCATGTCCGTCTGTTTGTCTCTCCGCGGCTTAGCTCAGAGACTCTTCGTACTAGAAAGTTGTAATTTGGTATGGGTATACATAATATAAATCACGTAAAAAAAGGGGTAAATTAAAATCAAGAAAAAAAATTTTTTTTGGGTACCTCTACACGTAACGTGGTGATGTTTTTTTTTTTTCTATATGTTTGTTACGCGGTTACTCCGCCAATTATGAATCGATTTTGATGATTCTTTTTTTGTTTGGTAGGTCATGCTTCAGAGATAGTCCCATATAAATTTTATTAACTTTGCTTGTGTAGTTTTGAGTTAGCTTCAATAATTACGTATTTTTCCCACTTAGTCTATGTAGACGATATTTTATTTGACTCAGTCACTGTTATGTATTTACATAGCAGGTAGTGGTATTTGAATTTGTGTGGGGTAGGTACTGTAAGGAGTTTGGATGCGAGGCGCAACCTCGCGTGGTACAGGCTGGCTAGAGGGCAGCCCTGTGTTTCGAACGTTCCAACAATTCAGTTTAAAATATGTTAGGAATGCATTTTGTTTTAGTTGAAGAGTCTAGCTTAGCTACCGAACAGTGTACGCGTCTCTTATAAATTAAATATTATAATAAACCCCCTTGGAACCCTCGCCGTCTTTGGATTTGCCACCTCACACACACCCTCACACCTAGATAACGCTCCCAAGCGTTACAGTGGTGGAGGCGCCGGGTAACCTGCGAGATTTCAATATAAAAAAGTAAAAGTTCATAAAATTAAAAAAATTGTGAGGGTGATCAAACGGCTGAAAGGTGCGCAAGAATAGTGAAGAAGACGCCACGGCGACGCGACGCCGGAATAAAGCTAAGTAGTGTTTGACTAATTTTTTTTAAAGTGCGAGATGGAATACTTTTCTGGCATAGATGGCAAATGCCTAGAACATTTTATAAATGAATTTAAAACCTTGGCCATCTACTACGAATGGCGAGAGAGCGATTGGGCGCTGATTATTAGTGCATATTTTGTGGGCCCTACGAAATCTTTCCATAATTATACATACCACGAGGGTATGAGCTTCGAGTCGATGTGTGACGCGCTATGGGCGGAGTTCCCGTGCAAGTGCCACAGAGATTTTCATAAGGTGCAAGTAGAGGCGATTGCACAAGTATTGTCTGATGAAGGCGGACAGCAAAATGTGGCGAATGTAGATGTTCATGCTAATTTATTTTCTAGCGGAAGACAGGAGGTCCCACTAGATGTTGATGTTGATGTTGAGCAAAGCTGCCGGGAGTGCAGAGATGATGATGATGACGAGCGCAGCCTGGCGCACGATGTGGACGAGCCGATTGATGTGTTCGCGGATGAACACGAGGAAGTTGAATCGGGTCAGTCCAATCCGTTTATTACTTTTTTCAGCATTGTTTCAGACGTTCAGAATATGTCCTTGACAGAGGAAAATGATGATCACGACGATGAAACTAATAATAATAACATCATCATAGATCAAATTAGTGAAAATGATTTTTGTAAACATTTCGCCGAATCAAAGGAGAATGACCAGTTCTTGTTACCAACCGAGATAAAGGAGGTTGACCAAACATCTTTGTCTCCAGACGAACTTTTTGAAACAAAAGTCGTTTTAGATATAGACGAAGATAAAAAAGCTTTAGATGAAGCTTTAGTTAGAATGGATGTGGAGTCATGTGTGGTCGGCGACCAAGAGGATGACGTTAGGATTGAGGTAGAAATTTTTATAGATAAAAATGTCAACAATCTTCAAACGGTTGAGACTATAGGTGTTGATTTGCCCATTATTGATTCTTGTAATAAAAATAAATTAACTAGGTCCCCCTTAGAAGTAAATTTTCTATGTTTGTTTTCATCTTTTATATTCTATTGTGTTAATTTCTCAGTACGACATAAGCGTGCTGTAAACAATTTAATAAAAGCACCAATAAAAGAAAAGATCGCGCGCGTTAAAAAGTCCAAATTTAAAAACTTTGAACCGAATATGTTTAAATTTAAAAGAAGGTTCAAATATAATAGGATTTTTATAAAGAAGTTTTCATTTTTAAAATACAAGTTTTTCGAAATTAAATAATAGGCAAGTCAGGGATTTTGTATATGTTTTTTTATTAAAACCTTTTCTTAGTAGGATATAATTGTCTTTTTTTTTAATGTCATTTAATTTAATTGTCATGTCAGTGTCACATTGATGTACACATCGCAAAAATGAGTGATGAATATGAATATAGTGTAATATTAAGGATATTTATTTGTGTTTATTTCATATTGCGGAGAACCAACATCGGACGCGGCCGCCGGCCGGGTGCGAATGGGGCGTCACCTGCACGCCGCTTCGGAGCGGGTGTGGTGACACTTCCCACTTCGCCGCGAGGCTTGACGGAATGAACAAATGCCTTCGTCTTCAAAAATCTTCGTTAGGCTATTGTAGCATGAATGTGCTCCAGAGAACTTAAGGGGTAAACCAACCAGGGTCTCTCATAGAAAGGGGGGGATGGCACTCTGTCCGAGTAGCTGTCGTGTTGTTACCAACTCCGTTTATAGGCGTAGCTCCTTCGCGGGGGGTATTTGATAAATACTCATGGTACAACTTTTGGTTGAGGACCCACAATTTGGTTTTTAATATGCTAATGGGTTATAGTATGGTTTTTATATTTTTGTCTCTCTGGAGTGCGAGCATGAATTTAATTTAATTTGTTGAAGGCATTCATCTGAACCTTTCATTCCCTTGGGCTCATTTGCGTCTGATGGTTTAAAAGTTTTTGATGTTGTTTTCATGTTTTTATAAACCCCTTCCGGGTAGATGTGAATTATCACATCGTGTTTCCTTCTTGAGGCTTCGTCATATCTTTTTCGCCAGTTTTGGTATGACGAGGTTTAAACATGACGACGTTTGCTATTATGGGTGCATTATGGCACATGTTAACTTTCAATTTAATTGGCACGCGTCGGAGTGTTCATCGTTCGTCCTGAGTTAAGCCTTCTTCTGCAAAAGAAAGACCTCACCCGTGTTTCTTTCCTGGCGTTAGGTAATTTTTCTGATAGGTATAGGTAGGAAGGGCCTGATTGTTTGAACGTTATGAATAAAAGTCTTGTTTTTCAGACTACGCCAATCCTTTTATTCAAGGGTGGGCGTAGCTCATGTAAGGAGTTTGGATGCGAGGCGCAACCTCGCGTGGTACAGGCTGGCTAGAGGGCAGCCCTGTGTTTCGAACGTTCCAACAATTCAGTTTAAAATATGTTAGGAATGCATTTTGTTTTAGTTGAAGAGTCTAGCTTAGCTACCGAACAGTGTACGCGTCTCTTATAAATTAAATATTATAATAAACCCCCTTGGAACCCTCGCCGTCTTTGGATTTGCCACCTCACACACACCCTCACACCTAGATAACGCTCCCAAGCGTTACAGTACCTACCTACCACCTACCACAACTAGAAAGAGAAAAATAAAAACTTTTTGCAAAAAAAAAACAACCGACTACCAAAAAAAAACACAAAAAAACGTAAAAAATTACTTTAATTTCGGAAGTCGGTGTCTTTGCTTTTTACCACCGTCTTTTTTTTTCACCTGACATACTTGCACGTACATAATAAATATATTTTAATAAGGTAAAACACAGTACAAAGGCCGTCACATTTTATTATTATGTTCTAACTCTGGATAAAAGCTTGCTTTAAACAATGCAACGGCATCCTGGAAACTAGCCTTGTTCATTTGTTTCATGGGGTATTTAATTAAATTAACTTCATTGTCGATAAAAAAAACTTTCGTCACAATAGATGCAGAATCAACAATAGATGCAAAATCACAGAGAAAATTGCTGCGTCCCTAGTCAGACAGATAAACAGACGGACGCCAGTTTGAACAGACTTCTTTTAGGTACTTTGAATAGACTTGTTTTAGGAGTTTTTTGCCCATTCTTCTCCATAGATACCTACTACAATTAGCTTCATCTTTCTGACCTGGGTGCCTACCACCACCGCTTAAAACGCTACCGTGTGGGATGCCATATCTCACGTGCCTTAGGCTTGATATATAAATGGTTTCTAATTTACTCTTTGGACATATTCTAGAAATTTCTGTGTATTGAATCCTATTTAATTAAGTACGATTCTATTAGCTTTAGGATGTTGCCTCTTATACCATAGCTATGTAATTTTTGTAATAGAATCTTATCAGTTTAGGAAAGAGATGAAGCTCTACAGGACGTATAGCTCCATCTCTTTTCCCCACGAAGTAAGATTCAAATAATACTGCTGTAAGCGGTGGTGGTAGGCCCCCTGACAGACCCCTTGACAGTTCAAAAATGCCTGTAATTAGTTTATTTGGAACTAGCTGTTGGGATTTCGTCTGCGACCCAGGCTGAAAAGTAGCCTATGTCCTTCTCCAGGTCAAGGTCTATAACCTATGTGGCAATTTTATCACCATTCAGCCGTTTTAGCGTGAAAGCGTAACAAACAAACTTACTTTTACATTTATAATATTACTAGCTTCCGCCCGCGGCTTCGCCCGCGTGGTCGAGTCGACAAAAAGTCTATGACCTTCTCCGGGATGTCATCTATCTCCTTGCTAAATTTTATCAAAATTCGTTCAGTGGTTTAGGTTTAAGCGTGAAAAGGTAACATAACCCTCCTTTGTTCTTCGCCGTAGTTGGGTAAAAAGAAGGGATTCTGGCGTGAAATATAGTCCAATCGTAGCCCGAGTGAGCTCAGTGTCTAGTGTCATACGAAAGAACACGTATTTCAAACGATCCGCACGTTTTTACGCGAACGTGACGTTTTTTTTCTGTATTTTTGGAGAGTTTAGATATTGTTTCATATTGTTACTTTTGTGCGATATTTTTTTTCTTTAGGCGATTATTAAAGGCCTATTTCTTGAGTTGTGGGTTAAGCGATTTTGTTCTTTATTTACTTGTCAAAATATATATAAACGCCGTATTGCTGGGTTTTAGTTTGAAAAGTTTAGAGTCGGTGAAACATTATAGGTACATCATCTGCCTAGCCTTTTCCCAACTATGTTGGGGTCGGCTTCCAGTCTAACCGGATGAAACATTACAAGTACATGGGATATAAAAAGTTTTTCTCTAAAATAACCTCTTAGTCTTGTAATTTTAATTTGGTAGGCTTTATTGCTAACCAACAATATTAAAATTCTACATAATTATACGAGTCTTAAAACTTGCTCATTTTCATGAAATTGAAAAACTTTTACTGTGAGGACAAAAAAAAAAGCTAATATTATCTGTTATAGCTACTTCCATATGGGAGAGTTTACTATGCAAAGCTATGAGGTCTTTTTGATTCCTTATTAGTAAAGATAAAAGAGTCTTAATTATAAAAATAACTGTCCGTAAATTATAAGAATCGGCCTTATGAGGCCTGCACACTAATTGCGTAACACATGATCAATCAGAATTGGAATAGGTTTAAAAAAAATATCTAATTCATTGCTTCATATGTTCATAAAACATTTTACAAAAAAAAAAAAAAACAATTGACTTCCAAAAAAAAATACAAAAAAGTGAAAATTAACTTTAATTTCGGAAGTCGGTGGCAAAAAACGAAAATTGAAAAGCAAAGACACATACTTTTTATTTTTCACTTTTTAGTTGTGGTACCTACCCCACACAAATTCGAATATAACACTACCTGATATGTAAATAACAGTGACGGAGTCAAATAGAATGTCGTCTACATAGACTAAGTGGGAAAAATACGTAATTATTGAAGCTAACTCAAAAACTACTCAAGCAAAGTTAATAAAAATTTATATGGGACCTCCTCGGGAGTATACCCTTTCGAACAAAAAAAGAAATTTGTAAATCGGTTCACAATTGGAGAAAATATCGATGAAAATACATACAGAACCTCTGCATTTTTGAAGTAGTCGGTTAGTAAAAAAAGAAAATTCTCAACAACGTAAATAACGCAATGAATGTTGTTGAACTGTCAAAATGAAACAAATTAGTCTCAATCGGTTACGAAAATAAGTTACGCAATTAGGTAGCAGCTTACGTTTTGATTTTGTGTTTACCCCACAAACGTGCGACGTATCTTACGAGTACATTCGCAATACCAAAGATGGCGGTTTTAACTTTTTTTACGTATGTCAGTACCTACTCTGTACCCACTTCCGTTACCTAAGTGACTTAACGTAATCATTTTTAACCGGACACGGACGAAACCGTTGTACAAAGTGGAGAGATTTTAGGCCGTTTTGTAGACCAAAAGTCGGGCATTAAAATGGGTCGTTTTAGGAATAAAATGTATGTCCCTTTTAGGTTTAAATTGAATTCAAATTGATAAGTCGCTTTTGAAGGTTCAATTTGGGACCAATATTGTCGTTATTACTAACTATTATCGTCTCATTTCTATTTTTAAGGTGTAACATTTTTTCTCTCGTGGTAATTCGATTTCGTAAAAAGGGACGGAAGTGTGTAACGGGAAGCTGGGGAAGCGCGCGCTATTTGATTTGACCAACGAGCGCGCGTGGTGCTGGTGTTACCAGATGGTACCAACCCACTTTCCGAGAGGTTGGTACTGTCACCCAAGATGTCAGATTTTACACAACAAAATAATATGCGACAAATGTAGGTAAGGCTCGCTGGTTTTTTTATTTTTTTTTATTTAATACTTTGAGCACACTCTATTGAGGCGGTCTTAATGGCATTGATAGGCATTTCCATTGTGCCTAAGTAATAACAGCCGCACGGGTCGATCCATCAGGTTAAGTTATGCTTGCCGGGCTTGGTCCGTGGATGGGTGGCCATCTTGACATACCGAGACTCTTCCGTGCCTGTCCCAGCTGTCATTCGTGGATCTTTGACAGTCATTACGGGTCGTCAGAAGCCCGAAAGTCTGACTACCAGTCTTACCCCTTAGCATCGTATTACCCAGTTACTAGGTTGTGGAGGTCAGATAGGCAGTCGCTCCATGTAAAATACTGGTATTCAGCTGCATCCATTTAGACTAGAAGCCGACCCCTACTTAGTTGGGAAAAGGCGTGGCAGATTGATTGAATGGGTAACTTGCTTTTGAAAGTTATTTTTGAGATCTCGTATCGTTATTTCTATTATCGTTCTTATTTATATTTATTTGAACACACAAAAGAAACAGAGGCGATCATAGTGGCGTACCTAGGCATTTCCATTTTCTACTAATTAACCTTTGGGTGATGCAGAGACAAAGAGTATTTGCAATAATGAAAAGTGAGGAATAAATATTTATTTCGAAGTATTCCACCTTTGGCACCGATTTCAACGGCACTTCTCCGAACCGCACTTGAGCACGTCTACTAATAGCACTGAAACAAAATTTTGATAAGTGCGGTTCGGTGGAACAGTTTATTCATATTATTTTCAGTCTCCGAACGGCACCTATGTACAGTTTGTAGTGATGGGACGTATGTATGTATTCTTTGTCCAGGACATTACCAACTATAACATATCGATACGGCAACTGCATGTCGAACCACGCACAATAAGGTCGCTTGTACACGCTAAGAAAAGTCGCCGGGCAGCCTTCTAATGAGGTCCATTGTGAGCGACCAAGTTATAGTGCCATACGTCATCACTGGCAACACGCACTGGTCAAAAACTTTCGCCTTGGACACAGTGATATATGAGACGAGAAAATATTGCGTACATACCTTCCCAGCCAAGTTCTACTATAAAATAAATCCCCATTACCACAGATGAATACAGATGGTTAACTCGGCATTTTAGGTATGAAGCTACAAGTACGCGGCGGGCTCGTCTTGTCAGGTCGACTCAGTGAGTGTAACGTAGTCAGAAGATTATAAGAATTACGCGAAAGAAAGAGAGGCAACTTCTAGGTGAATATAACTGTAAGTAATTAGCACTGTGCAACCTGAATTACACTTTATTGGGTCGTAGAAAGAGTCGCTTTTTATTTAAATGATTTTGCGGAGTGAACTATCTGTATTAATCTGTGCCAGTACCCATTAAAATCAATACGATTCAATAGAAACTCCACCATTTCTACAGTAATTGTTAATTTATTACTCTCTAAACGAAAGGACGTGAGTGCTGGCGTCTGTTTTCTGCGAAAACATGAGCATTTACTTTAAAAACATTAGCTTGAAGGCTTCAAGTGACATTGAGATGCGGTTAGCTCTGGAAGCTTCAATTTGTAAAGAAAGGAACAAATTAAATCTTGTATGTATTTTATAATGAATCAAAATGTATGTGCGAATATATGGTTTCTCTTTGGAGTGGATGATTGAAATGCTGACGTGAGAAAAAAGCAAAATATTGCTATTTTAGAGTCCAATTTTAATTTTTAACGCACTCTTGTTAGTGCAACGTACAGACAGCGTAAATATGCGGCCAATCCCTCAAAGTTTAAAAATACAAATTTTTTTGTTGAGTGTGGTAAATCATCGAATCACTTCTCCCGCTCTGGGCGGAGCGGAAGGGCATGTCAGACTTTTACTGACTAAAACCCAACCGTGTTCCTTCAGTTGCCTGTTGCCAAGGTCCCGCTATCCCTTTCGGACTTTCCCGCAACCCTACTGCCTGGAAAAATACTATACTGCTGTATAAAAAAACGATAATTTGTTACGACTGTCATAACTGCTACTTACTGCTCGCTAGTAAAAGATAAAAGAGCAATATAGATATAGTTTTGAAACTAGTCTCAGTAAATAGGTGTTTACTATGTTAAATAAAATATACAATCTAATTCTAACGTTATAGACAAAGAGAAAAATTATTATAAAGGAAGGGCTCATAGGGCGTCAAAAAATTCTTCCGCATCGCTGTCAGTGGGAAAAGTGCCCAAAAAGCTGGCAGCATTGCCACGTTGGATGGCAATGCTGATTCTTTGACCTAGAAATTGGCCAGCCCTCTGGTCACGTGAAGAGTCGACCAACCGCTTGGCGATGTCCCGAAATACTCGATGAGCACTCGGGCCCCACGGCCCTAGTGTTTCGACCCCAAACGGCTCAATGTCAGTAGGTTTAATGGCCTCTCTTACATCCCCTTAATGGATTGCCAACTTATTACCAATAGCCCTGTATCGTCCCGACATCAGTGGTCGGGCAGTTATCCCCCAGACACAACACCCGTCTGGTCGGAGGATCCTCCCTTTTCTATAGAGGATGAGTGAACTTTACACCCTGTTCCTCATACCAATCAACATTTTTACCGACCTACCCTCATACCAATTATGCACCCAGGTACAAAGTTTTCACTTAAACTTGTAAATTAGATCGCCAGCAAAGTTGACGTTTTAGTTCAAAAACACTTGTTTGCTAATTTATATTGAATGCAAGGTGAATCTAGTTTGTGCTGACTTGTTCAAACTTAGTCTTTAGTATGGAACGAGATCGGACACACGTGTGAGTTAGTTTGGGTCGTTAGTTCTGATTTATCTAATGACATTGAAAGTGACCATAGTGAATTTAAGAGGCTAGTTTAGGTGCGCATGGTCAAACATTAACCCTTTTATTCATAAACGTTGCTTAAATTTAAGTAATGATTAGCCACTGTTTAACCATACATTTTTGACGATTAAACGTCTCTTAACTTTAAAGCAACGTTTATGAATAAAGGGGTTAATGGAGAAGCTCGTGGCTAATTAATAACAGCCGCACGGGTCGATCCATCAGGTTAAGCTACGCTTGCCGGGGTTGGTCCGTGGATGGGTGACCATCTTTACATATCGAGACTCCTCTGTGGCTCGGACACGTTAAGCCGTTGATCCCAGCTTTCATTCGTAGATCTTTGACAGTCGTTACGGGTCGTCAGAAGCCCGAAAGTCTGACAACCAGTTTTACCAAGGGGTATCGTATTACCCAGTTACTGGGTTGTGGAAGTCAGATAGGCAGTTGCTCCATGTAAAATACTGGTATTCAGCTGTATCCGATTAGACTGGAAGCCGACCCCAACAGAGTTGGGGAAAGGCTAGGCAGATTGATTGACATTAAATGGACAACCAGTCTTGAGCAAGAGTGGTGATCAATGCTCGTGCCTTCTCTGTATGAGAAGGGGCATTTGTCCTGCAGTAGGGCAATAATCTAGTATTATCATCAAGAGATACCGTCCTTAGGTCACACGAAAAAGTGTCCATACTTATAAGACAACAGTCCCGCATGGAATGACATAAACAATCTTCAATAATAGTGTACAATACTATTCAAATGTCAATGTCAACGAAACAGAAACGTGACCATCTTTTAACGCGGTCGGGCGAATCTAACGATTTAAATATTCGCGCATGGATATATAATTCCGGTATGATCGATCGGTGAGGTCAAGCGAAGGTTGCCACGGTCGGTCTGTGGTTGGGTGACAGTTGTCAACACACAGAATGAGTACTTTGGAAAGCACGTCACACGGTTTACATCTTACCGAACAACAATACCATAAAGTATCCACAGTCATAATTATAGAATCATTACAAAATAAATCAGAACAGAAACACGAATACCTCTTGACATTTCCCTCGCACTGTAATTTAAAAAAAACAGACGCCTTAAAAATAAAAATATCTGTACAAAAATGGTGTATTATATGACTTTTACGTTGAAAGCGTACAATCACTGAGTATGCGACATCATTTTAGTAATTATCTCTGGCTTATGTCACATGAGTGGGAAGAGGTTTTAGTGATAAGAAGCAGCGGTTGCGGTATGAGCGGTAGCGATTAGAAAGTGAATGCGTGTTCAGCGTAAAAACTATTAATTAATTACACCTGTGTTGTCACTAACATTGAGAATTCGATTTTCCAAAGTTAGGTAAATTTTCGTTTATCGTTGGACTCTTTTCTACATAAATTGGCAGAATACAGGCAAACCCATGCATATTGCCGATGTCTAGATGTCTACAGGCAGAAATAGCTATTAATCAGATGAGCTATTTGTTCATTTACAAAAAAAAAAAAAAAAAACACTCATTGTGTTTTGCTTTGTGTGGTTCGCTGTTCACGAGCTGTTAAAATTGTGATGAACTAAAATTACTGGGGGGTGTACAAGGAACTAGAGCGATGTGTCAATGCGCAAGAATAATTATTATTGTATTACTTTTCTTTACATAAAAATAACTATGATTATGATTTTTCTCAGAATTCTGCCACATACAGAGGTAGATGGGTTACCTACCCACCATTCGATCTTAAAAACAACACAATGACATACTATTAAATGACACGTGGAAGTAAGACGGCATGTCGTAATTATCGGGAGCGAAAAAGTGACAAGTCGATACGTAACTAGGCTATGTAGGCAAGTTTTAACGTGTCACGAGCGGAGTGTGTATAACCTATCAACCTCTTTTTACTTTTATTATCATTGTATATTTATCCTGCCAGAGTTGCGGGAAATTCCAAAAGGGATACCGGGATCTTGGCAACAGGCAACTGGAGAAACACGGGTGGGTTTTAGTCAATGATCCAACCCGTATCTGTCAGTCGCTAATCTAGTTACATCGTGATGGAGATACGTAACAGATATGAAGTCAGGTGCCTACCATGTACCATAGATATACATACGTACATGATACAGTTTTGTATGGAGAGGAGTTCGAAACTTAAATGTAGTTTTCCAAGAATTTCAGTTCTTTGATTAGCTATCTAATTGCGTAACAGATTTTCGTGAACGATTAAATTCATGGTTATTCAAAAATTCAAATCATTTATTTCGAGTAGCATAGAGTCAGAATAGGCATAATAATCCTTATATATTATAAAACAAAGTCCTCCGTCCTCTGTCTGTCGTGCTGTTCGCGATAAACTCAAAAACTACTTCACCGATTTTCATGCTGTTTTCACCAATGGATAGAGTGGTTCTCGAGTAAGGTTTTAGTATGTATAATAACCGTCATCCACGTGGGCGAAGCCACAGACATTAGCTAGTTATAAATAAAATAAAAATACAATTAAATTAAGACGTTAATCCGTTTCATTTTGACAGTTCAACAGCATTCATTGCGTTATTTACGTTGTTGAGCAGATTTTTTTTTCGAACTTTAGTACCATTAGATTAGCAATCTGTTTGAAAACGATTTAGACTGTAATTGATAATGTATTATGCAATATATTGAGGAGCTCGTGGCTAAGTAATAACAGCCGCACGGGTCGATCCCTCAGGTTAAGCTACGCTTGCCGGGGTTGGTCCGTGGGTGGGTGACCATCTTTACATACCGAGACTCCTCCTTACCTCGGAAAGCACGTTAAGCTGTTGGTCCCAGCTGTCATTTGTGGATCTTTGACAGTCGTTACGGGTCGTCAGAAGCCCGGAAGCCTGACAACCAGTCTTACCAAGGGGGATCGTATTACCCAGTTACTGGGTTGTGGAGGTCAGATAGGCAGTCGCTCCAAGTAAATTACTGATATTCAGCTGCATCCGGGTAGACTGGAAGCCGACCCCAATATAGTTGGGAAAAGACTAGGCAGAATTAATGATTTCGGGTGCCGACTCGTAGTCACCTCAGTGTGACTTACAGGTTTTTTTTTTCCTTTTAGAACACTTTAACATTGAGTTTGACGTCTTTATGTTGTCCTACTAAGGACGATTTTTGTAGTGTAAGTTACCACATAAGTATGGTTGACTGTACAAAGAGGTCTTTGAAAATGGCCTAAGTCATATTTTGATTACTTCTTAATTTTTCGCTTTGCATAACTGTAAGATCAGTCTATTTAAAGCAAGAATAAAATATATGGATAACACTTCAATCACTTTTATTCCACAACTAATATTTATTAATTACAATAAGATAATATTGTGATGTTGTTTCTACGATGAGCGCGAGTGAACTGACCCCTCCACCCGCTTGCTCGGGGTATTTAAAGACTTGGTATCCCCACCGAAGTCACGTCAGCCGATGCAGGTAGCCAGTGATTCGCCAGCAATGTTCCAACGTCCGGTGCGACGCAGGTGGCAGCACTGGAGCCACGGTGCGTCGCTTGACTCGCGATACTGGCGCTATATTTGGTTGCCAGAAACAGTGGCGCCAACATAACGTAAGTCGATATTACCTAACCAAAATTAATATTTCGACAATTTATATATGACATGCTGAAGTTGCCAGGTAAAATAAAAACACAAATAAAATAATATGAACTTGACTCAAGAAAGTAACAATAATAAAAAACCAAACAAATACAAAAATCACTTTTAACCAAATTGTCAGCGCTTTCGAACGTCCATTAATTTATTTCAAAGCAGGCACCAAAGATTCGTCTCCATAAATAATCAAACGAAGTACTTTTGGGTAATATCCAAGAGTGAACAAATGACCAAGAAAATCTTCCTTTTCAGGTCTGTGAAAACATTCTGCCAACTGTTATGAAAGCTGTATTTTAAAACAAAAACATCGAGATACCGTGTCTGTGATAAAAAAGAGAGAATTCTTAAAAACAAATACCTTTTAGTTGACAATTAAAAAAAAACATTTTTTCGCGTGTTATCTGTTGCGATTTAAAAGAAATTACGTTCGATGTTGGGTTCTCAATTTAAAAAGTAAGTGTTGCTATTCCTGTTACAAATAATTCCTCATTCAAATCAGTGTTCTTTTTTTCGAAGTGAAAACAAAAAATATTCTGTTTTTTTGTTGGAATATTGTTAGTTGTTGTTATAAAAGTGTTGCCAGTGTTTATAATTTAATTTGTGTGTGGTTTTGTGTGACAATAGTGACGTCACAAGAATCGACAATGACGAAGAACTTTTTGACCGTGACCAACATTGTGAATGAAGGCATCAAAGGAAGCAAGATCTCTAAGCTTGGGTTGTCCAAGTATCTCTCTCAGTCTCTGTAAGTACCTAGGATAATTTTTTTACTAACTTGAGTCTACAAATTTGTAAATCATTATTTTATTTTAATACGAAATGGTCATGTTAAGCGTGAGGGTCAATTCACACCGAGATGCGTACTTTTTTATTAATCGATTTCATAAAAAGGAGGTTATCAATTCGTCTGTATTTTTTTTAATGTTTGTTTCCTCAGAACTTTCGACTGGGTGAACCAATTTTGATGATTCTTTTTTAATTTGAAAGCTGGTGCTTTCCGTGTAGTCCCATATATTGTATTAACTTTGCTTGCGTAGTTTTTGAGTTAGCTTCAATAATTACGTATTTTTCCCACTTAGTCTATGTAGATGATATCTTATTTGACTCCGTCACTGCTATGATCCGATACAATGGTACCGATTCTGTTAAAGGACAGAAGATAAATATTTTAGTCTAGTTCTGTCAAATTAATCAGCGCCTGTCACTACTCCTTACAAGTTTAGATGTGATTAAAAACTTGCCTACTAAAATTACGTCAATTTACGTCAGGCGCTGATTAATTTGACAGGACTAAACTAAAATTTATCTTCTGTCCTTTTCTTAATGAAATAGAAAGAAAAAGATGCACTGAACTTATATTTAGTTTAGTTTGTGAACAACAGAATCGGTACCAGTATTGAATTTATTTACTACACAATAAGATACATGCGTTGCGGAGCACCGCGCATCTCAGCGTACATTGACACGTGTCATCGCTCGCACTGAAATTATACCTTTTCGTGAAGAAAATAAGTTCGATAATTCTTAAAAAGTGAGCGCAGCGTCGCGTCGGTTTACGTCGCGGTCTTAACTGACCCTTGTTGTTACGGAGCGTTAGAAGGCCCCCCACATGGTGGACCGATCGCCTGGCGAAGGCCGCAGGAATCCACTGGACGAGAAGCACAGAACCGGTCGAAGTGACTGTGCTTGGGGGAGGCCTATGTCCAGCAGTGGACGTCTTTCGGCGGAAATGATGATGATAATGAATACGAAAGGCATTACTTACCTATTATTTTCTGTAAAGTGCTATCGACTTTAATAGGGTTTTTAAAGAATATTTATTAGAATAACTAAGTTTTAGCAGTGATAGCCTAGTTGTGGGACCGGTCGGACTGCCAAGTTATAGGTCTCGAGTTCGAACCCAAGCCACGCAACCCCTGACGTTTCGGATTCATGTGCGTATTGTATAATTATCACTTGCGTGACAGGAAAATCTACAGATTGTCATTTGTTTCATTTTGCATCTAATACCGAAATTCCACGACCCGCGATTTTGCGGACGGACACCGACGAGCCCGGACGACGGACCGTGGGAAGGTGCACGTGCAAGTTATCGCAGATATCGGAAGCGCCTCGGTGCGTGGTGCGTGGCGGTCTGTAGTCGTCTGCCGTGCGTGTCCGTCTGCAATATTGTCGATCGTGGGATTCCACTATAACTGTGGCCAATACGTATTTAAATACTTACAGTACATATTACTTTAAATAGCCAATAACGTTAACTTCTAAATAAGGAGGCAATCCAGAAATTTCTGAAAATCCAGTACAAATTTCTACCCAATAAATTCCAGAATTTACTAACCGAATAAAACTAGCTGTTCCAGAAATGGAACCTTTATGTCAAAAGCATATTTGTTATAACTCGTTCGACGTAAAAATATCGACGATTCGACATAGTTGCAGGAAATAGCGGCCTCGATACTTTGAGCGATAAATCTCATGCCGAACGTTCGAGTTACAAAATATTAAGATTTTTAGTAGTTGTTGCGACGTCTTTATAAAATTCTTTATGGTTTTGTGCTCTTAATACTTTTTACATGTTCCATGTCAAAATTAAACCAGTTGTGTCAGCGAATCGTAATTTTATTGCGTGCCTCAGAAAGCACGTTAAGCCGTTGGTCCCGGCTGTCATTCGTGGATCTTTGACAGTCACAACGCTCAAAAGTCTGACAACCAGTTTACCAAAGGGGTATGGCATTACCCAGTTACTGGATTGTGGAGGTCAGATAGGCAGTCGCTCCATGTAAAATACTGGTATTCAGCTGCATCCAGTTAGACTGGAAACATACCCCGATATAGTTGGCAAAAGGGTGGGCAGATCATGATTCAGATGTAAAATAATACCTATGTACATTTACGCAGGCGTATCTGGTAAGACTGGGATCTATCTACAACAAAATTGAGAAAATTTGGAGAAAAGCTTATGAGATTTTTGTCAAAGCCTGCTCCGAGAGGTGGTTGACCTCTCGGAGTTGGCTCTTTCACAAGGATAATACCCACTGCATGACACTCCTTAGGCAAGCAGGTTAATGTCCTTGAACTCTTCCACACTCACAAATGTCTGTAATAAACCAAATTTCTCCAATTAGATGCATTTGTTTAAGTTCTCAGTCATTTAACAAAAACGTATTCCAAAAAACAATTTCACAAATCATTAGATTACTATCTTTTTTAGGGTTCCTTAGTCGAATGGCAAAAACGAATGCTTTATAATTTCGTCATGTCCATATTATGTCCGTTTATCCGTCCGTCTGGGGTCTGTCCACCTGTCCGGATATCACACAGCTATTTTCCTCGGAAACTATTTGCATAGTGTAAATATCGGTGGAAATTGGAAAGAAGATGTGTTTTAAGCATCGCAAAATAATGGTGCAGCTAAATAAGAAACAAAAAATTGAGGTGGCTCTACTCATACATGTAATCTATATATCTTTCTGCCTAGCCTTTTCCCAACTATGTTGGAGTCAGCTTCCAGTCTAACCGGATCGGCTGAATACCAGTATTTTACATGGAGCGACTGCCTATCTGGCCTCCACAACCCAGTAACTGGGTAATACGATACCCCTTGGTAAGACTGGTTGTCAGACTTTCGGGTTTCTGACGACCCGTAACGGCTGTCAAAGATCCACGAATGACAGCCGGGACCAACGGCTTAACGTGCTTTCCGAGGCACGGAGAATTCCCGGTATGTAAAGATGGTCACCCATCCACCGATCAACCCCGGCAAGCGTAGCTTAACCTGATGGATCGTCTCGGTGCGACTGTTATTACTTAGCTTCGAGCTCCTCCATACATGTAATCAAGGGATGAAAATAAATTCAAGACACACAAGCGATAAATTATATTGGATTACATGTTATTTAAAGAGATCTAGAATGTTTAATGTTTCTAAATGTCTTTGCTATTTAATTTTAATAACGGGATAGTGACGGTTACAACAGAAGATATCACTTCTTTTTTCAAAGTTTTTTTCGAGAAATCCCTACTATGAAATTCACACTTATTTATGCGCTCATTAAAAACAATACTGTCAATGAGTTAACCATTCCGACTACAGAACCCTTCACCTAGCGTAGCCCGACACGCACTTGGCCGGTGTTTTCTACTATTTCAAAGAATTCGTCCTTTGCGTGTGTCCCAGTAAATTGATAGCCATTTTCTTAAATTGGATGCAATTTACGTTCAAACTACTTTGGTAGATAGTTTTACTACAAGTATTTAGGTACTTGATGAGTTGTTCATTTAACTTTAATGGTGAACTTTAAGGACTAGCTACGCCCCCCGTTTTCACCCACGTAAGTCTCGATCCCGTAGGAATATCGGGATAAAAAGTATCCTATGTCCTTTCGAGGTCATGGTCTACCCATGTGCCAAATTTCAGCTAAATCCTTTAGGAGTATGAGGAACAGGGTGTAAAGTTCACTCATCCACCTTAGAAAAGGAAGGATCCTCCGACCAGACGGGTGTTGTGTCTAGCAGGCAACTGCCCAACGATTCGACTTAATTTGTACACCAGCGATGGTCAAACATGTTGAGCAAAAAAAAGTAACATTGTAACACCTATATTATGCATCATACCATGTATATTATCTACACATGTTTTCGCAAATAAATGAATCTGAATCTGAATCTGAATCTGAATTGATGTCGTATTCTTGTATATATGTCCATTGCACGGTAAACTTTAATTGCGCGATGCAGGATTTATGTGACGTCAGGATTTTTGTGTGACGTCAGGTTTTTGATGCGTAGTTCGCATGTGGCGATGTAAATACCGCCACAATCCGTTCGTTTCCATCCGTTTTAGCGTGAAAGCGTAACAAAAAAATTAACAAACAAACTCACTTTTGCATTTATTAGTAAGGATTAGGATAATGGATAATGGAATGGATGGGAATGCGCTGGATGAGAGAAGCACAGAACCGGTCGAAGTGGCGGTGCTTGGGGAAGAGCTATGTCCAGCACAGCCAGTGGACGTCTTTCGGCTGAAATGATGATGATGAGTTAAGTAGGTAAGTAGGGAATAATTTGAGGCAAAAATTGTAGGTGCCGTGTAAAAAAAGAAAGAGATAGTTGATCGCTGTCTGCTCTCACTGTTCAAAGTGCCTGCGAGTACTCGTTTGGCGCAGTGACTAGAGCTACCAAAGAGATTACTTGCTCAGCGACTCTCGCTTGGCGGGCAGAACACACGCTGAGAGATTCACGACGACTGATTTCTCGCTGGAATGCGTATGTACATACGCATCGGCCTAACCTTTTCTTTTTATCTGGGTCGGCTTCCAGTCTAATCGGATGCAGCTGAATACCAGTATTTTACATGGAGCGATTGCCTATCTGACCTCCACAACCCAGTGACTGGGTAATACGATACCCCTTGGTAAGACTGGTTGTCAGACTTACTCAAGAATAAATTATTGCCTAAAAAATTTACGGTATTTCAGTTTTCCCAACCCTTCACAGCAAAATGAAACCGGGGCTAAAGCGATACCCTGCTTGGTGTTAACCGACTTTCAAGATAGTAGTTACGTAGAGGCAGGTACTAACCATGGCCTGGTCGTATTAATTACTTGGCCTAATTGTTTTACCTCTTCATCAGAGCTTGGGTGAGGCTTAAATTATGGGCGACAGCGATTTGAGGCAGAAGCGAAATTAAAATATAAAATAAAAAATAGTTTGTGGAGAAGAAGAAGCAATAAATTGTTTCTTGCTTCTTCTCAACAAACTATTTTTACTTTATTTTTAACCGACTTCTTCAAAAAGGAGGGGGGTCTCAATTCGTCTGTAAGTTTTTTTTTTTGTCTGTATGTTACGCAATTACTCCGCCAATTATGAACCGATTTTGATGATTCTTTTTTTGTTTGGTAGGTCATGCTTCAGAAGTGATCTCATATAAATTTTATTAACTTTGCTTGAGTAGTTTTTGAGTTAGCTTCAATAATTACGTATTTTTCCCACTTAGTCTATATAGATGACATCTTATTTGACTGCGTCACTCTTATTTATATAGCAGGTATTGGTTTTCGAATTGGTGTGGGGTAGGTACCACAAATAAAAAGTGAAAAATAAAAACTTAAAAAAAGAAAAACAACCGACTTCCTAAAAAGTAAGTTCTTTTTTTGTAAAAAGTTTTTATTATTCTCATAACTTTGTAATATATTTAGCTTGACTACAAATAACAATGATAGCCTTATTGATAATGCTAAATTTGTTCCACAGGGCTCAGATTCGGGATTTAAACTGTAGTATGTAGTATGTATTCTTTTCATTACCTTTCGTGTACCATATTTCTGTATTTTTTTTATTATCATAATATGGCGTGACGATTTGACCTAAAATATTGAGTCAAAGTCAAATAATTTATTTCAAATAGGCACATAAAAGGCACTTTTGAACGTCAAAAACAAAGAAATAGTACTGCATTGCTATTCTGTAACCATCTCACCGTGAAAACTTAGGTGAAGTGAGCGTGGAGTGAGCTGTCATTGTCATCGATACCTACTGATACTAAGGCAGTGACAGTTCACTTCAAGCTTACTTCACCTAAGTTTTCACAGTGAGATCAGGATATCCATCCTGATTCTAGTTCCCTTCCAAAAGGTAGTTTTCGTATGAAGAAGAATGGGCAAGAAACTCCACCGTTACTCTTTTAAAAGAGTTATTTACAACATTCTTTATACATTAATTATATAATTACATGTGAAGACGATGCACGTAGAATAATATTACTGTACCACAATAGGTAAAAATAATTTAAAATGGAGCAATGACAATGGGTTGTCTTGGATTCTGGCTAAATTGCAAAAGAGGGAAAATAGGAAGATGGCGGCTTTGCCCTGCAGAGGGACACAGCAGGCTCATAATAATAATAATTTGTGTCTTTGTTCGGCTTAAAATTTTGATCAAACTTTAGGGTTTAGCTATTCCTCTCGTATTGACGCGAAATTTTAAATAAAATAATGGCGTATGCCTGTATAAAAACAGCGAGATCGCAAATAGCGATCATTGAGTGCATCAATTGAAACCAT
Source organism: Lithophane leautieri (assembly GCA_949152455.1). Lineage (NCBI taxonomy): Eukaryota > Metazoa > Arthropoda > Insecta > Lepidoptera > Noctuidae > Lithophane > Lithophane leautieri. Next base: position 5,327,147 of record OX424486.1, read on the forward strand.
GCACCTAGCTTCTGACGTTTCATAAGTGCCCATGTAGGTTTATGTGATATAAAATATATAGATTTTTGATTTTGATGTAATTTGCCTGGCTAATCGCTGTCACCTGCTCACTTGTACCAGCCAAAACTTAAAGGTCCCTCATGAATCGCTCTTATTTTAATGAAGTTTGAGGCTGGGCAGCGGTTTTGCTACCTGAGGGCTTATTAATAACTGAACTTTAACTAATTATTAATATGATACTTTTAAAATATTATGTGTTATGCTGTTAGATGGTTTTAAAGAGGGGGAAGGAGAGGTAACAGCAACCTCTCTCGAGAAAATTTAATTAATGTGTGTTAGATATGGTTCATATTTTTGTATGGCCATTAAACAATGACTATTTGCATGGCGACCAAATCCAGGAAGGATTCGGTCGCCATACAATTTATTTTCGTAATTCTAACTGATAATAAAAATGCGAAAATTAGTTTTTTTGTCAGTTACGCTTTCGCGCTAAAACAGCTAAACGGATTGGGTTAAAATTTGGCACATGGGTAGATCATGACCTGGAGAAGGACATAGGCTACGCGAATATGTGGAAAAAAAATGGAATTTCATGGAAAATTAACAAATTGGGGAAAAACTGAAATTACTTTTTTGTGTAGGAATTGAGGACAGGCAATGTCTGTTGTGGTAGCTAGTTTGAAATAAACAGATAACTTTGTAACATTTTGTCTGAGCATCTTATCTGAGCTTCTCAGAAACTGGGAATTCACCATGAATGTGGATAGATTAACGTGATTGACATTTAGACAACAGTGAAACACACATTATACAAAAGTAATTTAATTGGAATCCAGTGAACTCTTGACATTTAAACAGAATTGTATGTACTTCTACTAACTGAAATTAAAGGTTTCTAGTGCCATTTTGTAAGTCAAAATCAGTCTCAATCTTCAAATAAATTCACTTTGTAATTTTATTAAGTAATTAGAAATAATTAGGATATAAATTAATGTTTCGCAGAAATGGCGCTATTTACTAAGGATTTCATAAAATTGTTTCTAATTATGTCATTAGGGACTTTGATTTACTTAAGAAATAATTAACCAGCACCCTAATTGCGTACAGCGTAAGATCAATTAGAATTGGAATCGACTGGAAACAAATGTCTAATCTCTTTTCATAACTTCGAAAAACATCTGCTCAACAATGTAAATAACGCAATGAATTGTTGTTGAACTGTCAAAATGAATCAAATTAGACGTATTCAGTTACGAAAATATGAGATAACCGATGGTAATTAGCATGAGTTTGTAAATCCGATCTTTTTAAGGAAAAGTTCAAAATTGAGGTACTACCATCACGTCTCTCTTCAATCCAATATAAAAATAAATATTTTTAGTGTCTACTAATAATAACAGAGGACGGTGGTGGCCCAGTGTTAATGGCCCCGACTAACGTGTCGTAGCTCGAGGGTTCGAACCCAGGTAGGCACATTACTTTTTGTAAGTAGCATTGAATAAACGCCTTAAAAAGCCTAAGCTATTAATAACGTAAAATACCTACACTGGCCGTCAAAACTTAGTACCACACTTCTAAAATTGCAATAACTTTTAAATTACACAAGATATATTTTCGAAAAAGGATTACTAAAAGAATTTAATTATTTATATAAAACTTTATAGCCCATAACCGACTTTTAAGGAATGGCTGAAAATATCTTCATCAACAAAAACACTCCTTTTCAAATTCTTGCAACTTTTGACTTTGTTTGTTTTTGTTCTCACATTTATTTCTTGATCGATGAATTTTATTCAAAAGCCAAATACCAGTTATTAAAATGTAAATAAGGCATAAAAACACTGTAGTTATAAAAGCTGTTTAAGTTTTGTGCCATTAAGTTTAAAAATGGCTATTATGTGGTTTCAGTTTAAAAACGTTACTTATGTATAATAAAATATAATTTCCAAGAAAGCTGATGAATTTTGCTTTTTGGCGTTTTTTATTTCAAAAACTCTGTCTTCTACAGTTTAGGAGAAATTGCAATTTTAAAAGTGTGGTACTAAGTTTGGCAGGCCAGTGTATTTCAAAAATTCTCAGGACACTCATTAAAATTAATGTCACAGCCTATCCTAAGAGCCTTCTTAAGGCTAAACTACAAAAAAAGTAGAAACCTAAATTAAAGTTACAATACACTCAAGGATTACACCTGGGCCTAGTTAAATATTACGCTCGACTTTCTCAGCAAAGCCTGCTATAATTTTCACAGCCTTTTTGTTAAAAGTTAAAAAGTGCGTGCGTTCTACAGAACGATGAAAAGTATAGACGGTCTCATGTCCTTGACGCGGGCAGCAGCAGTGATAGCCTAGCGGTGTGACCTTTGGACTGCCAAGTCTCGAGTTTGAATCCAAGCCACGCACCGCTGTCTTTTCGGAATCATTTGCGTATTATACAAGGTGAATGGATCTAGACGGTCCAGATCCATTATATGAGAGGAGGTCATTTACTATAATTATTGAACCTTACGTGACATGTTGAAATCTCTAGTTCCTGTCAAAAATTGTGTGGAACATTGGCAGAAAATAGAGATTACAACATGTTTTGTTGTGAATGTTTCGCCAGTGCAAACGCACCGTTACGATATTCAAGTTGCTGTTGTGCACATTGCTTAATGTATCCGACGCATTTAGGATGATATTCAAGGACCTATAGGTATCCGACGCATTTTGGGACTCATTTTTCTTGCTATCAACCTCACTAACTTTATTATTTGTATGTCATAGACTTTTACATTCTGTAATTACTTAAACTCACGCACTGACTTATTAGAATTACTTGTAAAAATGTTAGGAATATTGTGATATCGTATACTTTTACAATGTTTGTAAATATGTGAGCACCATTTATCTATCACATAATTCGAGCTCAAAGCTCGTGGCTAAGTAATAACAGCCGCACCGGGTCGATCCTTCAGGTTAAGCTACGCTTGCCGGGGTTGGTCCATGGATGGGTGACCATCTTTACAAACCGAGACTCCTCCGTGCCTCGGAAAGCACGTTAAGCCGTTGGTCCCGGCTGTCATACCTGGATCTTTGACAGTCGTTACGGGTCGTCAGAAGCCCGAAAGTCTGGCAACCAGTCTTACCAATGGGTATCGTATTACCCAGTTACTGGGTTGTGGAGGTCAGATAAGCAGTCGCTCCATGTCAAATACTGGTATTCAGCTGCATCCGGTTAGACTGGAAGCCGACCCCAATATAGTTGGGAAAAGGCTAGGCAGATTGATTGATTGATATAATTAGTTTATTTGTCATCGTTCCATTTTTAATTTCCTATAAACTATTGTCAAAGTCAAAGTCAAAGATTTATTTGCAGATAAATATGGTTACAGAGCACAGCAATCTTATTCTAGGTGCATCGTCTTCGCATATTTACTTTTCTTCTCCATACGAAAACTACATTTTGGAAGGGGCAACTAGAATCAGTTCTATTCCTTTGTTTTTGACGTTCAAAAGTGCCTTTCATGTGCCTAATTGAAATAAATTATTCAACTTTGACTTTGACTAACTGCTTATTATTCACCACGGGATGAGTCTAGTTCAGGTCGTGCGAATACAAGTGAAATACAAAAACGTGAAAGCCCGTCTATCTTTTTATACTGTCTGTGGCACATTCACAATTTTGTCTCGCCTACTTATTACTTTAAGAGACGACCCGCGAGATATTTGTATGCTAATTCAGCCATTTTGAAAGAATAAATGAAGTATTTTTTTGCTCTGTTTCGTTTAGTTTGCGTTTTTCTCTTGAGTCGAAGGCTTGAAGTCACGTATCGTGGTAATGGCTATTACATTGTGATTTTTACACATGAAGAATCGTGGCTGTATTTTTTTGGGGTAGAAAATAAATCTAAGTATTCTAAGTCAAATAAGTAAGGCCTGAATTCATTTTATGCTGACTTCGGTCGCGTACGTCTGTCGCGCGTGCGTATATTCATTGTGTACTTTATAGCACCGTACTACGACGTTGACATCCGCGGCGCGTACTCCGTTGCTACGCGTACGCGACCGACCGTACGCGACCGACATCAGCGTAAGAGGAATTCAAGCCTAAGTATTTGGGTGGTTTAAAGACGAACTAAGCGATTTTGTATATCCTTTCTTTGATATTTTTCATCGAGTCGTTGAGCTCCTTAAGTTCTGAATTGAGCTACACGATTATTGACAAACGCTTGCACTGACTGGATAGGTCCACTCAAATCTGTGTGGTTATTTCATAGAACTAATCTACATATTCCTGATAAGGCCTGACCAAGGTTATGTATTGGATAAACTTCTTATACTTACTCATTTGCATACCGGAAGACATAGCGTGAAAAGGCCCGCCACACGGTGAACCGATGACCTGGTGAAGGCCGCGGGAATGTGCTGGATGCGAGAAGCACAGAACTGGTCGAAGTGGCGGTGCTTGGGGGAGGCCTATGTCCAGAAGTGGACGTCTTTCGGCTGAAATGATGATGATGATGACTTACTAATTTAGCTACTACTTATAACTACAAAAATAAAAGGTGTCGAAATATTCGTCAGCATCGCTGTCATCCGGAAATGTGCCCAGAACACTGGCAGCACTGCCGCGTTGAATAGAAATGGTAATTCTTTGGGCAATTTGGGTAAAGAACGAGCCAGTCCTCTAGTCACGTGAAGTGTCGACCAATCGGCGAGAAATTTCTTTAATAAGGTGACGCGTTCTCGGGTCCCATTACTGTATATTTAAGGGTTCCATTAATGCATAAGGTGGCATTAACTACTGTCCATCATTACAACCACCTGCAGAGATAGCCTAGCGGTGTGACCGTCGGACAACCAAGTCAGTGGTCCCGACTTCTCGAGGTTGAACCCAAGACACGCACCTCTAACTTTTAGGATTCATGTATATTATATTAATTATCACTTGCGTCAAAAACGGTGAATGAAAACATCGTGAGGAAACCGGCCTGCAAGATATTCCTCGATGTGAAGCCAAGTCAGATGCCCATGGGCGGCATACATCAAACTCTGACACCAGGTTAGTCACTAACCAGACGAAAACTAAATTAACCACAACCCCTGGAAAACACCAAAGTTAATACATCTAATCTCTTCCCAAAATTCATCATAGTGTATATTTTATATCGGCAAACTTGTTGACTTTGGCAATCTGCCAGTCGGTGGCAAATTACTTCGGCCATATTTCACGATATTTGACTTGTGTAGTGTTACTAATGGGATCTACTTAGGTACTTATTTTTTTGATGCTTCAGTGGTTTTCAGGACGTCGAATCACATACTCAACTCTTTTACTTCACGCTACTTTAGGTTTTTAAAGAACATCAGGAACTTAAGGAACTTCGTATCTTATAGTATATACTTTAGTTTATTTATGTAACCGTATACGTATGAAATTCGTTAGTTTATAACCTACTAGCCTCCGCCCGCGGCTTCGCCCGCATGGTATGTAGATAAAAAGTAGCCTATGTCCTTTCTCAGGCTCTAGACTATCTGTGTACGAAATTTCATTTAAATCGGTTCAGTAGTTTTGGCATGAAAGCGCGACAGACAGACAGACAGAGTTACTTTCGCATTTATAATATTAGTAAGGATTGGTATTATTTCCGTTGGATTACTAACTGTCGAAAAATGTTGAACTGCAACAAATCATTTACAATTTAACACATTATTTTTCGGTAGTTTAAATCTATCCATGGCAAACCGAAAAATTGAGAACTGGTATCAAACTTTCTTGCGGCGGAACGCACCTTGCGCTAACACTAAAAAGCCTACCTAGCTGCGAGCAACTTGGAAGTAGCGCTCGTCGGCCGCTGCCACGGCACTGCTCGCTTCGCTCATCGGCCGCTGCCACGGCACTGCTCGCTTCGCTCGTCACCCGCTGCCACGGCACTGCTCACTTCGCTCGCTCGAGTCGCGCGCTTTTGGATACAGTTCTAACTTAACCTAACCCATGTCGCCCAGTTCACCATTTTATAATCGTAACGAAAATAATAGCGATAGATTATAAACTAATGGTTCTTAAAATCTTACGAAGACATCATCATCTGCCTAGCCTTTTCCCAACCATGTTGGGGTCGGCTTCCAGTCCAACCGGATGTAGCTGAATACCAGTATTTTACATGGAGCGACTGCCTATCTGACCTCCACAACCCAGTAACTGGGTAATACGATACCCCTTGGCAAGACTGGTTGTCAGACTTTCGAGCTTCTGACGACCCGTAACGACTGTCAAAGATCCACAAATGACAGCCGGGACCAACGCTTTAACGTGCTGTCCGAGGCACGGAGGAGTCTCGATATGTAAAGGTGGTCACCCATCCACGGACCAACCCCGGCAAGCGTAGCTTAACCTGATGAATCGACCCATGCGGCTGTTATTACTTAGCCACGAGCTCCTCTAAAATCTTACGAAGGCATTATACAATTATTATTTTTTACGTTCGGACCGCCTTTGATTCTCTCGTGCTGTGACATTTTGGTTACTTATTAGTGATTTGATTTTGGAACACGTTATTATTGACAAGCGCCGTAGACGATAGGCCTTAAGTACGACGTTATTGGCCAGAAGAAGTTGTTTATCACAGAAATATATAACAATGTACACGGTTGATATACAGAACGCTAGTATCAATTTGAGATAGGGAACAAGACAACAAAAGCACACTATCTTGTGGCGGTATCTACATCGCCACATGCGAACTACGCATCAAACATCTGACGTCATACAAAAATCCTGACATCACATAAATCCTGCATCCTGCAATCCGTGCAATGGACATAATTATATACAAGAACCCGACATCAATCGTCGGGCAGTTGCCCGCCAGACACAACACCCGTGTGGTCGGAGGATCCTCCCTTTTCTATGGTGGATGAGTGAACTTTACACCCTGTTCCTCATACCTCTAAAATCTTAAACGTTAATTAGTACCTACAAAATGTATTGTAAAACACAATTTGTATTTCCCGCTACAAGTTCTGAACCCAGAAAACAGAGCACATCCCCCGAGAACATTTGAGAACCGTCTTGTCTTCACAATATATTGTTCTTAGAGCTTGCTTGCTTGTTTCAATATAAAGGCTACCAGAAGACAAAATGGTACGGAAGGTGCCAGCTTCTCATATTGTCACAAATTACGTAATAAATTGCTCGTAGATAATCAGTCATCAACGTGTACCAGTGCCAGTACCAGTGGTAACGGCCACGACTTATGACTTGTAGGTCGTAGGTTCGAACCCTGACAGGCACTTTACTTTGTGTAAATTACATTACATTAGTGAAGGAAAACATCGCGAGGAAACTGGCATGTCCTAGAACCAAAAAATTCGAAGACATGTCACATTTACCAACCCGCACTGGACCCGCGTGGTAGATTAAAAAAGCCCACTCCCTCTCGAAAAGAGAAGGCCTGTGTCCCAGCAGTGGGAACATTTTAGGCTGACTAGGCTAACGTTCTTACTGCTTGGACACAGGTGAGAGGGAGTGGGGCCACCACGCGGGCCCAGAGCAGGTTGATGGATATCAGGCAATCTGCCTAGCCTATGCCCAACTATGTTGGGGTCGGCTTCCAGTCTAACCGGATGCAGCTGAATACCAGTATTTTACATGGAGCGACTGCCTATCTGACCTCCACAACACAGGTACTGGGTAATACCCCTTGATAAGATTGGTTGCCAGACTTTCGGGCTTCTGACTACCCGTAACGGCTGTCAAAGATCTACAAATGACAGCCGGGACCAACGGCTTAACATGCTTTCTGAAACACGGAGGGGTCTCGATGTAAAAGATGGCCACTCATCCACGAACCGACCGCGGCAAGAGTAGCTTAACGTTCAATCGGCCTGTGTGGCTGTTATTATTTACTCAGCCCAGCCAGCATTTATTTATTACTAGCTTATGCCCGCCGCTTCGCCCGCGTTGATGTTGGATATCGTCCCACGGGAATGTACGGGTTACTTATAAAATGCTGGGTTTCCTATACAAACTTTCATCCCCTATATCACCCCCTATAGGATTATTTTTGAAACAAAAAGTAGCCTATGTCCTTCCCCAGGATGCCATCTATCTCCTTGTCAAATTTCGCTGAAATTAGTTTAGTGGTTTAAGCGTGAAAAGGTAACATGCAGACAGACAGAGATACTTTCGAATTTATAATATTAGTATGGATTATTTAGCCCTGGATATCAGTAAAGACTGCAAATTTCTCATCTCTTACAGTCTTACATAAACTTTTAGTCCTTTATAAACTTGATACTAGAACAGGCTACAAAGTTCGACACGGTACAAGGATACCGAATGATACTTCTTTCTTTGTACTCAGAAAGAAAAACTTTGAAACAGTTTACGTGATTTATATTATAAAAAGGTTGCCATATTTTTTTTATTTCAGGAATAAAGTTCTACTAATACTCGGTATCGCAACCACCCTTTTTTTTTTTTGAGATGGAAATCCTCACATAACTTCTCCCGCTCTGGGCAGAGCGGGAGGTCGTGTTCGACTCTTACTGACTAAAACCCACCCTTGTTCCTTTAGCTGCCAGAGGCCACGGTATCGCTTACGGACTTTCCCGCAACCCCGGCAGGCATCGGCCCTAGCGGACCCCGTCAGTTGTACTGAAATCTCTTTGAGGCGCGCGTGGCACGCTCCGTCGACCCGGGCCTAGTCCTTATCGGACGGCGAGCTATCGATACCACCCTGCGCTCCGTATCTCAAGTAGCGAATGGAGAAAAAACAGCCAGGTTGAAGTGAGGGGTGATATTGAGGCCCCGTCACACAAATGCACCCGGAGAGATGGGCAAAGATCGTCACACACTGGACGCCTGAGGGGAGGACACCGTCGTCAAGATAGACTGCGGTGTAGGAAAAATATGCTTCAATTTTTATATGCAGACTGGGAACTTCATTATACATAATATACGCAGTTTATTTTACTGTCGTCTCCACCATATCTAATAGCTACTGTCACCAGGGTGCTCCATTCGTGGTGTGTGGTAGAGGTACCTATTTCTATATGCAGAATTCAAGCCTCTCTCATGCCCAATTTCTTAAATCTAAAAATCATTTGAATGTTGCTTGTTAATCGTTATTGCGTTGCAATGTCTTATTAGTTCTCGAAAATACTGTGGATATGTAGAAATTATAACAAGACGTCTTTAGCGGTCAAATATGTTTCATATAGTTCAAATTAAAATTACACTAGGTACTAAATTAAATGCCAAATATTTATTTTTCTTTAAAAACATTTGTAAATACAATAAAAATAAAAAGTCTTTTCAGACAGAAACCACTTCACTATTTCTTGTGTAAAATACATCATCATCTGCCTAGCCTTTTCCCAACCATGTTGGGGTCGGCTTCCAGTCCAACCGGATGCAGCTGAATACCAGTATTTTACATGGAGCGACTGCCTATCTGACCTCCACAACCCAGTAACTGGGTAATACGATACCCCTTGGCAAGACTGGTTGTCAGACTTTCGGGCTTCTGACGACCCGTAACGACTGTCAAAGATCCACAAATGACAGCCGGGACCAACGGCTTAACGTGCTTTCCGAGGCACGGAGGAGTCTCGATATGTAAAGATGGTCACCCATCCATGGACCATCCCCGGCAAGCGTAGCTTAACCTGATGAATCGACCCATGCGGCTGTTATTACTTAGCCACGAGCTCCTCACTTAGCCACGAGCTCCTCCTCCTCGAGCTCGAGCTCTTGTGTAAAATAATTTCCTTTAAAAAATAACTAAATTACTCGGTCTCAAAAGACTTACTCAGTTTAAACTTGAAAATGATAAAATTTGCATTCATTACAACAGAAAATATTTTACAGCATTGTGTCTGAAAATATTATTACAGAATACCCTTTTTGTTGAACAACGAAAGATGTGAAGTTTATTTTTATACAAAAAAAAAAACTAGTTTAACTTTATTCTGCAAAGAGGTTTATCCTGTTTGCTGCTTTACACATTTTTATGAAAACAGTAAAAAATACATTATGAAAAGTTTAGCTCACTTTTCAAATAATTCTTGAGATGTTGAGCGAAAAATGTCATTTGTCAAAAATTATTTAGGCCATTAAAATATACCATGAAAGAATTTAAAATGTAGGTACTTATCATGCCAAGTCGTGTTTGCCCTGACATCTTTTAAGCACCACGTTTTGGGTTCAATTATAATTTGTGTGACTTTTTATGTCACAAATAATTTAGGTGCTCGTGGCGAAGTAATAACAGCCGTACAGGTAAATCGATTAGGTTAAGCTACGCTTGCCGCGATCGAGCCGTGGATGGGCCAAAAATTTAGAAAAATTACAGGTATTTTGGACAAATTGAGACTGAGATTAGAATGTAAACGTTCTTAAAATACCACGAATTACCCCTCAGATTCAGACGAACAGTTTCAAATTTAATTAAAAATAACATATTAAGAACACAAAAGGAAACATCTTCAATACAAACTCGCCAAGCTTGGCCGACTTGGCAATTAATTCCTGCCAAGTGGCGGGCATATTGCCAAGTATTGCCAAGTAGACAAGACTGCTTACCGCTTGTAACTTTGTGTGAAGTTTGTGCCCTTGGGAATTAAACTGGTATCTTGGTATTATGGTATCAGGAACGTTCAGAAAACGGTGACAATGTTCAAGGATACGGATCGTTGTGTTTAAAATATAGACTTGTAAGATGTTTATTTCACTTTAATGTTTAATGAATCTTTATACAAGAAAAACTTTTGTTTTGTCGCTATAAAAAAATACAGTTACATAAAGAGACATCGCTCGCTTTGCACTAGCTGGAATTCCAAAAAACATTCCTGACCTGCATACTGATTTAATTACCCGGCTACAGCGAATAAAAAAGGAGGGTTATGATTTTGACCGGTATGTATGTATGTATGTTCATCTGTTCCCTCCTATCTTCTAAACCACTCATCACAATTTGGCAAATGAGGTTTCGTTGGAAGTGTCTTGATCGTCCGCTGATAGGCTAAGTGACGTCACATTAAATTTAAAATGGCGCCCTCTAGAGGACATAAAGTAGGGAACTAAAAAAAAATTGTTTTATCGAACCATGTTGGGTATCAAATGAAAGGGCTTAATGAGCACATTTCAAAAATATATATATTATAACCTATCACACGTTATCTGTTCGATTTATGCCCTAACACGTGTGACTCCAGATTTTTAATTTGTCTGTCTGTGGTGTCTTGTTTATACCTTTTTAGTCGTAGATGGGTTTTAGTTTTTAATACTTTAATTTTTAATTAATTAAATGATGATTGCTTTCTTTCCTTTCGTGTGGTTAGTAACTAACCTGGTGTCATAGTTTTTATGCCGCTGACTTGGCTTCACATGCCGAGAAATATTTTTCGCGATGTTTTCCTTCACTATTTTGATAATGATAGCTGAATTCACAGACTTTAAAAATCACACAATTTGAGTACTTACCAGAGTTTCTAAATAGTCTCTTCAATCATAGATAATAATATACTGTCACACGGCACAAAAATTCAAACTGCCTCTTAATTGCCTGGCTTTAGGAACCAGTTTTCTTACCATCATTTCTCTTGTGAGGGAAGATTTACAATACTGGCCATGTTTTTTTACTATTACAGAAAATGGTCCTGGCGTGCCCCTTGATACAAACTACTTCCTGTCTTTGTGACCGTGACCAAATTAATCAGAAGGGGGAAAGGTGTACGACTTTTTCCTTTGAGTAAAAAAAACAACATAATATTGCCGGCGGCACTAGATAAGGTACCTTGGTATTAATTGCAAAAAAAAAGTCATACAGAATCGAAATAGGGCGGCAAATGACTATGTTACATAAAATCAAAAAATCAAAATCAAAATATTTTATTTCACATAAGCCTACATGGGCACTTATGAAACGTCAGAAGATAGGTGCACGGTTCCAATTGGTCATAGCCATAGTTTTTTGAAGTAGCATTGTGGAGGTCAGAGAAGCAGTCGCTCCATGTTAAAATACTGGTATACATTATTTTTTGATGTAACATGATGAAGGTCAGATAGGCATTATATAGCATAATCATCTTTTAACTTTCCCACTGCTGGGACACAGGTCTCTTCTCTGTGAGAGGGTGTGGGTCGTAATTTACCACGGGAGCCCAGTGCGGGTTGGTAGATGTCACAAGACATGTCGTCAGGTTCTAGGACATGCCGGTTTCTTCACGATGTGTTCCTTCATCGTTTTGAGATCAGTGATTACAAAAAATAATGTTCCACGCACTGATTGTTTCCACGCTTCTATGCGCAAGCGATGTGCATCCCTGGTGCGTCGGGTGCGGGCCACCCCCATTGCCATCCCAGCAATGATCGCCGACAGGCTGGACTGCCCTCATGTCCGAAATTGCTGTAGCAGGCATGCTGCTGTTCCAATGCCTGTTATAAAATTATAAATGTTTTTTTTTATTTTTCATTAGAATAGAATAGAATAGAATACTCTTTATTATGTACACCATAAAAATACAGATACAAATGTAGAAAATTTAACATAGGGTGACACAATGGGCGGTCTTATCGCTAAAAGCGATCTTTTACAGACAACCTTTGGATGGATTAAAGCGCGAAGGAGAGATAATACTGCAGGTAGTCAGTGGTGTACCATTTACATATTATACAATAAATACACATATACATAAAGCATATACTTATCTATATAAATATATATATATAAACAATACAATAATAAACATGAAACAGGAGGAAAGAGCTATATTTAATAACGATGTTTAAGGAGAGAGGAAGTGTTTTTTTACCAGAATTACCGATAATTTGTGAATTATTTCATTGAATGTTTTTGTATTGTTATTGAATTGTGTTCCTAATAATTTGTATGAGTCTATTGTTACTTGATTATGAATAAATAATAAATGCGCCAGCCTGGGTTCGAACCCACGACCTACAAACTCGTAAGTCGGGGCTCTTACCACTGGGGCAACACAGCTCGCACTTTATAAAATACAGGTATTCAACTGCATCTGGTTAGTTAGATTGTAAGCCGACCCCAACATAGTTGAGAAAAGGCATGCACATGATAAAAATTTATGGAATTAGCATTTTTTTTTAGAAATTACAACCATTTCTTTATAACTATACCCCATTTGAAGTAAGATTAGACATTTAAATAAACCTTTTTTACAGTCCGTTCAACCGATTTTGACTTCTTAACTTTGATTTTGACTTCGATTTTGATTTTGACTTTTTGCTGGTGGCATGACAAATGGCAGCTGCAGTAGACAGTTGGTATTGTGTAATCTTCACCTGCCTAGCCTTTTCGCAACCATGTTTGGGTCGGCTTCCAGTCCAACCGAATACAGCTGAATACCAATATTTTACATTGAGCGACTGCCTATCTGACCCCCACAACCCAGTAACTGGGCAATACGATACCCCTTGGTAAGACTGGTTGTCAGACTTTCGGGCTTCTGACGACCCGTAACGACTGTCAAAGATCTACGAATGCCAGCCAGGACCAACAGCTTAACATGCTTTCCGAGGCACGGAGGAGTCTCGGTATGTAACGATGGTCACCCATCTACGGACCAACCCCGGCAAGCGTAGCTTAACCTGATGAATCGACCCGTGCAGCTGTTATTACTTAGCCACAAGCTCTTCGGTATTGTGTAATCTTGTTTGCTTTTAATGCCATCCTTATGCCTACGGTAAAGAAGTCAAAATCGGGTGAACGGACTGTAAAAAGGTTTGTTTAAATGTCTAATCTTATTTCAAATGGAGTATAGATACTCTTATAAAGTTAATCCAATTTGATTTGACACTAAACGACTGTGAAAAGGATTCCTAATCAACTATTTTGTAACTACTGAAAATTCAGCAAGATACTTCAAAGTTTAGGTCACGCCTCTAGAAACTTAAGACGTGTTTGCAACTATAAACTCCACCCGAGACCTAGCTATATTGCTAATTAAAATGACCAGCCTTTTACCATAAAATAATCTTGGTTCGTGACTTATTAGTAGCATTAATGTGGGTAGGTAATTATACATTATGTTATCAGAGTACTGTCACAGTACAAATAAGAAACAGTCTGTCTTTGAATTTTCGTTTTTTGCCACCGACTTAAAAATTACGATCGACACGCACGCCCGACGCTCCAACACTACTTGTCCATGGCAATTGCAAGTAAATATGCTTCATAGTATCTCAGCTACGCTACAAAACGCCACAAAACCGTGCTGCAAACAAAACTGATGCTGTTTTTTCAAGTTTGGCGAGGCAGATAACGCGCCGTGCATAGATCGCTAATGTTTCCCAACTCAATCAAACTGCCTAGCCTTTTCCCAATTAAGTTGGGATCGGCTTCCAGTCTATCCGGATGCAACCGAATACCAGTATTTTACATGGAGCGACTGCCTATGTGACCTCCACAACCCAGTAATTGGGTAATACGATACCCCTTGGTGTGACTCGTTGTCAGACTTTCGGGCTTCTGACGACCTGTAACGACTGTCAATGATCCACGAATGACAGCTGGGACCAACGGCTTAACGTGCTTTTCGAGGCACGGAGGAGTCTCGTTATGTAAAGATGGTCACCTATCTACGGACCAACCCTGGCAAGAGTCGCTTAACCTGATGGATCGACTCGGTGCGGCTGTTATAACTTAGCCACGAGCTCCTCATGCTCTCCAACTCAAAACTGGAAATATACGCTTGAGTTTAGAAAGATTTTTTGTAGGTATTTCAATATTGTACTCGATTTTCCAATAGCAACAAAATTCGTGGAAATACAGAAGGCACTGTATAAAAAACTACTTCATGCGTATAAACAGTTTTCAAGCAAAAAATTCAATTCACAGCTTCCAGCTTTCAGCGCTGGAAAACCTGAACATTGCCAACATTGCAAACTGTTAATCAAACATTCCTGAAACGCGGATTTCTACTTTTTCAGTAGTGTTTGGAAAACTTCCATTTGGTTCGGTAGCTAGCCGTTTCCTGCGACTTTATTTAGATTTTTTAAATTCCCACGAGATATGGGAATACAAGGACTAGAAGAGCTCGTGGCTAAGTAATAACAGCCACACGGGGTCAATCAGGTTAAGCTACTCTTGCCGGGGTTGATCCGTGGATGGTGACCATCTTTACATACCGAGACTCCTCCATGCCTCGGGGGTTGATCCGTGGATGGTGACCATCTTTACATACCGAGACTTCTCCGTGCCTCGGAAAGCACGTTAAGCCGTTGGTTCCGGCTGTCATTCGTGGATCTTTGACAGTCGTTACGGGCCGTCAGTTGCCCGAAAGTCTGATAACTAGTCTTACCAAGGGGTATCGTATTACCCAGTTACTGGGTTGTGGAGGTCAGATAGGCAGTCGCTCCATGCATAATACTGGTATTCACCTGCATCCGGTTAAACTGTAAGCCGACCTCAACATAGTTGGGAAAAGGCTAGGCAGATTGATTGATTGGGAATACAAGGTCTAAATCGCTGGCAAAGTACTAATCTAGCCAAAAAAAAAACACCAAATTTTTTTTTTAATGCTAAATTACCTTTTTGTTTATTTTTTTATTTTTTCCTTTACGTACCTACTTGAAAAGGAAAAAAATAAAATACATATTTTTTTTGTGTTAGAAACAGTTGCAAATTGAATTCAATTTAACAAAAAAACAGTTTCCTCCGGAGAATATCCGCCTAAACAAGACTACTTCGTATTCTAAGCAATTGTCGGCAATCTAACTTGTTGATAGCTTGGCTCTCTGCCAACCTTAATACCCGTTGGAGGATGTTGATACTGGAAGATGGTGAGTTACCGTTAGAATTGGGGGGGTTTGAGGAGCTTGAAATTGGAATTGGGAGTGGGGGAAGGCTGTGTAACAGTATCCTACGCGGGTGAAACCGTAGGGCGCAGCTAATTTTACAACCAAAAGATATAAGAACGGTTTATTCACTGTTAAAGTATATTTAATCATGATAAATGCAGTTTCCAACCTCATCAAACCACAACATTATCAAAATTAAATATGACTTAATTAAACGAGACCCATCCATTAATTATTTCTGGACACTTTGATCACAATGCCACGGAACATAATTTAAAATTAATTGCAGACAGCGAAAACATTAATTATTATTTTTGGTACAAACTTTCATTAGTACCAGTCAATTTGACTTGAATTACGAGCATGGAGAGTGAAACTTTTTAAAATTAATTAAGTATAAGGTTTTTGGGGCCATCCGAAAGCCAACGGACCGATTTTAGGCATCAGACTCTCTTGAAATAATTCTTGAGTGTTATTCTCTAACGTTACGGCTACATTGTCGCGATGAGGCGAACTGCACTAGACTTCACGCGCTCTCTCCCGCTCACCCCTCGACGTGTAGCTATAAACAAAGAGCACGCGAAGTGCACACTTCGCTTTATCGCGACAAACATCGCTTCGGAATTCAAACGCTGTCTCGTTGCGCATCCGCGATGATTTACTTTAAAAACAAATGAGTTCGTTTTCGAATTATAAGCGCTTACTTGAGTGAGGTTCCAAGAAAACTTTACAGACAAGCACTACAATTTTTTTTTTTAATTTTTCCCTGTAGCGTAAAAATTCCAAAATGGTTTACGATTATTATTCTCTGTAATGAAGACTGTTTATTGAATGATTCGGCTTCAAACTTGAAACCTTGACAAAAGGTACACAACTGCCTACAAAACCATCAGTACTAAACTTTACCAATTTTCCTTTGATAAACTTAGTAATTCAGGTAACTTAAAGTTATCAAAGAAGCTAATTCGTCAAACGCAAGTACCTTCTAATTAAAACTAAACAAAAGATGAATCCAGGTAAATGATTTGATTAATTATGTTACTTGATAGAACGATAAGTCCATAAAAAATCATTGGAGCGACTTTTCTTCCATAATTTTATCTTACAGTCTATGCCCAAAAATATCTAAATAAAGTGTAAAAAAGGGTTTGTTTTCACTTTAAAAATACAATAGACGTAGATATATTTAGTAACATATTCCGCTTAACTATTCTCCAAAAGTCATAAAAAGTCCTGTACGAAATCGTCACGTGTTTCACCTCTCAACGAGATATCCTCAGGATGACTATTGACCAGTCGCAAACCAGAACACGACGTGTTGCCACACCGAGCGCTGGACGCAGAGAGTTCCGCAAAGTCACGTCTGCATCAATTAACTATCATACACTTTGTCTTTTCGAACAGACTGCCTATCTGACCTCCACAATCCAGCTACTGGGTAACCCGATACCTCCACCAGAAGCCCAAAAAGTTTGACAACCAGTCTTACCAAAGACTTTTGGGTTTCTGACTACCGACTAACATAGCGACTATCAAAGATCTACGAATGACAGCTGGGACCAACAGCTTAACGTGCTTTCCTAGGCACGGAGGGTTTTCGTATGTAATAGATGGTCACCCATCCACGAACCTTCTACTTACTCTTGGTAAGACTGGTTGTTACATAACAAGATAAATTTCGTGTAATAATACAAGTCACATGCCTTCTTTCGTTTGCGCCATAAATTCACTGAAATTGATATTTTATTACAAAAGCGAAAGGAATTGATATGACTTGTTTTTCTGTCGGTGGAATAAAATATTTTCGTGATTATTTTAAAATGATGTAACATAACATCACCCACGTATTCCTGAAATACTTTCACTTTTTAGTGTTTTTTTAATGCTTGTTATTTCTTATTTGTTATTACTTTTTAGATGTGGTACCTACCCCACACAAATCCGAATACCATAACGTAGATAACAGATACCAAACAAAAAAAGAATTATCAAAATCAATTAATAGTTGGCGGAGTAATCGCGTAACAAACATACAGACGAATTGAGACCCACCGCCTTTTTGACGTCGTTTAAAAAATAAAAGCTTTCGGAGAAAATTGGAACTACATCAATAAGCTCTCGAAAACAGGCCCGCTTTGCGTAAAAATCTACACTTTATTCAGTTCAGATAAATCCACTTAGTCACATTATCTATTCATAACAAAATTCAAAACCTCAAAAAGTCTAACCAAAAGTACATTTCAACTCGCAAAGCCTACTTGACATAATAAGTAGAATATCACACAAAAAAAAGGTTAACATTGATCAAAAAGTTAGGGCGAAGCTATCGTAATAGCCGTTCGGAATCGATCGTGCGAATTCAGCCTTTATATATCAGGGTGTAGTTTGTAAAGTACCGGGACAAGTATCGATAATTGAGTAGTACCTATCGATACTTTTGTTACGATATTAGGTACTCGATATTTTATTAGTCGAATCATGCTTATTGCTGGACATACTTTCAACCCTAAAAATTGATACGGTGACCGATCCTACGTTGCCCTCGTGAGGATTCCAGCAACTTTCTAAATATCGATCGGTCTTTTTTATTAAAATAATAATCACTATTATTAATTGGCACTTCTAGTTGTTTGTCTGTCAACTCTCATACTTTAATTCAATACTATTTACCTTCCCTTTGATATTAATGCCTTCAGAAAATATGTTTCATGCGAGTTGATAAAAAGTTATTAAGAATCTAAGTTAAAAAAATAACCAAGTCAGTAAATACTCGATACCAAAGTATCGATACTTTATATTCTGATATTAGTGCGTATATCGATACTTTTTATTCGATACTATATCCCTAGTTATTGGAAGGCTTGACGGCTGACCCGATTTGACCTTAAACAATATTCATGAAGATTTTCAGAGATCCTGAAGGCATGAAATAGTATGACTAGAAGTTGACTTTTCTTTGATATTAGATTACTTAGGTTAGTTACGTAGTTTAGGACAGAGGAGCTCCTGGCTAATTAATAACAGCCGCACGGGTCGATCCATCAGGTTAAGCTACGCTTGCCGTGGTCCGTGGATGGGTGACCATCCTTACATACCGAGACTCCTCCGCGCCTCGGAAAGCACGTTAAACCGTTGGTCCCGGCTGTCATTTGTGGATCTTTGTCAGTCGTTACGGGTCGTCAAAAGCCCGAAAGTCTGACAACCAGTCTTACCAAGGGGTATCGTATTACCCAGTTACTGGGTTGTGGAGGTCAGATAGTCAGTCGTTCCATGTAAAATACTGGTATTCAGCTGCATTTGGTTAAACTGGAAGCTGACCCCAACATAGTTGGGGAAAGGCGGGCAGATTGATGTTAAGATATCGATACCCATCACGTCTGCGGAGTTTACACATTTAAAAAACATTTTTTAACCGATATTTCAAGTGACTACAGTAACTGCGTTTGATGACCCCACTAAAAACATCATCAGATTCATTTGTTTTTTACCCGACTACGGCGAAGAAAAAAGGAGGGTTATGATTTTGACCGGTATGTATGTAAGTATGTTCATCTATTCCCGGGATACCCACCTATCTTCTAAACCACTCATCACAATTTGACAAAAGAGGTATCGTTGGAAGCGTCTTGATCGTCCGCTGGTTATAGGCTATGTGACGTCACATTAAATAAAAAAATAGTCAGGAAATAAAATAAAAATTGGTTAATCGTACCATGGTGGGTATCAAATGAAAGGGCTTAATGAGCACATTTCAAAAATATATATATAATAACACCAAAAGAATTTAAAAAAAAATTAAGTAATAAAAACTAAAACCCTACTACGCCTAAAAAGGCTAAACAAGACACCACAGACAGACAAATAAAAAATCCGGAGTCACACGTAATCTGTTTGATTTATGCCCTAACTCGTGTGACTCCGGATTTTTAATTTGTCTGTCTGTGGTGTCTTGTTTATACCTTTTTAGTCGTAGTTGGGTTTTAGTTTTTATTACTTTAATTTTTGTTATACATTGTTAAAATAACGATTACTTGCTAAGTTAGTTGTATATTTTTTTTATTTGTATATCATAGATTTTTACACTCTGTGACTACTTAAACTCACGCACTGACTTATTAGCATTACTTGTAAAAAAGTTAGGAATATTATGATACATCGTATACTTTTAGAATACTTGTAAATATGATGTGAGCACTATGTAACTATCACTTAAATAATTTATTTGTCATTGCTTCATTTTTAATTATTTTTACTTAATGTGGTACGTCGTAACATATAATTTTATAATTGATGTAAGTATACAAAATATTGTAAATAATTTTTAAAAGAGTAACGGTGGAGTTTCTTGCCCATTCTTCTCCATATGACTAGAATGAGTTCTATTTCTTTGTTTTTGACGTTCAAAAGTGCCTTTTATGTGGCTAATTGAAATAAATTATTTGGCTTTGACTTTGACCATCAAGTCTGCGAAGTTTTGCCATATATTTAATTTGACCCTGTATTTACCACAAACAAAGAAACTCCAATTTCCACTTAATTCCAATATCCATACAGTTCGAAAACACAAAGATAACTTTTCGTTCAGAAAGCAGTTTTGAAACTCATTCGAGATTCATGAGTATAACCGAATTTAGATCTTATGATAAATGGCTTTTACCATCAAAGTATCAGTATCTTTACTGAGTAGGAAATTATCTACTTATGTTTCAAAGTCAGTAGCGCTATCCTGTAAAGTTCACTGCTCACTTCACTCAAGTGAGCGCACACAATTCGAAAGCGAACTCATTTGTTTTTAAAGTAAATCATTGCGAGTTCACAACGAGACAGCGTTCGAATTTCGAAAAGTGATGTTTGAAATAATTACTCTTTTGTGATTCGTACCTTGTGCGCAAAGCACTTAAGTAAGTAGCACTACAATTGGCATCTACAGGTACGGTTTCAGCGTATAAATTCCGTAAATACCTCACCGTGTGAACTTAGGTGAAGTCTAGTGTGATGTCATTCCACCTGTAGTGGTATTCTATAAAAATCTCATCGTGAAAAACTTAGGTGAAGTGAGCTTAAAGTGTGCTGTCACTCCACCTGACGTAGGTATTGACAGCTCACTTGTCTTCACCTAAGTTTTCACGGTGAGGTGTTTACAGAATAGACCAGCTGATGCTAGCATTGCCACTATTGACAGCTCACTTCACCTAAGTTTGACGATGAGATTTTTACAAAATAGATCGGCTGATCCATTTGTTTACATTTACAGCAGATACTTTTGAAAGAGACTATGGCTATGTCGTCGTGTGCGGAACAATGTCATCCTTTTGTGACACTAAGGCAAAGTTGGCGAGCTAATACAAAATGAAGTTGTTTCACACCAGTGCTAACTAGCCGAGTTGCGGTGGTGTCAACAGTTTTCTGGGGTGGTTTTGGTGTTTATTGTTGTAACGAAAAGTTGTAGGTGTATTTTTTTTGGTTTTTAACGAGTCTTTTTACACGCGGAGTTCGGGGACCCGTTAATGAAGTAAGTTGTGAGTTTCTAATTTGGGAAATGTCAAAAGTCCTCTTTTTTGTAGCAGGGATGTTAAGGAGCTCCGTAACCGTAACCGAAATTATCGTATATCCGAAATAAAAATCTCTCCGTAACCAAAACCGAACCGATATAAATGGTTCGGATAATACCAGATAGGGGCGGAGTCTAAATGTGACACGTTATTTTGCCCGGCCGAGCCGACACACTAGCCGCACGCGTCTCTGGCATCTTTTTGGGACAAAGTTTTTTAAAGCGGCTTGCAAACTGTCAGAAATCGTCACGCTAAACGTGTTAATATTTGTGAGTATCCTCTTCCAATTCAAAGAGAAAGAAAGATAGCGAGAGAGTGAACGCTGGCAGAAAATAAACAAAAGAAAATAGTAAAGTGATTACAGTGTCGTGGGATGAAATTGTACACATCGGCCCGAGTACACTGCATGCGGAGAGAAAGAGAAAGTGTGAATTTGGTCAAAAAGAAAATCCAAGATGGCAGCTACGAAAATTAAAAAAAAACGTCATGTGTGTCGTTTTCAAAGTTTTCGAGGGTGCTAAAGCCGAAAGTGGGGCAAAAATGAAAATCCAAGATGGCGGCTGTGAAAATCTTGAAATTTAACGTCATGTCATTTTTATATTTCCTTCCTTGTAAGCCATATTATATTTCATACAATCCTCCAATCCATTCAATCTTTTCATTTAACCATGAGCTGGCCTGGCTTAGTACGGAATTTCAATACAATAAAAAGACTGGATTTGTGTCCACTGACGTGCGAATTACTGAACTAACCACTGCACTGTTTGCAGGAGTCTCTTTTGATATGCAAATGTTTATAACATGATAAACAAAACTGCATTCACACAACACAGATACACCTATTTTAGTACTACATAGTCCCACAATTATGCTCGGGACTGGGATTGGCTGACTATACAAATAGACAGACATACCTGCATAGTTTGCAGATATAATTATGACAATAAACAGACGGGTTTGTTAGCCATGTAGCTGTAGTTTAATTAGGAGTGTTATCTGCATGATACAGGTCCAGTAGGTGGTAGTCAACCTCGTTATTTTTTAGCCACCATACTGTTGAGTCCGTAACAAAAGGTATTTACAAGGCAGATGTGAGTGGAAACGCCAGAAGGGGACGCCCTACAAGGACTTATTATTGATCTTGTTGGTGAAGTTCTTCAGAAAAATCAGGTGCGTACTCGCAACCGGCGTGCGTTTATGACCAGATTTATGAACGTAAACGAAGCAAAATGAGTATGTAAGGATCGTAGAAGGTGGCGTACTGTAGTTTCTGCTTACCGCCCATGAGAAAAAGGCATGAGTTTATGTATGTGCAGACCAACTTAGGAGTTGTAGGTCGTGGGTTCGAACCCAAGTAGGCGCTTTACTTTGTGTAAATAATTTCATCACAACTGCTCTCAAACGGTGGCTAAATAATAAATAACAGCCGCACGGGTCGATCCATCAGGTTAAGTTACGCTTGCCGGTGTTGGTCCGTGCATGGGTGATCATCTTTATATACCGAGACTCCTCCGTGCCTCGGAAAGCACGTTAAGCCGTTGGTCCCGGCTGTCATTCGTGGATCTTTGACAGTCGTTACGGGTCGTCAGAGGCCGAAAATCTGACAACCAGTCTTACGAAGAGGTATCGTATTACCCAGTTACTCGGTTGTGGAGGTCAGATAGGCAGTCGCTCCATGTGAAATACTGGTATTCAGCTGAAACCGGTTAGACTGGAAACCAACCCCAACATAGTTAGGAAAAGGTTAGGCAGATTGATTGCTCTCAAATGGTGAAGGAAAACATCGTGAGGAAACCGGCATGTCCTAGAACCAAAAATTTGAGGACATGTGACATCTACCAACCCGCACTGGGCCCGCGTGGTGGATTACAGCCCACTGCCTCCCGAAGAGCCTGGGTCCCAGCAGTGGGAAGATAATAGGCTGATTATGCTAACCTGCACATGAAGCATGACCACTGTAGAAATGAAAGGCAAAATGACAGATTGTAGAACGATTTTTACGACGAGACATTAAGCTTGTCGAAAATAAAAATGTCGCTTTGAGAGTCGAAGAGCGGAGACAGGAGGCCTGTTTCCCAACAGTGGGAATATTTGATTATGATGCAAGTGTGTGTTTTCTTCGCACAAGTTATGTAATACTTAGTCCTGTAACTATCACATGCTTACTATCTTTATCTGTACTTACATGTCTCATTAAGCTGTTTATACAGCGTGTTTACTCGTCAAATAGGGCGAATAGGGGTGTTCTGCAAACATAGGGGGTTCACAGGGTCGTAGGTACGGAGAAGGCAGAGCCTTTTTCTCGCAAGATTATTTGGTAAACGATAAAACTATAATATTTTTTATACAACGTGTAACGGAATAAACGCAAGAGCTCATACACCCCAATTAGAATATTAAATTATAAGACTAAAATAATATCTGTAATTTAATTTAATTAAACCACACCTTAAATTAACTATTTTATTTAATGCGCACTACACATAGGATAGCTATGAGAGCTACAAATTTAGTTATTCATTTAAATAGGCTTTATTCGTTTGAGATAAGGCTTAAATTTCCTTACATAATATCTTATTACCTTGTTATGACGCAGTGGTTCTAATTTCAGTTAAATAAAAGATTTTTTCATGAAAAATTAACATATATAAATAATGACGGAAATCGATTCAGAATCCGATTCTGAGCAAACTACTTTCAGGTGTTGCGCTTATTCTGTTGCACGTTGTATACTTTTTGTTGTTATGATCTCACGTCATAACGTCAACGCCGGCTGTCACTGAAAATCAGCGCTGTGGCTCTGACTCGCATAGGGTCGCAGCATTATGCTGAGCGATGGCCGTTGTGCGTGGATGACGCATATTTTCCCTCAACTTGTTCTTTGTTGTTCGCGTCATGTTTATTTATTTATAATATTATACTTTATTGTACACCACAAAAATACATAACAGCAACAAAAAAAAAACAACTCTACAAAATACCGGAAAAAAGGTCTATTTCTTACTTTCTTTTAGTCTTCCTCTTTAGTCAATGTTTAAAAAAAAACAAAAAAAACTAACTTATCTATTTCCCCTAAATAAATACCCCTAAATTTCTACCCCTAAATAACTCTCTAGCTCTAAACTCGTAACCGATTACAGAAACTTTATTTACCAAACCACAAAAATATCTCAACAAAAAAAAAAAAGACAAATTCTCTCAAAAAGAAACATATCCAAAAGGTGCTTAAAAAGGCATTATTACATCTTTTTGGACATATCCCGATAACTTTAGACTTCGCTAAGGATGCATGCCCATTGGGGCGATAAGTAAACGGAGCGAGCGAGCAAAGCGGAGCAATGAGCGAATATTTATATCATCTGCATACTCTCCGTGGTTGCACTGAAATATATAAAACGAATCTACTGAAGGAAAGCGTAATTTAGGAGAATTTTATTACGTACCATAAGCGTGGCGGCATCTACAACGCCACACGGGACTACGCATCACACTGCCACAAAAAATCCAACATCGCGCAAACAAAGTTCACCGCGCGACTAGAATAATTATATACAACGTCCCGACATCTATCGTCGGGCAGTAGCCCCTCCGTCTAGTGGGAAGGGCCTTTGGAGGATGAGAAACTTTACACCCTCTTCCTCATACCATTAATTTCAGCAGTCGGTGGCAAAAAACGAAAATAGAAAACCAAAGACACCGAATTCCGAAATTAAACTTATTTTTCACTATAAAGCGTTTCACATTAAATAGAGTTTTTCCACACCGCACCGTTCCAATAGATAGGCAGCCTAATGCTATCCAAAGAAGGCAAAAACTTTGTCGGGAACTGACCTCAAATTTTGAAAGATTTGGGTAACATGGCGAGCAATTTTATCTTTTACTTTAAGATTCCCGTAAGGTGTGAATTTATTGGTCGAAGTTTCTTTTGTGCTGGCGGATTTGGAGTTTTTAAGGTTTTAGTTATAAATTCCTTTTTAATTTCCTCTTTTCATTAAAGTAGAAACTCCGCCAAGGAGGAGCTCGTGGCTAAGTAATAACAGTCGCACGGGTTGATCTATCAGGTTAAGCTACGCTTGCCGGGGTTGGTCCGTGGATGGGTGACCACCTTTACATACCGAGACTCCTCCATGCCTCGGAAAGCACGTTAAGCCGTTGGTCCCGGCTGTCATTTGTGGATCTTTGATAGTCGTTACGGGTCGTCAGAAACCCGAAAGTCTGACAATCAGTCTTGCCAAGGGATATCGTATTATCCAGTTACTGGGGGCAGTCGCTCCATGTAAAATACCGGTATTCAGCTGCATCCGGTTAGACTGGAAACCGATCCCAACATAGTTAGGAAAAGTTTAGGCAGATGACTCAATTATAAACTCTTTTCAAGAAATTCGTCCCGGGAGGTACTATAACGTCTGAGAGCGTTATCTTGGTGTGAGGGTGTGTGTGAGGTGGCAAATCCAAAGACGGCGAGGGTTCAAGGGGGTTTATTCTAATATTTAATGTTATAAGAGACGCGTACACTGTTCGGTAGCTAAGCTTAGACTGATGAACCAAAACAAAATGCATTCCTAACATATTTTAATCCAAATTGTTGGAACGTTCGAAACACACGGCTGCCCTCTAGCCAGCCTGTACCACGCGAGGTTGCGCCTCGCATCCAAACTCTTTACAGTACTATAGTCCGCGCGCGACTGCTAGTCTCCACCTGAGCGATGAGACGTGGGAGGTAAACCAAGGGCAAGCTAACTCAGTCTGTCAATTTTGTCAATGGCGCCCTCCCCCGTCCACCTCAGGCGGTGACTACCAGTCGCCGCGGACTATACCAGGGTGTCCAGGTTGAAGAGTATGGGTGCTGGTGTAATTACAGACATGAGATATTTCAGCGTAGTCTCTAAAAATCAAAATCAAAAGTCATATATTCAAACTAGGTGAGAATCAGTACTGTTCGAACGTCAAAATTACATAAGACAGTCCCCCAAAACGCCCACCCTTCACCACTTCCTAGTGCTTTAGCTGGGAAGAAGAAGTGGCGCAACAAACTCCCCAGCAGCACCTGTCTGTTCAGTTAGTTGAAAGCTCTGAGATGGAAACGCATCTGAGATTCCTCAGCTAGGTTTTTTTTGGTGTTTAGAATAATTATTTTCTAAGGCTTTGCCATGTTTCAAGCCTTTAGAGGAGTAGTGTTCTAAAATCCAGGTTATTAGAACAATTACATACTTAATAAGTAAAATAAAACAAATTATTTAAAAAACAAAAAACCCGACTTCTAAAACAAAAGAAGAAGACAACTAGCATTGAACTTTGTTTTTGTTAGGTATTGCAGGCGGGGACAAACAAAAGTTACAGCGTATTTCAGGTTATTGGTTTGTCCCCGTCTGCAGTTCCCGCCTGGTTATAGGTTTTTGAAGTCGGGTTTTTGTATTTTAAATAATTTATTTTATTTCAAGCTTTTTAGTTTTATTAATATATATATTTTGGAATTAACTAATTACTAGCTTTTATTTGATGCCAATATTGTTGTAATTTATTTTTATTAAAACTTTCCCCTCCTTTTTTTGTATTGGCAGATGAAACATATAAAAAATATATAGCCTATGTCAATTCTACAATTGAGACGAACCTAACGATACCTCGTACGTTAAAATCCATCAAGCCGTGTAGGTTACAGAGCGTGCCCAAGAAATAGACGTACATACATACATACATACTCTCAAAAAACATTACCCTCCTTCTGGGGCAGTCGGGTAATTAATGGAAAAGGTCAGAAAAAAAACAGCCTTACGTACTCTTTCAATCGATAAAACTTCAAAATTAGGATTATTTCCCAAAAAATTAAGTTAATTATCAGTTTTAATAACTTGAGCTAACTTAACAGATGTCTGTAATAGTTAAGTATGAAATGGATTAATTAAAATAATTCCTAAGCTCAGAATTAAGACAAGTTACATTAATTAAGTTTAAATGTTTAACTTAAATGCTTCAGTTAGATTACTTTATTTACTTATTGCTATGACTTGAGTATTTATTCGAATTGTTAAATTAAAATAGGCTAAACGATGGCTCAATAATAGGTCTGCACTCTGTACGGAACCATATAAAAATAATGACGTGTTTGTTTGTTATTACCCACATACGGCGAAGCAAAAAGGACCCCACTAAAAACATCATCAGATTCATTTGTTTTTTACCCGACTACGGCGAAGAAAAAAGGAGGGTTATGATTTTGACTGGTATGTATGTATGTTCATCTGTTCCCTCATATCTTTAAAATTCTCATCAATAAGGTACCTATCGTTGGAAGCGTCTTGATCGTCTGCTAGTTATTGGCTATGTGATGTCATATTCAATTGATTATGGCGCCCTCTTGAGGACATAAAGTTAAAAAAAAATGCCTACAAAAAAGCGGTGAGACGGGGGAATGCGCCATTGACAAAATGTTTAGGACGCCAGGTTGGGTATCAAATGAAAGGGCTTAATTAACACATTTCAAAAATATATGTAATTATAACCCCATTTCTTTTTAAATAAAAATAAAAGTGAAAAACTAAAACCCAACTACGACAAAAAAAGTCAACTAAAAAGGTATAAACAAGGCATCTCAGACAGACATTAAAAATCCGGAGTCATTTAACACGTGTGACTTCGGATTTTAAATTTGTCTGTCTGTGATGCCTTGTTTATACCTTTTTAGTTGACTTTGTTGTCGTAGTTAGGTTTTAGTTTTTACAAGCCTATAGCGTCCCTAATGCTGCGGCGAATGTCGTCTGTCTAAGAGAGGGAGTGGATCGTGATCCCCCCACGCGGGTCCAGTGGTGGATTTCACAGTCATGTCTGTTTTTTTTTTTTGTTAATAGGACTCGCGACTTCGCCCGCGTGGATGTCGGTTATTATATATTAAAACCACTTACATATTATAAAACAAAGTCCTCCGTTGCGTCTGGCTGTCTGTTCGCGATAAACTCAAAAACTACTGCACCGATTTTCATGCTGTTTTCACCAATGGATAGAGTGGTTCTCGAGGAAGGTTTCAGTATAATAACAATAATATAACAACCGACATCCACTCATGCGAAGCCACGGGCATCAGCTAGTCGGACAATAAAATAATCTTCATTAATCGTTTCGAGTCATCATAATAATTATCCATTATCAGCTTACCCTTTTCCCAACTATGTTTGGGTCGGCTTCCAGTCTAACCGGATGCAGCTGACTACCAGTATTTCACATGGAGTGACTGCTTACTTGACCTCCACAACGTAGTGTTTGGGTTACACAGTACCTCTTGGCAAGACTGGTTGTCAGATATTCATGCTTCTGACTATCCGTAACGATTGTCAAAGATCTACGAATGACAGCTGAGGCCACCGGCTTAGCGGGCTTTCCGACCGAGACACGGAAGTGTTTCGAATCATGGAAATTGACATTTAAAATTCTAGCCGTTTCCTCCAAGCTTTTATGAATTTAGAAACCGCCTTTTATCGTGCCAATAAGTTGGTCTTAATTTAGCATTGCCAAACTAACACTCGCCAAGAATATGACGCAAAAAGTGAACTTTAAAATAATATTCTTAGAATCTATTACACAAGTCTACATGTCTGCGCTCGGTATACAATGCTTTTATTGGATGATATTCGTTAATTTTATACATAGCTTCTGGCAGCTATCCAGCAGATTATCGAAGTGATTTGGCAACCAAAAACGTAGTCTTACAAAGCCTGAAATCTGGATTAAGAAGTCTGGGTGACGATTTATTAAGTCTAGATACTTTAACTTAGTATCTGATATCGGTACCAATGTTTATTTATTTATTAAAACTTTTCGCACTCAAAAAAAAAGGTACGAAGGCGGCTTAATGCCGATAATTATATGTCGGCGATATTTTGATTTTTCGATACATCGGTATCGACGATATTTATTTGCCGATACACCAGATATTTTAAAAACGGTAATCTCAGAAAGTGTTGGACAGATTTTATTAAGGTTTTGATAGAGTGACTCTCAGAGGAGGTTTTATGAGTATAATTAACACATGTTGTGCAGTTTATTAGCTAAGCTGTTAAGGTTTATGTCAAGGAAGTAATAAAGCCGGTCCATGTGAAGCCGGGGCGGGTAAACTAGTAAATAAAAAACCGGCCAAGTGCGAGGCGGACTCTAACACGAAGGGTTCCGTAACGAATTAAGATCGAGCGAAAAATTCCGAAAAAAACACGTTACCTGTATGGGGTTTAACCTAACTTTATTTAATTTTTATTATTTGTTGTTAACGCGGCTATATAAATACACAATGTGTGAAAAGGATCGTGAGCAAAAATGTATGGGCGGCTCACTCACGTCCGCCACAGTTAAAACCGCTGTAGTTTTGAAGACATTGCTTCTTCCTTTACTCAGGCCAAGGCGCATCAAAATCTGTCCAGTTGGGTTAGGTAATGTATGGGCTTGAGGAGGCCCGCAGACACGGGCCGGCACTAGCCGGGGATCGTGGAAGGTGCACTAGTTCCCATGATCCCGGGTGCAAGTGTGTTAAAGGAACTCTGTTAACGCCTAGCGTGTGTGTGCATGAGACGTCTGTGCACACACACCCACGACGTAGACTCAACCGCCGCGCGCGACCCCGCTGCGCGCGCCACTCGTCCAAAGACCGTTAGCGTCACCACACACTCAATATTTTTTTTGTAAAACGTTAATAAACGTGTTCTAAAGTCTGTGTGTCTCGCATCATTCTTCCACCCTGACCAAACATTCACAAAAGCCTCAGTACCGGCGTTCACAAACTCCGAGGTGGTTTTTAGTGAGTAAGAGTCTGACAGACACCTCCACCCACCCCAGGGCGGAGGACATCCATGAGGATTTTCCACAAAGGAAACAAAAAAAAAAGGTAATGTATGGGCGGCATAGTACGTCCGCCAGTTAACACTTCTTGATGCGCCTTGGCCTGAGTAAAGGGTCAAGTAATGTCTTCAAAACTACAGTGGGTTTTACCGTGGCGGAGCTGGGTGTGTTTTGCCCACGATCCTTTCAACTGTCTACCTCTTACGGTTCATGAGATACATCCCGCTGACAGACAGATGGACGGATAGCGGAGGCTTAGTAATATATAAATTACTTTGTATTTCAATGGAAGAGCGCCAACGGGACCTCCGTTTGTAATCTTCTATGGAAATACAAAGTAAGTTGAAAAGGTAACTTACTTCTACTTAATCTGCTCATAAAGTCTTAAAGTAAGGTTGCAGTAAAAGCTAAAAGAGTGAAAGATGCACTAAGTTAGTTAATCACTTAATGCAAAGTTCATAATAAGGATTCTTAAGTAAACAGAACTTGTGAGGAAACCGGCCATGTTTTTTAAACACGAACACAAACTTAATCAATCCGCCTAGCCTTTTCCCAGTTGAGAAAAGTACAAAGAACATGGAGAACAAGAACATAGTTATGTTAAGGTCAGCTTCCAGTCTAACCGAATGCAGCTGAATGCCAGTATTTTACACGGAGCGAATGCCTATCTGACCTTCACAACCCAGTTACTGGGTAACACTTCCACTTACCTACAATTGAATTAGTAAATGAATAAGCTAGTATATAAAAAGTTGTAATTTTTTTAAATACTAAAAAAACTTTAAAAATTCAGAGTGCAAAGTTAAAACCAATCTGGTTAACTCGACCCCTTACTCTGCGTCCAGCGCTCGGTGTGGCAACACGTTGTGTTCTGGTTTGCGACTGGTCAATCGTCATCCTGAGGATACCTCGTTGAGAGGTGAAACACGTGTCGATTTCTTACAGGGTTTTTATAACTCTTGAAGAATAGTTCAGCGGAATAGATTACTAAATGTATCTACGTCTATTGTATTTTATAATGGATTTCCGCAAAGTGACGCCTGAATAAATGAACTATCTATAAATACTTAGTTAAGAAATAAAGCTACTGAGCTAATTTCCCTTTCACTGAAATACGAGTATTTCCATTTATTTTCACATTCACATTCAATTATTTTCATTTTTCCTTATGGCTCCTTCCAATTTTACGGTAATGCTCTTTACAAGTTTACTTTTTTTCCTTATGGCACCTACTTTAGCTTAAACAGCTTTCGTAAAAACAGACCTGAGGCCCTAGACAAAGTGACATTCTATCAGCGATAACGATGATGGAAAAGGCAAAAATGTATAGGACTGACATAAGCTATCGAAAAGCTCATGTCAATCCTGTTGAAAGTCCTTGTAGAAATACGAAATGCTTTTGAAGCGATTGTCACTTGTCTAGGACCACTCCGATAGAGCTTTTGTTACGTGGTAACTCAAACCAAATAAAAAACCAGGACAGAGCGCTGTCAACAGTGACGTAAGGCCGGTTTCGTAAACATGTGTGCACTCTGTGAGGTGTAGTTTGATTGTAAATGGTTGTAAATGTGTGCGTGTATGCACAGAGCGGAGTTGTAGTTTTGGCATGCTTTTTTATTTGGTCTGAGCGTGGTAAGTACCGGAAAGATGGAGGCGCTAGCATTTTCCTGAAAGGTAGATGCATTGAAAATCCATCCTGGAATAATGATCCTTACGTACGTACGTACGTTCAGCATTCCTTGGTCAGTACCTAAGCTTCACAATCTCTTTGACAGTCTAACCTCTTTAATCAAAAAGCGTTTTCGCCCTACAGTAGAATACAATCAGTAGTGCTAATCTGTAAAGTTCACTTGGAACCTCACTCAAGTGAGCGCACACAATTCGAAAGCGAACTCATTTGTTTTTAAAATTAAATCAACACGGATTCAACGTTTTGAATCCGTGTTGATTTAATTTTAAAAACAAATGAGTTCGTTTAGACAGCGGTCGAATTTCGAAGTGACGTTCAGCGAGACTAACATTACTGGCTAGTCTTATCTAACCATGAAGGTTTCCTATTTATAAAGGACCTGTTTGCGTAAACATCGCCAATTTAAACAAGGTCGGGTCGACCGCACTGCGTTTTATAAGTAACAAAATATAAATGGTAATGTAAACCCATTGTCCGAAGGGTGAGAATTGCTACTAAAAAAGGGCGAAAACTACCCTTTCGCGGAAATTTTAGACGAAAAATATGAGTTTTTTCCGTTGTATTTGCAATCTTTTTCCTTATAATGTCAGCAGATCTCTCTTATTTGATTTATTTTACGTGTTTGTGGTTATTATAAGTAAACCTGGTTATTATTATCACAGAACGTAACCTGGGTCAATTTTTTTTATTTTTTTTTCTAAATGTAGCTAATGGCGTATGTAAGGATCGTAGCAGGTGGCGTTCTGTAGTTTCTGCCTACCTCCCCTATGTAAAAGGTGTGAATTTGTGTATGTTCTTAAGTATGTATTTCGTAAATAAAAATGTTTTTTTTTTGTTACAGGTAAGTTTGAACACAGTTACTTTCCAGTATCATAAGGTAATTTAAGATAAATGACACAAAACAATTTTTCATTATAATTAAGGATATTTTTTAAATCAGAAATTGGTTTACATATACCATTTTTTTTTTTAATCTCCAACGATTTTATGTAGGGATATTACGTCAGTCAAACAATAAAAAATAAAAATAAACATAAATAAAAAAAAGTTGTGTGTATTGTACGCGCTAAACTAACTTTCGCTAGCAGCTTCGCCTGCGTGTTATCTTTATAAATTATAGGCTATGTTACTCAGTAGCATTTTACTGCTAAATGAATTTTTAAAATCAGTTCAGTAGTTTTTGAGTTTATTTTCTCAAATCTTTTCTCATAATTATTAATGTAGATTACCTGCAACTATTAAAGAAGGTATATATCTTGAAGAAGATCTTATAGTTTCAAAGAAAATAATCAGTATAATCAACGTTTAAATAAAATAAAACACAGAACCAACTCTATTCAAGAAAATTCTTAAAGCCGTCTAAGGATGAAAAGACATAAAATAAAATCAAAATATTATTTCAGAAACGCTGTGACCTATTCATATCCATAAAAAGCAAAGCGAGACGATTCAGTAAAGATTTGAGACGTAATTAGGCCTGCAAATAAAGTGTTTGCCTCGCTAAAATTCAGAGGCCGGTCCTCCAATTATAAAAGCTATAAAAACAAAATTAAGACTAACGGAACTCCGAGAAATAACCGAATTAGGAGAAATATATAACGGAATTAGGAGAAAATATTTTGCAGGCCTTTTCAGAGTAACATTTGTATGTATTTCGGTTTTTTATTGCGAAAAAGGGTGATGGGTTTGACCCTTTCATTTTTGGGAATAGCTAATAAATTTTGTTGGTGATGGATGGTCGTTAAATTAGCGAATTATCAACTGAATTCTCGATAGCCAATGAATCACATTGAATATAGAAAAGGCATATTTTTGGACATCTATTAGTATAACTTCTTTGGCCATTATTTTTTATCATCAAACGTCACTTCGAAATTTTAACGGTGTCTCGTTGTGAATCCGCGATGATTTACTTTAAAAACAAATGAGTTCGCTTTAGAATTGGGTTCTAAGTGAACTTTGCAGATTTTTTTTAAATTTTTTTTATTTATTTATTCCAAAATCTGTATTAACAATAACATACCTAAGGTCTGCCAAACTGCATAACAGTTTGTCGGCAGTTGTTCTCGTCTAGCAATGGATTACAAATTTTGAATTTTGAAAATAAATTTGCTAAAAATTAATTAATGCTAAGTAAACTATACAATAATATACCTACAGTCGAGATCCAAAATCTCACTTTTCCCAAGAAGGCATTTTCACAAACGTGAGGTTTGTTACAGACATAGCTACGGACACAATGAGAGATAATGTTTTTGTAGTACTCTTTTAAGTTGGACTATGGACTGTCTATAGTACATTAGTTTAGTTTATATTTAAGTATTTAGAATATCGCTAGTCCATGTCCGGACACACTGTATAACAAGTTAAATTACACCCAACACAGACAAAGCATCTAATAAACGATTTTTTTATAGCTAAGAACGCTCTCGATCAATTCACTTTTCAAACAAAACCAAAAAAATCAAAATCTCTTCAGCCGTTCGGCAGCTACGATGGCGCAGACGGACACACAGATACACACGTAGTTTATACCACCCCTCTTTTTCCGCCAGGGGTTAAGAAGAAGACAGACATAGATAGATAGACAAGTCCAGGTTTCCTCACGATGTTATACAAATCTGCTTACATTATTACATCTTACAAGAAGTCACTTTTTATAAAGATAAAGATGGTCTCTACCCAGAAAAAGAATAAAACTTTTAAATAAAAGTTAAAAACCAAACATATTTTCTCCTCAAAATAAATATGTAAATACGTATTGAAACGTTCTCTACAATAGAGATTGGAACAAATTGAAACGACTCTACAAACGGCTATTGAAAGTAGAGCTCTTTTAAATGTTCTCGTTAAAACTCTGGGTGCCTTTTTAAAAGCTGGCCGCTTACTGTGACCATGATTTGAGTTTTAAATTTAATTCAATTTAGATTTTAAATTTTAAACTTCGGTTTTCGACATCGGTTTTTTAAAAGGCTGAGATTATTTTGCAAGGTTCGTGAGACAATTGTTGTTTTAAACGCATAAATTACTTTGCAAACTTCGTGTTTAAAGTTTTATTTTGTAAAAACATTTTGATAGGTTGTCTAAAACATCTTTGAAGTAAATAAACTAAAGAAAACCTTTTTAATGATGCTTGAAATTATTGTTTGACGTGTGTTTGACAACAAAGTAATTTTAATATTTAAGATACTTATAACGGTATTTTAGTTTTTATGCTGTATTCTTCTTAAGTAAACACATTTTTTTAAATTTAAATGTCTTGTACAAACAACATTTCAACATTAGAAGAGACTAATCATGTGATAAAATTAGGTATTGTATAATAAATAGTATTGTCTTTCCGAAAAAACAATACATTCATTATTTGCCCTGAAATACGCAGTTTATGGCAATCAATAAACATCTCCCTCATTTAATGACCGCGAGACAATCTATTCTAATCAAGTCAAGTAATAAAATAAACACTAGCGCACTATTTCTCCTGCTTTACTAACAATATTAGAGGGGCAATTCATTGAAGTGGAGTGAGAAATGGAGATAGGTAGTCGTTCTACATACATTTTGCAGTAGATTTGAAAGAGAACCGGCCAAAAGTTAATCGGACTCGTGCACTAAGATGTCCGTATCACTAAGCAGACAACTATATTATAAATAACTTCTATTGTATTATTTTCCACAATATAGACAGTGTTAGCGTTACGAAGTTCTAAACCAAACAGGAAATTTAAATTATAATTTCCATCGACATGCTAAAAGTAAGAACAGATTATCAGAAAAAAGATACAGATCTGTCAACAAACAGAAATACAACGTAGGCTTTAGTAATAGGGTTCTGTCGACACCCTTTAGGTAGGTACGCACTACGGAACCCAAAAAATTCCTTAGATTCACTGTATGGAGATACAGTTTTCACTAAAGTAGATCAGAGGCCCTAGTGTGAGTTTATTTTAATCATCTCGACTTTACGCATCGACCGCGTTCGGCGCTCCGATTGGCCCTACACCAGTGAAGGCTAGTGAAGGGCCAATCGGAGCGCCGAACGCGGTCGATGCGTAAAGTCGAGATGATTAAAATAAACTCAAACTAGGGCCTCTGATTTCATAGCTCTGTTCTAATGAACAGGCAGCCTTACTACGTCATTTTCTTTACTACCGAACAAAGTTACAAATAGTAATAAAATCTAATAAACGACTGAGTTTCCAGAACTAGTTTCCCGGAGTTATTTCGTATGGCAATATTCATACGAGTTATGTCCGAGTATAATCATAAGTCTTTGTCAACCTAGGTATTATAATGCCAGACGATTATTACAATGGAAGATCTTGAAGTTTTGGAGAATTATTTATTGTTATTTACATATGTGAGAAATGCCTATGTGCAATATTGATTACGATTTTATTCGATACTAACTTCCGCCCGCGGCTTCGCCCGCGTGGTATGTCAAAAAAAGTAGCCTATGTCCTTCCCCGGGATACCATCTATCTCCTCGCCAAATTTTATCAAAATCCGTTTAGTGGTTTAGGCGTGATAAGGTAACATACAGACGGACAGACGGAGTTACTTTAGAATTATTAATATTATATATTTATTTATTAGTATGGATTTATTTTGGGTTTGCTTGGCAAGTTTTAGACCAAACAGCTGTCAAATTGTGGGCATTACAGGTTCAAGCTGGTGGTATGCATTATGTTATCAGAATTTTTAAAGAAAAGAAACAAAGAAAAATGCGTTTATTGGCATTGTAGCAGAAAAATACACCTTAAAACTAAACTACACAATTTTTTATTAATTGAATAGAATATTCTGTATTGTACACTAATCTTCTTATATAACACTCGTACAAAAGCAATCCCAAAGCGTTCCCATGGGCAGGTCAGTATATTAAGGTTACAAAGGCGGTCCATTATGCGCTGACACGCATCGTATTTCTTTTGAAAAAATTATAAAATAGTGAGCTTATCAATGACTAGTTTTGACACCAACAAAAATTTGACAGGTTAAGATTTTGAAAGCGATTTTATTCAAATAGTCATTTGCAATTCTAACATCAATTAAATAAGAGGTTGTTGAATTGTGGGATGTGGACTCAACGATCACTGTGTTGATAGTCGTATCAGCCAATGGTTTAGTTGCCAAGAGCTTCGGCCAACACCTATAGAGGCTCTCGTTGGGCAGCTGGATTAAGGGCTTGATTCAGAAAATGGTACTCCTGGACACGGCTTGCATTTTTAGGAGGTTCCTTTCTCTGGAGCCCTGACCCGAGCCCTGCGCTTGGCCCTGTTCCCGATAACGGTGGGCTACTATTTTTTGTATTTTTAAATGTACTATTCTAACATTTAAAAATGTAGGTAACTTATATGTATATTTTAAAATGTTTTATATTTTTTATTATTATATTTAAAAATGTGTCAATGTAATGTATGTGTGTGTGTAAATGTGTAAGTATATGTTTAACACGTTAAGCCTTTGGTCCCGGTTGTTATTCATGGATCTTTGACAGTCGTTACAGGTCGTCAGAAGCCCGAAAGTCTGACAACCAGTCTTACCAAGGGGTATCGTATTATCCAGTTTCTGGGTTGTGAAGGTCAGATAGGCAGTCGCTCCATGTAAAATACTTGTATTCAGCTGTATCCGGTTAGACTGGAAACCGACCCCAACATAGTTGGGAAAAGGCTAGGCAGATCGATTGATATTAAAAAATGTATTTTATAAGTAAATCCTTACTTCCTTACTAATCCTTACTTAATTTATTAATGCAAAAGTAACTTTGTCTGTCTGTCTGTCACGCTTTCACGCCAAAACTACTGAACCGATTTAAATGAAATTTGGTACAAAGATAGTCTAGAGCCTGAGAAAGGACATAAGCTACTTTTTATCGACATACCACGCGGGCGAAGCCGAGGGCGGAACCTAGTAGTGAAATAAAGGAAATAATTTTAATCCAATAAAATAATCCAAACAACTAAATCCCCAACTCTGATATTCCTGCGCATAATATTCTGTTCGGGATGATAATAAATCAATGTCACCCTACTACTTGCGGGTGAAATTAAATTCTTTTCGCAACACGGCTCAACGTAATGTAAAAATACTTCGGAATCATATTTATACGTTAAAAGATCTTTTTCGGTAGAATGTATAAGCTTTCTCAGTAAAATGTTTGTGGTTTTTCGGTAGATTTGTGTGTAGGAAGGATAAATTTTGTAACGGTTTTGTTTTGCTGATTGAGAGTTGAGACAATCATCTTTTTTGGAAAGATTATGGCCTGTTTCACAGTCACTCGAACTGTAAAATATTTGTAATTGAAAAAAATAAAGACGAAATAATTCTAAACTTATCCGGAGGGTAAATATGCGCTGAGTGTCGTATTGGCAACCATGAACAATATTACAATGTTTTCAAAGCTATGTGTTAACCATAAGATAATTATATTTCGTATTAAGATTACTAAAAGTGTTTCAACATCCGATCAAACCTATAGAGGTTTTTGTGATGTTTCTATTTATATTGGGTTTTGTTACCTAATAAATAATAAAAACAAAAATAACGGGTGGTAGCGTCCTTCTAGTGACTAAAAAATACCATTAGCCGTTTGGCTTTTAAATAATTATAAAACTTGTGGCGGTACCTACATCGCCACATATGCACTACGCATCAAAGACCTGACGTCACACAAAAACCTGACGTCACATAAATCCTGCATCGCGCAATTAAAGTTTACCGTGCAATGGACATATTATAAACAAGAACCCGACAGTTGGGCAGTTGCCCACCAGACAACACCCGTCAGATCGGAGGATCCTCCCTTTTCTCTGATGGATGAGTGAACTTTACACCCTGTTCCTCACACCCCTAAAAACTCATTGAAAAGCTGTTCAGTAGCACATTCATGAATTTTTCTATTACAATAATTCTTAATCAAACCAAACCAATTCTATCAGGCAAGCCATATAAAAAACCAACGCCAATTTAACAGCAATTCCAGCGAAGCGAGTTCACAGCTCGACACGTGCCAACATAAGGTTTTCGATATATTTTGCGCTTTCTAATTTTATTCTTATGCTTCACTGACACAAGTAAAGGAAAATGTCGTGAAATATTATTGTGTAAAGTTCACTTGGAACCTCACTGTGAGCGCACACAATTCGAAAGTGTTTTCTCAGTGGGAATAATAAAATATTTATACATGCTGTCTCAGACTAAATAAAAAAACAAGACAGAGCGCTGTCAACAGTGACGTGAGGCCGGTTTCGTAAACATGTGCACTTAGTTTGGTGTAGTTTGATTGCAGTGTCATTGTAAATAGTTGTAAATGTATGTATACGAGTGTGTATGCAAAAAGCGGTGGTGTAGTTTTAGCATGCTTCAGTGTATTGTTCGCAGCGCTCCGTCTTGTTTTTTATTTCGTCTGAGCATGCTGTATAAGGCATTATTTCATCACCACTGCTCTCAAAACGGTGAAGGAAAATGTGAGGAAACCGGCGTGTCCTAGAGCGTGTCGTGTTTTTAATTTTAATTTAATTTAATTTTAAAACCCATCTACGACAAAAAGTCAACTAAAAAAGTAGGTAGGTATAAACAAGATACACAGACAGACAAATTAAAAATCCGGAGTCACAAGTTATCTGTTTGATTTATGCCCTAAGACGTGTGACTCCGGATTTTTAATTTGTCTGTCTGTGATGTCTTGTTTATAACTTTTTAGTTGACTTTTGTGCTGTAATTCGGTATTAGTTTTGTAT
The DNA here is from genome assembly GCA_949152455.1 of Lithophane leautieri. NCBI lineage: Eukaryota > Metazoa > Arthropoda > Insecta > Lepidoptera > Noctuidae > Lithophane > Lithophane leautieri. The sequence continues at coordinate 5,366,776 of OX424486.1, forward strand.
TTATATTATTTCTAAACAAAACGCTATTACATAATCAAAGTCACACTACACAACTTGGCACTGAGCTATGATTAATTCCCGTATTATGACTGTCACAACTCCTTTCAAGTTTACTGAAGCAATACTAACATTATTTTAGAACAATAGCCATTCTAATAGTGTAATGAAACCCATGTAATGTTTAAGCATTCATTATTAAATTTAATGTTGGTAACACTGCCTTTGTTTCTTACTGAAACCCCGTCGTGCTTCGGAAAGCAACATAAGCCGTCAGTCCCGACTGTCATTCTTAGATCTTTGACAGTTGTTCAGGGTAGTCAGAAACCCAAAAGTCTATCAACCAGTCGGTGGGATCGTGTTATTCAGTAACTGGATTAGTGGAGGTCAGATACGCATTCGATCCATGTAAAATACTGGTATTTAATTGCATCCGGTTAGACTGGAAGCCGAACTTAACACAGTTGGGAAAAGGCTAGGCAGATGAAGAGCACTGTTCATTGAGTCTTGCTTAGCATAAAAAACGTACGTACTTTGATAGATATGTGAGTTTAAACTGCACTTGCCACGGTCGGTCGATGGATAGGTGACCATTCTTTTAAATTCCATACTACACGTAAACCTACGTTTGAAAGCTGTTATCCAACAAAAGCCTTCGACAGTAGAATTTACTGGTTCTATGGACAGACTGATTCAATTATAATAAACATAATTTACAGACCTATTTTCGTTCATTGTCGATCCACCAACAATAGTATTCGACCGGAAGGTAACTTTACCCTGAACCGCAAGGATCTTTGTATAACGCTAAATTCCGGAAAACTGAGGGTAGTCCCACAAAAGGTTATGGACACATAAATTCCTGGATATTTTTTACAATATGTCTATCTACAGTGTTCACATATCGAAATGAGGGAGGTATCTATGCTTAATTTTATCGACGGCAAAAATATTTAAAAAAATCGTAATATTATTTTAATTTTCTTATGGAATTTTTCTCAGCTGTCATCTGTGTCTAGCCTCTAAGTCTATTTAACCGACGAAAAAATAAAGGAGGAGGTTCTCAAGTCGAACCGTATATATATGTATATATTTTTTTTAAATGTATTACCTCTCATAACTTTTTAGTGAGTCGTCCGATTTGAAAAATTCTTTTTTTATTGGGAAGGGTATACCTCGAAATTGGTCCCATTTAAAATTGATAACTATCATCCACCCCTAAAGGTAGAAAAATAGGGTTGATTGATTTTTCACCAACTTTTGAGGCGGCGCCAAATACACGCTAGAATTATGTGATTAATTTGTTTGTTTGGCGCCGCCGCCTCAAAATTTGTTCCTTAAATTAGTTTAGGAGCTTAGTTACACTATAAGCTTTATTTTTTATTTTTCGCTTTTCAGTTCTTTTTTCGTCGGTTTATTTTTTTGTAAAAAAGTTTTCTAATTGAGCGTTTGCCTCCTCATATATTATACCCCTTGGTAAGGCTGATTGTTAGACTTTCGGGCTTCTGACGACCCGTAACAACTGTCAAAGATCTACAAATTGACAGCCGGGACCAATGAGGCACGGAGAGGTCTTGGTATGTAAAGATGGTCACCCATACACGGACCAACCGCGTCAAAAGTAGCTTAACCTGATCGATCGACCCGCGGCTGATATTAGATAATAACAGCCGCACGGGTCGATCAACTTACAAGTACTTTCCACTACCCATCTTTACCAAGCTTCCTTAGTTAAAATATTTATCACCTAAGTTATTATAGGATGTAAATTCTTAAACTACCCACTCAGAAATGCTTCACAAATTCTTAGCTTGTGACTAGCGTCGTACTCAGAGCGGGCGATATTTGTTAGCGAATTTGTGTTTACAGAAAAGAAAATTACACCAAAAACATTTTCATGTAAAATGTTGCCAAGACGAGACCATATGGCTCGCACTGTCAAAAAGTTAACAGATCTCATGTAGGGCCAAGCTTCTAACACTACACGCCCTCACTTCATAAACTCTACACCTTAGTCAAAATATGTGGCTTGGCCGTTTCCAGCCCGATTGCATCTATAAGAGAAATAATTAACTAAATGAATACTATTGTATAACAGAAAAGTAATGAACAGTCAATAAATTTTTCACCTTACGCCCATGTGATATTAGCGAAACGGCCAAGCCACATATTTTGACTAAGGTGTGTTGATGATCAAATCAAATCAAATCAAATCATCAAATCAAATCATTTATTCCTTTGATCATCAGTGAGTCAGTGAGCCATTGGTCAGTGAGAGACGAAATCGTTTTTTTTAGATGTCAATAAAATCTAAAGTACAAGAGCTATGCAATTGAAACTTTGTATGTTTAATAAATCCACTATTGACATCATATCCCGAGAATTTTGTTTATCTGATATAATCCAAAAACAAGTTATGAGAATTAAAAAAAAAACCGAAGCGTTTCGAGAATAGGTAGGTAGTGCCCTTGTGCTTTGCTTGCCTCGCTTTGGCGGGGGCACTCCCGTGCCCCCAGATATACTATCGACTCATAAATGAAGTAAAAAACATAAGTAAATACTTGTCCCTTATTTGAATCACATGCATATTCCCTTTCGCGTAATACATGATCAATCAGAATTGGAACCGGTTTGAAACAAATGTCTTAGCTATTGCTTCATAATATCCAAAATAAATTCTGCTTAACATCGTAAATAACGCAATGAATGTTGTTGAACTGTCAAAATGAAACAGATTAGTCTTAATTGCTTACGAAAATGTGGTACGCAATTAGATAGCCGGTCGCGCGTGGTTGGTGACAGTTTTAATCTAAGCCTAACTAGTTTGATCGGGGTATCTTAGCTTAGTTACCAACTGTCAGAAAAGACAAGAAAAAAATGAGGCTCCGTTATTTAAAAATGCGTGGATAATTAGATGCCCAAAAAGTTTTTAAAGGTTCATTAACCTGTATGACCGCGGACGGGCCGCGCGCAGACCACAAACTATTGTAGTTAATTCGAAAGTCCTTGAAGAATTAATTAAAAAAGTGTACATCATTAGAAGGTCAATAAGTTTTTTAGCTGATCAGTTAAACAAATCCCTCTTTCTTTCTTTAGTGATGTTGAAAACTGGCAATATTTCATAATGATTAGCTTAAGAACATCTAATAGATACTAGCTGCGCCTCGCGGAGTCACCCGCGTAAGTCTCGATCCCGTGGGAATATCAGGATAAGAGGTGTCCTATGTCCTATTCCAGTTCATGGTCTATCCATGTACTTAATTTCATCTAAATCTGTTTAGCCGGTTTAGCGTGAAAGCGTAATAAACAAACAAACTCACTGTCGCATTTATAATTGAGGCCATGAGAACCATAGTGGCCTAACCAATGGACAACCCTGAGTACCATAGAAAACAAAAACAGTATAATTGTTTTATTAACTAGCACTCTTCAGAATTCATACTTTTTATTACTTTTATATTTTAATTAACTGAACTGGAAAAATCATAGACTCAACTTTAACTGGAAAAAATCGTTGAATCAATATTGTAAAAATTAGTTAGGCCACTATGGTTCTCATGGCCTCAATTATTAGTTAGGATTGTAGTGTTGCTCTCCACACATGTTTTTGAAATTCGAAAGGTGCCTCGTTGTGAATCCGCGATGGTTTACTTTAAAAACAAATGAGTTCGCTTTCGAATTGTGTGCACTCACTTGAGTGAAGTTCCAAGTTAACTTTATTCATGGATTATTTTAGACCGTGGTCAAAGTTTACTTTATCTAAACTCATGATATTATTCATAGTCTCATAACAATACTCAATTTAGAACTGTACTTACAGTATTTAATTAAGTGAACGTGTAACTCAGGTACTGCGATACTGCGGTTAAACCAGGTGGCAGAGAGTTATAAATAACCACAGTTAAACCCCTACCGGCTAAAATAAACGATTTGAGTACGGCTTTGGGTACACAAATGGTAGCAATATAATTTATTTAATTGTGTTTGATGTGCTATTATGAAATTAATTACAGTCAATGAGATAAAAATAGCTTTAGCACAGCAATTAAAATCTTCAATAATATCCCAAAAGAAATAAGAGAACTAAAACTCTTTAAATCCACACTACACAAATGGCATATTGGTAATTGTTTTTATAGTATAAAATATTTTTTTGATAAAAAAGTATCAGATAAATATAAGATAAGATATGTTTTATTAAGTACTTATAAATATATAACTATTATTGTTTAAGTGTTCAAGTAGGTATGAAACCAATGTTAATAGACATGTTATAATTATAATTTGAAAATAAAATGTGATGTATAAAAATACATGTAATTAACATGTTTAGATATTTGTATGCCAGTCCATGGCGAAACATGTAAGATCACAACGATATAAATAAGACCTTAAATGTACCATGTTTTAAAGCATATAAATATATTCTATTCTATTCTATTTGAGGGAAGAAAATACTCTCGAAATACCTCTGTCTGTGTGTCTGTTAATGATCATTATTATAACTCGGGAACTAAAATAAATCTCATTTAGAGGTAGGTCGAAGCACAGTATAATAAAGTAACAGTATTATATCTCGCAGTGTTCTTGAAATAATTGCCTACGGCCGCTCGGTAGATAAACCTTCCGCGTGCTTAATAACTGCCGCGTAGGTACTCAAGACTGTTGCATACTGTAGACTCCGAGGTGAGCCTACGGTACCGGTACTAATAAAACACCGTATTTCGAAAGTATAATTATTACTATAAAAGGAGCTACGTAATTTATATTATTTTACTAATATCTTCTGGCACCCGCCCTGACAGCTCGCCGGGCCTCTGTCCTCTGTTTATACCTATTCTTAATACAAATCAAACTCAAACTCAAACTCAAAGCATTTATTTCAATTAAACCATTCACAGGCACTTTTGAATTGTCAAGGAGTCGGTCAGTCAGAAATATGAAGCTAGTTGCCCATTCCAAAGCGTAGTAGGTACCTATGGAGAAGAACAGGCAAGAAACTCCATGGACACTCTTTTAAATCAAAATATTGTTACAATTTGTGGGTTACATCATTTATGTTGAAATTATACATGTGAGAACAATGTAGAGAGCACGTTAAAAGCGTCCGCAATTATTACATAAAACAATTCAAAAATTAAAAATAAGCCATGGCAGCTAAGAGATGACCAGTCACAACTGACGGCGCCCGTTCACGAACATGACGCATGGATCAGCACCATTCAGCTCAACCATTTTGAAGGGAGCTAAATGATCCGACACACGCGCCACCACCAGCGAGACATTTCAGTGAGCATGACATTCCCAGTCGCCAGGGCACATTCAAGTCAATGAAAGACAAATTACCCGGTAAAAAAATCTAACGTTTTTCTCCTAAACCAGCCTTCAACTTGAAAGCACTAAGGTTTTATTCTAAACCCTGCAGAGTAAAGCCTCTACAATACTGATATACACTGAGATTTCGAAGTGCGTCATTTCAGACGTTTTTTATGAAGACATAATACTGTTAATTATTTATACTGTGGTGGAAGCTTTATGTCAACTCGCACCAAGAGAAAAAAAACATCCATAATTTTAATCACCGTTCACAAATTAATTGGCGTTTTAATTTAATTTACGGGTCACAGTTGAGCACCTGTCACTGACAGGTTAGCGTCAAGTGAAATGAATTACCCTACGTCCATATTATTATGGTATGGGTTTTTAATTTTATAAAAGTGGATATATTGGGTAGTACATAAATAAGGATTAAAATTGCCGGCACGTGTGCCGATATTTATAAGAGGAGAAGAGTGTAAAGTTCAATAGAAAATGAGGATCCTCCAACCAGACGGGTGTCGGGTCTGTTGGGCAACTGCCCGACGATTGATCTCGGGGCGTCGCGCGGTAAACCCTGTTTGCGCGATACAGGATTTTGCGTGACGTCAGTGTGATGCGCAGTTCGCATGGGCATTGTAGATGTCGCCAAGACAAGGTGGCAATCATTTTCAAAGCTATTTTTATTTCTATTACGACTTTCAACAGGATTGGCATAAGCTTTTCAGTACTTTTTGACAGTACTATACATTTTTAAGTCAGTTCCATACATTTTTGACTTTGCCATCACCGTTATCTCATAGAATGACACTTTATCTAGGCTTTCTGATATTTCATCAAAGCTCTTTATTCTCTCTCTATTAGTCTCGTGTAATCCTCTGTAATTAGTTTGTTGAATTGCCTGTAACAATCATGATATAAGTTGACCATTTAAAATACATTTCAGAAACTGAATTTATTAAGAATCTTATTATACACTTTTTTTTGGTCTGAAACCTTCAAAAGACGCCCGGACTTTGGGGATAAGACCGGGGATTGTGGGATTTTTAGTTCACTAAAACCTCCCGAGTGGTCACCATCTGCACATGGAACCATTACCTCTCAAAATATTGATTCAAAACCCCCTCTGTGCGACGCCTGTTAGGGCACATCTCTGGGGAGACAAAACGGGTTCTCCCCGAAACTTAACTGTGCAAGTGTGCAAGACACCATCCACATAAATACACCTACGGGCTTTTTGATCACAAAACGCCTGTTCACATTTTTCGGAAACATTTTATTATTATTGTTTCCAACAACTTTCTAAAATAATAATTGCAAATTAATAATTGTTGTTGTTTATTCATCCGTTTTGGAATCAAAACCCCATAATTTTAAGCGAGGCAATTTACAAACAAGTGCAAGTAATTGGTATTTGCGCGTTGATTATAATTTAAGGTTGAGGACTGAGAAAATGACAGCGATTAGCGAAAGCGATAGCGTTTTTATGAAATGGTGAATATGCGATAATTTGAAAGAAAGAAAGAAAGAAAAATTATTTATTCTGCACAAACTAAACGCACACATCACAAAATAAAAGAATGTCATTTACTTAGTAAGTACCCAAAAGCCTCGTATTCGGAGGCTACTTAGTCTGTGGCACAGAGTACATTACCAATCTGTGATTGATGTGTATCATACATGCTCTGTGAGGCCAGAAACAATTTAGTTGCGCAATGTATTGCGACATAACCAGTGATCGGAGTAGGTAGATTGATTTTTGGTACTTGTATCATAAATGCACACAGAAAGAATAACATGGATAAGCCATTTTTCCGAAAAGTAATTCCGGTATTTCCGGATTCAATTAAATATTGTTAATGTTGTTAGTAATATTATTACTACTCAATTCAAAATTTAAAGGAAGGTATCAAAACTAAATTAATTCATTATTTATTTGCTATTTTGTTTATTTGCTCATTTTATTACAATTCCTACCTTTTTTTTTGAGGATGGCAAATCATCAAATGACTCCTTCCACTCTGGCAGAATACAATTCCTACACAAGTTCCGGTTTTTTTTTAATAATCCACCAATTCCGGAGGAATGTCCATATTAATATATACGTTTCGGATCAATGGCCCCAGTTGAATCTACCTACTCCGATCACTGGACACAACAAATACAAATTATAAATAAACGAAATGCCGATTACAGAGTGGAAAAAATAACAATTTTGTAACAAGCAAATAACAATAACAAGAACAAATTAAGCTGTGCGTCGCGTCTGCGCAAGAATAGGTTTATTGCTCAGCTAAATGCCGTGACTTCGGACTAACCTATTGTCAACAGCGCTGATTTTCAGCAAAATCCTCGCGAATGACGTAATGATGGCCCCCCGTGTGGCATTACTTTATCGGGTACGCAATATTTCTTACGGAAATGAGTTTGACTGAATATACATAAAAAAACATTAACATAAAAAAAACAAAACTTGGATAGAATAGAATACTCACAATAGAAATAGAATACAATAGAATAGATTGGTCTCTTAGAGCAACAACAAAGTAATTGATGCCTGTCTACAGGGTGAAATTGAATTCATGGGCATCCTCATACGGGGTCATTGTACTCATCATTATGAACAACTTTCACTATGAGAACAACGCTGAAATCGCGAAAAAAAATCAACTGTTCCCTACATTTATTGTTCGCATAGCTCGTCAAAATGTAGGGAACAGCAGATTTTGTTTTCGCGATTTCAGAGTTGGTCCCATAGTGAAAGTTGTTCATAATGATTAGTATAATGACCCTTTAAAAGGATGCCCATGAATTCAATTTCACCCTGTATAATTTCTACTTTGTAGTCATTTCGCGAATCAATCATTCTTAGACTAAACCCTTCTCTTTTAACCAACTCTAAAAAACCGGCCAAGTGCGAGTCAGACTTGCGCACGAAGAGTTCCGTATCTATAAAAACGAGCAAAAAAATCACGGTTGTTGTATGGGAGCCCCCTTAAATATTTATTTTATTCTGTTTTTTTAGTATTTGTTGTAATAGCGGCAACAGAAATACATCATCTGTTAAAAAGTCAACTGTCAAACTGTCACGGTTTATAAGATACAGCCTAGTGACAGACAGACAACGGAGTCATAGTAAATAGGGTCCCGTTTTACCCTTTGGGTACGGAATCCTAAAAGAAAGAAAATAAATTAATTCGACCCAGTCACACAATATTCACACAAAATCAAAGAACAGAATAAAAACATCAGCTACGCTTGCCGTGGGTTGGTCCGTGGATGAGTGACCGTCTTTACATATCGAGACTACTCCATGCCTCGGAAAGCACGTTAATCCGTTGATCCCGGCTGTCATTCGTGGATATTTGACAGTCGTTACGGGTCGTCAGAAGCCCGAAAGTCTGACAACCAGCACTACCAAGGAGTATCGTCTTACCCAGTCACTGGGTTTTGGAGGTTAGATAGGCAGTCGCTCCATGTAAAATAATGGTATTCAGCTGCATCCGGTTAGACTGGATGCCGACCCTAACATATTTGGGATAAGGTTAGGCAGATTTTAGGCGTATTCTAATCCTATAAAGACCTAAGCCCTAGCCTTTTTTTTTTTTGAGGGTGAGAAATCATCCAATGACTTCTCCCGCTCTGGGCGGAGCGGAAGGGCGTGTCAGACTTTTACTGACTAAAACCCACCCGTGTTCCTTCAGTTGCCTGTTGCCAAGGTCCCGGTATCCCTTTCGGACTTTCCCGCAACCCTGGCAGGCATCGGTCCTACCGGACCCCGTCAATTGTGCTGACATCTCTTTGAGGCGCGCGTGGAACACGACGCGCCATCGACCCGGGCCTGGTCCTAAGCCCTAGCCTCAAATATTAATCCAAAGTCTCCTGAATTCTACAAAACCGCTTTCCGCTACTGCTCACATTTAATTTACAACCAAATCTTAATTATCCTTTGTATAATTTCCTAGATAATACCAGCTTTATCCATATAATCCTATCGTTTGCCATCGAGTCCCTTGTGTCTTTTATCTCGTTTTGACTCGTTCTATCTCTTTCTTACTTGAAGTTTTGTAGTATGTAGGTCAGAAGGGTAAAATTGTGAACTTGGTTGCAATAGAGTTGTTATGTATGTCTGTGTATTAGCATATTTGAAATGGTGGTGCAGTTACTGCACGGTTAGGCACTGTATCTAACGTGCCGATTGTTACGTTTTCAAATGATAAATCATTTTTATTTCTAAAAAATTGTTTCAAAAATCTTTTTTACACGTCGATAATAAATAAGGTTTTTAACATATACACATCACATATTATAATATGTTTATAACAGTTTTGGGTCGAAGGGATAGTTTTCGGGAATCATATTAGCTGCGGAGAGCACTTGAAGGATGTCAGACCAATATGTCAGGCGCGATGAGTATTTTAATGAATCTTCTAGAAGGTTTGCCCTGATTGGCCGAACGGTTTGTGGCGGGAGCGATTGATTAAAACGAACTACATATACAAATAAATAATTAAATCACATATGGCGTGAAAAAAAAGTTTCTCCGCATCGCTGTCGGCTGGCAATGTACCCAAGAGACTGGCGGCATTGCCACATTGTATGGCAATTCTTAGCCTCTGACCAAGGTAAAAGCCAGCAGTTGGGTTAAAAAATAATAGGTTTTTAAACTAGATGACTTGGAGAGTTTCGTGGGTATAATCGAAGCTTTCACGATAGAACGGCTGAACGGATTTGGAAGAAATTTGGCCCAGGGATAGACCTTGACCTGGAGAAGGGCATAGGCTACTTTTTATCCTAGATCGCAGACAAATATCTCTTTCTCGTTCATTCCTGTACAATTTATGACATTTTGAGCATTAAAAATACAGATAAGTTATATAATATATTATCCTAGAAACAAACCGTCAAGCTCGTTGGAGGTAGACCAGTGCCGGTACCGAATATGTCGTTTTTTGACGCGAAGCTGGGTATGACCCAGCAACCGATGAGAGGTCAAATCTTTATAATTTTGGTCGTGGTTTAAAAAGAGGATATTTCAGTAGTCAAATGAATAAGGGAACTTACTATTCACATTTTATTTCTTAGTTATTCTACGTTGTCCCACCGTTGGGCAATGGTCTTCCCATACTTTTCCAACTCTCGTTATCTTTTACCTTGTCTGGAAAAGTAGTCAGGAACAAGTCCAAATTGTCACGCCAGAACTCACAATTATTTGGGCAGCGCGCCGTCCGATTAGAACCAGCCCCGGGTCAACGGCGCGTTGTGTTCCAAGCGCTCGTCTAAAAGATGTCAGCACAACTGAGGGGTCCGCTAGGGCCGATGCCTTACAGGGCCGCGGGAAAGTCCGAAAAGGATACCGTGGCCTCAACACACAGGCAACTGAAGGAACACGGGTGGGTTTTAGTCAGTAAGGGTCTGACACACCCTCCCGCTCCGTCCAAAGCGGGAGAAGTTCTTTGATAATTACCACCCAAAAAAAAGTGATCATTTTTTTGTCACAATTTTTTTTCCATTAGGTTCGTAAGCAATCACAATAACTGGAACAAAATAATAATCTTTTTATTACTTTTGTTCGCAAATATAATAAAAAACTTCAAACATCAATTTGCGAACGTTTGCTTACACTTTCTAATCTTATAAAGGTCTCAAAACCTATAAAAACTTGTCAATCCCTTATACATTTATAGTACGAAAATGTATGGAAACGGGAAAAACATCTCAAGAAACCAATCTCAGACAAATATACACCGTATTCTTGCAAAACTAAAGAGTATATTTCAATGCCAACAAGTCTGTTATTAGTCTTGACAATTTTTTGCCTAATGTGAACCTTATTACGATTACATTTAGGTGTATTTTCCAATGACTTCAAGGCCACTTTCAATCTATAGAATGCTCATTGAGAAGTTATGCAATAATCAACGTCCACAGCTTTCAGTTTAACATAAACTGTAAGTAGCTATAATTAAGGTGTATTTTCCATTACCGTTGATTCCACTTTCTGTTTTCAAAACTTTCGTGGCTAACCAAATTGTGAACTTTATGACTATAGATTTAAGATGTGTTATCCGATGTTATCTGACCCTCTTTATGTTTGCATTGCAATCATGAGAAGCAGAAACACATCGAATGTAGGTGGTTCTTACCACTCAATGAAGGTCGAAGGGGTTTACTATGGGATTATCTCATGAGCTAATCCTACTAATATTATAAATGTGAAAGTTTGTGTGTTTGTGTGTTTGGATGTTTGTTACTCAATCACGCAAAAACGGCTGAATGGATTTGGATGAAATTTGGCAAATAGATAGCTTATAACCTGGATTAACACATAGGATACTTTTTATCCCGATATTCCCACGGGATCGAGACTTACGCGGGTGAAACCGCGGGGAGCAGCTAGTTTATTATAATTTCAACGTCTTGGAGACACTGTTATGTTTAAGACAAGATATCCTGATAGACTAATTATTCAAATTCAAATGTTTATTGCTCAACACAGTAGATAATCATACATTTTTAGATGTCAAGTAAATGCGCCAACCACTTTGTTGCACCAATTCCTCCAATGAAAAGCCACTTATATCACAGAAGTTACTTTCCCATGGTTTTATGGATATAATTATAACAAATAACCAAAATCAATCGTTTTTAAAACAGCATTATTCAAATGGCTTATAGAAAGATAATTATATTCTACGAATGAGTACCTAAACTCTAAAGATTACTGACATTTTACTAATATTTAATGATTACTGACATTTTGTTATTATAATTTGACAAATGATTGACATTTTTGACAATTTTAATAACTACGATTATGTTCAAATTTTATTAGCTTTATTAATGTACTAGCTGCGCCCCGCGGTTTCACCCGCGTAAGTCTCGATCCCGTGGGAATATCGGGATAAAAAGTATCCTATGTGTTAATCCAGGTCATAAACTATCTGTTCGCCAAATTTCATCCAAATCCATTCAGCCGTTTTTGCGTGATTGAGTAACAAACATCCAAACACATAAGCACACAAACTTTCACATTTATAATATTAGTAGGATTTAATTAATGTAATTTAGCATGTTAGTTTTAGCGAATTGTTTTAGAAACTATAAAAAAAAATACGACCATCTGTAATGTACTTGCAAAAAATAAATTTCATTTCATTTTTAATTCAAAATTATTCTGCGATGTTGGCAAACAACTGAACTTGTGAAAGATAATCGTGTCTGAGATGCATCACGTCGATTTAAGATATTGTCGAAGTATGTCGGAATGGAGTACGTCTAAATTGAATCGTGTCGAACTAGCCATTATTGTCGAAGTAGTATGTCGTCGAAGTCGCATCATTTCGTTGTTAAGTCTTGTCGAAGAAATGTTTTATCGGAGTACAGTAGCGTTGGCCTTAAGGTTTTGTCAAGATAAAGACGTGTCGGAGTTCCGTAATGTCGAAAAAATATTTGGTCGTAGTACGGTTTGTCTAAGTTCAGCTTGGTAGTCGATTTGTATGCCTTAAAAACCTACCAATAAGCATTCATTTTTGACACATTTCGTAAAAGCTCCCAACTTAGCATAAGAGGAAATAGGGTCGATCTTTTCTCCATACAAAAAGTCATAATTCGAGGTTCGGCTCTTGTCTATTTTCTCCTCAAATATTGGACCAATTTGAAAGATATTTTATAAATTGAATAAGAAGGATATTTACTGTGCCCCTATGTTTTTCTTTTATCATTAATAGTTGTCAGATTTGTACAATAGGCCTCTGATGACAGAGTGGTCTAAACAAGCAATTTTGAGCATTTTCTGAGGGTTCTAGTGCTTCTACAGATAAAACGAAAAACATAGGGGCATAGAACTAGTTGATATTTATTTTACTGTAAAAAATTATTGCTCTAAGGTCATAAACCAGAGAGAAAACAGGCGAGAGCGTTTGTATGGAGAGGGGACCAACCTTATTTTCTCATAAACGCCTTCATGCTGTATTTGCGTAGCACTATTTGGCTATGGCGTAGCGGGTTACTACGGCGTAGCACGCGCGAAGTTACGACGTAGCACTAGTTTGCTTTGGGGCGCGTATTCGTTTGTTTCGACTTTTTGGCGATTGTCTGGCCTCATTATCTTTGGAACGTTTTATAAAGATTATTTCTGTGATAAATTCTCACTGGTTTAGTCACTTTTTCTAGGCATCACTCTATCATTCTATCCAAATGTTCCACACGCCCACCATGTATGTTCGTATGTTTGCTCAGTCAGCGATACATCACCGTCAGAAGACGTGGCACTGCCCTGAATTAACCTAACTGACCTACATTCAAATATACACAGTTACACACACACACAGGCTGAGATTTTGAACTGTTATGTCATTCTCAAAACATCACTTCGAAATTCGAACGGTGTCTCGTTGTGAATCCGCGATGATACTTTAAAAACAAATGAATTCGCTTTTGAACTATGTGCGCTCACTTGAGTGAGGTGAGCAGTGAACTTTACACGTTACAACTACAGTGGCTTTTTTGTGGAATTTACGAAATGGTTTAAATACATCATACTTTTTACCCGACTACGGGGAAGCAAAAAGGAGGGTTATTGTGTTTCTCAAAAAGCACGTCAAGCCGTTGATCTCGGCTGTCAATCGTAGATCTGTTTGACAGTCGTTACGGGTCGTCGGAAGCCCAAAAGTCTGACCACCAGTCTTACCTTACCAGTCTTATGACGTGTAAAAGTGATTCCAATATCCTATTTACAGAATAAACAATTTCATTTCATTTCATTTCATGTTTACTAAGGGATATCGTATTACCCAGTTACTGGGTTGTGTAGGTCAGATAGGCAGTCGCTCCATGTAAAATACTGGTATTCAGCTGCATCTGGTTAGACTGGAAGCTGAACCCAACATAGTTGGGAAAAGGCTAGGGAGATTGATTTTGAGCCCCTCCCTAGATAATTTACAACAAGGTTAGATAAAATGAGCTCCATCCTCAACCGCATAATTTGCTTAGCACCGAGTGATGCGAAACTGATAACATAACTTATAAATCTAATTAGTTCAAGACACTACCGACATAAGTCCCGAGCGCCTCAGATCCAATCAATACGATATTGAAATAGTTTATTATTCAATTAACTATGAATAGTTGTTGTATAAACTGATTAATTAAGGATACGCGCCAATGGGAGTATAATTTATGTCTGATTTAATTGCAGCAAATTAAATTTACAGCGGGCCCTGTCAGAATACCAGCGCTGTGGTATTTATTTTTTGAATATCGTAGCATTATGCTGAGATAGATAGATAGCTTTTTGACCTCGCACAGGTCGTTAGTTAAGTATTTTTAACCAATTTCTTTAAAAAGGAGGAAGTTCTCAATTCATCTGTATGTTTTTTTTTTGTATGTATGTTACGCGATTACTCCGCCAATTATAAATCGATTTTGATGATTCTTTTTTTTTGGTAGGTCATGTTTCAGTGGTGGTCCCATATAAATTTTGTTAACTTTGCTCTAGTAGTTTTTGAGTTAGCTTCAATAATTGCGTATTTTTCCCACTTAGTCTATGTAGACGACATTTTATTTTACTCCATCACTGTTATTTACATAGCACGTAGTGGTAGTCGGATTTGTGTGGGGTAGGTACCACAACTAAACAGTGAAGAAAAAAACCTTTTTACACACACACACGGGAAAAACAAACAGTAATAAAAAGTAACTACCTACATAATTAAAACAAAAATAAGAACAATTTAACTAACAAAAAACAAACGACTTCCAAAAAAAAATAAAAAATAACGTTATTTTCGGAAGTCGGTGTCTTTGCTTTTCAAATTTCGTTTTTTCCCACCGACTTTTTTTGTGTTTTTTTTGGAAGTCGGTTATTTTTTTTTAGTTTTAAATTGTTCTTTTTTTTGTTTTAATTATGTAGGTACTTACTTTTTATTACTGTCTGTTTTTCCTGTGTGTGTCCCAAATAAAATATTTTTCTTTCTTTCATTATCTTCTAATTGATTTCTCTTGGGGTTCGGATGAAACGTATCTTGGTGGGCAGTTTATGTTTTGAGAAGGGTAGAAGTAGAAGAATTTAAGAAGGGTATTCTCTGTTTGTTTGGAATATATATGGTGTGTGGGACGCAGCGGGTGCTCTAAGAAACAAGGCGTTATGTTATATTAAGGTTACGCTAGTCGGTCATTTTTCCATACAAACGTAGTTTGGTGATTACTCGTCTGTTTGATATTGTACGTTCAAAACTAAAAATTATATCAATTTGTCTTGTCATTATCTAGGCCTGAATAGAAGCAAAATTGGAAAATAAAAATTGGTTTGGAAGTAATGAGCGTGGAAACTTCGATATTTGAACACTAATTTTATCTCATCTTTGGGCGTAAATAAATAAAATATAGTATGAAAATGGCAAAATAGAAACCGTACAGAGATAGATAAATAATTTATTCAAAATTTCAAACAATTTTATTTTGAATCATCCAGTAGTTTTTCCATAATGTCTATACGCCCAAAGGGTAGTTACTGAAATTTTACGCGCTCGTTTTCGTCATAAAACATCGTCTATGTCACTAAATAAATAATAAAATAAATATATAAATAAAAACTAGATAAATAAATACTACATATAAAACTAAATTAATAAATAACTATACTTAATAGATAACTCACTTAAAAGTACCAAAATAATCGTTCAATACTTTGTTACTTTCATTTCAAATATACACACAGTAACTGCTACACAGAAAATACGATAAACAAAAATCAATCTATCTGCCTAGCCTTTTCCCAACTATTTTGAGGTCAGCTTCCAGTCTAACTGGATGCAGCTGAATACCAGTATTTTACATGGAGCGACTGCCTATCTGACCTCCACAACCCAAGAACTGGGTAATACGATACCCTTGGTAAGACTGGTTGTCAGACTTTCGGGCTTCTAACGACCCGTAACGACTGTCAAAGATCCACGAATGACAGCCGGGACCAACGACTTAACGTGCTTTCCGAGGCACGGAGGAGTCTCGGTATGTAAATATAGAAATACGCAAAACATTTTTAATAATTATCATCATCTGCGTAGCCTTTTCCCCACCATGTTGGGGTCGACTTCCAGTCTAACCGAATGCAGCTGAATACCAGTATTTTACATGGAGCGACTGCCTATCTGACCTCCACAACCCAGTAACTGGGTAATACGATACCCCTTGGTAAGATTGGTTGTCAGACTTTCGGGCTTCTGACGACCCGTAACGACTGTCAAAGATCCACGAATGACAGCCGAGACCAACGGCTTAACGTGCTTTCCGAGGCACGGAGGAGTCTCGATATATAAAGATGGAAATACGCAAAACATTTTCAATAATTATAAAAAAGATTTATGTCTGAATTTCAATTTCCAGTTCAAAAGAAACTAAGTACATTATACTAACTTGTAAGTAACATAAGTTTAAGTTAACCGTGTGAGTGTGTACTGAAAACATTATTTAAACTCTTCACAAAAGGAAAAGTTTTGTGGGTCTCAAATATGTGCAGACATTATGCAGGAATATTTTAGAAGTCTCAAAACCCAGCGAAAATGTGCACCTACCTTCTGACGTTTCATGAATGCCTCATGGATATTTATACGATTTTTATCTTTCTGTATGTTTGTTCCGGCTAAACTCCGAAACGGCTGGACCGATTTTGACGAAATTTTCACTGGCAAATAGCTGATATTATAAGGAGTAACTAAGGCAATTTTTTTATAAGAAAAAGAATATGATTTTGGGTCCACGCGGACGAATCCGCCGTCTAACGATTAAAATCGCCACTGAAAAAGAACATCACAAAGTTCAAATTCCATTTTATCTATAAAAACTCAGACCTTTTATTACTCTTCACACAAAAATCAACTGCGAATACATAACACTTCTTATTCTTTGTATCGATGACTCCATTAAGCTTAGGCATGTACTCAGTACTTATTCATTCTAGCGAATAAAATATTATTATTCTTATTATTATTTAGCCGAGTCGACAGCGTTTGTATCCGTTTCTGACATAACGCTAAAATATATAGTTTTTGAAATGGCAATCGAATGTTAATTATCTGAGATTATGAATTCACATTTGGCATCTTCCAGAAAGCAAACTACGACCACCAATCAGTCTCAAGAAATAAATGGCAGCGATGGTCAAGTACAAAAGCTTAATAAAATGGAGCTTCTGTTTTCATTTATTTAGTGGTACTACGCCACGGGGTATGCAGAGTACGCCGTACGAAATACGCTCTGTGGGAGGAATACGCGAATTTCACGTGAAATACGAGTTTCATTTCAGCAGTAACAGTTGTGGTTTTAGGCAGTACGGAATGTGAGTAGAGTTAAAATTAGATCGTATGTGTTCTCACATAAGGCTTAAATGGAGAATGTTAGATGGGTGATGGGTATGGTGGAGCTCGTGGCTCAGTAATAACAGCCGCACGGGTCGATACATCAGGTTAAGCTTGCCAGGGTTGGTCCGTGGATGGGTGACCATCTTTACATACCGAGACTCCTCCGTGACTCAGAAAGCACGTTAAGCCGTTGGGCCCGGCTGTCTTTCTTGGATCTTCGACAGTCGTTACGGGTCCTTAGAAGCCCGGAACTCTGACAACCAGTCTTACCAAGAGGTATAGTATTGCCCAGTTACTGGGTTGTGGAGGTCAGATAGGCAGTCGCTCCATGTAAAATACTGGTATTCAGCTGCATCCGGTTACACTGGAAGCCGACCCTAACATAGTTGGGAAAAGGCTAGGCAGATTGATTTTAAGATGGTTTAGTTTGTGGCTCTTCAAAAAGTCTGTCACATATTCACTCGGGTATTGTTGGGTAACATTTAAAATAAGGGTTTATTTTAAATGGCACGATGCTTTTTAGTCAGAAACTGTCTGACTTTCACACAAGTTTGAGTGGCAAAGACGACGTTCTACAATGCCAAACTTTTTTAAAACTCGTTTTGTCATATCAAAGGGCAGCGTAATGTACGTGTAGTGCCTCGTGGCTTTTAACACGCTTGTTTTTACATAAGTTTTTAGCATCTCTTTAGGGAATCACTGGTGGCTGTTCTGTTTTACCATTTGGCCGCGTCCCGGAAGAAAAAGAACCATTATTTTATTTATTTTATTATTTATGTACACACAGTAAAATACATAGAGATACAACATAATCATAATATGAGTACAAAGGTACTGCTTATTTCTTAAGAAATTTCTTCCAGCAGACCTGCGAAAGGAGAAATATGAAAGAAATGTAGACAATAGTGTGTGAGAACAAGAAGAGAAAAAATATATTATGCGAAGTCTTAACTAAAAACTAAAAAAACTAAAAACTATGATGTCTTGTTTACATCTTTTTAGTTGAATTTTTTGGCGTAGTTGGGTTTTAGTTTCATATATTTTTTGCTAATCCGTATTCCCTTTCTATCACTCGTTTTTGCCTTCCCAACGTGACATAACTAGTCTCAGCAAACATTTGCCTACCACCTACAGTTCTGCCCATGCCCATTCGATATATCCATGACGACAATATACCCGAGTATGCTCACAAAACAAAACGGTATGCTATTGACAGTGAATTTGACCCAGTTTCGGACAAAGACCGTCGAATGCCAGCTATATATACATTATTGGAGGAATTTGTAAATAGCAGACGGTATTTAGGTTTGAATCAGAATAAATATTAGGCTTATTTTGCCAGTACTGAGAAATACACATGCAATCCAATAAGGTTTTTTTTTATATTATCCTACACTGTCCCAGTGCTGAGCAAAGGCCTCCCCCAAATCGTTCCAAACATCCTTTTCCAGGGCCACCTCGATTCAACCCTTGCAATACGCGTGTACAACGTCTCGCCACCTCTTCCTGGGCCGGCCTCGGCGGCGCCGTCCATCCTCAGGCACCCACCATGTTGAGACTGTTGCCCAGCGGTCGCTATGCATGCGGCTGGCATGACTTGACCCGCCCAATCCCATTTTGGCTTGGCAGCCTTTTTGCCTACGTCTATGATCAATATGGATTTCATACTAAAATACAATAGAAATTCATTACGTACATCGGAAACCACGTTAATACGTTGGTCCTGGTTCTCATTCGTAGATCTTTTTACGTGTAGCCAGACTGCCAGAACTTCAGAAGCCCAAAAGTCTTAACAAGGGCTATATAGTTCAGTGGAGGTCAGATAACAGTCACTCCACATATTAGTAGTCAGCTGCATCCAAATAAACTGGAAACCGACACAAAAATATTTGTGAAGGGGGTAGACAGATGACGAGATGATGAAATTATAATATTACGGTTTTTTTGGTAGTTCCTTGTAAAGGAACTCTTCCGGGAAAGTACTAAGAAAGAAAGAAAAAACTTTTATTTGCCGTAAACATGACGCAAAAAAACACAAAGAAAAAAATAAGAAAAGGTTGGGGAAACATGCGTCACATCCACGCAAAACGCACACGCACATACACACGCTTCACGCTGGTGTTTACAGGCACATTTGTTACCGGTGCATTTGTTAACCTATATTTTTTAAATTCATAATTATCTGTCGAAAGAGACTGGATCCTAAGACCCAGGGTATCCTAGTGCGGGATCCAGTGTCATATATAAATATTATCACACTAGTATTATAATAATCAATAAAACTTTTTATTATTTTATTACATGAGTTTCTGATTTGTCTCTGAGATGGCAACGCAGAGATGTTCATTGCCGGTTATTACCACTTATCGTCAGATGGGCAACCAGCAAATTTTTTTTTTGTTTGTATAGTTTTTTTCGTATTTCCATTTTAATTATTGACCGCTATATCTCAAAACAACTGCCTTATTTTCTATTTACTTAAGAAGCTACTAAAGCTACCGTATAGAATTCGAGATTTGAAATTGAAAGACTCACCCGTTGGATCAGATGTGTCCCATCAGAGGCTGTAAAAATCAATGAGGGGTGAAACAAGAATGGAAAAGGAGTTCTAAAAGCATTTGGAAATACGTATAATTTCTTTGTAATGGTACTGTATTGGTATAATAAGGTGACAAAGAATATTGATGGAAAAAAGATGCTATTTTGTAAAGCGAACTCATTTTTTTTTAAAGTAAATCATCGCGTATTCACAACGACACACCGTTCGACTTTCAAAGTGATGTTTACGAAGCTCAAAAAACAAAACCAATCCGATTCTCTTGTTTTTAGACGATTTTAAATAAAGAAATTCTATTGGTGACTTTGAAATCGTAGAACGTCTTTTGTTTGGTTATAGACAACATAATGCAATTTACACAACCTGTAACCAACTATCTGTTGTTTATCGTTCCCCTATGAATGTCAAGCAGACGAGGGTCACAATGACCCGCGCTTGTGACCCGCAATTTGTCAATGTCCGTTGACATGTTAAAGTGAACCGCTGGGAGATTATTCTTGGGCAAAAATTCTTTGAGAACTACTACGTAGGTTTTTTAATTACGTTATTTCTAACACGAAGCTAAGCGAGCTTGCGGCTAAGTAATAACAGCCGCACGGGTCGACCCATCAGGTTAAGCTATGCTTGCCAGGGTTGGTCCGTGGATGGGTGACCATCTTTACATACTGAAACTCCTCCGTGCCTCGGAAAGCACGTTAAGCCGTTGGTCCCGGCTGTCATTTGTAGATCTTTGACAGTCGTTACGGGTCGTCAGAAGCCTGAAAGTCTGACAACCAGTCTTGCCAAGGGGTATCATATTACCCAGTTACTGGGTTGTGGATGTCATTCCATGTAAAATACTAGTATTTAGCTGCATCCGGTAAGACTGGAAGCCGACCCTGAGATAGTTGCGAAAAGTCTAGGCAGAAGATGAATTACGTTTTATCTAGATACTTAAAATAATGCTAATATTGATCTGGGAATTTCCCATGACAGGGAAAATGCCTTTTTTCATACAGACAAGTTTTTTAAGTAGTAGTTTCAAAAACAAGTGTCACAACTCAAAGAAAACAAAATCGTAACAAAAACTTGCGAAACAAAACATCGCCTCTCCTTCCCTAAACCAAGTTATGAAGTTTATGATACAGACACACCCCCCTTGTTTGAGGGTGCGGCCCATTATCATTTCTTACCATTCTGTCAATGTATTGGGACAATATTGGCGAATTGAGGAAGAAAAGTAAAGAAAGAGCTCGTGGCTAAGTAATAACACCCACACCGGGTCGATCCATCAGGTTAAGCTACGCTTGCCGGTGTTGGTCGGTGGATGTGTGACCACCTTTACATACATACCGAGACTCCTCCGTGCCTCGGAAAGCACGTTAAACCGTTGGTCCCGGCTGTCATTCGTGGATCTTTGACAGTCGTCTCGGGTCGTCAGAAGCCCGAAAGTTTGACAACCAGTCTTATGAAGGGGTATCGTTTTACCCAGTTACTGGGTTGCGGAGATCAGATAGGCAGTCGCTCCATGGAAAATACTGGTATTCAGCTGCATCCGATTAGACTGGAAGCCGACCCCAACGTAGTTGGGAATAGCTAGGCAGATTGATTTTTGAAGAAGAAAAGTAGTCAAAAGGTACTTTTAAAACAAAAAATTCTGTAGCGTTTGGCCTTCTTCACCACTTCCTGCTGATGAGGACTGAAAGAAAGCGTAATCAGCCTACAATTTTCCCACTGCTGGGACACAGGCCTCCTCTCTGTGGGAAGGAGTGGGACGTAATCCACCACGCGGGCCCAGTGCGGGTTGGTAGATGTCACATGTCTTCGAATTTTTGGTTCTAGGGACATGCCGGTTTCCTCACGATGTTTTCCTTCACCGTTTTGAGAGCACATAATTTATACAAAGTAAAGCGCCTGGCTGGGTTCGAACCTACGACCTACAACTCATAAGTCACGGCCGTTACCACTGGGCAACCACTGCTCTCTCTCACTGAAAGAAAGTAAAGGCTTTTATTTAAACAAAGTTTTTTACTATTCTAACTTCTGTTCTATTTTTTTATTTATCCACTTGACAGATCCCTTTCCGAATTGATACTCGTATGTGTAACTTCATCCTCTAAGCATAACTTCGAAATTCGAACGCTGTCTCGTTGTGAATCCGCGATGACTTACTTTAAAAACAAATGAGTTCGTTTTCGAATTGTGTGCGCTCACTTGAGTGAGGTGAGCAGTGAACTTTATTATCAACTAGCTAATGCCCGCGACTTTGCAAGCGTGGGTGTCGGTTATTATATACTAAAACCTCACTCGAGTAACCACTCTATCCATTGGTGAAAACAGCATGAAAATCGGTGCAGTAGTTTTTGAATTTATCGCGTACATGGCGACAGACAGATGCGGCGGAGGACTTTGTTTTATAATATGTAAAGCTTTTTTAGGTTTTATTTGATAAAGTGGTGCATTGTATATGACCAGCATAACAATTTAATTATTTCACTGTAATAAACCCTCGTGAACTAACAAGAACATTAATCTTCACTACTTCTCGCCTCAATGGTTAAAAACTACCATAATAAATTCTAATCCCCCCATAATAAACCCTTGGGTTTTATGGTTCATTTAACTTTGTGGGCGTGGGTAGAAAATGCGATATCCTTCTGGTAATGATATTTGGACATTTCCCATCCACTTTTGAAATCGGCTTGTTATTCGATCTTTATAATTCCTTCCTCACTTATGTAGCTACTCTATTATGAGAATAGTAATAGAAGCTCGTGGCTAAGTAATAACAGCCGCACGGGTCGATTCATCAGGTTAAGCTACGCTTGCCGAGGTTGGTCCATGGATGGGTGACCATCTTTACATATCGAGACTCCTCCGTGCATCGGAAAGCACTTTAAAGCATTGGTCCCGGCTGTCATTTGTGGATCTTTGATAGTCGTTACGGGTCGTCTGAAACCCGAAAGTCTGACAACCAGTCTTACCAAGGGGTATCGTATTACCCAGTTACTAGGTTGTGGAGGTCAGATAGGTAGTCGCTCCATGTAAAATACTGGTATTCAGCTGCATCCGGTTGGACTGGAAGCCGACCCCAACATGGTTGGGAAAAGGCTAGGCAGATGAGATAATTACGACAATAGGTAATGTCGAGTCGTTTTTTTTTTTTTCTAGGTACTGTCGAACAATATTTTTGGTAGAGTAAAACTACGATAAAATGGCGAGCCCCTCCAAAATTCAAAAAGTATGAAAGTGTTTGTGAAAGTATTTACAAAGCGGCACCAAGACTCACGACGCATGTGTGCGTAATGAGACGGCCGTAAAACAAAACAAATCCACTAATTTGATGTGATTAAACGGATGTGACTACACACATTGAAACAGTAATTTGGAGGGGGCGCGCCATGTTATCGTAGTTTTACTCTATACAGGTAGATAACTTGCAACTATTTTAAACAATTTTGTGTTTTCAGTAGGCAACAATCCTTTTACGTCACTCTCCTAAGCCAGAAGCTCAAAAAGTTAAATTACACACACAATACAATCAAAATTTCGGCAGTGTAGCGGAAAATAAATATATTTTGCCTGTAAACCAAATAGCTTGTTCGACTGTACTCTAAATATTAGCCAATCATAGAGATTTATAGTGGGTCTGACTACTCAGAGCAGTGGTGGCCCAGTGGTAACAGCACTCCGACTTACGATTTGTAGGTCGCGGATTCGAACTGCTCTCGAAACGGTGAAGGAACACATCGTGAGGCAACCGGCATATGTCCTAGAACAAAAAATTCAAAGACATGTGACATAATTATACAAACACGCATAGGGCCCGCGTAAATTTTTTTTTACTTTCGTATCATATAGCTCATTTGAGCTTATTCGTTTCGCACGACTCCGTCTTGTGAGGGTAAGGTATCTCTGACGAACTCCGATCAAAAACCACACAGTAATCGTCCTCAGAACACAATAATCTCTACGATTTACAATGGCACACTTTAATGGCATTCCTGTACGTGTTTCTCTTTCTGACACGTCTCAGAGGAAACTAAGTCATTTCCCCCAAATACCCCTTAAATTGGCTTAAGACATTAATGCGACAAATATAATAATATAATCTTGGTATTATCCTAATCCTAACTAATAATAATAAATGTGAAAGTGAGGTCGTTTGTTTGTTAGTTAAATTTGGCACATGGGTAGACCATGACCTGGAGAAGGACATGAGATACCTTTTTTTTTAATTTTATCGCGATATTTCCAAGAGATCGAGACTTATTCGGGCGAAACCGCGGGGCGCAGCTTGTCTTGATTAATTTCAACGCCTTATTATGCCTAAATAATTTTGTAATACTTATTATTTCACCTAAATAATGAACAATTAGTAAATTCAGAACTTAAAGGCCCAGGTGGGAGCTGCATTTTAAAAACTATATTTAAGAGAATTTATTCTGAAAGTGGGCAACGTCGCAAATAGATTTTAAATATTTCCCTGTTTTGATTAATTTGGCAATATTACTACTATAAGGAAATATGAAATATGGCTAACTAGTTGTCAAAAATATTGATTATGAAATGCAATAAAGAAATATCATAACACCGAATATTAAGTTTTAGATGTAAAAAAGGAATTGGTTACTTTCCATAAGCTTTTTTACATCTTAAACTGGTTACAACTTAAATTCAGTGTTATAATTGCAAGTCATTATTAATATTCCAGTCAGTTAGTTAGCGATATTTCATAGTCATATTATTATACATTATATTGCCAAAATAATCAAAACAGGTATATATTTGACAGTTATTTGCGACGTTGCCAACTTTCAACATAAACTCTCTTAAACAAACATTTTCCAAATCAAACACAAAGCTGATTGTATCATGTCAATTCCAAACCATTAATTAAAAATAGCGCTAATGGGCTCAACATCCAAACTCCAATAATTATTATTTATACTTCATTTTCAACAAACATCTAAAATGTAAATTTTCACATAATAATCATTATAAAAAATGTATGTTACTTGTAAGGTTGTTACCATCATTGCCTAGTTGGTCTAGTAATCGGAAGCGCTATTGCTGAGTTTGAGGTCCTGGGTTTGATTCCCAGGTCGGATGAAGAGTGTTATTGGGTTTTTCCGTTGAGAATTTCTCAGTAGCAGCCCGAGCCTGGATTTGTACCCGGTTGATGGCAATAGGCGCGCCCCCTAACATGGGTCTTAAATATAGCTGGCGAAATGTGGGTGTACTGGATACACCTCTGCCTAACCCTTCGGGTATCACAGGCGTGATGTTATGTCGTAACCATCATCATCATATCAGCCGAAAGATGTCCACTGATGGACAAAGGCCTCCCCAAAGCTTCCCAACATGGACTGCTCATGTGCTACTCGCATTCAGTGGTAGCTTTTTTTAATTTAATTAATATCAGTAATTTATATAGTTATATATAACATGTCTTTATTTCATAATGTCTAATACAAACTCTGCCAAAAATCCACGACTTATCTTAGTCGGCGTCCGTAAAAATATAATATTTACGAATGAAAACACTCGCTTTAATGAACGTTAAATACTGCCGCTTTGAAAAAGCTCCAAGTTTGTTTTGTGTTCTTACCTACCTAACTATGTAGGCGTGTCTATGACACTCATTCAAGATATTTTTCAGCTTTCACGCGATGACGTAACGACCATTGAGATTACAGCAGGTTTTCTTATAAATGTTGTTGCGTTTGACACTTACACACAAATCTTCATGCCTTTTGGGCATTTTTCCCATAGACAGCGATGCGGACGAATTTTTTGATGCCCATTGAGCTCCTCTCCTTTATTTTTACCCGACTACGGCGAAGAAAAAAGGAGGGTTATGATTTTGACCAGTATGTACGTATGTAAGTATGTATGTATGTATATATGTATGTATGTATGTAAGTATGTTCATCTGTTCCCTCATATCTTCTAAACCACTAATCACAATTTGTCAAATGAGGTATCGTTGGAAGCGTCTTGATTGTCCACTGGTTATAGGCTATGTGAAGTCTCATTAAATTAAAAATGGCGCTCTCTAGAGGACATGAAGACAGGAATTCAAAACCTTTTTAGTCGTAGTTGGGTTTTAGTTTTTATTACTTTAATTTTTTTTTTCTTTTTAATTTTCTTATATAATTGTACACACTATTAATATTTATTTTTAAGTCTGTTAGAGTATACATTGTAATTATGTAAATACCGTATATAAATAAAAACATAGGGTGAAACAATAAAAAATAAAAAAATCTCAAACATGCTTGGAAATTCGAGCATTATTTTGACAACCTTCTTCGAGATAAATTGAAATTGCTGTACTGGTCAAAAACAAGTGACGATGCGGCCGGAAATTTTTCTATGAAAATCTATATCTGTCGTGTTTAACGGCCAAATAAAGTACTATAACGAAAACTCATATAATTATGTCGTGTTATTTCATTTTTTTTTCGGGTTTTTGTTACGCGATTACTGCGCCAAATGAATTGATTTTGAAGATTCTTTTTTTTGGTAGGTTTTGCTTCAGAGGCGGTTCCATATAAATTTTATTAACTTTACTTGCGTAGTTTCGGAGTTTTTATTTTTCCTACACCTCTATATGGACGATGTTTTATGTTCCCGTCACTGTTATTTACATAGCAGGTAGTGGTATTTGAATTTGTGTGGGGTAGGTACCACAACCAAAAAGTGAAAAATTAAAACTTTTGTACAAAAAAAAGCAACCGACTTCCAAAGAAAAACACTAAAAAAGTGAAAAAATTACTTTAATTTCAGAAGTCGATGTCTTTGATTTTCAATTTTCATTTTTTGCCACCGGATCTCCTCATCAGGACAAGATTATATTTATGGAATAATCTAAAAAAACTAACACATTTCTCTCCATTTAATCAAAAATTATAATACCACATCCAATACCTGTCAAATATGTACGTACCAGGAACCCATATACGCTAGAAGTGTTGAGATAATCCTATATCTCAAATTACAAATTAGTCCTCCGGCCGAGAACGGAGCCGAGCGTATGAACCAATCGGAGGGTCAGTAAATTGACAAATTCAATGTACCTGAAGACGTGTCAAGGGATATTGAATTTGATGTGAGCTTTATCTGGAATTTCTGGAAAAATACACATTTGTAATGGATTTTGTAAAATCAGGACGTTTGACCCTTTATTAGAAATGACTGATGAGAAAGTACACTGAATAAAAGGATTTTGATCGATTTCATTTGAAATTTATTTAATTGAAAAATAAATACATTTTGATTTCTTTAGAATTTATCCGATCGTCTTGTGTCATAGGTCAGTTACGCCCACCAAGTTGGATATACCTAGCGGTGGGCACACACGTGGTTGGTCACAGTTCTAACCTAACACACCTGGTCGGAGTGCCCTAGTTTAGTTACTGGGACCATTTTACCATAATACCAACAGGTTAAATTATTATAGTGTTAAATAAATCCAGAATACTACAAGTAATTCATCGAGTAAAAAGGCAATCATCATTAAAAGATCTAAAATTTTTAGGACCAAAAAAAAATTCCATTTTGATGTGCAGAAATATTAAAAAAATATTTTGAACCTATATGAGTACCCAGAGACATTAGTTCTTCGGACCAATATCGTCAATATTAGGGAAAGTTTTTTACAAACGTTCTAGTACTTCAAAACGTTAGATTTCATGCCATCGTGATTTTTCCTCTTTGCCGACAAAGATTTTTTTAATTATAAATACCTAATTTAAAAGTGAAAAAAAAAGAGCGACGTTAGGTATTCTTTATAACTGGCTGGACGAATTTTACGTAGAGCGAATGTCCCTAACTTTTTTCGTGGGTAACTCAATTATCTGAAGTCAATGTACAGTCACGGACTTTAATTGATGAGCCACTTGGCACTGTTCGTATTTTAGCCGTGTAGCGCAAATCGGGCTTAGTCGGTTATACTCGTACATCTAGACACGGAAAGTCATGTCTTCATATTATATAAGAAGAAAATTATATTTAACATGTTTACCGGTTGGCTAACCTGAGAGCCAGAACTACAAATTTGACAGCAGAGTGACTACTCAAAGTCAACCAATTGCAGGTCTAGCAACCGTAACCTAGCGACGATTGTTTTGGCGTAGCCATAGTAACGTTAGTACGGAGAAATTAATTAGTAATTTCGACAAATTTGAAAATAACTTCTCTGACATCGACATTTCAACTGTCACTGTCTACGGATAGGTTTTCAGGGGCCCTATTATGAACTCTTATTTCCAGGCAGTTTACGGCGTAAACAGAACTGCCTTGCAATTTCGTATTATGAACTCGTCAAGCAAGCCAGTCAGCGGTCACGTGACACCCAGGCCGCCTTCTGCCCGAATATTGCCTGGCAATATCGTACTACGAACGTTCGTTTGACATTTCTTGACATACTAAAACTGTTATTATGTAACCTCACAATCCATTCAATAAAAGCTGCTTCAGAGGACCTTTTATTGAATTGTTTTGGATTTATTTGGCGAAATTATTCGAGCGTTATCCAGCTAACAAAAAAAAAATCAGGTGTGACGAATATTTACCGTTTGAGTTTCTGGAAACTCTAGAAAGTGGCACTTCTGAGTGATAAAAATACCGAAACAACGATCAAATTGTAAAACTCCCACAACTTTTCCAACAGAACATAAGTTAGTCGTCGACGAGGGCGAGAACTCTCATCCACTGAACTATGTATAATAATTATACCTAACTGCCTTTTAATATCTTGTTTATTGATTTTCATACATAATTATACATTTTTAAATATTTTATAAAAGTCATTATAAAAATTATTTGAGAATATAAAAATAGATCCGCCGGTATCGGGAGCAGGGTCTAAGCTACCAGTGGTTAAGGCTGCAGAGACAGGAACCTCCTCACAATCGGCACAATGCAATGATAGCCGAGCTCACATTCCATATGTCCAACAACTGCCTCTAATTCTAATATTATCATGATGAAAACTGATGATTAAAAACACTTGAAAACACCACACGGTGGTGTGGTGCAAGTATTTTCATCCACCACCATATCCACCCCTAACCATATTTTCGTTTATACTTCGAATCTATTACGTACTTAAAATTATACATTTCTTCATTTATTTGTGCAACAATGACAACAATACATACATGAAGTTGTCAAATTCCCCGCTGAACTTCAAGTGGAGTACGTTCGGAAACTTAATCGCGCATTACAATTTGCAACCATCCAAAATTATTAAATGAATTAATAATATAGCACAATATACATTGTGTTTATATTTTAACCTACTTTTAGTTACTAGAATTATATATAATTTATTATTTTTTCATAAAATACATGATTTAAATAAAATCGTAACTTACCGATAAATATTTGATTGTGTTTCTGAATGTTACGGCAAAGAATTACAAGCCAGCCATAGACAAACTACCCAGAGTGAAATCGGTCAGAATTACGAATGTCATAATACGAAATTTAACCATGCAGGGAAATGAATTGCCTGGAGCTTGCCAGGTTCTTTTAAAGTTCGTAATAGGCCCCCTGAACTATCAAGTTAATGAGCTCTGATTCAGAGGAGGTCAGTATCAAATAGATTGGATAAACATTGTATTTATTTATCATTGAGAACTTATTAGTCAACCTCTATGGACAAGACTATTTCCGATTACTAGTAATTTGTCATCTTGTTTACGAGCATGCGATTCAAGTTCGTGTTTAATCGTGTAATCTCGTGAATGTATGAAACTGCAAAATTGAAAAGTTTGAAAGTGGCTCATCAGTTAAACGCCGTGACTGTACATCCTGACTATTTAGTTTAGTTAAAGCAGATGGGAGAATCTAGTTTAGAAAATAGATAGTTTTTAGGGTTTCGTACCAGTGCGGAACCCTCCGCTGTCCGTCCGTCCGTCTGTCAGTCAGCGCGCTGTATCTCATGAACCGTATTATGTAGACAGTTGAAATTTTCACACATTGTGTATTTCTATTGCCGCTATAACAACAAATAAATAAAAATAAAATAAGCATTTATTGCTGTAACTTAGTAAAATGCACAATATAACATTTTAATTAATCAATTTAACAAACTTAACTAGAAACAAAACCGGTTGCCGATATAATTAGCTAAAGTATAGATAAAGGAAATACAATAGACGTAGATATATTTAGTAACCGATTCCGCTTAACTATTCTTCAAGAGTCATAAAAAACCCTGTAAGAAATCGACACGTGTTTCACCTCTCAACGAGGCATCCTCAGGATGACGATTGACCAGTCGCAAACCTGAACAAAAGCACGCCTGAATTAATTAACTATAGGTAAAGGAATTCAAATTATCTGGTCGGTAAATAAGAGTTATAGGTAAGCATAACAATTCTATAGGAATTCTACAAAATTAATCTCAAAAACCGACTTCCAAAAAAAAAAACACTAAAAAGTGATAAATAACTTTAATTTCCATTATGTAAGCCAATAAAAAAAATGGTCACGATTCGATTAATGGTTTCGGAGAAATGCGTGGACAAACATATATTATACAAACATTGTATATATTTGTTTGTGCTTTTGTAAGCCCTAATAGATTATCGTAAATATTATGTGAATATATTGCAGTTCCAATAATATTACAGACATACGTGTCGAATTGATAACCTCCTTTTTTTAAGAAGTCGGTTAATAAAATCTTTAACTCTAAAAGAATTTCGGTAAAGTCTTTTTTTTTTACTCTTACTCTAAGACAATAACTCAAATCGTGATAAAAATATTAGCCTTTGGTAGCAGGGCCGACTGCACTGAGTGGGCTAAACAAACATTTAAATTTTATCGTCACTCGTGAAATCTCTTTTACTTGGACAATTTATATTTCCTTATAAGAATAATCATTACCTTTAGCCTTTCCCTAACTATGTTGGGGTTGGCGTCCAGTCTAACCGGATGCAGCTGAATACCAGTATTTTACATGAAGCGACTAGCTATCTGACCTCCACAACCCATTTACTGAGTAACAGAATAACCCTTGGTAATATATAAAATACAAAGCCACATTGTCACAAACAACGTAATAACGTATTAAATACGCTGCTCGTTATGGGAGGACCGGATGACGGAAAGTGCCGAGCGGCTCCCGAAGTTAGCCGAAACAAAATCAATATAAATACACGTTTGTAACTTGTAGACTTTGTGTCTGTTGGTTACGTAGGGATGTGATAGTGAACATGGTTGGGTGACAGATTTGGTTGGGCAACCAGCAAAAAAAAACTCGCTATCCAACTAGATGTGTGAAAATAAAAAATATGTCGAAAAAAAAAAGTACTTAAGTAGTGTTTTTGCTATTATAATTGCAGTTTCGATCACCCTCATTGAACAAATTAGACAGGCCACAAGGTTTTCTTTCGAAGCTGGGGAATTCGTGTTTAGGTTGACGTTTCATATCTGACTACTATCAGAACAAAGGCCGAAACAAACTCAGGACTCTGTGCACATAGGTCACAGTCTCTTTTTAAGGTAATTTGCTGAATAGGCATTTATGTTCTGGAACTAAGCCGTCCTACCATCGCAGATCTCACCTATCGCATCCAAAGAGAGAAAGTGAGGTGATATAAAAAAAAATCGGCAAGTGCGAGTGCGCAAAAGGGCTTCGAGAATCATTAAAACCTATTCTACATAATATTGTACTGTAAACAAAAGCAAACACATGCATAATATCGTTCACCCCTTAAGGGCCTACTCTATCTCAGCTCAAATTCACTTTTTATCTCGCTCGCACCACACTACTCGGAGCCTGTATGAGAGCGAGATGGAGTGGGGTGCTGGTGGCTCTCAAGCCTCGAATAGTTAAGGTAATTGGTTTTTACGGTGAAAATAATGGTAGTTTAATTTAAAACAAAAAAAACATGAAACCTGCTTTATACTTAGTTCAGTTATTATGCAAAGTTTCATGGTCTAATTTAAAGTATTTTTTAATACCAGCGGTTTATAGTTCGGTTTAGAGGTAACTTTGGATTGTTTTTCCATAGAGATTATGTAATCCTGTTTTCGCCAAACAGCATAGCATAAGCATAATCAGCCTATAATGTTCCCACTGCTGGGACACAGGCCTCCTCTCTGTGAGAGGGAGTGGGCCGTAATCCGCCACGCGGGCTCAGTGCGTGTTGTTATATAAACATAAGACCTAGCGTCAATCCTCAACTTTAACATATATTTATTTCAAAATGAATGCTGCACTAATTTCGGTATAACGGAGGATCATGAGGTAAGGTAGGGCATTAAAGGGTTTTAGTTATTAACGATCTCACAAGCTGACAGACTAAGTTGCTCTACAGACTAACTTTGAACTGCCTAAGTTAATATTTATATGGTCTTTGGCCTAATTTGGATTGATTTATGCTTGCAGTGAAGGGCATTATTATTATGCTATGTGTGTGAGATTAATTATTTAGCATTATTTATGTGTAACTAACTTCCGCACAGGGATTCGCCCGCGTGGTATGTCGATAAAAAAACTGGCCAAGTGCGAGTCGGACTTGCGCACGAAGGGTTTCGTACCATTATCTATAAAAACGGCAAAAAATAACGTTTGTTGTATGGGAGCCCCCTTAAATATTTATTTTATTCTCTTTTTTAGTATTTGTTGTTATAGCGGCAACAGAAATACATCATCTGTGAAAATTTCAACTGTCTAACTATCACGGTTCATGAGATACAGCCTGGTGACAGACAGACGGACGGACAGTGGAGTCTTAGTAATAGGGTTCTGTTTTTGACCCTTTGGGTACGAAAACCTAAAAAGTACCCTATGTCCTTCCCCAGGATGCCATCTATCTCCTTGCCAAATTTTGTTGAAATCTGTTCAGTCGTTTAGGCGTGAAAAGGTAACATACAGACAGACAGAGTTACTTTTGAATTTATAATATTAGTATGGATGGAGAAGTTTTATTCAATTATTCAGATTTGTTACAGTTGTAATGGCAATCATGTCATTTGCTTTAAATAGGTTTTTATCTGTAGTATCTTATTTATCGTATATAGATTCCTTTCTATCTTGTGAATGTGAGAACGTCGTAGGCTTAGTGAACTGTAGACTTTTATTTTTAATTTTAATTTAATTTTAATTTTTTTTTTTTTATCTGAAACTTTTTGAATGGCCTACACTGTCCTCCCATAACTATTAACACTGTAATTCGAAATTATTGTAAAAGCCAATTATCTTTTAAAAGAGTAACCATGGAGTTTCTTGCCGGCTCTTCTCCATAGGAAACGACCAATTGGAACCGTGCACCTAGCTTCTGACGTTTCATAAGTGCCCATGTAGGCTTATGTGAAATAAAATATTTTGATTTTGATTTTGATTTTGATTTTGATTTTTAAGTAAGAAGTGATTTTGTTAATAAAACACAGATGAAATAATGTTGTGAAAAAAAAAAATTACTTCAAATTTTTCTTACCCAACCTCTGAAGTTATTTGTTGGTTTGTTTCCAGTATTCTTATCATTAATTAACCTTAGGAACGTGAAAATGGCGTATAATGTTCCCACTGCTGGGACACAGGCCTCCTCTCTGTGGGTAGGGAGTGGGGCGTAATATACCACGCGGGCCCAGTGCGGGTTGGTAGATGTCACAAGCATATTGGAAACTATAAAAAACCGGCCAAGTGCATGTCGAACCACGCACAATGAAGGGTTCCGTAGTTGGAATGAATTTATCCAACAAACTTAACATTGTATGTAGTTGAAAAACTTGCCCATACAGAATGTATGGGAGAACATGTTTTTGCAACTGCAAATTTAAGTTAGTCGACCGTTGGTCGTTACTCGGTAACTTGTCGAGCCCAGGTAGCGTTGATAGTTTTCCTTTTAATTTCGTTATATATACAACTGCCGTGATTTTTTTCACATATCGAAAACCAACCATTTCGCTGGCAGGGGGGGGACACTTGACTCTAACAAAAATTTGCAAGCGTAATATTTCGCAAACGGATCCCTGAATCCAAAAATGGTTTTCACAAACTGACAATATTTTTAAACGACCTTCCCAACGATATCCCACACCATGGGATTGACGAGAAAAAAAAAACAAGAGAGAGAAAGAGGAGGTTATTCACAAACACGCTGACTATTACAATGACTATCCGTTACATAAAAGCACATCACCGATTCTCCCGACAATCTGACCCGTTTTTTACTTTCAAAAAACATTTTAAATAAACAACGGACCCTTTTCATAGCAACACTACCGACAAATATGTCTCCATCATCTGCCTAGCCTTTTCCCAACTATGTTGGGGTCGGCTTCCAGTCTAACCGGATGCAGCTGAATACCAGTATTTTACATGGAGCGACTGCCTATCTGACCTCCACAACCCAGTAACGTGGTAATACGATACCCCTTGGCAAGACTGGTTGTCAGACTTTCGGGCTTCTGACGACCCGTAACGACTGTCAAAGATCCACAAATGACAGCCGACAAATATGTCTGTCAGTATGCTAATATACAGTAATAAATTATGTGGTGCGTCACACGGCTTGCCTGTTTAATCGATCCTGTGGTGAGTGCTATGTGGAGCTGTTTAGTCACACATAATCCTGTCTGTACATACATTCAACAAAAGAGTCGTAATAAACCGTTTTGACTAGTATAGTTCCATAATTAATTATATTGTCGTATTATACAGTGTGTCCGGACATGGACAAGCGATATTCTAAATACTTAAATATAATTTTAAAGTACAATTACACTCTAAGCTTGGGTCCAATACACTTCTCAGCTATTTGGCAGCCATTTTGTTTTTTTGATGAAATATTCACTATGCGAGTACAAAAAAAAAATCATATCTCTCAAAGTTTTATAGATACTGAGATAAAAATAGGCTTATTTGAAAGGAAATAATATTGTCTACCGTCTGCATTACATAAAAATGTATTCACAAATCCATAACTTTTGAAAAAAAAAGAGAAAGTCGAAAAAATTATGAAGAATTATGCAATTCAACCAATAATTATTGTTAATTACTACAAAAACACCCCCGATAACTTTTTTATTTTTTTACTTGGTCGACAGGTTTTGAGCTAAGCTATATATAATATAACATAAAATTCACAACTGTATGTCTAATACTTTAAAAGTTATTGGTGTTTGTACATAGTGAATGCCCAAGCTTTGTGCGTTTTGCAAGGCAATTTTCGGAACACTAAACAGGAAATCATAAAAAAAAAAAAAAAATGTACTTTGAAATAGGTTATATTTAAGTATTTAGAATATCACTTGTCCATGTCCGGACACACTGTATAGTGCTGTCCTGTAAAGTTCACTGCAGCTTACCTCACTCAAGTGAGCGCACACAATTTGAAAGCGAACTCATTTGTTTTTAAAGTAAATCATCGCGGATTCACAACGAGACAGCGTTCGAATTTCAAAGTTTGTAATGAACTAAAAATATTACTTTTTTTTTTGTAGCCCTTTTTGTCCTGGGCAAAGGACATAGACAAATTATTACACTAGCTGCGCCCCGCGGTTTCACCCGCGTAAGTCTCGATCCCGTGGGAATATTGGGATAAAAAGTATCCTATGTGTTAATCCAGGTCATAAACTATCTGTTTGCCAAATTTCATCCAAATCCATTCAGCCGTTTTTGCGTGATTGAGTAACAAACATCCAAACACACAAACACATAAACACACAAACTTTCACATTTATAATATTAGTAGGATTGGTATAAACTACTTTAAAGTTAGTGGAATCATCCGTAATCCTAAACCTAACTAAAACTACATAACTAAATATTAAAAATAATAATCAAAGCATTTATTATATTTGAAAATAAATGCTTTGATTATTATTTTTAATATTTTATAAATGAGAAAGAGAGTTTGTTTGTTTGTTACGCTTTCACGCTAAAACGGCTGAACGGATTTGGATGAAATTTTGCACAGGGCTAGACCATGACCTGAAATAGAACATAGGATACTTTTTATCCCGATATTCCCACAGGATCGAGACTTACGCAGGTGAAACCGCGGGGCGCAGCTAGTATCCTATAATTTCACACTTTTAAAACCACAACTTTAAGGGATAAGAATCAGCAATACAACTTTCTAAGTTCATGTAAGTGCATTGAATGAGTATTTCATGAAAAAATCACATTTGGCACTTTCATGAACTTAGAGAGTTGTATTACTGATTCTTATGTTTACAATTCTGTAAACCGATATTTGTTACGGCCGCTAATAATATTTAGATCAACATACAACCTGACACTGACCTGCAAATTGCAAAAACTGCAAGAAAATTTGAATTTCGCGGGCTACCTTGGCGCATCCTCCTTAACAAAGAGTATCTTAACTATTTTCTTACGTAGCTATACGTAACATCGCCTCACCATATCCAGTGGGTATTGATTACTTAATCCTGCGTAAGCACTATCTTCAGCTCGGTTGACATTGAGACATTGATTAATCCTGGATAAAGCTTAGTACTACGGTAGTCTTTCTATACTAGTCTTTCGCATTGCAGCTTTTTACCCGACTACTGCGAAGCAAAAAGGAGGGTTATGATTTTGACCGGTATGTATGTATGTATTATCTTCTAAACTGCTCATCATAATTTGACAAATGAGGTAACGTTGAAAGCGTCTTGATCGTCTGGTTATATGGTAATGTAACGTCACATTTAACTGAATATGGCGTCCCCTAGAGGGCATAAAGATTTTTTTTTGTGTTGTCTTTTTTGGTACAAATTAGCACATTTCAAATATATATATTTATAACCCCAATTTTTTTTAAATAAAAATAAATGTTCAAAAACTAAAACATTACTAATCTGTCTGATTTATCCCTAACACGTGTGACTCCGTATTTTTAATTTGTTTGTCTGTGATGTCTTGTTAATACCTTTTTACTGGACTTTTTTGCCGTAGTTGGGTTTTAGTTTTTTTATGTTACGTCGTCTTCGTCCGTGTGAGATTATTTGTTTTAACAATAATTATTATCACTTATTAACAATCAGCAATACTGTACCTTCCCACTAATGACAAAAAAATCGGAATCGGATCAGTAGTTTCAAAGATTACCGCCTAAAAGTTTTTGGGCTTCTAATGATGCAAACTTTTTTTAAACTATTGAGCCTTTTTTACCTTCTGGCGTTAGCTCTCAGTTGGTCGAAGTAACTAAGCTGGTGTAACCCGACCAAACGGGTTAGGTTAGGTTGGAACCGTGAACAACTGCGCGCGAGCCGAGCGAGTGAAGCGAGCGGGTTGCAGTAGCGTTACTTGGCTATTTAATATTTTAGGCTCACCAAGCATAATCAGCCTACAACGTTCCCACTGCTGGGACACAGGCCTTCTCTCGGTGAGAGGGATTGGGCCGGAATCCACCACGCGGGCCCAGTGCGGGTTGGTAGATGTCGCATATCTTCGAATTTTTGGTTCTAGGACATGCCGGTTTCCTCACGATGTTTTCCTTCACCATTTGGAGATCAGTGGTGATGAAATAATTTACACAAAGTAAAGCGCCTATCTGGTTTCGAACCTACGACCTACAAATCGTAAGTCGCGCCCATTAGCACTGCTCTCACCAAAATAAGAATTATTCGAGGTTCACAAACAGAGGCGCATTCATTATAATTAGAGTCTAATAATATTTTTAGGATAGCAAAATGGGAATTATTTGAGGTTCGATTAAATATGGAATGTATTATTAAATAAATTTGAATTAATTTCAACATTAAATCTCATCAATGTATGTCACATTTAGCACACTTGCGACTGATTAACGGCTTTATTGAATTGTCCATTCACTAATTTATGACACTTTAGCTTAGTGATCTGCCTGCATCTGATTGTTTTATTGACTGATCTAGTTATTTATGGTTTAGTTAATCATAATGAATTACCAGCGTGTATTAAATTCAGTGACATTCATTCATTAATTCTCGGCCTAGCCTTTTCCCAACTATGTTTGAGGTGCCCTGTCTAACCAGGTCAAGCTGATCAGTATTTTACATGGAGCTTTAGAGGTATGAGGAACAGGGTGTAAAGTTGACTCATCCTCTATAGAAAAGGGAGGATCCTCAGATCTTACGGGTGTCGTGTCTGGCGGGCAACTGCCCAACGATTGATGTTGGAATCTTATATATATGTTGATCGCGCGGTAAACTCCAATTGCGCGATGCAGGATTTTGTGTGACGTCAGGTCTTTGATGCGTAGTCCGCATGAGGCGATGTAGATGCCGCCAGAGTGACTGCTTATCTGACCTCAGCAATCCAGTAACTGGGTAATATTATAACCCATGGTAAAACTGGTTGTCAGACTTTCAAGTTTCTGACAATCCGTAACGACTGGGATTTCTTAGGCCCTCTATGTCATTGGTACCAGTGGTGACCACCACGGTAGTTTTAGAGAGGTATGAATCGAACAACTGTAGTTGGCAGATGAATAGCCAAGTGGGTGGATGACCTTCAGAAGGTTTCAAGGACGACCAGTGCCCTGTTTATCAAAACTTACAAGCCTTATAGTACCAAATGTCATTATTTAGTCCACAAGTACATATATTTTTACACTTTTATTCGTGATTTTGTTTAACAAAAATTCTTTGTAAGTTACAACTTGTAGAAAATCATAGCAAATCCTGAGAGTGTCCGGCGACTCTCTATTCCGTCTTACAAGTTTACAAGTGTCGTGCTTAAGGTACGATTCCACCAAAATAGTGTGCAGCACATTTGCTTACAAACATTTTGTGCAAAACTCCAGCAGTGCAAATACTAAGCTGGTATCGCATTTGGCTTCCGTTTCCACTGGTAAGGCTGTGCGTAACTTTTGTAAGCGCACAGTTCAGCACACTTGTGCGCGAACATGTTCACTGAGCAGAGTTTTTGCCGAAGACAGTTCAGTAGTTAATATGGAAGGGCAGGAAAACGTAGTGTAGTAGTCAAAATAATCTTCCATTTTCTCATTACCTCAGTCGAGTCACAATTGAAACTTTGCGCCAACTCTTGAGTGGCGCGTCGTGTTTTTTGATTTTATTTTTATAATCACTGTGACTAGAATCCCATAGTACAGGATAAGTTTCAATAGCTTCAATAAATTTAATAATTTTATCATTTGTCCAATCCATATTTAACTTGGTTAATTAACAATGTACGCGCACAAATAAATGTTTTCACTCCGATAGCGGAAGCAAAACTGAGTTCGCGAACAATAGGTTTGTACGCGTCGACGTGAGTCCACTGCCTGCTGCATGTGTGCGCGCACAAAAGTATCCAGATGTGCGCGAACATTCCTAGAATGTTCGCTCACAATTTGTTATTGTTTGCTATAATGAGTCGACCAGAATAAACATTCGTGTCGCACAATGTGCATTGCAGTACCGCACAGTTCAGCACACTGGTGGAATCGCATCTTCAGAACCTCAAATAATGTTTAAATTCGATTTTCTTTTTTTAAATGTGGTCAAAAGATCTCTCTTTTCACCACATTTAAAAAAAGAAAATCGATCTCTCGATGACCTGATGCCCGTGTCCCAGCAGTGGGAACATTAAGGCTGATTATGAATATGGAGATGAGCTATGAACTTACCGAAAATTAACGTTCTAGGTAACTTGTGAACGTGTAGACTTAAAACTTTTGATAAACAGGGCCCTGGAAGAGACTCGAAGGGACCAGCACTCAGCAGTACATGGAACAAGGCTGCCAATGATAAAAAATCTGCCTAGCCTTTTCCCAACTATGTTGGGGTCGGCTTCCAGTCTAACCGGATGCAGCTGAATACCAGTATTTTACATGGAGCAACTGCCTATCTGACCTCCACAACTCAGTAACTGGGTAATAAGATACCCCTTGGTAAGACTGGTTGTCAGACTTTCGGGCTTCTGACGACCCGTAACGACTGTCAAAGATACACGAATGACAGCCGGGACCAACGGCTTAACGTACTTTCCGAGGCACGGAGGAGTCTCGGTATGTAAAGATGTTCACTCATCCACTGACCAACCCCGGCAAGCGTGGCTTAACCTGAAGGATCGACCCGGTG
Source organism: Lithophane leautieri (assembly GCA_949152455.1). Lineage (NCBI taxonomy): Eukaryota > Metazoa > Arthropoda > Insecta > Lepidoptera > Noctuidae > Lithophane > Lithophane leautieri. Next base: position 5,407,024 of record OX424486.1, read on the forward strand.
TGGCTGTTACTTAGCCACGACCTCCAAGGCTGTCAATGATAATGAAATGAAATTAATTTTATGCAAGAATTGTAGCAAATTGCAGAGGGTTGGTTTCTTAACAGAGGCCCTAGTGTGAGTTTCTTTAAACTATCTCGACTTTAGTGAAGGGCTAATCGGAGCGCCGAACGCGGTCGATGAGTAAAGTCACACTATAGTCTCAGTTTCTAAAACAATTCGCTAAAACTAGCATGCAAAATTACATTAATTAAATAGGTGAATGAAGCTAATAAATTGGAACATAAATCATAGTTATTATAATAAGAATGTCAATCATTTGTTAAATTGTAATCGTAAAATGTCAGAAACATCATAGTTATATTATAATAAGAATGTCAATCATTTGTTAAATTATAATCGTAAAATGTCAGAAACATCATAGTTATATTATAATAAGAATGTCAATCATTTGTTAAATTGTAATCGTAAAATGTCAGAAACATCATAGTTATTATAATAAGAATGTCAATCATTTGTTAAATTGTAATCGTAAAATGTCAGAAACATCATAGTTATTATAATAAGAATGTCAATCATTTGTTAAATTGTAATCGTAAAATGTCAGAAACATCATAGTTATCATAATAAGAATGTCAATCATTTGTTAAATTGTAATCGTAAAATGTCAGAAACATCATAGTTATTATAATAAGAATGTCAATCATTTGTTAAATTGTAATCGTAAAATGTCAGAAACATCATAGTTATTATAAAAAGAATGTCAATCATTTGTTAAATTATAATCGTAAAATGTCATAAATCATTATAATTATATTAGTAAAATATCAAAAATGATGATGAAGAATCCCACACTCCCCGGTCTTATCACGGAAGGTCAGGCGCCTTTTGAAGTTTTCCCCCGAAAATAAAAAGGTATACTTTAAAGTATAATTTCCTACTCCATTACCGGATCATTCCTATATGTTACGAATGGAAACGTATTTTGGTGTTTTCCGGCGTCAGATAAACATATTTCACGGCTCATACCAACTGATAGCCGAGGCAACAACTCATGACGTCATACGTCTGATCAATGATTTACAAATGTTTCTGTTATTTTGTGTTTATTTTCTCAGGATGTTGGTTTAATGATAGCTCCGAGAAGAAGAGCGTAGATATTTTAACCGACTTCTAAAAAGAAGGAGGTTATCAATTCAGTTTTTTATTTTTATATTTGTTCAAAATCAAAATCAAAATATTTTATTTCACATAAGCCTACATGGGCACTTATGAAACGTCAGATCGGTATGTTCGGGCATAACTCCGTCTTATACAGACAGATTTGCAAAATTGTTTTTTTGTTTGAAAGGGTATACTTCCGAGATTGTCCCATTGTCATCAGGTCAGGATCTGATGATGGGATCCTGGAGAAATCGAGGGAACTCTTCAAATATTATAGGCACACCTTTAGCGATTCGGGTATTTTTTATAGTAACTCGTGCAGTTGCTCGCTAAATGCACCATTTGGTTAAGTGGAACTGATGATGAAGACCACAGATGGCCACCGGAGCTACTCAATCAAGTATTTCACCGGTTGCGATTCGATTACTTTAATATGGTTCCCAAGCAAATTTATGCTCGGCACTATGTCTATGGTGAAGTGGAGCCGATGGTGAAGAAACAGAGAGGATTCCGCAACGATTAATGTCCCTGCATTTGGAAAAACAATATTTTGAAATAGGTGATAAGCAGTTGACATTAGGCTATTGTAACTTAGATACATTTCAAACAGACCCACAAAAAAGAATTACAAAAAAAAAACAACCGACTCCCAAAAAAACACTACAAAGTGAAAAATAACTTTAATTTCGGAAGTCGGTGGCAAAAAACGAAAATTCAAAACCAAATACACCGCCTTTTTTTTTACTTTGCAGTGTTTTTTTTTGGAAGTCGGTTGTTTTTTTTTGTTTGTAAAAAAGTTTTTATTTTATGTATAAATAAAAAAATTACCTAAATTATAATTATATAAAACATGCCAGTGACCTGTGTTGGCTGCGCGTTGTAGAGCACGTGGTGGTGCTGCGTGAATTACATAAAATATCTGAAATTGAACATAAGGGCTCGCGGTTTCAAACCATGCTACCATCAATCCTAACGCGAAAGTAAGTTTGTTTGTTTGTTATGCTTTCACGCTAATGCGGCTGAATGGATTTTAATGAAACTATTATAACTTGGACAGGTATAAAAAGTGTCACTTACCTCAAGATTTTTAATTCCATTTGCTCGTTTAGTAACTATCTACATGCATGATAAACACCCTCCTTTTGAGACTAGCTGCAGTCAGGTAAAAAGATGCAATGGGTGTTCAACGTTATTTTTACTGTCACTACTAACTGCTAACATTTCCATATTCTGACCCAGAAATCCTGATATATACCCGTATGATATAAAGGTAACATTTCATTAAAGCAATAAAAACGTCCGCGTCCATGAATGATTTGTATGCGCAACGTAGTCGCTGTTACGCAACAGTCGAAACAAACCTTTATTAAAAAATAAATAAATTGAATACAAAGGCTTTTAGTCCAATTAGGACAATGTTTTTGTTTTCCCAAATTGAGATATGTGTTAATTAAAAACGGAGTAGACAAAAATGTCTATTTTTATTTAAAAAGGCAATGTGGATTATTAGTGGAGCTCTAAGTAATAACAGCCGCACGGGTCGATCCATCAGGTTTAGCTACGCTTGCCGGGGTTGGTCCGTGGATGGGTGACCATTTTTACATACCGAGTATGTGCGAGATGTGCGAGGTGTGTGTGTGTAGTGTAAACATGCCATTTTCCACACGATGTTTTCCTTCACCGTTCTATGAGCAATTCTGGTGAAATAAATTGCACAAAGCGGAGTTCCTACTCGTACCTTTTTTTTTTTTTTTGACGGTGGGAAATCAGCAAATGACTTCTCCCGCTCTGGGCGGAGCGGGAGGGCGTGTCAGACTTTTAATGTCTAAAACCCACCCGTGTTCCTTCAGTTGCCTGTTGCCAAGGTCCCGGTATCCCTTTCGGACTTTCCCGCAAAGAATACAATGCCTGGAATTAGACTTTACCGTCCCAATGTCAAAACCATTGCCATTTAAAGCAACGACTAACTTATCCCAGATGACAGGCAAACTTAGTCAATATTTCATAACCAAAGCCAAACTCGTAACTGTTATTGTAAATTAGATGAAAATTATCTTTGAGAAACAGGTAATAACGATAAAAGGAAATAGTGACGTACGTTAATCCGATTCGGATATCCACTGGATTATCCGAATTCCCGAGAACCGAAATGGATTTATGCTTAGCTTTTCTGGATTAGGAGATTTTGTACCGTGTAAATGTATTAGGAGAAGTACCAAATGTATATAAAATACGTTCGTTATTTTACGATGTTAGAAAGGAGGTTCTTGACGTTGTCATTTTAGTTTGAGTTTGCGCATTGCGTCTTTTTGCGTACATGAATTTAGACGACTTTGTGGTCGTAAACTACGTCGGTACCTATTTAATAGAATATTAAATAACTGCGTCCAATATAAGTGACCAACATTTCCTTAGCAGTGCTCATGATCTGTTTAAGGAAATCTCCAAACGACTGGCTGATATGGGTATATATTATCCTGGCGCCAGCGATGCGTATGAATTTTTTTACGACATAATTTAATTTACTAATAGTGTAAGTTGAGGCCGTACCCTACCTCAGATTTTATCTCGCTCGCACCATACTACTCGCGGCCTGAGTGAGAGCGAGACGGAGTGGGGTGCTGGTGGCTCTCAAGCCTCAAATAGTATAGGTAATTGTTTTTACACTGAAAATAATGGTAATTTAAAAAACATAACACCTGCTTTATAGTTAGTTCAGTTATTATGCACAGTTTCATGATCTTTGAAGTATTAAAAAAATAAAAATGAAAATGAATAAGCGTTTATTCGCAGAAATCATTCCTTACCACCTAAATATTACCCCTGCCAAACTGCACAGCAATTTGTTGGCAGACGCAGCTCCTTTTTTAATAATTTTAGACATACTCAACACTTTTTCGGCTATAGGTACGCTAAACTATTAATGAATTCTCAAACAAACAAGTCTTCAGATATACTGAATATTAAAAAACTTGCTTGATTGAGAATTCATTCATTCACAGTGAGGCTTTGACGAATTCCATATAAGAGGTACTTATGTATTTTATTTTTAAAAGAGGTTTTTGTGATACTACCATTTATAATATCTACTGGAAGGTTATTAAAAATAGATGGGACTAAAACGGTTCTACATCTTCGACCATAATAGTTGTTACAAGTGGGCACTATATATCTGATCATTTTATTGTACCTTTGAGATCTTGTGCGTATAATATTGTTTTTAAATTTAACACAACAATACTGTTCTAAATCCACTGACAACACTACCCTATCATGAACCGGCAGAATTTTACATTCCAAAAATAAATCTTCGTAATCACTACTTTTACAACGGTTTTTTGTATTAAATACAAGCGGTTTATAGTTCGGTTTAGAGGTAACTTTGAAATTTTTGAACATATTCTGTCGAGAAAATTTTATGTAATCGTGTTTTCGCCAAACATCAATCCTCGACTTTAACATAATATTATATTTATTTCAAAATTAATGCTGCAGTATTTTCGACATAACGGAGGATCATGCTAAGCAATTTGAAGTAGGGAAGGGCCATAAGTTAGGATATTTGGTATAATTACACTTAGTTATTTTTAGCAGTAGTTGTATTTTAAAGTTCAGTAACATTTATTGATTGATTGCCTATAAATTCCAGTTTGTTTTAAAAGAAATATGACGCATGATTTCATAATTGTATCTTTAAATACAGGTAAAATATCACGCCTGTATTCCCCGAAGGGATAGACAGAGGTGTACCTATAGTATACCCACATTTTGCCTGTTATGTCCCATGTAACGGGGCGAACCTATTGCCACCAACTAGTCGCAAATTCTGACAACGGGCTGCTACTAAGAAATTACAGATAGAAACACCCAATAACACTTTGCCCAACCCGGGAATTGAACCCAGGACCTTATGCTCAGCTGTAGCGCTTGTGACCACTAGACCAACGAGGCAGTCCAAGTGTGGTGATTACTACAAGTGTGGTGATTACTACAAGTGTGGTGAGTAGGTACTACAAGTTTCGTGATTACTACAAGTGTGGTGATTACTACAAGTGTGGTGAGTAGGTACTACAAGTTTCGTGATTACTACAAGTGTGGTGATTACTACAAGTGTGGTGAGTAGGTACTACAAGTTTCGTGATTACTACAAGTGTGGTGATTACTACAAGTGTGGTGAGTAGGTACTACAAGTTTCGTGATTACTACAAGTGTGGTGATTACTACAAGTGTGGTGAGTAGGTACTACAAGTTTCGTGATTACTACAAGTGTGGTGATTACTACAAGTGTGGTGAGTAGGTACTACTAGTGTCGTGATTACTACAAGTGTGGTGATTACTACAAGTGTGGTGATTACTCCAAGTGTGGTGACCGCCACACCAACGGAGCAGTATATTTTGAAACCTCTTCCATAAATCACTATAGATAAGATTTGGCAAGATATTGCGAAGTACAAGCATGGGAATCTCCGTAATACGCTATCAACCCATTTTAGATTTCTCATTACACAAACGATACCACATTTCTCGGATCAGTATCCGACTTCAACGGATACGATTCCCATCACAGTCATTTCTTTAAATCTTAGCAAATCTCAACATCCTACTTTAGCGTCCATATCCGCATTTCAAAGTCTATATCCGCGGCTTTGAAAGCTTATATCCGCCAAAGCACATCACTATTGCTAACAATGCAAGATAATCGCGTTAACGAGTGTTGGTTCCTAAAGGGAGGGGAGGAGGGAGATAGCAGTAATTTTCTCATCTCCCTTTTAAAGTTCCTCTTTTGTTTTGAGAGATTGTTGTTGTTTACGTCATTTAGAAATTGTTCACGCGGATTTTGTGTGTCGGATATTTAAGTTGGTTTCGGATACAAATAGCTTTGTTTGCACTACTTATCGGGCTTTATGAAGCTATGTTGATTATCATTAAATATCACGGGATGTTTGAGTCTAAATTTGTGCCCAGTTAATGTCAATAGGCTTGTGTTACATGGAACAAAATGAAACAAAAGTGAAGAAGTCATTCATTAGTGAACCGATCCAAAGTTGTTGGATTTCGGCACTCGAAAACTTTTACTCACCACTCATCTGCCTAGCCTTTTCCCAACATCTTGGGGTCAGCTTCCAGTCTAACCGGATGCAACGGAATACCAGTATGTTACATAGAGCGACTGCCTATCTGACCTCCACAACCCAGTACTGGGCAATACGATACCCCTTGGTAAGACTGGTTGTCAGATTTTCGGGCTTCTGAGAACCCGTAACTCCTGTCAAAGATCCACGAATGACAGCCAGGACCAACGGCTTAACGTGTTTTCCGAGGCACGGAAGACTCTATAATATCAAGGAGTTAATATTCTTTTGCTTCTGTTCCAATTTTGATTTAATATTTTTCTCAAAAATCTAAAGTAAGTTTCGACTTTTGTTGCTAACCGTATGTTCTAGTAATTATTTCTCTCTCTCTCTCTGTCAAGAGACATTTTAGCTTTGTCTCTGTTGTGGAAATGCATCATGCCCTCTCCCTCTCACAGAGAGGCCTGTGTCCCAGTAGTGGCAACGTTATTATGGCTATGCTTATACATTCACAAAGTACCGCCTAAAATCTTATTCGGGTCTAACTCATATGTAACCCAGTCATAGTGTTGTTTATTTTTCTTTGAACGACACAACAACCTTTTTCATAAAAACTTCTCTCAGAAGCCATCAGCACATTTAATAACTTCTAAACGTTTTAATATCTCCGAGAATTGCCTCTTGAGAATCATAATTAAGCTAACGACTCGACCGGAAGTGACGCCATCTTGCGGCGCGCCGCGTAAACACTCATTTCCGGCCCCAACTGACAATAGACTTCATTCTTTGGAGTTTTTTTTATTATTTTTAGACTTGAAACTTATATTTAATGGGCTGAAAGTTCATTTATGATTTAATTAGGTTTTAGGATTCATTAGAGGTAGGTGAAGTTTTCATTGTTTTAAATTACTTTACTTCTGCTGAATACTAGGACTTCAACATACATACATAAACTCATGCCTTTTTCTCATGGGGGTAGGCAGAAACTACAGAACGCCGCCTGCTACGATCCTTACATACTCCTTTTGCCTCGTTTACGTTCATACATCTGAGGCCCTAGACAAAGTGACATTCTATCAGCGATAACGATGATGGAAAAGGCAAAAATGTATAGGACTGACATAAGCTATCGAAAAGCTTATGTCAATCCTGTTGAAAGTCGTTGTAGAAATACGAAACGCTTTGGAAGCGATTGTCACTTGTCTAGGACCTCTGGTCATACACGCTCGTCCGTAGCAAGTACTACGCACCTGACCTTTTTGAAAACTTGTCCTTCGGTCTACAAGTGGTCGATCAGTTAGAAAAATTAAACTTGCCCATTCCAAAACTGAAAGACAGGCACACTCAAACCAAAATTTTATTTTACAAATCTCGATTACATTAATCATGTTGCATTACATGAACCATGAACCATGAGAACCATGTCGAAAGACGTGCGCGTCTGCTGAGTAAAACTGAGTAAAGCACTAACACTCATGCTCACTTAACGTGATGCTATCCTTACATATTATAAAACAAAGTCTGTCTTTCTGTCTGTTCGCGATAAACTCAAAAACTACTGCACTGATTTTCATGCTGTTCTCATCAATGGATAGAGTGGTTATCGAGGAAGGTTTTAGTATATAATTTGTCAAGACATCGACGCGGTTGAAGCCACGGGCATCAGCCAGTGTGTTATTATTTAAGAACCCAATGAATCTGCCTAGCCTTTTCCCAGCTATGTTGGGTCGACTTCCAGTCTAACTGTATGCAGCCGAATACTAGTATTTTACATGGAGCGACTGCCTATCCTTTTCTGAATTATTATTTAAGTAACCGATGAAAATAAAACCACAAACCTTATCCACCTAATATAAAATCCACGTCGATACTGACCACGTAAACCGTACATTTATACCTGTGTAGCATAGATTACTGCGCACTACAGATGCGTCAAATGGGCGGTTACCACAGCGGTGGCCTATGAATCTGTAATTACTCTGTGTTCCATTTGGATTGGCGGAGTAGAGGCTCGCTTTAGCCTGAGTTTCAGCCTGCGTTCCAGCCTGTGTTTTAGACGTTTAGATGATTGTCTTTGATGCGTTTAAAACAGAAGTAGCTTTTAAGGGGAGTGTTGTCGTTGTGGTATTTTATTGTGTTCAGTGATGACCAGTGATCGGAAATATGTGCGCTAATATACCTAAAATGCAAAGAACGGAGACAAAAAAGTGGAGACTTCTTTACGACTAAAATATTTTTTCGGGACTAATGACGGGGTTTCGGGACGTCACATGTACATTTATTATTAATGTTATTAATGGAGTAACCTAATTGAATTCATTATCCTTTTTAAAGCTGTTATGTAAATTACATTAGGTTCCGCGCTTACTTACATCGTTCAAACGAAGATAAGGATATTACCTTTATTTTTTTTAAGCAATAAATTTGTGCATGCTCTTTTTTGAGACAGATACCGGAAATGAATTCGATAGTTCAATCTGCTTAGCCTTTTCAACTATGTTTGGGTCGGCTTCCAGTCTAACCGGATGCAGCTGAATACCCGTATTTTACATGGAGCGACTGCCTATCTGACCTCCACAACCCAGTAACTGGGCAATACGATACCCCTGAGTAAGACTGGTTGTCAGATTTTCAGTCTTCTGACGACCCGTAACGACTGTCAAAGATCCAAAATGACAGCCGGGACCAACGGCTTAACGTTCTTTCCGAGGCACGGAGGAGTCTCGATGTATAAAGATGGTCACCCATCCACGGACCAACCCCGGCAAACGTAGCTTAACCTGAAGGATCGACCCGTGCGGCTGTTATTACTTAGACACGAGCTCCTCTGACATGAATTCGATAGTTGTTTAACTTTATTAATTTTGGTTGACCTTAGGTAATGTTCCGAAACCCGGGTCATTAAGTCCGGAAAAAATATTTTGTCGTAAGGCGCCTCCATTTTTTATATTTTAGCTCACCTATTTCCGATCACTGGTAATGACACTTGAGGAGGCTTTTTCTGTGTTTTAACTGTGATAAACAAACCGAAACTAATCAGCTATCTAATTGCTTAACTCATTTTCGTAACCGATTAAGACTAATTTGTTTCATTTTGACAGTTCAACAACATTCATTGCGTTATTTACCTTGTTGTATAGATTTCGTTTTCGAACTTATGAAGCAATGGATTAGACAGTTGGTTCTAACCCATTTCAATTCTGATTGATCATGTATCAATTAGGGTGCTGCTCCAGAGATTAAAAAAATAGTCAAGAGGTGTTGTGAGACACTCGGTTAAAATGAATTTCGTTTCGCTTTTTCACATTTAGCGATTGAGAGCTGGTCCGAAAAAAGTGTAGCATTTTAGACGTGCGTTTGCGGAGTATTCGAGTGGTACAAAGAACTTCGTTCCAAAAACCAGCCAGTCGTAGGAACCATTGTATCGCCATGCTATTTAAATAGTTAATTGATTCAGACGTAACTTTGCGGAAATCCATTATAAAATACAATAGACGTCACATTATAAAATACAATGATTCCAGCGCTCGGTGTGGCAACACGTCGTGTTCTGGATTGCGATTGGTCAATCGTCATCCTGAGGATGCCTCGTTGAGAGGTAAAACATGTGTCGATTTCTTACAGGGTTTTTTATGGCTCTTGGAGAATAGTTAAGTGGGATAGGTTTCCAAATATATCTACGTCTATTGTATTTTATGCTATTTAAATATAATAATAACATTTAACCGTTTTGCTAGCTTTGTGACAAGCTTTCTGATTATTGCAATGAAAATATCACATTAAATTGAGTATATAAGCTAAAGACGAATCCATTGGAAATAGGGCCTAAGGCCCTTTGAACAAATTATCTGGGCCTATAGTACGCCGGTTGGTCCTAAGGCACCACCTCCTTGGTCTTGGACTAATTAGTACTAATTGGGACTAATTAGTTCAGGATTGGGCGACATCACATCATGCACATGAGAGCAGTGCAGTGGTGGCTCAGTGCTAACGGCTCCGAATTTCGAGTTTTAGTTCGGGGGTTCGAACCCAGACAAGCACTTTGTTGTAAATAATTTCATCACCACTGCTCTCAAAACGTTGAAGGAAAACATTGTGAGGAAACCGGCATGTCCTAGGAACCAAAAATTCGAAGACATGTGACATCTACCAACCCGCACTGGGTCAGCGTGGTAAATTACAGCCCACTCTTTTTCCAAGAGAGACCTGTGTCCCAGCAGTGGGTACATTATAGGCTGATTGATTTGATACTTACCACACATAATCCTAACTTTAATATTGATTAGTTGGCCCCTCACATGCCTTCCAAAGGTCCAGAACCCCAGAGTCTCGAGATATTATACAGGGTTACTGGTAACTCGACGTATTCCTTGCAGGACGTCATAGTAGGGTTAAAATGCAACAAATTAAGCCACCAAATGTTCTACCGAAATTCAGTAGTTTTTGAATTAGTTAAGAGTTTTAGAGCTAAAAATTACAAAAAATTAAATGTTTTGTTAGTGATATTTGCCAAAGTTTTAGGCATTATTGAACTTTTAATTATTAACAAAGGTGTGCTATGGCGTCAACTATGATAATAACTTAAATTTCAGTACAGTCGCGCCGCAAATCATTTTTAAATTGGTTTCAAATGGTTTAATCTGGGATTTTCATTAAAAAACTAAAACTCTTAACTAATTCAAAAACTACTGAATTTCGGTAGAACATTTGGTGGCTTAATTTGTTGCATTTTAACCCTACTATGACGTCCTGCAAGGAATACGTCGAGTTACCAGTAACCCTGTATATTACAGACATTAAAAAATATACATTTATTTAGTAATTTAGTCATAATATTATAAATGCTAAAGTGAGATTGTTTGCGTATTTGTTTGTTAAGCTTTCACGCTAAAACCGGTGACTTTTTATCCCGATATTCTCACGTAATCGAGACTTACGCGGGTGAAACCGCGGGACGCAGCTAGTAATATGTGCAATTCAAAGTTAATCATAATTTCTTCAATTTTTACTAGAAAATAAACATCTTATACCACATTTAAGTACAGTGATGAACTCATCTCAACATACAAAGTGCCGGCGCTAAGTAAGAGCTAAAAATAACAGCCTTTGTTCTTAAAATATGTGTCTACTCTCCGACCCACAGAATTTTCAAGAACACACTTCAGTTGTTAGATCTGCCAAAACCACCCTTATTGTTTTACTCATAAGGTTGGCGAGAGATGTGAAAGTAAAGTTGTATTTTGAAACCATGTTTCATCTCTGTATGGTTCCATAAATTGTTAGTAAATGCCGAAAATAGAAGAATTTTGCTCATAAACAACAGCTATTTAGCACATTCGAGGAAAATTCTTGGTTTCATTTTCAGACATTTTCCCGGAAACCGAAACAATTTTTGATTTGAGTCAAAGAAGGTAAAGTCAATTGAAGTAACGCTTTCACGATTTCTGGGAACTTGAAACTCCGATCTTTCTAATTGAATTTATATCTACATCCTTACATATTATGAAACAAAGTCCTCCGCCGCATCTATCTGTCGTCTTGTACGCGATAAACTCAAAAACTGCTACACCGATTTTCAGGCTGTTTTTACCAATGGATAGAGTGCTTCTCGAGTAAGGTTTTAGTATATAATAACCGACATCCACGCGGGCGAAGCCACGGGCATCAGCTAGTAATATGTAATATTTATGGCAGTTGCTTATTCAAATTTCGAACTGCTTCGTTGATCTAATGGTCACAAGCGCTACTGCTGAGCATGAGGTCCTGGGTTCGATTCCCGGGTCGGGCAAAGTGTTATTGGGTTTTTCCATCCGCAATTTCTCAGTAGCTGCCCGGAGTCAGGATTTCTGCCCAGTTGATGGCAATAGGCTCGCCCCCTATTACATGGGACTTAAACATAACAGTCCACCTCTGCCTAACCCTGCGAAGATTGTAGGCGTGATGTTATTCAGATTTGGATGCTATTGAAAAGGGATTGAAAACGTAATGAGGGTGTGGCGGTACCTACATCGCCACATTCGAACTACGCATCAAAGACCTGACGTCACACAAAAATCCTGACGTCACAAAAATCCTGCATCGCGCAATTAGAGTTTACCGTGCAGTGAACATATATACAAAAATCCAATATTAATCATTGGGCAGTTGCCCGCCAGACACAACACCCGTCTGGTCGGAGGATCCTCCTTTTTCTATGGTGGATGAGTGAACTTTACTCCCTGTTCCTCATACCCCTAAAAGGCGATTTTTTAAAGGAGTATTAAAAATCATGACCCTTCCTTTTGGCTTTGCCGTAGTTGGGTAAAAAGACTTAGGGATAGGTTCAGTTGTGCGATTCTGAGGTTTATATCCAGCAGTGGACTGCTGATAGGCTCATGACGAGGTTGGCTCCCGGTTTAGCTACCTATGATATTGTGGCGCCATCTACATTGCGCCATGCGAACTACGCATCACACTGACGTTACGTAAAATCCTGCATCGCGCAAGCGAAGTTTACCGCGCGACTAGCATAAAATACAACACCCGTCTGGTCAGACGTTTTCTATAGAGGATGAGTGAACTTTACACCCTGTTCCTCATACGTCTGTAATATTTTTCTGCTTGAGCCATTAAAAGTAGGTATAGATGGAGATATTTTTTTAACCGACTTCAAAAAACGAAGAGGTTATACATAGAATCGACAAGTTTTACGCAAAATACGCACTTTGATGTAGAGTTGCGGACATTAGCCAGCACTAACTGAGGGCCAATTCTCTTAAATAAAAAACGTTAACATTCAATTCGCAATCTGTCAAACTTGTCAAAAAAATGTTGGTAAATTGATAGTTTTTTGACAGATTACGATGTCAAACTTGTCAAAAATGTTGGTGAATTGATGGTTATTTGACAGATTACGATGTCAAACTTGTCAAAAATGTTGGTGAATTGATGGTTATTTGACAGATTACGAATGAGATGCGAATGTGAACGTTCTTAAAAATAAGGGAATTTCCCCTCAGATCATTTCCGTACAATAAAACTATACTACTTTACGAGACCTCGTTCTTGAATGAAAACCCATATTATTACGAGTAAATATTGGGTGAAGAAATAATTTACCTTGTACCTATATTTTTCAGTTTCTAAAAGGTCATATCCACCCCCGAAGAAATAATAATGCATCCCAATAATCCTATATGGACCATCAAGACACTGAAAACAAACTGAAATTGGTTGACCTTGACCTCAAAATCCAAAATCACGAACTCCAAAAACATTCAAACCAACCAAGCTTCGCCATTTTCCTCACAAAAGTAATATCTCCTATTAACTCAGCAGGAATTCTCGCAATATCTGTAGACAGCATTAATTCTGTTCACGAAGTCAATTTGGTGTGAAACACAACCTTTTCTGACAAACCTGTGTGCGTGAGCTACGTATTGGGAGAGAGACACATTGTAAGTACGCGAAAAAAGTTGTAAGATCTATTGGTAGATTTCTAAAGGTAAAAAAATCTTTTCTCAAACATGCTTGGAAATTCGAGCATTGTTTTGACAACCTTCTTCGAGATAAATCAAAATTGCTGTACTGGTAAAAAACAAGTGACGATGCGGCCAGCAAAGTTACTATGAAAATCCATATCTGGCGTGTTTAGCGGCCAAATAAATTACTATGAAAACTCATATCTGTCGTGCTATTTAAAATTGGAACAAACTTTTTACTTCAACACACGGCAACCAAGGAGGTAACTTATCAAAGATTTTGAATTGGTTTGCAAATAGAACAAAGAAGAAACAAATTAACATATTGGCGCATGAAAAATGATAGTTATTCGTCATTGATTCTGGAATTTCTATTTTATTTACTCAGTTTGAATTTCCGCGCGTTGTTTGAGAAAAGTACTATACAAGCCTTGGCCGCAATCAGGAATTGATGGACTCACGCATGAGTGCCTCGGCTTCGCCTCGGCCCTCATTTTCACGATCATCCATCAATTCCCTTATTGCTGGCCGCGACAGTAATGTACTATTGATAAGTTACCTCTTTGGTTGCCATGTGTTGAAGTAAAAAGTTCGTTCCATTTTTAAATAACACGACAGATGTGAGTTTTCATAGTAATTTATTTGGCTGCTAAACACGCCAGATATAGATTTTCATTGTAATATTGCTGGCCGCATCGTCACTTGTTTTTGACCAGTACAGCAATTTTGCGGCTACATAATAACAGCAGCACGGGTCGATCCCTCAGGTTAAGCTACGCTTGTCGGGGTTGGTCCGTGGATGGGTGACCATCTTTACATACCGAGATTCCTCCGTGCCTCGGAAAGCACGTTAAGCCGTTGGTCCCAGCTGCCAATCGTGGATCTTTGACAGTCGTTACGGGTCGTCAGAAGCCCGAAAGTCTGACAACCAGTTTACCAAGGGGTATCGTATTACCACGTTCCTGGGTTGTGGAGGTCAGATAGGCAGTCGCTCCATGTAAAATACTGGTATTCAGCTGCATCCGGTTAGACTAGAAGTTGACCCCAACACAGTTGGGAAAAAGCTAGGCAGATTGGCAGATTGGAAAGAAGAATCTAGTGCTTTTCTGTAAAGTTCGGTTAGATAGAACCTTACTCTTGTGAGCGCACAAGATTTGAAAGCGAACTCATTTGTTTTCTTTTTTGTTTGTCATTTTTCTTTTGTTTTTCGCGGATTCACAACGAGACATCGTTCGACTTTCGATGTTATGTTTAGAGAATTAATGCTACAGAGATTTAATTAATGTTGATGAGATAATTATGATAGACTTCTTTATCGTATCGGTGGTCAAACATGTTTGGCCCGAAACTGGACTTGCAGTAAGCAAGGAGATGCAGTAGCTTACTTAATTATCCGGCGACAAAAATGTTGTAGGTATATTTTGAGATAAACAGGGTTATTGGTAAAGCACCAACAACCTCTTAAGGGGTCATTGTACTCATAATTATGAACAACTTTTATAATGGGACCAAACGAAAAACCGCGAAAAAAAAATCAGCTGTTCCCTACATGAATGTTCGCATAACTCGTCAAAATATAGGGAACACCTGTTTTTTTTTCGCGATTTCGTGTTTGTCCCGATAGTAAAAGTTGTCCATAATGATGAGTACAATGACCCATTAAGAGGTTGTTGGTGTTTTACCAATAACCCTGTATAATGTGTATCTTTTCATACAGGAAATATCTTAAGGGGTCATTGTACTCATCATTATGAACAATTTCACTATGGGATCAAACCTGAGGGCCTAGACAAGTGACGATTGCTTCGAAATCGTTTCGTATTTCTACAACGACTTTCAACAGGATTGACATGAGCTTTTCGATAGCTTATGTCAGTCCTATACATTGTTGCCTTTTTCATCATCGCTGATAGAATGTCACTTTGTCTGGGCCCTCTTAAATCGCGAAAGAAAAACAGCTGTTCCCTACATTTTGACGAGATATGCGAATAGAACAGCTGATTTTTTTCGCAATTTAATTCCATCTAATAATAAGATACATCATAGATTCGTATAAAGCTTTTTTCTATCCATTTAAAGGGTAACGCTGTGAAAAATGCTCTTAAAATTTTTGAAATTTGTCCCTAAAATGACAACGCTTTATGCATTGTAGCAGTTATTTCAGGTTTTCAGCAATGAAAATTTAACCGCACGTGATTGTAACCACAATTAACCGACGGGCTGCGAATACATAATGTATTTAAAACCTAAACTCCCTCAGCTCCACAAAACGTGGTAAAATTTAAAAAAACCCTTTTTTAAATTACCTTTTAACTTCTACGCATTCATTAATTAAGTATTCACGCAAAACAGGAAACTTTTACAAAAATAAAAAAGTGTAAACAAAAATAAACAATTGTAAACAATCATGGTGGACAACTTTTTTACAAAATGCCGTGAAGTGGGCTTAATCGGAAATCGTCGCTTGTTACCGGAAGCCGACAATCATCCCCCCTGTACCCCACCACTGGCCACCCTGTTTCCGGTTCAGATAACTCGCCTCTTTGTGCTCATATTTTCTGCGTTGATACAAATATTATGTGTTGGGAATTTTTAATAGTGACGCAAAAAAACGCGAGTAAAATTTTTGCTATTCTGTAATGCTCATTTTACTCATTCAAAAGCGAACTCACTTGTTTTTAAAGTAAATCATCGCGGATTCACATATTTTGAAGTTATCTTTAGAAAAAATCACGACTTCTCTGTCTTTTTACATTGTGGAAGTCAGTACTGAGAAATATAATGAATCAGTTGCAGCCTAGAATCTGGTTTTGTGTCCTACTAAAGGCTCAGGACTCATCTCTTTTTACATGGGAGTTACACTTATTACATAATATAACGCGAATTTTTGTAAGGGGTACGATATACGTACCGTTGCCTACCCCTTTGAGAAACTCTAAGGCGTTGTTTACGGAAACGCGGGGCGTCGAGCGGGGCGTCGAGCGTGGCGTTGGGCGGCGCGGCCCGCACTGAATTCAAACATATGGCGTTGTGTGAGTGCGTTTACAGAGAAGCGTTTTTATACGCGTTCGCTTGAAATGGAGCGTTTTTTGCGGCGGGGCCCGCGGATGTCACAGCCGCGTCCTATGCGGCGGTTAACGCGGCGGCGCACGCAGCAGTGCCCGCGGCGGAACCTTCTGCCAGTCTTATTTGGAAATCGCACAACGCAGACGTAGTCACCATCGCAATGAAGTACGATAAGATCGACTTTTTTTTAGAAGAAAATTCTATGTTAAAAATTGAAAACCTCCTCTTTTTAGAAGTCGGTTAAGACAGACTTGAGTTCCCCGCGTGCGCCGCAGCGTTACCCGCTCCGTTGCCCGCCGCGTGCTTCGCTACACGCTTAACGTTTCGCGGCGGACGCAGCGGCGGGCACCGCCACTCTTCCCGCCTCGCATCTCTATGAACAACATCGTATATTGCCATATGTTTGTGTTTACGCGTGCGATGATAAGTACCGCTTCACGCGCCGCCGCTCCGTAAACAGAAAAAATGTCCGACGCGCCGCCAAACGCCACGCTGCACGCGCTGCGCAACGCCCCGCGTTTCCGTAAATGAGACCTTAGAGTAAAGTTTCATAATTATCATGTTGGTTTATTGCTCTCTTTTACAATTTTTTACAAAAAAAAAAAAAATGAACAATTATACTTTTTTTATTTTGTAAAAAATGTTTCCGCCTTATTTCCACATTCAGGTAGACACAATATTTCATCGCTAAATCGAGAATGTGTACTTTACCTTAATTGTTTTGCTCGTTAGTGCCATTTATTTACTTTCACATTATGTAGGAAAACGACACAGGACGACTGTTTATTTTTCAGATAATGGCGCTACTATTTGCGCCAATAAATGAATAGGTGCTGTTATTTAATTATCAGTATTTAGATAATTAAGAATCCCAACTAATAAATGCAAAAATGAGTTTGTTTGTGTGTTACTCTTTCGCGCTACAACGGTTTAACGGATTTGGATGAAATTTGGCACATGGGTAAACTATGGTCCAGAGGAGGACATAGACTATTTTTCATCCTAGATCGCAGACAAAGTCGCGGGCAACGCCTAGTGATAGTATAACCGTGAAAAGTGTCAATGTGCCTATATTTTCTTTAGACGTGACTGAATGATGAAAGTCATCATTTAATATAATTTATATATATGTATATACAAATTTTTTTTTTTTCTCTAAGGAGCTCGTGGCTAAGTAATAACAGTCGCACCGAGTCGATCCATCAGGTTAAGCTACGCTTGCCGGGGTTGGTCGGTGGATGGGTGACCATCTATACATACCGAGACTTCTCCGTGCCTCGGAAAGCACGTTAAGCCGTTGGTCTCGGCTGTCATTCGTGGATCTTTGACAGCCGTTACGGGTCGTCAGAAACCCGAAAGTCTGACAACCAGTCTTACCAAGGGGTATCGTATTACCCACTTACTGGGTTGTGGAGGTCAGATAGGCTGTCGCTCCATGTAAAATAATGGTATTCAGCTGCATCCGGTTAGACTGGAAGCCGACCCCAACATAGTTGGGAAAAGGCTAGGCAGATAGATAAAGACACATTTTTTTTTAAATTTAATTATATTTTTTTTATTTTATAATTATAATAAATAAATAATGCTGTGCCCTGACAGGGTCTACAACGGCTCTTAGCTCTAAGTTAACATCTTGTTTTACCTCGTGGAACGCAAATAAATAAATATGAATATGAATATTTTGATATTCACTGTCGAAATGGAAGGCCTTTCGTGAAAGTGGCGCCAACTGATGACGTTTTTCACGAAAACCCTCATTTGTCGTTTTATACTTAGAACCATTTAATACAACTGTCAAAGACACAAAAATGACAGTTTTAATTTGGTCGGGTAATTTGAATTTCTAGTGAATTTACTAAAGAAACAAGTTTTTATTTCTTTACTTATCAGGTTTTGAAATTGTGACCTAGGAAGTCGACCTTTTTTAATAGAAAAATAGCTACCATTTTAACATAGTTCTTTCTCATTTCTCGCTACGACTTTCTACTTATTTTTACGCGCCACTGAAGCAAGCCTTTTATTTTAAAAAGCGGAGTAAAAGAATGGAATGTTCCTAACAATTTCTCATGTACTCTTTGAGCGTATTTTACACTTTTTTCTTCAAACTAATACTTTTTACATTATTTTAACAAATAAAGATAATAATTATTATTATTCTCCAGTGTGTTTTCTTTTAGTTTCTTTTTGGGACGGTACATTGAAAGCAGTACCTAACTTTTGTAAATTATCCGTATTAGAACACATTATTTTTTTACACTGTGTTAAAATATTTTTATTATCAGAATGTTTTAAAATATTTTTAGTATTACAATGTTTAAAAATATTTTTAGTATCACAATGTCTTAAAATATTTTTATTATTACAATGTTTTGAAACATTTTTATAATTAATTACGGTGTATATTTTTCGTACTACTTTTGGGATCCACTAAAACCTAACAGTATTTTTATTTAGTTTAAAATACCAGAAAATACATAATATCACGCCTGTATTCCAGAAGAGTTAGGCAGAGTTCCTTAATTACACCCACATTTCGCCAGTTATGTTTAAGTCCCAAATAATAGGGGGCGAGTCTATTGCCATCAACCAGGCACAGGACTCCGGGCTACTACTGTCAAATTCCTTATGGAAAAACACAATATCACTTTTTTTTAAATTTCAAAATAAAATGTTTTCGTGTTTTTATATTTTGGGACAAATAGATCCAAAGGCTAGTGTGTAAAAAGATTTGCAACTATTGTTAGTACTTAAATAAAACTGCAAAGGACAACACTTATCATTGAATACAGCCAATTCTATACACAATTGCCCCTGTGCTGAGACACCCCGCCCAGTCAACATAACCAATAGGGAGATACGTCCCTAAAAGATCACCAGACGAACGAAATGCCTCAACACAGGTGCACGTATATCTTCAGCCTTTGCCTGACCTGGGAATCGAACCCAGGATCCCAAGTTCAGCAGTCCGGAGACCAGCAGGACAGTCGAGTTATTAGTGCTGACTAGTTTCACGAATAGATGTCCTTTTATGAGGACATTATAGTCATTGTAACCAGCTGTAGTCAGATATACCATTTTATTAATCCTAAAACAGTTATTATGGTACTTTTGCCATTCATAACGCTCGCCATTTGCTAGCTTTATGGTCTCTGACACTAAAAGCTGACCTCAATGATACCATAACAAAACATCGTGTTTTTATATTTATTATTTAATAAATGGAAGTATAAAAAGTGTAATTATGAACGAAATTAATGTTTTATTCTGGTAATAGAAAATAAGGGATCGAGTGAGGAGCTCGTGGCTAAGTAATAACAGCCGCACGGGTCGATCATTCAGGTTAAGCTCCGCTTGCCGGGGTTGGTCCGTGGATAGGTGACCATCTTTACAGACCAAGACTCCTCCGTGCCTCGGAAAGCACGTTAAGCCGTTGGTCCCGGCTATCATTCGTGGATCTTTGACAGTCGTTACGGGTCGTCAGAAGCCCGAAAGTCTGACAACCAGTCTTACCAAGGGGTATCGTATTACCCAGATACTGGGTTGTGGAGGTCAGATAGGCAGTCGCTCCATGTAAAATACTGGTATTCAGCTGCATCCGGTTAGACTGGAAGCTGACCCCAGTGCAGTTGGGAAAAGACTAGGCAGATTGATTGAGACAATTAGGATCGTAAATGCGTTATAAACTACTTTATGAATGGCTTCTGACTAATTTGCTCTGAGGCCCTAGACAAGTGACAATCGCTTCGAAAGCGTTTCGTATTTCTACAACGTTTTTCAACAGGATTGACATAAGGTTTTCGATAGCTTATGTCAGTCCTATACATTTTTGCCTTTTCTATCATCGTTATCGCTGATAGAACGTCACTTTGTCTAGGACCTCTATTCCTATTTCTTACCGATTGGTAATTTGGGCTCGTACATGCAGTAGTAACTAATATAATATATACATATAAATACTATACAAGTATAGCCTCCTACATCGAATTTTTTATGTGTTTGATTTTGACATTAATTTAGTGTCTTATTGTGGAATTATTTCATACTAATAATGTTTTATTTTTATTGTTTCAGGTAAGTTTGAAAACCATCTTTTCACTGTTGTAAGTTGAATCATCAAAGTACGGGAAACAAAATTTAAAAAAATAGTTGCAAAATATCAAACAAAAAGGAAAAAAAAAATAAACTGAAATCATTTTTTATTACACGACTGCCTAATAAAAGGAGTATTATGTTTTTGTACTAACTAGGCACAAGAAGATACACAAAAGTGAAGGAGATGCCAAAGTTCCTACTAAACACACACACCCCCACACACAAACACACACCCCCACACACAAACACACACCCCCACACACAAACACACACCCCAACTTACACACACCCACCATCATTCACTCAAATCACCTTGTTTTTTGTTTATGTACTCGTAATGTATAGTTTACACTTCTTGTTTTTGAAAGAGCGGAGTCTCCTAATACAGGCGTCTTTTGCTTAAAAGGAGGCTCCAATCTCAAATTTGTTGTACGTTTAAGGTTATCAAATAAACATTTTTTTTTTTTTCCTATAAACTTCAGCTTTTTCTGAGGTGTTACCTAAACGTGTTTTAAAGTTTTACTTCTCTCTCAAAGTCAAAATCAAATAATCTATTTCAAGTAGACACATTAAAGGCACTTTTGAACGTCAAAAACAAAGAAATAGAACTGATTTTAGTTGCCTCTTCCAAAAGGTAGTTTTCGTATGGAGAAGAATGGGCAAGAAAATTCAACGTTACTCTTTAAAAAAATGTTTTACAATATTTTGTATACATCAATTATACATAAATAATTACATGTGTGAAGATGATGCACCTAGAATACGATTACTGTACCACAATAGTATCTCTATTTTGACAGCCCTTTTCTGTCATCTAGGCATCAGACACTAGCCCCTTTATTCATAAACGTTGCTTAAAGTTAAGTAATGATTAGCGACTGTTTAACCATACATTTGTGACGTTTGAACGTCACTTAACTTTAATCATCGTTTATGAATAAACCCCTGGTTGTCTGGCACAGCTCCAGTGGAAAACCAGCGACAGGCACTAGTTGTCTTGCGTTTTTACTGAACTGGGCCTATCTGGCGCAGCCGGGTGACACACTTGCCTGCTAATTAAAAAAAACACACTTTTTAATTATTTTTTTTCTTGTAATATAATTGTTGTGTTGTGTGCCTTTTAGTTCGTGCTAAATAAATGTATTTTCTTTCATCTCTTTCTTGATTTATGTGCCAGAAAAGGATAGAGCAATTTTTTGAGAATGGGCCTATCTAATCCGACAATTTATAATAATTATCAGTGTGTTTCATGAAAGAATCTTCAACAAGAGAATTTAAGCATTCTGCCTTAAATGAAGCTTCGATTATCCGGATTGAATTTACATGTGATTTAAATAGATACGAGGAAAAGATATCCGTTTATTTTTCTATAAAATGTGCTTTTTATATAGATTTGTAAAATTATTAAAAGTGTGCGTAGAACTGAGGAACGCGAGGAAAATAGGTCCACTTTGTGCAGTTGCACCTGTTTGATGCCATTGTCTCGGACCAAATAAAAAAAAACCTAGCTTTAAAGGAGAAAATCTGCTGATTTACCATCCAATGGCCTCAGACCAAATAAAAAACCAAGACAGAGCGCTGCGAACAATACAGTGAAGTATGCTAAAACCACACCTCCGCTCTGTGCATACACGCTCACACGCACACATTTACAACCATTTACAATCAAACAACACATCACTAAGTGCACACGTTTACGAAACCGGCCTCACGTCACTGTTGACAGCGATTTTTATTTGGTCTAAGGCCATTGGATTTAAACCAGCAGACGGTCTCCTATAAAGCTAAGTTTTTTATTTGGTCTGGGACAATGGCATAAAAAATTACCTACAGTTTTAAACCATAACATACTCGTACTAATATTATAAATTCGAAAGTAGCTCTGTCTGTCTGTCTGTATGTTACCTTTTCACGCCTAAACCACTGAACGGATTCCGATACAATTTGGCATGGATATAGATGGCATCCCGAGGAAGGACATAGGCTACTTTTAATCGACATACCACGCGGGCGAAGCCGCGGGTGGTGGCCTCAATGTTTGGTAACTCAAATATTTTTAGTATTAATTTATTTATAGGTGGCATAGTCGTAGTAGTAATGGTAGTAATATTCCCAGATTCTGTGTTGTTTAAGGGAGCAGATCTAAAGTTCTGCTGCTAACCTATTCGACAGTCACCTTTCAAGATAACAAACTGTAGATAGTTCAATCTCAACCTAGTCATACCAAAATATTAAAACATCATCATCTGCCTAGCCTTTTCCCAACCATGTTGGAGTCGGCTTCCAGTCCAACCGGATGCACCTGAATATCAGTATTTTACATGGAGCGACTGCCTATCTAACCTCCACAACCCAGTAACTGGGTAATACGATACCCCTTGGTAAGACCGGTTCTCAGACTTCGGGCTTCTGACGACGCGTAACGACTGTCAAAGATTCACAAAAAATAACAGCCGGGACCAATGCTTTAACGTGCTTTCCGAGGCATGGACGAGTCTCGATTTGTAAAGATGGTCACCCATCCACGGACCTACCCCGGCAACCGTAGCTTAACCTGATGAATCGGCCCATGCGGCTGTTATTACTTAGCCAGGAGCTCCTCTCCTCTACCAAAATATTAAAACATAATTTTAATTAAATCCTTAACAAAAACAAACTCATACGCTCCATTGTTGGAACTTCAGAAGTTCTGAACTTTTCGATTTCAGACCTTTTTCAAAGCGTTTCATATAAAAGGACCCTGTAACTCACAAGTACTTGAAATAAATGAGAAATTAATTGTGTAGGTGATTATTAAAAGTGGGCTTTTCAACAATACAGGTTGGGTAAAAACCGAAATACTCGTAAGGACTGGACGTTTGGACAATGAGAACATGTTTTTATGTTCGGGACCAGCATACCCGCTTTTCGCGTTGTTGTATAACTTTTTAATTCGTCGAGATTTTTAAGAACGCGGCGACGCACGGTGGGCTGGAAATCGGCTTTCATAGGGATTTCAATTTGCAAGTGCTTGATTTTTTGCCGGATATCGCTTCTATTAGTCATTACTATGTACAAAAATGACACCCGAGTTAATTCTGCCCAAAAACGAAGGAAATATAATTTTTTTACGAAAAATTTGTATGAAACTAGTATGAAAAATCGAATTATCTCCTAAACGGCATGTTTAACCGTAATATCCTTGGAGGTGGTCATAGTGCTAATTATTTATGATTTTTTGGTTGCCGATTTGACGAAAAATGTAATGCCATTTTTTTTTTTAAATCGTCAAAATATTTTTATGCTCTAAGCCTTAAACGGAATAGAATACTCTTTATTATGAACACGGAATCACATGCTTATCTTATACGATAATTATCTTACACGGAATATAAATAAATATACTTAAATCATTAATTTCTAGGGAGCAGCAGTATCAGAGGCCCTAGACAAGTGACAATCGCTTCGAAAGCGTTTCGTATTTCTACAACGACTTTCAACAGAATTGACATAAGCTTTTCGATAGCTTATGCCAGTCCTATACATTTTTGCCTTTTCCATCATCGTTATCGCTGATAGAATGTCACTTTGTCTAGTGCCTCAGTTGACATTTCACATTTCGCCAGTTATGTTTGTGTCCCATGTAATAGGGGGCGAGCCTGTTGCCACACAACTTTAGATTCCGGGCTGCTACTTACTGAGAAATTCCAGATGAAAAACCCAATAACACTTTACCCGACCCGGGAATCGAACCCAGGACCACATGCTCAGCAGTAGCGCTCCCAAATTTTTAAGATAAAAAACATCAAAAAATCTGCCTAGCCTTTTCCCAACTATGTTGGGGTCGGCTTCCAGTCTAACCGGATGCAGCTGATTACCAGTATTTTATATGGAGCGACTGCCTATCTGACCTTCACAACCCAGTAACTAGGTAATACGTTACCCCTTGGTAAGACTGGTTGTCAGACTTTCGGGCTTCTGACGACCCTTAACGACTGTCAAAGATCCACGAATGACAGCCGGGACCAACGGCTTAACGTGCTTTTCGAGGCACGGAGGAGTCTCAGTATGTAAAGATGGTCACCCATCCACCGGCCAAACCGACCGTTTTTTGATAGAAACCAACATGAAACATATTAATCAACATAAAAGCGTACCTTCCACAATGTCCTTAATCACTTTTGTTTACCCGATTATTCTCCATCTCCATGCCACCAAGCCATCCCTAATGGCACTTATAGTGACAAATACTGCAAGATCAGTCGGCCTCGTTAGAGGTGGCCTCACGAGTGTCGGTCCCTCAATTTGTCCTTGTACCACTAAACTATCTATTGTCTTTGGTAACGATGTGTTTACTCAAATATCTGGCTGATATCACCTTTGAAGATAAACAGGGAAGTGTAGTAGTTATTGTGATGCGGAGAAATGAAGAGAGTTTTGTGTATGAATCTCGATGACGTTATGGGTAGGGGACCGAAGAAACGACGATGGATGGGTGTGAAAGATGATATGGCTAGAAAGAGGGTGACTACTGAGATGTCGGCTAATAGAGAAGTATGGAAGAAATGGGCATGTTGCGCCGACCACAAATAAATTGGAATTATGGATAGGTTTTTTTTTTTGTTTTTTTAACTACCTACTTGAAACTTTTTGAAAGGCCTACACTGTCCTCCCATAACTATTAACACTGTAATTCGGAAATATTGTAAAAAGCCAATTATCTTTTAAAAGAGTAACCATGGAGTTTCTTGCCGGCTCTTCTCCATAGGAAACGACCAATTGGAACCGTGCACCTAGCTTCGTAGGTTTATGTGAAATAAAATATTTTGATTTTTGACTTTTTTTGATTTTGATGTTCTTGCAGGCCACAAACCTTCACCTATTTTTGATACTCATAACATAACATCACGCTTGTTTTCCCCAAAGGGTGAGGCAGAGGTCTACCTATAGTATACCCATAATGCGCCAGTTATGTTCAAGTCCCATGTAATAGGGGGCGAGCGTATTGCCATCAACTGGGCACGAATCCAGACATCGGACTCCTGATGGAAAAACCCAATAACACTTTTCCCGACCAGGGAATCGAACCCAGAGCCTCATGCTCAATAGTAGCGCTTGTGAACACTAGAACTACGAGGCAGAGAAATACTCACCACTACATCATCATCTGCCTAGCCTTTTCCCAACTATTTTGGGGTCGGCTTCCAGTCTAACCGGATGCAGCTGAATACCAGTACTTTACATGGAGTGACTGCTTGTCTGACCTCCACAAACCAATAACTGATTAATACGATACCCCATGGCAAGACTGGTTGTCAGACTTTCGGGCTTTTGACGACCCGTAACGACTGTCAAAGATCCACAAATGACAGCCGGGACCAATGGCTTAACGTGCTTTCTGAGGCACGGAGGAGTCTCGATATGTAAAGATGGTCACCCATCCACGGACTAACCCCGGAAGCGTAGCTTAACCTCATGGATCAACCCATACACACATAATCAGCCTATAATATTCCCACTGCTGGGACACAGGCCTCCTCTCAGTGAGAAGGAGTGGGCCGTAATCCACCACGCGGACCCAGTGCGGGTTGGTAGATGTCACACGTCTTCGAATTTTTGCTTCTAGAACATGCCGGTTTCCTCACGATGTTTTTCGTCACCGTTTCTGGGAGCAGTGGTGATGAAATAATTTACACACAGTAAAGCGCCAGACGGGGTTCGAACTTACGACGTACAATTCGTAAGTGGCGGCCGTTACCACTGGGCCACCACTGCTCCATCAACCCGTTCGGCTATTATTACTTAGCCACGAGCTCCTCCAAATTAGTGTCATCCCAGACAATATAAACATTACTCACTAAGTACATATGTAAGTTACCACAAATAGCCACTCACAGGCTTGCTAACATGAACAAACTAGCAACTCTACACGTCTTTACGTATTAGGCAAGCTGTTTAATAAAACTGTCTTACTTTACCGGCTTAGTAAAGTAAAAGGCGGTAAAGTTTTGGTAAACTCTTTAGAAGTTAACATTGCGCTTGTATTCCGTAAAAGTGAAAGAGATGTACTGTGACTAACTTAAAGTTTTGTTTAATATGAATGGCGAGGTATCTATCCATAGAGATATAAGCAAGATTGCACCGTCCACGCATCGATCTAATCGCTAAACAGGTTTTTGCTGAGACGGTTCTTGTTGTTTTGTAATTATTTTTTCTTCTTGCCTATGTATTTACACTTTTTAAGCGACTTCTTCAAAAAGGAGGTTCTATGTTCGACTGCACGTTTTTTTTTTTTTTTGTGTGTGTTCATCGTTTTTTTAGCCAATTGTGAACCGATTTAAAAATTTCTTTTTTTTTTTTTCTAAAGGGTATACTCTCGAGGTGGTCCCATATAAATTTTATTAACTTTGCTTTCGTAGTTTTTGAGTTAGCTTCAATAATTACATATTCTTCCTATTTAGTCTATGTCGACGATATCTTATTTGACTCCATCACTGTTATTTATATAGCAGGTAGTGGTATTCGAATTTGTGTTGGGTAGGTACCACAACTAAAAAGTAAAAATAAAAAGTTTTTACAAAAAAAAAAAAAAAAACCGACAAAAAAACACTAAAAAAGTGAAAAATAACGTTAATTTCGGAAGTCGGTCGCAAAAAACGAAAATCAAAAAGCAAAGACACCGACTATGATGCGTAGTTCGCATGTGGCGGTGTAGATGCCGCCACTCTCTCTAAGTTGTGCAGGTCAGATGGGAAGTCGTGTCATGTAAAATACTGGTACTCAGCTGCTTCCGGTTAGACTGGAAGGCAACCCTAAATTAGTATGGAAAATGATGAATTAAAAGCACTTACATACTGGAGCGATTCGTCGCGCGACGCGAATTTTAACAAAACAATTTCTCACACGAACAATGCGGCGGCGTCGCGTCGCGACACGAATCGCCCCAGTATGTAAGAGCCTTAAAGTAACTTTTAAAGCAGAGATGTACTATGAGCTAAAGTTAATAAAATTAATCTCTAAAGTTTAAAGTCGACTGTAACTTGAAAAATAATCAAAAATTATCTTTCCAAGAAAACTGGTAGGTAAGTAATTGAATTATTTATCAAAAGAAGTTGCAAACTCAATTAATATATTAAAACTTAATAACAAGATGTCAAAGTTTTGAAAGTTCTTTAATGAAAATTATGTAGGTACCTAGATATTTTCTATTTATTTATTTATTTAATACTTTAAGCACATAAATGTACAGAGGCGGACTTAATGCCATAGGCATTTTCTATCAGTCAACCTTTGGATGATACAGAGACAAACAGTGGTAGGTGCAATAGCGAAAATTGTGGAATAAATGTAATTTAAATACGTTTTCCTATTAAAAAAAAACAAATATATATATAAATGTAAACCTCATCATCTACCTAGCCTTTTCTTAACTATGTTGGGGTCGGCTAAATCTAAACGTCTAAATGTAAACCTAAATACCAAAAAAAAAAAAAAAAAAATATTAGTTTAATTTATTCCTACAATTTAGTTTTTTCTGCTCCTACTGCCTCATTGGTTTAGTTGTCGAAAGCGCTACTGCTGGGCATGAGGCCTTGGGTTCGATTCCCGGGTCGGACAAAATGTTATTGGGATTTTTCATTAGGAATTTTTCAGTAGCAGCCCGGAGTTTGGATTTGTGCCCGGTTGATGGCAATAGGCTCGCCACCTATTACATGGGACTTAAAGATATCTGGTGAAATGTGGGTTTACTATAGGTACACCTCTGCCTATCCCTTCGGAGATTACAGGCGTGATGTTATGTTAACTTTTTCTGTCTCTAAAATGGGGGGCTCGTGGCTCAGTAATAACAGCTTGCGGCGGTTGTTCCGTGGATGAGTGACCATCTTTACTAACCGAAACCACTCCATGCCTCGGAAAGCACGTTGCTCCCAGCTGTCATTTGAGAATCTTTGGCAGTCGTTATAGTTATAAAAAAAAAACGTATACGGTCATTGGACTATGATTTAATTAAGTAAAACAAAAATAAAATTTTTGTAGCCGCCATCTTATACCTTAATCCCACGATCTGCGATTTTGCGGACGGACACCGACGAGCCTGGAGGACAGACCGTGGGAAAGTGTGCTTGTGGGGTATCGCAGACATCGGACGCCTCGGTGCGCGGTGCATGGTCGTCTGCCGTGCGTGTCCGTCTGCAATATTGCCGATCGTGGGATTCCGTCATTAGATTTATATTTTAATGTCACTATTGGCTTTAGCACCCTTGAAAACCTTGGAAACGATACGCATGATGAAAAATTTGAACATTTTGGCAGCCGCCATCTTTGATTTACATTTTGAGTATTCAAATACCTACTCAAATCAAAGCTGTAAGTGGCACTCCAAACTGGCCTCCACAGGGACGCTTTCTGATCCATTTGTTTACATTTTCATTAAATACTTTTTTAACAGGCATTAGAAAAACACATAACCCTTATTTTTTAGTTTCGCCGCAATCGTGTTAGTATTTCTCCAGACGAACCCAAGTGTTACGCCATTGGCTAGTCTCATGAGAAACAAAGACATCACCTCCAGTACCTCAGTGGTGCACGACAGCACGTGACCACTACGTGCTCCCATCTTCCCAAGGGAAGTGGACGTGACAGTTCACAACAGGTGGGCTATCTGCAACTTTGTTACGATAGACGTAATATAATGTTGTACTTAAGAAGAAAGTTACGCAAAAACAAATGAATACAAGTATCAATGTGGATTTCTCAAAATATTTATAATACAGTCATTTGGTGTTCAAAAGGGGGGGTTACCTGGAGAGCTTTCCGGGAGTGGATTAGGCATAAATACTGGGGATACCACATAAAAAAACACGCCATTATTCTGCCTCATGGTGGTGTAAAAATGAGTTATTTGGCCAAACCGCGTGTAGTAAGTAGTCTACCATTAATTTTACGAAACAGGTAGGTAAGTCGTAGTACTCGTAATTATCAGGCAATTTTCTTTAGTTCAATTTATTTCGTAACTGTTTTCATCGTAAAATGATTCGGAAAGGAGATATTGTCAAAAATGTGTTTTTGGGCGCCATTTTTCCAATATGGCGGAGCGAACGCAATAGATACGAGTTGGCAAACTTTAAATTTAAAAAAAGCAAGTCGATAAATAAAATCACCAATTTCCAGAATTCCCGAAAAACATTCCAGGTAAAACTACCAAATGACTCGACTAATAATTTGTACCTACTTTCTATCTTGACTACTACTGACAAAGCATGACAGAAAGCATGAGGACCATATCTTGCTGTACTGTAAAGTTCACTACTCACCTCACTCAAGTGAGCGCACACAATTCGAAAGCGAACTCATTTGTTTTTAAAGTAAATCATCGCGGATTCACAACGAGAAAGCGTTCGAATTTTGAAGTGATGTTTAGATAATGACTACGCCAATGAGTGAGCGTATAAAACAAGTATTGTTATCACTATGATACCAATACTTGTTTTTTCTCTGAATGAGAATTTTTTCGAACCCAGTCGAGCGCTTTACTTTGTGTAAATAATTTTATCACCACTGCTCTCAAAACGGTGTTGGAAAACATCGTGAGGAAACTGTCATGTCCTAGAACCAAAAATTGGAAGGCATGTGACATCTACCAACCCGCACTGGGTCCTGCGTGGTAGATAGTTATAACTCACTCCCTCTCGATAAAAGGAAGCCTGTGTCCCAGCAGTGGGAACATTATAAGGTGATAATTAGTGATCATGTTGTTGTTGTTGGGAATTTTCTCATACAATAGAGCTTTTGTTCTCATAATTACAATACCTTTTCCCTGCGTGGCGACATAACAATCTGATAGAGGAAAACAAACCATCCCAAACTGAGGGCACATCGAATAATTTTATTAATGGAATGATCAAATAAAACAATAGATTTTCCTCAAACCACTCTGTTGTCAATTTTATTAGGAAAAGCTTTTCGACTGAAATAATAAAATAAATAAGTAACTGTTTCATGCCGTCGTTTCAG
The DNA here is from genome assembly GCA_949152455.1 of Lithophane leautieri. Taxonomy (NCBI): domain Eukaryota; kingdom Metazoa; phylum Arthropoda; class Insecta; order Lepidoptera; family Noctuidae; genus Lithophane; species Lithophane leautieri. Next base: position 5,437,868 of record OX424486.1, read on the forward strand.
TGGAAAATATTAAATCATTTTATTGAATACTTTGACGCCTAAGTGTCCTTTTGTTTTTATATTTATCGGTATAGTTACTTCTACTTCGTCCTTTTAGTTTTTTAATAATAAAAAATAAATTATATTTTATTGAATGAAAGGAATACAGTTATGGTTTTAGTATTCATATTTGAGAAACAAAAAATGTTTTTTATAAATTCAGAAATATAATTAATGTACGTTATTTGAAAATTATAATAATTATTCTATATTATAGAGCAAAAGCCTCTTCTTAAACAGAAAAGGAACTGTCACTGATTACACGTTTGCTTAGTGTTTGAGATTTTGCAATAATGTATCAACGTAAGTAATAGGTGCGAACCTACAAAAAAAACAAGTCATTTTGCACATGGTAACATTTTAAAACTATTTTTATTCTCTTTATTGCATGCAAGCAAGATAGTTTAATCAGATATTATAGACATGCAAAACTAGCAACAAAAAAAAAATTTTTTTTTGCTTTGATAAAGTCTATATTACTGCAATAAGTCGCAATCAAAACTGGCTGTTAGCAATAAGACTGGTCAATTGCAACGTAAATATCTGTGCAAAAAAATCCTTTGACAACGATCTCCAGCGTTCAATAAAGAGAATATTCCCATTCTATTTTCTCTCAGACGATATCAATTCCATCTTGCACTAGCAAGTCTTAAATCTATAGCTACTTCAAAAGCATCAAAACTGGAAGACTAGCCACAGAATAGATTGATACAGAAGGTCAGCTTCATACAACGGGTCAAAACACATGCACACATAGACACGCTTTACATGCAGTGAGTGCGAGTGCACTCTTGTCTTGGTTAAACGGTACGAGTTGCTCTCTTCTAATCTGACAGTAGATAGATACTGCCTCTTTATTATAATCTTCTGACAGTAGCTCGGCTCGTATCCATGGGTCACGCGATGGTAGTAGCTGCCATGACAATTAGTGACTGCAACTGAGAAACTAAGGACTACTGCATTTTGACATGATACGAGAAGGCGAGTGGCGAGTAAAAACCAAAAATGTTGTAGTAATTCCGATGCGAGCTACCTGACCGCCTCGCTTGACAGTACCACGCATGATGCAGTCACAATTATACATACTGTGAGTATGTACTCACACTATGACCGTACAGTGCAGGTGCACTACAGTAACTGCCTAGGCCAGCTCACAGGTTAGCTGACACTGGAGTTCCGTACGTACGCGTCTATGTTTGCGTTCCCCTTTTCGCTCGCTGTTATTAGCTGACCTTCTGCACCACTATCTATTCCGTGGTATAGCGAACACGAAGTACAGTCATACACAAAGTCAAAGTAGGTCAACTGTGGTACACTCATTATGCAAGGCGATGCCGCTGTTTTTAATTTTCTAGACTAAGATATTTTTATGCTTGCTTCGATTTTTTAGTTAGTTGTTGTTTTTGTTTATAAGTGATTAAAGGATGTGTTTTTCTGCGTTATAGGATGTTTTGTAAAAGAAAGTAACTATTTGTCTATAAAAATATTGGAGGGTTGACTAAACAGGGGTTTATTAATACATTCTAGTTGTCTATACTTCATTTGAAATAAAATTAGACATTGACAACCGATTTTGACTTCTATTGCGTTGGTAGCATGACAAATGGCAGCTGCAGTAGACAGTTGGTATTGTGTAACCTTTTTTATTTTTAATGCCATCCTTATGCCTACGGTATAGAAGTCAAAATCGGTTGAACGGACTGTAAAAAGGTATGTTTAAATATCTAATCTTATTTCAAATGGAGTGTAGTCAATAATTCTGAAATAAAGAGAGTATAACTTCACCCCTGTAGTTCTCGAAGTGGCAGAGGTTTGAATTCACTTTGTCAGAGTTATTCTTAAGGCCCGTATTCCATGGGGCGAGGCTTTTGCCATCAACAGGGAAAACACCAAGTTTCTGGGCTGATACTGAGACCAGACCCAATAATACTTATATGTACACACGGCTACACATTAAACTATACATTTCCAGTATAAGCTGACCTCGCATTGTACGGAAATCCTATACAATGCGAGATCAGCATAAACTGGAAATGTATAGCTTGATGTGTAGCCGTGTGTACCTACATAATTATAAATTCACGTTTTGAACTTTATAATTACTTATGACAGTCCCCCAAAACGACTTTTTTCACTTCCTGGGTTTTGTCGACGGAAAAATAGACAAATTGACGGATTGTCATTGTTTATCTGTCAATTTGTCGTTTCTACGGTAGTCATGCTACGCGTGCTAATGTTAAAATTAATAATAATTACCTGATGCCCCGCGATTTCGCCCGCGTGGATGTCGGTTATTATATACCAAATCCTTACTCGAGAACCACTCTATCCATTGTTCAAAACAGCATAAAAATCGGTGCTGGAGTTTTTGAGTTTATCGCGTACAAACGCGGCGGAGGACTTTGTTTTATAATATGTAAGGATATACTCCTAACTGTACTGTAACTAACATTATAAACGCGAAAGTGTTTGATACGCTTTTACGCTAAAATAGCTAAACGGATTTGGGCACCATAACCTAGATTAGGCCATAGGACACATTTTATCCCAGTAGTAAGTTACCGTGGGATAATTTCCGACCTCCACGACAGGGAAGCCGTTTGCAAAGGCTGGTAATGTTAATAAACCCAATTAAAATAGTTCACAAACAAATCTTAACAAAGCTGCGACAATATCTGTAGTTAACAAGTTAACTGACTAGTTAGTACGCAGCACTGAATAATAATGTGAAACTTGTCGTGAAGCGGACATGTTTGAACTTATCATAAACTTAGTTAGGGAATGTCTGTGTTGGCGCTTAAACCTTGAATAGTTTGCGAAAGTTAAACCTTTTAGTTATAAAGATTAATTATTTGAACTTTAGGAATTTTGGCAGTGCAGAGCACTGGTTATCTAGTGGCAACGTCCGCGACTTAATAGTTTTAGGTCGTAGGTTCTAACCCAAGCAAACGCTATACTTTTGTGTAAATTATTTCATCACCACTGCTCTCAAAACGGTGAAGGAAAACATCGTGAGGAAACCGGCATTTCATAGAACCAAAAATTCGAGCCCAAACTAGGCTCGCGTGGTGGATTACGGCCCACTCCCTCTCACCGACAGGAGGCCTGTGTTCTAGTAGTGGGACCATTTTAGGCTGATTATGCGACGTTTGAATTCCTCTGCCTTCTGGCGCCGGCTCCATAGGACTTATGGGTGCCCAATACCAACCAAGGGTTGGTCCGTAGGTGGGTGACCATCTTTACATATCGTGACTCCTCCGTGTCTTAGAAAGTACGTTAAGCCGTTGGTCCCGGCTGTCATTCGTGGATCTTTGATAGCCGTTACGGGTCGTCAGTAGCCCGAAAATCTTACAACCAGTCTTACCAAGGGATATCGTATGAACCAGTCACTGGTTTGTAGGTCAGATAGGAGCGACTGCTCCATGTGAAATACTGGTATTCAGCTGCATCCGGATAGACTGGAAGCCGATCCCAGTTTGGTTGGGAAAAGGGTAGGCAGATGGACCTCTCGAATGATAATAGCTTTCGAAAAAAGGGCCGAGAATATTTTTGTTGCTTTTTTAAATTCAAATTAATTTATTGTTTGTCACAGGTGACATATCAGTTCTTATGATTATTACAAATGATCGCTGTAATATATGTATTAGGTGTACAATATTTTAATGTTGATTCCATATTTATTTAACCATAACATTGAATGGCCTCGTCACCATGACTATAATAGTATATCTATTCGCATTCGAAGAAAACCTTATACAATACGCATGTCCATTTAATTAAGCAGAAGAAACCCTTCACAGAATAGAAAATTGCTTTTCTTTTAAAGCCTCACAAAACGTTCTGATTAAGTATCTGAGGAATGAAAGAATCTACTCAGTCATTTATTATGCTTCTCAAATTCTCTGAGTACTATAATACTGACAGTCTGACATTTAGTTGGCTTCAGAGGGCATTTTCCATAACCATCAAGCCCCGCAAACGGGTTAGCGACTAGATTTTTTAATGCAAATAAAAAACCAAGACAGAGTGCTGTGAACAATACAGTGAAGCATGCCAAAATTACACCACTACACCTCTGCTCTGTGTATACACGCTACGTGCACACATGTACAATCAAACTACACCTTACTAAATGCACACATGTTTACGAAACCGGTCTCGCCGCGCACATGCCTAAGGCGTGGTACAGCGGTACCGGTCAAACTATCCCGCTGTAAGACAGTGAATACTGCTTGGTACCAGAAATGGGTTCTTATGGTGATAGTGCCATGCGAAACGATGCTCTTTCACAAATTACGTATCTAAAGTTTTATATTAGGAAACTTCTAATAAACAAAAGCTCAGCTAAAACCTTACTTACTCAATAAAAAAAAACCTCCCAAAAGTAACTAAATTAAATCCGAAAGGATAATAAAAGACAGTCATAAAACTGGCCATTTAAGAACACGTGGTCTTGAACTAGCCAATAATTCGGTTACGGTTCGGTTCCGGGGCCGGTTAGCCGCCATCTTGTATCCGGTCCGGCCTTCATATCCGTTGAGACGGGATGTGATGCGATAATCGAGTGGATGAGATTTTACGTTCATCTTTTTTTTTGTATAAAAAGTTTATGGCTTTGTTTTGGTTTGTACAATGTTTTGGCGAAAGATAGGTACTTACCTACTTAACAAGTTAGCTAAAATTAATTGTAAAAAAGACCGAAATAAAATAAATTGAGATAAAGTAGTTTTTGCAATTATAAAAAGCGATTTTCTGAATGTTCCATCTTTTCCACAAATTCGATGGTGAAAACATTGGGTAAAACTTGTATTTACGTTAGTAAGGACAATTTTTTTCAACGTCTGATATTATCTCAAGAAGATGCGCTAAGGTAGCCCGCGAAATTCAAATTTTCTTACGTTTTTTACAATTTGCAGGTCGGTGTCAGGTTGTATGTTGATCTAAATATGATTTGCGGCCGTAACAAATATGGATTTACAGAATTATAAACATTAGAATCAGCAATACAACTCTCTAAGTTCATGAAAGTGCCAAATGTCATGATTTCATGAAATAGTCATTCAATGCACTTACATGAACTTGGAGAGTTGTATTGCTGATTCTAATGTTTATAATTCTGTAAATCCATATTTGTTACGGGCGCAAATCATATTTAGATCAACATACAACCTGACACCGACCTGCAAATTGCAAAAAACGTAAGAAAATTTGAATTTCGCGGGCTACCTTAGCGCATCCACCTTAAGTCATTTTCATCAAGCATGCATCAATCTAGTACCTGGGCGACCGAGCTCAGCTCGGGTGAAAATAGAGAAAAAAAAAAAACCAGATATGAGACCTAGCTATAAAGATCGATTTTTCCGCCCCGTAAACCCCTATATTGCAACTTTCATCGAAATCTTTAGAGCCGTTTTCGAGAGCGTGATTACATAATATATAAAGAAAGAAAAATAGTTTTTTCTCAAACATGCTTGGAAATTCGAACATTATTTTGACAACCTTCTTCGAGATAAATCGAAATTGCTGTAGTGGTCAAAAACAAGTGACGATGCGGCCAGCAAAGTTACTATGAAAACCCATATCTGGCGTGTTTAGCGGCCAAATAAATTACTACGAAAACTCATATCTGTCGTGTTATTTAAAAATGGAACGAACTTTTTACTTCAACACACGGCAACCAAGGAGGTTATTTAATCAAAGATTTTATTTTAATTTCGAATTAGCTTGCAAATAGAACAAAGAAGAAACAAATGAACATATTGGCGCATGAAAAATTACAGTTGTTCGTCATTGATTCTGGAATTTCTGTTTAATTTACTCAGTTTGAATTTCCGCGCATTATTTGAGAAAAGTACTATACAAGCCTTGGCCGCAATCAGGAATTGATGGACTCACGTATGTCTTCCTCGGCTTCGCCTCGGCCCACATTTTCACGATTGTCCATCAATCCCCTTATTGCTGGCCGCGACAGTAATGTACTAATTTTTTAACTTCACTCATCATTATAAACAACTTTTACTATGGGACCAAACTGTTTATATTGTAGGAATCAGCAGATTTTTTTTTTCTCGATTTCTTTTTTGGTTTCCATAGTAAAAGTTGTTCATTATGATGAGTAAAGTCAAGTGTTTAAGTATTGATCACTAATTACCAGTCACCGATATACAAATATTGGTAATTTAATAATATAATATATGCTATTTACACTTATGTGAAGCTATCAGTCAAACAAAAGGGAATATGTGTTTTTTTTATTTTTTTATTCGATAATGAACATCGCAAAATAATAGTTAAAAAAAATTCGACAGCAAAAAAGCAATATAAAGTATTTAATTTTTTTGTAAATAAATATACAACCGATACGGGCTGGTTAAACGCCCACCATTTGGCGCGCTTGTTGTGGTGATGTCAGAATCTAGGAAACCAAACACAGAGCACTATGACAACAAACAAACAAGTGTCAATTGACAATAAAACCGACAACTGACTGACTGAATCGCTAACACTCATATAGCACATATTGACATTTTGATTGTTGTCCTAGATTGTTACGTCACATCCGCTCTCGCATCGCTTTTCAAGTATTAGAAATTACCACAGATTTTTGGCATTTAATTAAAAAAAAATCTCGCTCAAAAATAAATATTCTTCAAAAATATTGATGGAGGCATAATTCTGACGTAATATAGTTTATAAAAAAACATTGGCACTTATTTGAATCACATGCATATTCCCTAATGTTATGAAACTAATATTGCGCAACTAGTTACGTAATGTAAATTCGGCTTTAACACGTTGTATGCTTTACGACCCACCGGTGGGCCTACCGTAGTATACCATTCGGGCCAAGTCATAATCAGGAAATCGGTAATTTTCATCAACTTGAGATTTTCATTCTAAAGTTTATAAAATGCGGTAATTGGTACAGAAAATAAAAATGAGCGACTTTTACCGTCTAGTTTTTAAAATATTGTAAAAGGCTCACGGGTGGGTCCCGTGGCCTTTTTTAAAGGATTATGTTTTTTCCGTTAGCGGGGGCCGCAGGGGTCACGATACGGCTCACGTCGCGCGAGCGCGGGGTGGGGGCGTAGTACACTCCTTGAAAAGAAAAGAGGGTTTGGCTAGAAAAGTCAGAAGAACATGTCGCCAATGTTATGCAGATAACGTACCAAACATGGGTAGCAAACAGGCTAAATCAAAGTCAAAAAAAGTATCCACTTATTCCAAAGCTGTCCAACTAAACAATTCCTTTGTTTACCTTGTTTTAACAAGATTCACCAATAATTTTGATAATTTTTTTTTATATTTCATAAGAGGACTGATTATTTAATAATGTGATATTAAAAAGAAGTGCCATAGTTGTGATTATTCAAATTCATAAATTATTTTGATTATATTATAGAAGTTTGTCAAGTAATGAATAAATAATGTCACCGATTTTTACTTGGTAATGTAGAAAATGTTACGTTGTTTTGTATTTTTAATAAATATTTTATAGTTTAATTACAGCTATTCAATCGAAATAATATTTTCTATCGTATCTTTAGGAATAACCCTAGCATCATTGCAATAACCTTGATTAAAACTACAAGTTTTTGTTGGATTTGAAAACCACGCCGTCCGGTTCGGATACAGGGCCACGCGGCTCACTTCCATATGCGTTTTGTTTGATAGCTGCAATCTGTGGCTCGTAGGAAGCGTTTATGTTGGACCTTTCACGCGGCTCACGGGTGACCCCCATGGCTCGAATGGTTCAGTAAGATAAGGCTCACCGGTGAGCCCTGTGGCCTGAATGGAAATACTCGATTTTTCATTTGGCGTTCAACGTGTTAAGCTAAACGATTTGCGTTTTGGGGGCCTGTCTTATGTAATTTTGACGTTCCAAAAGTACTGATTCTCAGCCTAGTTTGAATAAATGGCTTTTGATTTTGATTCTTCATTTTTTTCCATACAAATTATATCGCACATTATTTTTATCACATTGTCCTTAATATCCCAAAACGTACTAATACGGAACTTCTGCCTATCTACTTTACGAGCCCACCTTGCTTTGCATCAGAAAAGATAAGGCAAAAGGATTATGTTGATGTGATCCTGTGGAAGCTATCAATTCTCGCTTAGCGCTAGCTTGTGATCGCTTTTGGTAGTAAAGTAATATAGCTGATAAAGATACGGTTTGAAAGTCGATGGTCGTTTTTTTTTTATTAAGGCACTGGCAATATGGTATTGTACGAAGTAGGAAAAAAAAGAAGCCAAATCTTATAGTTTGTGATACGGGAAAAAATACATCATATTTCTCAGAACTAGGCTATTACCAAAACACGTTTTTAAAAATAGCTCATACATAAATTAACGGTAAACTAACCTTTTACCTTGAGTTCCAATCCAAAATATCTTTAAATATCAACGTACAGCTTGGCAAAAAAGAGTATGATGCGGTGACAGATGAAACTAATTTTTTACTTTAAGTAATGCAAACCTATGATGTTGGCACTACTTTGCCGACAAGTGCTAGTAGGTTTTGAGTCAGTACAAGCACCGTTTTTCACTATTGGTCTAAATTCTTTGACGCATTTCCCATTTGAAGTGACATAAATGCGGTAGGTAGTGGCGCCCTCATTTTTTCCAAACTCTTTTTTGCCAAGCTGTACGTCGCTATTTATAACAAGAACGTCTATTTGAATTCAGAACTTAGTCGTTTTTTATTTTCGATTACTCAACTCATTTTTAGTAAATAGATAATTGCTTCATAATTATTTTTCAATATATTACAGGCGTCGTGTCATCGTACTTCTCTTTCCTTTCTACACAGATCGACAGAGACCGCGCTTTAGCTCTTGTCAGCGTCTTAAAGATCGATGTTAAGCGTGGTGATCAGTGATTGTGGCTTTTTCTCGTACATTACAATATGGGGTTCATAATATTACGTGAATATTGTAAGCTGTAAATGAGATTATGATTGCTTTAGATAATATAATTTTATCACAGAAAGTCGGGGGGCAGTAAAGGCGACTGAATATACGTATTTCAGCAGGAGGATATTATTTTGATATTCGAGTTTCTTAAAAAATACCGGCCAAGTGCGAGTCGGACTCGCGCACGAAGGGTTCCGTACCATTATTAAAAAAGTCACGTTTGTTGTATGGGAGCCCCCCAAATATTTGTTTTATTTTAATTTAATTATTTATTTTTTAAATGAATATAATTATAACTAAATATTCTGTGAATATTTCAAGGGTCTACCTGTTGCCGTTATCAACATCGGGCAAAAACGAGCAAAAAAATCACGTTTGTTGTATGGGAGCCCTCTTAAATATTTATTTTATTCTGTTTTTTTTTTTGTATTTGTTGTTATAGCGGCAACAGAACGACATCATCTGTGAAAATTTCAACTGTCTAACTATCACGGTTCATGAGATACAGCCTGGTGACAGACGGACGGACCGCGGAGTCTTAGTAATAGGGTCTCGTTTTACCCTTTGGGTACGGAACCCTAAAAATAAGTCTTGTCGATAAAGCGACCCTTGGGGGCCTATGTCCAGCAGTGGACGTCTTTCGACTGAAATTATGATAATGACGATTAAGTATGAAGGTGTTAGAATAACGACATGCGACTTTTAAAACGTCACTCATTTTTTTTTTTTTCGTTCAAGTAGTCAATGACAATTCGAATATTCATTACTGAGAATAGCACTTTCTTTTTTAAACAGGAAAGTTAACATATAAACCTATATTAAAATCTTCACATGACATTATCATAGCATTCAATACTCACATAACCTTATATCCATTATCTACACACTCAAGAGGTGAAAGGGGGACGTTATCACCCCTACTTGTAAGAGTTATGAGGAAACTAGCGGAGTGAAACGTTGATAAGAGCCTTTTTCAAGGAGCGACGCGAATTCTGTTATGCGGCTTATAATGGCATTAGATGAGTGTACCCCGCGATTTTATATGTAAAGAAAAAACATGCAATAAAAGTGTTTCCAAGTAAATAGTTTTAGTGTTCGGCGACACGACGCCGCCACCGCGCCGTCAACACCGCCGGCGCCGTTCCGCTTGATTAAAATTAAATCATTTTGTCTAGAGGCTTCTTGCATCCAGCGAATTCTTGCAACCGTCTCCAAGTCATTGATTGACCTTGGGAAGCTTTCCAACGCTACACGTTTCGGTACGCGGGACGCCAAAACATTTTGACCCATTGGCTATCCGTTCTGTGAACAATGTGCGCTCTGCTCACTGCTAACCTTACTGCAAATAGAATTATGATAAACACCACCAAAAAAAAAACAGCGGTCTGCCAAAATCTATCTTAGATAAAAAACCAATCTGCCTAACTTTCTCCCAACTAGGTTCGGGTCGGCTTCCAGTCTAACCAGATGCAGCTGAATACCAGTATTTTACATGGAGCGACTGCCTATCTGACCCCCACAACCCAGTAACTGGGTTATACGATATATGCCCCTTGGTAAGACTGGTTGTCAGATTTCTGACGACCCGTAACGACTGTCTGGATCCACGAATGACAACCAGGACCAACGGCTTAACATGCTTTCCGAGGCACGGAGGAGTCTCGGTATGTAAAGATGGTCACCAATCCACCGACCATCCCCGGCAAGCGTAGCTTAACCTGATGGATCAACCCGTGCAGCTGTTATTACTTAGCCACGAGCTCCTCTAAGATAAAGCTTTAAAAAGCTAAAAGAGTGGGCTCCACACTACTCGATACACTCTTAGGTACCTTTTAGTGCCACTTGAGACCGTCCGGCAATCTTCTATCTTACTTTTAAACACTTTGTTGAAAACCCACTTTACATGGTTATGAGGTAAATATTACACCCTTTTTTGAGAAAAAAAACAGTTCGGTATTTGACGACTTTGCTGAAGAGATTTAAAAAAAAAATGTACACTACAATGTGTTGCCGGCGATTTTATCTGCGCGTATTTTTTTTTTTTTGACAAGCTTCAGCTTTGTCATTCTCTATGTTCCAAGTAGGTAGAGAGAGGTAACCTGAAACCTGAAGAAGGATAAACATTACGATCGGTTTAGTTTAAGACTAACAGTTGCGTATGAGTGGCTGACGACCGGTTTCTTACTGGTTCTTGGCGCCGTACAAGCCTCACAAGTGTGATAACCAGTGATCGGAGTAGGTAGATTGAACTGGGGCCGTTGATCCGAAACGTATATATTAATATGGACATTCCTCCGGAATTGGTGGATTATTTAAAAAAAACCGGAACTTATGTAGGAATTGTATTCTGCCAGAGTGGAAGGAGTCATTTGATGATTTGCCATTCTCAAAAAAAAAGAGGTAAAAATTGTAATAAAATGAGCAAATAAATAAAATAGCAAATAAATAATGAATTAATTTAGTTTTGATACCTTCCTTTAAATTTTGAATTGAGTAGTAATAATATCACTACCAACATTAACAATATTTAATTGAATCCGGAAATACCGGAATTACTTTCCGGAAAAATGGCTTATCCATGTTATTCTTTCTGTGTGCATTTATGATACAAGTACAAAAAATCAATCTACCTACTCCGATCACTGGTGATAAGATAACAGACATATGCAATGACCTTGTGGCGGCATCTACATCTCCACAACATGCGAACTACCCATCCATCAAAAATCCTGACCTTACACAAAATCCTACAGGGGACAGGCTGGATCGTATCGTATCATAAATGATAAACCTATTTTTTTATTCGTACCCCACAATGGGGATGGGATGCCTTGGCTTAGGGCGTCGCTGGGGGAGGACAGCAAGGGACAGGCTGGATCGTATCGTATCAAAGATAATAAGCATAAGAAAATTTGTTATGTAACTGTTATATATATATACAACTAGCTGCGCCCCGCGGTTACACCCGCGTAAGTCTCGATCCCGTGGGAATGTCGGGATAAAAAGTATCCTATGTGTTAATCCAGGTTATAAACTGTCTGTTTGCCAAATTTCATCCAAATCCAGTCAGCCGTTTTTGCGTGATTGAGTAACAAACATCCAAACACACAAATACACAAATACACAAACTTTTTCATTTATAATATTAGTAGGATTAGAATAACGTAAACAATTTATTTTTCTGAACAATATTTTGTAATGCCAACGACATTTTAATTCGGTACGTGACTCGTCTCTCCGTGACGTCATTAGCATAAAAAGTAAACATAAAATATTTTCAGTCATTTCTTGAGAGAAACTTTTACAAATTGGATTGGCAAAGGAGATTTTGTGTTTTGAAGTGGAATTATGTACCCAGTTTTCTTTTAGGTAGAAGTAATGTTGGTCATTTAGTAGAAATTAATGGTAGAAATTGGGTGAAACAATTCGTTTGTAGGTACTATCTATACTAACCGCGCGTGCGTCCTGTCTGTCATGACTTACGGAGCCGAAACGTGGACACTCACAGTACGGCTGGTTTATAAATTCAAGGTCGCTCAGCGAGCTATGGAACGAGCTATGCTTGGAGTATTTCTGAGAGACAGAATCCGGAATGAGGTAATCCGGCAGAGAACCAGAGTTGTCGACATAGCTCACAGAATAAGCAAGCTGAAGTGGCAATGGGCTGGCCATATCAGCCGTAGAACCGATGACCGTTGGGGTAGACTATAATTGTTTTTTTACCTAGAAAAAGTAAGTACTATATGACTCAAGGCTCGTACAAACTGGCGCGACAGGCAGCGAAACCCTTGTCACGCTCGCAATATCGCGCCTGTGTGTACGAGGCTTTATAAATGGCATGAATTTTCTGACCATTCACATTTGGCTAGTAAATTAGGTAACCTACCATTCCAATCTGCAAACCTCAATCGTCCCAGCCCAGCCTAGTCTATTGTTTGTGTATGTAATAAATTACAAAACCCTTTTCTTTAGCCGACTTTTATAAATGGTTGGGACGACAGGTTGACATACTCGTATAGGCTAAGTCAATTCTACATATTTTTAACCGACTTCCTCAAAAAGGAGGAGGTTCTCAATTCGTCTGTATGTTTTTTTTTGGCTTTTTTGTATGTATTTTACGCGATTACTCCCCTAGTTATGAATCAATTTTGATGATTCTTTTTTTGTTTGGTAGGTCATGCTTCAGAGGTGGTCCCATATAAATTTTAATAACTTTGTTTTCGTAGTTTTTGAGTTAGCTTCAATAATTACGTATTTTTCCCACTTAGTCTATGTAGACGATATTTTATTTGACTCCGTCACTGTTATTTACATAGCAAGGTAGTGGTATTCGAATTTGTGTGGGGTAGGTACTACAAATAAAAAGTGAAAAATAAAAAAAAAATACAACCGACTTCCAAAAAAAACACCAAAAAAGTGAAAAATTACTTTAATTTCGGAAGTCGGTGGCAAAAAAACGAAAATTGAAAAACAAAGACACCGACTTCCAAAATTAAAGTTATTTTTCACTTATTTTGGTGTTTTTTTTGGAAGTCGGTTGTTTTTTTTTTTGTTGTAAATAGTTTTTGTTGGGTTTTTGTCTTAATGTCCAGCGCGCTGGAAACTCTAATTGCGCGATGCAGGATTTATGTGACGTCAGGATTTTTGTGTAACGACAGGTCTTTGATCCGTAGTTCACATGTGGCGATGTAGATACTGCCACACAAGCTTTATATCAGCTTGCTCTGTTCGTATGTGTTTCCGGTTACTCCAATTGACATCCATTTTTCAAGCTCTTCCTGGCATCCGATTGAGCTGAAACTTGGCATACGTATATAACCACCAAGACATTTTGAGAAAATTATAACATGGAGGTGGTCTGATGATGGAGTCGGAAGCTGGCCATAGGAACTCATCAATCAAACAAGATAGCACTATCGTGTTTGGACTCATTGGCTGTGTATTAACAAGTGGTTTGACACTAGGTGGTTTTCAGGGTCTGATGATGGAGCCGGAAGGTGGCCATGGTAAAATCCTTTTTAGTTCACCAATAATTTGTTTTTAAAAAGATTTTTACTTACATTTTATTGTATTATAAGTAACAAACAGTAACTTCAACTTATACAAAACTGGCCAAGTGCGAGTCGGACTCACGCACGAAGGGTTCCGTACCATTATCTATAAAAACGGCAAATATATCACGTCTGTTGTATGGGAGCCCCCTTAAATACTATTTTACACTGTTTTTTTGTATTTTTTATTATAGCGGCAACAGAAATAAATCATCTCTGAAAATTTCAACTTTCTAACTATCACGGTTCATGAGATACAGCCTGGTGACAGACGGACGAACGGACGGACGGAAAGCGGAGTCTTAGTAATAGGGTCCCGTTTTACTCTTAGGGTACGGAACCCTAAAAATCTATTTTAATTAAAATAGCAAAACAAAGGAGAGTTTACTTTAAAATAACATCAAACTTAACATAACATCAAACTTAACATAACATTTCTCTACGTAGAGACGCTTTGTTATAACTTGGTCAGGAAATGTAGAGACTGTGAAAACTTTGAAACATGTTTGCTAGAGAAATAAGTTTAGACTGCTTTATCTCTGTGAACTCTTAGATTTTCATCGTTGGTTTGGTCTCTATGTAGAGTTTAAAGTTCGTCTGTTTGTAGTTTAATGAAAATTTCTGCGTGATGTTGGCTAATAAAGTTAATTTATCATCGCGGTTGTGAGGCCCGAAGGGGTTGGCAGAGATCTTGTTAGGTAAGTTTTGAATCCCACAGAGGGCAAGTGTATTGCTTACCTAACTATATAATACTAGCTTCCGACCGCGGCTTCGCTCACGTGTTATGTCGATAAAAAGTAGCCTATGTCCTTCCTCGGGATGCCATCTGTCTCCTTGCCAAATTTTATCAATCAAAAGTCATTTATTCAAACTAGGCTGAGAATCAGCACTTTTCGAACGTCAAAATTACATAAGACAGTCCCCCAAAATGCCCACCTTTCACCACTTCCTAGTGCTTTAGCTGGGAAGAAGAAGTGGTGCAACAAACTCCCCAACAGCACAGCGGTCTGTTCAGTTAGAAACAATTGATTCTATACAAAAGTATTCAAAATCATTTACATTACGTAACATAAAATATAAATCTAATTATTAGTCATATGTCAGCTAGCACACGCCAATATACAACCAAAAAAAAAAAAAAAAACGAGAACTATATGTACTCAAGCAGAAATAAGTAAATGTAAACATAAATTAACTAAATAAAAGCCTCCAGGCACAAAGGGCGTGCCCGCTTACATATAGCCATTTAATGCTGTAACTGGAAGTTCAAATCCCTTCATATGTTTAGGCGTGAAAAGGTAATATACAGACAGATAGGCAGAGTTAATTTCGCATTTGTATTATAGTCCTACTAATATTATAAATGTGAAAGTTTGTGTGTTTGTGTGTTTGGATGTTTGTTACTCAATCACGCAAAAACGGCTGAATGGATTTGGATGAAATTTGGCAAATAGATAGTTTATAACCTGGATTAACACATAGGATACTTTTTATCCCGATATTCCCACGGGATCGAGACTTACGTGGGTGAAACCGCGGGGCGTAGCTAGTATGGATTATAAACGCGAAAGTGAGTTTGTTTGTTTGTTACGCTTTCACGCTAAAACGGCTGAACGGATTTGGATGAAATTTGTTACAGGGGTAGACCATGCCTGCCAGGGTTGCGGGAAAGTCCGAAAGGGATACCGGGACCTTGGCAACAGGCAAATGAAGGAACACGGCTGGGTTTTAGTCAGTAAAAGTCTGACACGCCCTTCCGCTCCGCCCAGAGCGGGAGAAGTCATTGGATGATTTCCCACGCTCAAAAAAAAAAAAAAGGGTATACCATGACCTGGAATAGGACAAAGGATACTTTTTATCCCAATATACCCACAGAATCGAGACTTACGCGGGTGAAACTGCGGGGCGCAGCTAGTTACATACATAAATTCAATCTGCCTACCCATTTCCCAACTTTGTTAGGGTCAGCTTCCAGTCTAACTGGATGCAGCTGAATACGGGTGTTTTACATGGAGCGACTGCCTATCTGACCTCCATAACCTATGAGTTACTGGATTACACGATACCCCTTGGTAGGACTGGTAGTCAGACTTTTGGGCTTCTAACGACCCGTAACGACTGTCAAAGATCTACGAATGACAGCTGGGACCAACGGCTTAGCGTGCTTGCCAAGACACGGAGGGGTTCTCGATACTCTCGGTTATGTAATGGATGGTCACCAGTCCACGGCTCGACCTCGGCAAGCGTAGCTTAACCTTCGATCGATCTGTGCAGCAGTTATTATTTAGCCACGAACCCCTCAAAAATTAACTCCGAGCTATTATCTAAATCTTCTTTAAATAGTATAAAGGTATGAGGAACAGGGTGTAAAGTTCACTCATCCTCCATAGAAAAGGGAGGATCCTCCGACCAGACGGGTGTTGTTTCTGGTGAGCAACTACATGCATATTGTAGCATTATGCTGAGATAGGAGCCTTTTTGGCCTCGCACGGGTTTCGTTTTCTACACGTTGTGTTTATTTTATTTTATTAATTTTGTTAGTTTTAATGTTTGTTTTTATTGTTATATTTCCTGTGCCTGTCCCAAATAAAATATTTTTCTTTCTTTCTTTACATGATAATTGAAATCGGGACGTTGTATATATTCTAGTCGCGTGGAAAACTCTGCTCGCGCGATGCAGGATATTGCGTGACGCCACTGTGATGTGTAGTTCGCATGTGGCGATGGAGATGCTCAAAATCAAAAATCAAAATCAAAATATTTTATTTCACATAAGCCTACATGGGCACTTATGAAACGTCAGAAGCTAGGTGCACAGTTCCAATTGGTCGTTTCCTATGGAGAAGAGCCGGCAAGAAACTCCATGGTTACTCTTTTAAAAGATAATTGGCTTTTACAATAATTTCGAATTACAGTGTTAATAGTTATGGGAGGACAGTGTAGGCCATTCAAAAAGTTTCAGATAAAAAAAAAATATTAAAATTAAATTAAAATTAAAAATAAAAGTCTACAGTTCACTAAGCCTACGACGTTCTCACATTCACAAGATAGAAAGGAATCTATATACGATAAATAAGATACTACAGATAAAAACCTATTTAAAGCAAATGACATGATTGCCATTACAACTGTAACAAATCTGAATAATTAACATGTCCGCAAAAGCCACTACTATAGAGTTGAAATTAAATAGTAGGTATATAATGTCAAATAATACTATGATTATTATTATGTCTGTCTGCGATGAATGTATAAAAATAAAAAATAAACATGGTAATTTGGGAGCAGTTAATAGACTCTTACAAAATTATGCCGTTAATGAGGTACCAGGGAAGCCACATGTGCAGAAGGAATTATTGCCAAACTTCCTTGTCTTCAACGTAGTCTTTAATCTTATAATATGCTTTTTTGATAAGGACACGTTTGATGTGGGTTTTGAACTTACCATCGCTAAGTTCTGTAACTGGCTTTGGTAACTTATTGTAAAAGCGGATACTGTTTATAAGAAACGACTTACTAGTTTTAGCTAATCTAAATTTGGGTATCACAATTTCATGTTTACTACGTGTATTTATATTATGGAAGTCGCTTCTTTTTTTGAAAAGCCCTAAGTTTTTGCGAACATACAAAATACTTTCTAAGATATAGAGAGAAGGCAGAGTGAGTATATCAATTTCTTTGAATTTATTTCTAAGAGACATTTTTGCTGCCACAGCCTCATCACATCATTCTTATTATTATAGGTAAAACAGATTAGGATTAATGGTCAACTCGTAAAGTTTAATCTTGCATAATTTACAACCCATTCTTACTCATGATTTAACACAAAAAACAACCTAGATCAACCACACAGGTAGGGACAGTTGGCCTCTAAAAGATATACCTAGACATCGACAAGCAGCATAGCCTAGTGGTGTGACCGTCAGACTGCCCAATCATAGGTCTCGAGTTCGAACCCAAGCCACGCATCTCTGACTTTTCGGATTCATATGCGTAATGTATTATCACTTACTTCAAAAACAGTCAAGGAAACCATCATGAGGAAACCGGCATGCCTGAAAGATATTTCTCGACGGCATGTGAAGCCATGTCAGAGGCCCTTGGGTGGCATAAAAACTCTGACATCAATGGGCCCAAAACGGCCACATTAGCAATTCCTCTAAAAGTAATTAATTTCCTGAATTTCCAGCTGTCATTAGCAATTCCTCTAATTTGACACAAAAGCAATTCATAATTTGTGGACCATTTTCCGAATCTCCATAGAAAACTGTCAAATAGATGAATTATTTCGTAATATGAATCGCACGCAGATCATATTATGAATTGTCAGTTTGTGACATTTTACGATGATTCATAATATTTTCCTATTATGATTCTGCCAAAGTGACTGCTTTAAGCCCACAGAAGGCAAGTGCTCGTACTTTAAAAAAAAAAACAAGGCGTGTTAAGTCAAAATTGTTGGTAAATTGATTGTATTATGACAGATTGAGAATGAAATGCAAATGTTCTTAAAAATAACTGGAATTTCCCCTCAGATTTGTCACTATCACACGTAAAAGAAAGATTCCAATTGTAGTAATATTATCAATTGTTTCAATTGCATTTGGGAGACTATCAATTTGCGCATCAATCATGTAAAAATTGACAATATTGTAATTGATCATTTTGGGGGACCCTTTAATTCTGAAGTGCAGCTGACTGTACACACGGCTACATATCAAGCTATACATTTCCAGTTTATGCTGATCTCGCATTGTAAAGGATTTCCGTACAATGCAAGGTCAGCTTATACTTGATGTGTACCTACATTGTTGGGTATTTTTTATGACCAAATTTTTACGATTTATAGCCGGATATAAAATTCATTGATAGCCATTGGTTTTGATAACTGTTGTAGTAATTGCTAACTTTTATAGGGGTCTTTATGACCTCTCTTGGTTCAGTTGGTACTTGCAGATAAGCATAACTGAATGTCATTAAAGTTTTTTCACTGGTAGCCCAGAATTGGGTTTAGGCCAAATTACATGGGAATTTAGCATACTGGCGGAATATTAATGTTGCAAGCTCTAATGCTCTGTTGTTTTCATAGTTTTTTTCAAAGATTTTGTTTACGAAAAAAAAAACAATTGGGGCGGTAGATAATAGATTTATTTTATCGCATAAATATTTGTTGTTTTTTCATACGGACTTAGGGAACCCTAAAAGTTACAAAGTTGTCCTGACCTTTTCACGACAGGTATTTATTAAAACACTAAAACATGAAAAATTCTTTTAAAATTCTGGAGTTGTCGGATTCGCCTATCACCTGTCGCCTGTCGGTTTCCCAAGCCTCATTTACATAGATTATAGTCAGTTTTCAAAATTGCACAACTGCACATTCTTATAATATTCCTAAGCCTTCAGAGAAAATAGGGGTAACCCCCAATGTCAAATTTTCTGAACTCCACAACACTTTCTAAGTAGGATGATAATTATCAAAATAGTACGTACATTCCTATGTCAGTAATAAAACAACATTTCTTACATATACGGAAAGAAAAATTTGTGATCAGTTTCCCCAAAAAATATCTATAAAATATTCAAATAAAATAAAATGATGGGTCTAGTACAAATGTCATTCGGTTCCCATCTTTCGATAAAAGCTAAATAGGTAATTTGCATTCCTTGGGAGTAAACAACATAACATTTTTGTTTGATTTTGATAGAGTTGTCTTTTTACCCGACTACGGCGAAGAAAAAAGGAGGGTTATGATTTTGACCGGTATGTATGTATGTTCATCTGTTCCCTCCTATCTTCTAAACGACTCATCACAATTTGACAAATGAAGTATCGTTGGAAGCGTCTTAATCGTCCGCTGGCTAGGTGACGTCACATTAAATAAAAAATGGCGCCCTCTAGAGGACATAAAGTCGGAGTCACACGTAATCTATTCGATTTATGCCCTAGCAAGTGTGACTCCGGATTTTTAATTTGTCTGTCTGTGGTGTCTTGTTTATATCTTTTTAGTCGTAGTTGGGTTTAATTTTTATTACTTTTTTTTTTTTTATGTAGACTAGCGACCCACTCCTGCTTCACGCGGTTTTTACGACTTGTCAAAACATCGAGATTTTTTAGAAAATACCTATATTCGCCACTATTTTGTTATTTAGGGGTATGAGGTACATGGTGTAAAGTTCACTCATCCTCTATAGAAAAGGGAGGATCCTCCGACCAGACGTGACTGGTGGGCTACTGCCCGACAGTTAATGTCGGAATCTTGTATATTTATGTCCATCGCGCGGTAAACTCAAATTGCGCGATGCAGGATTTTTAAGACGTCAGGATTTTTGTGTGACGTCAGGTCTTTGATGCGTAGTTCGCACAGATGCCGCCACAGTTAAGTTTTTTTTAATTATTTGGTTATTGTTTTCATGATTTTGTTAGTTTTAATGTTTGTTTTTATTGCTTTATTTCCTTTGCGTGTTCCAAATAAAATATTTTTCTTTCTTTCTTTCCAAAGGAAAAGTGATTGGTGATTGTAGTTTTATTGTATTATCTTATCACATACTCATCTTATCACATTCATCTACTTACTTAATTATTTGTAAGTTACACAGGTCACGTGTAGAATGGCAGCACAATTGACGGGGTCCGCTAGGACCGATGCCTGCCAGGGTTGCGGGAAAGTCCGAAAGGTATACCGGGACCTTGGCAACAGGCAACTGAAGGAAAACGGGTGGGTTTTAGTCAGTAAAAGTCTGACACGCCCTTCCGCCCCGCCAAGAGCGGGAGAAGTCATTTGATGATTTCCCAACCTCAACAAAAAAAAAAAGTTCACGTGTTGAATCTAAACTCGCGACAATCTAAGAAGTCCGATTTGACATCGAAAAATACCTACTTTATGTAGTGATAGAAAAAAAAAATCGGGTGCTTTAAAAACCGATTCTCGAGACAATCGATTTATCATACTGGCGAATTTTACTAAACTTTTAAAACGATAATAAGTCCTATCCTGCGAATAAATTTTGAATTTTTGACAGTTTTTCCACACAAAAACTTTCAGACGTCAATTTTATTCCACGGATAAAAAATACCTGACTTTGATAAAATCAGCCCTTAGAGAGTTTTTAATCGACGATCTACATTGCTTAAAACTGATTCTCGAGGCATATCGTTTTATTAAACCCCCAAGTACACGGCCTTTTTGTGTGATTTGCCGTTTGATTTGCAAGTGTTTTGCAACGGGCTCGCCCAACGTGTACGGCTTTACACGTACGAGTACAAAACGTCAAATAGGACTTCTTTGATTGTTGCGAGTGTAAATAAAACCTTTAAAAAAAATCTTGGCTCCCTAAAAAATATTCAAACACCCTAAAATCTAAAAACACCAGATATCTTTTAACTACCTACATTCTACCTTTTTTAGCATCCACAAGTCCCAAGGCTAGGCTTGTGAGGCCAAAAATTCTCTTTTTAATCCGGTTTACGGCCTCTTAACGGTTCGGTTCGGTTTACGACCGTAACGTTACAGGGTAGGTAGCTGGGATTTATTTGAGTGAGATAGTAGTATTATGTAAGAATCGGAGGAGCTCGTGGCTAAGTAATAACAGCCGCACGGGTCGATCCATCTAGTTAAGCTACGCCTGCCGGGGTTGGTCCGTGGATGGGTGACCATTTTTTACATACCGAGACTCCTCCGTGCCTCGGAAAGCACGCTAAGCCGTTGGTCCCGGCTGTCATTCGTAGATCTTTGACAGTCGTTACGGGTCGTCAGAAGCCCAAAAGTCTGACAACCAGTCTTACCAAGGGATGGTTTTCGGTGACCTTGTTCATGGTGTGTACTTATTTTCATATTTTTTTTCAATTCTTTCTTCTTATTACGTTATCATTTTAAAAACTCTGTTATTATGTCCCATGTAGTAACACAGAGAAATACAGACTCTGGGGTGCTACCGAGAATTTCCTAATGGAAAAACCTAGTAATACATTGCACGACTCAAGGATTGAACCCCAAATCAGCACTGCAGCCGAGCTTGCAATCTCTAAACCAACAACACAGCCCTCTTTATGACAAAGAATCTTTAAATATCTCAAATAAACCTTTTATTCCAATGAAATGTCAAAGTGTTGAAAATAGTCTCACAAATTCTCAAATTCATAATCACGTTCTTTTATCGTTTTCAAATGGGGAACTACACGAAACAAAGGAGTCACGTCTGTGGAAATAGAGCGAGAGGGTAATAATTCCAAATTCAAAACGAGTAGCCACTTAACATATTCGAACAATCTTTGTACGCAGCAAATATGTTTAGGTTACGCTGTGGTAAGTATGTGACGTATAAAGTTATTAATGAATTCAATTTGCTTTTACCCGGACTGCCAAAGGGTTATATTTTTTAGGTTATTATAGTTTTGGGAAGAAATGATTGCGTCGTTAGTGGATCATGATTAAGATCTCACTTTGATCCCAGAGATTATTTTACATCGATGATTTTATTATTAGGATATGCGGAAGCTGTTAGTCTGATCATTACAATATCAAGCGATTACTAATCTTATTGAAGAATTTAGTTTTATTATTTTAGTAATTATTCCAATCGTTCTTAATTGCAGTGATTATGGGGTCAGTGAAAGCTCAGCCCGAGTCCACTCAAGCCTTATAAAAATACCAGATTTATTTATTTCCAACTTACATCTATCATTATACCTATTGCGATAGGGTACATAATTATCTAACTCGTGTCCTAATTTATTATTAATTTAATTAAATTTTGTAACTCATTACAAATAAAGCATTCTTCGTGAACTCACTCAGAGGACAACAGACTAGGTCCGTGTCATTAGCTATGAGGTTGAGAGTGCGGAGCGCACGCGTCAGTAAGGCCTAGATTGGTTCGAGCGCGCGGCTCCACCAGCAGCCGTGGCTGTCGGCGTCGCCACACGTACCTGTCCGGAACACAAAAACCTATGTGCCCTAAAATGTCCGCATTATGTACTTACAGTCACGGACTTTAATTGATGAGCCACTTGGCACTGTTCGTATTTTAGCCGTGTAATGCAAATCGGGCTAAGTCGGTTATACTTGATCCAGACACGGAAAGTCATGTCTTCGTATTAAAGAAGAAGAAAATTATATTTAATATATTTACCTGTTGGCTAACCTGAGAGCTAGAACTACAAACTTGACAGCACAATGACTACCCAAAGTCGACCAATTGCAGGTCTAGCAACTGTAACCTAGCGACGATTGTTTTAGCGTAGCCATAGTAACGTTAGCGTACGGAGAAATTTTAATTACTCATTCCGACAAATTCGAAAATAACGTCTCTGACATCGACATTTCAACTGTCACTGTCTACGGTTAAGTTTTCAGAAATATCGAGTTATTGAGCTCTGATTCAAAGTAGGTCAGTATCAAATAGATTGGATAAACATTGTATTTATTTATCATTGACAACTTATTAGTCAACCTCTATGGATAAGACTATTTCCGATTACTAGCAATTTGTCATCTTGTTTACGAGCATGCAATTTGAGTTCATGTTTAATCGTGTAATCTCGTGAATGTATGAAACAGCAAAATTGAAAAGTTTCAAAGTGGCTCATTAATTAAAGTCCGTGACTGTACATTCCCTCTAAGTACTTTGATTATAAGATAGCGAGAGGTTTATTAGTAATCGTTTACTGTCAGCATATTTAACCTATTCATACAGAATCATTCCAATTAATGTGTCATTAAAAAAACAGTTTGCCAATTTATTTTATTTATTTTTATTTTTATCTTTTTTATGTATAGTTTATGTATAGTATATTCGTCACTTGTATATTCTATTAGGTATTCGTCCTAATAATGGTTCACCCGTGCCGCACCGGTCGACGTCATTACGTCAGCGCCAGCTGTCGCTGAAAACCAGCGCTGGGGCTCTGTCCTGCATAGGGTCGCAGCATAATGCTGAGTGATAGCCGTTTTGCGTGGATGTGACGCATGATTTCCCCAACCTTTTGTTTTTTTTTTTTTTTTTGCGTCATGTTTACCGCAAATAAACGGATTTTCTTTCTTTCTTTTCTTTATGTAGCAACAAAAACAATATTACACTATAATTACAACAATATCATATTAAAGCCTTGGCTTACACCAAAACGAAAATAAACCTACCTACACACCATATCCACTTAAATTCACCCACCCTCATCAGATCGACGCTCCGTTAATGCATTGAGCGTAAACCCTCATTAGTATCGAGCTTTATAATTAAGTTATTAGCCGTCGGAAAACGTTAATTACGATATTATCTCATGCAGATAACGGCAAATGACGTAAAATGTTACGTAGAACGTAATATTTTACGCCAAGTATTATGTTGTAACTGTGTAAGTTATGATCAGCTTTCAGTTTTGAATGTGTGCTCAAAAGAAATCGATAATTATGACAATTTTCCAAGATTGGGTCTGTTTTTATCTGCGAGGGCTCGCCGCCAGTTTGTTAGACACTCTGCTTTAATATAAATTGATTTCGCTCTTCATTAAATTTTTTGGAATTAAGTTAGTTTTTAGATAGAAACTCACGCACTGTCTTATTACTTGTAAGTTGTTAGGAATATTGTGATATCGTATACTTTTACAATGTTTGTAAATTAGTGAGCACCATATATCTATCACATACTTAATTAATTTATTTGTCATTGCTCCATTTTTAATTCTTTTGTACCTATTGTGGTACAGTAATTGTGTGTAGTCTCAGTGCATCGTCTTCACATGTAATTATATAATTGATGTATACCTACCAAATATTATAAAACATTTTTTTAAAGAGTAACGGTGGAGTTTCTTGGCCATTCTTCTCCATACGAAAACTACCTTTTGGAAGGGGCAACTAGAATCAGTTGTGCTATTCTGTAAAATCTCACCGTGAGAACTTAGGTGAAGTGAGCTTGAAGTGAACTGTCACTGCCTTAGCATCAGTAGGTATCGGTGACAATGACAGCTCACTCCACGCTCACTTCACCTAAGTTTTCACGGTGAGATGGTTACAGAATAGCAATGCTGTTCTATCTCTATTTAATTGACGTTCAAAAGTGCCTTTAATGTGCCTGCTTGAAATAAATTAATTGACTTTGACTTTTGACTTTGACTTTTGACGTTGACTTTGACTTTTGATTTTGACTTTTGACTTTGACTTTTGACTTTGACTTAGATGTTGACAAACTGTTTTGTGCAGAAATGGCATAAATGTATATTTATGTCTATAGTTTATCAGAATATAAGTAATACCTTTAAAAGTTAGATTACTTGTCTACCTTTTGTAAATATTCGTATGCCGCTTTTAGCGACGGATGTGTTCGGAACGTAACTTTATTATCCAACTTTGTACATACCATATCCTACAACATAAAAGTCTTTGGCTTTATCATTCATTACTGTAATAAAGTAATCGAGTCGATTCGGTTTGTTATCGATTTTACTTGGTCGGTTATAATTATCTTTGTTATACAGAAATGTTCCGGCAAAAATGTAGTCCGGCAGAGAACCAAATTAATCCGTCAGAGAACTAAAGTTGTTGACATAGCTCACAGCATATAAGCTGAAATGGCAATGGGCCGGCCATATTAGCCGTAGAACCGATGACTGTTGGGGTCGAATTGTTCTTGAGTGGAGACCGCCAATCGGCAAACGTAAGGTAGGACGCCCTCAGGCTAGGTGGAGCGAGGAACTTCGCAGGGTGGCTGGTAGCAGCTGGATGAGAGTTGCTGAGAATCATGCTGAATGGCGTGCGATTGGGGAGGCCTATGTCCAGCAGTGGACTGCTATAGGCTGATGATTAGACATCGGATTTTATGCATTTGCATATACAAATGCATAAAATCCGATTCTATTTACGGCGTTAATGCATATTTTAGCCTTTTTTCATATTTCGTTTAGTAGCGGGAGGTTCGTACAGGGAGCCTACAGCAACGGCACAGGACATACCCTGGTGTCTCCAGAAATAGAGCCAAATAAATTTTGTCCAATGACGTCAGTTGAATAAGAGGTCGTTTACGGCGTACAAATTAATGGGTGACAAAAGTCACTTTGCTCTCGAAAATTTGGAAAATACTTAACTGTATAATGTCACAAAAACTATGCATAAGTTTAACAATATTTCGCTGTTTTTGTACAGTCTTTATAAAAACCAAAATGATTTTTCAGTTTTGCATTGTGCATATTTCGGCCTTTGATAGTGCATATTTGCATGCATATTTTGGCACTTTGCATATAATCCGATGTCTACTGATGATGATGATGAAGATGACAGAAATGTTGGCGAGTATCCGAAGGAATGCTTTTATCATTCTGTGTAACTGTTGCTTTATCTGACAGATAGGTAGGTAGAAGAAGATAAGACGTATCCTCTCTCTCGAGTTATAGTTAAACTAGCTTCCGCCCGCGGCTTCACCCGGGCGGTATGTCGATAAAATATAGCCTATGTCCGTCCACAGGGTACCATTTATCTCCGTGCCAAATTTTGTCGAAATCCGTTCACTGGTTTAGGCGTGAAAAGGTAACATACAGACAGATAGACAGAGTTACTTTTGAATTTATTTATAATATTAGTATGGATGTTATTTTTAATACAAATATATTTACGCGCGTGCGTGCGTGCATGAACAGATTTATAGTATAGGTAAAAAAGGTCCATCCAAAGGTTGTCTGTAAAAGATCGCTTTTAGCGATAAGACCGCCCATTGTGTCACCCTATGTTAAATTTTCTACATTTGTATCTGTATTTTTATGGTGTACATAATAAAGAGTATTCTATTCTATTCTAAACGAAGCAAAAGGAGTAAGTAAGGATCGATGCAATTGGCAATCTGCAGTTTCTGCCTACCCCTATATGAAGGAGGCGTTAGTTTGTATGTATATGCATGAAGGCGTTAGTTTGTTGTATGTATATATATGCGTATACTGCGCATGCGTATACGTATGCCTATATGTGTGTTTTTGCAAGAAAAAGCAGCTTCAAATGCTTCTACATACAGGGTGGCCGGAACAATGACGTCCAAAAAGAAAATTTTGGTCCCTCGTGCCGTGGGGTATCCGATTCCCTCCCATGTATGTTGTGCGATTTTTTATAGTTTTTGAGTTATGTTTTTTTCTGAATTTTTGAGAATATATTATTCTATAAATCAATACGTCTTTATTTCCCAAAGTATTAAATAAAAGACATTTCTTTCACAAGATTCATCCCCTTTTACAAGATTCATCCCAGGACCTCTTTAATATTGCCTTGGCATTCACGTACCCCATTTATCTCAGTTCACTGTTGGACTAAACTCTCCCAAGTTTGTGCCATAACTCCCAGTTTTCTGCTTCACCCAAACAGTTAACTAAAACAGATTGTGCTAGTTTTTAACTACGGCCTTTCTTAAAAATATTTATTGTTCTATTCTATCTGACTTCCTACGCTTTAAGGCTCTTACATACTGGGGCGATTCGTCGCGCGACGCGATGCCGCCGCATTGTTCGCCGTGAAGTTTTTCAGAAATTGTTTTGTTAAAATTCGCGTCGCGCGGCGAATCGCGCCAGTATGTAAGAGCCTTTACTGTATTATTGTAGAAAAAACGGTACTTCTTTTCTCTGACTTCATAATAATTATTTCGGGTTATTGTAATTGCACAAGTTTTACTACATAATATACTTATATACAAGTATTTTCAGACACATGCATCTCCAAAGCATGTGTATCTACATACATACACAAAACTGTACTGACATGTTATACATGACATAGTATTGTGAAATAAATATTACTCGTTGCCTAAAATCACTTGCCGTCCAATATCATTGATCAGAACCGGCCGAAATGTACACATCCATACATCCAACCAACGTAACACAACACAACGCAACGTAAGCTAGGAATGTCATCAATGCATCGGTACCTTCCTTCAGTTCGAAATACAAACTCGACGAACAAACAATCTGACGATTTGAATTCTGGGAACGTTCGAACTGGCAGCCGGTACCATGGAGTTTTAAGTCGGGCTTACTTTAGGGTTGTTTCTACCGTGGCATCATGGCAGTTAATTTGAAACAAATTCTGTTCCATTATTAATTTAGGTATACAATGAGTACATACATACATAACACTACGCCTTGTTTTCCCGAAGGGTTAGGCAGAGGTGTACTTACTTTAGTACACCCACATTGCGACAGTTATGTTGATGTCCCATGTAATAGGGGGCGAGCCTATTGCCATCAACCGGGCACAAATCCAGACTCTGGGCTGCTATTGAGAAATTCCAGATGGAAAAACCCATTAACACATTGCCTGACCATTTTTTTTTTTTGAGGTTGGGTAATCATCCAATAACATCTCCCGCTCTGGGCGGATCGGAAGGGCGTGTCAGACTTTTACTGACTAAAACCCACCCGTGTTCCTTCAGTTGCCTGTTGCCAAGGTCCCGGTATCCCTTTCGGACTTTCCCACAGCCCTGGCAGGCATCGGTCCTGCCGGACCCCGTCAATTGTGCTGACATCTCTTTGAGGCGCGCGTGGAACACGACGCGCCATCGACCCGGGCCTGGTCCTTATCGGACGGCGAGCTGCCCGTTGCTCGCCGTCCGCAAGCCCGCGCCTATGGTGGCCGGGAATCATTCCCGACGCCCAGGGCGTTTCCTGCGGGCGTGATGGCGCAAACTTTGCGTCTCCCTCACGCGTTCCGCCTCCTCCTTCGCGAGCATTACTGCTTCGCAGAAGGAGGTGACGGCTTCCCATTTCCTCTCGCTCCGTACCATGGCCTGGACCAGGGCTGGACTTTGCCTGACCCGGGAACCAAATCCGCACTTGCGACCACTAGACCAGCTAAGCAATCAAAATTAGCTTCAAATTGTGAATCTACCGATTTCAAAGTGAGTTTCAAGAGTAACCTCAGTCCATTGCTATTCCGAGTACTGCAATATACAGAAGTTTGAGCCATGAAGCGTAAATCAACTGGAGAGATACCCTGGTTTTATTGGGAACTGTCACTAGGCGCTGATTCTGTTGAGTATAGACAGGCTTTAATAAAAAACAGCTGTTATTTTTGGCTTGGATGGAGGGGGCTCGTGGCTAATTAATAACAGCCGAATAAGTCCATCGACCAGGTTAAGCTATACTTGCCTAGGTCGGTCTGTGGATGGGTGGCTATATTTAGTTAGGTACCGAAACCCCTCCGTGCTTCGGAAAGCACGTAAAGGCCCCAACTTACGGGTTGTAGGTCGTGGGTTCGAACCCAGACAGATGCTTTAGTTTGTGTAAATTATTTCATCACCACTGCTCTCAAAATGGTGAAGGAAAACATCGTGAGGAAACCGGTATGTCCTAGAACGCTAAACAAAAACTAATTAATATCACGGGTGGGCGATGCGATGCCACGCGGTAGGATTTTTATAAAAATGTGGCTGTTATTTTATTACGCTTTTATTAAAATAAAAAATTTAATTAAATTAACTTCATTTATTTTAGGTCCTTGACCCTTATTAAACACAAAAACAATACACTTAATTTGTCAATTTTGTAAGTGTCACAATTATGAAATAAATAAGTGATTGAGCGATTAATAAAAATAAATAAAGTTAATTTAATGACGAAAAATAAGACTGATAAATGTGTATTAGCATACTGTATATATCTACCTATGTAACGGAATTTTAACCGCCTTCCAAAAAGGAGGAGGTTTTATGTTCGTCTATATGTTGTTATTTTTAATTTTTTGTCTATTTTCATCGATATTTTCGCCAATTATGAAACGATTTAAAAATATTTTTTTAGTTCGAAAGGGTATACTCCCGAGGAGGTCCCATATAAATTTTATGGGGTGGGTAACACGAGTAAAATGTGAAAAATAAAACCTTTTACAAAAAAAAACAACCGACTTCCAAAATTATTAGGTAGTATTGACAGTATTTGACATTTTAATTATTTTGACATAGATTTTTTTTTTTGTTTTTGGCTTTTAATAATTCCTCATTTAGGTCTGACATAATTGTTTTTAATAGTATGTAATTGTTCAATTTATTTTCGAATCGAATACCATAATTATGCATGATTTTTCAAATATTTTTAGTAATTTTAATTTGTAGTACCTACTCAGCTAGATTTAAACACCATATTTGTACGCCTTCTGGCATAACATAGCGCTCTGTTTATCAAACATAAGATCTGTATTTCTTTACCTACGTTAACAAAAAAAAAAAAAAAATGATAAATAACTTTAATTTCGGAAGTCGGTAATAAGTTTTTATCTATATAATATTGTGTCTTCGAGGCGAACGAAATCGTGGACAGAACCTAGTAAACTCATAACCAGAGCGAGTTTGGCAGTAAATAGTTAATCTCAGATTCAATCTCTAAATTAGATAACTCAGGCTTGCGTCTGGCAACACCGACTGAGTTTATCCCGCTTTATTGGTATCGGGCAGTTTGAATCGTAGCTATATACTTACCTATCTAATTCTACCAACCTACCTAGTTGGTAGAATTAGATGGTAGTTTGAAATTGTACGTAGTTAGTTAGAAGTTGAGTTTAGAAGGATTTCAGGTTGAGTTGGTCGCGTGTGCTTCAATCGAGAATAAAGTAAAGTACGGTCACAGATTGGTATGGATGGTTCACTCCACAAAAATCATTTAAATAAAAAGCGACTCTTGCTACCACACAATAAAGTGCAATTCAGGTCGCAACTCTTATTTCTTCTGACTACTTTACGCCGACTCAATTGGCCCGAAAAGACGAGCCCGCCGTGTAGCTTCATATCTAAAATGCGGAGTGCGCCTGACCTTTCTGTATTATTCTTTGGTACGGTGTACAAACGCACGCAGTAAACGTAATGCGGGCCATAGATGTTCAATTTGATCAAACAGGCTGGTTCAAACAGTTTTATCAAATTGGCATGAATTATCAAAATGAGTTGTCAAATGGCATGAAGAAATAAAAATGTACCTACTTAAGGCCGTACCTTACCTCAGATTTTATCTCGCTCGCAGCATACTACTCGCGGCTTGAGTGAGAGCGAGATGGAGTGGGGTGCTATCGGCTCTCAAGCCTCAAATAGTTTAGGTAATTGCTTTTTACGGTTAAAACAATGATAATAAAAAATAAAAAATTAAGACCTGCTTTATAGTTAGTTCAGTTATTATACAAAGCTACATCATCTAATTTCGAGTATCTTTTTAATACCAACGGTTTCTAATTCAGGTTAGAGGTAACTTTGTTTTTTTTTCTATCGAGTAAATTTTCTGATGACTGCACCGATTTTCATGATGTTTTCACCAATGATAGAGTGGTTCTAGAGTAAGGTCTTAGTATATAATAACCGACATCCACGCGGGCGAAGTCGCAAGCATCAGCCAGTTAATAATAAAAACTTATGATACCTCGTAGTTTAGAATTTATGAGGAAACAGATGAACCCTGTTAAAATCATAAACCCTCTGGCTTTCCCGTAGTCGGCTAAAAATAGATTAAAGTAATGTAGAACGCCGAAATACCAACTTCCGTACCTGATAAGCCAAAACATAACATAATTACAAATATATACGTATCATCCACACGAAATCACTTAACCTGATTTTCGCTTCGGCCATCTTCGTGGTAATTCGGGCCCAATCCGGGTCCGTTTAGGTATGCGAGTATGCGAATAATAACCGTTGAGATATACGGAATGAATTCCGGAATATCGGATGCCGGACCTCCGGTATACAGCGGAATAAATATTGATTTGAGGTATGTAGGTATTGGTGATCAATATTTGACGGAAATGGGGCTGAAATAGCCATTTTATTTTACACGTTGTTATTTCCTGTAAAAGAATTATAATTCTTTTGGCATTGTATAGCCCAATTCTTGAGGAAGGTAATATTATTTAAGCAGGTATTTTATTTTATTTTTATTACCGTTTTTTTTTCACCGTAAAAAGCAATTACCTATAGGAGGAGCTCGTGGCTAAGTAATAACAGCCGCACGGGTCGATTCATCAGGTTAAGCTACGCTTAACGTTGATGGGTTGGTCCGTGGATGGGTGACCATCTTTACGTATCGTGACTCCTCCGTGTCTCGGAAAGCACGTTAAACCGTTGGTCCAGGCTGTCATTTGTGGATCTTTGACAGTCGTTACGGGTCGTCAGAAGCCCGAATGTCTGACAACTAGTCTTGCCAAGGGGTATCGTATTACCCAGTTACTGGGTTGTGGCGGTCAGATAGGCAGTCGCTCCATGTAAAATACTGGTATTCAGCTGCATCCGGTTAGACTGGAAGCCGACCCCAACATGGTTGGGAAAAGGCTAGGCAGATGAGTTATGTCTTCGTCCATTAGAGTGAGTTACCGTAATTAATATGGATTTACGTTTAGAGATTCCCACGTCCCTGTTGTGACAGGACTCCCATGTTCCCCTACCGTCACCACGTCAATGGGATGTTCGGCGGGATCGAAGATGGCCGGAGGTTCAATGAGTATGCCTATTGATGGAATCTTCGACCCCTGGGCCCGGCGGCGGTCCGCAACTAACTATTCGATCCGTGGAGCCGCCAGCGCCCCACTCAGTCCGCGAGTATGGATTGAGGGAAATAAAAAGTGAAGCGAGCTGAGGTAGTGTACGCCCTTAAATAACAAAATTAATATTAAAGCTTTGTTCAAGTACATAGTTATATTAAAGTCCAGTGTGGTCCATTGTGTATAAGTTAGTTAAAAACAAAAATGACTCACTAATTTCATTTCTGAAATCAAGTAGTAATAAAAATAATATTTTAAAAACGAAAACTTTAAAGCGTTCTATTAATAAGTACGAATATAACCTAACAAAGATTTACCTATCTCAAAATAACATGCTAACCAATCATCACGGCTTCACCGACCCAAAAATAAAATTTCCTTTCGGTAAAATCCGTAGGAGCGAAACTGCAAAATCATCGGAAACCGGTGAGGCTCACAAAATGTCGGTGTATCAGCGAATGGAACGAATATTAGGTGTTAGTTGGACTCCTCATGCCACAGAATAGTACAGTACAGAAGGTCGGCTTCATACAGCGAGCGATAACAGCCGCACGCACACATAGACGCATACGTACGGCGATCTCAAACAAATAAAATTAATAATAAACCCACATATCTCTAAATTGACGACGTGGTGGGGCTTGCGCGCTCCTGTAAACTCTTCGGCTGTACCTGTAGAGTTTACTTTGCTGAAACAGGTTTAGGGTTCTCACCCTAGACCTGTTTTAGACACATAAACCCGCAGTTTAGCTGGCGGGCTGCATATGGCGAGCTGTTGGGCAGTAGCTATCTTCCGGGAAAAGTCTTTTTCCTCACCTCTGGCTTGCGTTCATTGACCATCTGGAGTAAACCCCTGCGAGGAACAGAGCTCCCACCTCCATATTTCCTTTGCCGGCTTCAGTGGAGATTCGTACGTAGCACTTGCAGTCGCTGTAAGTGAAGCTTGTCTATGTGTGCGTTGTATTTCGCTCGTTGTATAGAGCCGACCTTCTGTAACTATCTACTCTGTGATCCTGTGCTTCGGAAATAGGTCAGGGATATTCCGGTAAAGTCTTTTTGTGACGTCAAAATAGAATTACTTAGGAATGGAGACATTTTCGAGCTGGATTAAAAGTTTTTCTTGAAATGCTTCTCTTAGCGACAGTTTTGTATTAGTTTTACAGTTCTTTGCCTAATTTGAGTTAATAAGATACTACACCCGGTTTCTGGAACGAAAATCATCGACTCGTCAAAATTGAACGCAAGTCAAGTCATGCGATTGGTCATTGATAAATCATTCAACCAATCACACTGTTACGCGAGCTTGACAATTTGTTATCAAATTTTTGTGCCGAATTTTGTTCTGGAAACCAGGCGTTAAAATATTTATATAGGGTCCGTTTGTGATTTTCTCATAAACTTATTATGTAAGACAAAATGTGTGACAAAATGTTATATAGTTTTTAAGCTCCGGCCACACTGCACACTGACGCTAATCGCGCGCGGGATGAGGGACGCGTGTCGATTGTGGAAGTCACTATTCGCGGCACTTTGAACTCCTCTATAGAAGTTAGTTGACACAATATGTGCGAGCGAATTTCGTCGCGCATCCCGCGCGGGATGAGAGACGCTGAGAGACTCGTGTCGATTGCTTTAATGATTAGGAAGTCACGCGACTTTTCGGGGCCGTTGAAGTTCTGTTATAAATAAGTAAAACAAAACAATTTCTTTAATTGCAATTTTGTTACCTATCGTTTTTGAGCTCTGGCCACACTGACGCTGATCCCGCGCGGGATGAGGGTCGCTTGTCGATTGTTTTAATGATTAGGTTCACGCGACTATTCATAGTATCAGCAGTTTGAACTCCTCTAAACAAGTAAGTTGACACAATAATAATATGTGCGAGCGAATGTCGTCCCGAATGCCGCGCGGGATTCACTTCAGTTTGACCAGAGCTTTAGATTTCAGTTTCTCGGCTTCACAGTACAATTTATAGTATCCAATTTATTGTGTCCGAGTGTCTGTCACAGGTGATTTGTCTTTGAAACTACAAGCACTGAGGTAATTTATTAAGACGTTATGGTCATGTGACGATGTGGCAACTATGGAAAGTCCGAAAGGGATACCGGGACTTTGGCAACAGGCAAATAAAGGAACACGGGTGGGTTTTGATTGCCCACCCTCAAAAAAAAAAAAAAAAAAGCTATCTCTATGGAGCGAATTTCAGGAGTTAAATATTTTTTTCAAGCTCGTGGCTACGTAATAACAGCCACACGGGTCGATCCATCATGTTAAGCTACACTTGCAGGGGTTGGTCCGTGGATGGGTCATCATCTGCCTAACCTTTTCCCAACCTTGTTGGGGTCGGCTTCCAGTATAACTGGATGCAGCTGAATACCAGTATTTTACATGGAGTGACTGCCTATCTGACCTCCACAACCCAGTAACTGGATAATACGATACCCCTTGTTAAGACTGGTTGTCAGACTTTCGGGCATCTGACGACCCGTAACAACTGTCAAAGATCCACAAATGACAGCCGGGACCAACGGTTTAACGTGCTTTCCGAGGCACGGAGGAGTCTCGATATGTAAAGATGGTCACCCATCCACGGACCAACCCCGGCAAGCGTAGCTTAACCTGATGAATCGACCCGTGCGGCTGTTATTACTTAGCCACGAGCTCCTCCTGGATGGGTGACCACCTTTATATACCGAGACTGCTCCGTGCCTCTAAAAGCAAGTTAAGCCGTTGGTCCCGGCTGTCATTCGTGGATCTTTGACAGTTGTTACGGGTCGTCAGAAGCCCGAAAGTCTGACAACCAGTCTTAACAAGGGGTATCGTATTATCCAGTTACTGGGTTGTGGAGGTCAGATAGGCAGTCACTCCATGTAAAATACTGGTATTCAACTGTATCCGGTTAGACTGAAAGCCGACGCCAACATAGTTGGGAAAAGTCTAGGCAGATTGAAACAATTTCAGAAAAGAAAACGTGGGAAATGAAACTTGACTACCTCAATGGTTTAGTGGACCAAAGCTCTACTGCTGAGCATGAGTTCCTGGGTTCGATTCCCAGGTCGGGCAAAGTATTATTGGGTTTTTCCATAGAAGATTTCTCAGCAGCTCGGAGTTTGGAATTGTGCCCGGTTGATGGCAATAGGCTCGCCCCATATTACATGGGACTCAAACATAACTGTCGGAATGTGGGTGTACTATAGGTACACCTCTGCCTCACCCTTCGGGGAATACAGGCGTGATGTTATGTGAAGTTGTGAAAAAAGTTATCAAAGTCAAATAATTTATTTCAATTAGACACATAAAAGGCACTACTAAACGTCAAAAATAAAGAAATAGAACTGATTCTATTTGCCCCTTCCAAAAGATAGTTTTTTTAAGGAGAAGAATGGGCAAGAAACTCCACCGTTACTCTTTTATAATTTGTTTTATAATATTTTGTAAACATCAATTATATAATTATACGTGATCAGAAGATAGATACAAACAGTAAAAAAGGAGCATAAAACTAATCAAAATAAAATAAAAATTCAAATAAATGAACACAAAAAATAAAACACACCCTCAACGGGAGTTGAGGGTGTGTTTTATTTTTTGTCCTCAACGGGAGTTGAGGTTGTGTTTTAAATCTATCTTATTTCAAGAATTTATTATTGATAGATCTTTTGGCCTGGAAGTTGTTCCTCACACGAAGTAATGAGGTCAAACCAATGCATAGCCCGCCACTGGATAGATTGCTTGTCCTTGCTATTTCTCTCGGGCATTCTTATAGCGAACACGACAAGCCCTATATTGTCATGTCTTGCAATGCGGACATAGTGCTGGCTCTTATTTACATAATGAGAAGGAACTAGTTGGTCGGATCGATGGCTGCGTAGCGGCTGTCAAAGTCAAAGACAAATCATTTACATATCAATTAGGCACAAAAATTAGAACTGATTCTAGTCGCCCCTTCCAAAAGGTAGTTTTCGTTTGGAGAAGTATGGGCAAGAAACTCCACCGTTACTCTTTTATAAAATTTTCTGCAATATTTTGTATAGATACATATAATTATAATATGTGAATCGATACAACTAGAATAAAATTACTATACCATAAAAGGTAAAAAGAATAAAAATGAGGCAACGGTGTCTTCTGATCATCATCTGCCTAGCCTTTTCCCAACCATGTTGGGGTCGGCTTCCAGTCCAACCGGTGTCTTCTGATGACAAGAGATAATGTCTGAGCAGCCGCTGTCAAACCACGTCCACGACAAACTACTATATTATTATTCCGGCACAATTCTGACTCAAACTCAAACTCAAAGCATGCTGAACCACTTATACCATGATCACTTCTGGTAAAGGACGATAGATATATCTAAAAAAAACATTAAAAAAAGAAACAACCAACCGACTTTCAAGAATACACTAAAAATTTAAAAATATCTTTAATTTGGAAGTTGGTTGTTTTTTTTTTTTTTGTAGAAACTTTTATTTTTCACAATAATTATAGTTCTAGTACCAACCCCACACAGATTCGAACACCCACTACCTGCTATGTAAATAACTGTGATAGGGACTTAAAACATTATCCGTATGACTAAGTGCGAAAGATACGTATTGAAGCTAACTCGAAAACTACGCAAGCAAAAATATTATATTATTTTTATGGGACCACCTCTAAAGTAAGACCTACCATAAAAAAAATGAATCATCAAAATCGATTCATAATTATTGGCGGAGTAATCTCGAAACAAACAATTAAAAAAAAACATACAGTCGAATTGAGAACCTCCTCCTTTTTGAAGTCGGTTAAAAACTCGAAAAAAAAACAGCCATGTTAAAAGCGCTGAAATTGTCTTAGAAAATCTTTTATTTTAAATTTTTCTTTTTTACATCTACACTGTAGATGTGATGAAGTGTCTTTTTTTTAAATGAACAATTTCTCAAAAAAAAATAGTCAAAACTCGAAAAAAATAGCCATTGTATGTTGCTGCCAGCAACATACAATGGCTATTTTTTTCGAGTTTTTAACCAACTA
Organism: Lithophane leautieri; assembly: GCA_949152455.1. Lineage (NCBI taxonomy): Eukaryota > Metazoa > Arthropoda > Insecta > Lepidoptera > Noctuidae > Lithophane > Lithophane leautieri. The sequence goes on from OX424486.1 coordinate 5,475,374, forward strand.
AATAACCGAATAAATCGTCGAAAAAGACCCAACAGTAGCCGATAACGGCATTGTGTCCCAACCATTTTCTAACAATATTGTACAACCTTCAATATTGTAGGAGACTTCATAAAACGCGTCGATGCTCCCGGACAATATCGGTAAGAGATCAGTCAACGTTTAAACACTGGACAATGGGTCACAGAATAAATGATACAGAAGACCGGCTCGCATACAACGTGCCAAAATAGGCGCCGCACACATACGAGTAGCCTGAAGAATTACCAAACTTAAGTGACAGTGTGCATATTGCTCGCAGAACAGATGACCGATGGGCCCGAAAGGTTCTGAGACCGCGTACCGAAACACGTAGCGTTGGAAAGCCTGGTGAAGGTCACAGGAATCCGCTGGATGCACAGAGAGAAGAGAAGAACATAACCGGTTGAAGTGGCGGTGCTTGGGGGAGGCCTATGTCCAGCAGTGGACGTCCTTCGGCTGTAATGACGATGGTGATGATGATTACGACACAGATTCGTACGTACGGCAACCTCAAACAAATGCCGGTCGCCAGTGCGCTCGCACTCGCTGGACGTGAAGCGTGTCGATGTGTGCGTGTCATGCGTTTTAGCTCATTTGACCTTCTGTACCTATCTTTTATGTAACTGTGGGTTCTCGGACGCACAAATGCTGTATATTTACGGTTGAAATCTTTTGTTAGGTGACGTGTAAAAGATATCGCTCGTTGGTATTTTTGAAGCTTCTTTATTAACCGAGCGAGCGTAGAAGAAAGAGCTTCTTGCCTGTTCTTCTCCATAGAAACCTTCTACGCTTTGGAATGACAACGGAGCTTCATCTTTGTGACTGACTGACCTTGACAATTCAAAAGTGCCTGTAATTGGTTTAACTGAAATAAATACTTCGAATAGAATAGAATACTCTTTATTATGTATGTATGTGTGTGTGTGTGCATGTTTGCGTGTTTGTGTGTGTTGTGTGGGTGTGTGTATGTGTATTGTTGTGTGTATTGTTGTGTGTATGTTTGAATTTATTTAAGAAATAACAGCCGCACCGGTCGATCAATCAGGTTAAGCTACGCTTGCCGCGGTTGGTCCGTGGATGGGTGGCTATCTTTACATACCCCTTAATTCTGTGAAAAGCACATTAAGCCTTTGATCCCGGCTGCCATTTGAGGATCTTTGACAGTCGTTACATCGCACAGAGAGGTATCGATATGTTAAAATTGTCAACCATCCACGAACTGACCGCGGCAAGCGTAGCTTAACCTGATCGATCGACCCTAGCGGCTATTATCATTTAACCAGGAGCCCTACCGAAATATTCTCATAAGTTAATGGTCCATTAACTTTAATCAATATGTTGTGAATGTGCCCATAGGCCCCTTTTACGACATCCAAAATGAATGAAAAGCAGTAAGAACGATATTATCAACCAGAATCAACGCAACGTTAATCCAAACATTTCAGAACTTATTTTGCGTAAGAATTTTCCAAGCATTTCAAAACCTAGCGGATTTTTTTTAAAACAAATTCTTAACAGCACTCAACAGGAGTTCCAAGGAATTCTTAGATAAGAGGAACATTCTATTTTGCTGCCTTTTATACTATAAGACATTTACTAAAATTCTGAAGACGGTACTGAAAAAAGTCCTAAAACATTATATTCAAAAAATACATAAGGCCTTACCATAAATACTTAGACACTTGTTCAACGCGTATCTAATGTCAGTTTTATGTCAAACTCCATGAAGAAATGTCGTGTACAAAAGGTGTTTACGCTAAACAACTGATAAACACGGTGTGTACTGTGTTTCTAAGTTTCATTGATAAGTACGAGTAATTTTTTTTGTTTTTTATTCAAACCAAATTATTCATATTTGAAGCTAAGAAAACGCGCCGTTATATTTTTATTAATGGATTTTAATAATAATTTATTATTATGCAAACAATACTTATGCCAGTTGATTCTTTCACATGGTCTCATACACTAGAGTTATGGGATATTAAAAAGAACACGTTGTATTGTATGTACATTTCGGTTTTGTTTTTTTTTTTCATGTAATACTAGCTTTCACCCACGGTTTCGCCCGCGTGGCATGTCAATAAAAAGTAGCCTATGTCCTTTCTCAGGCTCTAGACTATCTGTGTACCAAATTTCATTTAAATCAGTTAAGTAGTTTTGGCCTGAAAGCGCGACAGACAGACAGACCGACAGACAGAGTTACTTTCGAATTTAAAATATTAGTAAGGAAGTAAGGATGGTGCGGCCTTACGTCATTTCCCGCGCACAAATCCAGGTTCCAAGCTGAGACTGTAAATGAATTAAATATCTCGTAGTAAAAAAATCCGATTGCAGTGCCCAATCCAGCCAACAGCCCTGACCATTTTCGTATGGTGGAAAATTATAGCTTTTTCTGAAGGAGTTGGTTTGAGGAAATGCAAGCAGCGTTGCTGTGTTTCGATTTGAAGGCTATGGTTACCCGTGTGACACATGAGACATTTCAGATTTAACTCTATTATGGCAAGAAGAGCAGCTTATAATGTTCCCACTGCTAGGATACAGGCCTCCTCTCTGTGAGTGGGAGAGGGCCGTAATGTCAAACACGTCTTCGAATTTTTCGATTCTGGGATATGCCGGTTTCCTCACGATGTTCCTTCGCCGTTTTGAGAGCAGTGGTTATGATATAAATTACACAACGTAAAGTGCCTGGCTGGGTTTGAACCCACAATCTACAACTCATAATTAAGACGGGGCCGTTACAACTGTGTCACCAATGCTCCTATATGCATCTTGTTTTCATTAAAATCTGGTTCAAAATCCGGTTCAAAGCCCAGTTTCAACTGTAAATACACTACCCTAAAAATGCTCAAAGGAAAAACGCGCTCAGAATTGAGGTTCTCCAAATATGAACCTCATTTACACCGTGTACTTGGTCACAGTTATTTGACAAACCTCACAGAAAAGCTAGACCAACTAGGTTTTATTCCAACGAGTTCCTTTGTCCAACACAGTAGGGGTTTAAAAATATATCTGATTTATTCTGGTTTTTATAATAGGAGCTAGCATTTTTTGGAAAACATCGTGTTCATTTGACCATCTTCTCATTCCTTTGCTTCTAAAAAAACTTCAGACAACAAACAACAGCCGCATTTTTAACAAACCCTAGTTCGAAAAACGTGCTTCAGAACTTTTAGCTTTAAAACAAAGATTTTTATCTAAAGAAAAATACAAAATTGTGCTATAACCGAGACTCGGGTGAAAGCGGCCACAAATACAGCCCGGGATCGTTGGAATTCAAAGCCCGTTTCCCGAGGGAGGGCAATGTCAAAGCCTCTTTATACATGCCGTTGGAAAAGTCGAAATATTCTGGTTCGAAATTACCTAAACGTGTCTTTAGATATATATTTCAACTGTTTGTGTAACCTCTGGTGGCAGAATCTGGAACTACTAGAGTTTGAAATAGCGCCATCTGTTGCTATTATAAAGAAACTGTTGATTGAGAGATAGAACTGTGACGCACTTGTGTTTGACATGAATTTTCACCAGATGGCAGTTAACAAACTGTTTAGTTCTTCAAATATCCGATAGATGTCGCTTCTGGTACTGGTAACTTTATGTCTTAATTTGTTACGTAATTGACAGATGGCGCTGTACAGCGTCTTGAACATATTATTATCAATCGAGGCACCAAGCGCTTTTCCCTGTATTTATCGCACGATGTTTTCCCGTAGTTCGTAGAGTAGGTAGCTAGTTTCTTTGTTTCTTTAAACTCCCGCTAGATGGCAGTATGGAAGCTTAGTGTTGACAAAGCAATTTTCACGACCAGCGCTTTTCTTTCAGTAATTTTCCGGTTAGTTTTCTTTTAATAAACGATAAATAGCAGCGATTAACGCCAGGTCTGCTACAAATTGGCAACACGCTGTTTCCTTATCGCCCTTCAATATTATTTATTGGTATTTTGTCAGTAAGTATTGCAATATTTTTAATAAAGTAAACACTTCAAGTGAAATTGGTTAATATTTTCTTTACTTTTCAATATTAGTTATCAGTGGCAATATTGTTTTGATAACAAATCGATCGGAGCTATGTTTTTATAAACTTTTAACATTGTTTTTTTGCCCCAATTTTACTAGTCAACATAACAAAATATCACGCCTTTTTCTCTGAAGGGTTGGGCAGAGGTGTAGGTACATATACGTAGTACACGTCAAATGTAACAGGGACCATTTACTAGTCAAGGTTTTGAAAAGCCTCCCTTGAATATTTTTTCATTGTAGGTTATTGATGGTCATAGTTCTGTCAAACTTACCAAAGGGTATCGAGTTCGCCAATAAAAGGTCTGTGGGGGTCAGATAGGCCGCCCCATGTAAAATACTTGCATTCAGCTGCATATGGTCAGACTGAAAGCCGACCCCAACATAGTGATGATGGTTAATTGTTCAAACTCAAAGCATTTATTTCAATTAAACCATTTGCAGGCACTTTTGAATTGTCAAGGCGTCGGTCAGTCAGAAATATGAAGCTAGTTGCCCATTCCAAAGCGTAATAGGTACCTATGGAGAAGAACGGGCAAGAAACTCGACGGACAATCTTTTAAATAAAAAAATTGATACAAAAAATTGGTTACATCATTCATGTTGAAATTATACATGTGAGAACAATGTAGAAAGCACGTTAAAAGCGTCCGCAATTATAAAATAAAAACAAAAAACAATTCAAAAATTAAAATAAGCCATGGCAGCTAAGAGATGACCAGTCACAACTGACGGCGCCCGTTCACGAACATGACGCAAGGATCAGCACCATTCAGCTCAACCATTTTGAAGGGAGCTAAATGATCCAACACACGCGCCACCATCAGCGAGACATCTGAGTGAGCATGACATATTCCCAGCCGCCAGGGCACATTCAAAAGTCAATCAAATCAGACCGTGGTTAGCAAGCGGCTGTCTAATTTTGCACCGTAAACATCCCCTGGTGTTCCTGGGTCTTTAACGGTTTTAAAAACTCCGTTCATGGAGATAGGTATTGTAATAATCACCATAGTTACCTACTTGATAAAGAGATTGGTGATCAACGTATTTACATAGGTAACGTACCTAGCGGCTTACCCAGTAACTGGGTTGCGGAGGTCAGATAGGCAGTCGCTCCATGTAAAATACTGATCTATTCAGCTACATCCGATTGAACTGGAAGCCGACGCCAACATAGTTTTAAAAAGGCTAGGTAGATGATGACTAAATAATAACAATTCAGTAATCACCACACTTGTAATAATCACCACACTTGTAATAATCACCACACTTATAGTAATCACCACACTTATAGTAATCACCACACTTACATTAATCACCACACCTGTAGTAATCACCACAGTCGGACTGCCTCGTTGGTCTAGTGGTCATAAGCGCTACTGCTGAGCATGAGGTCCTGGGTTCAATTCCCGAGTCGGGCAAAGTATTATTAGGTTTTTGTATCTGGAATTTCTCAGTGGCAGCCCGGAGTCTGGATTTGTGCCCGGTTGATGGCAATAGGCTCACCCCCTATTACATGGGACTTAAACATAACTGGCGAAATGTGGGTGTACACCTCTGCCTAACCCTTCGGGGAATACAAGCGTGATATTATGTTATTTTATGTTACCATACTTGGCAGAGATATCAGCTTAATTGCAGTTTGCTATTGACAGGCAGAACCCGTCGACTTACACGCGGAATAGGCGACAAATTATTTACCTACTTTCAACACGGTTATTTCAAAAAGCTTGTTTACGAAAACAAACAACAATGAATATCAAAATATTGTTTACAAAAATTGGGTCACGGAGTACTTTGGATAATATATCTACTTACCTACATTTTTATCTAATAAATTTTTGCAACCAATTTCCTTAGAGGCGGGTGATAAATGGTAGCAATATTACTGAAATAATAGTCATTATTATAATACGGTAACTAATAATGACCCTAGCGAAATTGTTTAGAGATCTCACTTCTTCTCTTATATAATAAGCAAAAGCATAGAAACTCTGTGGTATAGTTTCTTCGAAATTCGAACGCTGTCTCGTTGTGAATCCGCGATAATTTACTTTAAAAACAAATGAGTTCGCTTTCGAATGGTGTGCGCTCACTTGAGTGAGGGCCCAAGTGAACTTTACAAAAATTAAAGTAATAAAAACTAAAACCCAACTACGACTAAAAAGGCATAAACAAGACACCACAGATAGACAAATTAAAAATCCGGAGTCACACGTGTTAGGGCATAAATCGAACAGATTACGTGTGACTCCGGTTTTTAATTTGTCTGTCTGTGGTGTCTTATTTATATCTTTTTAGTGGTAGTTGGGTTTTAGTTTTTATTACTTCAAGTTTTTTTAAATTCTTTTGGGGTAATATACATATATTATTTTTAATAAGCCCTTTCATTTGATACCCAACATAGTACGATAAAACAATTTTTTTTTTTAGTTCCTGACTTTATGTCCTCTAGAGGGCGCCATTTTTATTTAATATGACGTCTCATAGCCTATAACCAGCGGACGATCAAGACGCTTCCAACAATACCTCATTTGTCAAATTGTGATGGGCGATTTAGAAGATAGGAAGGAACAGATGAACATACATACATACATACATACCGGTCAAAATCATAACCCTTCTTTTTTCTTCGCCGTAATCGGGTAAAAATAGCACGATCGGTGTGCCGTCAGCCAGTACAGTTACACACAATTAAAAATATGTGTCATTTCATTTTACATCAAGCCCTTTACACAAATTACTTTACCGTAGCGTGTAGGTATGTTTTAAAATATAATTAATTAACAACCAACACAAAAGTTTTGTAACAGGAAATTGCCAGTTAAAAAGTAAATTGGTTTATTACGACTGTTAAAATGACCACTCCATATTTTGTGCGGGACTTTTTATGAGCCATTTTGTGTGATGTTATTTTGTTTTAAGTTTTATTTCTTGTTTTTATTGCATTACTACGGTCATAGTAGGTCCTATGTTATTTCAGGCCATTCACAACCTTATTGTTTAAGTACTTACATTTGTTTAATGAGTTATAACATAACAAACTTCTTATACTACACAAACTAGAAAACTATACTAACTATTTACATTCTATACTAAATTAAATTACTGATTAAAACTAACTAACTATACAAATAAACAATTAAATTTAATATAGCGTCAAAAAATTCTTCCGCATCGCTGTCGGCTGGTAATGTACCCAAGAGACTGGCGGCATTGCCACGTTGTATGGCAATGCTTATCTGACCAAGGTAAAAGCCAACTTGGGTTAATGGGAAGTGTCAAACAGCCGTTTGGAGATTTCTTGAAACAAGCTATGAGCACTCGGACCCCAAGGCCCTAGGGTTACAACCCCAAACGGCTTGAAACTAAAGCCAGGAAGATGGGATGACGCAACAGTATCGACACACGTTGCGTCCCAGTACCTACATAATTTATTTTTGTCAAACATACTTGGAAATTTGAGCATTATTTTGACCACCTTATTCGAGAAAAATCGAAAATGCTGTACTGATCAAATAACATGTGAGTCCGCCGGCAATGTTACTATAAAAATCAATATCGGTTGTGTTTATCGGCCGAATATTACTATGAAAACTCATATTAGTCGTGTTATTTAAAAATGGATCGAACTTTTTATTTCAACAAATGGCAACCAAGGAGGTAGTTTAATCAAAGATTTTATTTGAATTTGGATTTGGCTTGCAAATAGAGCTGTTTAAAAGTAAAGAAGAAACAAATGAAAATATTGGCGCGTGAAAAATTATCGTTGTCAGTCATTGATTCTGGAATTTATATTCAATTTACTTAGTTTGAATTTCCACGCATTACTTGAGAAAAGTAGTATTTCTCAAATATGCTTGGAAATTCGAGCATTATTTTGACAACCTTCTCCGAGATAAATCGAAATTGCTGTACTGGTCAAAAACAAGTGACGATGCGGCCAGCAAAGTTACTATGAAAATCCATATCTGTCGTGTTTAGCGGCCAAATAAATCACTAAGAAAACTCATATCTGCTGTGTTATTTAAAAATGGAACACTCAACAACATTTTTGAAAAGAGTAACTGTGGAGTTTCTTGCCCATTCTTCTCCATACGAAAGCTACCTTTTGGAATGGGCAACTAGAATCAATTCTATTTCTTTGTTTTTCATTGACGTTCAAAAGTGCCTTTTATTTGAAATAAATTATTTGACTTTGAACGAACTTTTTATTTCAACACATAGCAACCAAGGGGATAGTTTAATCAAAGATTTTATTTGAATTTCGATTTGGCTTGCAAATAGAGCTGTTTACAGTAAAGAAGAAAATTTTGGCGCGTGACTAATTATCGTTGTTTGACATTGACTCTGGAATAATAATTTAGGTACTTAGTTTGAATTTCCGCGCAATATCCCTTCGACCGTCAGACCAGGCATTAATGGACTCACGTATGTGTGCCTCGGCTTCGCCTCGGCCCACATTTTCACGCTCGTCCATCAATGCCCCTGTTTGCAAGCCGTGACAGTAATGTACTATATTAAATATTTTACTAATAATGTATTCTTTTCTTTATTCCAGGTAAGTTCAATTAAATTTTCTGCGTACCGGATTCATCCGCTAACAAGTAAGACGAAAATAATTTATCTTCTCTACTTTTTTAATATAATTTCGCGTCCTGTGCATGTATACACGGCTACACATCAAGCGTTTCCAGTGTAAGCTGACCTCGCATTGTACGGAAATTCTTTACAATGTGAGATCAGCATAAACTAGAAATGTATAGCTTGATTTGTAGCCGTGTGTAAATATAGGTATATTGTCACTGGATAAAAAAGCGTTTCTGCAAATCAACACTTTTTGGTTCATTAACGTCAAACAATTTTCTTCTGAATTCAATTTTAGGAGTATGAGGAACAGGGTGTAAAGTTCACTCATCCACCATAGAAAAGGGAGGATTCTCCGACCAGACGGGTGTTGTGTCTGGCGGGCAACTGCCCGACGATTGATGTCGGGTTCTTGTATATATGTCCATTGCACGGTAAACTTTAATTGCGCGATACAGGATTTTTGTGTGACGTCATGTCTTTGATGCGTAGTTCGCATGTGGCGATGTAGATACCGCTACATAATATGGAGCAAGACTCCATATTGAATTCAGAACAAAATTAAAAGTTATCGGAACTTTACACAAACGATACAGCTTTTACTATTGTTTCAACTTACATCAAGGCAATCTATGCAAATAAATAAAATTGAAGTGTCTGTTTTTAATGTCTAAATAACAGCTTTTTTACTAAATGCAAACGGTAATTATAACAAAAAATCTTTTTATTTTATTAGCGTCTGTCTTTGGTCCGGCTAATCTCCGAAACAGCTGGACCGATTTGGACAGGACTTTGACTGGCAGATAGCTGATGTTATAAGGAGTAACTTAGGAGTAACTTTTATTTTAAGGTTTTTTCTTTTGCTTAATGCCAATAAACATTTTTCTTTCTTTCTTCTTTCTATTTTAGAAAAAATATTAGGCTCCGCGCGGTCGTAGCCGTGGGCAGCTCACTCGTCATCACACAATAAAATTGCTCTAGCTTCTAGATTTAATTTGATCAAATAAAAAACTTTTTTAAAATAAATAACTTTAATTTCGGAAGTCGGTGGCAAAAAGCGAAGACACAGACTTCCGAAATTAAAGTTATTTATTTTTCGCTTTTCAGTTCTTTTTTCGTTGGCTAAATTTTTTGTAAAAAAGTTTTTCGCTTTTGAGTTACCATCCACTCCAGGGTACTCCAGGAGGTTACTCCAGGTTAAAGACCTGGAGTTGATGATGAGTGGTTATGTCATCAGAACTATTTATGTGTGCGAAATTTCAACAGAATCGGTTCACAGTTGAAAATTCAGTTGGTGAAAAATCAATCAACCCCGTTTTTTCTACCTTTAGGGGTGGATTATAGTTTCCAATTTTAAATGGGACCAACTTCGAGGTATACCCTTCCCAATAAAAAAAGAATTTTCAAATCGGACAACTCACTAACAAGTTATGCTTGGTCATAAAGTGTCGACTTGAGAACCTCCTCCTATTTTTTTCGTTGGTTCAAAAATAAAACTGCCTTTTAATATATACACATCAGATATAATGTGTAAACACAGGGTTTTGGGTCGAAGATATAGTTCTTTTAAATTCTCACAGCTGCGGAGCACTTGACGGATGACAAGCAACATGTCATGCGCGCTAAAGCGTGCGTGAGCATGCGTGTTGAAGCTTCTAGAATCATCTAGAAGCTGGATTGTGGCGGGAGCGGTTTGAAATACCTGCCTGTTACAGCATTAATATAATAAATAAAATTACGAGAAAATATCAAGATATTCCGCCTATACGAACATTATCAACCACTATTTACACAAACCTCGTCATTTCGAAGGGCGGTCATCCCCTGGGAAATTACCTTTTACACAATGGCGGTCATAATATTTAATACTTATTATTTACACACGAGCAGTGGTGGTCCAGTGGTAACGACCCCTATACTTACTAGTTGTAGGTCATAGGTTCGGACCCAGACAGGCGCTTTACTTTGTGTAAATTATTTCCTTACCACTGCTCTCAAAACGGTGAAAGAAAACAAGGCATGTCCTAGATTCAAAAATTCGAAGACATAATGTGACATCTACCCTTTTTTTTTTCTTTTTTTTTGAGGGTGGGAAATCATCCAATGACTTGAGCGGAAGGGCGTGTCAGACTTTTACTGACTAAAACCCACCCGTGTTCCTTCATTTGCCTGTTGCCAAGGTCCCGGTATCCCTTTCGGACTTTCCCGCAACCCTGGCAGGCATCGGTCCTACCGGACCCCGTCAATTTTGCTGACATCTCTTTGAGGCGCGCGTGGAATACGACGCGCCATCGACCCGGGCCTGGTCCTTATCGGACAGCGAGCTGCCCGTTGCTCGCCGTCCGCAAGCCCGCGCTTATGGTGGCCGGGAATCCGCCTGGGATTCCCGACGCCCAGGGCGTCTCCAACGGTGACATCTACCCTACCAGCCCTTACTGGGCCCGCGTGGTAAATTACAGCGTACCCACTCTCGACGAGAGGATGCCTGTGTCCCAACAGTGGGATCATTATCTATTGGCTGATTATGTAACAGCTTACACTGATTTTGTTACCCCTGACGTGCGACTACAAACTTTTCTCTTTTCGACTTAGGTCGACATGAAAGTGACAGTCAATTACAATCCGTCTTATATCCGACAATCGTCCGACAGCTAGATAGTTGGAAAGGTCAGCCATTCTGTCTGAACTTTGATCCATCGAGATGAAGTTTTCTTTGAAGAGATTGACCTATAGAGTTTTATGTACGACACATTTATCCAGGTTCTAGTAGCAGAATTATTGGCCTGAAAATTATTTTTTACTTCGTACAAAAAAGGTACAGGAAATGATCACAACAAAGCTTTAGTGTTTCTATGATCTATTAATCACTAGGTAGGTACCTAGTTCTATTCTGTAAAGTTCACATACGAACTCACTCAAGTGAGCGCACACAATTTGAAAACGAACTCATTTGTTTTTAAAGTAAATCATCGCGGATTCACAACGAGACACCGTTCGAATTTTGAAGTGATGTTTAGAGAGCAACAACATCTTTATAATAATAATTCTATGCTCTAATCAGTCAGCAGGCGTAGCATGGCGCTTTCTATTTCTACGAAGAATAGACATAGCTTTTTCTATACAAAGTGACATTTCGTTTCTTCATTTTTGACATCGCACCGTAGAAATCCTTCTACAATCTGTCATTTTGTCTTTCATTTATATCGATCTTTGTCTAGGTCTTTTAATATGTAGACTATTTCGGAAGAAAGTTTTCTATCCTTACTGTCAAAATCACACTGACAACTGAAATTTGTCTAAGGAAGTGAAGACAATTTGAAACAAAACAAAGAGTTCTGAGTCGAATTATGTAAAAGAGTGAATTTTGTTAAAAGTGCAGTTGACTCTTTTTACTTAGCTGCCGTCGTACTGTCTACACGGAACGTCATTTTTGTCTACTCTTCCGTCGACAAAACGGTGCTCATGCTACGCCTGCTGGTGGAACTAATTTTCTATTTTAAGCTACCTTAGAGTCCGTTTGGTTACTTATCTAGTTGATTAAATTAACACACATTATGGTTATATTATCCATGTATTTTAAGGGGGAACACATTGTTATTTATTAAGTACATAATTATGTTCTAAATCGAAGATACTATAGACTCATCTGAAGGAGAATATGAAAACCTACTTATCTACTATTCTTTTTTTTTTTTCTATTTATTACTCGATTTATTTATTTTATGTCCGTAGGTGTGTCCGTGGCATCACAGTGGGCCCTATCAGAATACCAGCGCTGCGGTATTTGTTTATTTCTCAAATATCGTAGCATTATGCTGAGATAGGAGCCTTTTTGGCCTCGCACGGGTTTTGTTTTCTACACATTGTTTTATTTTATTTTTATTAATTTTGTTAGTTTTAATGTTTGTTTTTATTGTTATATTTCCTGTGCGTATCCCAAATAAAATATTTTTCTTTCTTTCTTTCTTTCTTTCTAAAACCGAAAAAGGAGAAAATGAATATGAAACCTGAACCTCTAGCCAGTGATATGAAATTATCGATAAAACAGTTAGGCGGAAGATAAAGTAAAAAAATATAAAATTTAATAAAATCACAGTCTATAGGCTCTCTTTCGATCTCTCATACCCAATGAAAATACAACTATTTTTCTGTAAGCAAAACAAAAGCAGGAAAATAGTGTGATGAGAAAAACAGACAATAGGCTGGAAAAACAAAAGAAAAGGAAAAACATTATGATCCTGTCTTATTGTGTGTGTAGAAGTTAGTGGTCGGTAGATTGATTAACTTCAAAAGGAGAGGTTCCGCCAATTAATTAAATGCTTTCGACGAATTAGGAAATCTGACTGATTAGTAGTCTCGTCAGATGATTCGTAATTCAGGTTTAGAGAGAAGCGGGTTCATCAGCATAAGTGCTCGGAGTTTCTTTGAAGGATAAAATTTGAAATGGAATTATCAGGAAAAGACTCGGAGTCACCGACAAAGCTTGCAGAGTAAGCAAACTGCAGTGGCAGTGGGCTTGCCATGTTTGTCGAAGGACTGATGGCCGGTGGAGCAGACGAGTCTTGGAGTGGAGACAACGATGATGTGTGACGCTCCTCCAGCTGGATGGACCAGCGACCTTAAAAAAGTGGCTGGGACAGACTAGATGTGGAAGGTGGAGAACAGGGTGTTATGGCGCAGCTTGGGAGAGGACTATGTCCAGCAGTGGACTGCGACGTACTGAGTTGAGTTAACAGCATAAGTAGGTATTAATATTTATACAGCCGCATCCGTAATATTATTCTGTGAATATTAATTACTTCGAAATTCGAACGCTGTCTCGCTGAGAATCCGCGATGATTTACTTTAAAAACAAATGAGTTCGCTTTCGAATTCCGTTAAACCGTTGGTCCCGGCTGTCATTTGTGGATCTTTGACAGTCGTTACGGGTCGTCAGAAGCCCGAAAGTCTGACAACCAGTCTTGCCAAGGGGTATCGTATTACCCACTTACTGGGTTGTGAAGGTCAGATAGGCAGTCGCTCCATGTTAAATACTGGTATTCAGCTGCATCCGGTTAGACTGGAAGCCAACCCCAACATGGTTGGGAAAAGGTTAGGCAGATGGATGGAGTTCGCTTTCGAATTGTGCGCGCTCACTTGAGTGAGGTGAGCAGTGAACTTTACAGAATATCAACACTGCTTTAAAACTTGATCTCTATTCCACTGATTGTCTAAGATAATTGTATTCTCTTGTCTCACATGTTGTATAGATATATGTCAGAAGTTAATTGGAGCAGGTTAACTTGCTCAGTCAACCGTAGCTCGCTATGATTGACTGTTAGGTCAGCCAACAAACGCCAACTGTTCTGATGAGTGATGTTGTCAAGATTTTGATGAAGGCTCTTTTTTTATTTTTTTGAGTGTGAGAAATCGTCCAATGACTTCTCCCGCTCTGGGCGGAGCGGAAGGCGTGTCAGACTTTTACTGACTAAAACCCACCCGTGTTCCTTCAGTTGCCTGTTGCCAAGGTCCCGGTATCCCTTTCAGACTTTCCCGCAACCCTGGCAGGCATCGGTCCTACCAGACCCCTCCGATGTGCTGACATCTCTTTGAGGCGCGCGTGGAACACGACGCGCCATCGACCCGGGCCTGTTCCTTATCGGACGGCGAGCTACCCATTGCTCGCCGACCGCAGGCCCGCGCCTATGGTGGCTGGGAATCCGCCTGGGATTCCCGACGCCCAGGGCGTCTCCAGCGGCGGCGGTGTGATGAAGGCTCTGTATTTATGATATTACTAGAATACGTTATGAGTTCCAGTCTACCCAGTAGTGCTGTTCTATAAAGTTCGTTTGGAACCTCACTCAAGTCAGACGCAGTCAATTCAAAAGTGACCTCATTTGTTTTTATTTTAAAAACAAATGAGTTCATTTTCGAATTGTGTTTTGAATTTTTCGAATCATCGCGACGTAAGACATCGTTCGATTTTCGAAGCGATGTTTAGAAAATTACAACAATTTTACTGCCCTTTCATGGATTTCAATAGCGCAAACGGTAAAGACATTTAGACAAGGTGTCAATTTTATCTTCTAGGTACCTTACAAAAATGCGAAAAGGCTCTCCAATTGCAGACTCCCTTTACCAAATATTTGATACCCAGTTACAAGAGGCGGAATTAAAATGAGTAAAAATTCAAAAGGTTCACAAATAACTTTCTTTTGAAATGTAACCTGCAGGTTCAATTTGATCCTTTTTACGGTATTTTTCCATCTTTGTTTTACGGTCGAACTAGTAGAAATTGGTACTGCCTTGGTAGTAACTTAGGCTGTTGCTGGGTCACTTTATACATACAGGCAGTTTATTTTTTCTTTTTGGGTGTATAAGATCTTTCCTCTCGCTTTGTTGTTTCATTGAAAAGGGACGGAAGTGTGTAACAGGAAGCTGGGGAAGCGCGCGCTGTTTGATTTGACCAATGAGCGCGCGCGGTGCTAGAGTTGGGCGTCAGATGGCACCAACCAATTTTCTAAGAGATTTTTGATTGTTTGTTCCGCTTTCATGTCAAAACTGCTGTACGAATTTAGATGAAATTTGACACATGGGTAGACCATGGCCTGGAATAGGACATAGGATACTTTCTATCCCGTGGATACGTTTACAAGATACAAAAGACGTAGATATATTTAGTAACCTATTTCGCTTAACTATTCCTCAAGAGTCATAAAAACCCCGTAAGAAATCGACACGTGTTTCATCTCTCAACGAGGAATTCTCAAGAAGACGATTGACGATCGATTGCAATGGACGCAGATGCGTCTCTGCGTCCAATGCTCGGTGTGGCAATACATCGTGTTCTGGTTCGCGTCTGGTCAATCGTCATCCTGAGGATGCCTCGTTGAGAGGTGAAACACATGTCGATTTCTTATAAGGTTTTTTGTGACTCTTGAGGAATAGTTAAGCGGAATAGGTTAATAAATATATCTACGTCTATTGTATCTTATAATGGATTTCCGCAAAGTCCCGATTGCCTTTACAAGATACAAAATGTAACATATACAAATGGATACCCTTTTTTTTTTTGAGGGTGGGAATCATCAAATGACTTTTCCCGCCTCTGGCCGGAGCGGAAGGGCGTGTCAGACTTTTACTGACTAAATCCCACCCGTGTTCCTTCAGTTGCCTGTTGCCAAGGTCCCGGTATCCCTTTCGGACTTTCCCGCAACCCTGGCAGGCATCGGTCCTAGCGGACCCCGCCAATTGTGCTGACATCTCTTTGAGGCGCGCGTGGAACACGACGCGCCATCGACCCGGGCCTGGTCCTTATCGGACGGCGAACAAATGGATACCCGGTAGAGTTATTCTCTCTAAACATTACTTTGAAATTCGAACGCTGTCTCGTTGTGAATCCGCGATAACTGACTTTAAAAACAAATGAGTTCGCTTTCAAATTGTGTGCGCTCACTTGAGTGAGGTTTCATGTGTACTTTACAAGATACCTTTCCCGTTTACTCCCGGTTTAACTAATTAACTAACCAAGGTTAGTTTTTACGTTTTAGTAAAGACACCAAGAAAGATTGTTTTATTTATCATGATAGCAAGATTCCTAACAAAATAATATACAAACAAAGGCAACATAACATAACTTCCATGCATTCTAAGCAACTTGCAACTGAGCGAAAGTTTCACCAACCAAAACCAGTGTAGCGGTTCTCACGTTTTGCACAAACAAACAGACAAAGCTTTTGATGTGGCGGTTAAACAATCACAACTATGTGTATTTAGTGAAATAACTTGCATATTATGGTAGAGGGTTCGTTTTATTTAATATTATAATAATATTAAGTGCAGTTTCAACCCGGTCGTTGGTCGCGAGATCAATTGCTGAGCTGATCCGACTCTTAGATCAGGAAAAGTAAAATCGTATTTGTATTGCGTAACACACGTTAAGCTACGTTTGCTGAGGTTGGTCCGTAGATGGGTGACCATCTTTACATACCGAGACTCCTCCGTGCCTCGGAAAGCATGTTAAGCCGTTGATCCCGGCTGTCATTTGTGGATCTTTGGCAGTCGTTACGGGTCCTCAGAAGCCCGAAAGTCTGACTACCAGTCTTGCCAAGAGGTATCGTGTTACCAAGTTACTGGGTTGTGGAGGTCAGATAGGCAGTCGCTCCATGTAAAATACTGATATTCAGCTGCATCCGGTTAGACTTGAAGCCGACCCCAACATAGTTGGGAATAGGCTAGGCAGATGATGATTGCGCAAAACGTATATGATGGCAATGCCATTCATTTTGACAATTCAACAACATTTATTGCGTTATTTACGTTGGCGAGCAGACAGATTTTTTAAACACATGAATCAATATAACTAGAATTACCTTCAAAGTCGTTCGGATTGTGACTCATGAGTGTGTCACGCAATTAAACTGTAGGAATCACCATAAATAGCTAACATTTAAAAAAAATTGAGCAGTGTTGTCCCAGTGGTAAATCAAATCAAATCAAATCAGAAAACACTGTTACAATGGTGTTACTAAAAGTACGTGTTTCAAGTGATTCTACCGTAAGGCATGCAAAATGTATACAATCATGGTTTATTAGAATCTAGATTGACATTGAGACATATAAAATTAGATAAAAATATTCAGAGATATTAAAATTATTGGAATGTCCTTCAAAAAGTCAAATTAATTCAGAATATTTTTTTCATGAAATAATAATAGTAATTCAATTATTTCAATGTCATTCCTAGAATTATTACAATACATTAACAGATAATTATTTAAAGAACCATGCACAATATTATTGTTCTATAATTACCCAACGGCCGCAAGTTACGAGTTGAAGGTTCAAACCCAGACAAGTGCTTTACTTTGCGTAAATTATTTCATCACCACTGCTCTCAAAACGGTGAAGGAAAACATCGTGAGGAAACCGGCATGTTTTGAACCAAAAATGTTAAGATATTTGTGTCATCTACCAACCCGCACTGTGCCCGCGTGGTATATTGCAGCCCACTCCCGACAGAGGAGGCCTGTGTCCCAGCAGTGGGAAAACTATAGGCTGATTATGATTAGGTATTATGACCCCTATAAAAAAGACGTTCAAGCGTTTCTCCAAACTCATAGCATTTATTTCAAATAAAACAATTACAGGCACGTTTGAATTGTCAAGGGGTCGGTCAGTCAGAAAGATGAAGCTAGTTGCCCATTCCAAAGCGTAGTAGGTTCCTATGGAGAAGAACGGGCAAGAAACTCCACGGACCAATTCACTTTTACTAAATTGAATTATGTGAATCATACAATGCCTTTTGCTACATCACATAATACACAAGCATAGACCAAATCTTATATAACCCATGCAAGGTCTGAACACTTTTACCAATATGCGACCACGTAATTCCGGCACGACTGAACTCAATTTATCATTGTGCCAAACTCCGGCCGGTCCTAATCTGTAGCCCGATCCTAAGAGGCGCTCTTAAGTGCACTTTGTTAATTTGACAGGTCTCCCCTGTCATTTTCTATTAACCAGGGAAGACAATTGATAGGTGATTAAGATGATCTTTTTAAAGTGTACAAAGTTCAAGCAGCAAAGAGGTGGGAAAAATCTTGTAGTTAGAATATTTGGCTTTTGCATGCAATAAGTACTGGCCACTCGTAAATATTTAGTTTCATTTATCACAATACTTTCCAGCATAAAGCACTCTTTTTGATCTCTCTGTGGATTTTCTAAACATCACTTCGAAATTCGAACGCTGTCTTGTTGTGAATCCGCGATGATTTACTTTAAAAACAAATGAATTCGCTTTTAAATTGCGCTCACTTGAGTGAGGTTCTAAGTGAACTTTACAGAATAGCACTAAGTGACGTATTGATTGTAGAAAAACCGGCCAAGTGCGAGTCGGAGTCGCGCACGAAGGGTTCCGTACCATTTTCTATAATAAAAACGGCAAAAAAATCACGTTTGTTGTATGGGAGCCCCGTTAAATATTTATTATATTCTGTTTTTTAGTATTTTTTGTTATAGCGGTAGCAGAAATACATCATCTGTGAAAATTTCAACTGTCTAACTATCACGGTTCATGAGATACAGCCTGGCGACAGACGAACAGACAGACAGCAGAGCCTTAGTAATAGGGTCCCGTTTAACCCTTTGGGTACAAAACCCTAAAAATGGCTACACTCAAAGTCTACTTACTTGCAAAGCAACCTACTCATATATTCCAATATTTACCTCGCTGAAAGTATACTTTTGAGACTCTCACAGAGAGTTGTATATATAACCCATATAACAATGTTTCACACCCATTGAGACACAAATTGCCCACACAACCTGTAATATCGAGGAATATAGAGGAATTTATGATCAAATACTGTTGTGGTTTTATTTTTTTGCTCTGATGGCCGACTGTAGATTTTCGTTTGTTACAATATTAGGTTGGTCCTAACAATGTGTGCTAATTTTGTATTCTTGACGGATCCTGCAATTTTTATACGAAAATAAATTATTGTGAGTAAACGTTATTAAGGTTACGCTAGTCGGTCATTCTTCCATACAAACGTATTATGGTGACTACTCATCTGTTCGACGGTGTACGTTCAATACCAAAAGCTACATCAATTTGGCTTGTCATTATCTATCCATAAGGAAGCGGAATTGGAAAAAAAAAATTGGTTTGGAAGTAATGAGCGTCGAAACTTCCATATTTGAACACCAATTTTAACTCATGTTTGGGCGTAAATAAATAACTTATATAGTATAAAAATGGCAAAATGGAAACCGTACAGAGATAGACAATTTATTTAAAAGTTCAAATTATTTTATTTTGAGTATATATACATGCTATAGTTTTTGCATAATATGTATATGCCTAAAGGTTTGTGAAATTTTCCGCGCTCGTTTTTGTTACAAATCATCGTCTATTTCACAAAAAAAAACCAAATAAATAAATACTGTAACAGGAAGGCATTACGCACCGCTCCCGCCACAATCCGTTCGGCCAATTAGTTCGAAGCTTCTAGAATAATCTAGAAATTTCCTAAAAATAGACAACGAGCACACTGTTTTCACATAATTATATTGGTCTGACGTCCGTCAACTGAGCTCCGTAGCTGTGAAAATTTACGAAACTATATCTTCGACCCAAAACCCTGTTTTATACATATAAAGTGTGTATGTTAATTCTTTAAGGACTTTCTAATTAACTACAATAGTTTTTGGTCCGCGCGCGGCTCGTCCGCGGTCATACAGGTTAAATACTAAATAGTATACATAGTAGCCACGCGCATCAACGAGTTTGAGCCGTCGACTAGTGCAACCTTAACGCTAAAAGGCTTATCGTTCGCTTTAAGTAACGGAGATGGCAGTGATAGCCTAGCGGTGTGAGTGTGACTGCCGTTGTGGTTGTTATGTGCAACTATATCGAGCCATGTTGCTCCCGAAAAGTTTTTTTTTTTCTACTGTCACATAAACATGTTTATAATAGAAAAGATAAGTCCAATCTATTGTCTGTCTGTTTTATCTTTTGAAAACTTAAAAAATACAGTTATGAAAATGACTGCAAAAAATATTTACCGCACCCTCAACAACTATTAATATATTTCATTCTTACAAAATATTGTAAGAAAAGTACATTTTACTTAGAAGATTATTTCGATTATTACGTACTTACGGCTTGGTAGGTACTAAATTGTCTAGAATAAATTGTATTTTTATTTCTCTCGGGTCGAATTTAATTTATTTTATTTTATAGGATAATTATAAGAAATTATAGCTTTATTTCATTTTATATCACATCAGTTTAATATAATATTTTAAATACTTGAAAGTTTGATCCAGAGACTTTTTAAATCATATTATATTTTAATTCGATTTTATAAAATGAAATTATTACTATGAACATATTTAAGTAGGTACACAGTCGAATCGACTTTTACAAGTTTTATATTTCCAGGTAACTCGTATCGTTTGTAATTTTACTATTAATTATTATATTTAAAAGAAAAACATCTCATAGTTAACAAAGAAACAGTTAAAAAATCACAACACACAATATTAAAACTGCTCTATAATTTAAAAACAATAAAAAAACCACTTTGCAAGCACCAATTTCGAATGAACGTGTGAAAAGGACAGACTTACACGCTTACAACAGAGTGCAAACGAGAGAGGCATAGCTGTATCATCAATCGATCAGGTTGCCATGGTAACGGTACAGCTTATAACACAAGTTTGACGCGAAATACATTTGGTAGCAAATGTTTTACAGACGAAATCTTTAGGGTAGGTTGTACAGTTATCGGAGTGATTTATAGCACTCGGATTTGAGCATGGCTTCACCCGTATATTCCCAGAAATATGACAATTCTTATTATTTTACTTGAAATATGACTTCAGTGATAATTTAGGAAATAATTGAGATTATTTCGTGGAAATTAAATTTTCATGACGATAAAAATATTGAAGGTGGATTTTTATCTTGATTGATTAGCGGATGGCCCATTTTGTGATAAGTGGTTATAGCCGCTTAAGTAGTATGCAGACGTGATGGGTTTAGGGGTATGAGGAACAGGGTGCAAAGTTCACTCGTCCTCTATAGGAAAGGGAGGATCCTCCGACCAGACGGGTGTTGTGTCTGGCGGGCAACTGCCCAACGATTGATGTTGGAATGTTGTGTATATGTCCATCGCGTGGTAAACTCTAATTCCGCGATTCAGGAAATTATGTGGCGTCAGGTCTTTGATGCGTAGTTCGCATGTGGCGATTTAGATGCCGCCAGAATGGGTATCAAAATCTAAACACGATCAAACAAACAAAAAATCAATTTATGAGTATTTTTTTGCTTTTTATTATACGACGTGTAACAGAATAAGCGCAAAACCTGAAAGTAGTTTGCTCAGAATCGGCTTCTGAATCGATTTCCGTTATTTATATATGTAAATTTTCATGAAAAAATCTTTTATTTAACTGAAATTAGAAACACTGCGTCATAACAAGGTAATAAGATATTTTATTTAAGGAAATTTAATCCTTATCTCAAAGGAATAAAGCCTATTTAAATGCATAACCAAATTTGTAATACGCTCATAGCGATCCTATGTGTAGTGCGCGTTAAATAAAATAGTTAATTAAAGGTGTGGTTTAATTAAATTAAATTACAGATATTATTTTAGTCTTATAATTTAATATTCTAATTGGGGTGTATGAGCTCTTGCGTTTATTCCGTTACATGTTGTATAAGTTTTTTTTTTTTGCTTTTTAGTCATGTTATTACGGTTCCTAGGCGCCCCCTTTCGGATCGGACAGGGATTTTGTTACATGCTGTATATTGGTACTTATCAAGCTGAGTGGAAGCCTTTATGTCACAGTCATGGCGTGCAGCTGCCGATCATTTATCTTTATACTCGTGATCGTGTGCGTTACCCTAGCAAAATGCTGTCGTAAATGGACATTTCAAGCTTATAGTTGCCTAGATTCTGT
The DNA here is from genome assembly GCA_949152455.1 of Lithophane leautieri. Lineage (NCBI taxonomy): Eukaryota > Metazoa > Arthropoda > Insecta > Lepidoptera > Noctuidae > Lithophane > Lithophane leautieri. The sequence goes on from OX424486.1 coordinate 5,497,447, forward strand.
AATTGTTGCGCACATTTCTAAATTTGTTGCAATTATAGTTTTTTTTAAATTTCACAAAAACATTTCCTGCTGGGGTAACGATTCAAACGTTACCGCAGACAGACATTTAAAAAAAAAATAGGAATATTGAAATAAATATTAGCTATATAATTAGTTGTCTCGACGAGGTAAATGTTGCAACTTATTTTTTATTTCTTTTGCTTCGGCTGTGAAGTTATTCGAAATCCTGCTGGAGTAACGTTTGTGGTTTTGCTGGATTTCTGAAACGGTTAAACGGATTCTTATCATCTTTTGTACATGACTTCTTAGGAATTCGTTTTAATTTGTTGTGCAATAAAAAAAACAAAATAATGAACCATCTATGGGGTATTTAATTAAATATAAAAACACTTCAATAGGTCCTATACTCTGAATAAGAGCTCTAAAGACTTACTTTAAACGTTATTTTGTAGCTTGGAACGGCATTCAAAAGTATGTGAAGTTAATTACAGAAGCTAGGCAACTAATTATCTATAAGCTTGAAATGGGCATTTTCGACAACATTTTGCTAGGGTACGCACACCTCGTGATCTCATATCGCACGTCTGCTCAAATAGTGTCACAACTCAAAAAAATGTAAAACCTTTTTTATTATACACACGGCTACACGTCAAGCTATACATTTCCAGTTTATGATGGTCTCGCATTGTATAGGATTTCTGTACAATACGAGGTCAGCTTATACTGGAAATGTGTATTCAAAATCTTATCTCAGATAGTGTCATACTTCTGGTTTAAATATGTATCCCTAGATGGCACTAGTGTCATTATAATGTTAAATGAAAGTTTCTTTGGAACACCTTTTTCTCGAAAGTTTGATTTTGGCTTACGATACTATTTGAGCGGAGGTGTGATAAATGTACTTCGATTTATTTTATTTTATATTGGTGATTACTGTTATCTTTTTGTATGCACGTGTTTCTGTGACAAATAAACCTATTTTTCTTTCTTTCTTTCTTTCTTTCGTCACGTTCTTCGCTAGCTAACTTTATTTGACCCTGTAGTTCGTGCCGATTCGAGACGATGACTATTGCTATTAATTTCATTTATCTATTAAAACTTCTTAAAAACTAGCTTAATTCCTGTCTTAAATTCGAAATTATCAAAGACTTTGAAACACAACTTTTGGTAGAAACGGCAGACAATTAGTTACCTTTTGTCAAAGTTGGAAGAGATTTCGAGATTTCTGGAAACAATTTTAAGTTGGAATTAAAAGCTTATTTATATTTCGATTTTAATGGTGATGAACAGTCTTCGTTAAGGACCAAAAAATTGTGAGATATTTTAATAAGTTCACATTCAGTGAACCCGTTAATTGCTAAACTTGGGCTTAATAATTCCCAAACTGATAAGAGCGAAGTGACGGACATCGTAACAAATCCTGCAGTAGGTACTGTAACGCTTGGGAGCGTTATCTAGGTGTGAGGGTGTGTGTGAGGTGGCAAATCCAAAGACGGCGAGGGTTCCAAGGGGGTTTATTATAATATTTAATTTTATGAGAGACGCGTACACTGTTCGGTAGCTAAGCTAGACTGATCAACCAAAACAAAATGCATTCCTAACATATTTTAATCCAAATTGTTGGAACGTTCGAAACACACGGCTGCCCTCTAGCCAGCCTGTACCACGCGAGGTTGCGCCTCGCATCCAAACTCCTTACAGTACTATTCTGTAAAGTTCACTTAGAACCTCACTCAAGTGAGCGCAGACAATTCGAAAGCGAACTCATTTCTTTTTTTAAAGGAAGTCATCGCGGATTCACAACAAGATATCGTTCGAATTTCGAAGTGATGTCAAAACTCTTTGGTCTAAAATTGTCAACATGCATTGAGCAAACGTGATGAGCAACGGTCGATCATTATCTCTTTTAGTAAACCTGTATCCTTCAGTGGGATTCTAGCATCATCAGCCTATTAAAATGTTCCCACTGCTGGGACTCAGGCCTTCTCTCGAAGAGAGAGAGTGAGGCGTAATCCACCACACGGGTCCAGTGCGGGTTTAGATGTCACATGTCTTCGAATTTTTGGTTCTAGAACATGCCGTTTTCTCACGATGTTTTCCTTCACCGTTTTGAGTGATGGATGGATGGAGTGGTGATGAAATAATTTACACAAAGTAAAGCGTCTGTCAGGGTTTGAACCTACGATCCACAACTTGCTAGTCGTGGCCATTACCACTAGACCACCACTGGTCTTAGATTATAACAGGTTTATATTATTAGGCATAAAATTAGACACAAATCGCTTGAGTTATCTTGGGACACATTTTGGTATACCGTCAATTTTCAAACCGATCGGCTTATATGAAAGTAGGAGCGCATTTAGCTATAAAATATTTTTATCGTGTAGTAAAATATTGTCTCAAATACCTAGGTGTCGGTGGTTTTATTAACAATTTGAGGTGGTTGAAAAATGATGGGATTTGAGCTAAAATGTAGTGGCTGGATGAGGGTGTGGAGATGACGAATTGCAGTTCTTTTCTTTAAAAATCTCACTTCGAAATTCAAACGATGCCTCGTTGTGAAACCGCAATGATTTACTTTAAAAACAAATGAGTTCGCTTTTGAATTGTGTCCGCTCACTTGAGTGAGGTGAGCCAGTGGACTTTACAGAATAACTCTACAGGGCTTATTGATTAGCCAAGTAGAGCTATTATACAAAAAAAAGTTCACTTGAACTAGGGAGAAAGATGTCAAAGGTGTCATGAGATCAACTTATATACAAGCACCTTTTATTTAGCAAATAAAGCATGACAAGTTTTCAATAGATTCTATTTACTGAACGTTTTTCATCAACAAAGTAATATCCGCCAGCCAAGACCAAAGTACCTATCTTGAACTTCTGAATTATAGCTTCATGTGTGTGACAGCAAATAGATGTAAAAATGTCAAAAAATAATGTCCTGCGCGGTATAAAACAGCCGTCGAGCCCCTGCTTGAGACATCTTAAGAACATTTATGTGGCTAAGTTATTTCTACTAGTTCCAAGGTGGTTTAAAGTTCACATTTTATAAGGCTTCACAGTCAATCTGCCTAACCTTTTCCCAACTACGTTGGGGTCGGTTTCCAGTCATAACTAGATGCAGTGTAATAATTTTACATAGAGCGACTGCATATCTGACCTCGACAGGGCATAAAACAGCCACTTTGGCAGGATCATACTAAGAAAATATTATGAATCATCGTAAAATGTCACAAACTGACAATTCATAATAATTGATATCTGCGTGCGATTCATAGTACGAAATACCTAATTCATCTGTTTGACAGTTTTCTATGGAGATTCGTAAAATGGTCCACACATTATGAATTGCTTTTGTGTCAAATTAGAGGAATTGCCAATGACAGCTGGAAATTCTGGAAATGAATCGCTATTAGAGGAATTGCTAATGTGGCCTTTTCAGGCCCACTGTTACTGGTTAACGCGATACCCCTTTGTAAGACTGGTTGTCAGACTTTTGGGCTTCTGACTAACTGATAAGATTTGCAAAGATCTACGAATGACAGCCGGAACTACCGGCTCAACGTACTTTCCGAGGCGTGGAGACGTCTCAATATTTATTAGAGGCTCACCTATCCACGAACCGACCGCGGCCAGCGTAGCTTTACCTCCGATCGATCCTTGCGGCTGTTATTATTTAGCCTCAATTTGCTTACAAATAAGGCTTTACAAATAACGTGTTTAAATAACCTTGCTTGGTACATTGCTACTGTGGGAAAGGCAGAGGAAAGCTTCCAATATGCGACGTATTTAGGACCATGATTGTATTTGCTTTAGATTGAATAGTGGAAGAACTGAGCAATATTATCAATCAATCAATCAATCAACGCCTATCACAGACAACTGCTGAACATAGACCTCTCCCAGACTGCGCCACAACGCCCTGTCCTGTGCCTTCCGCATCCAGTCTATTCCAGCCATTTTCCAATCGTCGGTCTATATATCTGGGGGGGCGTCACTCGCTACGCTTGCCGATACGCGGTCTCCACTCCAGGACTCGTTTGCTCCACCGGCCATCGGTTCTAATCAGTCTACCGGTAATAATTATAGTAGTAACAAAAATATTCCGCCAGAATAATTCATTAAAGATAAAGATAAAGATAATTTTATTGTCAAACATCCGTTTACATACAAATCGAGCATGCAAGATCTTAAATATACATAGATAAAAGTCCGTACATGTTTTGCCTGACGAGGCGTACAATTTTTTTTTTTTTTTTGATATCGTCATCTGCCTAGCCTTTTCCCAACTATGTTGGGGTCGGCTTCCAGTCTAACCGGATGCAGCTGAATACCAGTATTTTACATGGAGCGACTGCCTATCTGACCTCCACAACCCAGTAACTGGGTAATACGATACCCCTTGGTAAGATTGGTTGTCAGACTTTCGGGCTTCTGACGACCCGTAACGACTGTCAAAGATCCACAAATGACAGCCGGGACCAACGGCTTAACGTGCTTTCCGAGGCACGGAGGAGTCTCGGTATGTAAAGATGGTCACCCATCCACGGACCAACCCCGGCAAGCGTAGCTTAACCTGATGGATCGACCCGTGCGGCTGTTATTACGAAGCCACGAGCTCCTTTTTTTTTTGATATAACAAACAAAATATAATTTATTCAATAGACTAAAGACTGGTTCACTAACATTCATTATTAAATATGAGAATAATAATACTATAGAAATAATCACAATATAAGGTTCAAGCATGTCAAAAGGTATCTGTCAAAAAGTTATTTATATTATAATAGCACTTGTCTGTTAATAGATTTCGAATCTTGTTTTTAAATTGATTTGTTGTCATATCTCTAATCTCTCTATCATAAAATAATTACTTAGACTGACATACCTTGTCAAATAGTGTTACCATAATGTCAGACAAGTAGGTATCTACTAATGTTTTATTAACTCAAGTGATATTGAAAATAATACCACCCATCTTGAATTTTCATATCTACTTAACATGTACTTAGCGTGGAGTCTAACCAGATGAGGCTGAATATGATTATTTTACATGAAGACAGTTATTTTGTGGGTTTTATGGGTTACTAACTTTTGCCCGCGGCTTCGCCCGCGTGGATGTCGGATACTATCCCACTGGAACGTACTAACGGGATAAAAAGTATACTATGTCTTGTTACAGATAATGGTATACCCATGTGCCAAATTTCATCCAAATCCGTTCAGCTGTTTTAGTGCAAAAGCGGAAAAAACCAACAAACTCACTTTCGCATTTATATTACTAGCTTCCGCCCGCGGCTTTCGGCCGCGCGGTATGTCGATAAAATATGTCGCGTAGGTATGCCGCGGTATGTCGGGAGGTGATGCCCTAGGGCCTATGGCTCGAGAGTCTAGGTCCCTAGACCCTAGGACCAAGACCTTACCTTACCTTCGAACCTTATTGTTGATGTTCACCAGAAAGGTCAGGTGCGTAGTACTCGCAACCGGCGTGTGTGTGTGACCAGATGTGTGAACGTAAACGTAGTAAAAGCAGTATGTAAGAAGTGGAGCAGGTGGCGTTCTGTAGTTTCTGCCTACCCCCATGGGAAGAAGGCACGAATTTATTTACCAAGAATCTAAAAAAAATAAAAAATAAACTGGTATACTTACCTATATTATGCAAATGAGACATGTTTTTTGAAAAATCAAGAAAAAACAATAGAATGTGTTTATTTTCAAACGATGATTCGTTAACCATATTCAAAAGTGACCCAAAGCTTTTTAATTAAACCTAATTTCTTTAGTTAATTGATTCAGGCTTAACTTTGCGGAAATCCATTATAAAATACAATAGACGTAGATATATTTAGTAACCTATTCCGTTTAACTATTCTTCAAGAGTCATAAAAAACCCTGTAAGAAATCGACAAGTGTTTTACCTCTCAACGAGGCATCCTCAGAATGACGATTGACCAATTCCAAACCAGAACACGACGTGTTGCCACACCGAGCAGCGACTCGCGTGTTGGTCTCTGCGTCCAGCGCTCGATGTGGCAACACGTCGTGATCTGGTAACTTATTTTTAGTCCCATAAAATAAGTCACCACCTTAATGAAAGCAGGTGCCTACTATAAAACCAACTATCTACAAAAGGATCGTTGGAACGGAGTGCTAATGAGTATCCAACAGCTCCGAACAAAAGCGGCCATGATGGCTAAGATAGATCTACAAGTCTAAAGACGATAGAAGTTCCAGACAAATTAAAAATCCTTATTCACACGGAATCTGTTAGATTTATAATAACACGACGTGTGACTCCGGATTTTTCTTTTTTAACTTGTCTTTGTGTGATGTCTTGTTTTTACATGGTTTTTTGTCATAGTTGGGTTTTAGTTTTTATAACTTTTATTTTTAAATAAATTAATTGATAGACATAATTTTTCTACTAGAAATAAAAATAAAATAATAGACCTTGTTGTATTAAAATTCCAAAGTCGAACAATAAACCGCTGTTATTCAAAACATACTTCAATTAGGTCATAAAACTTTGACTAAATAATAACTGAACTAACTATAAACCAGATACTATGTGTTTTATTATATTTCGCCGTAAAAAGCAATTACCTAAATAAACTATTCGAGGCTTGAGATCCGCCAGCACCCCACTCCGTCTATCTCTCACTCAGTCCACGATCAGTATAGTGCGAGCGAGATAAGCAGCGAATTTGAACCGAGGTATTAAGGACTCAAACTCAAACTCAAAGCATTTATTTCAATTAAACCATTTACAGGCACTTTTGAATTGTCAAAGAGTCGGTCAGTTAGTCAAAAAGTTGAAGCTAGTTGCCCATTCCAATTCGTAGAACTCTATGGAGAAGAACCGGCAAGAAACTCCAAGGACACTCTTTTAAAAATGTATATAGATATTACAAAATCCTAGGTACAGTATTCTTGGTAATTCTATATGTGAGAACAATGTCAAACTAATAAAAAAAAATCAAAATATAAGATTAAAAATAAGCCCTGGCAGATAAGAGATGACCAGTCTCAACTGACGGCGCCCGTTCACGAACATGACACGTGGATCAGCACCATCCAGCTCAACCCATTTTGTAGGGAACCGAATGATCCAACACACGCGCCACCATCAGCGAGACATTTAAGACTCATGAAGTGTCCCTTCTGCGCATTCTTATTCTTTGGCCCAAACAAGATAAATTGAATGGGCTATCTGTCTTTCGGCTGTCAAACTGTATTCAACAAGTAATGTTTGTAATATAATATAAGTTAAAGTTCACTTGTTGATCTTTGTAATGGATACTGAAAGAAAATATCAACTGGTACTTAGCTTACAAGTTGTGAGAGTGTTTTTTTTGGATGATTTTGGCTTCTTGCCAGCTTCCCCCATAGCATCATAATTATCTGTAATGTATTCTCATCAGTCAATCGTAGCGCTATTTAGGAGAAAGACAAAAAACGAAAACATAAATCTGGAAATAATGTCTCGAATATATGTTAAAGTTGAGAATTGATGATAGCTAAGTCCTATGTTTCGCGAAAACAACTCTATAGAAAAAAAAATACAAAGTTACCTCTAAACCGGACTATAAACCGCTGGTATTAAAAAAATACTTCAAATTAGATCATGAAACTTTGCATAATAACCAGAGATCGGAGTAGGTAGATTGATTTAAGGTCGTTGACGTCAAACGTAGAGGATAATATGGATATGCCTCCAAAATACCGGAACTTCATATTTATTGTGATATTTGTTCCGGAATTTTGAAATTAGCACGAATTTGTGTTTAAGGTGAAAAACGTATTAATAATATCAATCTACGCTATATCCGATGCGGATTAAAAATAATGTATTTATGTTTTTGTTTAATTAAAAATAATTGTTCATTGAATTCAATCAATCATTCATATAATAAACGATTTTGTTAGCCTATCTGTATGTTTTTTGTTTTATTTTATTCCATAATTTCAATTCCGGAACTTTTTCCGGTACTTCCCGCACATTATGGATAAAATGGCATGTCCATATTATAATATCTTGATGCAAGTATATAAAATCAATCTACCTACTCCGACCTCTGATAATAACTGAACTAACTATAAAGCAGGTTTTGTATAATATATTTTTTTAATTACCATTATGTTCACCGTAAAAAGAAATTACCAAAACTATTCGAGGCTTGAGCGCCACCAGCACCCCACTCCGTCTCGCTCCCACTCAGGCCGCGAGTAGTATGGTGCGCAATAAGCCAAATAATTGTTTAGCTCGAGACAAATTCCTTATTTCTTGAAAACAAGCCGGTTTATTGTCGGTCCTTCCTTCTTACTTTTGTTGCTCGTTCAACAAGTGCTACTGAAAGGCAACATATTTTATGTGACACGGTTAGACGCAAGCTTTTACTTTGTTGAAAGCGTCAGAAGAGCCCGCAAAATTCAAATTTTCTTACGTTTTTTTGCAATTTGCAGGTTAGTATCAGGTTGTATGTTGATCTAATTATGATTTGGGACCGTGAACTGCTATTATCATCAGCCTACATCAGTCCACTGCTGGACATCATCATCTGCCTAGCCTTTTCCCAACCATGTTGGGGTCGGCTTCCAGTCTAACCGCATGCAACTGAATACCAGTATTTTACATGGAGCGACTGCCTATCTAACTTCCACAACCCGGTAACTGGATAATACGATAACCCCTTGGCAAGACTGGTTGTCAGACTTTCGGGCTTCTGACGACCCGTAACGACTGTCAAAGATCCACAAATGACAGCCGGGACCAACGGTTTAACGTGCTTTCCGAGGCACGGAGGAGTCTCGATATGTAAAGATGGTCACCCATCGACGGACCAACCCCGGCAAGCGTAGCTTAACCTGATGAATCTACCTGTGCGGCTGTTATTACTTAGCCACGAGCTCCTCTGCTGGACATAGGCCTCTCCGATTTCATTTTTTTAGGATATCATCGCTCCACTTGCCCTGAGGGCGTCCTACCTAACGTTTGCCGATTCACGGTCTCCACTCAAGAATATCCATCCAAAATGTAAAAGCAAGAATAGAAAGGAGTTTATATCTCATTATAGAAACAACTGACCATTATTATAATTAAGTGTCACAGTCACCTTGAAAGTTTGTTGTAAAGCAGTTTGCTTGAAGGACAAACATAATTGTATTGTTTACATTGGTGGAAAACAACATGGTGGCCTAAGTTAACTGTTTTCAGAGCCTCTAGAACGATCGCGCGTCGTTAACGTAACGTAAATTCGAACGATTTTTTATTTATTCGACAATACAACTATCCTATAGCATTTTGGTTAATTTTTTTATGACCAGCACAATTTAGTATCACAAATAAATAAATAAAAATAAAAAAGTCTTTTATTTCTTGTGATTTTTTACTAATATGAATGAAGTCTTAAAACTATGTAAATATTAGTATGCACATAATAATATTTACATAGTTTTTTTACATACGAGTAATTTTTGCTGTCAGCAAGGGGGTGTCGGGGCTGCCAATTTTTTTTTAAATCAAATTCACACTACTAAGAGATCTCGCGCACTAGACGGTCACGACCCCGGCCAGTCGTGGCCGTCTAGTGGTAATGTGTAGTGTGCGGCTAGTTTGCCGTTGCGACTAAGTGCGTGATTCGTATAGGTTTCTATAGTTTACCTGGTCACGGTCGTGGCCGTCTAGTGTGCGAGATTCCATAATGTTCCTGAAAGTCCGTCTCACGATATAAGTCTCCCAGATGCGGCGCAACAGGCATGCGGCTGCATCACAGCGACGGAAGCAGCCCAGAATCTGGATTTGTGCCCGGTTGATGGCCATAGGCTCGCCCTCTATTACATGGGACTTAAATATAACTGGCGAAATGTGAGTGTACTATAGGTACACCTCTGCAAAACCCTTCAGCAAACAAGGCGTGATGTTATTTTATGTTAAGTCAAAGCAGAGAACACACACCGTATTTTCTTCGAAATCAATACACATACATTCTCATTCATTAGTTTTTAAATTGCAATACTTTTGCTCGTGCTATATACTTTCCGTATATGTCTGGAAAATAAAAGAAAATAAGTAATGTACTCACAGATTCTTTACTGACTTGCCGTGGAGAAATACTTTTTAATGGCAAGTGGCTTATCACAGTTTTTTACTCGACTTTTGTGGCAAAGACAGGCTTATGTTTTCGCTCATAATTTTGTAGGTATGTCTGTTTTAGGTATTTTTCATGACCTCGTAACGGCAAAATGGCTGTATGGTTTTTAATAAAGAAGGTTTCATTATACAGCGTGTCACAAAAACCCTGTCCGATCCGAAACGGGCACATAAGTAATTACTGCAATAAAATTATCAGAAAAGTTGTTGCAATTTAAAATTCACGTTTTTAGTACCAAATTTACCCCAATTTCATTATAAATTAGCAAATTTTCTATGTATTGAGTTTACCATTATTAAGTCTTTTTTATGTTAATTAAAAATACAACCTCAACAAGATGAATCTCTGCTACCAATTACCAGGACATCATAAAACAACACGTCAAACACTCACGTCTTGCAAACTTAGCAAAGGCTAGCATCAGTGCAATGCCTGCTGCAGTTCCTTTCTGATGAGTAGACAGACCCCTGTATGGAGCCGACACCACCAGGGCTTCTAATGATGATGTGCGAGGAGCTCGCAATATGCCGTACACATTGGTGCCTTATAGTTATGACTTGTAGACACCCACTAAACGATGGCCGCCCTCGCCCCATGAAATAACCCAGTTAAATTCCCCATTGAAAAAAAATACAGCAATTTTTTTTTTCTTTAAAGCAAGTAATAACCGCTTAAATAAACCCTAAGTATGATTCTTAACAACACCCTCATGGATCGGACAGGGTTTTTGTTACACGCTGTATTCGTTAGAAAATAATAGAATTTGCTTAAAAATCTGCTATTGAGTTATTATTATTGCACTTATTTATTAGAAAGGATATATTAATAAATAAATAAAATAATAAAAAAATTATAAGGAGGTATTTATTTTATTGGTTTTAATTTAGACAATGATAATAATGACACAAAGAAAACAGTTAATATGGCGACCATTAGGGGATGTAATTTTATCGTAAGTAATTTTTTTTTTTTCAAATAGATCGTGTTCATCGACGTTCTTGTGTATAGGTTAGGTTGGCTTTTCAACGTTCGTTGTACAAATAAACAAGATATACTTTACATACATTTCGAAAATTCGAACGGTGTCTCGTTGTGAATCGAACTCATTTGTTTTTATCGTTATTTACTTTAAAAACAAATGAGTTCGCTTTCGAATTGTGTGAGCTCACTTGAGTGAGATTCCAAGTGAACTTTATTGCACTATTACAGTTATACGAAGCAGATTTTTTTATTAATAACGTTGGTATCAATGACATGTGCAGCCATACACGTGCTGAGGCGATTAATTTTTGTTCGATTATAAAAGGAGCGTTCTCTATTTTTTTTTTCACTAGCTGCTGTCCGCGATTTTACCCGCATAAGTCTCGATCCCGTGAGAATATCTGGATAAAAAGTATCCTATGGCCTATTCCAGATCATTGGTGTACCCCTGTGCCAAATTTCATCCAAATCCGGTCAGCCGTTTTAGCGTGAAAGCGTAACAAACAAACTCACTTTCGCATTTATATTATCAGTGAGGATTCCCCTTACTAGAGTAAGGGTAAGGGTTTATCTTTGTAAAGGTTATCGTATTCATTTGTTCATTGTGTGCGCTCACTTGAGTGAGGTTCCAAGTGAACTTTACAAAATAGCAATATTTTAACTCACTATTTAAATAAAATTGTTTACTTACCGAAAAGATTTCTACGGAATGAGTTCAATATCAGTCTTTTAATTAATTCTGAAATAAAAACAGTAACAAATTGGAAACACGTTTCAAGGAAAATCGGATGGAAAAGAAAATTTTAATCAGAAGACTTTCAAATGAAACACGTAACTCAGATAACACGTATTTCAATAGAAACAAGTATTCAAGATGGATTAAGTGTTGTAGGTTAATCAAAACATTGAAGTATTACGGACACGCTTTTTATTTAGCTCGAAATTAAGATATCGAAGCTGGCAGTATCACAACACATATCGCATCACAACGTATAAAGGCTCTTACTGGGGCGATTCGTCACGCGACGCGACGCCGCCGCATTGTTCGCCGTGAAAAATTGTTTTGTTAAAATTCGCGTCGCGCAACGAATCGCCCCAGTATGTAAGAGCCTTAAGCGTTGTGATCATACTAAATCCTTATCCTTACTTCCTAACTAATATTATAAATGCGAAAGTAACTCTGTATGTCTGTCTGTCTGTCGCTCTTTCACGCCTAAACTACAGAACCGATTTAAATGAAATTTGGTACACAGATAGTCTAGAGCCTGAGAAAGGACATAGGCTACTTTTTATCGACATACCACGGGGGCGAAGCCACGAGCGGAAGCTAGTAAATAAATAAATTAAAAAAACAATATAAACGTTGTAATAATACAACGTTTATATTGTTTGTCTTATTTGTTTAAGTACTTTCTTGTATTTATGTGTAATTATTTATGCTTATACATTTATTTACATGTAACAAGCTTCCGCACGCGGCTTCGCCCGCGTGGTATGTCGATAAAAAGTAGCCTATGTCCTTCTCTAGGGTTCAAAGTATCTCCATACCAAATTTCATCCAAATCCACTCAGCCGTTTTAGCGTGAAAGCGTAACAAACAAACAAACTAACTTTCGCATTTATAATATTATATTAGGAAGAGTTAGGATAGTTAGGATTACGTAAATCATCATCTGCCTCGCGTTTTTCCAACTATATTGGGGTCAGCTTCCAGTCTAACCGGATGCAGCTGAATACCAGTATTTTACATGGAGTGTCTGCCTATCTGACCTCCACAACCCAGTCATTAGATAATACGATATTACCCATTGGTAAGACTGGTTGTCAGACTCACGGGCTTCTGACGACCCGTAACGACTGTCAAAGATCCACAAATGACAGCCGGCACCAACGGCTTAACGTGTTTTCCTTGCACGGAGGAGCCTCGGTATGTAAAGATGATCATCCATCCACAGACCAACCACAGCAAACGTAGCTTAACCTGGTCGAATGACCCGTGTGGCTGTTATTAATTATAATAATTATTTATTAATATTTCCTAACCACTTAATAACTTATAATACATTCTTTCTACGCCACATAACTATTGCCTCCCCACACAAAATAATAAAAGGGACCTTCTTACCAACAAAACATTTGCACCAACTTTCTTACATAACAGAAAAATAAAATACCCGTATAATATGGCCACGAAAAATATACAAAACCAACTGTAGCTTCACGTACCTGCCAGCATTTCTATAAGACCGGGATAACCAGTTTTAGCTGACTCCTCATTTTGCATCAGAACTCCTCGGAAAACTCTACGATTGTACTGACTAAGAGAGGGGTCAGAGGTCTTTTGTACTGGTCACTGTTTTGTTAGGCACATGCGCAGAATTCCCCCGTAAGGCCAGTTGCTGTAAGCCGGTTCTACAGCCCGAACGCTTATCGCGGCACACGGGAACTACAAAAAAAAAATTGAGAGAGAAAAAATTCGTGAGTGAAAAAAAAAACTGAAAGTGTTATTTTCAAAAATTGGTATTTTGTTAACTTTTTAAAGTGTTGTTATTTTGTGTAAGTGGGTCAATGCACCTGTTGACTACGGCGTAGCTGCGTAGGTGTGTAGCGTACTACGGGGTGAAAAATAGTAACTATTTCGTAGCGGTTTAGTGGCATAGGCTTAAGCGCCGTCGAAGGCTCTTATGTGAGAAATTAAGGTGTTGAAAAGAACATAGGTAGGCATTATTTTGCTGTAAATTTTCAGTTGACTTATTTTTCTTCAATTTTGTCACAAAAAAATCGAGAACTTGATTGTTCTTATAAAACTGTTATGAATCGATTAATTTATGTTAATAATGGAAGAAAAACAAGCATAAATAACCTTCAGGTTTTAGAAAAAATGGTATCTAATTTATTTTTAATACTGTATACCCTTTGTTTAATATGGTATAATAGGCAATTAATTTGGTAAAATACTAACATATTTTGCCGTCTGATCATAGACGAAAATAAGTTGAAAAAAAAAATACTACTCGACTTGATAAAAAAAAAATTGTGTTTTATTTTTCTTCCACAAATAACAATTATTGAGGAGCTCGTGGCTATATAATAACAGTCGCACGGGTCGATCCATCAGGTTAAGCTACGCTTGCCGGGGTTGGTCCGTGGATGGGTGACCATCTTTACATACTGAGACTCATCCGTGCCTCGGAAAGCACGTTAAGTCATTGGTCCCGGCTGTCATTTGTGGATCTTTGACCGTCGTTACGGGTCGTCAGAAGCCCGAAAGTCTGACAACCAGTCTTACCAAGGGGTATCGTATTACCCAGTTACTGGGTTGTGGAGGTCAGATAGGCAGTCGCTCCATGTAAAATACTGGTATTCAGCTGCATCCGGTTAGACTGGAAGCCGACCCCAACATAGTTGGGAAAAGGCTAGGCAGATGATGATGAAATAACAATTATTGACTAAAACCACTGGTGTCACCCACTTTCTTTTACTTCAGCGATTAAAAAGGAAATTGTATGTATTTTTGAGGCCTTTATGCCTCAAACGTTTTTTCATTATTTTGTATTATGTACTTTTAAATACCTAAAACGCAACTAAAACGTAATTACTAGGTATAATATTAACGTCACCCAAGCTTTGCCAATGTTCAGGTATAATTAAATAAATTACATAGTCACAGCCATAAATTAAATGCACTATGATAAGCACGCAATAATGGAATAAATAACATTAAAAATATGTTCACATTTATCGTAAAAAAACCATGACTTTTTCATAAAAAAACAAGTGAATTACATAATTGCGAACATAAATTAAATTCATTATGACGGGTAAGCAATAACAACAAATAACATTTAAAAAAAACAAAACCAACCTTACAATCCAACCAACTTTTTTCATAAAAAAAACTGTTATAATGTAACTAAGGTTTCCTAAAAAAAATTGGCGATTTCAAGTTATACTACGGAACCCTAAAATTACACAATTTTTATCCATTTCATTTGTGGATGACAGCATGTTTACGCAGCTTTCTCGGGTTTTTGTTAAATTTTAACCTGAGATGGGATTCTTCAATTTATTATATTGAGAGTGTCCGAAGTTTCTTGCCCGTTTTTCTCCATAGAAACCTACTATGCTTTAGAATGTGCAACTAGCTTCATATTTCTGACCGACCCCTAGACAATTCAAAAGTAAATAAATATTCAAATTAAAAAGTCAAAGTCAAATAATTTATTTCAAATACTTAGGCACATAAAAGGCACTTTTGAACGTCAATGAAAAACAAAGAAATAGAATTTATTCTAGCTGCCCATTTCAAAAGGTAGCTTTCGTATGGAGAAGAATGGGCAAGAAACTCCACCGTTACTCTTTTTAAAAATGTTTTACAATATTTTGTATACATGAATTAAATAATTATATGTGAAGACGATGCACCTACAATAAGATTACTGTACCACAAAAGGTAAAAAGAATTATAAATGGAGCAATGACAAATAAATTAGTTATGTGATAGGTACATGGTGCTCAAAAAATAAATGCTTTGAGTTTTATAGATATTTTCTAAGGTGAATTGATGTATCAGTAATTTAATTTGCCATGTCAGTCAAGTTTAGGTTAAATAATACAATATTTCTCACATCATGTAACTACCCACAGAAAATATTGAATATTATTACCGTAACAAACATTATTATACCCTCATTATTAATAATAACAAGCTCATTAATAGTTACAAGTTC
Source organism: Lithophane leautieri (assembly GCA_949152455.1). Taxonomy (NCBI): domain Eukaryota; kingdom Metazoa; phylum Arthropoda; class Insecta; order Lepidoptera; family Noctuidae; genus Lithophane; species Lithophane leautieri. The sequence goes on from OX424486.1 coordinate 5,513,308, forward strand.
ATTAATAGTTAGAAATAGTTTCGTTATTAATTAATGTTACGTATCTCGTCAAAGACAATGTATGTTCTAACTGAGGAATTCTGAACATCACTTCGAAATTGATGTGTCGTTGTAAATCCTCGGTAATTTACTTTAAATAAAACCGGCCAAGTGCGAGTCGGACTCGCGCACGACGGGTTCCGTAACATTATCTATAAAAACGGCAAAACACATCACGTTTGTTGTATGGGAGACCCCATTAAATATTTATTTCATTTTAATTTAATTACATATTTTTAAAGTAAATGTATAACTGAAATATTCTGTGAATATTTCAAGCGTCTACCTGACGCCATTATCAATATCGAGCAAAAACGAGCAAAACAATTAGGGTTGTTGTATGGGAGCCCCCTTAAATATTTATTTTATTCTGTTTTTTAGTATTTGTTCTTATAGCGGCAATAGAAATACATCATCTGTGAAAATTTCAACTGTCTAACTATCACGGTTCATGAGATACAGCCTGGTGACAGACAGACAGACAGACAGCGGAGCCTTTATAATAGGGTCCCGTTTTAACCTTTGGGTACGGAACCCTAAAAACAAAACAGAGTTTGTTTTCGAATTGTGTGCGCTCACTTGAGTGAGGTTCCAATTTAACTTTACAGAATAGTATTATAAGGTCTGAAATCGCTTACACGCAAGCAAGTATGGTGATCAATGCTCATTGTCTGTGTAAAAAGATTCCTATGCCATATGTATAGCAAGACAATTAAAGACTTCTAATGATGCAATTGAAAATGTGCTCTATGTAAATAACATTAAATACCGCACCGAGTCGATCCATCAGGTTAAGCTACGCTTGCCGGGGTTGGTCGGTGGATGGGTGACCATCTTTACATACCGAGACTCCTCCGTGCCTCGGAAAGCACGTTAAGCCGTTGGTCCCGGCTGTCATTCGTGGATCTTTGACAGTCGTTACGGGTCGTCAGAAACCCGAAAGTCTGACAACCAGTCTTACCAAGGGGTATGCAGTCGCTCCATGTAAAATACTGGTATTCAGCTGCATCCGGTTAGACTGGAAGCCGACCCCAAACATAGTTGGGAAAAGGCTAGGCAGATTGATGTAAATAACAATAAATATAATTCTACACTACGCTCGGTTTGTTTCGTTTTCAGTGCAATATTTTCCTGAAGAGAATTAAAACTTCATTCGTTTAAAAGCGCCTTTGACATTGGAATTCTTTTATGGTTTCCTTTTAAAAATAGTTTATCGGAGAGAAAAAAGTAATGATAATGTTTTGTTAAAGTATTTAGCCGAAAATCGTGTTTCAGCCAGACACTAGTCTGACCGAAACACGATTTTCAACCGAAACCGATACCCATAAGCGAAGATTCGGCTTCACTACTAGGTTCGGCCGAAACCGGTACCTATAAGCGAAGATTCGGCTTCACTTCTAGGTTCGGCGGAAACCAAACACGACGACTTATGAAGTTAAGAAATAGTTAGTTAATTAAATTACATTATTTTCTGAGACCCGTCGTTTTTCGTAGGTTTGTTACAAAGAATTTGATTAAAGGCTGATTTTGCAATTATCAGATTTATTTTATCCAAAGAAAAGTCTACGATTTCTGTCTATCTGTCAGTCGTTCGTAATCTATCAAAACCGACAGCTGACACACGCCATACGCCATCAGTTTCGGTCGGGCTTAAGATTCCACCACTCCTGGCCGAAACCGAAAATGCGGTCGAAACCTGATTTTTTGGGCGAAACTGGCCAAAACCGAAGCTTTGGTCGGAGCCTATAATGCTCCCACTGCTGGGATACAGGCTTCCTCTTATTGTTTATTTTTTTTTGCTGAGGCGGTTCTTTTAACGTTTTTTTTTTTCAAATTTTTTATTACAATATAATTTTGAGAGAGTGCCCATGGAATTTCTTGCCCGTTCTTCTCCATAGGTACATACTACGCTTTGGAATGAACAACTAGCGTCATCTTTCTGAATGACCGACTTCTCTAAGAATTCCGAAGTTTTGAGCTTTCTATCTGAGAGCCAAATGTGGAATATTTTACGAGTAACTAAAGCGATATTTTTTATATTTCTTTGTAAAATATATCGCGTTTGATTTGCTTTAAATTACTCTCAGACAGGTTAAACACAGGATCTAGATACTAAATAAAACATATTTCAGTCTAGCCCACAAAAATGTAAAGAAAAAAAAGGTTTTTTTCACAAACAGTAAAAAATACTACGTACTAAAAACGAAACTCACTGTAGTTCGTTATTAAAAATAAAAAAGCGGTCAAGTGCGATTCGGTCTTGCACACGAAGGGTTCCGTACCACCGTAAAATATTTTACACTAGCTTCCGCCCGCGGCTTCGCCCGCGTGGTATGTCGATAAAAAGTAGCCTATGTCTTTTCGCAGGCTCTAGACTATCTGTGTCTACCATCGGTTCAGTAGTTTTGGCGTGACAGCGCGACAGACAGAGTTACTTTCGTATTTATAATATTAGTAAGGATTTTTTTTTAATACTTAAGTTATGAAAAATACACGAGAGGAGCTCGTGGCTAAGCACCATAGGATAATAATAATAACAGCCGGTTCAATCTATCAGGGTAAGCTACCCTTGCCGGGGTTGGTCCGCGGACCATCTTTACATACTGAGACTCCTACGTACCTCGTAAAGCACGTTAAAACCGTTGGTCCCGGCCGTCATTCGTGGATCTTTCACAGTTGTTACGCGTCGTCAGTAGCCCGAAAGTCTGGCAGCGAGTCTTACCAAGGGGTATCATATTACCCAGTTATTGGGTTGTGGAGGTCAGATAGGCAGTCGCTACATGTAAAATACTGGTATTCAACTGCATCCGGTTGGACTGGAAGCCGACCCCCAACATAGTTGGGAAAAGGCAGGCAGATTGATTGCGTGGTATTCTATAAAGTTCACTTGGAACCTCACTCAAGTGAGCGCACACAATTCGAAAGCGAACTCATTTGTTTTTATAGTAAATCATCGCGGATTTACAACGAGACAGCGTTCGAATTTCGAAGTGATGTTTAAAGAACAGTACGCTTGGTTGTTCAACGCAACCATTTTGTTTTCGTCTCATAACTTTTCTGAACCATTAATGAAGGAACATGATAAATCTTGAACCCCTTTGAAAATATTTAGGTTTCCCAAATTGTATGGAATATCTAACGCAGAGTAAATATGCTAATGGTGGAATTTGCATGAGAATCGGTCTAATTTTCTTCAAGCTATATACATACAAGAACAATAAGGGAAATGCGTTCTATAGGTTGGTCGTTGTTCAAAGGAAATAATGATTCCACGCCCATTTAGGGCTCGTGTACACGACACCGCCGCGCCGCCTCCACGCTGCCGCTGCTCCGACGCCGCGCCGACTCCGATTATAAAGAGCTTGCACTTTTGCAAGCAGCCGCGATGAGGCGGCGATGGAATAAAACAAACAGTAGCGGTCTGGTGGTGGCGCGGCGTCGGCGCGGCAGCTGTGCCGTGTATACAACTAAGAGGCGCGGTGGCGGCGCGGTAACGCCGTCGTATCGCCAAACATTTACGCCTTCCGCATCCAACTCGTGCCCGCTTTCTTAGATCGCTGGGTCTGAAAAAGTGTTAATGAGCATATCCATTAGGAAAATTTCCATAATTATCAGCTGGAAGTCTGGATTTGTGCCTGGTTAATGGCAACCCACACTATGCCCGCGTGGTGGATTACGGCCCACTCCCTCTCGTTAAGAGGAGGCCTGTGTACCAGCAGTGGGAACATTATAGGCTGATTATGCAGACAATAGGCTGACCTCCTATTTCGTAGATCTTATAAAAACACTAGCGACTAGCCCCTGCTTCACACGCATTTTATAGTATTTCACAAACCTTCGAGCTTTCTCTATTATATTAATGTTTATTATTTATTTTATTATATTAACGTTTTATACAAAACCGCATAAACATTCGTCGTAGTTTAGAAGAACAACGTTGTCACACAGACAGACAAGAAAAGCAACATTAACGAATGTGTATACAGGGTGTACACATTGATTAAACAAAACAACTTTGAAAAAAAAAAAAAATCAACGGTCCCGTATTAGAACGAATAGGGTAATGTTTGTATGGGACAGCTGATATTTTTCTCTCGATTACAATGTTCTTCCTATGGTGAAAGTATTTTAGTTTGATAGTCTATACCACACCCTTTCGGACTTCACTTTTCTGATACACCCTGTAGTTAAAGATAAATGTAAAAAACCGGCGAAACAATAAGACCCATATACCTCTGCTTACCGCTTGGAAAAGTGGGCGTGATATTATGACGTAAACAATACATTCATTGTTCCATGCAAATACCGAGACTTGAAGTTTCCTTCAAAACGTGTTGGATTAAAACTTCAGTCTTAATCCTTTCCGAGGTTAAGATGGAATCTTTAGCAAGGTGTTCATCTGAGAAGAGATTATGTAAATAATAATATTAGGTCCCCACTTATGAAATCAGCGTTTTGTATGGAGAATTTTAAAGAAGTTGCATTTTTCATACAAACATTTTCATAATATATCAACCATGAACAATGTTTTAAAAATTTTATACACTAATGTTTAAAAACTAAGTTAACGTAATAAGCGACAAAAATTAATTTTGCCTAATTAAAACAGATAGTGGTAATTTCTGCTAACAAAATGAGGAGTCATTTTTAAGGTGTTTTTTTATGTTTAGAAAACTATAAGTAATAAGGTTTTTTACTATTGGTAGTTGTCTATTCTGGTCATTATTCGATAAAATACCAAGAAATCGATGAATATTTTAAATCATGGAAGTGACGAGGTTTTTTATTTGTGAGAAAAAACGCAAATTTCATAGGTGGGGGACCCAATATAACATTTCTTAACTATCTGTGGTCGTGGTTCCGCTTGCGTTGTTTTATCTTGCTGGAACACGTGCACTTTTAACTTTTAATTTACTTTTTAGCTATCTATAATATACTTAAAGGGTGACAGGTAATTAGTGACTGATACTTAAACATGTGACTTTACTCATCATTATGAACAACTTTTACTACGGGACAAAACAAGAAATCGCGAAAAAAAAAAATCTGCTGTTCCATACATTTTATTCAATGTCAAATTGTATGGAACAGCTGTTTTAAGGCTGGCAACGTCGCAAATAGGCGTCAAAAATTTCGCTTTTTTGATTAATTTGGCAATATGGAAATATGAAATACGCTAACTAGTGAGCTAAAATATTGATTACTAACTGATGCTCGCAGCTTCGCCCGCGTGAATGTCGGTCATTATATACTAAAACCTTACTCGAGAACCACTCAATCCATTGGTGAAAACAGCATGAAAATCGGTGCAGTAGTTTTTGAGTTTATCGCGTACAGGACGACAGACAGACGCGGCGGAGGACTTTGTTTTATAATAATTATTATTATGTAAGGATAAAGATGAAATGCAATAAACAAACATCTATAGACATAACTTAGTAAGCGCTTTAACTTAGTCATGTTCCCGTCTCTATTTTGCACTTGTAATTTAATGAAAATCAAAAAAAAAATATTGAAAAAAAAAAACAGTTTTTTTTTCTTCTATTACTTAACACTTAAAAAAAAAGAAACCATGCATAAACCAAGAATAAAAACTTTGACAGTTGTGCGACATTGACAGGATTAACACTTAGCTAAAAGAACGTGCTAATTATCGCATTTTGTTTTCCATATAATTGACTCAGTTTTATATTCTGCTTGCTGATGCTCGCAGCTTCACCCGCGTGAATGTCGGTCATTATATACTAAAACCTTACTCGAGAACCACTCAATCCATTGGTGAAAACAGCATGAAAATCGGTGCAGTAGTTTTTGAGTTTATCGCATACAGGACGACAGGCAGACGCGGCGGAGGACTTTATTTTATAATATGTATGTATTTTATGTACCGAGAAAAACCTATCAGGTCACAAGTAAATCTAGTACATGTTAGCTGTGATATAAGATTGTTAGATCGAAATAACATTGACCAAAATAACATTGGCCAAAATAACATTGATGAAAATAACATTTACCAAAATAACATTGACAAAAATAACATTGGCCAAAATAACATTGACCAAAATAACTTTGACCAAAACAATATTACATAACCTGAGATGAACGATGAACTAAATAATGGTCTTTCCTATTCAATGCCTTTTCATGCCAAAATAATCGAATCTTTACAATAATATAACCGTAATAACAACTGGACCAAGAGATAAATATAGATCATTATATATCTCAACAAAATAAATGTTTCCGCAGACCACAGCAAATACAACAATACATCCTCACACAGCTTGTTTGAGATCAATAGAGATAGACCACCTGTCAATGCTACCACAGATACAGAAGGTCGAGTCCATACAACGAGCGAAGACAGGCGCACGCACACATAGGCACACGTATAGTCACATCTTAACATCATTACGCATTCTTTCCCCAAAGGGATGGGCAGAGGTACACCCATATTTTTAACAGACTTCTTCAAAAAGGAGGACGTTGTCAATTCGTCTGTATGTATGTTACGCGATTACTCCGCCAATTATGAATCGATTTTGATGATTCTTTTTTTTGTTTGGTAGGTCATGCTTCAAAGGTGGTCCCATATAAATTTGATTAACTTTGCTTGTGTAGTTTTTGAGTTAGCTTCAATAATTACGTATTTTTCCCCACTTAGTCTATGTAGATGATATTTTATTTGACTCCGTCACTGTTATTTACATAGCAGGTAGCGGTATTCGAATTTGTGTAGGGTAGATACCTCAACTAAAAAGTGAAAAATAAAAACGTTTTACAAAAAAAAAAAAACAACCGACTTCCATTAAAAACACAAAAAAAGTGAAAAATAGAGTTTTGAGTTTTTTTTGTGCCAATTATGTTTAAGTCCTATGTAATAGAGGGGCAAGCCTATCGCCCCATATTTACAATAAATAATCATAAATTACAATAAATAATGAAAATCAAAGCACTCAATTTGTAAGTAGCACTACAAATTGCCATCCACAGGTATCTTTTCTGATATTTTATTTCAGACACTTTTGGAATACACGTGTAGGTCACGTTCACCATAACTTTTCCCTTGCCGTCATGTTGGCACCATTGCTTTTCAATACAAATAGAGTTCAAAATGGCGACTGACAGAACAGTGCTTCCAATCGCGTCCCGGGACAAGTTATAATGAACGCAGTGTACATAAGGCGAACTCAAACAAATGCCGGTCGCGAGTGCAGTTGCACCCGCTGTACGTAGAGCATGTCTGTGTGTGCGTGCGTTTTAGCTCGTTGTATGGAGCCGACCTTCTGTTTTATTCTGTGATACTAGCCTCTTCTCAAAGCAATTGTAACCCACTTTCTAATCTCCCGATTGGCATCAGAACATGTGGAACTAGCTATAATTCTCTTTTTATTACATCGTAGGGAATGGAACAATTTTATTTTATAGAGAGAATTTCATTAAAGCTCGTAATACACATGCTGGTAATTTTCTCAACAGTTTGCAATTGCCTTGTATGCCATTGTGACATTCACCAGTGCCCATGGAGTCCATTCCAAATCGTAGTAGAGGAACTAACTTCATCTTTCTTGACAATTCATACTAATAATAAATCCAAAGGTTTCGTTTTTTGTGTGTTTGTTTGAACGCGCTAATCTCGGGAACTGCCACCCAGATTAGATATTTTTTTGCATTTTATTTCCTAATTATTCAAGCTGGGACATATAGAAGCCGAGCAAAAAGAAAAAAAATGTCAGAAGCTAGTTTGAAATAAATGCGTTTGAGTTTGACCAATCAGTTAGTTTCAGGCATGTTTTGTGTGAACAAGCTCGAGGGTTATTTTCAATTGGACATGCCATTCATTTTATAAAGATGTGACTGAGAGTCTTTGTTTGTTTGTATGTATGTCACTTAATAACACTTAAACTTTAAATTTAGCACACAGGTATACTATGACTGGTTTTAAGACATAGGATACTTTTTATCCGGCTACATGCAGAAGTTTTCCTTCGATGTAAGTATAACCGTGGGGAATAGTTAGTTTTAAGAATAAATTCTTTTTTTTTTGTAAACCAGTTTTTAGTTTTTCCATTGGCAAAGAAATCTTACAACTAAAGCGCTGTGTAATTCTTTTGTTTTGTGGTTTATTTCTCGGATATGTAGGTTTAAGTTAGTTCAAATTTTTATATATCTTTCAGTAAATAATAATGGTGCATTATTTCGCCCGTGGCGAGTTTCTTATGTTTTTGAACTGTTTGCAAAAGCTGCAAGAATATAAGGAAGATTTTTTCTTCTAAAAAGCTTAAGTAAAAATTAGCCAAGTCAAATCTTGAGCTTCAATTTATCCGTGTGTGCTTAGTGCTTTGTGTAAATAATTTGACTGTTTCAAGAAGTTATATTATTAAATAGCAAACATTGATAGAACAGATTTGTTCAGTATTTTTTGAGAAAATACATTTTTCTTTTATTATCCATTTTTCTTCTTTAATTGCATTTAATTGCTTTCATTGGTGTAGTGGTTGCAAGCACGGCTGATCTTCAGGTCATGAAAAGTGTTAGAGTCTGGCAAACGAAAGTTGATCCTGGAAACACGCGCGAAATTTAAAAAAACAAGACTGTTTATCCCTGTACATAGTGCGATAACACGTGTTGTAAATTGAAATTTAATTTCATTTAAATAAAATACAATTTCAAGTATCAAAACGTGTTATCACACTTTTTACAGGGATAAACAGTCCTGTTTTTTAAATTTCGCGCGTGTTTCCAGGATCAACTTTCGTTTGCCAGACTCTGGTATGATTTTTTTAATAACCCATTTTTCTCTACGGCTGCCCCTAGACTGGATTTGTGTCCGGTAAATGGCAATAGACTTGCCTCCTCAGTCCTCCTCTTTAGTTCATAAGAACTAAGTTTCAAGTAGACATTTTATATTTTTATTTCATACATTTTAAAATATAAAATGTCAAATTACTCGAAATTTTTTAACATTTCATTTAGTTGTAACTGACTTCTCCTACATCCCTTTATTGGATTGTCGACATATTACCAAAAACCCTATAAAACTGGCGAAATGAGGGTATATTATTATATTTCTGCTTCCCCCCTTTCGCTAAATATAGCCGTGATAGAAAATACACAGAAGAAAATAACACTAACATAACATGTAATTCGCTGTATTTTCTTATCAAAACCTTGTCAAAACTCAAAACTTTAAATAAAGACCTGCCACGCTAAAAAATAAACAGTATAAAGTTTTATTAAAATTACCTAGTGACGATTCCACCTGGAGAGTTTCACTTATTATGGAAAAACAAAAGTTTTTAATTAATTTATGGGAGGAATGTCACAGAGGGGAGAATTTATAATTGTGTAGCCCTGGAGCGACACACGCGAATATTTTTTGTGTCTGACATCACGCCTGTATTGCCTGAAGGCATAGGCAGAAGTATGCGTACGGCACACCCATATTTCGCCAGTTATGTTTAAGTCCCATGTAATGGCAAGGCCATTACATGACACACACCCAGATTTCGGACTGCTATTGAGAAATTCATGAGGGAAAAATCGATAACAGTTTATTCGACCTGGGAATCGAGCCCAGAGGCCCTAGACAAAGTGACATTCTATCAGCGATAACGATGATGGAAAAGGCAAAAATGTATAGGACTGACATAAGCTATGGAAAAGCTAATGTCTTGGATCTTTGACAGTCGTCACGGGTCGCCAGAAACCCAAAAGTCTGACAACCCGTCTTACCAAGGACTATCGTATTACCCAGTTATTGAGTTGTGGAGGTCAGATAGGTTGTTGCTCTATGTAAAATACTGGTATTCAGCTGCATCCAGTTAGACTAGAAGCCGACTCCAACATCGTTGAAAAAGGCTAGGCAGATTGATTGTACTTTGTATGCATAGACAGATAGATATTATTTGATTTTCATACCACAGACAAAGTAAGATCCTATGAATTCTGCCGGCTTTTTCTGAAACTCTAACATAATATCATAATTCTCTTGAAGATCCGTCTCAAGAAATATTTTTCCGATATTCGATAAAATATTGCGATTAAGAGGATTACCCACTTTCTTTCTGACACGGTATTTTCTTATCTATCATACGTCTTTACGTATATTGTGTTTGTGTACCATTCCTAAGAGAATTCGGAAATTTCTTTCAAAAAAAGTTGACGTCGGTACCTAATAACGCTGTTATTACACATTTGCATTTAATCATAAGTAGGTTCCATGGTTGTAATTAATTTTCTATCGACATACTTAGTCAAAAGTCCAGGCAACAATTCCTAATGCCATGGGACCACGGGTATTTAAAATTTACCCATGGACCCGGTAATGAGTCGACCCACCGGGGCCACGGGTAAACACTCATAATTTTCCGTGTGATGGCGTATTTTGTAAAGAGGTTATGTTTTTTGTTATTGTTCGATATAATGTTGTAATTATAGAATCTCTCTAGCCTTTTCCCAACTACGCTGGGGTCGGCTTCCAGTTTAACCATTTTTAATCTATTAAATAACAAAACATTACCATTCTTCTGAGGTAGTTTAGTAAAAATAAACAAGTCTGGAGTCTACAGTGATGATTTCCAATTCCCAGGTAGAGCATTTAAACGTAGGTTCGGTTTTATGTAACACTATTAGGTGCAATAAAATCCTTCTCGATAAATTGGAAAGGTTTACCTCAGGGTATGATTCTGAACCTACCTACTTTTATTCGAGTAGCTAACCTAAGTAATTCTCCAAAGATTTCAGAAAAATAGTTTTATAATACCTAGGGATGAAGCCATGAAAAACTTTGGAAGCAAACGCTTTGCATTTTTTTAAGCGATTTGAAGCGTTTGAACACTAAGGTCTTCAATCAGTGCGTCCCGCCGATATGACACACGGTACCGAAACGTGGACACTGACAGTCAGGCTGATCCACAAATTCAAGGTCACTCAGTGCGCTATGTAGCGGGCTATGCTCGGAGTTTCTTTGAAGGTTAAAATTAGGAATGAAATTATCCGGAAAAGGACCGGCTTTACCGACATAGCTTGTAGAGTAAGCTATCTGAAGCGGCAGTGGGCTGGCTATGTTTGTCAACGGTCCGATGGTCGGTGAAGCAGACGAGTCCTGGAGTGGATCCTCATGCAAGGTACTTGCATACTTTTGTGCAAGAAACAGGCACAGTTACGTGCTTTAGTTTACAAAACACTAGAATAGCCTATAATGTTCCCACTGCTGGGACACAAACCTCCACTTTTCGAGAGATATTGGGCAGCAATCTACAACGTGGCGCGGGCCCCATGCGGAGGACATGCCGGTTTCCTCACGATGTTTTCCTTCACCGGTTTTAGAATTTACACAAAGTAAGTGCAAGCAAAACCTTTACTTTATGTAAATAATTTCATTACCACTGAACCACCACTTAGCTTGAACGAATGTTACTATATTCTACAAAACTGGTAATTTAGGATAACATAGGGATTTTTTTTTTCTAGCTGTTGTCGAGTATTTTCTCAGTAGCGTTACGAGTAGATAACGTTACTGGAAAAATACTCGACTGGAGTAAGTTACTGGTAGCGGCATATCACTAATCTTACCAGTTTATTGTACCAGTATATCTTACCAGTGTATCTTACCAATTTATTTTAACAGTGCATCTTACCAGTATATCTTACCAGTGTATCTTACCAATTTATTTTACCAGTGCATAATACCAGTATATCTTACCAGTGTATCATACCAATAATCTTACCAGTGTATCTTACCAGTAGATGTTAAAAGCATATCTTACCAGTATATCTTACCAGCATATCTTACCAGTGTATCTTACCAATTTATTTTACCAGTATATCTTACCAGTGTATCATGCCAGTAATATTACCAGTGTATCTTACCAGTAGATCTTAAAAGTATATCTTACCAGTATATCTTACCAGTGTATCTTACCAGTAGATCTTACCAGTATATCTTACCAGTATATCTTACCAGTATAACTTACCAGTGTATCATACCAGTAATCTTACCAGTAGATCTTAAAAGTATATCTTACCAGATTTCGGACTGCTATTGAGAAATTCATGAGGGAAAAATCGATAACAGTTTATTCGACCTGGGAATCGAGCCCAGAGGCCCTAGACAAAGTGACATTCTATCAGCGATAACGATGATGGAAAAGGCAAAAATGTATAGGACTGACATAAGCTATGGAAAAGCTAATGTCTTGGATCTTTGACAGTCGTCACGGGTCGCCAGAAACCCAAAAGTCTGACAACCCGTCTTACCAAGGACTATCGTATTACCCAGTTATTGAGTTGTGGAGGTCAGATAGGTTGTTGCTCTATGTAAAATACTGGTATTCAGCTGCATCCAGTTAGACTAGAAGCCGACTCCAACATCGTTGAAAAAGGCTAGGCAGATTGATTGTACTTTGTATGCATAGACAGATAGATATTATTTGATTTTCATACCACAGACAAAGTAAGATCCTATGAATTCTGCCGGCTTTTTCTGAAACTCTAACATAATATCATAATTCTCTTGAAGATCCGTCTCAAGAAATATTTTTCCGATATTCGATAAAATATTGCGATTAAGAGGATTACCCACTTTCTTTCTGACACGGTATTTTCTTATCTATCATACGTCTTTACGTATATTGTGTTTGTGTACCATTCCTAAGAGAATTCGGAAATTTCTTTCAAAAAAAGTTGACGTCGGTACCTAATAACGCTGTTATTACACATTTGCATTTAATCATAAGTAGGTTCCATGGTTGTAATTAATTTTCTATCGACATACTTAGTCAAAAGTCCAGGCAACAATTCCTAATGCCATGGGACCACGGGTATTTAAAATTTACCCATGGACCCGGTAATGAGTCGACCCACCGGGGCCACGGGTAAACACTCATAATTTTCCGTGTGATGGCGTATTTTGTAAAGAGGTTATGTTTTTTGTTATTGTTCGATATAATGTTGTAATTATAGAATCTCTCTAGCCTTTTCCCAACTACGCTGGGGTCGGCTTCCAGTTTAACCATTTTTAATCTATTAAATAACAAAACATTACCATTCTTCTGAGGTAGTTTAGTAAAAATAAACAAGTCTGGAGTCTACAGTGATGATTTCCAATTCCCAGGTAGAGCATTTAAACGTAGGTTCGGTTTTATGTAACACTATTAGGTGCAATAAAATCCTTCTCGATAAATTGGAAAGGTTTACCTCAGGGTATGATTCTGAACCTACCTACTTTTATTCGAGTAGCTAACCTAAGTAATTCTCCAAAGATTTCAGAAAAATAGTTTTATAATACCTAGGGATGAAGCCATGAAAAACTTTGGAAGCAAACGCTTTGCATTTTTTTAAGCGATTTGAAGCGTTTGAACACTAAGGTCTTCAATCAGTGCGTCCCGCCGATATGACACACGGTACCGAAACGTGGACACTGACAGTCAGGCTGATCCACAAATTCAAGGTCACTCAGTGCGCTATGTAGCGGGCTATGCTCGGAGTTTCTTTGAAGGTTAAAATTAGGAATGAAATTATCCGGAAAAGGACCGGCTTTACCGACATAGCTTGTAGAGTAAGCTATCTGAAGCGGCAGTGGGCTGGCTATGTTTGTCAACGGTCCGATGGTCGGTGAAGCAGACGAGTCCTGGAGTGGATCCTCATGCAAGGTACTTGCATACTTTTGTGCAAGAAACAGGCACAGTTACGTGCTTTAGTTTACAAAACACTAGAATAGCCTATAATGTTCCCACTGCTGGGACACAAACCTCCACTTTTCGAGAGATATTGGGCAGCAATCTACAACGTGGCGCGGGCCCCATGCGGAGGACATGCCGGTTTCCTCACGATGTTTTCCTTCACCGGTTTTAGAATTTACACAAAGTAAGTGCAAGCAAAACCTTTACTTTATGTAAATAATTTCATTACCACTGAACCACCACTTAGCTTGAACGAATGTTACTATATTCTACAAAACTGGTAATTTAGGATAACATAGGGATTTTTTTTTTCTAGCTGTTGTCGAGTATTTTCTCAGTAGCGTTACGAGTAGATAACGTTACTGGAAAAATACTCGACTGGAGTAAGTTACTGGTAGCGGCATATCACTAATCTTACCAGTTTATTGTACCAGTATATCTTACCAGTGTATCTTACCAATTTATTTTAACAGTGCATCTTACCAGTATATCTTACCAGTGTATCTTACCAATTTATTTTACCAGTGCATAATACCAGTATATCTTACCAGTGTATCATACCAATAATCTTACCAGTGTATCTTACCAGTAGATGTTAAAAGCATATCTTACCAGTATATCTTACCAGCATATCTTACCAGTGTATCTTACCAATTTATTTTACCAGTATATCTTACCAGTGTATCATGCCAGTAATATTACCAGTGTATCTTACCAGTAGATCTTAAAAGTATATCTTACCAGTATATCTTACCAGTGTATCTTACCAGTAGATCTTACCAGTATATCTTACCAGTATATCTTACCAGTATAACTTACCAGTGTATCATACCAGTAATCTTACCAGTAGATCTTAAAAGTATATCTTACCAGTATATCTAACCTGTAGTTATATCTTAGGTGCCAGTATATATTACCAGTAGATCTTAAAAGTATATCTTACCCGTATATCTAACCAGTAGTTATATCTTGGGTACCAGTAGTTATATCTTGGGAACCAGTAGTTATATCTTGGGTACCAGTATATATTACCAGTAGATCTTACCCACAATATAGCTACGAGGGCGGCACTGAAAATTTCGGGAATCAAGGAAGTTTACACAACATTACTATTTAAAAATGTATTTATTGCTTTTCGAAGTATTCTCCGCGAAATTTGACACATTTTTCCATACGATGGAACCAATACTTGAAGCAACCATTCCATTCGGAAGTTGGGGTCTCCAAAATGGCCGTTTTGTAGGCGTCCACAGCTTCTTCAGGTGATACAAATCTCTGTCCACGCAATTTATTCTTTATTTTAGGGAAAGTATAGAAATCATTAGGGCATAGGTCGGGGCTGTACGGCAGATGGTCTAATAATTCTATGTTTTCTTGCTCTAAAAACTCTTTTGTTCTGTGCGCGGTGTGAGAACTCGCATTGTCGTGATGGAGGATGATGCGGCGGTTGCAGTTCTCTTTACGGAGTTCAGAAACGACCTGTGGGAAACAAATGCTAGCATACCATTCTGCATTAACCGTTCTTTGTCCCTAGAGAGGAATAGTCGTAACATGGCCGGTTTTGGAGACAAACGTGGCCACCATTTTTTTTTGCAACACTCCGTGAACGAACAATTTTTGTTGGCTTTAATTCATTTTCGAACACCCAGACTCGTGACTGGTTTTTTGTTTCGGGTTCGTACGCGTATATCCAGGATTCGTCACCTGATACGATGTTGTATACAGCATTTGAGGATCCTGTGACGAATCTTTCGAGAGTTCTGACGCACCAAGTAACGCGAGCCGCTTTTTGCTCTTCACAGAGCGAATACGGTATCCATCGGGAAAACAACTTTTTTACACCTAATTGTTCATGCAAGATTATTGTATTTGACTCATGCCAATGTCTAAAGTTGCCTGAATTTCGCGGTATGTCACATGTCGATCTTCCTCAATCAGCTTACGCACAGCATCAACGTTTTCTTGGGTGACTGCAGTTTTTGGACGACCTTGACGGGTATCATCACTGAGCTTGACACGTCCACGTTGAAATTCAGCAAACCAGCGATAAATTGTGGTATTGGATGGGGCTTCATCACCAAATGCAGAAATCATCCGGTCAACACACTGTTTTTGTGTTAAACCACTTCGAAAGTCATAATAAATCATAGCTCTTGAATTTTCTCGAGTCAATTCCATTTTCTCAACGACTAAACAAGTTTGACAAAACCTTGTGACAAGACCGAGAATCTTTTTTTAAATACATAAATGGTATTCGATTTTTAAAACCAAGGAGTTTTCAATTAAAAAGAATTTAATATGACAGGAACAGTGGAAATATTCTATTCCCGATACTTTTAGTGCAGCCCTCGTACCTACCAGTGTGTCAGTACTTACACCTACCTACCCCTTTGACCACATAACCACCAACCTTCGAATTTCGGCTTGCGGTTGCGGTTCACGCTGTTCTATATTTCATCTCTCATTTTGAACGATCGACTGGCACACTGAGTAGTGCTAAATCTGTAAACTTGGAACCTCACTCAAGTGAGCGCACACAATTCGAAAGGGAACTCATTTGTTTTTAAAGTAAATTATGGCAGATTCACAACGAGGCACCGTTCGACTTTCGAATTGATGTTTAGAACATTTAAAAACATTTCTTCGAAATTCGAACGGTATTTTACGTAATCTTTTAATTCTTCTAAGCCTTGGTTTCCTAAGAAAAAGCGTTTCCAAATACAGAGCCTTTTTGTCACCTTAATGTCAAATACTAAAATTACAGATTTAATGACGGCCGTTATAATTTATGACGGAACTGCTTTCCTAGGAATCCAAAGCTTTACAGTCCGGTTTTTAAACTGTATGACCGCGGCCGGGCCGCGCGCGGACAAAAAACTATTGTAGTTTAATTAGAAAGTCCTTGAAGAATTAAGATAAGTTTCTGACACCTGTCAGTTGGACAATTTCTAATAGTAATAAAGATCAAATTCGCAAAACAAATATCCGTTAGCATGAAACTGACAGACGGCAAGAACGCATTATTTCGACGGCTGGACTGTAGTAAATAATAATCATTTTAATTCGGAAAAAAAACCATAATTTGGTACTTTGTAAACATGCAGATTGGAGGCAAAGTAAAGCAAACCTCAATAAATCTTTCTCTACCCGCAAACAGAATAAATAAATGTATGAAACATCTGTATATATACATCATACGTCGTTTTTCCACGTGACAAATTAACATCGTAATCACAACGACATTGTGGGGTGAAAAGTAATAAATAAACGTCAGAAAACATCTGATACGGTCTGTTCATTACAACATTCTGTATCCATTGAATTATTGATAAGCGACTCAGTGAAAGCCTTTTAAAAACTGCCTTCTGACGTTTAAAATATTTAAAAAGGAAAAGGGATTTTAAATTGAGAATAGGGATTTTTTAAATGGCTTGAAATGATTTTTTATATTGATAGGATTCGAATTTAATTGCTTGAATTGTTTCTGACAAACCAGAGACCATAAATATGGGGAATTCATTTAAAAGTTGCTGGTACTTAAATAAAACCAAAATACATTTTTGAAGTGAAAACTTCTTTAGGCGCGTTGAGCACTTTTTGGGTGAAGAAAAATCTTGGAACTCGCGTCATCGTCACGCTTGAAGTGATTTTTTTTAGCGCCATCTACCGTCTACCGTTTAATTTACGTTGAGGTTACGCATTGTTGCTTAGTTTTCACTTTTTTTTTTATAAATTACGTAATTTCGGTTTCTTTACTAACTTATTTCAAGCCCACTGCTGGGCAAAGGCCTTTCTCATACAGAGAAGGCATGAGCATTTATCAACACGTTTGCTCAAGGCGGGTCGGCGATTTCGGACTTAAATAAATTCCATAGTGAGAAAAAAATAAAAAAAACTTTTTATTTAATAATAACCTTCTTTAATTAATTATACAGTGACCAAACGAATAATGATTTGATTTCGGAGCGAATTTGTGGCGGTATCTACATCGCCACATGCGAACTACGCATCAAAGATCTGATGTCACACAAAAATCCTGACGTCACATAAATCCTGCATCGCGCAATTAAAGTTTACCGTGCAATGGACATAATTATATACAAGAACCCGACATCAATCGTTGGGCAGTTGCCCGCCAGACACAACACCCGCCTGGTCAGAGGATGCTCCCTATTCTGTGGTGGATGAGTGAACCTTACACCCTGTTCCTCATACCCCTAAAAATTCAAGCACAGCATAAATATACATAAAACTGGATATTTTATTTTATGTATTATTTTACTCTGCAGGGCAGCAGTAACAGACACAAAAAATTTATGTTTAGCCCCTTATAATCTGATAACAGATTGGAATAAAATATTGAACATGGAACTATGTTTGAATGAAAAAATAACAAAAATGAATTCGAGCTCTTGTTAAGCAATCAAAATAAATTGGGAACTATTGTTATTCTAATTGATTGATAATGCCATCTGTAATGCTCGTCAGTACCTAAATAATCGTGAGAGTTATATTTTGTCGATGGGTATTAAAAAAACTAGAGAATCAGTGGGAATACCGACTAAAGTGAAAACTAAAACAATTAATTAACAATGATTTTTTATTTGAATTTGATTTTATTTTTAAATTATCAAATTGATATTAGAAAGTTTTTTTTTTATATTGTATAAATTAAAATGACTTTAAATAAATTCACTGTTGGCCAAGTGCACCACAACATCATACTAATAGCTACTGGTATACTGCTAACATTAGCATGTCGGTGACGCGAACCCATAAAGTTTATCCCCTACCAAAAAAAAAACGTTCAACGCGCCTAACAAAAGAAGTTTTCACTACAAAAATTCTACAGTTATGTACGTTTGCTCTCTACGTTTAAGTTATTTCATTTCAGAATAAAAGTTAAGTTAATAGTTAAATAAAGTTTTTTTAAATAAAATCACTTCGAAATTCGAACGCTGTCTCGTTGTGAATCCGCGATGATTTACTTTAAAAACAAATGAGTTCACTTTCGAATTGTGTGCGCTCACTTGAGTGAGGTGAGCAGTGAACTTTACAGAATAGCACTAAGTAGGTACTTAACTATACTTATGTTTTAGTCCTTAAAAAGACCGTTACCACGTTAATAAAAACAACCGACTTCCAAAAAAAACACAAAAAAAGTGAAAAATAAATTTAATTTCGGAAGAATTTTCGTTTTTTGCCACCGACTTCCGAAATTAAAGTTATTTTTCACTTTTTTTGTGTTTTTTTTGGAAGTCGGTTGTTTTTTTGTTTTTGGAAAAAGTTTTTTCTTTTCACTTTTTAGTTGTGGTACCTACCCCACACAACTTCTAATACCTGCTATGTAAATAACGGTGACTGTGTCAAATAAGATGTCGTCTACATAGACTAAGTGAGAAAAATACGCAATTATTGAAGCTAACTCAAAAACTACGCAGGCAAATTTAATAAAATTTATATGGGACCACAGGGGAAGCACCAGCTTTCAAATAAAAAAAGAATCATCAAAATCGGTTCACCCAGTCGAAAGTTCTGAGGCAAAAAACATAAAAAAATAAAAAAAATAAAAATACAGACCCTCAAATACAACCTCCTTCTTTTTTTGAAATCGTTTAAAAAAGGAAACATAATTTGATAAAGCCTTGTTACGTACTTCAAGCGAGCTGTGACATTATTATTACCGAGTGTCTCATATGATTATGACAGCGAACCACCTTATAAATGAAATCATCTGGCGAACCGTGGGTGATATTAATGTGACTTGGCGGAAGGTTGTGTAACATTAACGTTAGAGAGAGCTTGAGAATGTATCTTCGAGGGTACAAATGTAGGTATAGTCAGCGTCAAAAATATAGAGATGTCTGTTCTGAGGTCTGTTCAAAATTTTTCCAAACAACAAAAATGTTACATAACACTTGGATACAATTTTTGTCAGAGTGTCAGTTTTCGTGTGTGTTTTAAAACATCCGCGCTGTGGAAAAACAAACATGCCAATGTTTTTTTTTTATCCCTAATTTTTTTATTTTCACCCGTTTCTTCATATCATATTAACAGAGAATAATTGTGGATATCAGCGCTATTGCCATAGATAAAAATAGAATAGAATTCATTGTTGCAGACAGATTCGAATTTCGAATTTTAAATTGAACTGCTTCCACTTCATCTTTTCATAGTTGTTCGAATTTTGAACATTCTTTTCGTTTTACATCGATCTTAAGGCTAAGCGCACATTATTATAGCCGCGGCGCACAGTGGAACGAATGTATGGGAGCGGTTGGATGTAGACATGTCCGAAAAATAAGAGTAAAATTATGACAAACTAATGATGCCATCTTATTCGATTACTTAATGCCTTCATAAATTGTGGTGATGAATTTCTTCATAACTCCCATATTTCGGGAGTAATTTGAGAAAATGTGAAATTTTACTATGAAAATGAGTGTATTGAGCTCTCTCCCTCCTGATTCCGGGCTTGTTTCAAGTAGCGGTCTCTAATATCGTAATGCTATTACTAAGAGCTATATTTAATACTAAGACACATAGTGCGCCAAATGTGCACTTTCTGGGATAAAAGGAAATGAAAATTTAAAAAAAAAAACGTTTTTTCCCCATTTGTATTTACTTTAAACCGCAGACAGACTTATTAAGAGGTCTATAAATATATTATATATATACAGAAATATATATTAACAAAAATATTCACAAGAACTGATGAGAGTATGACTTTTAAGTAAGTTGATAATAAATTACCTAGTTTCATTAAAAGTACAATAAATAATTAAGATGTAAGCTCTAATTTACTAAGTTACACATTTTAAAACAATAACATCATTTAATTATCTTCGTCATCATCATCATCATCAATTAATTCAAATTCAGAATCGATGTCCGCTAAATCATTTATGTTAACAAATTCGATATCACTTTTCTCAGAATCCGTAAGCTCATAAAATTCCTTAAAAGAAGATTTTTTTACAAACTTATTTCCTTTTGGACGGATACTTGTAACAAGTGGATCAGAAGACAGTAAAAGATTGTGCATAATATCTTCATTGCATGAGATACTGCTATGCTTTCGAGAATGCCCCTCTCTATATTTTCTAAAATCTTTATTTCTAGCCTCAGATGCCTCTTCGGATAGAAAACCAATGGGCACAATTGACATGTTCTGAACTATGTCTGGCCCATGCATTAAAATTTTATGAAGTGAAGAAGGCATATAATACCATGGGTATAACTCCACGTAAAGCTTAGCAGTATCAAAGCAGAACTCTCGGAATTTAGTTACGTTGATCTTCTCTCCTGATGAAATACACTGCAAGATCACACAGA
Source organism: Lithophane leautieri (assembly GCA_949152455.1). Classification (NCBI taxonomy): domain Eukaryota; kingdom Metazoa; phylum Arthropoda; class Insecta; order Lepidoptera; family Noctuidae; genus Lithophane; species Lithophane leautieri. Next base: position 5,534,367 of record OX424486.1, read on the forward strand.
TTTTTCTTAAAAGCATAGCATCTATTCCGGTCAGTTCAGCAGATTTAGTGTAGTTTTCAAAAAATCTCCTTGCCGAGTTGCCATTGTTGGTGGATCCACTGCCTTGTTTCACAACATCGAGAAGTAAGCCCGTTTCTCTTCTTACAGCCTCTTGAACTCTTTTCTTCCTGTCATCAACTTGCCTTTTTGCTATATCACCCCTTACTTGCCATGATTTTATGTCTAATTTGTAGGAAATGTGTAATAAGCATTCCATTGAGCGAATCCAAGCGTGAAGGGTGCTTAAGCTATATTTATACATGTCCTCGTTTGCGTGTTTATCTTTGATTAACTCTAAATTATTCATTTCTTTAGGACAAGCCTTGCATATGTCACACACTGAAGCTGCTGTATTGGATATAATGGAATGAATTTTACCATCAATCATTGTCAACAGCAGTTGGTGTTTGACACTAATTCCATCAGTGATGGTGGATGGAGTTAAGGCTTCAATCTCTGCTTCGATTTCAGCCATCTCTCTCTGCACATTTTCTTTGGTTTCCTTTATAAACTTAAACAATATTGGCCGGCAAAATGAAGTGGAAGATGGTCGCTCGTTTTCCCAAATTGTTACACCTTTTGAGACGAGCCGCAGTGGTACAAGACTAATCATAAAATTACTAGCAAGATCGATTTGCTCATCTTCACTCGTCCTTTGATGATAAATGCTTTGGCTAGATGATCCGTCAAAACCCCATTTGCTGGTCAATACGAGCTGTTGATTGGGATCAACAGGGGTTTCTAACGACCTAATAAGTCTTCTTGAGGTTAAATCCATCAAGGCTTGTAATTTGATTTTTGCAGAGCTCTCTGTAACTGTGAGATCTTCTTTGGCCGGATAGCACTTAATTTTTTCTTTAACCAACATGTAGTAACTCGGGTATTGAAGAGCTCCTTCTTGAGTGTTGAAATCCCGAAGAGTGTTATAGCGCCATTTCGATAAGTTCATCGATACATAAAGAGCCAATGCCTTCAAAGGGGATATTTCCCGTACCTGAATTGATTTACCTTCAATGAAGGCTTTGATTTTTGAGGCCTCTTCTGGATTCTCCGTCAAGTATTTCATAACATAAGCTGTATCGCTTTGTCCTGCCTTTTGAAGCGCCCTTTCGGCCGAAAACATAATTTCAGCGCTGCTACTGCTGCATGAAAGACTATCTTCAGTGGTGCGTCTTCTTTTTTGCCGGTTACTAAGGTCCTCAAAAGATTTACGAGGACTAGGATGTGTACAAGTTGAAGCATCAGATTTAGCAGGAGAAATTATGGGCTCGATGACGTCACTTATATTTTCTGTAGAAGGTTCCATATTTTCATTCTGTAATTCCGGCCATTGAATTGCAGCCTGTAGCCAAATCTCATGTTTCTTCCGAAACTTATCTGTGCTTCTTCCAGACTGTGTCCATTTTGCATAAATGCGGTAGCAAAATCGACGACACCAGTCTTTTAAACTTGTTTCAGCACTTTCACATAACTGAACACAACTGTTATCTTTTAAAACACTGAACAAATAGTTAAAGTCGCGTAAATCTTTATGTGCGCGTGCGCATAAAGCAACGTGAATATCAAGATTTGTATTAAAATTTGGAAAATACATTGCGAGATTAGCTTGGATACAACGAGGTGTAAATCAACACTGATTTTAAAGTTACTAATAGTGACCTATTTATATAAAATCCAGGTATCCCAGGTATCCTTTGTTAAATATTGCAAGGTAATTAGTTATTGTGATAATTAGTAAATGATGCATGCTAAATTAGTGTATTAAGAGCCATTTAGTAATTAAATAATAGCAATGTTCTTATCAGTAATCATTAGTGCATCAGTTTTATATGTAAACCTTAAGTCCCTAATTATATATCCTAATTAGCTTATATCTTCTCTAATTGGCTGCTCAGAAATGTTATTGTAATAAGGTAAACCTTTAGAAAAACGGTTTTAATCAACAAAATAAACAAAAAATTAAAAAATTGTGTTATAAAATAAACATCACTCTTTATCCCAGAAAGTGCACATTTGGCGCACTATGTGTCTTAGTATTAAATATAGCTCTTAGTATTAGCATTATGATATTAGAGACCGCTACTTGAAACAAGCCCGGAATCAGGAGGGAGAGAGCTCGATACACTCATTTTCATAGTAAAATTTCACATTTTCTCAAATTACTCCCGAAATATGGGAGTTATGAAGAAATTCATCACCACAAGTTATGAAGGCATTAAGTAATCGAATAAGATGGCATCATTAGTTTGGCATAATTTTACTATTTTTTTTCGGACATGTCTACGTCCAACCGCTCCCATACATTCGTTCCACTGGCGGCGGGCCACACCGCTACGCAGTAATTGTTGCAGACAAATTCGAATTTCGAATTTTATATTTAAAATTTATTTAGCAGTTTTATTAAACTGCTTCCACTTCAGTGCAGTGAGACTCGCGCACATTCGGGCTGGCCGCGCCACAATGCATTGCTAAAATCCTACTAGATCACTTTTGTAAAAAAACACGTCTGGCGAGCAATCCGCCAGTGCGTTGGATCCCGGCCAGGTACGACCCGCCTGTAGTGTGGACTCAAACAAAATGTACTAAAGAGATGTAGGAGTATTTTCGCAATGCGATGCGATGCGGCGCAGCCCGCCCAAATGTGCCCAAGCCTATATAAGTATTTGTGGCTTTTTTAAGGCATATTTGTATGCAATAGGTGTAGGCAATTTATGCAGGCATGTGTGTTGAATATGTGGACATTGATAATGCAACGTAAAATGATTACACCTCGGTTTGTGGCTAAATATGTAGTGTGCGGGTCAATTATTCCTGTCCTCGGGATCCAGGACCAATCAAGCGTTAGTGTTGTGTATTACGAATCTAATTCCAAAGAAGTCAACTCGTGCAATGACCCAAGCAAAATAACCATGATTGAAATAATTTTTTATAGTATTTGATTTTTTTTACAAAGTATTTGTTACAGTGTCTAAGTTAAAAGCCAAAAGTGTATTTTACCATTTTAAATTTCCAGAATAAAGCACAAAAGTAATATTTAAAAACAAATTAAAAGTGACATCAAAATAAAAACAAGTGAAGTGTTAATCTTAGTTTTTATCAATTTTTTGTGCCTAAAATAATGTAAGAACCATTTAGTGCTAAATGTCTGAGGGGCCGTCTCGACTACCGTCTGCGCTGACCCCAAAATGCAAGCCGCACGAGATGTGGGCCGCTATGACGAGGTCCATTGAAATACTGGTCGCTTTCTTCGAATATTATGCGCAGAGGTAAGAGGTTTTTGGTAAAATACTGACAATTTTTTTTTTTTTTAAATGCATGAAAATTAATTTTTTATTATTAATTATGATAAAATATATACATCGGGTAACTTATTATACTAAATTGACTAAAAATCTAACTAACTATACCAATAAATACAACTCTCTTAGTTAAAAGTAACTATACAAATAAACAATTAACTAGAATATAGCGTCGAAAAATTCCCCCGCATCGCTGTCGGCTGGTAATGTACCCAAGAGACTGGCGGCATTGCCACGTTGTATGGTAATGCTTATCCTCTGACCAAGGTAAAAGCCAGCCCTTGGATCACGTGAAGTGTCAAATAGCCGTTTGGAGATTTCATCAAAATCAAAATCAAAATATTTTATTTCACATAAGCCTACATGGGCACTTATGAAACGTCAGAAGCTAGGTGCACGGTTCCAATTGGTCGTTTCCTATGGAGAAGAGCCGGCAAGAAACTCCATGGTTACTCTTTTAAAAGATAATTGGCTTTTACAATAATTTCGAATTACAGTGTTAATAGTTATGGGAGGACAGTGTAGGCCATTCAAAAAGTTTCAGATATAAAATAAATTAAATTAAAATTAAAAATAAAAGTCTACAGTTCACTAAGCCTACGACGTTCTCACATTCACAAGATAGAAAGATCAAACAAGCTATGAGCACTCGGACCCCACGGCCCTAGGGTTTCAACTCCAAACGGCTCGAATATACAATATAACAAATACATACATTATTATTACACGCAGAAAGACACTCACACTTACTTCTACTACACACACACACTTACTTTTTACGCGACTATGGTGAAGAATAAAGGAGGGTTATGATTTTGTAGTGCATTGAATTACTATTTCATGAAATCATTATTACATTTGGCACTTTCATGAACTTAGAGAGTTGTATTGCTGATTCTAATGTTTATAATTCTGTAAATCCATATTTGTTACGTGCGCAAATCATATTTAGATCAACATACAACCTGACACTGACCTGCAAATTGCAAAAAACGTAAGAAAATTTGAATTTCGCGGGCTACCTTAGCGCGTCCCCCTTAAGGCTGTACCCTACCTCAGATTTCATCTCGCTCGCACCATACTACTCGCGACCTGAATGAGAGCGAGACGGAGTGGGACGTTAGTGGGTCTCAAGCCTCGAAAAGTGTAGGTAATTGCTTTTTACGGTGAAAATAATGGTAATTTAAAAAACATAAGACCTGCTATAAAGATAGTTCAGTTATTATGCAAAATTTCATGATCTAATTTGAACTTTTTTTTAATTTTTAGAGGTAACTTTGGATCTTTTTTTCTTTAGAGAAAATTTAATGTAATCGTGTTTTCGCCAACTATAGGACCTAGCATCAATCCTCAACTTTAACATATATTTATTTCAAAATTAATGCTGCAGTATTTTCGGCATAACAGAGGATCATGCTAAGCAATTTGAGGTAGGGTGCGCCTTTAAAATAAAGCTCCATGTACAATGTCCTTCCTTTCTGCTGGGATTCAGACCTCCATTCTGGGAGATTTAGTGCGTTGTAATTGTTGTAACGTTGTAATTAAGGTTATAATTGTATGTTACCACTCGGGTCCAGTATAGGGGTGGTAAAAATAATTAAATAATAATTATGTAGGTACACACGGCTACACATCAAGCTATACATTTCCAGTATAAGCTGACCTCGCATTGTACGGAAATCCTTTACAATGCGAGATCAGCATAAACTGGAAATGTATAGCTTGATGTGTAACCGCGTATACTTAATACTGACTTTGACTTTTAAAGTGCACTGAATATTTTATTATTAATGAAGAAGGCTATGTTCAGAGTTTCCCTACTCGCTCGGAGAACCATGGTACGATATAGCCCTAAGTATTGCAAAACTTAAGTGGCAGTGGGCAGGGCACATTGCTCGCAGAACAGATGGCCGATGGGGCCGAAAGGTTCTGGAGTGGCGACCGCGTAACGGAAGACGTAGCGTTGACTCCCCCCCACAAGGTGGACCGGTGACCTGGTGAAGGCCGCAGGAATACGAGAAGCACAGAACCGGTCGAAGTGGCGGTGCTTGGGGGAGGCCTATGTCCAGCAGTGGACGTCTTTCGGCCGAAATGATGATGATAAATAAATAAATTTGAGATTTACGTCGCGCGTTCGTGCTAACCCTAGGGCCTAAATGACCGATATCACTTCAACCCACCCTTACATTACAACTTACCCCATTAAACTCCCACCACATAGCCAGACAGAAGACAGATCTAATTTAAACAACCTTTAGATAAACAAGGCCATAACTCTACAGAAGTTGTTATTATCTTTGTAGCAAGCGAATAAACATCGTACTGTAGAGAATAAACAGACTCGGAGCACAGTATAAATAAGTAACAGTATTCTGTACTCATAGAAAACTACTGAAACGACGCGCTTCGAAATCTCAGTGTTTATCAGTACGCAACAGTTCCTATCGGGTGCGCGGCAGTTATGCACGGACGCTGAAGTTTTATCTACCGAGTGACCATAGGTAATTATTTGAAGCAAACTTCCGAGAAATAATACTGTTACTTTAATATACTGTGGTCGTAGCTATATCGTTTTAAGACAAAGCTTTACCTGTGGAGTTAGGTTTACTGAAGCAGTGTAATGGCCCTTACATACTAGCGCGACTTGTCGCGCGACGCGACGCCGCCGCATTGTTCGCCGTGAGTTCTCTCAGAAATTGTTTTGTTAAAAGTCGCGTCGCGTCGACAGTATGTAAGAGCCTTAAAGTATGTTTGAAAGCTTGATAACAAAATAAAAAAAAACCGGCCAAATGCGTGTCGGACTCGTGCACGAAGGGTTCCATATCATTATCTATAAAAACGGCAATATAAATCACGTTTGTTGTATGGGAGCCTCCTTAAATATTTATTTTATTCTGTTTTTTAGTATGTGTTGTCATAGCGGCAACAAAAATACAATACATCATCTGTGAAAATTTCAACTGTCTAACTATCACGGTTCATGAGATAAAGCCTGATGACAGACGCACGGAAGGACGGTCGGACAGCCGGGTCTTAGTAATAGGTTCCGTTTTACCCTTTGGGTACGGAACCCTAAAAACAACTTTCGTGGAACTTAAAAATAAAACAAAATTGTCTTTGAAAAACTATAGTGTCATTCTCTAAACAGCAGTTCGAAATTCGAACGTTGTCTCGTTGTGAATCCGCCATGACTTACTTAAAAACAAATGACTTCGCTTTAGAATTGTGTGCGCTCACTTGAGTGAGGTTCCAATTGAACTTTATAGAATAAAGAACTATTCTATACCCTACTGGATATAGTGAAAGTTTCCATTTTATATCATGATAGGCAGTCGCACCATCTGCCAGGGTTGTGGGAAAGTCCGAAAGGGATACCGGGACCCTTGGCAACAGGCAACTGAAGGAACACGGGTGGGTTTTAGTCAGTAAAAGTCTGACACGCCCTCCCACTCCGCTCAGAGATGATTTCCCTGTTGTTTGATTTGTCATTTGATGATTTCCCACCCTCAAAAACAAAAATGGAAGTCGCACTATGTACAGAACTGGTATTTAGCTCCATCCGGTTCGACTAGAAACCGACCCTAACATAGTTAGGAAAAGATTAGGCAGATGATGACTGTACTAAAACCACAGATTAGTACAGATGATTAACTCTGCAAAATTACTTAAATAAAAAGCGACTCTTGCTACGACAGAATAAAGTGCAATTCAGGTCGCACAGCGCTAATTGCCTACAGCTATATTCACCTAGAAGTTGCCTCTCTTTCTATCGCGTAACTCTTTTATCTTCTGACTACGTTACAAATTAGTACATATGGTTAACTCTGCAAAATTACTTAAATAAAAAGCGACTCTTGCTACGACAAAATAAAGTGCAATTCAGGTCACACAGCGCTAATTGCTTTCAGCTAAATTCAATTAGTAGTTGCCTCTCTTTATATTGCATAACTCTTTTATCTTCTGACTACGTTACAGATTAGTACAGATAGTTAACTATGCAAAATTATTTAAATAAAAAGCGACTCTTGCTACGACAGAATAAAGTGCAATTCAAGTCGCACAGCGCTAATTGCTTACAGTTACATTCACCTAGAAGTTGCCTCTCTTTCTATCGCGTAACGCTTTTATCTGCTGACTACGTTACGCTCACTGAATTGGCCCGAAAAAACGAGCCCGCCGCGTACTTGTAGCTTCATACCTAAAATGCAGAGTTCGCCTTCTGTACTATTCTGTGCCAAAACTACTATTCTGCAATGCGGGCCTTAGTTTGCTAACCTCAAACTTATCAAACGTTCCTCTGAGTGATGTTCTATACTAAAGTGACATTCCTGTTTTATGCAGCCGCGCGTCTGACCTTCACGATCCGTAGGGAAATCAGTTACGCAATATGTTAGCATTATACAGGTGTCGTAGTACCTATAAATCCTTTGAGGAGCTCGTGGTTAAGTAATAACGACCACACGGGTCGATCCATCAGGTTAAGCTACGCTTGCCGGGGTTGGTCCGTGGATGGGTGACCATCTTTACACATCGAGACTCCTCCGTGCCTCGGAAAGTACGTTAAGCCGTTGGTCCCGGCTGTCATTTGTGGATCTTTGACAGTCGTTACGGGTCGTCAGAAGCCCGACAGTCTGACAACCAGTCTTAACAAGGGGTATCGTATTACCCAGTTACTGGGTTGTGGAGGTCAGATAGGCAGTCGCTCCATGTAAAATACTGGTATTCAGCTGCATCCGGTTAGACTGGAAGCCGACCCCAACATAGTTGGGAAAAGGCTAGGCAGATAATGTAGTACCAATAAATTCTTTTGACAGTTTTTACGACGTTTACGGAAGCATACGGAGCAATGATAAGGAGTGACATTTTTAACGTCAAACGTCATGTAGGAGTATCCTTACCGTCTGATAAGTATGATCTGTTCGAAAAGTATCAGATAAAAATGTAAACAAACAAATGGATCAAAAAACGTACAAGTAGATGACAATCTGTAGTGCTCTTTAGAAATTGAGTGATTTCTGACGACCCGTAGCTGTCAAAGATTTATAAATAGCAACCGGGACCAACGGCTTAATTTGCTTTCCGAGGCACAGAGGAGTATTGGTATGTAAAGATGGTCACCCATCCACGAACCAACCACGGCAAGCGTAGCTTAACCTGATCGATCGACCCGTGAGACTGTTATTACTTACCCACGAGCCCCTCCATAAAGTGCAGACTCGTAAAAACTTTAAATATGACACTCTGAAGTCAAGCGACCAGAAAAATTATGCTGAAAACGATCCCTAATGGGTAACTTTTATATGTTACTAGCTTTGGCCCGTGGCTTCGCCCGCGTGGATGTCTGATATCGTCACACGGGAATGTACTATCAGGGTACTTAAGAAATGCTGGGTTTCCTGTACAAACTTTCATCCCCTCTATCACCCCATAAAGGATTATTTTTGAAACAAAAAGTAGCCTATGTCCTTCCTCAGGATTCTATCTATCTCCTTGCTAAATTTTGTCGAAATCCGTTCAGTGGTTTAGGCGTGAAAAGGTCATATACAGACAGATAGAGTCACTTTCGAATTTAAAATATTAATATGGATGAATTGAAAGGAAAATTCACATACACACTACAAATACACATATAGATAACGTAATAAATATATAATACCATAAATATAACACATTTACATTACACACACGTTATCAATTAGTTAATCGGCGTGAGGTAGGACTGCCTCCTTAAAACCACCCATCACGACCTGCCACCTGCCTGCTTACCCAAATAAAATGGCTAAATAAAAAAAATACCAATTATTTTTAACAGTTAAACACAATTAAAATTAAAATAGAAGTCTGTGTTCCTACAAGAAAAAACAAATAGAAAACAGACTGAAAATTCATAACCCAATTATTATGATAAACCACCTCTTAGTAACTACCCTAAAAACAAAACAACGATGTAACTAATAAAATTGCTAAATAAAAGAAAAGAAATAAAGAAAAATATTTTATAAAAATATAAAAACCAATTATTTTTAACAGTTAAATACAATTAAAATTAAACAAAATTCTGTATTCCTTCAAGAAAAAGCATTTAGAAAACAGACCGAAAGCTCATAAACCCAATTATTATGATAAACCACCTCATAATAGCAAAATACAGTGCTGTTATATTTCAACTGAACAAAACCATTATGCAATAAGCTACTTCTAAAACCTGATTTATGTGTGAACTTAAAAACTAGACTAAAAGTCCAGTTCAGAAGTTAGGCCGCAAACTGGAAACTCCGTCCGTGTGAAAAATCCATTAAATGGATTCGGGATAAAGCCGCCTGTCCATTGTAGCCGAGAATCGAATTCCATAAATTTTACGTCTACGCTCTGCTCCGCTCCAGTGGACATGGTTACAGCGGAGTGGAGATTGGAGTAATGGCAGGGGTCAGTTTTTTTATATCAAAATTGATCGCCATCTTCTGCCAAAGCGATTCGTATAACACGTCAACTAATTACTATACAGGTTGTCTGGTAATTAGAGTCCGATACTTAAACACGTGACTTTACTCATCATTATGAACAACTTTTATTATGGGACCAAACAAGAAATCGCAAATAAAAAATCACCTGTTCCCTACATTTATCGCATAACTCGTCAAAATGAATGGAACAGCAGATTTTTTTCTCGCGACGTCAATTTTGGTCCCATAATAAAAGTTGTTCATAATGATGAGTAAAGTCACGTGTTTAAGTATCGGACACTTATAACCAGACACCCTGTATAAAGAACAGAGACGGGAAGTTTTATAACATCATCAACAAACACCAAGTGGGTTACATATCGTATTATTGAAGCTAACTCAAATGCTACCCAAGTAAAGTTGGAACTACCGTGCGAGCTTCTTCTACCAAATGAAAAGATTCATGGTAAACAGCCCAGTAATCACATAAAAAACGGGGTATATTTAGGGGTGTGAGGAACGGGGTGTAAAGTTCACTCATCCACCATAGAAAAGGGAGGATCCTCCGACCAGACGGGTGTTGTGTCTGGCGGGCAACTGCCCAACTATTGATGTCGGGTTCTTGTATATAATGTCCATTGCATGGTGAACTCTCATTGCGCGATGCAGGATTTATGTGACGTCAGTATTTTTGTGTGACGTCAGGCCTTTGACGCGTAGTTCGCATGTGGCGATGTAGATACCGCCACATAAATAAATGACAAAAAAAAATCGCCGCATGCAAAACCTCGTTCTTTTTTTAAATTCGGTTATAACAATCATTTCGTATACGTTCTGTGCAAGCATGGACCCTATTTATTAATAGAACTGACAGTTCAACATGTTTGACAAAAAAATTCCAAATTGACACATTGTCACGTAGTAAAAAAAACATTGAAAAAGATTTGTCGGATAATCGTCTATCCCCTGTCACCTATATCCTGACAGTTTTTATTAAATAGGACCCAGGTTGGACCGATAATAATTGGTGTAGCCAATTTTGGCTGTACGGTATGTGTGTGTGTGTGTGTGTGTGTGTGTGTGTGTGTGTGTGTGTGTGTGTGTGTGTGTGTGTGTGTGTTCTGCCATAAATGATAGCTTAACCGTTCAATAGCAGCACGTATTCAGAGCTGTGACCGCTCCCGTTCACCACACGAACGCCTTTTCGCTCTTCCACCGTGCCTTCGCATCGCTCCGCTCCAGTAGACAGGTAGCTTTAAGCCGCCACGCGCCATATTGGTTAGTTTCCATTTTAGAATCAGTCATGCAGACCTTTTTATGTATAAAGCTATCCCCTTTTTCTTATTAACTGCATGGGAAAAGGCGAATATTTTATTTTCTCAAACATGCTTGGAAATTCGAGCATTATTTTGACAACCTACTTCGAGATAAATCGAAATTTGCTGTACTGGTCAAAACAAGTGACGATGCGGCCAGCAATGTTACTATGAAAATCCATATCTGGCGTGTTTAGCGGCTAAATAAATTACCATGAAAACTCATATCTGTTGTGTTATTTAAAAATGGAACGAACTTTTTACTTTAACACATGGCAACCAAGGAGGTTACCGAACAAAGATTTTATTTTAAATTTCGATTTGGCTTGCTTAAAGAACCGTTTATAGTAAAGAAGAAACAAATGAACATATTGGCGCATGAAAAATTATAGTTGTTCGTCATTGATTCTGGAATTTTTATTTAATTTACTCAGTTTGAATTTCCGCACATTATTGAAGAAAAGTATTATACAAGCCTCGGCCGCAATCAGGAATTTATGGACTCACGTAGATGTGCCTCGGCTACGCCTCGGTTCACATTTTCATGATCGTCCATAAATCCCCTTATTGCTGGCCACGACAGTAATGTACTAATAACCGATTGTATTTAAATCGTCTGGTTTTCGTTTGGTTCCCAGCAAAGACAAGGAGTGTTTTATTAGTGTTAGAAATCTTAGGTGGTACCAAGGTTTTTTTTTTATGACAGGCATCTTTTAAGTCATATTAAGAAGTCTTCAGCTGCTTAACCGGGCTATCCTCACCATCTGCCTAGCCTTTTCCCAACTATGTTGGGGTCGGCTTCCAGTCTAACCGGATGCAGCTGAATACCAGTATTTTACATGGAGCGACTGCCTATCTGACCTCCACAACCCAGTAACTGGGTAATACGATACCCCTTGGTAAGACTGGTTGTCAGACTTTCGGGCTTCTGACGACCCGTAACGACTGTCAAAGATCCACAAATGACAGCCGGGCCCAACGGCTTAACGTGCTTTCCGAGGCACGGAGCAGTCTCGGTATGTGAAGATGGTCACCCATCCACGGACCAACCCCGGCAAGCGTAGCTTAACCTGATGGAACGACCCGTGCGGCTGTTATTACGTAGCCTCGAGCTCCTTAACCGGGCTATCCTGTGAAGCCTTAATAAATTAAGGCATACAGACAGGGCATGAAACTTAATAACTATAATAAGCAACAACACGCTTAGGGCTCCCCCTGTCGGAAAAGTGTTGTAGAATATTAACTTAATAAAATGATATGATTTTTTTATTTCTGTAAATTACATAACACTGTAATAAACAACATTTTATACCTACGATATTCTATACGTCAAAAACAGGACAGGTCCACTCAAATCTGTGTGGTTCTTTCCTCAAAAGACCATTTCAGACACTAATCAACATGGTCCTCATATGGCCTGGCCAAGATTATGTCTGGACTTTAAAAGAGACTGCGACCTCTGAGTTTGTTTCGGCCTTTCTTCTCATAGTAGTCAAATGGGAAACGCCGACCTCATTTAGCTTATTTAATTCTTTTTTTAAATACTGTTTTCCCGATATTCTATTTTACAGAATAAACAATTTCATTTCATTTCATATGAGGACTATGCAGATTAATGTCTGTCATAGTTTTTTGAGGAAAGAACCACACAGATTGAAGTGGACCTGTCCATTCAGTGATTGCAAATGAAAAAGTCGATCTGGGTAAAGTGCCTGTCGTATTATGGTTTTGTAAGCTCACATAAACCTAACAAATTGGCAATATCTTCACATGTAATCCTAAATCCTTTTCCAAAATTCTGACACAAACATATTTGCAATGTAAGTGACAAATCAATAAAAACTCGATGTCGAAAAATCTGCGATTTCTGCTAACAACGTCATTTGTTTTTGTCTACTTACCAAATCGTTTCGTGGCTTGGAAACCAAGTTTGTCGGCCCCGGTTGTCATATGAATATCTATGACAGTCGTTTCGGGTATTATGAAAGTCTGGCAACTCTGTTATTCTGTATAGTTCACTTGGCACCGCACTCAAGTGAGCGCACACAATTCGTAAGTGAACTCATTTGTTTTTAAAGTAAATCATCGCGGATTCACAACGAGACAGCGTTCGAATTTCGAAGTAATGTTTAGAATAGTACATTACTGTCGCGGTCAGCAATAAGGGGATTAATGGACGATCGTGAAAATGAGGGCCGAGGCGAAGCCGAGGCACTCATGCGTGAGTCCATCAATTCCTGATTGCGGCCAAGGCTTGTATAGTACTTTTCTCAAACAACGCGCGGAAATTCAAACTGAATAAATTAAATAGAAATTCCAGAATCAATGACGAACAACTATCATTTTTCATGCGCCAATATGTTCAATATCTTGTGAATGTGAGAACGTCGTAGGCTTAGTGAACTGTAGACTTTTATTTTTAATTTTAATTTAATTTATTTTATATCTGAAACTTTTTGAATGGCCTACACTGTCCTCCCATAACTATTAACACTGTAATTCGAAATTATTGTAAAAGCCAATTATCTTTTAAAAGAGTAACCATGGAGTTTCTTGCCGGCTCTTCTCCATAGGAAACGACCAATTGGAACCGTGCACCTAGCTTCTGACGTTTCATAAGTGCCCATGTAGGCTTATGTAAAATAAAATATTTTGATTTTGATTTTGAATTGTTTCTTCTTTGTTCTATTTGCAAGCCAATTCGAAATTTAAATAAAATCTTTGATAGGTTAGCTCCTTGGTTGCCATGTGTTGAAGTAAAAGTTCGTTCAATTTTTAAATAACACGACAGATATATTATGAGTTTTCATAGTAATTTATTTGGCCGCTAAACACGCCAGATATGGATTTTCATAGTAACTTTGCTGGCCGCATCGTCACTTGTTTTTTACCAGTACAGCAATTTTGATTTATCTCGAAGAAGGTTGTCAAAATAATGCTCGAATTTCCAAGCATGTTTGAGAAAAATAGTTTATTTGTCTTGTCTTGCTATAGAATTTGTGTGTGACCCGACGTAGTAATTGCGCTGTGAAGGTCTGATGCCAGTTGGTACATGTAAAATATTGCAGTTTGTGCGACAGTGTGAGATTAGGAGACGACCAAAAACCAGAACTGGGAAAAGCTAGACAAATGGACATCATTTGTTTCACACATGCTCGAGCAAAACATGAACAGGAATTATGACACTGTTGAAATTTTGGGCAAAATTTGTCGTTTTTATACTGTAAAATTGTTAGAATTTCAGTTGGTAAAAACCTGCTGCTCTTGATAATAACTAACTGTCTAGAGTGGATAGTAAGCCGCACACATGTGGTACCAACCAGTATGTATAAGCTGGCTTCATTATCTGATCTGCCTAGCCTTTTCCCAACTCTATTGGGGTTGGCTTCCAGTCTAACCAGATGTAGCTGAATACCAGTATATTTATATAGAGCGACTGCCTATCTGACCTGCACAACCCAGTTAGCCTGGGTAATACGATACCCCTTTGGTAAGACTGGTGGTCAGACTTTCAGGCTTCTGACGACCCGTAACGACTGTCAAAGATTCAAGAATGACAGCCGGAACCAACGGCTTAACGTGCTTTCCGAGGCACGGAGGAGACTCGATGGTCACCCATCTACGGACCAACCCCGGCAAGCGTAGCTTAACCTAATGGATCGACTCGTGCGGCTGTTATTACTTATTGGCTGTTATTGCTTTCCGAGTCACGGAGGTAGGGTTCTCGATATGTAAAGATGGTCACTGATCCACGAACCGACCACAGCATGCGTAGCTTAACCTTTGATCGACAAGGTGCAAAAAGTAACAGGTGTAAAAAGACGCTTAATGAAGCCGAAAGTGACTGGTTATTCCCGTCATTGTGATCCGTATTTTGCTCTGGACCATACCTGGAAACCTTCAGGTTATGGAGATATATTATTGAAGGTCGAGGTTCCAAGTTTTTCAGACGTTTTTTAAAGAAAGCAAATTTTAAATGCTATTATTTTTATTTTAAATACCTCCACAAATCCTGAACCGTTGCATGCATCCGTAGGCATAATGTTTTGCGTACGTTTCATTGCGTGCTACCGTAAACAGCAAATTTTCACACCAAAAATAAAAGTCTTTTCCGAGTTAATAATTCCACAAAAATAACTGATGTACAGTATCCGTGGACGACGGATTCGTAATGGCTCTTTTTACATTTTGTATAAGCTCCTTATCATGTACCCATCGTATGGGTTGTATGTATAATTGAAACCACTGTTCTCAACGCCAGTTATAATATTTATGATACACCCTTACACCGAGGGAGATAAATGATCCTATTATAGCTTAAACGCGTGTGCTACTAAAGGGTGGGTAGGATGGTAAGCTAGTTGGGGAATTTTAACTATATCGCAGTAACTTTTTTAGATTTGTTTATTTAGAATTAGCCAAGAAGAATCTTTGCACTGCCTCTTTATTTCAGCAAACAGCGTAAAGAGGTATGAGGAACGGGGTGTAAAGTTCACTCATCCTCTATAGAAAAGGGAGAATCCTCCGACCAGATAGGTGTCGTCTCTGGTGGGCTACTGCCCGACGATTGATGTCGGGACGTTGTAGTATATATGCTAGTCGCGCGGTAAACTCTACTTCTGGATTCAGGAATCCATTTGCGAAATTTTAAGCTTTAAAGTGCTAATTTTTGTTAGAGTCAAGTGGCCCCCTGCCGGATAAATGGTTGGTTTTAGGTGTGTGAAAAAATTCACGGCAGTAGTATATATAACGAAATTAAAAGGAAAACTATCACCGCTACGTAGGCTCCACAAGTTACCGAGTAATAATCGGCCAACTTAAATTACATTCTGTATGGGAGAACATGTTTTTGCAACTGCAAATTTGACGGGAAGAACAAGATTTTCAACTACAATGTAAAGTTTGTTGGATAAATTCATCCCAACTACGGAACCCTTCATTGTGCGTGGTTCGACATGCACTTGGCCGATTTTATAATATAAGTAACTTCATAACAGCAGACATTTTATTTATGTTTATTTTAGACCAGGTGCGCCCCGCGGTTTCACCCGCGACGTTCTCGATCCCGTGGGAATATCGGTATTAAAAGTATCCTATGTCCTATTCCAAGTCATGGTCTACCCATGGGTGTATCCTGGGTATCACGCTAGACGAGAAATTACAGTGGGGACCTCATATAAAATCTCTTGCGGGGCGGTTAAGCTCGGCCGCTTATGCTGTCAGAAAGATAAGACAGTTAACAGATGTAGAAACCGCGCGTTTGGTCTATTTCAGTTACTTCCACAGCATTATGTCGTATGGCATTTTACTGTGGGGTCGGGCTGCTGACATTGAATCCATCTTTATTTTGCAAAAGAGAGCTGTCAGAGCCATTTATAATCTATGTCGCCGCGAATCTCTCAGGGAACTATTTAAAAGGATTAATATTATGACGGTACCTTGCCAATTTATTTATGAGAATATTATGTATGTAAGAAAAATTTTAAATCTATTTAAGAAAATAAGTGACAGACATAATTTTAATACTAGAAATAAAGATAAAATAGATCAACCATTTTTCAGATTAGCTAAAGTACAAACATCTTTTATGGGGTACTGCGTTAAATGCTATAACAAAATACCTTGTGATATATTGCAATTAAATGAAAGAAAATTTAAAACTCATATAAAAAGTACACTTTGTAAACAAGCTTATTACAAATTGGAGGATTATATCCAAGATAAGAATGCTTGGAAACATGCTGGTCTTGCTCCATAGGACAATTTAGAGTCTGGACAAAATCAAACTGGTTGCTAATTTAGTTGTATATTTTATTATTTGTATGTCATAGATTTTTACACTCTGTGATTGCTTGGAATCACGCACTGACTTATTAGTATTACTTGTAAAGATGTTACTCGTAGGAATATTGTAATATCGTATACTTTTACAATGTTTGTAAATATGTGAGCACCATGTACCTATCACATAACTGATTTATTTGTCATTGCTCCATTTATAATTTTTTTTTGCCTTTTGTGGGACAGTAATCTTATTGTGGGTGCATGGTCTTGACATATAATTATATAATTCATGTATACAAAATATTGTAAACATTTTTAAAAAGAGTAACGGTGGAGTTTCTTGCCCATTCTTCTCCATACGAAATCAACCTTTTGGAATGGGCAACTAGAATCAATTCTATTTCTTTGTTTTTCATTGACGTTCAAAAGTGCCTTTTATGTGCCTATTTGAAATAAATTATTTGACTTTGACTTTGACCATGTGCCACATCTAAATCCGTTCGGCCGTTTTAACGTGAAAGCCTAACAAATAAAAAAACTCACTTTCGCATTTATAATATTAGTTAGGTTACCTTTCCAACCAAAATGTTCCTCATCCTTTCCCATCCGTGAATCTCAGAGGATCAATATGATCCATCGCCACGGAACCCTAATGTGGCATAAAATATATTTTTCACAAGATTACATAAGGCGCGATAACTTCACATGCGGTTGGGTTCCATACAATAAGATGTTACAAATGTTAGTGCTATTTATCTTTTACTGAGGTACAAGGGTTTTGTTTTATCGTAGACATTTTTTCTGGTCCCACATGTGCCCAAAGGTATCTAGTAAAGATTTATAATATTTCTAGATTTTATGACAATAATTTTAATATTATTTTGTGTGTGGTCTGTACTATATCACTGAAAAGTTCACTTGTAACCTTACTCAAGTGAGCGCACACAATTCGAAACCGAACTCATTTCTTTATTTATTTATGTAAATTGTCGCAGATTCACGAGACAGCGTTCAAATTTTGAAGTGATGTTCAGAGAGTATACTTTTGAACTTAGGGTGCCATCAGACGGACTGCATTTCAACGGTTTCAACTGCACCCCAACTGCAAATTTGCAGTTTGAATAAAGTTACCAGTACATTACGAGTATTGCAGTCGTACTAAACTGTATTCAAACTGCAATAATGCAGTCCGTCTGATGGCAGCCTTAAAGTATATCAAAATATTGCCTTCTTGATCTTGTGGTCGCAAGTGCTACTGCTGAGCATGAGGTCCTGGGTTTGATTCCCAGTTCGAGCAAAGTTTCATTAGGTTTTTTCAACAGGAGTTTCTCAGTAGCAGCCTGGAGTCTAGATTTGTTCCCGGTTGATGGCAATAGGATAAAATGTAGGTAATGAGTTTTGTGCGTTGTTTTAACTTTGGAGTAGGTAAGCTATAGACATATGAAACCATAATTTTTTGGCAAAAAACAAAAATTGAAAAGCAAAGACACCGACTTCCGAAATTAAAGTTATTTTTCACTTTTTTTGTGCTTGTTTCCACTGATGGGCTTAATTATTCGTTCGACCTTGGGAAAAATTATAGTTTCATATGTCTTTATTTCATTAGCATTCTTCAAACTGAAATACAGCAATACTGCTTGGCAGCTGAAACAATGATAGTAGATTCTTCTGGCGAAATTTTTTCGAGAACAGTTCTACTGTTCCAATATTTCAACTCGATAAAGAATTCTACTTTCCCACTTCTTCGATAACATGTCGCAATACACAGAAACTTTATGACGTAAGTTACTTTTCCAAGATGGCGGCTACCAGGAAATAGAAATGTCAAATGGTCGCGCCGAAGCGGGAATGTTTTTAATTAAGTCGATTCAATGTATAGTTCTGAATGGTTGCAGGTGTGTGGTAGTTTATTTTTACCCGACTACGTATAATCAAGGGTATTGAGTTTGTGCTAAGGTGATTCATTATAAATATGTACAATGTGACATCAATCTGCCTAGCCTTTTCCCAACTATGTTGGGGTCGGCTTCCAGTCTAATCGGATACAGCTGAATACCAGTATTTTACTTGGAGCGACTGCCTATGTGACCTCCACAACCCAGTAACTGGATACGATACCCCTTGGTAAGATTGGTTGTCAGACTTTCGGGCTTCTGACGACCCGTAACGACTGTCAATGATCCACGAGTAACAGCCGGGACCAACGGCTTAACGTGCTTTCCGAGGCACGGAGGAGCCTCGGTATATAAAGATGGTCACCCATCCACGGACCAATCCCGGAAAGCGTAGCTTACCAAGCAACCTGATGGATCGACCCGTGCGACTGTTATTACTTAGCCACGAGCTCCTCATTTTGTTTTTGCCCGACTACGTACAAGGAAGGGTAATGAGTTTGTGTTAAGGTGGTTCATTATAAATTATGTACCTACAATGTGACATTTTCGCCTCATGATACGCGAGTCTTTTATAAAACTGGCGAAATATAGTACCTACCTACCTTTACATATACAAATAACTAAAGCTCAATGATATTGATCGATATTACACTTGTTCCAATTTAAATAAAATTAAATGTATTGTCAAAGTTTCCTTTGGACGAAACATGTATACAAAAATCAAAAATGTCGAAACACAAACCTGTCAATTAAAAAAATTGGTACGTGAATGACGTACGAGGTCGAAGTAAATTACATTGACGTAATAAAAACAGAGATAATGTCACAAATTGATGTCACAAATAGCGTCATTAACGAATTGTCGTGTTGAGCCGAACAATTCAGTAATTCCGGCTCGTTTGATCCAAATTGTGCTAATTACCTCGATTATACTCATTTCTCGCTGTAAGGCGAGTACGTGTCATTTATTATAGGTGGGTAGGTATTCATGCTATGTATGCTTGATAGCGTGACGATTGAAAGAGGAGACTGGATGAAGCAAAAGGTGTTGCGCCAACCTCAAGTGACATGGGACAAGAGCAGGAAGATTGCGACAGAAACTATAATGTCATTCTCTAAACATCACTTCGAAATTCGAACGCTGTCTCGTTCTGAATCCGCGATGATTCACTTCAAAACAAATGAGTTCGCTTTCGAATTGTGTGCGCTCACTTGAGTGAGGTTCCAAGTGAACTTTACAGAATAAATAACTATTCTATACCCTACTGGATATGGTGAAAGGTTCCATTTTATATCTGATAGGCAGTCACATCATCTGCCAGGGTTGCGGGAAAGTCCGAAAGGGATACGGGGACCCTTGGCAACAGGCAACTGAAGGAACACGGGTGGGTTTTAGTCAGTAAAAGTCGGACACGCGCTCCCGCTCCGCCCAGAGCGGGAGAAGTCATTTGAAGATTTCTCACAAACAAAAATTATATTTGCCTCATGTATTTTTGTATGTGGAGCTCGTGGTTAAGTAATAACAGCCGCACGGGTCGATCCATCAGGTTAAGCTACGCTCGTCAGGGTTGGTCAGTGGATGGGTGACATGAGACATGAGACATAGTGACATGATGGGTTTGTACCGAGATTCCTACGTGCCTCGGAAAGCACGTTAAGCAGGTCCCGGCTGTCATTTGTGGAGCTTTGACAGTCGTTACGGATCGTCAGAAGCCCGAAAGTCTATAAACGAGTCTTACCAAGGGGTATCGTATTACCCAGCGACTGCCTATCTGACCTGCACAACCCAGTAAGGGTTGACAGTCGCTCCATGTAAAATACTGGTATTCAGCTGCATCCGGTTAGACTGGAAGCCGACACCAACATGTTTAGGAAAAGGCTAGGCAGATTGACTATATTATAATTGTAAGAGTTGGTTCTTACAGACATGTCAAAGAGCAAACGACATTGTGTTTCATAAATCTGACAACAGAATTTATATTTCTCTTTTTCTTCCGTATTTAAAACTAGCTTCCGCACGCGGCTTCGCCCGCGTGGTATGTCGATAAAAAGTAGCCTATGTCCTTTCTCAGGCTCTAGACTATCTGTGTACCAAATTTCATTTAAATCGGTTCAGTAGTTTCGGCGTGAAAGCGCGACAGACAGACAGACAGAGTTACTTTCGCATTTTTAATATTAGTTAGGACTTGGTTACTTTGGATTGTTTACCGAAAATAGTTTGGAAAAGGCTAGGCAGATTGATTGACCTATAAATCATTCATTTATTCCCCCTAGCTTCCACGGCCAGAAGACAGTATACCTCGACCCCTTGTGCCACCACAAAAATAAATTCAATAAATATAGCACATTTTCTATGCTAGCAAACTATATTTTCCTTCTAAGCGCTATCGACAACCTTTCGCCATAAATTAATAGTGAGGGGCCTCCAATGTTATCGATATCTTATGCGGTGACCCGTAGAAAATGACGTTAGGTAGGGGGGTGACAGGGTCTCATAAATTATCGATAAACACACAAATTATATGACGTGGTTTGTCAGCCGTATGAAGACTTATTCCTTAAATAATGTCACTTTTTTAGTTTGACCTGTTTCTTCGGCGGCAGACATACCATCAAATACACAGTTACTTAATATAACATCACGCCTGTATTCTCCGAAGGGTGAGGCAGAGGTGTACCTACAGTACACCCACATTTCGCCAGTTATGTTTAAGTCCCATGTAACCATGTAAACCTACTGCCATTCCAGCTCTAATTCAGACTCTGGACTGCTACTGAGAAATTCCAGATGGAAAAACTCAATATCATTTTGCCCGACTCGGTAATCGAACCCAGGACCTCAATCTCAGTAGTAGCGCTTGCAACCACTGGACCAACGAGGCAGTTTACACATGTACGTAAAAAATCTCGATGTGCCTCACGGGTAGGGCTTTTGGGCTAAGTTTGAGAACATACATTTTTCACTGTGCCATCCCCGTCTAGCGAAGTTTACAAAAAAGAGTTATCTTTTTAACCGAGGAAAAAAAAAGGAGGAGGTTCTCAAGTCAACCCGTATATTTTTTTTTTTTTTTTAATGTATGACCACGTGTAACTTTTTAGCGAGTCCTCCAATTTGAAAAAATCTTTTTTTATTGGGAAAGGTGTACCTCGAAGTTGGTCCCATTTAAAATTGGAAACTATAATCCACTCCTAAAGGTAGAAAAAATGGGGTTGATTGCTTTTTCACCAACTGAATTTTCAACTGTGAACCGATTCTGTTGAAATTTCGCACACATACATAGTTCTGATGACACAACCACTCATCATCAACTCCAGGTCTTTAAACTGGAGTAACCCCCTGGAGTACCCTGGAGTGGATGGTAACTCAAAAGCGAAAAATAAAAAACTTTTTTACAAAAAATTAAACCGACGAAAAAAGAACTGAAAAGCGAAAAATAATAACTTTAATTTCGGAAGTCGGTGTCTTCGCTTTTCAATTTTCGTTTTTTGCCACCGACTTCCGAAATTAAAGTTATTTATTTTTCGCTTTTCAGTTCTTTTTTCGTCGGTTTAATTTTTTGTAAAAAAGTTTTTTATATGTTCTGGGGTGTAAAGTGTGATTCTGTAAGACCTCATTTTAAACTTCGAATCTGAATCCGCTGTGAGTTTCTTGATTGGCATCTAAAAACTCGGTCGATACACTAGCGCTACCCTTGCGAGTGTGTCAGCGAGTTGAACTAAATTGAGCGTCAGATTTTGACAGATAAAATATTAGATGACGTAAGAAGTGGCATTCAGTAAGGTAAATCCCCCGTCACTTCGACGCTCACTTCGCACTCGAACGCGAACACATTTTGCACCTTATGCGAAGTGAGAGTGAATAGCGATGTGAGATGCGAGTTGTTGTTTGAATTTTACAGAATCGATGTACTGGTGCTAAAAGCACTATATTCCACGAACTTGACGTGACTTTTTCAATTAAAAGTAATATAATTTCACATAAAGCTACAAACGACTGTCAAAGATCTACGAATGGAAGCCGGGACCTACGGGTTCGTGCTATCCGAGGCACAGACGAGTCTCGATAAATACTGAAAACTACCCTTACAATATTTTCTTCATTTCCTCTGCAACACATGCCCATACCATGACAACCTATTTCTGCACAAATTTTCAGTCACCGGTGCCACTTTCAGAGTACCTCTCGTGTACTCATTTGTTATTCTATCCATTCGCGTAATACCACACATCCCTCTTAGCATTCTCATCTGAGTTGCTGCAATTGCCTTTCTTTAATCCCTTTTATGGCCTAACATTTTGATCCACACTAGACAGCAGAAGGCAAATTCTCGTACTTAAAAAATGTTCACATTCAAGATCTGTCAAACTTGTCAAAATTTTTGGTAAATTGATTGTATTTTTACCCGACTACGGCGAAGCAAAAAAGAGGGTTATGATTTTGACCGGTATGTATGTATGTAGTTATGTATGTATGTATATTCATCTGTTCCCTCATATCTTCTAAACGACTCATCACAAATTTACAAATGAGGTATCGTTAGAAACGTCTTGATCGTCCGCTGGTTATAGGCTACGTGACGTCACATTAAGAATCCGGAGTCACACGTGTTAGGGCATAAATCGAAGAGATTGCATGTGACTCCGGATTTTTTATTTGTCTGTCTGTGATGTCTTGTTTATACCTTTTTAGCTGATTGACACTTTTGTCGTAGTTGGGTTTTAGTTTTTATTACAATTTTTTTTTTATAGACTGTGAAAGAGATGCGAATACGAACGTTCTTAACACGTTCCAGGACACTTGACTATTTGAAAATGTCATGATATGACACTACAAGATCCCATACATTTTATCATACCGTCTACAGCCGTACTACCGGCCATACGTACCGGCGCACATGCCGTGACACTAAATATCAACATCACTGTACTAGTATGGCTCAGTCTACGCCTGTCGGCGGTGTGAATGTGTCATAATGCACTGCATATGTATGTGTTGAAAAATTACTAGAAAAGAGTTTGCCGTGACACCTACTAACGAATAAATTCGCGTGATGTGACACTAGATCATGTGCTTCCTAGGAATGCTATGGGCAAGCAACGGCTATCGACGGTTTGCCAAATTACATGAAATAAAATTAATAACGTCGAGAAAGAAAGAAAGAAAGAAAGAAAAGAAAGAAAATACGTTTATTTGCGGCAAACATGACGCTAACAGGACAAATAAAATATACGAAAATAACAAGTTGCGGGAAAATATGCGTCACATTCACGCAAAACGGCAATCACTCAGCATAATGCTGCGACCCTATGCGGGACAGAGCCCCAGCGCTGGTTTTCAGTGACAGCCGGCGTTGACGTCATGACATCAAAACGGTGTAGCACATAACGAATTAACAATAACAAAATAAGAAATAAAATAAATATACTAAGTGTTTACAAAAATATAATATTTATGATGGCAACATTCCGTTCCGTCAGCGACTCACGCGCCACAGGCTTATTGCAGTCTGTGCGCGTAGCTGTCATTTATACTATTTGGACTGTTTGACCTTGACACAGAGACGCTTAGACATACTGACTGGTTACGTAACAATTATTATGGCGCAATTAGGTACCTATTATTTCATGTTATGATGCATTAAAAGACGAGACGCGGTCTGTCCCGAAATGTATTACAAATTACGGGAGGTCTAACCAAACAAAGGTCTAATGAAGACATTCGTACGATAATACTAAATGTTTTCATAATTCTGCCGACTAACCGAAAGTTTAATACGATCGGACCCTATCATACCTGAAATTACATGGTAATGCTACGGATTGGGTATCTAGATCGATAGATAGACCTTATTAAAATTAAAATAGGGACAAAATAGTAGCTATCGACATTTTTGCTTGTAATTTTGATTTTGAGAGTCGAGAAATATCGATTCAATATTAAATTGATAATATGATAATACTGTTTACTGATATAAATGGCAACTTGTCTTCTTAGTATTAAACTTCATCCTAAAACATGAATACCTAATGTATTTTTACTAAATACCAATTAAGGAACCCTAAAACAATCGATCAAACAACATTTTCAACAAAATTTCTTAGACAATTTAACTGACGACCAAATAAAAATTAAAAAAATTAACTTTATTCTCATAACATGAACACTAAAGAAACCATCGACACTTTTATCTTTTACAAAAAGCCTTTAAAATAATGGATCTTTATCCTTCAGAAAAACCAATGACCAAAAAATTCGACGACTATCTTTGAAAAACCAGTCATTAATCTTGTCTTTAATATTTTTACAAAATTCCTAATATCCTTAAATATCCGTTGAATAAAAATTAAAAGTCTTATAAATCTTCTGTAATACTGAGCTGGCCAGTGATTCTCCCAATTGTCTAACTTGGAATAAAATTGAAGATGTTCAGCATTTGCTGATGGAATGTGTCTGGAATAAAGATGAACGCGACTTACTGCTGACCGAATTAAAGATAAATAGGCTGGATACAGGTCTGATTCAAAGCATTTTGGCAAACCCTAAATCGGAAGCAGCCAAAAATTTATTTAATTTAGTATTAGTCGTTTAGCAGTGAGCAACAGCTTTTTAGTGAGAACTAAGCTTTAATAATGTTAGGAGCTCGTGGCTAAGTAATAACAGCCACACGGGTCGATTCATCAGGTTAAGCTACGCTTGCCGGGGTTGGTCCGTGGATGGGTGACCATCTTTACATATCGAGACTCCTCCGTGCCTCGGAGAGCACGTTAAGCTGTTGGTCCCGGCTGTCATTTGTGGATCTTTGACAGTCGTTACGGGTCGTCAGAACCCCGAAAGTCTGACAACCAGTCTTGCTAAGGGGTATCGTATTACCCAGTTACTGGGTTGTGGAGGTCAGATAGGTAGTCGCTCCATGTAAAATACTGGTATCCAGCTACATCCGGTTAGACTGGAAGCCGACCCCAACATGGTTGGGAAAAGGCTGGGCAGATGATGAAGCTTTAATAATGTTCTCGATATCTCTCTAGGCGCCATCTCCCCTGGCGAGAAAATCACGACTGTATAGTCTCTTCCCGTGCCAAACATTCAATATAAAAACTATGAATCAATCTTCACAGTCATGGCGATAATTTGAAGGCACAGCGTGTTTATCGCCGCAATTCTCTCATCCGTGCAGATGGCGCCTTAGAGTTTAGACAGACCATCGCGCTATGAAAACAATCAATCATCAATCTGTCTGCCTTTCCCCAACTATGTTGGGGTCGGCTTCCAGTCTAACCGGATGCAGCTAAATACCTACCAGTATTTTATGTGGAGCGAATGCCTATCTGACCTCCACAACCCAGTAACTGGGTAATACGATACCCCTTGGTAAGACTGGTTGTCAGACTTTCGGGTTTCTGACGACCCGTAACGACTGTCAAAGATCCACGAATGCCAACCGGGACCAACGGCTTAACGTGCTTTCCGAGGCACGGAGGAGTCTCCGTTTGTAAAGATGGTCACCCATCTACGGACCAACCCCGGCAAGCGTAGCTTGACCTCATGGATCGATCCATTAGTTTCTCACGCTTATCGCGCTATGAAAACATTTACGTAATTCGAACGGTGTCTCCTCGTGAATCCGCGATGATTAACTTTATAAACAAATGAGTTCGCTTTTGAATTGTGTGCGCTCACTTGAGTGAGGTCCCAAGTGAACTTTACATGCAGCACTACGGGCAAGATAGGAAATGTGTCATAGTTTGCGTGGGAGCTCTGCAATTACTCTGAATGTGGGTGGTTCGATGATTCGACACTTAGTAAGATTGTTTCTACAGCGACCAAAGAAGTACGTGCAAACGCCTTCAACAACAATGCTTGTTTCAAAGTTTGTTTTCAACGTTTCAATGTTTTCAACTCTATAGTATTGGCTTTTGCGGACATGTTAATTATTCAGATTTGTTACAGTTGTAATGGCAATCATGTCATTTGGTTTAAATAGGTTTTCATCTGTAGTATCTTATTTATCGTATATAGATTCTTTTCTACCTTGTGAATGTGAGAACGTCGTAGGCTTAGTGAACAGGAGACTTTTTTTTTTTTTATGAACTTTGCCTGAAACTTTTTGAAAGGCCTACACTGTCCTCCCATAACTAACATTGTAATTCGAAAATATTGTAAAAGCCAATTATCTTTTAAAAGAGTAACCATGGAGTTTCTTGCCGGCTCTTCTCCATAGGAAACGACCAATTGGAACCGTGCACCTAGCTTCTGACGTTTCATAAGTGCCCATGTAGGCTTATGTGAAATAATTTTTTTTTTTTTTTAAAGCTTCTTCATATTCTATCTATATCGTAACAGTGTTATCAGACATAAATCTCACGTTTTTGTTTGTGTATGTTCATCGATATTGTCGCCAATTGTGAACCGATTTACAAATTTCTTTTTTTGTTCGAAAGGTATATTCCCGAGATGGTCCCATATAAATTTTATTAACTTTGCTTGAGTAGTTTTTGAGTTAGCTAAATAATTACGTAATTTTCCCACTTAGTCTATGTAGACGTTATAATTATTTGCCTCCGTCATTGTTATTTACATAGCAGGTAGTGGTATTCGAATTTGTGTGGGGTAGGTACCACAACTAAAAAGTGAAAAATAAAAATAAATTACAGAAAAAAACAACCGACTTCCAAAAAAAACACTAAATAAGTGAAAAACAACTTTAATTTCGGAAGTCGGTAGCAAAAAACGAAAATTGAAAAGCAAAGACACTTTCTTGAAACAAACTGTTGGTTACCAAAATATTATTTTCGAATGGGATTCAAACTCGAAACGTCTATTGAAGCAACTAATCGCTCAACTAAGGGCGTGTTCCCACTATGTCGTGACGATAGATTATCGTGTCGTTTAAAGCGTCGTGGCTTGTGTATATAAATGGAGGTGTTCACATGTAAGACGACACGATTAACTGCATCACTGTGTCACTGTTAACGATAAATTAATCGTCACGACATAGTGGGAGCGCGCCCTAACTGTGCCTATTGAGCAATGCGTAACTTTATTTGTACCAGAAATATATTAAACTTTTATTTCGTTCATTAAAAAAAATAACATATAAAATACATTTTAAATATTAAAAAAACAGAAAAGTAAGCATTTGTCTTGCCCTAAGACGTACTATTTTTATTCAACTAAATCCTCCTAAAACCTAATCCTCGTAATTATTTAAATGTAGCAATTTAAGCAAACCCATTTGATACAGTTTCATTACGTAAGGATATTAAGGCGGTACCCTGAGCAAACCGCCACTTTAGCCGCTTTTTTGGTAGTTTTTAGGAGCTATCTACTTGTTATTTAAAAAGAAATATCAAATAATAAAAATACATAAAATGTCTACATAATATTAATTCCAAAATCGTGCATTTTTTTTTTTAAACTTGTAGGTATATATTTCTTTACCTCCAACGAAACCATAAAAATGAGAAATAATCTTTGTAATCATGCATCTCCTCGTAAAGTAAACATTATTTAATTTTGCTACTGACACTAATGGATAGACAATTTAATAATGAACATTTTGTAACAATTTTTTTTTTCAAGAGACCAATATTTGATTTTGTAAAGGTTTTATCCTAAAATTTGGGCGTATTCACTACTGTAACTCACCGGGATTCAGTCTACAAAGAGGGAACGAATTTATTTTGCTGAGGGTACCGCCTTAATAGCACTGCATTCCACAGAGCACAGAGACGCTGAGCTTTGATAGAGGCGGCATGTCTCCATGATAAATGATAAATGATTTTTATTTCTGTAAGTAGGTTTGTACAAACACTTTTACACGTCAATCACATTTTTTAAACTAGATGAGGTCGGCGTTTCCTATCTGACTACTCTGAGAAGAAAGGCCGAAACAAACTCAGAGGTCACAGTCTCTTTTAAAGTCCAGACATAATCTTGGTCAGATCATGTGAAGACCATGTAGATTGGTGTCTGAAATGGACTTTTGAGGAAAGAACCACACAGATTGAGTGGACCTGTCCAGTCAGTGCAAGCATTTGTCAATAATCGTGCAGCTCAACTCCAATTTTAAGGAGCTCAACGATTTGACGAACAGTTCCAAAGAAAGGACATTTGGTTAGGCCGCATAAATTACTCAAACTGCCAGACCATGATTAATTAAAACTAAGGAAAAATTAATACTAAAAAAGAAAAGAAACAAAGATCCACATAGTCTTCACATTCACAATTATTAAAATAATATAATACTTTACAAAGTAAACATTCATGTCACTGTATAAGTTAATAATAAAATAAAAAGTCACTAAAAATAACAAAATTCAATAAGTTAAAAAATAACAAAATTGGAGAAATTGGAGCAGCTCAATCCCATAGACATGCAGCCTCTATCAACGTCTCCGTGCCATGCCCATGCATGGCGCCGTAAACACTTCCTATACCTACAAACTAAGCGTGTCACTCACACTGGGACACAATTCAATCATTCAACTCAACCTTTCGCAGTCCACTGCTGGACATAGGCCTCTCTCGTATTATTATTATTATTTAAGGTGGATGCGCCAGGGTAGCCCGTGAAATTCAAATTTTCTTACGTTTTTTTGCAATTTTCCAGTCCAACCAGATGCAGCTGAATACCAGTATTTTACATGGAGCGACTGCCTATCTGACCTCCGCAACCCAGTAACTGGGTAATACGATACCCCTTGGTAAGACTGGTTGTCAGACTTTCGGGCTTCTGACGACCCGTAACGACTGTCAAAGATCCACAAATGACAGCCGGAACCAACGCTTTAACGTGCTTTCCGAGGCACGGAGGAGTTTCGATATGTAAAGATGGTCACCCATCCACGGACCAACCCCGGCAAGCGTAGCTTAACCTGATGAATCGACCCATGCGGCTGTTATTACTTAGCCACGAGCTCCTCACACACACACACGTAACACCTGACAAAAGTTGTGCACTCAACGCACTTTCGGAGCACGAACTTTATCAGTAGGTACTGTCGTCTCTAAACGCCGGTGATTCCGTCCTCTGTGGTATTCCACATGAATTAAAAGAAAATAAAGAAAAATAAGTTTATTTGTCACAGAAACACGTGCATACAAAATAGATAATTGATCAGCAATATTAAACAGAATAGATCTACTTAAATACAAATATGAGATTACGAGTTTACAGATAGATAATCGGCAGCTGCACGTCATGACTGTGACAAGAAGGCTTCCACTCAGCATGATGCTGCGCTAAGGAGACCCACAGCACAGCGCTGATTTTCAGTGGTCACCCGAAAAAGACGTACGGAAATCAAGTCAGGTTCAACAATTACAAGTACTTCAAACCTCAGACCAAATAAAAAACCAAGACGGAGCGCTGCGAACAATACAGTGAAGCATGTTAAAACTACACCACCGATCTGTGCATACACGTTCACACACACGCATTTACAACTATTTACAATGACACTACACCAAACTAAGTGCAGTTTACGAAACTGGCCTCACGTCACTGTTGACAGCGCTCTGTCTTGGTTTTGGTTTAGGTCTGAGCTCCAAACGTGGATTTTACGAACGAGTTGTAAACTGAGAGTATTTCTTCACAAACATGTTTTTATTTTCCGTTTGAAAAATGTAAATATAAAAGAGCTTATTCAAGCTTATTTTTCTTGAGGACTTTTACATATAAAGATTTTTATAGTTGGTTAGTTTTATGTTAGTACTCAGACCAACAAAAAAAGAAAGACGGATCACTACCTATATCAAACGTGTAGCCACAAAACTATGCTCCTGCAAGTAAACACACAGGCTCACGCACACACCTACACAAAAACTATGCTCATCGCTCCTAGTACGTCACGAGTCGTCGTCTAGTAAACTTCAATAAAAAAAATAGAATTATGCCTTCTTGTGTAGTGAAAAATTGTAAAAACAATAGCAAATCACATAAAAAGTCTCACGGAATCACTTTTCACATGGAAGTACTTCAAATAACATCGTTTCTTAATTTAGTTAACTATGAATTTTAGGTTACTTGGAACAAAAACCTGAACGAATGAACGAACGAAAACAGTGACATTTAAAGTGCGAGGGTTGCCATAATATGATTTGAAATTTTCCCGTTCGATATTTTTTATTTCGAGTAATTAAATGCGTTTTTTTTATGTATTTAATATTTTAGATTTCCAAGTAATATTGAAAATAAAAGTAAATGGATAGTAGCTATAAGAAATAGTCGGAATGATCCAGAATGGCTGCCATCGAAAACCAGCGTGGTTTTTTCCGATCATTTTGATAATAATGACCTTTATTCAACTAATCGTGGACTTCGCCGTGTGATCAAAAGCGGATATAAAATTTGAAAAACAAAAATGATATTTTATCAAAACAGTAATTAAACACGAGACTGTATTTTTTATTTCATTTTAGTTAGTATCTCAGCTTAGTCTAAAAAAAAAAAAAAAATTAGTTTAAATTTAAATACTACTGTACCAAATTTTATTTTTTAGATGTTATTTCCATCGTCCCACAGTGGAACGAATGTATGGGAGCGGTTGGACGTAGACATGTCCGAAAAATAAGAGTAAAATTATGACAAACTAATGATGCCATCTTATTCGATTACTTAATGCCTTCATAAATTGTGGTGATGAATTTCTTCATAACTCCCATATTTCGGGAGTAATTTGAGAAAATGTGAAATTTTACTATGAAAATGAGTGTATTGAGCTCTCTCCCTCCTGATTCCGGGCTTGTTTCAAGTAGCGGTCTCTAATATCGTAATGCTATTACTAAGAGCTATATTTAATACTAAGACACATAGTGCGCCAAATGTGCACTTTCTGGGATAAAAGGAAATGAAAATTTAAAAAAAAAAACGTTTTTTCCCCATTTGTATTTACTTTAAACCGCAGACAGACTTATTAAGAGGTCTATAAATATATTATATATATACAGAAATATATATTAACAAAAATATTCACAAGAACTGATGAGAGTATGACTTTTAAGTAAGTTGATAATAAATTACCTAGTTTCATTAAAAGTACAATAAATAATTAAGATGTAAGCTCTAATTTACTAAGTTACACATTTTAAAACAATAACATCATTTAATTATCTTCGTCATCATCATCATCATCAATTAATTCAAATTCAGAATCGATGTCCGCTAAATCATTTATGTTAACAAATTCGATATCACTTTTCTCAGAATCCGTAAGCTCATAAAATTCCTTAAAAGAAGATTTTTTTACAAACTTATTTCCTTTTGGACGGATACTTGTAACAAGTGGATCAGAAGACAGTAAAAGATTGTGCATAATATCTTCATTGCATGAGATACTGCTATGCTTTCGAGAATGCCCCTCTCTATATTTTCTAAAATCTTTATTTCTAGCCTCAGATGCCTCTTCGGATAGAAAACCAATGGGCACAATTGACATGTTCTGAACTATGTCTGGCCCATGCATTAAAATTTTATGAAGTGAAGAAGGCATATAATACCATGGGTATAACTCCACGTAAAGCTTAGCAGTATCAAAGCAGAACTCTCGGAATTTAGTTACGTTGATCTTCTCTCCTGATGAAATACACTGCAAGATCACACAGATTTTTCTTAAAAGCATAGCATCTATTCCGGTCAGTTCAGCAGATTTAGTGTAGTTTTCAAAAAATCTCCTTGCCGAGTTGCCATTGTTGGTGGATCCACTGCCTTGTTTCACAACATCGAGAAGTAAGCCCGTTTCTCTTCTTACAGCCTCTTGAACTCTTTTCTTCCTGTCATCAACTTGCCTTTTTGCTATATCACCCCTTACTTGCCATGATTTTATGTCTAATTTGTAGGAAATGTGTAATAAGCATTCCATTGAGCGAATCCAAGCGTGAAGGGTGCTTAAGCTATATTTATACATGTCCTCGTTTGCGTGTTTATCTTTGATTAACTCTAAATTATTCATTTCTTTAGGACAAGCCTTGCATATGTCACACACTGAAGCTGCTGTATTGGATATAATGGAATGAATTTTACCATCAATCATTGTCAACAGCAGTTGGTGTTTGACACTAATTCCATCAGTGATGGTGGATGGAGTTAAGGCTTCAATCTCTGCTTCGATTTCAGCCATCTCTCTCTGCACATTTTCTTTGGTTTCCTTTATAAACTTAAACAATATTGGCCGGCAAAATGAAGTGGAAGATGGTCGCTCGTTTTCCCAAATTGTTACACCTTTTGAGACGAGCCGCAGTGGTACAAGACTAATCATAAAATTACTAGCAAGATCGATTTGCTCATCTTCACTCGTCCTTTGATGATAAATGCTTTGGCTAGATGATCCGTCAAAACCCCATTTGCTGGTCAATACGAGCTGTTGATTGGGATCAACAGGGGTTTCTAACGACCTAATAAGTCTTCTTGAGGTTAAATCCATCAAGGCTTGTAATTTGATTTTTGCAGAGCTCTCTGTAACTGTGAGATCTTCTTTGGCCGGATAGCACTTAATTTTTTCTTTAACCAACATGTAGTAACTCGGGTATTGAAGAGCTCCTTCTTGAGTGTTGAAATCCCGAAGAGTGTTATAGCGCCATTTCGATAAGTTCATCGATACATAAAGAGCCAATGCCTTCAAAGGGGATATTTCCCGTACCTGAATTGATTTACCTTCAATGAAGGCTTTGATTTTTGAGGACTCTTCTGGATTCTCCGTCAAGTATTTCATAACATAAGCTGTATCGCTTTGTCCTGCCTTTTGAAGCGCCCTTTCGGCCGAAAACATAATTTCAGCGCTGCTACTGCTGCATGAAAGACTATCTTCAGTGGTGCGTCTTCTTTTTTGCCGGTTACTAAGGTCCTCAAAAGATTTACGAGGACTAGGATGTGTACAAGTTGAAGCATCAGATTTAGCAGGAGAAATTATGGGCTCGATGACGTCACTTATATTTTCTGTAGAAGGTTCCATATTTTCATTCTGTAATTCCGGCCATTGAATTGCAGCCTGTAGCCAAATCTCATGTTTCTTCCGAAACTTATCTGTGCTTCTTCCAGACTGTGTCCATTTTGCATAAATGCGGTAGCAAAATCGACGACACCAGTCTTTTAAACTTGTTTCAGCACTTTCACATAACTGAACACAACTGTTATCTTTTAAAACACTGAACAAATAGTTAAAGTCGCGTAAATCTTTATGTGCGCGTGCGCATAAAGCAACGTGAATATCAAGATTTGTATTAAAATTTGGAAAATACATTGCGAGATTAGCTTGGATACAACGAGGTGTAAATCAACACTGATTTTAAAGTTACTAATAGTGACCTATTTATATAAAATCCAGGTATCCCAGGTATCCTTTGTTAAATATTGCAAGGTAATTAGTTATTGTGATAATTAGTAAATGATGCATGCTAAATTAGTGTATTAAGAGCCATTTAGTAATTAAATAATAGCAATGTTCTTATCAGTAATCATTAGTGCATCAGTTTTATATGTAAACCTTAAGTCCCTAATTATATATCCTAATTAGCTTATATCTTCTCTAATTGGCTGCTCAGAAATGTTATTGTAATAAGGTAAACCTTTAGAAAAACGGTTTTAATCAACAAAATAAACAAAAAATTAAAAAATTGTGTTATAAAATAAACATCACTCTTTATCCCAGAAAGTGCACATTTGGCGCACTATGTGTCTTAGTATTAAATATAGCTCTTAGTATTAGCATTATGATATTAGAGACCGCTACTTGAAACAAGCCCGGAATCAGGAGGGAGAGAGCTCGATACACTCATTTTCATAGTAAAATTTCACATTTTCTCAAATTACTCCCGAAATATGGGAGTTATGAAGAAATTCATCACCACAAGTTATGAAGGCATTAAGTAATCGAATAAGATGGCATCATTAGTTTGGCATAATTTTACTCTTTTTTTTCGGACATGTCTACGTCCAACCGCTCCCATACATTCGTTCCACTGTGCGTCCTACGTAATTGCTGAAAACTCAGTTTCACAAAGTTCTGGCTGTACGTTTGTTCAAGTATGTCGTAATTCTTCATTTATCTTCCTAAGGTTTTAATCAAAAGCTGCCATTACTCGTGATTTTTTTTTGTAGGAGTTACCAGACTTGCCTCATGTAGCCATTGACGATAGGGCTGTATGTAAATGCACTTTGTACTTAATTGTTATTTTATTTTATTTTGCGATGTAATAAAAATGGTTTTGTTTCGGAATCCTTCCTAACAATTGAGGTACAATACCATACTCAACAATATCTTACTCGTACAATATTATCCTACCCAAAATATTATTCCCCAAATTATAGGGAAAAACTTTAACAAATGACAACCCTTTTTACATACACATAGATAAAAAGGTGGCTTCACTTTTGATGTACGTAATGCTCCGTCTTTCTTATTTTGTTGGTCTGAGTGTTAGTAGTAGTTTTTGGGTAGTAAAAATGGCCACAATTTGAAGTGGGTAGTTTCCGAAAAGATATTACAAGTCACTTTAACTGCTTCATTTGTTGTGAAGGCAATATTGCACGGTTCAACCAAATTGATTTGGTTGATTAATTTTTCCAAACTGAAAGGTAACAGTGAACCATGTAGGTATTATTGCCATAATAGGCGCTTTAATACTGGGAACCGTTTTACTTTAATGTGTTACTTTGCTACTTCTGCTAATAACAACCAACTACATAAAATGTTTTCTAGCGTATCACATCTTTCCTTTCACTTTCCTGTAATCTGTCTGAGTGATTCCGTGAAAAGGGACGGAAGTGTGTAACAGGAACCCGGGGAAGAGCGCGCTTTTTGATTTGACCAATGAGCGCACTCGGTGCTAGTGTTGGCCAGCAGATGGTATCAACCCATTTTCCGAGAGGTTGGTACTATCAGCCAAGATGTCAGATGTTATACGCCTACTGTAAGGCTTTGTCGTTTTTTTTAAAGGTCTCATGATTGCTATCGCGAGTCCTGGGCGTCAGGTCCTGGATTAAATCACCGGGTTGATCATGAGTATTTATTGGGTTTTTCTATAACTCTTATTAGAAGCCCGGACTTTACATTTGTGCCCTGTTAATAGCAAATAGGCTTCCTTACTACATGAAATGAGACTAACTATTCTGACTATTCTGTTTTTAGAAGTGAAGACTTTTAATTGGCTGTCAGTCTCACATACAGTTTTCTTTTTCTGTTAATATTAGCTGTAAGTCATCCATAGCAAATAAATAAATTTAAAATAAATTAAAAAAAACTTTTAATCTGATTATTTGAATAGTCTTGAATCAATTTTATGGTCAATTTTTTTTGTTGGGACATAAGAATATTTATTTTTAGACACGTATTTACTTAATTTAAAAGTTAAAATACTTAAAATAATAATAATATGTACAAGTATATCAAAAAGGTGGGGAAATAATTATAGTGCATCAAAAAATTCGTCCGCATCGCTGTAAACAGGAAAAGTGCCCAAAAAGCTGGCAGCGTTGCCACGTTGTATGACTTTTTAATTTTATATTTTGAATTGTATTTCATTCTTCTTTTACATTGTTCTCCCATGTAGAAACAACAAGAATAATGTATCCAGGATTTTGTAGTATCTTGATTTGAAAAAGGGTCCTTGGAGCTTCTTACCCTTTCTTGTCCATAGAGATCTACATTTTGGAATGGGCAACTAGCTTCAACTTTCTGACTAACTGACCGACTCTTTGTCAGTTCAAAAGTGCCTGTAAATGGATTAATTGAAATAAATGCTTTGAGTTTGAGTTTGGATGGCGAAATATGAAGTATATCCTACTTCTGTCTACCACGTTGGAGTATACATTAGTGTGACGTTATGTTATGTGTAGCCGGGTATATTTGCCCACACATTATTGTAACCACAACAAACACTATTTCTAATTCGGGGCCATAGATTTGACAGCGGCCAACCCATATTAATTTACTAAACCAGGCCACCACCGACCGTGTTATTGAATAAATTATAAGTGTGACCTGTCATTAATATTGGATTGGACAGTCTTTTACTGATGGAATTTTTGTATCGGTCCTTACCTACTTGCCGGGGGAGCTCGTGGATAAAACATAACAGCCGCACGGCTCGATCGAAAGTTAAGCTACGCTTGCCGCCGTGGGGTCGTGGATGGGTGACCATCCATTATATATCGAGCCTCCACCGTGCCTCGGAAAACACATTTTAAGCCGTTGTCCCTGGCTGTCATTCGTAGGTCTTTGACAGTCGTTACGGGTAGTCAGAAGCCCAAAAGTCTGACAACCAGTCAAAAGTGTGTCGTGTTCAACAGCAACTGGGACGTGGAGGTCAGAAATACCTATCTGACTTCCACAACCCAGTTACTGGATATTTTACATGGAGCGATAACCGTGGCTCCATCTAAAATACGGTATTCATCTGCATCATTCTTCTCTATTTAATTTATAGGTTAAAAAAAATAAGTTTCTGTGGTACACAGCACTTTCCATCTGACAATCTGAATTTCAGTGACTTCAAAATCAGCACAGAATTAAAAATGAATGGATACTATGAATAGTTGAAATGCTGCTGACATTTAGAGTGTTTTTGTAGCTGTTATAATTTATACAATATTTTCGATTTAAATCTGAAATACGTGGATGAAATCGTAATGCGAACGGATGAAAACGATTAAGAGTATAAATGGTTTGGAATGATAAAAAGGCTATTGAGTGACTATACAGATATATAGTGATATTCTGTAAAGTTCACTTGGAACCTCACTCAAGTGAGCGCACACAATTCTAAAACGAACTCATTTGTTTTTAAAGTAAATCATCGCGGATTCACAACGAGACAACGTTCGAATTTCAAAGTGATGTTTAGAGAATTCTTCAGGGCATCATAGGCCAGGCTTGCGCATTGCGTTAAGGTGATTTTTAGCGACTAAGTTCAGTCAGTCAGAGTAGGTCAGTGAAATCTAGCTAATGTAGAAATAAAGAAAGAAGGACTAACATTTATTTGGACAAAATCGTGAAACAAAAAACACAACAAAAAAAAAAAAAAAAATCCCTAAAAAGGAGACGCGAACTCGGGCCCCATGACCCGAGCGTTTCGACCCCAAACGGCTCAAAACTGTAGTTGCCCATGCTCCATGTAAAATACTGGTATTCAGCTGCAACCGGTTAGACTGGATGCCGACTCAAACTTCTTCTCTTGTATCACGAATATAATTGTCAAAATATTAACCAGTCAGACAAATTGGTGGCGGGACTGCCTCCGCAAAATGCGCCGGAGGTTCGCTTAAATTATGAAAACACATGATATGAAACTGTTTGCATTAGAATTATAGCTTCCACGAGTAGAGTGTAGCCTCGCCGAGTTTACTTTTATGTAACCCATTTCTCCCGACTAATCTAACTCCGATTTCTAACTCCAACTAGATATTTCCCATGAATCGAACCGTTTTAAAATGGGTTGTAATGGCAACACACACAACAAGTATGGTGGTCAATGTTCGTTTCACGATGAGAAGTTACGTTTGCCCTTGTGATAATTACAATACTACACAACAACAAAACAATTATTATTTGACAATTATATGCTTTGTGGCTAAGGTATAACAGCCGCACGGGTCGATCCATCAGGTTAAGCTACGGTTGCCGGGGTTGGTCCGTAGATGGGTGACCATCTTTACATACTCCTCCGTGCCTCGGAAAGCACGTTAAGCCGTTGATCCCGGCTATCATTCCTGGGTCATGATAGTCGTTACGATTCGTCAGAAGCCCGAAAGTCTGACAACCAGTCTTACCAAGGAGTATCGGTAACCCAGTAACGGGTTGTGGAAATGAGATAGGCAGTCGCTCCATGCTCCATGTAAAATACTGGTATTCAGCTGCATCCAGTTAGACTAGAAGCCGACCCCAACATAGTTGGGAAAAGGCTAGGCAGATTTATTATACGCCAATAGTCATTAGTCTCGTCCACACAGCTCCAATTTGGCTCGAATGTAGGGCAGTAATTGACGCCTCCCAATTACTAATGTATTAGCAGAATATTCAGATTACTGCTAATTATCCCGCCAGGGAATACTCACTGTTACTACCCCCGTAATTGTAGAAAATTAGTGTGTACTGCTAGCAGGTACTGCTAATTTTGGAAGAGTATCGGTCTGACAGATTTGTAGAACAGGGTTCGCATTAAGGATTTTTGTATGGGTAGAGATGACTGTAGACAAAATAATGATTGTATTGAAAATCATTTTCTCTTAGGAATTGGTGGCCAATTTACGATCTACCAAATATGACCGGAGTTACTGACATAGCTTGCAGAGTAAGCAAGCTGAAGTGGGCATGTTTGTCGAAGGACCGATGGCCAATGGAGCAGACGAGTCCTGGAGTGGAGGCCGCGTATCGGCAAGCGTAGTGTGGGACGCCGCCCAGTTTGATGGACTGACGATCCTTAAAAAGTTTGATGGGACCGGTAGGATGCGGAAGGCGGAGGACAGAGTGTTGTGGCGCAGCCTGGGAGAGGCCTATGTCCAGCAGTGGACTGCGAGTGGCTGGGTTGATTGATTGATTGGTTGACGGGCCCGATATTCCGGCTAATTGCTAAACTGTACAATGTGTAGTCAACCATAGAAAACGCACCCTAAAGCTACCGTGTTGCATCATTTAGCTCCCTTCAAAATGGTTGAGCTGAATGGTGCTGATCCATGCGTCATGTTCGTGAACGGGCGCCGTCAGTTGTGACTGGTCATCTCTTAGCTGCCATGGCTTATTTAAATTTTGACTTGTTTTTTGTTTTTATTTTACAATTGCGGGACGCTTTTAACGTGTTTTCTACATTTTCTCACATGTATAATTTCAACATGAATGATGTAACCAACTTTTTGTATATTTTTATTTTTTATTTAAAAGAGTGTCCGTGGAATTTCTTGCCCGTTCGTCTCCATAGGTACCTACTACGCTTTGGAATGGGCAACTAGCTTCATATCTCAGACTGACAACTCCTTAAAAATTCAAAAGTGCCTGTAACTCGTTTATTTGAAATAAATGCTTTGAATTTGAGTTCGACCGTTAACTTTTTCTCGAAACGTCTTACAAATCCTTTGTGTATGAGATAGATAAAAGCCCATACTTAATCATTTTTAAGCCATTTATGATCTAAAAAGTGGTGAAAATCAATTGTGCTAGATGGAGAGATGGGGACGGGATGCTATGAAAGAAAAGTGAGTGCATGCCGTGATGACTGACAGGGGAGAGTGACACAATCAATCTGCCTTTTCTCAACTATGTTGGGGTCGGCTTCCAGTCTAACCGGATGCAGCTACATACCAGTATTTTACATGGAGCAACTGACTATCTGACCTCCACAATCCAGTAACTGGGTAATACGATACACTCAAGACTAGTTGTCAGACTTTCGGGGACCTTACACGACTGTCAAACATCCACAAATGACAGCCGGGACCAACGGCTTAACGTGCTTTCCGAGGCATGGAGGAGTCTCGGTTTGTAAAGATGGTCACTCATTCACGGACCAACCCCAGCAAGCGTAGCTTAACCTGATCGATCGACCCATGCGGCTGTTATTACTTAGCCACGAGCTCCTCAGGGGAGAATGGCACACATTCTTCTAATTTAAAGATAAATAAGTTGAGTCAACCCTACGTAACATGGTACCAAGTCAGCGGAAAGAAGATTACATTCCGACTGAAAAATACATCCTTTTAGATATTGAAAACCGCAAAAGCAATTTTACTGCGCATTCAAAAGATTTCACGATACATATCTTTCGAAGCTCGGTTCTCTGTGACATTGGATGCAGCGAGCGTACAGCGAAACATATTTGTCCAGATACACTTTACACTGTGTACTTATATAATGTACAGTCACGGACTTTAATTGATGAGCCACTTTCAAACTTTTCAACTTTGCAG
Source organism: Lithophane leautieri (assembly GCA_949152455.1). Taxonomy (NCBI): domain Eukaryota; kingdom Metazoa; phylum Arthropoda; class Insecta; order Lepidoptera; family Noctuidae; genus Lithophane; species Lithophane leautieri. The sequence continues at coordinate 5,575,036 of OX424486.1, forward strand.
TTTCATACATTCACGAGATTACACGATTAAACACGAACTCAAATCGCGTGCTCGTAAACAAGATGACAAATTATTAGTAATCGGAAATAGTCTTGTCCATAGAGGTTGACTAATAAGTTCTCAATTTATTTGATACTGATCTCTTTTGAATCAAAGCTCATTAAACTCGATAATTCTGAAAACCTATCCGAAGACAGTGACAGTTGAAAGGTCGATGTCAGAGACGTTATTTTCAAATATGCCGAAATGACTAATTAAAATTTCTCCGTGCGCTACCATTACTATGGCTACGCTAAAACAATCGTCGTTAGGTCACGGTTGCTAGACCTGCAATTGGTTGACTTTGGGTAGTCACTCTGCTGTCAAGTTTGTAGTTCTGGCTTTCAGGTTAGCCAACCGGTAAAGATATTAAATATAATTTTCTTTTTCTATATTATGAAGACATGACCTTTCGTGTTTGGATGTACGAGTATAACCGATTGCCTAACTTGCATTACACGGCTAAAATACGAACAGTACCAAGTGGCTCCTAAATTTAAGTCCGTGACTGTACATAATTATGTTACAATCCTACAGAATTCAAGGCTAACCTGTATACTGTAAAGGGATCTGTGAATTTCGCAATGGAAAAACCCAATGATAATATTGAGTATAAAAAAAAGCAACATGAGGATAAAAAGAGCTCGCAACTAAATAATATCAGCCGCACGGGCCAATCCACGAGGTTAAGCTACGCTTGCCGGGGTTGGTCCGTGGATGGGTGATCATCTTTACATACCGAGACTCTTCCGTGCCTCGGAAAGCACGTGAAGCCGTTGGTTCCGGCTATCATTTGTGGATCTTTGTCTGTCATTACGGGTTGTCAGAAGCCCGAAAGTCTGACCACCAGTTTGCCAACGGGTATCGTATTACCCATTCAATGGGTTGTGGAGGTCAGATAGGCAGACGCTCCATGTAAAATACTGGTATTCAGCTGCATCCGGTTAAACTGGAAGCTGACCACAATATAGTTGAGAAAATTATGGCGTGGAATTATAAGCTGAAGTTACTTTTACATGTACGGTATTACGGATAAGTACGGATTGGAGTGCAGTAACAATAAAATAAAGTAACAGTATTTTCTCAAACATGCTTGGAAATTCGAGCATTATTTTGACAACCTTCTTCGAGATAAATCAAAATTGCTGTACTGGTAAAAAACAAGTGACGATGCGGCCAGCAAATTTACTATGTAAATCCATATCTGGCGTTTTTAGCGGCCAAATAAATTACTATGAAAACTCATAATATCTGTCGTGTTATTTAAAAATGGAACGAACCTTTTACTTCAACACACGGCAACCAAGGAGGTAACATATCAAAGATTTTATTTTAATTTCGATTTGGCTTGCAAATAGAACAAGAAACGAATGAACATAATATTATTGGCGCATGAAAAATTATAGATTTTCGTCATTGATTCAAGAATTTTTATTTGATTTACTCAGTTTGAATTTCCGCGCGTTGTTTGAGAAAAGTACTATAAAAGCCTTGGCCGCAATCAAGAATTGATGGACTCACGCATGAGTCCATCAATCCCCTTATTGCTGGCCGCGACAGTAATGTACTATATATCTAGGCAGTGACCTTGGGGCGGCCGCTCGGGAGATAAACCTTCCGCGTCAGTGCGTAACTGCCGAGCACTCGAGACTTATGTGTACTGACATTTCGAAACGCGTCGTTTCGGCCGTTTTCTATTAAGACAATACTGTAACTTATTTATACTGCGGTGCAGCGGTGAGAAACGTATTTGTACAGACGAGGTCTACACAACGTACATAGGCCGTGTTACAAACCACTTGCATTCGGTGTGACATTCTGTGATATTAAATTTTTCTCAAACATGCTTGGAAATTGGAGCATTATTTTGACAACCTTCTTCGAGATAAATCAAAATTGCTGTACTGGTAAAAAACAAGTGACGATGCGGCCATCAAATTTACTATGTAAATCCATATCTGGCGTTTTTAGCGGCCAAATAAATTATTATGAAAACTCATAATATCTGTCGTGTTATTTAAAAATGGAACGAACTTTTTACTTCAACACATGGCAACCAAGGAGGTAACATATCAAAGATTTTATTAAAATTTCGATTTGGCTTGCAAATAGAACGAATGAACATATTATTGGCGCATGAAAAATGATAGATTTTCGTCATTGATTCTAGAATTTTTATTTAATTTACTCAGTTTGAATTTCCGCGCATTATTTGAGAAAAGTACTTTAAAAGCCTTGGCCGCTATCAGGAATTGATGGACTGACGTATGTGTGCCACGGCCCACATTTTCAAGATCGTCCATCAATCCCCATATTGCTGGCCGCGACAGTAATGTACCATATCACTACACCTGCTGGTAACGTAAATATTTCATTTGGCAACTGTGCTAAATCTACAAACATAATACGAGTACTAAAAAGCAATTTCCTGGTGCATTTTCAATTAAACTTCGATTGCTCTTGAATTTCTCCAGTCGGAGAAGTCACCTTCAAACTTGTTGCATATAATATATTACACTAGCTGATGCTAGCTGCTTCGCCCGCTTGGATGTCGTTTATTATATACTAAAACGTTACTCGAGAACCACTCTATCCATTGGTGAAAACAGCATGAAAATCGGTGCAGTAGTTTTTGAGTTTATCGTGTACAGGACGACAGACAGACGCGGCGGAGGACTTTGTTTTATAATATATAAGGATGATTAGCCAATAGTTTAATGATCGTATTGACAGACAAACATCAGGTATTTGTGTATCTCTTGGCCTTCTCTGTGAATGCGAACCGAACACATGCAGTTTTCGTAAAACTATTTATTTGAATAAGAATTAATATTATGTTGATAAAACTCCTTCGCAAATAATGCATTAATTTCGAAAAAAAATAATTACCATAAAAAAAGGTTATAGTGAGTCAATCTTAAAAGATAGACATATGCTGTAGCAAACTTTTTTTTAGAACTTTTGAAGAAGAACAATTCCATCATACATGATATTTGCGTAACTTAAACCGTTTACGCAGCGCACGCAACGGAAGCTCTCAAAAAGGAATAATTTTTCCCGTTTTTGCAACATTTTTCATTTATGCTTTTTGGTCGTAGCGTGATTTTATATAGTCTATAACCTTCCTCAATAAATGGACCATCCAACAAAAGAATATTTTTTTAATTCCAACCATTCGTTCCTGAGATTAGCGCGTTCAAAACAAACAAACAAACTCTTCAGCTTTATAATATTAGTAATGAGGATGAGGATGAAAGGATAGTTCACTATTTCCTTTCAATTCGAATACTTTATTTTATTTTTTACCATTACGGGGAAGCTTTTACCATCTCACCTGATGGTAAGTGATGATCAGGTCGAAGGTAGAAGCGAGCTTCACCGTCAAACTGCCGAAACACAACATCATCATCATCTGCCTAGCCTTTTCCCAACCATGTTGGGGTCGGCTTCCAGTCCAACCGGATGCAGCTGAATACCAGTATTTTACATGGAGCGACTGCTATCTGACCTCCACAACCGAGTAACTGGGTAATACGATACCCCTTGGCAAGACTGGTTGTCAGACTTTCGGGCTTATGACGACCCCTAACGACTGTCAAAGATCCATAAATCACAGCCAGGACCAACGCTTTAACGAGCTTTCGGAGGCACGGAGGAGTCTCGATATGTAAAGATGGTCACCCATCCACGGACCAACCCCGGCAAGCGTAGCTTAACCTGATGAATCGAACCATGCGGCTGTTATTACTTAGCCACGAGCTCCGAGCTGCGAAACACAACACTTAACATTAATTATCTAGCAACGTCAATCGGTACTTTGAGACTGAATTTCGAAATGTCTACCTCTTTTTGAAACGGGACTTTTCCCCTGAATAACTAAAAATAAATGTGTCAAACTAATAATATTTTCTTTTTATCTTTTCAGGTAAGTTTTACAATCTTCTTGAGTTGGGTAAGACAAAACAGTGCCAAGACTACTTTCATAATACATAATGAACAATTCGGCGTGAATTATTTACTAAAACGCCAATCTAGACTCTAGGTCTGTACACTTTCGTAATATTTGAAATAATTATGTTGATATCATTTCTCTATCTATTGTTTGAACCTTGTCTATTGGGCTCCGTGTAGCGACTATCATAGAATTTATGATGTCATTGAATAATAAAATCCTATTAAAAACGGCATGTCAACAAAGTCTCGCAACGCAGTTAGAAAGAAAGAAAATACGTTTATTTGCTGCAAACATGACGCTAACCAAGGACAAATATACGAAAATAACAAGTTGCGGGAAAATATTGCGTCACATTCACGCAAAACGGCCATCGCTCAGCATAATGCTGCGACCCTATGCGAGACAGAGCCCCAGCGCTGGTTTTCAGTGACAGCCAGCGTTGACGTCATGACGTCAATCGGTGCAGCACATAATGAATTATCAATAACAAAATAAGAAATAAAATAAATACACCAAGTGTTTACAAAAATATAATATTTATGATGGCAACATTCCGTTCCGTCAGCGACTCACGCGCCACAGTCTTATTGCAGTAAAAAGCAAAAAGTAGTCAGATCTAATGCAAAACCATGTTGGTTAATTTATTCAGTAGGTTCCTATCTATGGAAGCATATAGCATACATACTTGATTCCATTAGAAAAGCCAGTTTCTATTGGCTAATAAACAAAAGAAAGTTTAGGGGTATGAGGAACAGGGTGTAAAGTTCACTCATCCACCATAGAAAAGGGAGGATCCTCCTACTAGACGGGTGTTGTGTCTGGCGGGCAACTGCCCAATGATTGATATTGGATTTTTGTATATATGTTCACTGCACGGTAAACTCTAATTTCGCGATGCAGGATTTTTTGTGACGTCAGGATTTTTGTGTGACGTCAGGTCTTTTGATGCGTAGTTTGAATGTGGCGATGTAGGTACCGCCACAAAAGTAATAAAAATCCGGAATAAAACAAATCATTTATCTAATCTTTCTAACCAAAGTTCATAAGGAAAATATCGAGGAAAACACGAAATTCACAATAAATTGTAATAACATTTGTTGTTTTGTCGACGACATATCTCACGACGTGTGGCGACATGTGTCGCGTTACCATGAAATATGAGAAATACGTGGAAAACAAAGGTGTAAAAAAAAAAACTATTTGTAAAGACTCATTTTCACGATGCGAGTTTCTTAAGGCCCTACCCTACCTCAAATTGCTTAGCATGATCCTCCGTTATGCCGAAAATACTGCAGCATTCATTTTGAAATAAATATTTGTTAAAATTGGGGATTGATGATTGTTGATTGTCTTATGTTTGGCGAAAACACGATTATATATCTCGATAGAAAAAAAATCCAGTTACCTCTAAACCAAACTATAAACCGCGGGTGTTAAAAAAATACTTTAAATTAGATCATGAAACTTTGCATAATAACTGAACTAACTATAAAGCAGGTCTTATGTTTTTTTTGATTACCATAATTTTCACCGTATCAAGCAATTACCTTAACTATTCGAGGCTTGAAAGCCGCCAGCACCCCACTCCGTCTCCGCCGCGAGTAGCATGGTGCGAGCGAGATAGAATTTTAGGTATGGTAGGGCCTTAAATAAGCTTTGAAGTGATTGCGTCCACTAGCTTCAACTTTTTAACAGACAAACTTCTTGCTAATTCAATAGTGCTTGTCAATACCGCTGCTGTAACTTCGTTCCAATTTTTTTCTATTGAATGCCTTGTCTTTGAATTCTATGGTTAGCGATTTTTACTTGTATTCATAAGTTGTTCGCCAGATGACGCTAGTAATGTTTTACGAAGTATTGTAGGGGTGGCGTGCAGCAAAGAGGAAACGAATGCTCAAGGTTATTTGGTCAGGGAACCGCCTTAATAAGGTTTTTCTGAAATGACGTTCACTAAGTGACAGCCCTGAGACGTGTACGGGCACCCGTCAAAAGCGTCAAAGCGCCTACATTTCTTTTAGCCGAGACTGACTGAAAAAAAAAAAAAAAAACTATGAATTGTGTTTGTAGCCTCCTTTTAGGCAAACAATGGAATGGGTGAATGATGAACGAATGAATGAAACGAACGATGACCGTCATTCTTCTGTACGTGTGTTTGTCACCTAACTCCTCCTAAACGACTGGACCGATTTGGATGTGTGTGCATATTTGAGTAAATCCCTGGATGGTTTGAAAATACAATTGAACCCGGTAGGTGGCGCTGTTCGGGCAGAACAACGTGGTCCGCTAGTATTTTTATTCATTGTCGAAATGGAAGACCTCTTGATAAAGTGGCGCCAACTGGTGGCGTGAATTTTCCTGAAAACCCTTTTTGAAATAAAAATGCTTTGAATTGGTCAAAAGGATGGTTTAAAACGTATATCTACCCATCACAAATTCACCGTAGCGTAGCGTTATTGGCAATTTTAACTTTAAGAGGAAATAGGGTCGGTCTCCTCTCCATACAAACGCTCTCGCCTGTTTTCTCTCTAGTTTATGACCTTTGAGCCATGATTTTTTACAGTAAAATATATATCAACTAGTTAAATGCCCCTATGTTTTCCGTTTTGATGATACATAATCTGTAGAAGCACTAGAACCCTCAGAAAATGCTCAACATTGCCTGTTTAAACCGCTGTCATCAGAGGCCTATTGTACAAATTTTACAACAATTCATGAAAACAGAAAAACATGGGGGCACAGTAAATATCCTTCTTATTCAATGTATAAAATATCTTTCAAATTGGTCCAATATTGGAGGAGGAAATAGACGAGAGCCGAACCTCGAATTATAACTTTTTGTATGGAGAAAAGACCGACCCTATTTCCTCTTATCCGTTCATTGTAGCCATAATTTAGACACCCCATGTTCCGTTGTAAACTTTTTTATGTCCTCACTGACCTTGACCCAATTTTACACTGCACTAACCCTTCCCATGCCGTGAAAAATAAACTCATTAATCTCCTGCCCATATCCCAATGTATTTGGGGTTGGCGTTACATATTTATTTACTTGACAGGAGATTTTATTTTTATTCATTAATTGAATATTGTGACTAATTGTAATTTAAGACTATTTATTTATGTATTGACTGTAGAAGTTATTCCATATTATTCTTATTTCGCATGCAACCATATTTGTACGTCTCTTGGCATTGTGAAGGTATATAAATCGTCACATGCGAACTACGCGCCAAAGACCTGACGTCACACAAAAATCCTAACGTCACATAAATCCTGCATCGCGCAATTAAAGTTTACCGTGCAATGGACATATATACAAAAACCCGACATCAATCGTTGGGTAGTTGCCCGCCAGACACAACACCCGACTGGTCGGAGGATCCTCCCTTTTCTATGGTGGATGAGTGAACTTTACACCCTGTTCCTCATACTCCTAAAGCATAACATAGCGACCTATGAACTTTAATTTATGAACTGTATTTATTTATTTATTTACCTATGTTATACAAATTAAAAATGATTATAATTATGATTTTCTTCTTCCATACTTCTCTATTAGTCGTCATCTCAGTAGTCACCCCCTTTCTAGTCACATCTTCACACATAAAGGGGCTCATGGCTAAATTATAACAGCCGCACGAGTCGATTGAAGGGTTAAGCTGCACTTGCCGCGGTCAGTTCGTGGATGGGTGACCACCCATTACATATCGAGAACACCCTCTGTGCCTCGGAAAGCACGCTAAGTCGTCGGTCCCGGCGGTCATTTGTAGATCTTTAACAGTTGTCACGGGTACAGTTAAAGTGTGACAACCAGTCTTACCAAGGGGTATCGTGTTACCCAGTAACTGGGTTGTGGACTTCAGTTAGGCAGTCACTTCAAGTAAATTAATGGTATTCAGCTCCATCCTGTTAGACTGGAAGCCGCGCACAACAATGTTGGGAAAAGGCTAGGCAGATTGATCGTCTTTCCCACAGTCCATTCATCGTTTCTGAAACGTAAAAAACAAACTGTCACACATACATATAGACATAAACACACACACATACACATAAACACACACACAAAGACGCATATTTATTTAAACTGCCACTCTGATAACCCTCCATATCTCGTGTCGGGTATAAACGACCGGAGTTTTTTCCTCCCCCGTCAAATCGACAGACCATTCCGTTCGGCATGATCTAAATGATGACTCTCTCAGTCCGCTTCATTAATCAAATTAACTATCTGGTAATGACTACGCTTTTTGCGGGCATTCGGTGAAAATGGACTGTCGAAAATGTCTGAGTAAGGCTGCCTATACATTGCAGCTGAGCGAGGAAGCAAGGCTATGCAAACCAGTAGAATTCCACAAAATAAGTATCAACTGCTGCTTTCATACTCATAGAGACAGCGCAGCGGATATTAGTTTTATTCCTACACTAGCGTTTTTCTGTGTCTTCGCCCGCGGCGAGGTCGGAAATTGTTCTACGAGATCGGACTACCGGGACAAAAAGTATCCTATATCCTAATAACTAAGTAAATGTAAATAGATATAATCAAAATGTTAATAGATAACACACCGTCTGTCAGGGTGACGTTCCATTTATAAAATTAGTATGGATTTGAAACACGGAAAACTCTTCGCTTTGCCGCTTTTGCATCATGGCTCACCGCCGCACCGCTAAGGTCCTGTGAGCCACTGTAACCCAGCTATGACACTACCCCACACCCTTTACTTCACTCTTCTTACTTCTTACTCTTCTTACTTCATGCAACGAAGTGGTTCTGTGTACAGAAGTAATATAGTCCTTCTGACCGAAGTAAAAAAGTAACAAAGTGTTCAAATCGGACAAAATGTGATGACGTTGTACAGTTGAAATTCATTAAAGTTTTCTCCACTCTGCTGTAGCTATGTCCAATAAAGCAGAATCGAAAGTGGATGTCAATTTAATGGTTAAAAATGCATTTCCACTGAGGCGGAGACGAGCAGAGCTGAGCGGAGACTTGCAGGAATCGACCAATCACCATAGTTGAAATTCTCATCGCGTGACTCTTCTCGTCTGTGATTGGACGATTTCTGCACGTCTCCACTCAGCTCAGCTCGTTCCCGCTTCAGTGTAAACGCACCCTTATAATTAGTTAATGTTTTCCGAGCTCCGCATCGCTCCGCTCATCTCTGCTCTAATAGATACGCACCCTAAAATAACCGACGAAGCAAACGGGTTAGGATTAATTATTACAATTGATTTCAGTGATAAATGACTATCGGTGAAGGTTTAATCCAATTTTGTAATTGAATTATATTTGTTTCAATTAAACTGAATTGAGTTATGAATTTTCAGTTAGTTTCAAGAAGGTTCTTAATTTTGTAAATCCACAAAGGGTTCTGAATATCTTGGTACCTGTCCTTTTCAATTTTCTTGGCAAACACTTGGAATTTATTAATTTATTTTAGTTCAAAAGTTGATTCAGAAAAATCTCGAAAACGGATTGTGTGTTGTAACTTTCAAGAAAGTTATTTTTAGCACTAGGCTACGATTGACTGTTTTAATTAATTTTTATATTAAATAGAAAGTTTTTAAATATTAGAGTCGCCAATTTTAAGTCTAGGTTTAATTTCGGACCGAGTCTTTAGAATAAAATTAAAAGTCGACATAGAATAATATTACTTTAAACTTAAATACTCATGGACTCCTAATCCTAAACTCAAACCGTCTAATACCATTTTTTTTATTGCACATACAAAAACTAAAAACCGAATAAGTGCGAGTCTCACTCGCACAAGAAGTGTTCCGTACCACCGTACAATATTTTGCAAAAAACGCTGAAATAAAAACACGTTTTTATATTATTATTTGTTGCTAAAGCGGCAATAGAAATAAACAAACTGTGTAAATTTCATGTGTTTATTTATTTATTGTGATCAGCCCGTACGGACGGACGGGCGGACCGCAGAGGCTTAGGAATAGGGTTCCGTTTGGCACACGTCTGGTACGGAACTCCAAAAAAATTACATTGCTAAATTCTAAAACTGTACTTTCCTGTTATTTGTAACTAGCTGCACCCCACGGTTTCACCGGCATATGTCTCGATCCCGTAGGAATATCGGGATAAAAAGTATCCTGTGTTAATCCCTGTGTGTCAAATTTCATCCAAATCCGTTCAGTAGTTTTTGCGTGTAAGAGTAACAAACGTCCATCCATCCATCCTCACAAACTTTCGCGTTTATAATATTACTAGCTTCGCCCGCGTGGTAAGTCGATAAAAAGTAGCCTATGTCCTTCCCCGGGATGCCATCTATCTCCTTGCCAAATTTTGTCGAAATCCGTTCAGTGGTTAAGGCGTGAAAAGATAACATACAGACAGAGTTACTTTCGAATTTATAATATTAGTATGGATTATTAGTAGGATAATGCAACGAGTAGATTTGAACCTATAACCTTTCGATACAGTTCTCGAATATTCCGTTACATTAAGCTCTGTTTGGCTATAACATAATACTGTTATGGGAAGCCGCTGTAGCCGATATCGGCTATATAATGAAGTTTAGCCTAACGGCTCTGATCGGCTTTCATTATAATTTTGTTATCTAGGTGTACAATTTTGCTACCTGGGTTGATTGGTAATTAGGGATGGGTTTAGGATGAAAAAGACCAGTTTTCATTTTTTAACATTTACGAGTTATTTTTTGTTTTTGATACATACAGACGCCATGACGGCTTCTTCCCATGGGTAGTGTAGGCAGAAAGTATGGGACGCCATCTGCTACAATCCTTGCATACTTTTATGGGTATGAGGAACAGGGTGTAAAGTTCACTCATCCACCATAGAAAAGGGAGGATCCTCTGACCAGACGGGTGTTGTGTCTGGCGGGCAACTGCCCAACGATTGATGTCGGGTTCTTGTATAGATGTCCATTGCAAGGTAAACTTTAATTGCGCGATGCAGGATTTATGTGACGTCAGGATTTTTGTGTGACGTCATGTTTTTGATGCGTAGTTCGCATGTGGCGATGTAGATACCGCCCCACCGTCCGCCGTCCTTTTGCCTCGTTTATGTCCATACAGTGGCCATAGAGTACTACGCACCTGACCTCCTAGGGCGTCTCCTCCCGGCGTTTTCACTTACATCTGCCTTGTTAATACCTTGTTTGTCATTGTCTGTTATGAACTATAATAGTCGTAGATATATTTAGTAACCTATTCCGCTTAACTATTCTTCAAGAGTCGTATAAAACCCTGTAAGAAATCTACACGTGTTTCACCTCTCAACGAGGCATCCTCAGTATTACGATTGACCAGTCCACACCGAGCGCTGTGTCCAGCGCTTGGTGTGGCAAGACGTCGTGTTCTGTTTTGCAACTGGTAAATTTCTTACAGGGTTTTTTTACTCTTGAAGAATAGTCAAGCGGAATAGGTTACTAAATATATCTACGTCTATTGTATTTTATAATGGATTTCCGCAAAGTCATCATTGTCACACGTTTGTAAATTAGTAGACTTGGCCCCCAGAAAAGTAGCCATCTTTGGACGCAGTCAGGCTAATCTAACGATTTAAACCTTTGTGAAAATATAAAAAGTTCGTAAGATAATAGCCAAAGTTACGAACAAGCGAATATTCAAGGCTATGAAAATTAATGAATACATAATTTTTGTAAGCAAAATATGTTTTTCTCATCTATCTACCGGGGTGTGAATTTTGTTCGTAAAGTGGATTTTGTTAAATTTGAACATTCAGGCTGATGGTCAAAGTTAAAAGTACGAAGGGGGAGTACTTGAGAGCTTGTGGCTAAGTAATAACTGCCGGACGGGTCGATCCATCAGGTTAAGCTACGCTTACCGGGGTTGGTCCGTGGATGGGTGACCATTTTTACATACCGAGTGTGTGCGAGGTGTGTGTGTGTGTGGTGTAAACATGACATTTTCCACACGGTGTTTTCCTTCACCGTTCTATGAGCAATTGTGGTGAAATAAATTGCACGAAGTAGAGGTGCTACCTTTTTTTTTTTAGGTTTGGTAATCAATTAATGACCTCCCTCTCTAGGCGGAGCGGGAGGGCGTGTCAGACTTTTACTAACTAAAACCCACCCGTGTTCCTTCAGTTGCCTATTGCCAAGATCCCGGTATCCCTTTCGGACTTTCCCGCAACCCTGGAGAGTTCCTACCTATGTAGGTTCGAACCCTCGACCTTCAACTCGTAAGTTGGGACCGTTAACACTGGGATCATCTCCCCTGTGACAAATGAACAGAATTGAATAATTATTTTGTAATGCTTTAAAATATTATCGCTCAATCATCTCTAATGAGGAAACCGACATGTCCTAGAACCAAAAATTCGAAGACTTGTGAAATCTAATTCGTACTGGGGGCTTGGTAGTGGCCCTGCCACCGAGAGGAGGCCTGTGTAGTGCAGTGGAAACATTATAGGCTGATATTTTTATAAGCTCTAATGATACACAAGTAAAGATTGGAGATGACCCAAATTATTCCCAAAACCACAGACCAATATATTGCTTTCCTTTAATCACAAAAGCCTTTAATCCTAAAACAGAGCTCGAACATCCAACATAGTTGCGCCAGTCAACAAAATTAAACTTTTTACATTCCAAGCGAAGCAATTGAAAATTCGAAAGTACTCAAACGGTTTTCGAGCGCTCAATAGTGCAATAAAATCATGAAAACTAGTTTCAAAACTCAAATCTCTCGTTCAATGCTTTGTAGGAAAGTCACTGAACGATTTATTTCTGTGATTTCCAATCGAATAGACAATTGAGTGAGTCGGTGAAATGGTTGGATAAATGTTGACGCTTCGTTGTGACTTCTAATGAATGACGTAAGAAGGGGCGCCATTTTTTTTTAATACATCTTTGTTCATTTGTTTTATTTTTTTATGTTTTTGTAACTCAATGATTTTTTGCAAATGGTGTTATAAAATAATATTTTTCGGTAACTTAGGTAGGTACTTACTGTTACTAAACTGTAACAGTTAGCCTGTGTCATCATTAATGATGTAACTAAAATCCACCCTGTATACAGCGGACCTGCTGTACCATCTATTTTGTGCTAAGCATGAGCAGAAATAATTCATTAAGATGGTCCCGACCCTTTGTCCCTTCCAAATCGGAGTTTCTGGGCCAAAATTGCGAAACTTATGCCGTTTTGCGACTACACTTTGGAATGACTTTGAATGAACACTGATTGTGTTTGGGTGGCATCAACAATGGTATTAAAAAGCAATTGTTTATTAGGTCAGGTAAGGTAAATAGTCCTCTGCACCCCAATTGAGTAATCACAATCCGACGGATTTTGAAAGAAATTGCTAATCCATTACTGCACTTTATCCACCTTACTAATAAACGTTATATAACGTCTGTATAGTTACACAACACTTTGTCTTCTTCTTTCGAAAGTCAAATTACTAACGATTGAAAGAGAGAAACCGGCGCACAGTGGAACGAATGTATGGGAGCGGTTGGACGTAGACATGTCCGAAAAAAAAGAGTAAAATTATGCCAAACTAATGATGCCATCTTATTCGATTACTTAATGCCTTCATAACTTGTGGTGATGAATTTCTTCATAACTCCCATATTTCGGGAGTAATTTGAGAAAATGTGAAATTTTACTATGAAAATGAGTGTATCGAGCTCTCTCCCTCCTGATTCCGGGCTTGTTTCAAGTAGCGGTCTCTAATATCATAATGCTAATACTAAGAGCTATATTTAATACTAAGACACATAGTGCGCCAAATGTGCACTTTCTGGGATAAAGAGTGATGTTTATTTTAATTTTATAACACAATTTTTTAATTTTTTGTTTATTTTGTTGATTAAAACCGTTTTTCTAAAGGTTTACCTTATTACAATAACATTTCTGAGCAGCCAATTAGAGAAGATATAAGCTAATTAGGATATATAATTAGGGACTTAAGGTTTACATATAAAACTGATGCACTAATGATTACTGATAAGAACATTGCTATTATTCAATTACTAAATGGCTCTTAATACACTAATTTAGCATGCATCATTTACTAATTATCACAATAACTAATTACCTTGCAATATTTAACAAAGGATACCTGGGATACCTGGATTTTATATAAATAGGTCACTATTAGTAACTTTAAAATCAGTGTTGATTTACACCTCGTTGTATCCAAGCTAATCTCGCAATGTATTTTCCAAATTTTAATACAAATCTTGATATTCACGTTGCTTTATGCGCACGCGCACATAAAGATTTACGCGACTTTAACTATTTGTTCAGTGTTTTAAAAGATAACAGTTGTGTTCAGTTATGTGAAAGTGCTGAAACAAGTTTAAAAGACTGGTGTCGTCGATTTTGCTACCGCATTTATGCAAAATGGACACAGTCTGGAAGAAGCACAGATAAGTTTCGGAAGAAACATGAGATTTGGCTACAGGCTGCAATTCAATGGCCGGAATTACAGAATGAAAATATGGAACCTTCTACAGAAAATATAAGTGACGTCATCGAGCCCATAATTTCTCCTGCTAAATCTGATGCTTCAACTTGTACACATCCTAGTCCTCGTAAATCTTTTGAGGACCTTAGTAACCGGCAAAAAAGAAGACGCACCACTGAAGATAGTCTTTCATGCAGCAGTAGCAGCGCTGAAATTATGTTTTCGGCCGAAAGGGCGCTTCAAAAGGCAGGACAAAGCGATACAGCTTATGTTATGAAATACTTGACGGAGAATCCAGAAGAGGCCTCAAAAATCAAAGCCTTCATTGAAGGTAAATCAATTCAGGTACGGGAAATATCCCCTTTGAAGGCATTGGCTCTTTATGTATCGATGAACTTATCGAAATGGCGCTATAACACTCTTCGGGATTTCAACACTCAAGAAGGAGCTCTTCAATACCCGAGTTACTACATGTTGGTTAAAGAAAAAATTAAGTGCTATCCGGCCAAAGAAGATCTCACAGTTACAGAGAGCTCTGCAAAAATCAAATTACAAGCCTTGATGGATTTAACCTCAAGAAGACTTATTAGATCGTTAGAAACCCCTGTTGATCCCAATCAACAGCTCGTATTGACCAGCAAATGGGGTTTTGACGGATCATCTAGCCAAAGCATTTATCATCAAAGGACGAGTGAAGATGAGCAAATCGATCTTGCTAGTAATTTTATGATTAGTCTTGTACCACTGCGGCTCGTCTCAAAAGGTGTAACAATTTGGGAAAACGAGCGACCATCTTCCACTTCATTTTGCCGGCCAATATTGTTTAAGTTTATAAAGGAAACCAAAGAAAATGTGCAGAGAGAGATGGCTGAAATCGAAGCAGAGATTGAAGCCTTAACTCCATCCACCATCACTGATGGAATTAGTGTCAAACACCAACTGCTGTTGACAATGATTGATGGTAAAATTCATTCCATTATATCCAATACAGCAGCTTCAGTGTGTGACATATGCAAGGCTTGTCCTAAAGAAATGAATAATTTAGAGTTAATCAAAGATAAACACGCAAACGAGGACATGTATAAATATAGCTTAAGCACCCTTCACGCTTGGATTCGCTCAATGGAATGCTTATTACACATTTCCTACAAATTAGACATAAAATCATGGCAAGTAAGGGGTGATATAGCAAAAAGGCAAGTTGATGACAGGAAGAAAAGAGTTCAAGAGGCTGTAAGAAGAGAAACGGGCTTACTTCTCGATGTTGTGAAACAAGGCAGTGGATCCACCAACAATGGCAACTCGGCAAGGAGATTTTTTGAAAACTACACTAAATCTGCTGAACTGACCGGAATAGATGCTATGCTTTTAAGAAAAATCTGTGTGATCTTGCAGTGTATTTCATCAGGAGAGAAGATCAACGTAACTAAATTCCGAGAGTTCTGCTTTGATACTGCTAAGCTTTACGTGGAGTTATACCCATGGTATTATATGCCTTCTTCACTTCATAAAATTTTAATGCATGGGCCAGACATAGTTCAGAACATGTCAATTGTGCCCATTGGTTTTCTATCCGAAGAGGCATCTGAGGCTAGAAATAAAGATTTTAGAAAATATAGAGAGGGGCATTCTCGAAAGCATAGCAGTATCTCATGCAATGAAGATATTATGCACAATCTTTTACTGTCTTCTGATCCACTTGTTACAAGTATCCGTCCAAAAGGAAATAAGTTTGTAAAAAAATCTTCTTTTAAGGAATTTTATGAGCTTACGGATTCTGAGAAAAGTGATATCGAATTTGTTAACATAAATGATTTAGCGGACATCGATTCTGAATTTGAATTAATTGATGATGATGATGATGACGAAGATAATTAAATGATGTTATTGTTTTAAAATGTGTAACTTAGTAAATTAGAGCTTACATCTTAATTATTTATTGTACTTTTAATGAAACTAGGTAATTTATTATCAACTTACTTAAAAGTCATACTCTCATCAGTTCTTGTGAATATTTTTGTTAATATATATTTCTGTATATATATAATATATTTATAGACCTCTTAATAAGTCTGTCTGCGGTTTAAAGTAAATACAAATGGGGAAAAAACGTTTTTTTTTTTAAATTTTCATTTCCTTTTATCCCAGAAAGTGCACATTTGGCGCACTATGTGTCTTAGTATTAAATATAGCTCTTAGTAATAGCATTACGATATTAGAGACCGCTACTTGAAACAAGCCCGGAATCAGGAGGGAGAGAGCTCAATACACTCATTTTCATAGTAAAATTTCACATTTTCTCAAATTACTCCCGAAATATGGGAGTTATGAAGAAATTCATCACCACAATTTATGAAGGCATTAAGTAATCGAATAAGATGGCATCATTAGTTTGTCATAATTTTACTCTTATTTTTCGGACATGTCTACGTCCAACCGCTCCCATACATTCGTTCCACTGTGCGGCGTGTAACTATCCACCTGATATAATACGTTTATTAGTAAGGGCATGTTGTTTGAAAAGTTTGTCTCCTGGACTACGTAAATCACGCGATGAAGTTTCTTTGGCACGACTTGAAGATAACAAAACGAAAGATCAAACGATGAAAGTAGAAAATCTGTAACATCTGTATCATTCTTCATTCTTTCTAGAATCAGTAGTGTTATTTATTATTCTGTACAGCCGGTCTATTCTGTAAACACCTCACCGTGAAAACTTAGGTGAAGTGAGCTGTTAATCACTATGACGTGGTGGAGTGACAGCTCACTTTACGCTCACTTCACTTTACTTTTCACGGTGAGATTTTTACAGAATACCACTACAGTACACTGCTCTCCTCACTCAAGTGAGCGCACACAATTCGAAACCGAATTAATTTGTTTCTAAGGTAAGTTATCCCGGATTCACATCGAGATACCGTTCAAATTTCGAAATTATTTTTAGAGAATATTTTCTGGTAAATGGGTTACTAGGCTCTAGGTCCATATTTATATTTTCCTCTTTTTGGTCTTGTTTATTGTAAATGAAATTGAAATAGGTATAGGTAAAATACCAAATTCACAGTTGGCCAAAGGGTGATGGAGCATAGCGTGCTAAGTGTGAAATTCAGTGAATCTGAAATATTAATTACACATGATAAACACTTAAACTTTGAAGACACGTCCAGGACAACTCAAAAGTAACCAGTAACAAACTCGAATTACCAATGAGTAGGTCACATACTAGTTAATAGTTGTTAGTAAGTCAGTTAGTTGGGTTACCGGCGGTGGACAGGTGCCTTAAGAGTCTATAATACCTCAAATTGCTTAGCATGATCCTCCATTATATCGTAAATACTGCAGCATTCATTTTGAAATAAATAAGATAAACTTGAGAATACATGTTAAGTACATACTATGTTTGACGAAAACCCGTTTCCATAAATATCTCTATAGAAAAAAAATCCAAAGTTACCTCCAAACCGACCAAGAAATTAAAAAAATACTTCAAATTAGATCATCAAATTTTGCATAATAACTAAACCAACTATAAAGCACATAATATGTTTTTTTAAATAACCAATATTTTTCGCCGTTAAAAGAAATTACGTAAACTATTGGCGTCTTGGAGCCTCCTCCCCGTCCGCTCAGTCCGCGAGCAGTATCATGCGAGCGACATAAGAAGTGTTTTTGAGCTGAGGCATTATTGACTCTGCTTCTACTTAGAGTCGATGGCAAAAATAACACGGAAAAATATCTAATGTTTTTTTTTGTATTTGTTTGGAAATACAATAGACGTAGATATATTTAGTAACCTATTCCCCTTAACTATTCTCAAAAACTCATAAAAACCCGACAAAGAAATCGACACGAGTCAACGAGGCCTCAGGATGACGCTTGACCAGTCGCAAACCAGAACACGACGTGTTCGCCACACCGGACGCTGGACGCAGTTGTCTCTGCGTCCAGCGCTCGGTGTAGCAACACATCGTATATATCTACTTCTATTGTATTTTATAATGGATTTCCGCAAAGTCACGCCTATCTTTAATTTGTTTGGTCCAATCCTCAGCTACGCGAATACCGTTCACTGACGCAGCCATTAGGTCCTCCCGTGTGCAGGTGACAGGACATGCGGGGCAAGACGGGAGGTGAGCCATTGTCTGTGGAGAGGCGCCGTGTTAGAGGCCCGTCATTGTGACACGATAAAAACGGCAGAATTTCATGACGTAACTAGCAACAAGTGGTTCCATACACCAACCCCGTCCCTACCTTTTTAGTGAAGGTCATATTAACGAGTATAAAATATGAAAACCTCTGTTATGCGTAGTTTAAGCTAAAATGTCTTCCGGAGACCGAACTCAAACCCACGGACCGTTATTTTAAATTTAACAATAGGGTACGGGTTGCGAACTTTTACTAACAATGAAATGGATATTATTATCCATTTCATTTTTACTTAGTAAAAGTTCGCAGGAGTAAGAGATATTTCCACGTTAATGCTGCTGTTGTGGAGGAGCTCGTGGCTAAGTAATAACAGCCGAACGGGGCGATCCATCAGGTTAAGCTACGCTTGCTGTGTAGGTCCGTGGATTGGTGACCATCTTTACGTACCGAGACTCCTCCGTGCCTCGGAAAACACGTTAAACAGTTGGTCCCGGCTGTCATTCGTGAATCTTTGACAGCCGTTACGGGTCGTCAGATGCCCGAAAGTCTGACAACCAGTCTTACCAAGGGGTATCGTATTACCCAGTTACTGGGTTGTGGAGGTCAGATAGGCAGTCGCTCCATGTAAAATACTGGTATTCAGCTGCATCCGATTAGACTGGAAGCCGACCGATCTTCGATGAAAGATCTTGCAAATTATGTAATATCAAAGAAACATTATTGATTACCAACATTTTTTACAAATAACTTTATCTTTCGTAAAGCTTCAGGTGGTTATTAAAATTATCTTTTACAAGGAGAAATAAAAGTTACATTTATTACCGCCAGGTAGTACCCATAAGCGTTGGGTAAATGTGCTGTCTTATTGGAAAAAGTTATTGAAATATATTATGGAGTTTTATCTTCGGGAACTGTTACAATTTGCATTTTCCAATTGCATGGCTAATCGTGTGTCAGTCGAAACATTGGCTCTATGTAAAATAAATGTTATTTAGGTACTATCTTCACGAATACATAGTGTTTGTTGAATGTGAAAAGATTAAGTAATTAAATTTTAGTTAATTGATTCAGGCGTGACTTTGCGGAAATCCATTATAAAATGCAATAGACGAAGATATATTTAGTAAGCTATTCCGCTTAACTATTCCTCAAGAGTCATAAAAAACCCTATAAAAAATTGACACGTGTTTCTCCTCTCAATGAGGCATCCTCAGGATGACGATTAACCAGTCGCGAACCCGAACACGACATGTTGCCACGCCGAGCGCTGGACGCAGAGACTGCGTTTGCGTCTATTTCTGACAGGGTTTTTTATGACTCTTGAGGAATAGTAAAGCGGAATAGGTTACGTCTATTGTATT
Organism: Lithophane leautieri; assembly: GCA_949152455.1. Taxonomy (NCBI): domain Eukaryota; kingdom Metazoa; phylum Arthropoda; class Insecta; order Lepidoptera; family Noctuidae; genus Lithophane; species Lithophane leautieri. The sequence goes on from OX424486.1 coordinate 5,594,948, forward strand.
TTATTAAGTATTTAAAAAAAGGTTTTTAATTGTATCGACTGGTCAGAGTACCTCAGATCTATTTAAGTATTAAAAAATTGAGAAGATATTAATCATAGCATTTTCAATAGTAAGTATAAAACAGTTCCGAGACTGAGAGTGGCAGGCACAACTAACTACTTAAATAATTTTTAACTTTGTTTTATTTTTATTATTTAATAGAAATACACAATCTGTAAAACAACTGTTACGATACCTATTACGGTTCATGAGATACAGCCCGCTGACAGACAGACGGATGGACACCGGGGGCTTAGTAATAGAGTTCCGTTTGCCAACCATCGGGCACGGAACCTAAACGATGTAGCAGGCAAAAACTTGTATTTTTTTTAAATTTTCTTTGGGTAATTCTTAGTCTTTTAGGGTCAGAATTACCCCAATCATCGCCTTGAAACCTTTCCTTAGTCCTAATACAATGTAAACCTATATTTTCTCACACAAATTCGAAGTAACACGGGTCTACATACTCCATTTGCTATACTTTATACCAACTGTTGCTATCCCCAAAGTAATAACATCGTCATTAAATTCTGTCTCACTCTAACAACAAGAACATAACAACGTCGTTACGTTTTGTCTTCCTCTAACACTTGGGGTAATGGAATTACTTAAGTAAGGGTACTGTTTGAGAAAGTTTACTTTTCTTTTTGACGGTCGTCGAGAAGGCTGATTGGTTTTATAGACGTTTGACTTATTCTTCTCGCATCGGTACGAACTATTATGAGAATAGAGAAGTAAGCTTATCGATTATATCAACTGAGCCCACTGCTGGACATAGGCCTCTCCCAGAGTCCGCCACAACACCCTATCCTCTGCCATTCGCATCCAGTCTGTCTCAGCCGCCTTTTTGAGTTCGTCGTCCATCTAGTTGGGGGGCGTCCCAAGCTACGCTTGGCGATACGTGGTCTACACTCTAGGACTCCTCTGCTGAGGCAAAATTCGCGCCCTCACGCCCCTAGCCGCCGCAGGAGACGCTCTGGGCGTCGGGAATCCCAGGCGGATTCCCGGCCACCATAGGCGTAGGCTTGTGGACGGTGAGCAATGGGTAGCTCGCCGTCCGATAAGAACCAGTGTTTCACGCTCGCCTCAAAGAGATGTCGGCACAACTGACGGGGTCCGCTAGGGCCGATGCTTGCCGGGATTGCGGGAAAGTCCGAAAGCGATACCGTGGCCTCTGGCACCTTACAGGCAACTGAAGGAACACGGGTGGGTTTTAGTCAGTAAGAGTCTGACACGCCCTCCCGCTCTGCGCAGAGCGGGAAAAGTTACATGATAATCCCCACCCAAAAAAATCTCTTCTCCATCGGCTATCGGTCCTTCGATAAACATGGCCAGCTCTCACTGCCACTTAAGCGTGCTTACTCTGCAAGCTATGTCCGTAGCTCCGGTTCGTTACCAGATAATTTAATTTCTGATTTTATCCTTCAAAAGAAACACCGAGCATAGCCTGCTCCATAGGACCCTGAGCGATCCCGTATTTGTGACCAGTCCCGTTTTGGCACCGTATGCCATAAAGGGTTGAAGACCATAGTTTTCAAATATATTATTTGGCTCATACTGCTACTAACTATGGACCTTTTTTAGGGTTCCGTACTCAAAGGGTAAAACGGAACGGTATTACTAAGACTCCGCTGTCCGTCGGTCTGTCTGTCACCAGGCTGTATCTCATGAACCTTGATAGTTGGACAGTTGAAATTTTCACAGATGATGTAATTCTGTTGCCGCTATAACAACAAATACAAAAAAACAGAATAAAATAAATATTTAAGGGGCTCGCTTTTTTTTTCCGTTTTAGTAGAACCCGGAACCCTTCGTGCACGAGTCCGACTCGCACTAGGCCGGTTTTTTTAATTTAATAAACTTCTGAAAACTTTTTGCGCGTCGAATGATACACACTTTTCTTAACAATTGAGCACCTTTTAACTTTCTGATCTATTCTCACATTTGGTTGCAGTAACTAAGCTACCCCGACCAAACAGGTTAGGATAGGTTGGAACTGCGACAAACCACGCGCGAGCCGAATCGGTTGCAGTTAAGCTAGGGTACCCAATCAAATGGATTAGTAGTGACCAACCGCACGCGAGCCGAGCAAGCGAAGCGAGCGGTGTCGCTACAGCGGTCGGCGAGTGCTACATGAAAGTTTATCGCAGTTACTTTTTTATTAGATATTTTTAGGCTCAAATATTAGAGTGTTCTGTGTTGAATCTATTTATCTTAACTAATAATATTATAAATGCGAAAGTGAGTTATTTTTATTTATTTGTTTGTTATGTTTTGCCCTGAAACGGCTGAACGGATTTGGATGAAATTTGGTACATGGGTTGATCATGACCTGAAGAAAGACATAGGCTACTTTTCATCCTGGTCCGCAAACGAAGTCACGGGTAACAGCTAATAATGAATAGATGCCATATAAAAAGCTTAAATACCATCTGACAGCCAACTCTAGAACCACAGGCGCTCATTGGTCAAATCAAACAACGCGCGCTTCCCCAGCTTCCGGTTACACACTTCCGTCCCTTTTCCCGAAATCGCTCTCACAGATTGCAGGAAGAGAAAGGAAAGATGATACACAAAAAAAAAAAAAAATTGCTGACTGTCTGAAAATGTTCGTATTTTCAGTTTCAATCGTTTTAGACCTCTAAATACACCAACTTAAGCTCACCTACTTAATTGAACACAAACTACCAACAATGGTACTTAGCCCCACTATCTAGTGCCATCGGTACTTCAAACCCAATCTCGTTAAGTGTATACAAATATAGTGATTTTTTTTTTTTTTTTTTGAGGGTGGGAAATCATCCAATGACTTCTCCCGCTCTGGGTGGAGGGGAAGGGCGTGTCAGACTTTTACTGACTAAAACCCACCCGTGTTCCTTCATTTGCCTGTTGCCAAGGTCCCGGTATCCCTGCCAAGGTCCCGGTATCCCAAATATAGTGATACGCTGTAACTATGTGAACTGCCTATTGGTACATACTATGGAACTAACGTTTGTTTTGGCTTTCAGTTGGGTTTCTATAAGTTACTGATCGTTATTAGTAACTACTTACGAGTCGTTTTTAATTAATGTCACTTGATGGATTTACTTTCATCGTAAATCGGCTCATTAGTTTTCTAACTATGTAAGGAGGTACAAATATTTTTAATTCAAATGAAAATAAAAACTCATTTATTCAAAATTTTTACGTCAAAATGACATAAGACAGTCCCCCAAAACGCCCACCCTTCATCACTTCCTAGTGCGACTTTAAAAACATTTTTTTAATTTTATTAACTGACTATGGGGTTTATTTACAAAATGACTTCATTCAGTCAATATTGATTTTTATATAATACTAGCTGATGCCCGCGACTTCGACCGCGTGGATGTCGATTATTATATACTAAAACCTTACTCGAGAACCACTCTATCCATGGGTAAAAACAGCATGAAAATCGGTGCAGTAGTTTTTGAGTTTATCGCGTTCAGGACGACAGACAGTCGCGGCGGAGTACTTTGTTTAAAACAGGTAAGGATTTGACTGTAGAGGTCATTATTTAGTTCTTAGATTGGCGAAAAATATTCATCCCCCTTAGAAACCTGCCTCACGAGCTACATAAAACGTTATGCCTAAAAGATTTTTACTACGAGTATGTATTAAAGTAGTAAATAAACTCAAATGAACATTAGGTAGGTACTCGTAATTTTGCTCTTCAAATATTTCACTTTTATTAAGCCCATGATTGTAACTTTTACTTTTACTTCAAATACTTTTACTTAGCCCGTATGAGAAGTTATTTTCTTCTTACTTCAACGAATTTATTAGCCTTTTTCGCAATAATGTTTAAAAGCTCTAGGGCATAAAATATAATATTATGAATACAAGAAATCTTTTTTGGATTTAGTTTTAATAAAGCGTGTTGCAAGTAAACAAAGCAGACCTTAAAGTAGGCAATTCATCGACAAATCTTTAAAAGCTACAGACAGGCACATAGCCAAGACTCGGAACCGGTTTAAAATATACCGGTTTATACCGGTTTATTTCGGTTTTCCTCCGAACTTTTCTAAAGAACGCGAATGTTTAGAATTTCTAATGTAAAGGTCTTTGCGTCAAGTGTATCAAGCCGGTTTAAAAATTTAACCGGTATCCGAGCCATTTTCTATTGAGTGGGCTGCCCGTTTGCCAACCAGATTAATGTGCTAAATAATATTAAATAACTTTTAATAAATCATTTCCAGATAAGTTGTGGTCAAATGATTTGCCAGATTTCGAACAAAAATAGAGTTTCACTTTTTAATAAAAATAAAAACTCATTTATTCAAATTTCGAACGTCAACATTACAAAAGACAGTCCCCCAAAACGCCCTTCACCACTTTTTAGTGCTTTAGCTAGGAACAAGTGCGCAAAAAAGTCCTCAGCAATTTACCCGCTATCTGGACATTGTGAAAGAGGCTTTGACTCCGAAAAATCTTAAAGATTTCACAATAATATCCAAGCTCCTTGAATATCAATAAAAAGTAACAACCCATATCGCTCTATAGCCAAGTAAAATCACCCATTTACCTACCTGAAATAATCTTATAATCGCCTTTTAAGAAATCCATAAAAAGTAAAAGAGGTTATTTTCCCCCAAGTGAAAAAACTTTACATACCTACCAGGCAGATTACACTTTCGTTCAAAATTACAGGTACAGCAAAACGAACACAAGTTAAAAAAAGAATTATACCTACCTACATAGCAGGTAGGTACATCAGTGCTCAGGGAGACGAAGTCGCCGTCGCCATGACGCCACCGCGCCACCGGCGCCGCCGCGCCTCTAAGGTTGCCATCAGATGGACTGAATTTCAACTGTTTCAACTGCACTCCAACTGAAAATTTTCAGTTACCAGTACATTACGAGTATTGCAGTCGTACTAAACTGAAATCAAACTGCTAGAATGCAGTCCCATCTGGTGTCAGACTAAACTGTGTATATGCAACGTTGCCAGCCCGCTGCCGCGCCGTCGCCGCGGATTGTAAAGAGATATAGCAAAATCAAGCGGAGACGGCGCGGTGATGGTGCGGCGACGGCGCGGCGGAGCGGTGACGGCGCAGCTGCCGTGCCGTCTACACGAGCCCTTACACTTCCTTTCAATATTACAGGGACAAAAACAGAGACCCAAGAAAAAAAAAACATACCTTCATAGCAGGCAGATTACACATCCTTTCAAAGTTACCAGTACAGTAAAAAAGAACCAAGTAAAAAAAGCGTATAAATACCTATATAGCAGGCAGATTACACTTCCTTTCAAAATTACAGGTACCTACATTAAAATGGGGGCGAACAATAAGGGACGAAGCTGCGCCGTATTCTAAGATAATGTTTTATAATATTCTGTACAATTGAAGACAAAATAATTGGGTTATCTTTGTGAAGACTTTTGAAGTGAGTGTTCGTCCCACAGTTCGTCCCACTCTAAAGTAGACATTTCAATGTCAAAGTGAATGGAAAATGAAGTGTTAATAATGTTATTAGTGAAGTGGAGCATTATCTGCGGTAACATTAGCTTCAAAAGGCCTTCTATTTTTGTTTGTCTAACTTCTTTAGATAATTATTATGATTTAGATATTAATGGTTTTAATACAAGCATGAAGAAACATAATGTTTACGGCTATTTAAATGATGTACTTTAGACATTTTTATTATTGTTTTCATTGATCTAACGTAACTTTATGATTTTATGATGTTTTTTGGACTTAGAATTATACAGGGTTATTTGTATAACACCAACAACCTCTGAGTCATTGTACTCATCATTATGGACAACTTTTACTATAGGAACAAACACGAAATCGCGAAAAAATAATCAGCTGTTCCCTATATTTAGACGAGTTATGCGAACATACATGTAGGGAACGGCAGATTTTTTTGTTTGTGATTTTTTTTTTGGTCCCATATTAAAAGTTGTTCATAATTATGAGTACAATGACCCTTTAATTCTTCAACGACTTTCTAATTAAACTACAATAGTTTTTGGAGAGGTTAAGCCGTTGGTCCCGGCTGTCATTTGTGGATCTTTGACAGTCGTTACGGGTCGTCAGAAGCCCGAAAGTCTGACAACCAGTCTTACCAAGGGGTATCGTATTACCCAGTTACTGGGTTGTGGAGGTCAGACAGTCGCTCCATGTAAAATACTGGTATTCAGCTGCATTCGGTTAGACTGGAAGCCGACCCCAACATGGTTGGGAAAAGGCTTGACAGATGATGAGTTTCTGGAGAGGTTGTTGGTGTTTTTCAAATAACCCTGTATAATTACTGTATTTGTACGCCTTTCTAAGCAAAACATGTTGAAACATTTTTCTTTTTTTTTGTAATCGTTCCAACTGATTGTAAGCCTACACGTGTTTTTGACAAATAAATATATCTTATCTTATCTTATCTTTCCACTCGCTTTCGTGCAATTTGTGGGAATGATTTCGTGAAAAGGGACGGAAGTGTGTAACAGGAAGCCGAGGAAGCGCGCGCCAGTCCATGGCGAAACATGTAAGATCACAACTATGTAAATAAGACCATAAATGTACCATGTTTTAAAGCAAATAAATATATTCTAATCTATTGGATTTTACCAATGAGCGCGCGCGGTGCTAGAGTTGGCCGTCTGATGGTACCAACCCATTTTCCGAGAGGTTGGTGCTGTCAGCCAAGATGTCAGATGCTTCACATCATATACGATGCGACTACTGGTAAGGCTCGTTCGTTTTTTTTTCAATCTGCCTAGCCTATTCCCTTATGTTGGAGTCGGCTTCCAGTCTAACGGGATGCAGCTGAATACCAGTATTTTACATGGAGCGACTGCCGATCTGACCTCCACAACCCAGTAACTAGGTAATATGATACCCCTTGGTAAGACTGGTTGTCAGACTTTCGGGCTTTTGACGACCCGTAACGACTGTCAAAGATACACGAATGACAGCCGGGACCAATGGCTTATCGTGCTATCCGAGGCACGGAGGATTCTCGGTATGTAAAGATGGTCACTCCTCCACGGACCAATCCCGGCAAGCGTAGTTCCACCTAATGGATCGACCCGTGCGGCTGTTATTACTTAGCCACGAATATAATACACGTACTTATATTAAAATCTCCATATTTTGACAAGTCTTAAAAACCGAGCGAAGCAGGGGCGGGTCGCTAGTCTATATGTAAGTATAAAAATCAATTGCTGTTCGTTTGTCTCGCTAAAACTCGAGAACGGCTGGACCGATTTGGATAATTAATTTTTGTTGTGTTATTTTTTCTCAGGGCAAGGTTTGTACGTTTAGTAGGTGTAGGTAGGGTTGGTAGGTATGTAGTAGGTAGGATAGAGTAGGTAGGAAGGATAGGTAGGTAGGATAGAGTAGGTAGGTAGGTAGGGTAGATACTTAGTGTTACCCGTGCGAAGCCAGGGCGGGACAGCTAGTATCTAATAAATTCTAACAGGTCTTAAACAGGGCTTCCTAGTTTAGGGGTATGAGAAACAGGGTGTAAAGTTCACTCATTCACCATAGAAAAGGGAGGATCCTCCGACTAGACGGGTGTTGTGTCTGGCGGGCAACTGCCCGCTTTTGTATTGGATTTTTGTATGTATGTTCACTACACGGTAAACTCTAATTGCGCGATGCAGGATTTTTGTGACGTCAGGATTTTTGTGTGACGTCAGGTCTTTGATGCGTAGTTCGAATGTGGCGATGTAGGTACCGCCACAAAAGTATTTCCTGTCGCTTCTGACTCTCTTAAGTGAAATATCTGCGTAAACTTTTTCAATTACATTCTGCATACAAGCTTACTTCATCAAAAACATAGCTGGTTGCACATAACATCACGCCTGTGTTCTCTGAAGGGGTGGGCAGAGGTTTACCTATAGGTAACATACCCACATTTCGACAGTTATGTTTAAGTCCTATGTAATAGGGGGCGAGCCTATTGCCATCAACCGGGCATGAATCTAGACTCCGGGCTGCTACTGAGAAATGCTTGATGAAAAACCCAATAACACTTTGCCCGACCTGGGAATCGAACCCAGGACTTCACGGTTGAGGTATGCCCTGCTTGGGCGGAGCACCGCCGTGTCCTCGCGGAGGCGATTGGCGGCAATGACCTCTCGCGTCCGGCCCTGGTCCAGGCCATGGTACGGAGCGAGAGGGCATGGGAAGCCGTCACCTCCTTCTGCGAAGCAGTAATGCTCGCGAAGGAGGAGGCGTAATGCGTGAGAGAAAGGCAAAGTTTGCGCCCTCACGCCCCTAACCGCCGCCGTTGGAGACGCCCTGGGCGTCGGGAATCCCAGGCGGATTCCCGGCCACCATAGGCGCGGGCTTGCGGACGGCGAGCAACGGGCAGCTCGCCGTCCGATAAGGACCAGGCCCGGGTCGATGGCGCGTCGTGTTCCACGCGCGCCTCAAAGAGATGTCAGCACAATTGGCGGGGTCCGCTAGGACCGATGCCTGCCAGGGTTGCGGGAAAGTCCGAAAGGGATACCGGGACCTTGGCAACAGGCAAATGAAGGAACACGGGTGGGTTTTAGTCAGTAAAAGTCTGACACGCCCTTCCGCTCCGCCCAGAGCGGGAGAAGTCATTGGATGATTTCCCAACCTCAAAAAAAAAAAAAAAGGACTTCATGCTAAAAACAATTATTTTATTAAATTTTATTTTTTAACAAGAAAGTGTCATCTATATAAAACCGTTTTAACGATTTTTTTAACTTTAGTTAATTACCTAAGCCAAAGGATATACTCGTAGAAATCTCTAAATATGATCCACTGCACCCAAACATCTTAAGGAAACCGTCATGCCAGAGAGATATTTCTTGACGGCATGTGAAGCCAAGTCAGAGACCCTTGGACTTTAAAACTCTGACACCAAGTTAGTCACTAACCACACGAAAAGAAAAAGATTCCACTCAGCTACCAAGCTAGAGCAAAAATATACATAAAAACCGGTCAAGTGCGTGTCGAACCATGCACAATGAAGGGTTCCGTAGTTGGGATGAATTTATCCGAAAACAAACTTAACATTGTAGTTGAAAATCATGTTCTTCCATACAGAATGGGAGAATATGTTTTTTTTTTCCTTTTAATTTCGTTATCAATACTACTGCCGAGAATTTTTCCACATATCCAAAACCAACCATTTCGCTGGGAGTGGGGGGGGGGTACAATTTCCAAAAAAAAAAATTGCAATTTCAAGCTTAATATTTCGCATACGGATCCAAAAATGGTTTTACAAACTCACAATATTTTTAAACGACCTTTCCAAAACATGGGACTGACGAAAAAAAAAAACATCAAAACATCACCACGTTATGTGTAGGGGAGGAACCCAATTTTTTTTTTTTTCCACTTTGTCAGCGTGATTTAAATGTAAACCAACCCATACCAATTACAGCTTTCTAGCACTAAGAGTCTCTGAGCTAAGCCGCGGACAAACGGCAGACAGACAGACGGACACGGCGAAACTATAAGGGTTCCTTGTTGACTACGGAGCCCTAAAAGTTGCCTTCTTACACCCGCGACATCTGTCTGTGAAAGCAGTGAGTTATAAAAACTGGAAAGATGTTTGTTCTGCTAACTGCAATTCATTTCCCGAGTCAGACCTGTCAAGAGCAGGGTGGGACACATGCATTCAATATTGCTGTGTCTGTGTGTGTCTAAGCTGTGCACATGCTTTCTGCACAGTGGAGCTTTTATACAATCAATCTGCCTAGCCTTTTCCCAACTATGTTGGGGTCGGCTTCCAGTCTAACCGGATGCAGCTGAATACCAGTATTTTACATGGAGCGACTGCCTTTCAGACCTCCACAACCCAGTAACTGGGTAATACGATACCCCTTGGTAAGACTGGTTGTCAGACTTTCGGGTTTCTGACGACCCGTAACGACTGTCAAAGATCCACAAATGACAGCCGGGACCAACGGCTTAACGTGCTTTGCGAGGCACGAAAGAGTCTCGATATGTACAGATGGTCACCCATCCACGGACCAACCCCGGTAAGCGTAGCTTAACCTGATAGATCGACCCGTGCGGCTGTGATTGCTTAGTCACGAGCTCCTCCGAGCTTTTATACAGAACATATTATTTATCATGAATCTTACAACATTTTAATACACTTTTGTGATAAAGTTCATGGAATTTTGCATTTGGCGTGTTTTTTCTCGAAATCGTTAAGGTTCTCTGCTCTGGTGAAAATAGAAAATGCTCATTTAATAATAGAGGATTGTTCATACTAATTTCCTGTATAGTACATACTAATTTTATGCTGCCATGTCATTATTCTAAGGTAGCCATCTTGTTCTAAACTTTGGGCGGCCGAGCTCTGCTCGGGTGTAAATAGAAAAAATGAATTTTCCCAGATATGACACTTATCTAGATCGATTTTAAACTGCAAAGCCAGTCTTCTTTTTTCTAAGTAAAGCAGATAATATTTGAAGTCAAAAATCTATTGCTCTTTTATGAAAATTGGTTAATTGGTAAAGTAGTGAAAGTAGAAAATCTGTAACATCTGTATTATTCTTTATTCATTGTAATAAAATGAGTACTTTGATTCTATAAAGTTCACTTCTCACACAATTCGAAAGCGAACTCATTTGTTTTTACCCTACTACGGCGAAAAAAAAAGAAGGGTTATGATTTTGACCGGTTTGTATGTATGTATGTATGTTCATCTGTTCCCTTCAATCTTCTAAAGCACTCATCATAATTTGACAAATGAGGTATCGTTGGAAGCGTCTTGATCGTCCGCTGGTTATAGGTTATGTGACGTCACATTAAATTAAAAAAATGGCGCCCTCTAAAGGACATAAAGTCAGGAACTCAAATTGTTTAATCGTACCATGTTGGGTATCAAATGAAAGGGCTTAATGAACACATTTCAAAAATATAATACTATTATAACCCCAAAAGAATAACTATAAATAACTGTCAATGTTCCATACAATTTTTGACAGGAACTAGAGATTTCAACATGTTTTGTCTTGAATGTTTCGCCAGTGCAAACGCACGGTTAGAGAAGTACAAGTAGGAAGCAGGGCAATGTTGGTTTGGTAATCAAACAAGATTATGTTTCAGTAAAGCTTCGGTCAAACCTGCGCGGGACGCGTAACGCGTAGCAAGAGCGTCTACAACGCGAAACTAAACGTGCACACCTGCGTGACTTAAGTGGCAGTGGGCAGGGCACATTGTTCGCAGAACAGATGGCAAATAGGGCCGAAAGATTCTGGAGTGGCGACCGCGTACTGGAATACGTAGCGTTGGAAGGCCGACAAGGTGGATCGATGACCTGGTGAAGGAATGCGCTGGATGCGAGAAGCACAGAATCGGTCGAAGTGGCGGTGCTTGGGGGAAGCCTATGTCCGGCAGTGGACGTCTATCGGCTGAAATGATAATGATGATGATCTGCGCGACTTCAGCGTGAACCGAACAATGATTGGGAAACGGCCGAGACGAGCCGAGGATGCACGAAGTCCTCGCCCAGCTTCGATCAACTTCGTGAAGACGCGTGTGTCCCGCTCTACCGACGAAGTGTCGACGGCGCCTGCGCCATTGATAAATACGAGCAGCACGACTGACGCTCCCGCTTCGTCGCTTTGGTCACGCGGGTTTGGCCGAAGCTTTAATTACCGTCACAATGTTAATTATGACATTGTTCCAATAGTCATTAAGGCTAATGTTCAATAATTACAGTTGACCAAATTACGTCATTCGCACCATTTACTGACTTTCATGACTCTGAAGTGTGAAAGTGGATCAAATTGCGAGCATTATACTAATGTTCTATATATTAATTACCCGACTACGACGAAGCAAAAAGAAGGGTTATGATTTTGACCGGTATGTATGTATGCTCATCTGTTCCCTCATATCTTCTAAACCAATCATAAGAAATTGACAAATGAGGTATCGTTGGAAGCGTCTTGATCGTCCGCTAGTTAAAGGCTATGTGACGTCACATTGAATTGCATATGGCGCCCTCTAGAGAACATAAAGTAATGAAATGAAAATAAAAAAATAATGCTATGGTGGGTATCAAATGAAGGGGGCATAATTAGCACATTTCAAAAATATTATTATTATAACCCCAAAACAATTGTAATAAAAAAATTGAAGTAATAAAAACTAAAACCCAATTACGACTAAAAAGGTATAAACAGACACCACAGACAGACAAATAAAAATCCGGAGTCACACGTGTTAGGGCCATAAATCAAACAGATTACGTGTGACACCAGTTTTTTTTTTTTTAATTCTTTTAGTGTTATAGTATATATATTTTTGAAATGTGCTCATTAAGCCCTTTCATTTGATACCCAACAATGTACGATTATATTTTTTTTTTTTTAGTTCCTGACTTTATGTCTTCTAGAGGGCGCCATTTTTAATTTAATGTGACGTCACATAGCCTATAACCAGCGGACGATCAAGAAGCTTCCAACGATACCTCATTTGTCAAATTGTGATAAGTGGTTTAGAAGATAGGAAGGAACAGATGAACATACTTACATACATACATACCGGTCAAAATCATAACCCTCCTTTTTTCTTCGCCGTAGTTGGGTAAAAATAAAAGAAAACTAAAACCCAACTAGGGCAAAAAGGTAAACTAAAAGGTATAAACAAGACATCACAGACAGAAAAATAAAAAATCTGGAGTCACACGTAATCTGTTCGATTTATGGCCCTAACACGTGTGACCCCGGATTTTTAATTTGCCTGTCTGTTTTTGCCGTAGTTGGGTTTTAGTTTCATAACTTATTTTAGAGAGGAGGACAAACAGGCGCGACAATGGTAGCGCTGCCTGTCGCACCCGCGATATCGCGCCAGTTTGCACGAGCCTTAATGGAACAACAGGGATAATAGAGATATCATTTAGTTCTCGGAATGACGTCATTTCCTTTCCTCGTTCTAATGATATCTCTGTCCTTATCATTAAGCTGGTCACGCACATACTCTTTTATTATAACAGATTTTTCCGAGATTGTGTGTGGGATACGTTTTCTTTGATTAAGTATATGTGATTTAATTCTTTTTCTCAAACATGCTTGGAAATTCGAGCATTATTTTGACAATCTTCTTCGAGATAAATCAAAATTGCTGTACTGGTAAAAAACAAGTGACGATGCGGCCAGCAAAGTTACTATGAAAATCCATATCTGGCGTGTTTAGCGGCCAAATAAATTACTATGAAAACTCATATCTGTCGTGTTATTTAAAAATGGAACGAACTTTTTACTTCAACACACGGCAACCAAGGAGGTAACTTATCAAAGATTTTATTTAAATTTCGATTTGGCTTGCAAATAGAACTGTTTATAGTAAAGAAACAAATGAATGTAGTGGCGCATGAAAAATTTAGAAATATTCGTCATGGATTCTAGAATTTTTATACATTTTCTCTGTTTGAATTTCCGCGCATTATTTGAGAAAAGTACTATACAAGCCTTGGCCGCAATTAGGAATTGATGGACTCACGTATGTGTGCCTCGGCTTCGCCTCGGCCCACATTTTCACGATCGTCCATCAATCCCCTTATTGCTGGCCGCGACAGTAATGTACTATTAGTTATAGAAATCGTGGCGGCCAGTCTCAGCAGAGACTAACCATCGACTCGGAGATAATAAATTCTTCTAAAGCACAAGTGTGCGCAATGAGATTCAAATACAGTTCTCCGACATTTGTTTCTCTAATGAACGGTTCTGTCGGCGAACCGTTCATCGGGGGCTTAAAACAGTCACTTTGGCAGAATCATAATAGGAAAATATTATGAATCATCGTAAAATGTCACAAACTGATAATTCATAATTTATGATCTGGGTGCGATTCATATTACGAAATAATTCATCTGTTTGACAGTTTTCTATGAAAATTCGTAAAATGATCCACACGTTATGAATTGCTTTTGTGTCAGATTAAAGGACTGCTAATGGCTGCTGGAAATTCAGGAAATGAATTGCTTTTAGAGGAATTGCTAATGTGGCCGTTTCAGCCCCCTAGTTCAGAATCGTGCAAATACAGGTGGCCATCAAGCAGTAACTCAACAAAAACCCCATCAAGAAACTCAACCAACCCGATGTCACTTCCCACAACTAATAAATTGTAGTTACACAAAGTTAAAGGCAACACTTTATAGACCAAAACCCTGCTTCCAACTTCATACTCTCATACAATGAGTATATAGCTTCTAGGCTTAATTCTCTTTGCTCTCATAGTATCTCAGGGCCTGCGTCCACCGGCGGTACGGCACGGCAAAGGCTTTCTATGCGACGAATAAGAATACAACATAACAGTCAATCTGCCTAGACTTTTCCCAACTATGTTAGGTTTGGCTTACAGTCTCACCGCATGCAGCTGAATACCAGTATTTTCCATGGAGCGACTGCCTATCTGACCTCCATATTACTGGCTAATACGATGCGTCGATACCCCTTGGTACGCTGGTTGTCAGACTTTCGGGCTTCTGACGACCCGTAACGACTGTCAAAGATCGGTAGATGACAGCTGGGGCTGGGACCAACGGCTTAGCGTGCTCTCCGAGGCACGGAAGAGTCTCGGTATGTAAAGATGGTCACCGATCCACGGACCAACCCTGGCAAGCGTAGCCTTTTTTTTTTGTTTTGAGGGTTGGAAATCATCCAATGACTTCTCCCGCTCTGGGCGGAGCGGAAGGGCGTGTCAGACTTTTACTGACTAAAACCCACCCGTGTTCCTTCATTTGCCTGTTGCCAAGGTCCCGGTATCCCTTTCGGACTTTCCCGCAACCCTGGCAGGCGGCAAGCGTAGCCTAACCTGATGAATCGACCCGGTTGGTTATTATTTAGCCACGAGCTCCTCCTCGAATATAATAACTTAATAGTATGGCAATAAAATTGAAATTTCCATGACAGCCGCATACCGCAACTTTGTTTTTAACCGACTTCTTCAAAAAGGAGGAGGTTATCAATTCATCTGTATGTTTTTTTGGGGTTTTTTACGCGATTACTCCGCCAATTATGAATCGTTTTTGATGAATCTTTATTTTGTTTGGCAGGTCATGCTTCAGAGGTGGTCCCGTACAAGTTTTATTAACTTTGTATTGCGTAGTTTTTCAGTTAGCTTCAATATTACGTATATTTATATCTAGACGATGTTTTAAGTGACTCCGTCACTGTTTTTTAAATAGCAAGTAGTGGTATTCGAATTTGTGTGGGGTAGGTACCACAACTAAACAGTGAAAAATTATAACGTTTTACAAAAAT
The DNA here is from genome assembly GCA_949152455.1 of Lithophane leautieri. Lineage (NCBI taxonomy): Eukaryota > Metazoa > Arthropoda > Insecta > Lepidoptera > Noctuidae > Lithophane > Lithophane leautieri. Next base: position 5,610,213 of record OX424486.1, read on the forward strand.
AAAACAACCAACTTCCAAAACAAAGCACCAAAAAGTGAAAAATAACTATAATTTCGGAAGCAGGTGGCAAAAAACGAAAACTGTAAAGCAAAGACACCAAACATCCGAAATTAAAGTTATTTTTCACCTTTTAATGTTCTTTTTTGGAAGTCGGTTGTTTTTTTTTGTACTTACGATGATTAGCATTTAAATTTAAAATTTAAAATTCCCTTGGCGTGCCGTGTCGCCAGTGGGCGTAGGCCCTCAGACGACCGGACGCTGTCTTTTGAACAACATGGCGGCAGGAAGCCTCGAGTCGGCCATTTTCTTGTCCCATCTTTTTGAAAAGTAGTCGGTACTTTGAAGCACAAAAGAATGGCTACGGGTGCATTGTAGCGCAAGAATTTGAGCCTCATGTGTGGTCTACACAGTTATTAAGTGCCTAGCTTTTAGACTTAGTAACAGTCCTATGATTTTGAGACCAGAAGCATAATATAAATATGGACAGTACGGAAACTGCGAAGAAAACGTTCGAAACGGCACACACTCATAGACACGCTCATTTACGAGACCTAGAAGTGATTCTCGCAGTGCTGTCAGTTGTGTGGTACGAGAGCCCATGACCAAAATTTTTTTCATAACGTTTTAGTTTTACTAACTTGGTTTAGAGAGGAGCAGGAATCGTCCAATCACAGACGAGACGAGAGACGCGATGAGGATTTCAACCATTGTGATTGGTAGATTCCAGTAAGTCTCTGCTCAGCTCTGCTCGTCTCCGCTTCAGGGGAAACGCACCCTAATGACGGGGTAATATTAAAACCTACTTTTACCCTTGTCTCCCCAGCTACGTTTTTAACCCCCAACGGAGAAAGAGGGGTGTTATAAATTTAACGTGTGTATTTGTGTGTCTGCCTGCGCCATCTTAGCTGCCAAACGTCTGAACCGATTTTGATTTTTTTGGTTTTCTTGAAAGGTCACTATCGATCGAGAGTGTTATTTATTACCTATAAAAAAATAATCGTTTATTAGATGCTTTGTTTTCGTAGGGGGTTTTTTAAATTTTAAATTTAACTTTTATTCAAATTAATTCAGGCTTGCCTAAGGCCGCAGTCTATTTAAAAGCGATCGTCGCGCTCATAATTAAGTATGTCCCTTTTGTTCGATGAACCTGAACGCGTGGTCGCGCCGACAGAGGGCGTTATCCAGTTTTCCGAACTAAAAGTGACGTATCGCGCCAATCGCATTTAAACAGGTCGCGGGGAAAGCAAAAAAATGTCTTAATAAGCAACGCAGTTTCTCAAGCCTTGTTCGACTTACAAAATTGTATTATCACACGCCACCTAATGCCTCATTGGCAAGCGTCAAATGTACGGGAGTGCAGCCTCGGGCCCGGATCGACTACGTGATAGTTTTAGTAACATTTTTCCTCGACGTTTTTAACAATTTTATTTTGAGCGGCTTTGGAGATGATGCTCAAAGGGATCAATCCGGGGAATAACCTTGTAGTCTCATAAATGTAAGTACATTAATATAGTACATTACTGTCGCGGCCTGCAATAAGGGAATTGATGAACGATCGTGAAAGCCGAGGCACTCATGCGTGAGTCCATGAATTCCTGATTGCGGCCAAGGCTTGTATAGTACTTTTCTCAAACAACGCGCGGAAATTCAAACTTAGTAAATTAAATAGAAATTCCAGAATCAATGACGAATAACTATCGTTTTTCATGCGCCAATATGTTAATTTGTTTCTTCTTAGTTCTATTTGCAAACCAATTCAAAATTTAAATTAAATCTTTGATAAGTTACCTCCTTGGTTGCCGTGTGTTGAAGTAAAAAGTTCGTTCCATTTTGAAATAACACGACAGATATGAGTTTTCATAGTAATTTATTTGGCCGCTAAACACGCCATATATGGATTTTCATAGTAATTTTGCTGGCCGCATCGTCACTTGTTTTTTACCAGTACAACAATTTTGATTTATCTCGAAGAAGGTTGTCAAAATAATGCTCGATTTTCCAAGCATGTTTGAGAAAAATGTATATAACATATTCGCATAACATACATAAATGTATATAACATATTCGCATAACATACATAAATGTATATAACATAATCGCATAACATACATAAATGTATATAACATAATCGCATAACATACATAAATGTATATAACATATTCGCATAACATACATAAATGTATATAACATATTCGCGTAACATACATAAATGTATATAACATAATCGCGTAACATACATAAATGTATATAACATAATCGCATAACATACATAAATGTATATAACATAATCGCATAACATACATAAATGTATATAACATATTCGCATAACATACATAAATGTATATAACATATTCGCGTAACATACATAAATGTATATAACATAATCGCATAACATACATAAATGTATATAACATAATCGCGTAACATACATAAATGTATATAACATAATCGCATAACATACATAAATGTATACAACATACTCGCATAACATACATAAATGTATATAACATAATCGCGTAACATACATAAATGTATATAACATAATCGCATAACATACATAAATGTATACAACATACTCGCATAACATACATAAATGTATATAACATAATCGCGTAACATACATAAATGTATATAACATAATCGCATAACATACATAAATGTATACAACATACTCGCATAACATACATAAATGTATATAACATAATCGCGTAACATACATAAATGTATATAACATAATCGCGTAACATACATAAATGTATATAACATAATCGCGTAACATACATAAATGTATATAACATAATCGCGTAACATACATAAATGTATATAGCATAATCGCGTAACATACATAAATGTATATAACATAATCGCGTAACATACATAAATGTATATAGCATAATCGCGTAACATACATAAATGTATATAGCATACTCGCATAACATTATACAACATACTCGCCAGAAGTAAGTAACCTTTTTGGCCCTAAAGTAACGAACTGTTTCTAACCACATATTCTATTAGTAGGTATACATACACTTATTATATTATAAAGCTGATTTGCATCCGTCACCTCACACTTTCGGGTCCGGTTGAAAACCAGCGTCAGGCACTTACAGTTGTCTGGCATTTTTGCTGAACTGGACCTTTTCGGTGCAGCCGTGAGGCACACTCCCCTACATCGCACGTTTACACCTTTTTTGTTTTTTATTTATTTTTCTATATTATATTTGTTATGTGCTGTATATTATGTAGGTATATTGTGTGCCTTTCAGTCTGGACTGAATAAATGTATTTTCTTTCTTTTTTTCTATTAATATGCAAATAGAGCAGAATATTATAACATACTTTAGTCCTTACTTCAGAGAAATAAGATTCTCCTATCCAATTTTGAAAAGCTTAATACAGTGGAGGGAAATTGTACGGTACACCTTAAGTTTGGCATTCAATTTGGGGAAAATTCAATTTATATTTTCGGTTCATTGGCTAAAACAGGAAGGTACACTGAAAATATTTCGAGAGGTAGAAAACTTTATACATTTTCAAGAACACTTTTTGTTTTGTTTGTATTTTTCCATTGCGAAAAGTTTTTTTTTCTTAAATGATACTGTTTACAAAAAAGTTTGTAATGCTGGCAGGAAATAAAGAACTTTTTACTGGACATAATTTACCATGAGACTAACTCAGATAATTATGAAAACTGGCTAAGTAATAATAGCCGAACGGGTCGATCCATCAGGTTAAGCTACGCTTGCCGGGGTTGGTCCGTGGATGGGTGACCATCTTTACATACCGAGACTCCTCCGTGCCTCGGAAAGCATGTTAAGCCGTTGGTCCCGGCTGTCATTTGTGGATGTTTGACAGTCGTTACGAGTCGTCAGAAGCCCGAAAGTCTGACAACCAGTCTTACCAAGGGGTATCGTATTATCCAGTTACTGGGTTATGGAGGTCAGATAGGCAGTCGCTCCATGTAAAATACTGGTATTCAGCTGCATCCGGTTAGACTAGAAGCCGACCCCAACATAGTTGGGAAAAGGCTAGGCAGATGATGATACTGTTTACAAAAAAGTTTGTAATGCTGGCAGGATATAAAGAACTTTTTACTGGACATAATTTACCATGAGACTAACTCAGATAATTATGAAAACTGGCTAAGTAATAACAGCCGAACGGGTCGATCCAACAGTTTAAGCTACGCTTGCCGGGGTTGGTTCGTGGATGGGTGACCATCTTTGCATACCGAGACTCCTCCGTGCCTCGGAAAGCACGTCAAGCCGTTGGTCCCGGCTGTCATTCATGGATCTTTGACTGTCGTTACAGGTCGTCAGAAGCTCGATCGTCTGACAACCAGTCTTACTAAGGGGTATCGTATTACCCAATTACTGGATTGTGGACGTCAGATAGGTAGTCGCTCCATATAAAACTGTATTCTGCTGTATCCAATTAGACTGGAAGCCCACCCCAACATAGTTGGGAAAAGGCTAGGTGGATACCCTTTGGTAAGACTGGTTGTCAGACTGTCGGGCTTCTGACGACCCGTAACGACTGTCAAAGATCCACGAATGACAGCCGGGACCAACGGCTTAACGTGCTTTCCAACGCACAGATGAGTTTCGATATGTATGTAATAAAGTTTAACCTTATGGATCGAACCGTGCGGTTGTTATTACTTAGCCACGAGCTCCTTTATAAATCAAATGAAGAGTAAAACTCCTTAAAATATTTAATAGCTCAAACAGAATATAAAATATAGTTCTCCAACGTATTTTAGCACTTTCCAACAACTAGTGAGCAATAAAGAGTACCTACTTTATGATCTTTCCAACAACTTTTTAATTTGTTCTAGCTCCAAGCTGTAAAGTTTCTACGCTTCAAAACTACGATGATTGCTACAAACTTGCGGCGGCTTATTGGTTGATTCGCCCGGGCAATTCGACGCTTTCAATTTTTTTTTATTTTTCTTGAAGCTATTCAAAATCGCACGTAGTTAATTTATTTGTGGACGAATCGACATATCCAGAAATACGTGTTAGGCAACAGGCAAATTTTTTTTTGTTTACATTATAATTAGCACTACGTTTATTGCATAAAATTCAAAATAATGCAAATTTTATTTAAAAGTGTCGATTCGCCCGTTTTGGGCGAGTAAATTCGTGTGAATCAACCAATAAGTCTTTACGGCAATTTACCAGAATTTAAGGAGATATCAAAAAGAGTTTTTAATATTAAAATCAGTAGCCTTTTTTCAACTACATAAGTTGGGATCGGCTTCCAGTCTTACCGGATGCAGATGACTATCTGTATTTTTCATGGAGCGACTGTCTTTCTGACCTCCACAACACGGTTACTGGGTAACACGATACCTTTGGAAAGACAGTTTGTCAGATTTTATGGGCTTCTGACTACCCGTAGCGACTGTCAAAGATCTACGAATGACAGGTGGGACCAACGGCTTATCGTGCTTTCCGAGGCACGGAGAGTTCTCGATATAATATAATAATAATAATCCTTAGTAAGCCTAATTCAATTACTTAAAATTGGTCAAATAACTACACAGAAAATGTTTTTCCAAAGTCTATCAATTTCACCCCCGGGATCCCTTTGTATTTTTGTATAATTAATATAACTACATTTTAACTAACAAACAACCTTAAAATGATATTAGCACAACATAGGAATATTTTCATAAAGAAATAAATTATTTTAAATGGTGCCCCATTAATTTTGTCCTCAAGTGTAAATGGTGCTCTTTGTAAAATTAAAAGGAAATGATTCGTTTTAAAAGCGAGAGTTAGACAACGGGTGAGCGTGTGCGTGACGGATGCGTGGCGATAGCGGGGCGTTTGTTAAACGACTTTATGTCACATGATTAACGTTAATGTTTAAGTTACTCGCTGGAATTCTCTGCTTAATAGGTGATATTATAACTTCGGGAAAGTTCGGAAAGATTCGTATTCATTTGGAACTTTTATATCTTTCGCCCAAAGTAGTATTGGAACGCTGAGTCGAGCAGATTGTCATTTATTTAGAGCATTCTTTTGTCTTTTTTTTTTTTATGACTTGTTGCAATGATTTCTCTTATATTCCTCAATTAATGGCAACAGGCTCGCCCCTGCATTAAGAGACTTAAAATATACAGATTCGATATTCAAACACGACAAAATAAAAAGATTTGATGATTTTTTTTTTGGCTTTGGTACGTCTACAGATTTTCTCTATGAGACATAATTTTGGTCAGCTATCTAATTGCATAACTTATTTCCTTAACCGATTAAGACTAATTTGTTTCATTTTGACAGTTCAACAACATTCATTGCGTTATTTGCGTTGTTGAGCAGATTTTATTTTCGAACGTACTAAGCAATGGATTAGACATTTGCTGCAAACTGATTTCGATTCTGATTGATCATGTATTACGCAAGGTCATGTGGGGACCATGCAGATTAGTATTAAATACACGGTGATTTTTAATTCACTGTTAACCTTTCATATCGTGAAAGTACTCATATTTATGAGCAACTTTTACTATGACACAAACTCTGAAATATTGAAAAAAAATATCTGCTGTTTCATACAAAAATGCAATATTTAACTGATGAAAATGATTCTAATTATTTAACAGATGTATTTTATTTTGCTAATTCGTAGTTGGTCCCACAGTGAATAGTATATTATACAATCCTACTAATATTATAAATGTGAAAGTTTGTGTGTTTATGTGTTTGTGTGTTTGGATGTTTGTTACTCAATCACGCAAAAACGGCTGAATGGATTTGGATGAAATTTGGCAAACAGATAGTTTATAACCTGGATTAACACATAGGATAATTTTTATCCCGATATTCCCACGGGATCGATACTTACGCGGGTGAAACCGCGGGGCGCAGCTAGTTAGTGAATAAAGGACGGATTTAAAGCGAGGGCCATAAATGAATCACGAGCAAGTGAAGGATTCTAACGACTGAATCACGACCGTAGGGAGTGATTAATGATGGTGTTAGAATCCTGAGCGACGCAAGTGATTCATGGCCCTCGATTATAAACCATTTTATAATCATAAGTACTTACACCTCCTTAAAGATTAACAGAGAATTAAAAATCACCGTGTAGTTTAAAACGGCTGAAATATTGCACGAAAAAGGTAGGTAGTTGTTGCATAAAAAACAAGCCAATCACATAAAAGATACTGCTAATTAACAATCCCGTGCAGGTTTTAGATGTCCAAACATTGACGTTTTGCGTCAATCAACACTGAAAAAATAAAAACAGAACACCAATGTTTTTCACCCCTGTTTGCCGATAGCTGAAAAATGACAACCAACAATAGTTTTTTGAGGGTTGAAATTGAAAATAAACAAGGGTTGAAAGCTGAAACGTTCAGTAATATTGGAGGCACAAAGGGGTAGCTTTTGTGACATCCCTGTGCCATCCCTTTGGGGTGAATTTCAGTTGGAATTACTAAAATGTTATTTGTTTTGTTTTTTAAAATGTTGCTTAGTTGGGTTGAGTTGCTGCATATTTTTGATAACTCGTTGCTTATGACATATTTTTTTAACTATTGAACTAATATCGTCGAAACAAAACATGCATTTTAGTATTTTTAAATCATGATTTTAAAATATAATTAAAATACTCAATGAATTTTCATTTCACCCCTTTCTTAAATGAAGTATTCTAATTAAAGTTCAATTTCGTTTCAGTATAAAATAAATATTCAACATAAATTATTGAGCCTTAAAATTGAGCAGCTGTCTACGTAGATGACCTTTCACTACGAATTCCAATGAGTCTTACCTCTTAAGACTCATTAGAAACCTCGTTCTAAGACTTAAACCCTTAAAGTCCTGTTTTAAGACTAGTTTAAATGCCTAGCATTTTTGTACCACAGGTTTTTATTTATTTATTTATTTTACTTTAACATAAAACGGCCAGAGCCAATTACATTAGTTAAAGACAAACTCAGAAGCACATTTCAGAGTACAGTAACATAAGTATACAACTACTCGACAGTCAGACGCTCATCTCACAATACTCCAAAGGGTCAAGTCTACTAATTTACAAACGTGTCAATGGTCTCACAATTATGAGTTTTTGACAGATTTGCCATACAAAATCTGTCAAAAACTCATCATTGTGAGACCATTGACACGTTTGTAAATTTGTAGACTAGGCCCCCTGACGTACTGACAAGATCTTTTTCCATTCTTTCGCCAACACATCACAGTCAGGTTTAGCGTCCGAGAGAGCGTTGAGCGCAGAGTTTGCGAGGGATAGGAGACTGGGCTCGAGCCACGGTTCTACTCCGAGGCACGGCGAACAATCTATGCCTCCTGCCACAGTTGTAATTTAACGGCAGCCGGCGATCAAGCGGAACAGCGGCGGCGCGGCGCGGTGTCGGTGCGGTCGCGGCGTCGTGTCGCCGATCACTTTTTAGGGGTATGAGGAACAGGGTGTAAAGTTCACTCATCCACCATAGAAAAGAGAGGATCCTCCAACCAGACGGGTGCTGTGTCTGGCGGGCAACTGCCCGACGATTGATATTGGATTTTTGTATATATGTTAACTGCACGGTAAACTCTAATTGCGCGATGCAGGATTTTTGTGACGTCAGGATTTTTGTGTGACGTCAGGTCTTTGATGCGTAGTTCGAATGTGGCGATGTAGGTACCGCCACAACTTACATAATTTTTATACGATTCTGAATTTTTTTATAATTTTTAGACAATTTTTCTTTTTTTTTTATGAGTTCTTGATAAAATTAATTAATCACAATTTAAATGTATGGACTAGAATGATGTCTGAAAAAAATTAAAAATAAACATACCAATTGCAAAACTAGACTCGCAAGTGTGTCATCATCAGCCTATAGCAGTACATTGCTGGACATAGGCCTCTCCAATTCCAAGCCATTCAGCTAGATGAGAGTTGCCGGGAATCTTCTCGGCAACTCTCATCCAGCTGCTACCAGCCACCCTGCGAAGATCGTCGCTCCACTTAGCCGGAGGGCGTTCTACAGCCAAATGTGTACCCTACCTTAATCCATCCCTCTCCTACTCGAAGGGGTAAGCTCGCCAAATATTCTGACAACTGTCATAAATAACCGAATTTCGAGGGTAAATTAATCAATTTGAAACTTAAAAGATTATCGCAAGGCTGGCTGTCAACGGGCTAGCAGATAGCTGTCTGATTAATGACTAGGTTTAGCTAAATTGGTTGCCTAGACGTTGGCTAAACGGTGAAGGAAAACATCGTGAGGAAACCGGCATATTCTAGAAACCAAAAATTCAAAGACATGTGACATCTACCAACTCGCACTGGGCCCGCGTGGTGGAATGCAGCCTCTCACCGAGAGGAGTAGGCCTGTGTCCCAGCAGTGGGAACATTATTGGCTGATTATGCTACTCTCTCTGACCAATTAAAAAACCAAGACGGAGCGCTGTCAACAGTGACGTGAGACCGGTTTTGTAAACATGTGTGCACTTAGTGAGGTATAGTTTGATTGTTATTGGTTGTAAATGTGTGCGTGTGAGCATGTATGCACAGAGTTGAGGAGTTTTGGCATGCTTCACTATATTGTTTGCAGCGCTCTGTCTTGGTTGTTTGAAGGGTAAACTTCTTGAGCACTTTTTGGGTGAACAAAAATCATGGAACTCACGTCACCGTCCCGCTTGAAGAAATTAATGAATGTTTTTGGGTGAACAAAAATCATAGAACTCGCGTCATCGTCACGCTTAAAGAAATGAATGAATGAATGTTAAGTGAAAACTTCTTTAAATACGTTGAGCACTTTTGAGTGAACAAAAATCATGGAACTCGCGTCATCGTCACGCTTGAAGAAATGAATGAATGTTAAGTGAAAACTTCTTTAGGCGCGTTGAGCACTTTCTGGGTGAATAAATTTAATGGAACTCGCGTCATCGTCGCGCTTGAAGAAATGAATGAATGTTAAGTGAAAACTTCTTTAGGCGCGTTGAGCACTTTTTGGGTGAATAAATTTTATGGAACTCGCGTCATCGTCACGCTTGAAGAAATGAATTAAAATGTTACTTAGTTTTCACTACTATCGGCAGTCCTCAAAGACTGCCCCGCATTTTTTTTAATTTGGTCTGAGGCTACTCTAAGACAAAAAATGCTCAGTGAGCTTCTTTATACAAAACCTTACCCGATTCAAAGCCAATACTTATAACTATTACTAAAATTATCATACCATTTCTCTTCTAAAATTAAACCCCTTTAATCTCACGTATTAGCCTCGGTTCATTTAATAACATTAATTTAAATATCTCGTTACGTGCGCACAAAAGGCCTCGACGATTACCTTCTGAAGTACTTAGCTCGACGAATGTGATATGATTATGAGCCTCAAATGATATGTAGGCTAGAAAAGTAAGGTAGCTCTGAAATGGATTATATTTAAATGTATATATTTCTACAGTCTGACAGTTTTATCTCTTTTTCGGGCATTAAAAGAGTCCGCATGAGTGAGTAAGTCTGGCGCAAACTATAGTCCATTTCAAATAAGATTAACATTTAAATAAGCCTTTTTTACAGTCCGTTCAACCGATTTTAACTTCTATTGCATTATTGGCATGACAAATAGCAGCTGCAGTAAGCAGTTGGTATTTTGTAAAAAAAATGCTTTTTATGCCATCCTTATGCCTAGGGTATAGAAGTCAAAATCGGTTGAACGGACTGTAAAAACGTTTGTTTAAATGTTTAATCTTATTTCAAATGGAGTGTAGGCGGTGGCTAGCGCTATTATTTTGTACTAGATTCTGCCCGCAACTTCGCTCGCGTGGTATGTCGATAAAAAGTAGCCTATGTCCTTCCCCGGGATGCCATCTATCTCCTAGCCAAATTTTATCGAAATCCGTTCAGTGGTTTCAGCGTGAAAAGGTAACATACAGACAGACAGAGTTACTTTCGAATTAGTAATATTACTACAGTAATTATGGAAGTATGGATGCTGCTGGATGGCAAAAAAGCTATAGGGCACCTGGTGGTTAGATTATCATCATCCAAAAGATATCCATTAAAGGACAAAAAGCCCACAAGCATCGCCACTTCGATCGATCATGGGCTTCTCACAGTGGCTTCCCGCGACTTTCTCCAGCTCATCGGGAGCTCACTTTGGGAGGTAGCCCATGGGGCTATTATGTAGTAAATGCCGCGGCGTTTGTGGCTGTCACGTGTGGCCCGTGTGCGGCGAGTGCATATAGAATGTATGAAAACTACAAGAAATATGCCGGTGGCGGCGTTTTGTGGTTGTGGCCGGTGGCCCGTGTGCGGGGACCCTACGAGTTATGTCTATCTCATCATTTTCCTGCCCTTGTCCTCGTGTACGGAGACCCTTACAGTAAGGTAAGAGAGCCTAGACAAGTGACAATCGCTTCGGAAGCGTTTCGTATTTCTACAACGACTTGCAACAGCATTGACATTAGCTTTTCGATAGCTTATGTCAGTCCTATAAATTTTTGCCTTTTCCATCATCGTTATCGCTGATAGAATATCACTTTGTCTAGGGCCTCTGTTTCTTTTGAGTAACGTCTTGTCGTATTCAGAGTAAACACGTGACGTCATAGTTATGGACTATATTTGTTTCAACTGCAGACGTCAATCATTGGTTTCCTGTATAATTTATATGTGTATATATTAGTTTTGTTGGTTTCCTCGTTGAATCCTTGTTGATTGTTACATTTCTCAGCTATGTTAGGGTCGGCTTCCAGTCTAACCGGATGCAGGTGAACACCAGTGCTTTACATGGCAAGACTGGATATCAGACATTCGGGCTTCCGACTGACAAAGATTTACGAATGACAGTCGGCACCCACGGCATAATTAACGTGTAATATTGGGGTTCAAACGTCTAATAAATTAAAGGGCCTCTGTTCCCCTAAGAATCTTGTAGCTACATTAATTAAGAAATTCGTCCTTATATCAAACCTTTATGTATACTGTTCGTGCCGTTACGAGAGAAGTCATCAACATCTGCCTAGGCTATGCCCAACTATGTTGGGGTCGGCTTCCAGTCTAAACGGATGCTGCTAAATACCAGTATTTTATAAGAAGCGACTGCCTTTCTGATCTCCACAACCCAGTGTTACTAACACAATACCTCTTGGTACGACTGGTTATCAGAGTTTCGGGCTTCTGACTAAGAAGTAACTTTTTGTATTAAAATCATAATTTTAAGAAAACGACTGCGTACATCGTAAGCTCATTTTGGTTTCGACTTTATTTATGCCGTTTAGCTTTTTCTTTGCAACAGCAATTTATTGCTTTCAATCATATTTTTTTAATTAAATTCTGTTTACCATCATGATGTAAATCATCTGTCTGTTTTATAAACATTTGTTTAATTACCTAATTTGAAATTCGGGTTTATTTTTGTTGTTGTTTTTGTTAATAGGCTTTGTTTGAGTTAGCGTTGTGATCAATGCTTGTTCATTCTCTGTATGAGTAGCATAATCAGCGTATAATGTTCCCACTGCTGGGACACAGGCCTCCTCTCTGTGAGAGGGAGTGGGCCGCAATCCACCACGCGGGACCAGTGCGGGTTGGTGGGTGTCAATTCAGCGACGTTGTCATCAACAGCTTAGCTGTTACACTACAACTATTTACACAGTAAAGCTTAATTAAAGCACAAGAAACACTCAAGAACCGCTAATTTAAATGCGCCCTGCAGGCGTAGGTACCGAAATTTTATTTGGCTCTAGAATTACGTCACCCTGACTCCTAAATTATCTGACGCGCTGGTAGCTTGGATAAGTAGATTCTAACTTAGGCTATTTCGAGTTACAGCTTTAAATTTTAAAATTGCTGTATGTTGGGGAGACCTCAAGAGGCTTAGTAGCAAATGTGGTTAAGTTTAAACTGTGATAATTTTGGTGATGCAGAAAAGAACATCATTTAGGTGTATTGTAAGGTCGTTAGAAGTGATATTTATCAGGCTCTTGTTTGTGCAATGGATATTTTAGTTTAGGAATATAAAAAAACTTGTACTTTTACAAAGTTTAGAATAAATGTAGCCCAAAAAAATATCTGTTTGAGCTCCTAAATATCCCCGATGAAAAATACATTAGGTAGGTACCTACCTATTTATTTTACGTCGTTTAGACGTTGTTTGTAATTAAGATCTGTGGTACGGTTCAAGTGTTGGCACAGATTTATCCATTAAATAGTATATTAATAAAAAATAAAACGTAAATACTCAAGTTATATATATATATATATATATAATCCCAAATTCTCAAGTAAGTACGTAATTAAAACTTCTTCTTTATAAATATTTGGTACGACCGCGAATCATATTTTAATCAACATACAACCTGACACTGGCATGTACAGTCACGGACTTTAATTGATGAACCACTTGGCACTGTTCGTATTTTAGCTGTGTAATGCAAATCGGACTTAGTCGGTTATACTCGTACATCCAGACACGGAAAGTCATGTCTTCGTATTAAAGAAGAAGAAAATTATATTTAATATCTTTACCGGTTGGCTAACCTGAGAGCCAGAACTACAAACTTGACAGCAGAGTGACTACCCAAAGTCAACCAATTGCAGGTCTAGCAACCGTAACCTAGCGGCGATTGTTTTAGCGTAGCCATAGTAATATTAGCGTACGGAGAAATTTTTACTAGTCATTTCGACCAATTCGAAATCATTGTCTCTGACATTGACATTTCAACTGTCACTGTCTTCGGATATGTTTTCAGAACTATGGAGTTAATGAGCTCTTATTTAAAGGAGGTCAATATCAAATAGATTGGATAAACATTGTATTTATTTATCATTTAAGAACTTATTAGTCAACCTCTATAGATAAGACTATTTCCGATTAAGTACTAGTAATTTGTTATCTTGTTTACGAGCACGCGATTTGAGTTCGTGTTTAATCGTGTAATATCGTGAATGTATGAAACTGCAAAATTGAAAAGTTTGAAATTGGCTCATCAATTAAAGTCTGTGACTGTACATTGAAAAAAACGTAAGAAAATTTGAATTTCACATAATTAGCCTATAATGTTCCCACTGCTGGGACACAAGCATCCTCTATGTGTGTGGAAGTAGACTTTAAACCACTACGCGGGCCCAGTGCGGGTTGTTAGATGTCACGTCATGTCTTCGCATTATAAACCAACAATAATAGATACATTATAATACCAACATACGGTTCATATTTTCTCACCGCACGATAAAGATCTTAACTTAAGAATTTTTATCTCTTTCTTTCCTTGTTTGAAAAAAAACTAACAATATATTCCAAAATCTCAAGTACCTAATTTAAACTTCCCTTAAACTACCCTACCATAATTCTACCCTGTCGTATTAAATTCTACCCTAGCACGTACTTACACTGAGATAAGTAGGAGGTACTCGTGATAAGATATCTTAGTTAGAGTCATATTTTGTAACTTAATCCTACTTAAGAGAGCTTTGAACCGGATAACGTGTTATACAGCTTGTGTAACAAAAACCCTGTCCGGTCCGAAAATTACTAAAAAGTAATCAAAATTTTAGTTTTAACGAAAACTTTTTTCACAAAAAAAAAAGGAAGTCGGTGGCAAAGAACGAAAATTGAAAAGTAAAGACACCAACTTCCGAAATTAAAGTTATTTTTCAATTTTTAAGTGTGTTTTTTTAGAAGTCGGTTGTTTTTTTTTTTTGTAAAAAGTTTTTATTTTTCACTTTTTAGTTGTGGTACCTACCCCACACTAATTCTTATACCACTACCTGTTATGTAAATAACAGTGATTGTATCAAATAAGATGTTGTCTATATAAGCAAAGTGAGAAAAATACGTAATTATTGAAGCTAACTCAAAAACTACTCAAGCAAAGTTAATAAAATTTATATGGAACCACACGGGAAGCACCAGCTTTCAAATAAAAAAAGAATCATCGAAATCGGTTCACCCAGTCGAAAGTTCTGAGGCAACAAACATAAAAAAAAAAAAAATACAGTCCAATTGATAATCTCCTCCTTTTTTGAAGTCGGTTAAAAATAATAAATTTATTAATGTTTAAAATTACGTTTTTAGTACCAATATTACACTAATCCTACTAATATTATGAATGTGAAAGTTTGTGTTTGTGTGTTTGCGTGTTTGTGTGTTTGGATGTTTGTTACTCAATCACGCAAAAACGGCTGAATGGGTTTGGATGAAATTTGGCAAACCGATAGTTTATAACCTGGATTAACACATAGGATACTTTTTATCCCGATATTCCCACGGGATCGAGACTTACGCGGGTGAAACCGCGGGGCGCGGCTAGTAATCCATAATATACTATCTATGCTAGTTCATACAAATATTATAAATTAATTCGAAAGTAATTCTGTCTGCCTGTATGTTACATTTCATGCCTAAACCACGGATTTCTACAAAATTTGGCAAGGAGTTAAATGGCACCCTGGGAAGGACATAGGCTACTTTTTATCGACACACCGCGCGGGCGAAGCCGCCGGCGGAAGCTAGTAAATAAAGTTAGGATTCATTTAGATAGCACTTATTGTTAGTGAAAGCGCGCAGTAATACTTCTATTTTTGAAATCCATCACTAGAACTGTCTAAATCAAAAGATCAAATAGAAACCCGCCTTCATAAAACTATCTCCGTGTTGATTGGTCGACACATCACTCCAGTTAATTTGTTTAATCAACATAAATTCCAGCCGTTTACTTTAACCGTCAGTTTGCGAGCTCCTAAACTAGCTTTGAAACTTTGTCCTTTTAGTTAGTTATTCTAATGTCACTGCTAACCTTCAGGGGTTGGGAAAATTAAATTAAAGTTTTACACTTATGCGTCTTTGCCGTCTGTCATTCGTGGATCTTTGGCAGTCGTTACAGGTCGTCAGAAGTCTGAAAGTCTGGCAACCAGTCTTATCAAGGGATATCGTATTACCCAGTTACAGAGTTGTAGGCAGTCGCTCCATGTTAAAATACTGGTATTCAACTGCATTCGGTTAGACTGGAAGCCGACCCCAACATAGTTGGGAAAAGGCTAGGCAGATTGATTGAGGAACAGGGTGTTTTCTATGGGCCTGTGTCGCCTGCAATAAATGGTTAATTGTTTTTTTTTTTTTATATATCTTGTTACCCTGGGGGGTCCCGGACCTCTGGAAGGCGTGGGAGGGGCCGAAGCCAACTTGCAGAGGCCCCTTAGAAAATTATTTCTTTTACTTTTTACTGTCTTTAAGGGGTACCTATATAGTAGGTACTCAATGAACACTACAATACGACTAACTCGGTAAAAGGCATCTCTTACAAATTTTTCATACATAAATTTAAAAAAACTTTAAATGTTTCAAAGTTGGTTCCGTAGTAAAAGTTATTTACATTTTTGAGTTCTGTTACCTTTTGAGGTAACTATTAGCAATGGAAAAAAAAAGTAATTAACGTGCAGTAGATTTTTTTTTTTTTTTCGACATAAAAATATGCTTTTTATTTCTACATAGAAACATAACATGACACGCAACGTAATATACTCTACTTCAACTCCTTTTAAAATACAAATGGAAATTTTAATACAAAATTATATGAACAGAGGTGTTTTAAAGCGAAATAGAGCATTTTCTGCTTTTAGTTTCTGTAATATGAATGCGTATAAAAAAATGTGGTACTTTTTATGTTAACAGCACTTTTACTGGCAGTATAAGTAATATGCAGATATTCTAAATGGATTTTACATGTATTGTACAACCCACAAAGGTCCCGTGCCCGGTATATGGTAATAAGCTCTTCCCTTATTATATGGGACTGTAACAGTAACAGAGGGGGGCAAAAAACCGGCCAAGTGCGAGTCGGACTCGCGCACGAAGGGTTCCGTACCATTATCTATAAAAACGGCAATCAAATCAATTCTTTTGAATGGCAGCCCCCCTTAAATATTTGTAATAGTATAGTAATAGTATATTATATAAACTATATTATAAATTAAAGTCACTTTTCGTGTTTGTCTGTAGGTCCGCGTTGTTCTTCTAAACCACGCAACAGATTTTGATAAGGTTTTCACCATCGTTTAGAAAATTTATTCCGATAGGTTTATGTGTACAATACGTTAGTATTAAAGTTACAGATAACTGCGAAATCTGGATGTTTTATCAAGTCTTTAACCGCGGACGGGCCGCGCGCGGACCTAAAACTATTGTAGTTAAGAAGAAAGTCCTTGTAGAATAAAAACAAAAAAAAAAAAATTGAAAACTAAAACTCAACTACGACTAAAAAGGTATAAAAAAGATACCACAGAAAGACTAATTAAAAATCCGGAGTCACACGTGTTAGGGCATAAATCAAACAGATTACGTGCGACTCCGGATTTTTTATTTGTCTGTCTGTGGTATCTTGTTTATACCTTTTTAGGCAATACTCAATACTCAATTTTTTATTGCATTCCATATGTTACATAGATGGTACAGTAAATAAAAGATCGATATGGACCCTGTCGGGCACAGCAAAATTAGGAGAGAGGAAGAGGGCTAAGCAGAAATGTAATATTATTATAAATTATTAGATGTGTTTAATTATGTAGGTAATATACATATTATTAGGATAGTGTAAATAGGTATAGTATATTAGTTATTTTTATTTTATGTATTGAATAAGAATAATCTAGGTAATTATTATGAAATCAATAAGTAGAAGTATTTTCATTATTATTAAATTATTTTGTTATTTATGTATTCATATTTTCATATTTATATTTGATTTTCTATATTCCATATTATATATATTTCATAATGTTTGGTGTTTATGAGAGTAAGTAATTTTATTTTGCAGTCGATTTATCATGCAAACGTAGTAGGCGTAGTTGGGTTTTAGTTTTTATTACTTTAATTTTTTTTTTCTTTTGGGATTATAATGTATATATTTTTGAAATGTGCTCATTAAGCCCTGTCATTTGATACCCAACATGGTACCATTAAACAATTATTTTTTTAGTTCCTGACTTTAGGTCCTCTATAGGCGCTATTTTTATAACTAGCGGACCATCAAGACACTTTCAACGATACCTCATTTGTCAAATTGTGATGAGTGGTTTAGACGTTCAAAAGTTGAACGTTCAAAATTGACGTTCAAAAGTGCCTTTTATGTGCCTATTTGAAATAAATTATTTGACTTTGACTTTGACTTTAGAAGATAGGAGGGAAAAGTTGAACATACTTACATACATACATACTTACATACATACCGGCCAAAATCATAACCCTCCTTTTTTCTTCTCCGTAGTCGGGTAAAAATAAAAACTATATCTACCCACATTCTTTACCTATGCTCACAACCCAATTACAGATTATCCTCGTACCCACAGTTTACGGACGCTACCCACACTTAATTGGAATTGTAATGTGGGTAGTAAAAATATACGCTGGATTACATGAGGTAAGCAAAAGATTATCTGATTAGTTAATAGAACTAGCGACTCACCACACCCCTGCTTCGCACGGATTTTACGACTTGACAAAATATCAAAGGACAACTGTCTCATTCGAGCTTGGCTCAGAAATGGACTCTAATGAAACAAAATGTATTACGAAGCTTTAATAGTGTTTCATAGGAGCTCGTGGCTAAGTAATAACAGCCGCACGGGTCGATTCATCAGGTTAAGATACGCTTGCCGGGGTTGGTCCGTGGATGGGTGACCATCTTTACATACCGAGACTCCTGCGTGCCTCGGAAAGCACGTTATGCCGTTGGTCCCGGCTGTCAAGTCTGGATGCAGCTGAATACCAGTGTTTTACATGGAGCGACTGCCTATCTAACCTCCCACAATCCAGTATCTGGGTAATACGATACCCCTTGGTAAGATTGGTTGTCAGACTTTCGGGCTTCTGACGACCTGTAACGACTATCAAAGATCCACGAAAGACAGCCGGGACCAACGGCTTTACGTGCTTTCTGAGGCACGGAGGAGTCTCGGTACGTAAAGATGGTTCATCTATGGACCAACCCCGGCAAGCGTAGCTTAACCTAATGTATCGATTCGTGCGAATATGTGTTGCTTCTCCTTAGCCACGACCTCCTCCCTCCCAAATAAATTGGGATAAGACCAAGAATGATGATGGATAATGATACCAACAGCCACTGAGTAAGCATAGTGATCATATGCTCGTCCCTCCTCTATAAGAGAAGATACCTTTCTCCAGCAGTAGGATTGGTCAAGCAAACAATAGCTACTGATAAATTGTTAAAATGATGGGGTTTACGTGGGGTATATAATAAGACCACGTAACCTTGTCAACATATAGTACATTACTGTCGCGGCCAGCAATAAGGTGATTGACGGACGAAAATGAAAATGAGGGCCGAGGCGAAGCCGAGGCACTCATCCGTGAGTCCATCAATTCCTGATTGCGGCCAAGGCTTGTATAGTACTTTTCTCAAAAACGCGCGGGAATTCAAACTGAGTAAATTAAATAGAAATTCCAGAATCAATGACGAATAACTATCATTTTTGATGCGCCAATATGTTAATTTGTTTCTTCTTTGTTCTATTTGCAAGCCAATTCGAATTTAAAATAAAATCTTTCATAAGTTACCTCCTTGTTTGCCGTGTGTTGAAGTAAAAAGTTCGTTCCATTTTTAAATAACACGACAAATATAAGTTCTCATAGTAATTTATTTGGCCACTAAACACGCCAGATATGGATTTTCATAGTAACTTTGCTGGCCGCATCGTCACTTGTTTTTATACCAGTACAGCAATTTTGATTTATCTCGAAGAAGGTTGCAAGCATGTTTGAGAAAAATATATTATATATTGAATACGAGAAAGGGGGTGGGAAGGTCTATGGTCACAATCTTCTCAACTTCCTTGGGAGTAGCGCAGTACTCTCCTGTCTCAGCCTGTTGTGGCGATGACTCAGCCGGTGTGCCACGCTGCTGACGCCAGGGATGGTGACGGTGGTCGGCGGATGTTCGCGCCTGACCCGTAGAATCTTCGACGTGGCAACGCGGGTAAAAAGATACCCGACACGGAGCTTGCTGATACCGGATTAGCCGGAACTTTAGATAGTAAAATAGCCCGGGACTTCGGACCCCAGTATGAGGTTACGAAAGCACAGAATTTAATAAAGTTGACTAATAGGAGTCAATTAAAACTGTTGCCTGCTTTAGGATTAAATAATTACGAAGACTACACGTATATAAGGTCACAGGTGATGCAGGATCATGTGAACGTGCGTCTTCGCCCGGAGCAGGAATTCGAATGAGCTGGTCATCGAGAGTGGAGTGACCACGGAGATGTCACGAAGGACAGGTGAAGGTTACCAGTTCCTCATTCACGCGTTCGGATACGCCGACCGCGCGCACCACTAGCACGGACAGCTAACTAATTGCGTTTAGTAACTTAAGACGTCCCTAATTGTATTACATCTGTGGTTTGACTTGACATTTATTATTGTCATTCAGTTGTTTATGACAATAGTAACGGTACAACGTTACAAATGATAAGCTTATTCTAAGCCCTGCTCTCTAAGTTTGTTAGCGCCATCTGTGCCTCGCTGTGGGCAGCGCTGGTCAACATTTAAATTCTCCATCGGGGCTGTCAGTGTCATCGGTGGTCGGTAACTTCCTCTTCCGCCCAACTCACTTCTCTTCAACGGGTGGTCTCTGGACGGTCGCGCAGCGCAGCGTCGTTCCTATACGTTTATATTTTTTTTAACCTTTCTTTGTACTTAACTAAAAATAAATACTTTCGAATTTAAATAATTATAATCCTCATTGAAAGCACCCGCTGCGTCCCGCACACACGCAAGGAATTCACATAACATTTGGACCTTCGAACCGAATTTAGAACGACGTGTGACGCAGCCATTTTGTGTGCGGAAAAAATTATGAAGAAAAATTATAAAAGGAAAAATGAGTCGTGGGAAATGTAGCCAGACACGGTCAATCGTATAAAAAACCCGCCCCATCCTCTCCTCTTTCCTACAATTTGTGTTAATCCGTGGGATTTCTGTGTTTCAGTCGTGTGTTACCTAGTTGCCCTGTAGTGCGTCGCCGTGGGCACGTTCTGTGCGGAACAAATCGTGAGTACCTTGCCTCTCTCAACCGCCAATATGAGCGACGACGATGCCTATCAGGATGTCTGTCAGGAGCCCTTAAAATCAGATAAGCAAAAGCTCGGCCAGTTAAAGAGAAGCCGAAGCACGCATAAGGGTAGGCTTACACTGTTCGAGAAATTTCTTTCTAAATTAGGAAAACAAGAATTCATTAGTATTGCTACACGAAAGGAACTTGAGTTGCGAATACAGTCAATGTCTGATATGTTTATTCAATTTAATTCAATTCAAGATGAAATTGAGCAAAGAGATTTACAGCAGATAGATTATCGCGAAACGTTTGAAGAACAATATTTTCTTCTTATGGCTACCGCGAAGTGTTTGTTAAGCGATAACGATAACCAAACTATAAGGGTAGGTAGTGGTAATCCAAATCTGTTGTCAATAAAATTACCAGACATTAAATTACCTGCATTTGACGGTTCATTTGATCAATGGCTTGAGTACCGAAACTCTTATATTACCATGATTCATAGTCGTAATGATTTAGATAGCATTCAAAAATTCCACTATCTTAAATCATCACTTAGCGGTTCTGCTTCGCAAGTTATCAGTGCTTTAGAGTTTACAAGTGCAAACTATATTCACGCATGGAATTTATTGGAAAATAGGTTTCATAATAATCGTTTATTGGTGCAAAACCATATGAAGTCGTTGTTTAAATTCAAGCCGCTTCAAAATGAATCGAGTGACCAGATTAGAAAACTTATTGATTCGACTTTACGAAATTTACGTGCATTACAATCTTTAGGCGAACCATCTGATACTTGGGATACCGTTATCATTTATTTAGTTGTAGAAAAGCTAGACCCGGTCACCGAACGCGAGTGGGAGACGCATACGGGTTCACTAGTGTCTCAGTTAAAGGGTGAAAAAATAAAACTACATCATTTAATCGATTTTTTGAAAAACCGTGCAGATATGCTAGCAATGGTTAATTTTAAGAAAAATAATGTTGATCCCAAAAGTTTTAATAAAAAAGATAAACCGTCGAATCAACCTAATCACTCGCATTCTTACGTCGCCAAAGGTAAACAAACCCCTGATAACAATAAACAGAAGCGCGTTTGCCAATTATGCGGTAATAATCATCATCTGTATTCGTGTGCACAGTTTCTTAATATGTCGGTGCAAGAAAGGTTTACAATTGTTGATAATAAAAAGGTATGTCAAAATTGTATTCGTTCCAGTCATTCGTTAAATGACTGCTCGTATGGCCCTTGCAAATTATGTCAAGGGAAACATAATACGTTACTTCATGGGATGAACGCGACCACGTTAAGTTCGCGCCCTACCACAACAGCTGATGCGCAGGTTCATTCGGAACGTAATGCACTGACGTGCAGTGCTGCGGTACAACCGGTTTTGTTATCGACGGCTCTTATCGATGTTCCTGACGTTAACAGTCAATTTCACACTGTAAAGGCTCTTCTTGACAACGGTAGTCAGAATTGTTTTATTACAGAATCGTTATGCAATCGTTTAAAGTTGCCGATTATACAGTCCACTGTTCACATTTCGGGTGTAGGACAAAGCGTTTCTAAAAGTTCTTACACCTGTAAAATAAATATACATTCTAAAGTTAGTGATTTCAATACAGAAATCCAATGCTTAGTTTTACCTCGAATAACATCAAAGTTACCTTCGTTGAACGTTAATTGCGAGTACATACGTATACCTAAACATATGTTGCTCGCAGATCCTAAGTTTACTGTCCCGTCTGACATAGATGTACTGTTAGGCGCGGATATATTTTGGGACTTATTAAATAATAAAAAAATAAAGCTCGCTTCGGGTCCTACGTTATACGACTCGAAAATAGGGTGGATTATTTCTGGCCCTATTCGGAGTAATTATGCGTTTAAAATAAACCAAGTACAATGTAATCTTGTTCACATTGACTCTCAATTACGTAAATTTTGGGAGTTGGAGGAACTAACCGATTTACCTTCTGCGTTATCAAAAGATGATCGTTATTGTGAAACATTGTTTACAGAGACCACACAACGTGATACACACGGTAGGTTCACTGTGCGCATCCCTTTGAAGGAATCGGTCGATACATTAGGTGACTCATACACCTCTTTTTTTTTTTTTTTTTTGATTGGCATCTCGTAGGTTTTACCACAAAGGGTACTATCTACTTAACCGGACTGTCCTGCGAAGATGCTCTAAGCTATGATACTAACTCAAAGCGCCTCCAGCCAGGGGCATTTAAAAACTAATCTAAAACTAATTATAAACTAAACGACGGCTCGCTAAGGGCACCCCCTGTGGGGTACGGACCTCGGCTTAGGGCGTCGCTGGGGGGAGGGCAGCTAGTGGGGACAGGCTGGATCGGGGAGTTTAAATTAACTATTACTACTACTGGCGGCTCAGCGTCCGCCTGTGCGGGCGCTTCACCGTCGACAGACAAGGGTCGGGGAGGAGTAGGATGAGTCGTCGTCATCCTGTTAGATCGGGGTCGCGGTCGAGGAGGTCCTCGACGTCGAGGTCGGAATGAAGGACGGCGTCTGGTTTTAAGAACCGTACTGGTGGCCCTATTGCTCTCCTGGAGGAGAGTTATGGGGTCGTCGGGGTCGGTGAGAGCATGCCTCGGACGGCGGGTATGACTGATGCGAGAGGGGGTATAATTGGCCGCCTCGACAACCAGTGGGTTGCGATGTTTGGCGGCGGAGTCAAAGAAACGCTTAGAGAGGCGTTTTAAGAATTGATCATACACCTCGGCAAAGATTCGTTTTTTATCTCTTGAAAGAAAATTAAATCGTTCACCTCAATATAAAAAATTATACTGTGACTTTATGCGGGAGTATGAGGCACTTGGGCACATGTCTCTGGTATCTAATGTTAACGATTTATTAAGTAAACCACATTACATATTACCGCATCACGGTGTTTATCGTGAACATAGCCTCACGACAAAACTACGGGTTGTATTCGACGCGAGTGCGAAAACGTCAACTAATAAATCTTTAAATGATATACAATACATAGGTCCGCCATTGCAAAATAACATTTTTTCAATTTTACTTAGGTTTAGGCAGTATAAATACGTTGTTTGTGCTGACGTTGAAAAAATGTATAGGCAGATTTTAATTGATTCAGATCAGCATAACTTACAGTTAATTTTATGGAGGGAAAATCCTGATTTACCATTAAAATTATATACTTTGTTAACTGTAACATATGGCACTGCATCAGCGCCTTTTCTTAGCATGCGATGCTTACAACAATTAGCGCGGGAATCTGATAATGATTTAGTCGCTAAAACAATTCACGACGATTTCTACGTCGACGATTTGATCACTGGTCACGATGACCTTGACTCGCTCGTCGATTTATGTAATAAAACGAATTTAGTGATGCGTCAGGGTTGTTTCCCGTTGCATAAGTGGACATTCAGTCACGAAGTCTGTCCTGATAGTACTAAAGATCTTAATATAGGTAACTATCATTTATCCAAAACATTAGGATTAGGCTGGTGTACAGAAAGAGATGAATTACATTTCACCACTGAATTCACTCAAAATGATTCAATCGTCACTAAACGTGTGATGTTATCAATTATTTCACAGGTTTATGATCCGTTAGGTTTGCTAGCGCCAGCAGTTATCACAGTAAAGTCATTGTTACAAAATTTATGGCTTCAAAAACTAGATTGGGACGAAGAAGTTCCCGTTAAAATTGCAAATACGTGGCATAATTTCGTTTCTAGTCTGCAATATTTAGGTAATATTAAAATACCTAGATACATAACAACAACAGATTCGCGATATAAAGAACTGCACATATTTACAGACGCATCTCAACAGGCGTATGGTGCATGCGCGTATATTAGATCTTGCTGTGATAACAGTGAGCATTCTATACCTATCTCTGTGCATTTATTATGTGCAAAAAGCAAATTAGCACCAATAAAAACCGTAAACATACCTAGACTCGAATTATGCGGGGCTCTAGTAGGTGCTAAGTTATATAATAAAATTAAAAATTCCCTACGTTTAACTTTCGATAAGGTTTATTTTTGGACGGATTCAACCATAGTTCAAGGATGGCTACGTATGTCTCCTCACGCACTCAAAACTTTTGTACAAAATCGTGTTGTACAAATCAACGAACTTACTGACGATATCATTTGGCGGCACGTTAGGGGTACCGTGAACCCTGCTGACCTCATAACAAGAGGAGCTAGTTTAGAGTCGTTAAAATATAGTAACAATCACATATGGTGGAATGGTCCAACGTTCTTACGTGAACCTAACACATTTATTTTCTCAAATAATAATGAAGAAATACCCACCGAATTACCGGAAATGAAGTCACAAACCATAAATTTAAATTGTAATCAGTTCATTCAGGTAATTGATCTTGACCGCTTTTCATTATTTAATCGTTTGCAACGGGCTTGTGCTTATATGTTGCGATTCATAAATAATGTACGTGCGCACATTCCCGGTGACGGTCGAAGCCGCATGGCTGGTTCGTTATCAGTAAATGAACTACAAGAGTCACTTACCGTTTTGACTCAGTTAGTTCAACAACAGTCATTTAATGATGAATACTACAATCTTAAAAATAATATACCGTTAAAGCATAAAACCAAAGTATTTAATAAAATAGCGGGTTTAAATATATTTTTAGATAAGTCAAATATTATTCGTGTAGGTGGTAGGCTAAACAACGCGGTTAACTTTAGTTATGATAAGAAACACCCGATATTGTTAAGCGGTAAACATCGTTTTACCAGGTTGTTGTGTGAATACGAACATAAAAAATTACTTCACGCAGGACCTCAGCTGCTAGTATATTCCATGCGTGAACGGTGGTGGGTACTGGGAGCTCGAAATTTGGCTAGGCAGATAGTACATAACTGCGTTACATGCACTCGTATGAAAGGTAGGACATTGACCCCGATTATGGGTAATTTACCATCAGAAAGATTGGAAGCGACTTTTCCTTTTGTGCAATGTGGCGTCGACTACGCTGGGCCATTGCTCATATCGGACCGCAAAGGCAGAGGTGCCAAGTTAATAAAGGCATATATTTGTTTGTTCATTTGCTTTACCACTCGAGCCATACATTTAGAGTTAGTTGGTAGTCTATCTACACAAGATTACATCTTAGCTTTGAAACGCTTTATATCACGTCGCGGTAAGCCTTATCAAATCTTTTCAGACAATGGAAAGAATTTTGTAGGCGCTGAAAAAGAATTATCAGTCATTTTTGAAAATTCGAATGATATCTCTGATTTTATTACTCAAAATCAAATTCGTCTTACGTTTATACCTCCATATAGTCCTCATTTTGGCGGGTTGTGGGAGGCAGGAGTCAAGTCCTGCAAGTACCACCTACGGCGTGTACTGGGTGACGCACGGCTGACACGCGAGGAATTTGAAACCGTATTAACACAAATTGAATCTATCCTCAACTCCCGTCCTTTGTCCCCTCTCTCCTCCGACCCGACCGATTACCTCCCTCTGACTCCAGCACATTTTCTGATCGGCCGACCGCTGACTGCGCCAGCCTGCGAAGACCTGACGACCAAGACGCCTACACAACTAGGGCGCTACGATCGAGTGGAGCTACTCAGGCAACACTTTTGGCAACGTTGGTCCAAGGAGTACGTATCCGAACTACAGCAACGTACGAAATGGAAGGTCGACAGTGAAGACATTGCTCAAGACAGTCTAGTTCTTATCAAAGAAGAAAGGCTTCCGCCTTTTAAATGGAAACTGGGGCGAGTCACTCAAATATTCCCTGGGAAGGACGGAGTTTCCCGTGTCGCTGATATCCGAACAGCCACTGGCACCATCCGGCGGGTCTTCTCAAAGATCTGCCCGCTACCCACATCATGAACGTGCTCTTCGTGTTGGAATGGTTCTTCCAAGGCGGCCGGCATGTTAGCGCCATCTGTGCCTCGCTGTGGGCAGCGCTGGTCAACATTTAAATTCTCCATCGGGGCTGTCAGTGTCATCGGTGGTCGGTAACTTCCTCTTCCGCCCAACTCACTTCTCTTCAACGGGTGGTCTCTGGACGGTCGCGCAGCGCAGCGTCGTTCCTATACGTTTATATTTTTTTTAACCTTTCTTTGTACTTAACTAAAAATAAATACTTTCGAATTTAAATAATTATAATCCTCATTGAAAGCACCCGCTGCGTCCCGCACACACGCAAGGAATTCACATAACAAAGTTAAATTGTCTAGACTAAACCCAGGTAATCTCGACATAATAAACTACTCTAATCATTAGATATATTTAGGGTCCTAATATAAATTTCACAAATGAAACCATGTTATTACGTAACTTTAGCCGTTTTGAAATTAGTATTTGGTTAACGTTTGCATTAATTTGAGGACGTATAATGCCTTTCATTTATAAAAATTGTCCCTCATAATGTTCGTACTGCTGGGAGACAGGACTCTTCGTTGGGAGACAGGACTCTTCGTTGGGAGAGCACCACGCGGGCCCAGTGCGGGTTGGTGGATGTCACATGTCTTCGAATATTTGGTTCTTGGACATTCCGGTTTCCTCACAATCTTTACTTTCACTACTTTTTTAAGGGCGTACCCTATCTCAAATTGCTTATTAGCATTATCCTCCGTTGTGCCAAATAAACTGCAGCATTCATTTTGAAATAATTAAAATGTTAAAGTTCAGAATTAATGCTCGGTTCTATATTTGACGAAAACACAATTACATAAAATATACTCTATAGAAAAAAATCCAAAGTTACCTCTAAACCGAACTATATACCGCTGGTATTAAAAAAAGACTTCAAATTACCTCATGAAACCTTGCATAATAACTGAACTAACTATAAAGCAGGTCTTATGTTTTTTATTATTTTTAAATTACCATTATTTTCATCGTAAAAAGCAATTACCTAAACTATTCGAGGCTTGAAAGCCGCCAGCACCCCACTCCGTCTCGCTCAGGCCGCGAGTAGTATAGTGCGCGCGAGATAAAATTTGAGGTTGGGTAGACCCTTAAATAAAGAGAATCCTAAAGATATAAACAGAGTCTGCCAGCAAATAAAAGTTAATAAAAAACCAAGATTGTCCTTCTACAAAAAAAACTTTAACACTTCTCCAGAAAACTAAGTTCACAACACATGAAATTTCAACAGAATCGGTTCACAGTTGAAAATTCAGTTGGTGAAAAATCAATCAACCCCATTTTTTCTACCTTTAGGGGTGGATTATAGTTTCCAATTTTAAATGGGACCAACTTCGAGATATACCCTTCCCAATAAAAAAAGAATTTTTCAAATCGGACTACTCACTAAAAAGTTATGCGTGGATATACATAAAAAAAAAAACAAAAAAAAAAATATATACGTGTCGACTTGAGAACCTCCTCCTTTTTTTTTCGTCGGTTAAAAAAGAACGCTGTCATGCAGGTGCGTTTCACTAATTAAGCTCAGTCATTTAAAAAAAAAACTTGTAGTTTATTCGAATACTAAAAATTCGAATTCACTTGCGTTGTATCCCGCCATTTTTGTTCGATATTAGTATTACAAAGAACCTTTTATGCAACTGTAAATAATTAGGTATTAAAACACTCATGTGATACTATCGTGTTTTAATACCCCTTATTATATAACAGTTGCATAAATAACTATTGGAACCTCATCTTGTTTCTAAGTTTATCTGAAGATTGCGCTTAAGTAGTAAAGTTGGTGAGCTTGGCTAATGCATACTATGTAG
The DNA here is from genome assembly GCA_949152455.1 of Lithophane leautieri. Taxonomy (NCBI): domain Eukaryota; kingdom Metazoa; phylum Arthropoda; class Insecta; order Lepidoptera; family Noctuidae; genus Lithophane; species Lithophane leautieri. The sequence continues at coordinate 5,638,982 of OX424486.1, forward strand.
TTTATTACCCGACTGCCCCAGAAGGAGGGTAATGTTTTTCGAGAGTATGTATGTATGTTTGTGTGTATGTATGTTTGTATGTATGTCTATTTCTTTGGCACGCTCTGTAGCCTAAACGGCTTGATGGATTTTAGCTAATGAGGTGTCATTAGATTCGTCTTAATTGTGGGAGTGACATAGGCTATATAATATTTATATATTACTTCTACAAATACAAAAATGGAGGGGAAGGTTTAAAAAAAAACAATATAACATTATTGGCATCAAATAAAAGCTAGTAATGAGTCAATTCCAATATATGTATATTGTATATATAAAACCAAAAAGCTTGAAATAAAGAACATTATTTAAAAAACAAAAAACCCGCCTGCAAAAACTCATTCCACACACTCACTGAATTTTGGTATTACAGGTGGGGAACAAACCAATAACCTGAAATATGATGTAACTGTTGTTTGTTCCCCGCCTGTAATATCAAAATTCTACAGATTATAATGCTTGTTTTTCTCTTTTAAGTTATGAGTTTTTGTAGAAGGACTTTTTGTTTTTTACATATTTTTTTATTTATTTTTTTGCATGAAGGAACTTACATACTGGGGCAATTTGTCGCGCGACGTGACGCCGCCGCATTATTCGCCGTGAAGTTTTCTCAGAAATTGTTTTATTAAAATTCGCGCCGGGCGGCGAATCGCGCCAGTATGTAAGAGCCTTTATGCATAATCAGCCTATAAAGTTCCCACTGCTGGGACACAGGCCTCCTCTCTGTGAGAGGGAGTGGGCCGTAATCTACCACGCGGGCCCAATGCGGGTTGGTAGATGTCACATGTCTTCGAATTTCTTGGTTCCTTAGAACCAAGAACTGCCGGTTTCCTCACGATGTTTTCCTTCACCGTTTTGAGAGCAGTGGTATTTATTTATTAAGTTTTGAATAATTTTTTATATTTATTTATTTTATGAAATAGCTTAACTTTCTTTCCGAGTGAATGAAACTGCATAATAACTGAACTAACTATAAAACAGTACTTCTTTTTAATTACCATTATTTTCACCGTAAAAAGCAATTACCTAAACTATTTGAGGCTTGGAGTCGCCCGCACCCCACTCCGTCTCGCTCTCTCTCAGGCCGCGAGTAGTATGGTGCGAGCGAGATAAAAAGTGAATTTGACCTGTGGTAGTATAGGCCCTTCATATCTAAATTAAAGCCTCCAGCTAAAAAAGGCGTGCCCGCTTACATAAAGCTATTTATAACTGTAACAGGAAGTCATAAATGATAAACTAGGACCATCGAAGTAAAATAAATAAAAAGTTTATTACTAACTAGCTGATGCCCACGGCTTCGCCCGCGTGGATGTCGGTTATTATATACTAAAACCTTCCTCGAGAACCACTCAATCCATTGGTGAAAATAGTATGAAAATCGGTGCAGTAGTTTTTGAGGATTATATATATATAATAATATATATATATAGAATATATATATAGCCTGCATCTCAAAATCCTTTCTTAGGGGATGCCTACGTCACAGTAGCTTTATGCATGCAAAGTCTCAGCCCGATCGGTTTAAAATTGACAAAGTTTCATACAAACTTTCATCCCCTATTTTATCCCAATGGGGGTAGAATTAATCAAAATCCTTTCTTAGCGGATGCCTACGTCATAACATCTACCTGCATGCCAAATTTCAGCCCGATCCGTCCAGTGGTTTGGGCTGTGCGTTGATAGATCACTATGTCAGTCAGTCAGTCAGTCACCTTTGAGTTATATATATTTAGATAACAATAACAAAGCGAAGCTCAGTACGCGTAGGGCCTAGACAAGTGACAATCGCTTCCAAAGCGTTTCGTATTTCTACAACGACTTTCAACAGAATAGACATAAGCTTTTCGATAGCTTATGTCAGTCCTATACATTTTTACCTTTTCCATCATCGTTATCGCTGATAGAATGTCACTTTGTCTAGGACTTCGAGTCTAGCTTACCGTGCGTTTGCACTGGCGAAATATTCGAGACAAAACATGTTTAAATCTCTAGTTCCTGTCAAAAATTGTATGGAACATTGACAGAAAATAGATATTTCAACATGTTTTGTCTTAAATGTTTCGCCAGTGCAAACGCACGGTTAGCCGTGGGCTGTTATGGAACGGCGCCGTTATGAAGGTTATTTTAATGCAACTCAGTTGAGTGACAAAAGCCTCTTATAAATAGCGATGAGAAACCGTTTTATTCCTTGCAATGAGAGTAACTTTTTACGTTGCTCTAAAAAAGATAATTTGGAGCCACCTGAAGCTTTAAACTGAAAGGTTAAAGTTGTAAATACACTTTATAAGGGAACGTTAAATGTTTTTTTGTGATGTTGGTATAAACAAAAGTGAAGTTTTTTGTACTAACGCAGTAGTTTTTGGGGTTCCGTACCCGACGGGTATTAAATGGAACCCTGTTACTAAGCCTCCGCTGACCGTCCATCCGCTTGTCTGTCAGTGGGCTGTATCTCAAGAGCCATAATGTAGACAGTTGTGACAGATAAGGTACGTACTTTAATTGCCGCTAAAACAAAAAATAAAATAAATTACAAAAATCCTGTTTTCCTTTTACTAAAATTTAAAAAAATATCAATCTGCCTAGCCTTTTCCCAGCTATGTTGGGGTCGGCTTCCAGTCTAACCGGATGCAGCTGAATACCAGTATTTTACATGGAGCGACTGCCTATCTGACCTCCGCAACCCAGTAACTGGGTAATACGATACCCCTTGGTAAGACTTGTTTTGTCAGACTTTCGGGCTTCTGACGACCCGTAACGACTGTCAGAGATCCTCAAATGACAGCCGGGATCAACGGCTTAACGTGCTTTCCGAGGCACGGAGGAGTCTCGATGGTCTCGATGGTCACCCATCTACGGACCAACCCCGGCAAGTGTAGCTTAACCTGATGGACCGACCCGTGCGGCTGTTATTACTTAGCCACGAGATCATTATTTATTTTTTATTTAAAAAAATATTTTTCGTTTTAAATTGTAAGTACTCGTACTTGGCAGTTTTTTTACCGTATAAATACGTAATATTGAATTAATATCTTTTAGTAACTATTTAAAACGCATACAAGCGATACATTTTGGAATGTCTAATTCAATAGACAAATTAAGAAAGCTTGAATTAGAATTCTACATAAAAATGGCGATAACGGTGAGTGACCTTGAATTTATGGACCAGCCGTACCGTGAGTGTCCACATTTCGACACCGTAAGTCATACCAGGCAGGACGCACTAATTGAAGACTTTAGTCTTTAGGCTCTATGAAATACGCGATGGGAAGACTCGATGAAGCTTCCCAACTGCCCAGCCCAGCTGAATTCTTCTGTTGGAGGCTAACTCTGAAAGTTGTTCTTACCAAAGTAATCCCGAGGTAATCTTATTCTCGAACGACCCTGGGAGCCCATTACTGCCTATCTTTAAAATCTCTAAATTATAATGAAAATCCGACCTACAGTGATTTGTCACGAAATAACGAAAATCACCGCATTTGACAAACTGATTGGTGATCATGGAACATCGTAAAATAATCCCAAATCGCTTTTTAAAACACCGTCATAGATTTTTACATTCACGCACTAATTTATTAGTATTACTTGTAAAAATTTTAGGAATATTATGATAACGTGCTATAGTTTTACAATATTTGTAAATATGTGAGCACCATTTTATCTATCACATAATTATAAATTTATTTGTCATTGCTCCATTTTTAATTCTTTTTACCTATTGTGGTACATTTATCATATACATATTACATGAGCACATTACATTTTTTGGCGCAGCCGTGAGGCACACATTATTGTTAAAACATTATTTTCTCTTTTTTTTATTCTATTTGTATATTGTGTTTCACGAACTGTGTCCAAATAAATATTATTTTTTCTTTCTTTCTTTCTTTACATAATAATTTAATAATTGTTAATTTGGTTTTACTTTAAAACTCAACAAATATTAGCTTTTATAATCGAAGTAATCTACACAGGTAGTACATGAATACTTTTGAAAAATAAATATATTTTTACTATGTATATTACCTAATCTTATCTAACTATTTACATTATAATATAATTAAATTAATTAAAATTATAATTTGATGTACACAAAATATCGTAAAACATTTTCATAAGAGTAACGGTGGAGTTTCTCGCCCATTCTTCTCCCTATGAAAACTACCTTTTGGAAGGGGCAACTAGAATCAGTTCTATTTCTTTGTTTATTGAAACAAATTATTTGACTTTGACTTTGACTTTGACGTCGGGAGGTGAAGGGTGATCCAAAATTATTTCTATACCAAGAAAGTGATTACGCGACCTTTAAAACCTACCTCAACTCATTTCAGTTTGCCTTCAAGGCAAAATTATAAATAAATAACAAGAAGATACTATGTTCTGAAAACGCTGACATTTAGACGACCCTTGTCATGTTAAATGTGATGACGTGTAACAACCTTTAAAAATATCTTACCTGTATCATATTCTGTCATGAGAATTTTGTAAAAAATAGCTTTTTGGTGCGGGATTTTAGGGATCCATAGCCAAATGGCAATAACAGAACCCTCTTATTTTCTTCATGTCAATCTGTCCGTTGGTCCGTCCATCCAGAAGTCACACAGCCATTTTACTCAGAGAGCTCTATAGAGGAACAGGGTGTAACCTCATTCTCCATATAAAAGAGAGGATCTTCCGACCAGACGGGTGTTGTGTCTGGTGGGCTACTGCCTGAAGATTGATGTTAGGACGTTGTCTAGATCACATCAATGTGTTGTGTAGTTACCATGTGACGTTGTAGGTAGACGCCGTTACTGATTAGTAAAGAGAGAAGTAAGCACTCGTCTCGTGGTTAACTCTGCTTGCGCGATGCAGGATTTTGCATGACGTCAGACGTGTGATGCGTAGTACGCATGTGACGTTGATGCCACACACAAAGCATTAAGTCCGCCTTTAGTTTACATCACTTGTGCTTAAAGTTTTATATATAAATAACAGTCCTTTTTCCGCCCCTTTCTGTCTGTCTGTCTGTCCATCTGTCACCAGGCTGTATCTCATGAACCGTGATAGTAAGACTCTTGAAATTTTCACAGATGATGTGTTTCTGTTGCTGCAACAAATAGGTACTAAAAAAACAGAATAAAATAAATATTTAAGGGGGACGCCAAAGAATACAATTTTTTTTTTAATTCTCCCAGTCCTTTTTAATCCAAAAAATAATCCTTTAAACTGCCTTACGTAAGGTAAAAGGCACAATTATCAGACTCTGTGACTAGCATTTTTCCTCAAGACATTTAATTAAGGGAAGCTCCAATTTGAAATAGGTTGTAATTTAATTTATGAATTTAATTAAGCTAATTAAAGATAATTAGTAAGTACTGTATTAATGGAGGGAAAACAGGTGAGATAAGACGGTTCTATCCTACTAATCCTACAAATATTATAAATGTGAAAGTTTGTGTGTTTAGATGTTGGTTACTCAATCACGCAAAAACGGCTGAATGGATTTGGATGAAATTTGGCAAACAGATAGTTTATAACTTGAATTAACACATAGGATACTTTTTATCCCGATATTCCCACGGGATCGAGACTTACGCGGGTGAAACCGCGGGGCGCAGTTAGTCTATAATAACCAGAACAATTTTTTCTTATGTTAAAATAGGTTTGGAGGTCGCGCCACCACTCAAGTCCGATAGACGCAGAGCTAGAGTCTATGTCATTGCATTTAAAAAAAATGTAATTCCATAATTTCCGACCGACAGTGGTGGCGCGGACTCTACAGCACAATTTGAGAACTTTGACTATTGCACTAACACATAGAGTGATTGATAGTCACAGAGGAAGGCCAAAGAAAAGATGGATAGATTGTGTGAGGAATGATATGAAAGAGAAGGGAGTAAATGATAACGTGACGGTTGACAGAGGAGAGTGGAAGAAGAAAACGTGTTACGTCGACCACAAGTGACATGGGACAGGGGGAGGGAGATAATGATGACATAGAGTTATAGTCTGTGCTGTGCTGTGCTGTGCTGTGCAATAGTCTGACTTAGTCTTTGAATTGAATTTGAATTTTATTTTATTGTAATTATGTTTATTTTAATTTTATTTTAATTATGTATATTATAATTTTATTTGTGTAATTAAATGATTTGAATTTGGTCTTCTCATAGTTTTAAGTCGTTGGATTTCCAATTGAAGACTAAGTTTTAAAAAGGTCTGTTAACTAAAAAAACACTTAAATCTGAAGGCCAATTCCCCGTAATATAAAAACTTTAAAAATCTGCTCATAATTTCAAAGCAGCTTACACTCAAGTCAAAAATGTAATTAGGTTATAGCATCAGTCAAAGTCAAAGTCAAATAATTTATTTAAATTAGACACATAGGTAAAAGGCTTTTAAACGTCAAAAACAAATATATTATAAGCATAATTATTTACCTGTAATGTGCTGGTGGGACACAGGCCTCCTCCCAGTGAGAGAAAGCGGGCCGTACCGTAATCCATCACGCCGGCGACTCAGTGCGGGTTGGTTTAAAAGTATGTATCTCCATTCAAGTAGCCTCTTTTAATGCATACTTGCACAAGGCATTCGCACAAAACGTTTGCAATACTAAAAGTCACATAAAACAAAAGAAATACAAGACATAACAAGGCTGTATGTGGAAGTTTCCATTTCCGTGTTCTGCCGATCAAAGTTGTGACAATAGACAGCATGTATTGTGTCTATTTCAAGAGACAGCCATCTTTGTGTGGGCTGCAATGAAGCTAGGAACGAACGCTTTTGAAATGCCCTGTTTACATAGTGATAAATGATTTTATTTCTGTAAGTAGGTTTGAGGAGCTCATGGCTAAGTAATAATAGCCGCACTGGTCGATCTATCAGGTTAAGCTGCGCTTGCCGGGGTTGGTCCGTGGATGGGTGACCATCTTTACATACCGAGACTCCTCCGTGCCTCGGAAAGAACGTTAAGCTGTTGGTACCGGCTGTCATTTGTGGATCTTTGACAGTCGTTACGGGTCGTCAGAAGCCCGAAAGTCTGACAACCAGTGCAGTCTTACCAAGGGGTATCACATTACCCAGTTACTGGGTTGCGGAGGTTAGATAGGCAGTCGCTCCATGTAAAATACTGGTACTCTAGCTGCATCCGGTTAGACTGGCAGCCGACTCCAACATAGTTGGGAAAAGGCTGGGCAGATTGATTGTAGAAGCCACGCCGTAGAAAAAACGTGTCGGTCAACAAGCTTCCATAGTGATCCACAGAACACTGACGACCGTGCGCACACGGCGAATAAACCGTAGTTTATCACGGCAAGAAAAACGTGTGTACACAATCATATATTTTTGCAAAAAATCGCTTAGTCTTGTGGCGGTATCTACATCGCCACATGCGAACTACGCATCAAAAAACCTGACGTCACACAAAAACCTGACGTCACATGAATCCTGCATCGCACAGTTAAAGTTTACCGTGCAATGGACATATACAGGGTGAAATTGAATTCATGGGCATCCTTTTAAAGGGTCATTATACTAATCATTATGAACAACTTTCACTATGGGACCAACTCTGAAATCGCGAAAACAAAATCTGCTGTTCCCTACATTTTGACGAGCTATGCGAACAATAAATGTAGGGAACAGTTGATTTTTTTTCGTGATTTCAGCGTTGTTCTCATAGTGAAAGTTGTTCATAATGATGAGTACAATGACCCCGTATGAGGATGCCCATGAATTCAATTTCACCCTGTATACAAGAACCCGAAATCCATCGTTGGGCAGTTGCCCGCCAGACACAACACCCGTCTGGTAGGAGAATCCTCCCGTTTCTATGATGGATGAGTGGACTTTACGCCCTGTTCCTCATACCCCTAAAGTCTCATTAATTTATTTTCGGAAGCCATAAACTAAATGAAAAAGGCTAGGATAAAGGAAAAGGTTCAATCATCACGTTTTAATTAATTTGAATAAACAAATAAATCAGACATAATTTTATTAAAAAACAACTCTAAATTCCGATGATTAAAATAAATCAAAACGTTTTGAAAAATTAATAAAAGGCTTTATTGTACGGCGGCGGGATTCAATTTTAAATATTAAACTGCACTCACGATTTTAAACTCTATCCCACAAAGATAACGTCGATTTTTACTTGAACCTTGATCCTAGTTTTACCCAGATTGCGCCCAAAGGATTTGAAAATCCTGACAAGCGATTTTAAGCTTCAAATCTAGAGAACTAAAGCTTCTTTCAGCTTGAATAAGTTTTTAATATAAAATAGATGTGCTTTAGATATTAAATGAAAACAACGTTCTTTGCTTTTCAAATAAAGTGTTTGTGGGACACATTTTTTTGGCGCGAAAAGAAAGACATTTTGACTTTTTTATTGGATTTTAAAAGATTCTCGGATCTTTTATTAACATTGCGCTGACTAAAATTTCTTTTTTCAAATTAAAGCACTCGGCTTAACTTTATTAATATTTTTCCTTTTAAATTTTCATTACAATAATTTTATTAGTTTACTGACATTTATATCAAAAATTACACAAATCATATTTATGAACTAGCTGCTGCCCGCGACGTCGCCCACGCGGACACTAATTGTTTTTCTAAAATAAAAGCAGCCTAAGTTACACCTTATAACATCAGCCATCTGCCAATCAAAGTCCCGTTAAAAGCGGTCCAGCCGTTTCGGAGATTAGCCGGAACAAACAGATAGAGTGCATGGCCCAGGTAGCAATGGTGGCCCAGTGGTAACGGCCCTGACTTATGAGTTGCAGAGGGCTTAAAACCCTGCCAGGGTTGCGGGAAAGTCCGAAAGGGATAGCGGGACCTTGGCAACAGGCAACTGAAGGAACACGGGTGGGTGTAAGTCAGTAAAAGTCTGACACGCCCTTCCGCTCCACCCAGAGCGGGAGAAGTCATTTAATGATTTACTAGCCTGAAAATGTCCTAGAACCAAAAAAATATTTTCGGTCACGCTCTAAGTCTAGTAAATCTGCTTTCAAATCTTATTTACCAGAATACAACAATTAATTAATTAAATTAAATTCATTTATTTCAGGTCCTTGACCCATATTACATACAAAAACAATTTAGTGTCACAATGTTGAATTACCTACATAAGTTATAAAGTCGTTATAGCCGTTATATGATGATTATAATAATTATAACAATGCTATACGAATAGGCCGTTTATTCGCTAGACTACCTCGCCATCGTCTCTGCCCGGATGTGTGGCACAGCATCTGTCTCCATGGCTGAGGGAATATGCAATGTTAACGTTTGTGAACTATGCACTAGTGCCTCTGTATTAAGAGGAAATAGGGTCGGTCTTTTCTCCATACAAAAAGTCATAATTTGAGGTTCGGCTCTCGTCTATTTCCTCCTCCAATATTGGACTAATTTGAAAGATATTTTATAAACTGAATAAGAAGGATATTTACTGTACCCCTGTTTTGTTTTTTTTCATTAATAGTTGTCAAATTTGTACAATAGGACTCTGATGACAGCGGTATAAACAGGCAATTTTGAGCACTTTCTGAGAGTTCTAGTGCTTCTACAGATAATGTATCATCAAAACGGAAAACATAGGGGCATAGAACTAGTTGATATTTATTTTACAGTAAAAAATCATTGCTCTAAGTTCATAAATCAGAGAGAAAACAGGTGAGAGCGTTTGTATGGGATGGGGATGGACCCTATTTCCTCTTAATTTGGTACAGTGAATGTTCTGAAGAGCGGTTTATTTGAGGTTTGGTTTAGTTGTACGATGTCATTGTTCTAATTAAATAAGGTCATCTCGACGGAAAATAGATAAATAACGTGTTCAATTTTTTTGTTGATATGATGGAATTTTCAAGATTCTTGCATCCAGAATCCGGGTCCATTATGGTTGTTTGCTTGTTACGCTTTCACGCCAAACCGGCTGAACGGATTTGGATAAAATTTAGCATACTAGTCCGCGGAGTGGAGTGCTGGCGGCTTCAAGGCTCGAAAAGTTTAGTTAATTGCTTTTTACAGTGAAAATAATGGTAAATTTAAAAATAATAAAAAACATAAGACCTGGTTTATAGTTAGTTCAGTTATTATGCAAAGTTTCATGATCTAATTTGAAGTATTTTTTAATACCACCGGTATATAGTTCGGTTTAGAGGTAACTTTGGATTTTTTTCTATCGAGAAAATTTTATGTAATCGTGTTTCCGCCACACTGACCTCGCATCAATTCTCAACTTTAACATATATTTATTTCAAAATTAATTCTGCAGTATTTTCGACATAACGGAGGATCATGCTAAGCAATTTGAGGTAGGGTGCGCCCTTAAAATATTCGTATCCTAAGCAAGCCCACGTTTCGGCCATAAACCCTTTGAGCCAACTGTGATGTCCCTTTGGCAATAATAGCCGAAATTTAGGCCATCAGATGGACCTTCGACCGTTTATAGCCATTTTATTAGTTTGTTATTGGCTGTCTGTTCCTATTGGAGACTATTTGTAGGTTTTATGGACTGAAAGAGCATTATTCTGAATCTGGATTTAGTAATTTTCCATTACCAGAATCGATTAATTTTCGTATCGTTTTTAAAACTGCACTGTCTAAATGATAACTGCCGCACGGTCAATCGAAGGTTAAGCTACTCTTGCCACGGTCTGTTCGTGAATGGGTGACCATCCTGACTAATATTATAAATGCGAAATGAGTTTGTTTATTACGCTTTCACCCTAAAACGGCTGAACGTATTTGTATGAAATTTCGCACAGGGGTAGACCTTGACCTGGAGAAGGACATAGCCTACTTTTTATCATCGCAGACGAAGTCACTGGTAACAGCTAGTTCATTTTAAAGTGGGACCCCTCCGTGCCTCGGAAAGCACGTTAAGCAGTTGGTCTCAGCTGTCATTCATAGATCTTTGATAGTCGTTACGGGTAGTTAGAAGCCCAAAAGTAAGACCACCAGTCTTACCAAGGGGTATTGCGTTACCCAGTAACTGGGTAACACAATACCGGTTGTGGGGGTAGGCATTAGCTCCATGCGCAATTAATCAGCGCCTGTCACTACTCCTCACAAGTTAAGACGTGATTAAAAACTTGCCTGCTAAAATTACGTCAGGCGCTGATTAATTTGACAGGACTAAACTAAAATTTATCTTCTGTCCTTTTCTTAATGAAATAGAAAGAAAAAGATGCACTGAACTTAAATTTAGTTTAGTTTGTGAACAACAGAATCGGCACCAATACCTGGCTATGACTGTTTTGGAGTTTTGTTGTGACTTAGTACATACATATAAGGGTAGGGATTTACAGAAAGCGTTTAGCGCAGGCCAGCCTGAGAATGAAGCTAAGTTCATTTAGCTTCGCTCATAGCTAAATCGTTTTTTATCCTGTATGACCGCGGACGGGCCGCGCGCGGACCAAAAACTATTGTAGTTAATTAGAAAGTCCTTGAAGAATTAAGGGGGATGCGCTAAGGTAGCCCGCGAAATTCAAATTTTCTGAAGTTTTTTGCAATTTGCAGGTCAGTATCAGGTTGTATGTTGATCTAAATATGATTTGCGGCCGTAACAAATGGATTTAAAGAATTATAAACATTAGAATCAGCAATACAACTCTCTAAGTTCATGTAAGTGCATTGAAGGACTATTTCATGAAATCATGACATTTGGCACTTATATGAACTGAAGGAGTTGTATTGCTGATTCTAATGGTTATAACGCTTTCGCCTTATGCTTTGTGCACTTTGCAGTCACTTATGCTTCCAAACTCACTGAGACACAGTCAACATTGAGTTATTCTCGTGTAGTTCATGCCGACTTTGAAGAAGATAAAACCGCTACATCACTTAATCGCTCTGCTCGTCGCTCTGCAGTTCTAAATCCATAGCTTTAAACTATATTGGTGGTACGCGACTAAAATATACGGCATATACGTGATTTCAGACTAGACTCTTTGTCATAAAATAGCTGATATTCTAAATTCTGAATGCATTGTAAGGATGCGAATGTGTTTTGTTTAGAGCTGTTTTGAATTTTTTGGTACTTTACAGTCTTAGCGGGAATGTATGGACATACGGATCGTCATTGCTTGCTCGTCATCTCCATACATCTGTCAACATTTCCATATTATCCTTTACGTTTGTGGATTCAAACGACCGAGCTCTGGACGTCGATTTTGTAAAATTCAAACAACAACTCGTATCTCACATTTATATCTCTTGCTATTTATTCACTCTCACTTCGCATAAGGTTCAAAATATGTTCGGGTTCGAGTGCGAAGTTAGCGTCAAAGTGACGGAATTACGTTATTGAATGCCACTTCTTACGTCATCTCATACTTTATCTGTCAAAATCTCACGGTCAATTTAGTTCAACTCGCTGACACGCTCGCAAGGGTTTTTACCGAGTTACCGAGTTTTTAGAATGTCAATCAAGAAACTCACAGTGGATTCATATTCGAAGTTTAGAATGAGGTCTTACAGAATCACACCCCAGTTCTGGTAAAAAGAGAGAATGCTCATTTAATAGTATAGATAATTAATACTAATTCCATGCTGCCACGTCATTTATTCTAAGGTAGCCATTTTGTTATAAACTTTAGGCGAGCGAGCTCTGCTCGGGTGAAAATAGAAAAAACGAAACGCCCGTTAAACTCTGCTTGTGCGATGCAGGATTTGTGTGACGTCAGGACTTTGATGCGTAGTTTACATGTGGCGATGTAGATGCCGCCACAAGAAAGTCCTATGTAACTTCTACATCTAATTCCTAAATACCATGTGTACTTGTCCTATAAAATCAATTATCGTAATTGGAACCAACGTTAGCTGTAGGCAATTGACATTTATCACTTGGACAAATAACCGAAACAAATATGGACCCAAAGTCTATTTAATGAAATCATGACATTTGGTACTTACATGAACTTCACTTCGGAAGATACATTAAAAACAAATGAGTTCGCTTTCGAATTGTGTGCGCTCACTTGAGTGAGGATCCAAGTGAACTTTACAAAATAGCACAACATGAATCCTTCTCGGTTACTTACAAAAACTTTTTACAAAAAAAAAAAAACAACCGACTTCCAAAAAACACAAAAAAAGTGAAAATTTACTTTTATTTCGGTGGCAAAAAAACTTTCGAAATTTAAGTTTTTTTTTTGTAAGATGTTTTAATTTATCATTTTGCCACTGCAATGTAAATAACACTGACGGAGTCACATAGAACATCGTCCAGATAATACTAAGTGGGAAAAATACGTAATATTGAAGTTAACTCAAAAACTACGCAAGCAAAGTTAATAAAATTTATATGGGACTACCTCGGGAGTATACCCTTTCGAACTAAAAAATATTTTTTTAAATCGGTTCACAATTGGCGAAAATGTCGATGAACACACAAAAAAAAAGACTTTTTGGAAATCGGTTAAAAAGGAGCCAGCGACATCATAATAATTATGAATCCTTGATAATCTAAGCGACTTCCATAATATAAATACACGTAGTAAACATGAAATTGTGATACCCAAATTTAGATTAGCTAAAACTAGTAAGTCGTTTCTTATAAACAGTATCCGCTTTTACAATAAGTTGCCAAAGCCGGTTACAGAACTTAGCGATGGTAAGTTCAAAACCCACATCAAACGTGTCCTTATCAAAAAAGCATATTATAAGATTAAAGACTACGTTGAAGACAAGGAAGTTTGGCAATAATTCCTTCTGCACATGTGGCTTCCCTGGTACCTCATTAACGGCATAATTTCGTAAGAGTCTATAAACTGCTCCCAAATTACCATGTTTATTTTTTATTTTTTTACATTCATCGCAGACAGACAATAAAATAATAATCATAGTATTATTTGACATTATATACCTTCTATTTAATTTCAACTCTATAGTAGTGGCTTTTGCGGACATGTTAATTATTCAGATTTGTTACAGTTGTAATGGCAATCATGTCATTTGGTTTAAATAGGTTTTTATCTGTAGTATCTTATTTATCGTATATAGATTCCTTTCTATCTTGTGAATGTGAGAACGTCGTAGGCTTAGTGAACTGTAGACTTTTATTTTTAATTTTAATTTAATTTAATTTTTTTTTATTTTTTTTATGAACTTTATCTGAAACTTTTTGAAAGGCCTACACTGTCCTCCCATAACTATTAACACTGTAATTCGAAAATATTGTAAAAGCCAATTATCTTTTAAAAGAGTAACCATGGAGTTTCTTGCCGGCTCTTCTCCATAGGAAACGACCAATTGGAACCGTGCACCTAGCTTCTGACGTTTCATAAGTGCCCATGTAGGCTTATGTGAAATAAAATATTTTGATTATTAATCCTTTGTAATTTTATACACTACTAGCTGATGCCCGCGGCTCCGCCCGCGTGGATGTCAGTTATTATATACTAAAACCTTCCTCGAGAACCACTCTATCCATTGGTGAAAATAGTATGAAAATCGGTGCAGTGGTTTTTGAGGATTATATATATATATATAATAATATATATATATATAGAATATATATATAGCCTGCATCTCAAAATCCTTTCTTAGGGGATGCCTACGTCATAGTAGCTTTATGCATGCAAAGTCTCAGCCCGATCGGTTTAAAATTGACAAAGTTTCATACAAACTTTCATCCCCTATTTTATCCCCTTGGGGGTAGAATTAATTAAAATCCTTTCTTAGCGGATGCCTACGTCATAACATCTACCTGCATGCCAAATTTCAGCCCGATCCGTCCAGTGGTTTGGGCTGTGCGTTGATAGATCACTATGTCAGTCAGTCAGTCACCTTTGAGTTATATATATTTAGATTATTATTAATTATGTATTTCTCTTTGTTTCATGTACCGTCTTTTGGAAACTACAGAGCCCAGCTTGAGTAAGTATTTACATCCTTACATATTTATTCATCCTTAGTTATAAATTAAAAGCAGCCGGTCGATTCTGTAACCATCTCACCGTGAAAACTTAGGTGAAGTGAGCGTGGAGTGAAATGTCACTGACTTAGCATCAGTAGGTCTCGATGATAATGACAGCTCACTCCACGCTCACTTCACCTAAGTTTACATGGTGAGATGGTTACAGAATCGCAATGCTATTTTTATGATTAATTTGAGAAATTAAATATAAAAAAATTAAAAAATAAACTTAAATTTCTTAAGAAATAAGCAGTACCTTTGTACTCATATTATAATTATGTTGTTTCTCTATGTATTTTACTGTGTGTACATAAATAATAAAATAAATAAAAATATAAATTCGCAAAATTGCGAATTTCCGCCATTTTCACAGACAGACGCGGCAAAGGATTTTGTTTTAAAATACGTAGTTTTTATCAAAATCAATCAATAATGAAGAACCATAGACACAACACGCCTCGACTGTCTCGTTGATCTTGTGGTCGCAAGCACTACTGCTGTGCATGAGGTCCTGGGTTCGATTCCCGGGTCGGGCAAAGAAAGAAAGAAAGAAAATAAATTTATTTGACCCAGGTAAGGCACACAATAGTCACACTAAAACAAAGAACAGAATAAAAAAGTAAAAAAAAAAATTGTATTGTGCGTCTCACAGCTACGCCAAATAGCCCCAGTTCAATATGAATGCCAGCCAACTAGTGCCTGACGTTGGTTTTCAACTGGATCCTATGTTGCGAGGACGTCTTACGGATGTAAATCAGTTCCATATTGTGTAGTAGATGTTTAATTACATAAATATATAAGTAAAAGTCTTTTTTTAAACAAGCTTTTGATGAACTAAAAAGTATTTTCCCATAGCCTTCCGGGTCCATCATCAGACCCTGAACACCACTTAGTGTCAAAGCACTTGTAATACATACTCCAAATACGATAGTGCTATCTGGTTTGATTAAGAAGTTCCTATACCCAACTTCCGGCTCTATCATCAGACCAGCTCCATGGTATTATTTTTTCAAAATGTCTCGGTAGTTACATAAGTATGCCAAGTTTCAGCTCAATCGGATGCCAGGAAGTGCTTGAAAAATGGAAGACAATTGGAGTAACCGGAAACACATACGAACAGAGCAAGCTAATATAAAGCTTGTAAAAATAGATAGATAAATATGTAGCAAATAATAATTAACTCGACTAATTACATTAAGTGTCGCCAGTAATGAGGCACTTAATAACATAATCCCCCGTTAATCCTTAAACGCCACCTCCCAAAACGCAAAATTTTAACTCCCAAAACTTAGTCAAAAATAGTGTCGCCCTGGACATTACTTAATGAGTCTAATTCATCACATGTTCGCTAAAAGCTTTTATGACACCTCTGGGAGGGTGACATGGAAATTAGCTTAGCCATGCCATGGTTAAAGCTTTTATGACCACGTTTTTCGTAATTTTTTTTCGCAAAAATATTTTAGGTTATTTCGTAGAGCAGGGTAATTTGTTGGCGATGTCTTTTCGGTCATTTTCATCCTCATGGTATTAGCTATAGGTAATGATAACACCACAATAATCGGAATTGATAACATGACGGTTAGCTACTTTTACTTGTTTCCGTGTGGTTAGTGACTAAGCTGAGTTTTAAAGCCGCCCATGAGCATCTGACTTGGCTTCACATGTCGTCGAGAAATACCTCTCAGGCATGCCGGTTTTCCCTAGCGACGTCAGCGTGGTTTGCTACGCTGACGACACGCTGGTCCTGGCGCAGGGGAGGTCGCACCAGGCGGCGGCCGATCTAGCGACACGCTGGGTTGCGACAATCGTAGATAGAATCCGGCAGTTGGGACTCGAGGTGGCCTTGCACAAGTCCGAGGTCATGTGTTTTCATGGCCCTCGGAACGCGCCACCGTCGGGTTCCCAAATTACGGTAGGAGGGGTTCACATCGGCGTCGAGTCGACGATGAAGTACCTGGGACTCGTCCTCGACAGCCGGTGGAACTTCGTGGAGCATTTCCGACGTTTGGCTCCAAGGCTGGACCGGGCTGGGGCCGCCTTGAGGCGGCTCCTGCCCAATCTAGGGGGTCCAAACGCCTCCTGCCGGAGGCTCTATGCGGGGGTCGTGCGGTCCATGGCCCTTTACGGGGCACCGGTGTGGGCGCGTTCCCTTAGGCTGCGGCCAGCACGCCGGTTGAACGCGTCCCAAAGGGTCATGGCCATTCGGCTGGCCCGGGGATACCGCACGGTCTCCCGTGAGGCGGCGAGCCTCCTTGCCGGATTACCGCCATGGGATCTGGAGGCGAAGGCCCTCGCGCACATCTGGGAGTGGCGCGAGGAGGTGAAGCGCCGGGGTGTAACTCCGCTGCCGCGAGAAATCGCGGCACAGCGGACAGAGCTCCGGCAAGATCTCATGGCGGCATGGAGAGTGCGATTGTCGCAACCCAGTGCTGGGCACGCCACAATAGCGGCGATAAGTCCCCTCTTTGAGGAGTGGCTAGAGAGGCGCCACGGCGTCCTCACCTTCCGCCTGACACAGGTCCTCACCGGACATGGCAGCTTCGGGAGGTACCTGTGTAGGATTAGGCGGGAGGAAACGCCCGGGTGTCACCACTGTGTGGATCGCCCGGAGGACACGGTGGAGCATACGGTTGAGGTGTGCCCTGCTTGGGCGGAGCACCGCCGTGTCCTCGCGGAGGCGATTGGCGGCGGTGACCTCTCGCGTCCGGCCCTGGTTCAGGCCATGGTACGGAGCGAGAGGGCATGGGAAGCCGTCACCTCCTTCTGCGAAGCAGTAATGCTCGCGAAGGAGGAGGCGGAACGCGTGAGGGAAAGGCAAAGTTTGCGCCCTCACGCCCCTAACCGCCGCCGTTGGAGACGCCCTGGGCGTCGGGAATCCCAGGCGGATTTCCGGCCACCATAGGCGCGGGCTTGCGGACGGCGAGCAACGGGCAGCTCGCCGTCCGATAAGGACCAGGCCCGGGTCGATGGCGCGTCGTGTTCCACGCGCGCCTCAAAGAGATGTCAGCAAAAATGACGGGGTCCAATAGGACCGATGCCTGCCAGGGTTGCGGGAAAGTCCGAAAGGGATACCGGGACCTTGGCAACAGGCAAATGAAGGAACACGGGTGGGTTTTAGTCAGTAAAAGTCTGACACGCCCTTCCGCTCCGCCCAGAGCGGGAGAAGTCATTGGATGATTTCCCACCCTCAAAAAAAAAAAAAAAAGGCATGCCGGTTTCCTCACGATGTTTTCATTTATCGTTTTTGAAGCAAGTGATAATTATACAATACGCACATGATCGCTTCCAAAGCGTTTCGTATTTCTACAACGACTTTCAACAGAATTGACATGAGCTTTTCGATAGTTTATGTCAGTCCTATTATACATTTTTGTCTTTTCCATCATCGTTATCGCTGAGAGAATGTCACTTTGTCTCTGGTATTCAGCTGTATCCGGTTTGACTGGAAGCCGGTCCCAACATAGTTGGGAAAAGGCTAGACAGATTGATTTCTCTGGTATGTACGAATCTCGTCATGTTGGCTCTTAGTACCTAATAAAAATAAATAATCAATAGTGAGTAAATTTATTATTAATTATGATAAAATATATACATCGGATACTAAATTGATTAAAAAACTAAAAGGACTAACTAACTATACCAATAAATACAACTCTCTTAGTTAAAAGTAACTAAACAAATAATTAACTAGAATATAGCGTCGAAAAATTCCTCCGCATCGCTGTCGGCTGGTAATGTACCCAAGAGACTGGCGGCATTGCCACGTTGTATGGCAATGCTTATCCTCTGACCAAGATAAAAGCCAGCCCTTGGGTCACGGGAAGTGTCAAATAGCCGTTTGGAGATTTAATCAAACAAGCTATGAGCACTCGGACCCCACGGCCCTAAGGTTTCAACTTCAAACGGCTCGAAAATATAATTGGGCATAAGGCTGTTATACTTTCGCCGCTTGAGGTTTTCCGCAGCCGCAGCAGCAGCGCCAGCACAGCACGCCGAGCCAGGAAGGTGGGATGGCGCAAGGGTATCGACGCATGTTGCGTCCCACACTAAAGGCCTTCCATGGGAATAGGGGCATGCCGTCCGGTCTCTTGCCATCGTTGCGTGCCAAGCCATTGGGTTCTAATACAGCTGGAACGCCGGCGGTGACAAGAGCTCGTCGGATGATGTCATTAATTTCCGCGTGCCGCGCTGAGCGACCCGCACTTCGGCTGCAAGACAGGCCGTGGTGTCCGAGGCTGTTGACAACTTCACCGCAGTGACAGCGATGAGGAGAACAACACGAGGCTCCTAGTCGCAGGGAAGCAGCGATGCGGAAGGTAGTGTCGTCAAACAAAGCTCCAAGGTTCGATGACGGTAGTGCATGAAGCCACAGTCCCGACTCCCACTTACCCACAGCCAGCAGGCGCGCACGCTCCGCAGTAGTAGCAGACGTGTCAAGTAAGTTGTTCTGTACTACTCTGCAGAGCGGCTCATCCCACCGTCTCTGGGAAGATGGATTGTCGGGCGGATCTGAATTCGGGCAAGCGAGTCTCCAGGCATCTATAGCCTCGGTGAGGCACGGCACGTCAAAATTAATCAGTGTGGAAGCTAGGATTTTCCTGATTAATTTCTCATTACCGTGAACCGAGGATATGAAGGCCGGTAAACTAATACTAGAAATTTTGCGGACGCCGAGGCCTCCCATACGTATGGGAAGAGTAGCTTGTGCCCAAGCTCGGTCGTCCATGGCCACATTTAAGATCAAAGTTAATGTATGACGGATAATTTGGTTCATTTTATCTAAAAGATGAGTGTGCTTCCATAAATGGGAAGCGCGATGGAAATATGTTAATTTAGGGCCGAAACAGCAGTAACGGATTAAGGTTATGGCCGAATGCATGTTAATTTGGAGCAATCTTTCCGAAACGTCATTGAAATTTTGAATTTTTTCCTCAATAAAATAAATAAAATAAAATAATCAATACCAACGGCTACCATTCCTATATCGGAATGTTACGCTGTGATTTTAGGCTGAAGTTCATTCGATTTGTTTGTGTATCGGCAAAATAACAAGCGTAGACCAACTGGACCGTATTCGGAAATATTTATTTTGTGATTGGTTATACAATGAAGAGAATAAACGACAGTAAATGAAAAAAACTGGAATTTGAGTTTTTACGAACTTTCTAATGGCAATACTAATTCATCATCATCTGCCTAGCCTTTTCCCAACCATGTTGGGGTCGGCTTCCAGTCCAACCGGATGCAGCTTAATACCAGTATTTTACATGGAGCGACTGCCTATCTGACCTCCACATGGCAATACTAATTAATAGTAGATTAATTGGGAACTATCAAAAAAATTGTAACATTGTACCTCACTCAAGTGGGCGCACACAATTCGAAAGCGAACTCATTTCTTTTTAAGTAAATCATCGCGGATTCACAAGGAAACAGCGTTCGAATTTTAAAGAATAACATTATGGTGGCCCAGCTGGGCAACAGACTCCACTCGGTGGGTGCCTGAGGATGGACAGCGCTACCGGGCCCGGCCCAGGAAGAGATGGCGAGACGATCTAGGCGCGTACCGCAAGGGTTGGATCAAGGTGGCCCTGGAAAAGGATGTTTGGAAAGATTTGGAGAGGCCTTTGCTCAGAAGTGGAACAGTGTAGGATAACATGAAAATTAAAAAAAACATTAGGGTAACCTCCTTGATAATAACACAGATCAAATTACCAATAAGCTTTGTCTTCCTACTCCATCTACCAAAGACATACCAACTGAGGATTGTAGGTTACATTTTAACTACCAACTGAATCAAAGAGCCACTAGCCGTCTCTTTGATTCCGGCCACCGTAAGCGTGGGCTTGCGGACAGTGAGCACTGGGTAGCTCGCCGTCCGATAAGGATCAGGCCCGGGTCGACAGCGTTGTATTCCACGCGCGCCTCAAAGAGATGTCACCATAACTGACGGGGTCCGCTAGGGCCGATGCCTGCCGAGGTCGCAGGAGAATCCAAAAGGAAAACCGTAGCCTCTGGCAACAAACAGGCAACTGAAGGAACACGGGTGGGTTTTAGTCAGTAAGAGTCTGATACGCCCTCCCGCTCGGCCCAGAACGGGAAAAGACATTTGATAATTTCCCAGCCAAAAAAAAAAAACCACTCTCTCCAAAACTTCAACACCATCAGTACTAACAAGACACCTCTTTACAGGACAACCTCAATAAGCTCTCCCCAAGCGAAGTCGCCAGCTGGAAGCAGCGCTGGAGCGGCTGCAAGCGCATCAACAGCACCTGGAGAGAGGACGCCAACTGCCCACAACAAACAGCTGCAAAATGTCAAGGGACAGGACCATCCGCCGCATCCATCTGTAAGTAGAAGTTCTGGTCTTTAAAAGGGGAGTTTGTGGGATAGAAATGGGAGTTTGTGGAATTGGAAAGGGGAGTTTGTGGGATTGAAAAGGGGAGTTTGTGGGATTGAAAAGGGGAGATTGTGGGATTGAAAAGGGGAGGTTGTGGGATAGAAATGGGGAGTTTGTGGAATTATAAAGGGGAAATTAATTAATGTTTAAGTAGTCAATGTTGATAATGATTGTGTAGTTATGAAGTGTGATTGTTGTATAGTAGTTTTTATTGATAAATAATTTTCGTCTAGGTAAAATGGAAATGAATGTGTTTTCAGAGAAGATGTAGGGACGCAGTTATATTTCAGTAAGTAGGTACATAGGAGTAGGAAGATCCGTAGATCTGAATGTAGAACAGAACAATGTAGAAGATGAATTTAATCTGAAACTAATTGGAATCAACACTTCAATAGAGAACGATATTTATATAAGTCCAGATATAATAAGAAAGGTATACAAGTAGTGGAAGCAAATGAAATTAATAACAGAAAGACACAGATTCATATATGATGTCAAAATAAAATAAAAATAATAAAAATTTCAAAAGAAGCAATAAGAATTGGCAAAAACTTAAAACGTCAATTACCTCTTCTATTTGATAAAGTAAAAGTATTCGGATTAGGGAAGATACAAAACATATATAAATGTAGATACGATATATATTAATTTATTAAACATATGGATTTATATTGTTCCATTAACGTGTGGTTTGGATACAACACTTCATCCTGACATTTGCGGAATGCTTCTTAATTATTCATGGTACGCTGTGAAGGCTGTTCGTTCATAATATTTTCTTTAAACTGAATCTCAGGAACAATGATATTATCTGCGTGGGAAAAATTACGATTTAGATTTTGAAATTGATTGAAATAGACTATTAGAGATATTTTTCTTGTATTTAATATACTTACTGATCTAAAGACTATTCAAATTGAGAAATGTAAACAAATGAAAGATTGGGATAACGAATTCTAAAAACAAATGAATTTGCTAGGTGGCAGCACTGAGACGTCAGGTCCTGGCACCTGTCAATTGGGGCCAAGCGCCTATAGTTTGTATAATCGAGACTGAATGATGAAAAAAAGAATGAAACGAATGATGAACATCATCATATATATTTTATTGTCATTGTCGAAAAAGACCTCAAAGTCAAAGTGGTGTTAACTGTTGGCGTGACTTTTTATGAATACCGTCATTGACATGTGATTCAGTACTTTTTTGTCTACTATTTATTACAAGGTTAAGAAAATTATGTAGCCAGAATTTGAATGAGATTAAAATCAAAGCACTGAAGAACATTCCTAAAAACTGAGGCAAGTCTTTTCAAAACTTGAAAGGTGCAGAAGTTTATTAGGTAATTAAAATTATCTAAGTAGCTACACAAGGGAATATTATTCATAATAAAAGATATGAAATAAATAATAAAATGGATAAAATCTTTAATATATATATTAAAGAAAAGACAATAAAGAGGCTTCTAAGTACGCATTATGTGATAGGAAAGATTTTTATGAACCAAAGGTAAAAATATGATTAAACCAAAGATTTCAATCGTAAATTCGCTCTACAGCGTCAAAAAATGGTCGCTGTTCTGTTTCGTTTTGACACCTCTGATACACACAATGTGAATTGATGTGACTGTCATGGAAACGCCATTATTATTTTGTGAGCTCACTTGTCAATATGGACACTTTTTCGTGCGACTTAATACGGTGGGGGCAAATCTAACAATTTAAATCTTTGGGTCAAACAGTAAAAAAAGATTTAAAAAAGGTTCAAGAAAAAAATGTTTTGTTGTTTGAAAACAACGCATGAACATTGAATTGAATATATCCACCAAATGAAAGGTTTTGTGACCAACAGTTTTGGAACCTTATTGGTAAACTGGTACATTGATTGAAGTTAGTTAATAGTTTGAACGTTACGAACTTAGTATTTATTATATTATAGCAAACTGCGTCCTATCACTGTCGTTATATAGAGAAGCGATCATTTTCTTTGAGTATTCATAAGAGGCGGTCGTGTGCTTAAAAAACAAAGGCGAATCGCATACGACTGTCGTCGGATGTGCACTTGCACCGTGCGTTTATTTATTTACTGAAACTTTAAGCACAAGTAAAAAAAACTACTGTACAAAGACGGACTTAGGGCCGACGCACACCTGACGAGGTGCAGCGCGGCGCGGATGTCACTCACCAACAAATATCAACGTTGCGGGCATAAAAATAAAGTTGAAAAAAAATAACCTGAGACGCGCGCTTCTTTCCGCTTAGACGCGCTCTTGAGCTAATGGAGGTTTATTAATTTTCAACTTCATTTCAACTTACGCAAGGTCGATATTTGTTTGGCAGTGACGAATGCGCTGCGCTGCGTCTCACCAGATGTGCGCCGGCCCTTAAATTCCTGAGGCATTTTCTACCAGTCAACCTTAAGGTGATGCAGAGACAGACATGGCAGGTGCAACAAAAGATAATACATAAAACTTGAGAAATAATGAATACTAATTAATACATATAAACAAAATAAACTTAGTCAGGAGAAATAACGACAGGTAGAGGAGAAAACGAATCTAGCAAATTAACGCTGGGATTATTCTGCCAAATTCTACAAGCGTTTAGTAGCTGAGAGAAGTTGTGAGAACGTGCGATTTCCTTAGCCTGTCAGTGCGACTCTGCAAATCGACGCCAAGTATTCAGAGCTTTGAAAAAATAATTATATTATGAAAATAATTGTCGGCCAGCCCGTTTTTGCGTCTAGTCGCCGAATTGTCTCAGTCGCATGTCGCATAGTATGCGTCATGTCAAAGTATTGATATTTGTATATAAAACGTAGTTATTGGAAGCCCAAATTCATGTAGAACGCTAGTAATCGGCGCCGACTAGCGCTGGTTGTCAACCAGTGCCGCAGGCAGTTTTAAATAACTGCGCGCTTATTTGGGAAAAGTATGAAGTCGCTCATAAGCGCTGACAAGTTCCTATCTAATTAGTCGGCCCCAGTTCGCGCCGATTTGGCAAAAAGTATGAATACTGCCCGTGCCGACCAGTGGCCAGAGCTTGTCGGTGCTGACAAGCGCTGGTATATCGGCGCCAGTTATCAGTTCTCAACGTGAATACGGCTGTACAATGAAAATATAATATACCCAATTTTGAATTGATTTGAACGGAAATATATTTAGATTAGTATAGAATACAGGGAATAGTATTTAAATGGTATTGGAAAAAGACTTAGATAAAATTATTCAAACAATTTCGAAATGGAATTAGTCAGCTATTTGGTAAATTATAAAATTGGAAAATAAATTCCGAACGACTTGAATTCAGACAAAAAGTAAGCATGCCGTTTTAAATGGCACAGTAGGTACTTATTATGAAAAGTCTTTTTAGTTTCAAAACAAGAGATTATTCAGAATTTTTTAAGAAAATAATTAAAACAGAAATTATTAATGTAGTAAAGAAAGAAAGAAAGAAAGAAAGAAGAATGAGAGAAATGAATATATTCACTTTTCACAAAATAATGAAAAAAAACTTTGATTCTTTATATTAGATACAGTGTCGCGCTGCAAAAGAACTAAAACAAACGAACTTTGTTATGCTGGTGTGTGTGACATTTACGTCTGACACTCGTGGCACGTCATTGTGCTGTCATTATGCTTTTCTAGTGTGCGTGAATTTAGCGGCCAGCAGTTGGACGCAATTTTTTTTTTTTCAAAGAATTCACAGCTTTTACTCATTATTTATATCTTTGGAAAAAATAAAAATATTAAATAATTGGTAACTTACCATTATAATGAAGCTAGGTCCACAGTAAGTAACTAACCAGAGATGTTAATACTAATTATTATGTGTGTTTATAATTAATTATAATTATGTTTTTAGTCAATGTTCGATGTTACTGGCTGCTCTTATAATGAAATTGGTTGTTTATTATTATACCTAGCACTATAGATATTTCCTCTAGGTGTTTCAGAAATATATATCTTACTGTTATCTATATAATGTGTGTCTATATTTCTTTCGTTTTTGTAGTCAGTCACAGTTCGTAAAATACTTAATTTAATTATTTTGAAACCATGATGTAACTACATACTTACACAAAACACACACATAACTAACATAAAGGTGTGGTCATATTTATACAACTCCTTCAGGTAGAATAACTGCCAAATGTCATGATTTCATGAAATAGTCATCGAATACACTTATATGAATTTAGACAGTTGAATTGCTGATTCTAATGTTATATTGCAATTTGCAGGTCAACATTGCTATTCTGTAAAAATCTCACCGTGAAAACTTAGGTGAAGTGAGCTTGAAGTGAACTGTCACTTCCTTAGCATCAGTAGGTATCGATGACAATGACAGCTCACTCCACGCTCACTTCACCTAAGTTTTCACGGTGACATGGTTACAGAATAGCAATGTTGACCTGTAAATTGCAATATTTACGTAATAAAATTGGAATTTCGCGGGTTACCCTGGAGCTTTTGCTAACTAGCGGTAGGTACTTCCTCGGTTAACTTTGCTTTGAACAAAAGCTACTCTTCTTCAAAACCGATTTGACTTACAAATTATAAAATCATATTTTTCAATATACGTAGGTAGGAGCTCGTGGCTAAGTAATACCAGAAACACCAGGTCGATCCAACAGGTTAACAGGACCCCAACATAGTTGGGAAAAGGCTAGGCAGATTTTTCAATATACGTAGGTAGAGTCCTGAGTTTATTCATT
The DNA here is from genome assembly GCA_949152455.1 of Lithophane leautieri. Taxonomy (NCBI): domain Eukaryota; kingdom Metazoa; phylum Arthropoda; class Insecta; order Lepidoptera; family Noctuidae; genus Lithophane; species Lithophane leautieri. The sequence goes on from OX424486.1 coordinate 5,665,027, forward strand.
AATTTAGATTGATGAGCGAAAGTAAAGAACAAAAAGGCACATTTCATTTTTAATAATTATCAAAAATTATTTATACAGACGTCAAAATTACATAAAGGAGTCCCCTAAAACCCTTCACCGCTTCCTAGTGTTTGCCAGCTGAGAAGAAGAAGTGGCGCAACAAACTCCCCAGCAGCACTGCTGTCTGTTATCTTATAACAAAAAAAATCTTCATCGTCATTAAAAATACTGTGACTGACTGCAAAAACATAGATATATTTAAAAAAAAACTGTAAGGCTTTTCCTTATAATGTGTGTTTCGTTCCAAAAGAGGATAGTTCGGAAACTTGTACTTAACTAGCTTTCTTTTGCCATCTTTATACGACTTTCTTTTACTACTTTATTACTTCTTATAAAGCACTCTTATAACGCTTCGATAGTTCTACACTAAACATTTTAAACTTGAATAATAAAATACTTACTAAATATAATACACTCACTAGATATATTTAGTAACCTATTCCGACGTAGATATATTTAGTAACCTATTCCGCCTAACTATTCTCCAAGAGTGATAAAAAAAAAACCCTGTAAAATTGAAACATGTTTCTCCTCCCAACGAGGCATCCTCAGGATGACAATTGACCAATTGCAAACCAGAACACGACGTGTTGCCACACCGAGCGCTGGACGCTCGTTGAGAGGATAAACACGTGTCGATTTCTTACAGGGTTTTTTATGACTGAAGAATAGTTAAGCGGAATAGGTTACTAAATATATCTACGTCTATTATAATATTTTATAATGGATTTCCGCAAAATCACGCCTGAATCAATTACCTACAATTAAATACTAATCTTACGAGTATTTTCACATAAATCAATTCTTCAATCTTCATATTCATGAATTCTTGACACGTCTTCCATACCATTACCGCGCCCCCCGGTGTATTCCTTGATATGCCATGGCCTCTGTAGCCCCATGAAGCATGAGGCTCCAGGATCTAGTGCAAATCTTGTGGTTCATTCGATTTATCTAGTCTGGTTAAACCACTCTGGGGTCGGTGCATTTTATCCATGAATTCGTGAGTCTCTGTCAAAAATGACAGCTAGTGTTTCTTTGGTCCGAAAAAATATGGACACAGCCAGTTCTATTTTGTAAAGTTCAAAACTCACCTCACTCAAGCGAGCGCACACAATTCGAAAGCGAACTCATTTGTTTTTAAAGTAAATCATCGCGGATTCTCAACGAAACACCGTTCGAATTTCAAAATTGTGTTTGAATACAATTTCTTCTGACATTTTAACCTTTACGTCACTGATTCTGAATCCTGATTGCCAGTTTGACATTCGTCTCAGAACGTCTTCATATATGTATATCTACGAGTATACTATATATAATATTATAAAACTGAAGAGTTTGTTTGTTTGTTTGAACGCGCTAATATCAGGAACTACTGGTTGGAATTGAAAATTTCTGTTTGTGTTGGATAGTTCATTTATCGAGGAAGGTTATAGGCATCACGCTACGACCAATAGGAGCGGAGCATAAATGAAAAATGTTGCAAAAACGGGAAAAGTTATTCCTTTTTAAGAGCTTCGTTGCGTGCGCTGCGTAAACGGTTTAAGTTACGCAAAAGCCATGTATGATGGAATTGTTCCTCTTTAAAAGTTCTCCGCGACAGAATATGTCTAACTTTTAAGATTGACTCACTATAACCTTTTTTTACGGTAATCAAGATTGTTCGAAATTAATGCATTATTCGCGAAGAAGTTTTATCAACATAATATTAATTCTTATTCAATTAAATAGTTTTAACATCAAGGGCATCAAAATGCAATGTTGCAGTAAAATGCTTTTTAATTCATTCGAATCGTACACTTAATTTCGAAGTTATCACGAAATGCGATACGCGAACCGTTCGCGCCGCGCCGCGCCGACGCGACGTTCCCTACTCTAGATAGGAGATGATGGGCACACGGGTAGACCATGACCTGGAATAGGACATAGGATATGTTTTATCCCTATATTCCCACGGGATCGAGACCTACGCGGGTGAAACCGCGGGGCACAGCTAGTCTGTATAATATGTTTAACAGTATCAGTATCAGTATTTTACAGTACGTCTTTATTAGCTCTCGTCTAAACCGAGACACGTACGAGACGAAATAAATAATTCATCTCAAGTAATAACGACTACCTTTTACCCGACACAGGTGGTGCCAAAAAGACGTATGTGTTTTGTTTTTAAGGGTGATCTTGTGAGGCGTACTGAATTTATTTAAGGAGGACCGGGTTGCTTTGGTGGAAATAGGGAATGCTCATTTAATAGTATAGGATAGTTCATACTAATTCCATGTATAGTACATACTAATTCCATGCTACCATAATGATAGTAAATACTAATTCCATGTATAGTACATACTAATTCCATGCTGCCATAATGATAGTAAATACTAATTCCATGTATAGAACATACTAATTCCATACTGCCATAATGATATTAAATACTAATTCCATGTATAGAACATACTAATTCCATGCTGCCATAATGATATTAAATACTAATTCCATGTACAGAACATACTAATTCCATGCTGCCATAATGATAGTAAATACTAATTCCATGTATAGTACATACTAATTCCATGCTGCCACAATTATAGTAAATACTAATTCCATATAAATTACATACTAATTCCATGCTGCCATGTCATTATTCTAAGGTAGCCCTCTTGTTTTAAACTTTGGGCGACCGAGCTCTGCTCTGGTGAAAATAGAGAAAACATATTTTACCAGATATGAGATCTAGCTAGATCGATTTTTCGCCCCCGTAAACCCCTATATTGCAACTTTCATCGAAATCATTAGAGCCGTTTTCGAGAACAATATATCCTTACATAATATAAAACAAAGTCCTCCGCCGCGTCAATCTGTCGTCCTGTTCGCGATAAACTCAAAAACTACAGCACCGATTTTCATGCTGTTTTCACCAATGGATAGAGTGGTTTTCCAGTAAGATTTTAGTATATAATTACCGACAGCCACGCGGGCGAAGCCGTGGGCATCAGTTAGTATTATAATATACAAATTTTGCTCATAGCATATTGGTAGTAAAGATTATGTCTATATTTCCCTCTCTGAAGAGAAGACAGATTAACATTTCGTCTGTTATGTTACAAGTTCCATGTATTTTTATTTTAGACGTTTAGAGCTAAATGGGAGTAGTTAGTATAAAGATTCGCTGAGGAGCTCGTGGCTAAGTAATAACAGCCGCACGGGTCGATCCATTAAGTTAAGCTACGCTTGCCGGGGTTGGTCCGTGCATGAGTGATCATCTTTACACACCGGGACTCCTCCGTGTCTCGGAAATCACGTTAAGCCGTTGGTCCCGGCTGTCATTCGTGGATCTTTGACAGTCGTTACGGGTCGACAGAAGCCCGAAAGTCTGACCACCAGTCTTACCAAGGGGTATCGTATTACCCAGTTACTGGGTTGTGCAGGTCAGATAGGCAGTCGCTCTATATAAAATACTGGTATTCAGCTGCATCCGATTAGACTGGAAGCCCAACCCAACATAATTGGGAAAAGGCTAAGCAGATTGATTGGTATCAGCCTATAATGTTCCCACTGCTGGGACACGGGCCTCCTCTCTGTGAGAGTGAGTGGGCCAGACACTGATCAAACCAGATGATTTATTTATAGATTATGAAAAGGTACTATGTGCTTGTTCGTAGATGTCATATAATAAATGTCTTCGAACTTTGGTTCTAGGACATGTCCGTGGTGATGAAATAATTTACAAAAAGTAAAGCGCCTGTCAGGTTTCGAACCTACGATCTACAAGTCGTAAGTCGCGGCAGTTACCTCTGGGCCACCACTGCTCTAGTTTGATTGTAAATGTGTGCGTGTGAGCGTGTATGAACAGAGCGGGGGTGTAGTTTAGGCATGCTTCACTGTATTGTTCGCAGCGCTCTGTCTTGGTTTTTTATGTGGTCTGAGTAATTCCGCAAAAGATAATGCCGAAAAAGCTACGGGTAAGTTTTTTTAACGAAGAGTAAAACTAATATATTATCAGTCTTTTAATTAAAACCACGAACCTCACATTATTAACAGGAACGATGCACTAATTAAAGTTCATTAGTAAAATCAACTGTAACCGAGAACGGAATACCAAGTGATGTCATATTAATTTATGTCTCGTGAATTTGAATTTACTTCACAGAAATGTATGAGAATTTACTGAAATGTATGTATGCTTTGATGTGAGGGTTCTGCAAAAGCCATATTTTTGCCATATAATTAGTAGTACCTCGTCGCAAACGCTAGGTACTGCTGAGAATGAGGAAAATTTTTATTTTTTATTTTAGATTGGGAAGTCATCAAATGACTTCTCCCGCTCTGGGCGGAGCGGGACGGCGTGTCAGACTTTTACTGACTAAAACCCACCCGTGTTCCTTCAGTTGCCTGTTGGCAAGGTCCCGGTATCCCTTTCGGACTTTCCCGCAACCCTGGCAGGCATCAGTCCTAGCGGATGTTGCGCAGGACCTGGGTTCGTTTCCCAGATCGGACAAAAAGTTACTGGGATATTCTAGCAGGAATTTCTCAGTAGCAGCCCGGAGTCTGGATTGGTGCCCGGTTGATGGCAATAGGCTCGCCCCCTATTACATGGGACTTAAACATAGCTGGTGAAGTATGGGTGTACTATAGGTACACCTCTGCCTAACCCTTTAGAGATTATAGACGTGATGTACATTTTGTCTGAAACATTGCACATTACAGGCAGGCCGCAACGCACTTTTTGGTATTGAAATGCGATGCGCTGCTGTCCGATGCGGTAAAAAACTTCCTTGGGAATGTGATTTTTTATTTTTGTCTTTAAAAAAAACAAACTGAAATTGTTTTTGTCTTAAAAAAACCGGCCAAGTGCGAGTCGGACTAGCGCACGAAGGGTTCCGTACTCGTAGGGGTTCCATAATCTATAAAAACGGCAAAAAAAAAACATGTTTATTGTATGGGAGCCCCTTAAATATTTATTTTATTCTGTTCTTCAGTATTATTTTTATTATGTATTTGTTGTTATAGCGGCCACAGAAATACAATTCATCTGTGAACATTTCAACTGTCTAACTATCACGGTTCATGAGATACAGCCTGGTGACAGACGGACGGATGGACAGCGGAGTCTTAGTAATAGAGTCCCGTTTTACCCTTCGGGTACCTACGGAACCCTAAAAAAACAAATTGTAGAGACCCGGCGCCATGTCGCCCCCCCCGCCTTAAACTCGGCCCTGCTTAGAAGTACCTCCCTAAAAAATAAGTTCGTTACTCTCACCTACCTTTTTTGGACTGATTGTTATCTCTCATCTGCCTTACTTCCTAAACTAAGTCAAACAGTTCCGCCTAGAGTGTTTCATTTCTAATAAATCGCACGTGCTACCAAGTCGACGTAATCTCTTTCATTCCATCAAGTTTGAAACTTCAAAGTTAAATTAAATTTGCATACTTCGTCTCCTGTATTACGTAATGTTAGAGCAAGATATATATAGATTTGTGTATAAGTTTCTAATTTATTAATTACACTGTATTCAGTGTGATTAAATGAGTTGGGTCAGTGTGGAAAAGTCTCAAAGTGAGGAGCTCGTGGCTAAGTAATAACAGCCGCATAGGTCGATCCATCAGGTTAAGCTACACTTGCCGGGATTGGTCCGTGGTTGGGTGACCATCTTAACATATCGAGACTCCTCCGTGCCTCGGAAAGCACGTTAAGCCGTTGGTCCCGGCTGTCATTCGTGGATCTTTGACAGTCGTTACGGGTCGTCAGAAGCCCGAAAGTCTGACAACCAGTCTTACCAAGGGGTATCGTATTACCCAGTTACTGGGTTGTGGAGGTCAGATAGGCAGTCGCTCTATGTAAAATACTGGTATTCAGCTTCATCCGGTTAGACTGGAAGCCGACCCCAATATATTTGGGAAAAGGCTAGGCAGGCAGGCATCTGTCATTTGGTCTATTCTTCCGTCGACAAAACCCGTTACGTCGACTACGCGTGCTGTTGATGGCCCAGTAGAAATGGCCGCGACTTACGAGTCGTAGGTTAACTTTGTGTAAATCTTAAAAATTTCATGACTACTGCTCTCAAAACGGTGAAGGAAAACATCGCCAGGAAACCGGCATGCCCTTGAACCAAAAATCCAAAGACATGTGACATCTACCAACCGGCACTGGACGTGTATGGTGGATTATTAATAGCCCATTCCTATATAGGAACATTAAACAGGGTGAAATTGAATTCATGAGAATCCTCTTAAGGGGTCATTGTACTCATCATTATGAATAACTTTCACTATAGAATGAACTCTGAAATCGCGAGAAAAAAATCAGCTGTTCCCTACATTTTGACTAGCTATACGAGCATAAATGCAGGGAACAGCAGATTTTTTTTTTAATTCTGATTATACTAAGCTCAATTGAAAATGCAACAGTGTAAGTTGTATATGAACCGCTAAGCTAGCGGCCGGGCCGCGTGCGTATCCAAAAAACAACCGACTTCCAAAAAAAAACACAAAAAACTGAAAAATAACTTTAATTTCGGAAGTCGGTGTCTTTGCTTTTCAATATTCGTTTTTTGCCACCGACTTCCGAAATTAAAGTTATTTTTCACTTTTTAAGTGTTTTTTTTTGGAAGTCGGTTGTTTTTTTTTTGGAAAAAGATTTTATTTTTCACTTTTTAGTTGTGGTACCTACCCCACACAAATTCGAATACCACTAACAACTACACAACTGTATAACAACAACACACAACACAACACAACTGTATAAAACAGTGACGGAGTCAAATAAGATATCGTCTACATAAACTAAGTGAGAAACATACGTACCTAATTATTGAAGCTAACTCAAAAACTACGCAAGCAAAGTTAATAAAATTTATATGGGACCACTAAGGAAGCATGACCTACCAAACAAAAAAAGAATCATCAAAATCGATTCATAATTGCCGGAATAATCGCGTAATAAACAAACAAAAAAAAAAACATGCAGACGAATTGAGAACCTCCTCCATTTTGAAGAAGTCGGGTAAAAACACCGAAACTACCGGCCGGGCCGTGCGTGTATCCAAAAATACCGAAGCTAATTAAAATGTCCTTGAAGCATTAATAATTCCTCGATCACCCAGACGAAGGGTATTCATGACGATTTACTCACGAAAACATAATTAAAATATCTTTCTCACCGTGCGTTTGCACTGGCGAAACATTTAAGACAAAACATGTTGAAATCTCTATTTTCTGTCAATGTTCCATACAATTTTTGACAGCAACTAGAGATTTAAACATGTTTTGTTGTAATGTTTCGCCAGTGCAAACGCACGGTGAATAATACCACAAGACATATTTTGACAGGCATATAAATTCTCTTCACCTATCGCAAAAACTGCAAAAAACACAAAAGGCACTTCCAAAAATCTCTTACAAAACCCAATTGATTTGAAACAGAATGTATTACCATAATATTTCCGTTCTTCACGAACTAAATCAGTTTGAAAAACACTGAGAAAAGATGGAGGCGAACGGCGATATTCAATTGTCATGAATAATGGAGGAACTTGCACATTCATAGCCAGTACCAAGAATATAGGGTTTTGTAATACGGTGTGAGAGAGAAAAAGTTGCGCGTGGGTATGAATTGTATAGAGCGCTTATTTTGTAGTTCTCTTTTTGACCTTTATAGTATTTTACCGGGATCATGGATGAGCTGGGGGCCTAGACATTTTGAATAAGTTACCAAAGAACATTGCAAAAAAATTAGAAAATAAAAAAGCTCGGCAAATTAAAAACATATTAATACTGTGGAAAAGTGTAAAATAGGGGAGGGGCCTACGTGTGGGTCCTCAATCAGCCAAAGTCACTTGTGAGTAACGCATTTTTTTTTTTATAACGCACGTAATCTTTCTAAAAAAGATTAAGCGTTATTGTAGTGTAAAAATATGAATGTTACTTTTTTTTTAAATAAATAGTTTGAATTTTTTTTTTTTTAGACAAGTGAGTATCGCTTCGAAATTGTTTCTTAATTCTAGAACAATTTCAACAGGATTCACATAAGCTTTTCGATGCATTTTTGCCTTTTCCATCATCGTTATCGTTGATAGAATGTCACTTTTTCTAGGCCCTCAAAGCGCTAATAAATAAAACTAGCTGCCCTCTGCGGTTTCGGCCGCGGAAGTCTCGATCCCGTGGGAATATCGGTATAAAAAGTATCCTATATCCTATTCCAGGTCGGTCGTTCAGCCGTTTTAGCGTGAAAGCGTAACAATCAAACTCACTTTCGCATATTTAATATATTATTATTATTATTCGTTTGGATTATCGTCAACATATTGGTTTGATTTACAAATTATACGTAGAAGCTATTATTTATTTCGTGGTTATTGCGGTAACCCACAGCATAGATTTCCAAGTAGCGGGAATATTGTAACTGATATTTTTTTGCTACTCTTAAATTGTCTGATTGTGCCTTTGCTTAATCGTGACTTTCCAGACAGTTGTATTTTTATATTATTTATTTAATTAGAGAATTTTATAAAAGCAATGCGTATGATAGTCCAAACATACCCTAAAGATTTTATGATATTTCATTAAATTCTTTCTCAAGCAAATGGTGCGCACATCAAAATTTACTTAAGGCTATTCAAGCTTGACAGGGTTCAACCTCAAGAATCCAACAGTTGATTTTTATCAGACCAAACACAATCCATCAACACTACACGCCACAGACAGTGATATTTGTCAAAATTTTCTTGACATTCCCAAGAAATATTAAGGATTCACGTCACTTACAACTATAGACGTGTGTCAAGTGAATAATATTATGTGTAGTATCCTTTTGTAGCGAGGAGCTCGTGGCTAAGTAATAACAGCCGCATAAGTCGATTCATCAGTCGAACCCAGGACCTCATTACTCAGCTTTACCGCTTGTGACCACTAGACCAACGAGGCAGTTCATAATAAACATTTAACAAAATAAAACAAACATATTAAACATTGTCTAATTTATACGCCGACTCTAAACCAATGGGGACATTTATAAGACTTGATAATATGGGTATGTAGGCATTTTCCTCAGTACCATATTGTCACCCTTATTTTATTGTGCACTTGTTCAAAGTTATATTATCGAGGGTTTACTGGCTATTTGTATTAACCGACATTTTTGGAAACATACAGGAGAGCATTTCAAAGTTTAATTTTTTTTAAACAAAAAAAAACATTATAAAAAGTATTAATATTTTTACAAAATAATGGTCTACGTTGTTTTCCTTTACAAAAAACCGCAATATTTAGTCTAGTTTTCATTTTTTTTAAGCTGTTATTACCCGAAATAAATGTCGCTTCATACAAAATTACCTCAAATGACTTTTATTTCGAAACAGGCTAAATGATTCAAGCGCCATAAACTGTACATTATATGTTCAGGAAAAAGGATTTAAGCAACACTCGGTGTTGTTTTAGTGTATGGCTAAATGTAATAGCAACCATCGCTATAATAAAATAGAATCAGGCTATTCAGTTTATGCAGCTGAAGTATCATAAAGTTGTTTCAGATCAAAATGATTTATGTAGCACTTCACATTAAGTATGTATAATAAGTTCTAGGTATAAATTCCAGGTTCTAGGCTAAATGTTTTAAGCGACATCAGGCATGGATTTCAGATGCAGGAAAAACGATTCAAACGCCAAGTTACGAAATTTATGTCAGGACAAATAGCTTAAGTCAAAATCACAAAATATTTTGTCTGTATGAAGTCCATCTTTAGTCGCTCCATGTAAAATACTGGTATTCAGCTGCATCCGGTTAGACTGGAAGCCGACCCCAACATAGTTGGGAAAAGGCTAGGCAGATTGATTTTGACATCATACCACTCGCGGCCGTCTGAGTGAGAGCGAGACGGAGTAGGGTGCTGGCGGCTCTCAAGCCTCGAATAGTTTAGGTAATTGCTTTTTACGGTGAAAATAGTTAGTTCAGTTATTATGCAAAGTTTCATGATCTAATTTGAAGTATTTTTTTAACAGCGGTTTATAGTTCGGTTTAGAGGTAACTTTGGTTTTTTTCCTATCGAAAAAATTTGATGTAATCGTGTTTTCGCCACACATAGGACCTATCATCAATCCTCAACTTTAACATATATTTATTTCAAATGTGATGCTGCAGTATTTTCGACTTAACGGAGGATCAAGCTAAGCAATTTGAGGTATGGGTATGGCCTTAACAACATAACCGATAGCCAAATCGGGCTCGATTTATCGGGGCTCGTGGCTAAATGATAACAGCCGCACGGGTCGATCGAAGGTTAAGCTACACTTACCGCGGTCGGTTCGTGGATGGGTGACAATCTTTACATACCGAGACTTCTCCGTGCCTCGGAAAGCACGTTAAGCCGTTGGTCCCGGCTGTCATTCGTGGATCTTTGACAGTCATTACGGGTCTTCAGAAGTCCGAAAGTCTGACCACCAGTCTTTCCAAGGAATATTGCTGGGTTATAGAGGTCAGATAGGTAGTCGCTCCAGGTAAAGTACTGGTATTCAGTGGCATACGGTTAGACTGGAAGCTGACCCCAACATAGTTGGGAAAAGGCAGAATGATTATCATCTAAAAAAGTCGAAAGGGAACTTTATTTTTGATAAAGACCGTAATTAACATCCTGTTCTGTTTACCCCTCTAATTTACTAATACAGATTAACTTTATCCCAAAATCCGAAATAGATTTAGTTCTCTAACAAAATTACATCAAATTATTTAAAAGGTCTCGTTAGGCAGGGTTGGCAATTATTTTCTCAGAAGCAGATACTTTGGCTTCCTCTTTGGTGTAGTGATCACAAGCGCGAGCGCTGAGCATGAAATGAAATAAAATAAAATGAAATAAAATGAAATAAAATGAAATAAAATGAAATAAAATGAAATAAAATGAAATAAAATGAAATAAAATGAAATAAAATGAAATAAAATGAAATAAAATGAAATAAAATGAAATAAAATGAAATAAAATGAAATAAAATGAAATAAAATGAAATAAAATGAAATAAAATGAAATTGTTTATTCTGTAAATAGGATATTAGAATCACATTTCCACGTCATATAAAAAAAAAATAAGCTGAGAAGAAAAGCCGAAACAAACTCGAGAGGTCACAGTCTCTTTTAAAGTCCAGACATAATCTTGGCTAGGCCATGTGAGGACCATGTAGATTAATGTCTGAAATAGTCTTTTGAGGAAAGAACCACACGTATTTGAGAGACATGGGGTACTTGGTTCGATTTCATATTGGACTTTTCTATCAGGAATTTCTCAGTAGCACGGAATGTAGATTTTGTAGTTTGACCAGTCGCGAACCTGAACACAAAGTGTTGCCACGCCGAGCGCGGGACGCAAACGCTGGAGCTGTCTGCGTCCAGCAACACGTCGTGTTCGGGTTCGCGACTGGTCAATCGTCATCCTGAGGATGCCTAACACGTGTCGATTTCTTACAGGGTTTTTTATGACTCTTGAGGAATAGTTAAGCGGAACAGGTTACTAAATATATCTACGTGTATTGTAGATTTTGTGTATGGCTGTAGATGCGACCTCTTGCTCAGACAGAACACTGTCTGAGCAAGAGGTCGACCACGAGGTCAAGGTATGGTTTTCTAACAGGAATTTCTTGGGAAAAGTCAATAGGCTCAGCCCTACCACATGGGGTAACTGGCAAAACGTGGATGTGGCATAGATAAAGTCAGCCTCAAAAAGATATATACATCGACAAGAATTCTTGACACAAGTTGTAGACAACCAAACGAATTCTTGTCGATATACATTAGCAGTTTCGCTAGCAAATTTAATGTTACCCTGTATAATACCCTGTCACACACATCACAGAAATCTGTGGGTACCTACTGCCAATCGTGACGGTACATTTTCTAGAGCTTATACATCTTTTTGAGGCTGACTGTACAATTTTACATCTTTGCCTAACCCATAGCCCTATGTGAAATCAGAAACGACAAAATATGTTCGTACAAATCAGATTCCATAACAGAATTACATCAAATTATATAAGAGCCCTCGTTACGCGGAATTGTCAATGATTTGGTACTAAAATGACTCGTTTCATTACACGAGAATGAGCTTTGAATTATTCATAGTGTACATTTATGTTTGGTCTGACTGTTGGGTGGTTAGCGGATAGGGCCGAGTGTCGGTTAAGGTAGGGTCGAGGTTGTAGTTCTGGTAAATTCTAACAAAACTAAAAACAGTGTTTACGCGACTGCCCCAGAAGGAGGCAGGCGGGGACAAACCAATAACCTGAAATATGGTGTAACTTCTGATTGTCCCCGCCTGCAATACCTTACATAAAACAAAGTTCAATACTTGTTTTCTCTTTTCAGTTATAGCATTTTGCAGTCGGGTTTTTTGTTTTCCAAATAATTTGTTTTTTATTTAAAAAAAAAAACCTTCTATTTTTATTCTCCTGTCTGATAATATTAAAAAAAATGCAGTCCAAAAACGGATATGAACTCTTGGACAATCCGTCTGCCAAATGTTACCATAATGCCGGTGATCTTAGATGGAGCCTTCTTGGAGAATTTCTCCTTTCACGATGATTATACTAGACTAGTCATATGGTCACTATCATAATTATCTATGATCATTGATCATAGATCTATGTTCTATGACGTGTATTAGACTGTAAGCTTTTCTAAAATTGTAAAAATAAATAATAAAATATACCTAATGAAATTGTAAAATAGACATTTTATGGGTAATTTGTGAGTTTCGTAGATAAGTAAATGATACAAATAGTGCGTAATTTCAGTGTAATAAGGGGGATATACCCATAATATAAATATCTATTTTACAATTTCGTTACCTCTATGACTTACAGATCTATGATCATAGATATGATAGTAGAATATCCAAAGTTTCACAGAGAGCCTTTTTATTGTAATTGACATTTAAATTATACTAGCGACCCGCTCCTGGTTCGCACTGTTTTTACGACTTGACAAATCGAGATCGAGATTTCTTAGTTACATTTAATTTTAATAGTAACGTGTTATACACATAAACCTTCCGGAATAAATTCTCAAAACGATGGTGAAAACCTCATCAAAATCTGTTGCGTGGTTTAGAAGAACAACGCGGACAAACAGACAAATATGAAAAGCGACTTTAATTTATAATATGTATAGATAAGGTATATAGTCTGGTCTCTTTTATCGTGTACCATCACCAACATAGGTTTAAACTAATTAGTCTGGACTTGTGCAGCAGACCAAAATGACTTGGAATACTTTATTAAGACCTAACGGTTGGGGTTGATACTCTCCATTAAGGTTTTCATTAAGACCCGTACCTATTCAAAACTATTTGCAACAATTATAAAATGAGTTGAACTTGTAATCGTCAGTTCAACTCATTTTTAACCGACTTCTTTAAAAAGGAGGAGGCTCTATGTTCGTCTGTATGTATATTTTTTTTTGTTTTTTGTGTATGTCAAATTTCTTTTTTTGTTCGAAAGGGTATTCTCCCGAGGTGGTCCCATATAAATTTTATTAACTTTGCTTGCGTAGTTTTTGAGTTAGCTTCACTAATTAAGCAATTTTCCCACTTAGTCTATGTAGACATCTTATTTGACTCCGCCATGTCACTGTTATTTACATAGAAGGTAGTGGTATTCGAATTTGTGTGGGGTAGGTACCACAACTAAAAAAAGAAAAATAAAAAAGGTTTTATATAATAAACAATTTAATTTTTTGTTGTTGAAGTTGAAAGTACCCGCATTCAAATTTTTTTAAGGATTTGTGATTCAACTGGATTAGTTTTTGGGATTCAACGACAATAAAACGTATTCTCTTGCATTTTTCAAATGTGGGATCCAACGGAAATACCTATTATTGTTTTGTGGGATCCAACGCCAAAAATATGACCTGGTATTCAAAAGTGGGATCCAACGAAAATAAATGCTTGAGAAATGTACTTATCTGCAAAGAGCTGTCAAAATTTTACTTTCACATGAACATTGTTTTATTTTATAGTACGAGTACCTAGCTGTTCCCGCCGTTTTACTTGCTTCGTAGGAAATAGGGTCGATCTTTTTCTCCATACAAAAAGTCATAATTCGAGGTGCGGCTCTCGTCTATTTCCACCTCCACTATTGGACCAATTTGAAAGATATCTTATATATTTAATAAAAAGAATATTTACTAAGCGTAGCTTAACCTGATGGTTCGACACGTGCGGCTGTTGTAACGTAGCCACGAGCTCCTTCTACTAAAAAATAAGACTCCGCCAATAGGTACTAAATCGCCTTGGGAATCGAAATCGTAATAAATCAAGAGGATCAGACGCAGATTAAAGAAACCATGTAATAAAATCTACTGAAAGCGCCCAAAACCGTAATAGGGTTTGAATTCCAAGAATTAAATAAATGTAAAACTACGCAGTATGTATGGATAGGCGTTCTCAAAAGCTGAAAAGGTTTGTTTGAACGCGCTTATTTCTGGAACTACTAGTTGGATTTGAAAAAATCTTTGTGCATATGATAGCCCATTTCTTGAGGAAGGCTATAGGCTATTTGACATCTCGCTAGGAGCCTTAAAAGCCGAACAAAAAGAAAGAAAGCTAAGCGAAAACGAAGTTAAAGCGTGGGCGGGTGACGCGACGCGGTGGGTTTGCGTAACAAGAATTTTATTTTATTTAATTTTTTTTATTTAAGAAGTTTATTTTCTGTATTTAGTTTTTTTTTTTTTTTTTTATATGATAATTCATTATGTGCTGCACCGATTGACGTCATAACGTCAACGCCGGCTGTCACTGAAAACCATCGCTGGGGCTCTGTCTCGCATAGGGTCGCAGCATTATGCTGAGCGATGGCCGTTTTGCGTGAATGTGACGCATATTTCCCCGCAACTTATTGTATATTTGTCCTTTCTTAGCGTCATGTTTGCCACAAATAAACGTATTTTCTATCTTATTTCTTTCATTCTCTTTCACGTGGACGATTCGCGGGCAGATATTAGTAATAAATATTATCCTTGTTTGTGTTGAGTTGATATGTCTGCTATGGCCTTTAGTCATTAGCATCCGTCAATGGGGTGATTATATCTGTAATACTGAATAACTTTCGCTATGAAACGCTAAACAGACTCGGAAAAAATAAATTGGCAGTCATGGAAACTGCCGACAGAAGTGAAAACTTTAAACTGGTACATAATATGATGTAGACGATAATTATTCATCATCATTATCATTATCATCGTCATCATAATGATTCTGTTTACATGTATACCCACAACAGTAATAAAAAAAACTTTTTACAAAAAAAAAATAACCGACTTCCAAAAAAAACACAAAAAAAGTGAAAAATAACTTTAATTTTGGAAGTTGATGTCTTTGCTTTTCAATTTTCGGTTTTTGCCACTGACTTCTGAAATTAAAGTTATTTTTCACATATTTTGTGTTTTTTTGGAAGTCGATGTTTTTTATTTTTCACTTTTTAGTTGTGGTACCTACCCCACACAAATTCGAATACCAATAACTGCTGTGTAAATAACCGTGACGGAGACAAATAAGATATCTACATAGATTAAGTGGGAAAAATACGTAATTATTTAAGCTAATTCAAAAACTACGCATACAAAGTTAATAAAATTTATATGGGACCACCTCTAAAGCATGACCTACTAAACAAAAAAAGAATCATCAAAATTGAATCATAATTGGCGGAGTAATCACATAACATACACACAAAAAAAAACACATAGGACCAATTGAGAACCTCCTCCTTATTGAAGAAGTCGGTTAAAATCTTTAAACTGGTATTAGCGCCGTCTGTATTCTACATCCATCTGTTTATCCCATTACAAAAATCGCTCAATTCGCCCAAAAAAATTCAATTCGTTTCCCGATTTTTTTCTTTTTGAACTGATTCAGCTGAAAATCCATGAGGTATTTCCATTGAACCGTTCCCTCTAAGTATTCAACTTAGTTACGTGTTGCGTAACTCAAAGGAAAAAGCAACCAAGTGCGAGTCAGATTAGCAGACGACGGGTTCCGTACCACCGTACAATATTTAACACTACATTATATTTTTCAAATACTATAAAAAAAACACGTTTCTTGTATCGGCCCGCTTTAATTTTTTACTTTATTTTGTCTTTATTATCTACTAGCTGATGCCCGCGGCTTCGCCCGCGTGGATATCGGTTATTATATACTAAAACCTTCCTCGAGAACCATTGGTGAAAACAGCATGAAAATCGGTGCAGTAGTTTTTTAGTTTATCGCGAACAGACAGACAGTCGCGGCGGAGCACTTTGTTTTAATATGTAGGGATTTGTTGTTATAAGGGGCTCGTAACTACATAATAACAGCCACACGGGTCAATCGAAGGTCAAACTAAGCATGTCGCGATCATATAAAATACTGGTATTCAGCTCCATCGGGTTAGACTGGAAGCTCACCCAAACATAGTTGGGAAAAAGGTAGGCAGATTGATTGATTTTGTTATAGCAGCCGTAGTATTAGTATATACTCTGTGAAAATTTCAAGTGTCTACCTATAACGGTTCACAAGATACAGCCCTGTCACAGAAGGACCTACAGCGGAGCCTTAGTAATGGTCCCGTTGGCACCCTTTAGATACGGAACCCTAAATAGTAAAAAACCTGGTATACTTGAGATTCCATTCGTTCGGAATAGTAAGTATTCAAACTATTGAGGAGGAATCGTTTGTGCATATTTAATTAAATAAGGAAATCGTAAACGTTTTTTTTATAGTTGATGGAAATGTATTAGGTATTAGTTATTTTGAGAATAACCCTATTAGAAGTCGTTTAAAAAAAAAAAAAGGAAATTTCTCGCTGTCTGGTCGACACTTCACGTGATCAGCGGGATAATTGCGTAACACAATCATATAAAATGACAGTTGAACGCAATGGGTTTTGATTTTGACAGTACAGCCACGTTCAATACGGACGTTGTTGAGCAGACGAATTTTGTATTAAACAAAACCGGCCACGTGCATTTGGAAACACGCACAATGAAGGGTTCTGTAGTTATGATGAATTTATCCAACAAACTTAACATTGTAGTTGAAAAAACTTGTCGTTCACAACGTTCTCCCATACATTCTGTATGGGAGAACGTTGTGAACCATATATTATGTTATGAATAGTAGACATCCCCGAGACGACGGCCGCCCGCGCCCCATGTAATAACCCGTTAAAATACCATATTGAAAAAAAAAGGGGCGATTTTTTTTTCTTAAAAAAAAAAAAACCACATAAATAGACTCTCAGCACGATTCCTAACAAGACCCGCACGGATCGAACAGGGGTTTTTTTTGTCACACACTGTATAAGAATTTATCTTTAAATGCAACTAGAATTTAAGTTTACTAAACCTTACTATGTAATTAATGTTTCAAATATAATTACTTAAACATAACAAAATCATTTCAAATTAACAATAGCACGCATTCATCAAAACAACAAATCGTAATCATTTTACCTTCGACAAAACTATAAATAATAAAAGATAGTACTTGTAACATCAACATCAATGGTACTAACGATCAAATTAGAATATCACGCCAATACAACATCTGACGCAAATGCAGATCAAATAATCTTGATCCATCACGATTTTATGCAGTCACGCACTATAACTACACAAATGTAGAGCTCTATCTAAAACTAGTATCTTTTTTCGTAAAAAAAGAAATAATTTTATCTTTTTTTTTATAAAAAGTGTAAAATATTTTTTGTAAAAAGTGTAATTTTTTAGCTAAGTGTTTCCGAACTGTCCTTTTTTTCAACTGTGCTCCTTGTTTTTGGTTTTTTACATTTTATTTTCGGTGGAGTTTTTTCTAAACTATGAATTCTCTTTCCATGCTTTCTCCTTCAAACATGGTAGGTAGAAGAGGTTGTATATGAAAGAAATAGAGAATTTTACGAAAAAAAAACGGCGAAATGCTTTTGGAGATTCGCTTTTATTCACTTTTTTTTTCAATATTATTAAGATGCTTAAAATTTTTCAGTGAGCCCGCTTGGTTTCAGCTGAAAAGCTTAAACATTTTGCAAATATTTGCTGCGCAAAAAGACAACAACTTAGCTTTTAAAAATAATTTTATAGCAAAAACACAAAATTTTAACTTATTTTCTAAATCCCACACGAGAAGTGGAGTAGCATTTTTTTATTAAAAACTCACAATCAATAAGTTAAACCAAATTTTGTTATTGAATTTCACGGTTTTTCACGATAAATCAATTTTAGATATAGAAAAGTAGCTATTAGGATAATAGAC
Organism: Lithophane leautieri; assembly: GCA_949152455.1. Lineage (NCBI taxonomy): Eukaryota > Metazoa > Arthropoda > Insecta > Lepidoptera > Noctuidae > Lithophane > Lithophane leautieri. The sequence goes on from OX424486.1 coordinate 5,683,345, forward strand.
TAGTTTAGCACTTACCACCCAAAATAAATTATTTCAATTTTGTAATTAGAACTTTTGTAAAATAGCTACACAAATAACATAGTGTGAGATTTCAAAAAGATAACATTTTTTCTAATAAAAGATAATACATCAGGCATTTTCTTTTATTTAATTATGTTTTTTGCAATCTCGCATTATTTTTATGAATTTTAAATTAATAAATATTCAATTTTGAATTAAATAGTATAATGCTATAGCATAAAATATATCAATACTATTATAAAATCCATAAAATATGAAAAATATTGTAGTTTTAGATCAAAATAGCCTAGAATAGCAATAGTTTTAATTGCTTTTATTGCAAAATATTTCATACAGTGTATTTTTTTTAAAGGTCGTTTCGTAAGATTGTTTTCTCTTAATCTTTTTAAAAATCACAAAATAACTCCCGTAGTATCTAATAAAATCGTTTTATACAAACACTTAAAAAGGTTTGTAAATTAATTAAAACAGTTATTTCTTAATAGAACAGAGAAACCATTTTTGTAAATTTTACATACCCCAAAAATCTTGCATGACCTGACCCCTTTGATTTTTGTGACGTTGACCCGCAAACAATATAATATCAATTAAAAAGTATGATTTTTTCCTTACTGGCATTATAAAATCCTTGCAAAAAACCAATAATAAAGCAAATAATGATAACTCCTAAATAATTTTTTTATATCGATGAAATCATACTTTTAATTTAATTCATAAGTACTTATTTATATAAGGAACCGGAACTGCAATATTTTACTTTGCACAATAAGTGGACAGAATTTTGATAAACACAATAAAAAATACAGTAATCATACAGTAACTCAATTATTTCGAAGCTATTTCATATTATTATCGGATTTGACCCTTCTGAATATACTTAATAACTCCAATAATAAGATATTACAATTATCATTATCAGTCAAGACCTTACGTTATTATGTAACAATTCTGGTACTATAATTTGTTAAGAATATCAATCATTATTCAATTACAAAAGAGTTTTTATCAAAATTCCGTCCCACACTCCGCTTCAAGACGGCGCCAAGCCACACAAACGCTTTAAGTGTCCGATTTGTGCTGACAGATGGCGTTTCTGCAGAACCGCTCCATTTCGCTGGTGGACATGTACATCGACAACTCCGAACCGTCGGAGAATGTCGGCCAGATCCACTTCAGCCTGGAGTACGACTTCCAGAACACTACTTTGATATTGAGAATCATCCAGGTAAGTCATTTACAGGATCTTAGATAGGCAATGGGTTTTTCTTCAATTTGATTATCTGTTCTGGATAAGTCATTCCATTTCAAGTTAGTTTGTACAATGTTAGCTATCAAACAGTGACAATGTGTATATTTGATAAAATCAGACCACTGTAGTGAATCTGATAATAAGCGAAAGACAAGTCTAAGGAAAGAAAACATACTACTTTGCCCATAAGATGTTAATTGCAACTCTAAATCCCCGTAATCTTCACCATGTACTTAGAAAGGCTTTAGAACATTAAATTATTGAACTCTTACCAAAATCACAATGGTAACAACTAAAATTAACATGCGAAAAACTAAGTTTGATTTATAAACAAACATATATATTTTATTTCTTCATAATGCTACTTCTGATTTTCATAACGTTTGTCTGTTAATTTCTTAGACAAATAACAATCATGTATACGTAGTGTATTGTACCATCACGAACGGTTGAGGTAATTGCTTAAACAAATAATTTTGTATGGAAAAATCTATTGTACTTGTGTTTACCATACATTTTCATGGTTAGCTTGTGTCTTGCCCACTGTTTGGCACGTCCTCTTCCTCTTTGTCAAATCATCTAGGATCTGAGTCAGTTTTGTATACTTTGACATTACCAGCTTTAATATTTATATTATTTCTGCTTATTTATGCTCAGCCTACTGAAACAGTAATAGTATAATAAAAGGCCGGACTTGAATAAGTTGAGTTAGAACAAATTCTGTTGTGTGGAACATCGTCCCGTCATTAATACCTGAGTAAAAGCCTCTTTTTTCAATGCGTCATTTTAACGGCCGGCTACTAAGCTGTACTCTTATGATTCACACAAGATGTACTCTCAATCCAAGTCAAAGCATTTATTTCTATTATACCATTTACCTACTTTTGAATTGTTGGTCGGATCAGTTAGTTAGGAAGTGGAAGCTAGTAGCCTGATCTAAAGCGTAGATTCCTCCAAAACACCAAGAACACTCTTTTAATAAAGGTACAACGAAATCCAATTACACAATTCCATCTACGACAAATTATCTCACAACTATCCTTTTCTTCCAGGGCAAGGAACTCCCTGCCAAGGATTTAAGCGGCACCTCAGACCCTTACGTGCGGGTGACCCTCCTCCCAGACAAGAAGCACCGGCTGGAGACGAAGATCAAGAGACGTACTCTCAACCCTCGGTGGAATGAGACCTTCTACTTCGAAGGCTTCCCGATACAGAAGCTGCAGAGTCGGGTAAGATTTGAAAGCGTTTTGTTTTACGGCTTAAGTTGGCTACGTTGTTTGTCTGTTTGACCCCTCCGGTCTGGTTCTTGAAGGAGGATGTGCTAAGATAACCCGCGAAATTGAAATTTTCTTACGTTTTTTGCAATTTGAAAGTCAGTAACAGTTTGTATGTTGATCAAAATAATGATTCGCTACCGTAAGAAATTAAAATGACAAATGAAATTAATTTTGATAATTTTTGTGATAAAATGTTTATTATTCCTAGTATAGTGGCATATTAGGTACATAATTATATCATTTCAATTTATCCATATAAATAAAATGTTTAAACAAATTGATAATGCACCGCTTCTTCTGATACACAACATAGAGATTAACTTATTATAAAATTAATTAAAAAAAGATTTAAAAAAGTAATAAGAATGAGAGCTAAATATAGTTCTATTAATGCCTACGTAACATCAGAAAAAAAAAAAGAATTTGCTAGTTCAAAGTTAAATCGTTTAGGTATTCCAAGTAGGTACTTTGGAACGTCTAAAAGGTAGTTTCGTATTCGTCTGGAGAAGAATGGGCAAGAAACTCCGAAGTTACTCTTTTAAAAATGTTTTACAATATTCATAAAACTTATGACGTGTAGACGTTACTTACCAATTTATTATTGATGCTCACAACCCCACTCTAGATTCAGTATTGAACGACAAAACATTTGAACATCCATTTCAAAAATTGTTCTTAAGGCACCTGTCCCACGGCAAGACGAGCGACAAGAGATTGTAATGTCCCGTGTAAGTTTAAAAGAGTACATAACATTTATAGTTGATCGCTCACTGTTCGTACCGCCAGCCACAAGAGCTATCAGAGACTAGACCTATTAAAGAGAGTACTCGCTCAGCGACAAGTGCTGTCAAAGAGAGTATTCGCTCAGCGACAAGTGCTGTCAAAGAGAGAACTCACCCAGCGAATAGACCTATTAAAAAGAGTACTCGCTCATCGACAAGAGCTATCAAAGAGAGTACTCGCTCAGCAACAAGAGCTATCAAAGAGAGAACTCGCTCAACGACAAGTGCTGTCAAAGAGACAACTCGCTCAGCGACAAGAGCTATTAAAGAGAGTACTCGCTCAGCGACAAGTGCTGTCAAAGAGAGAACTCGCTTAGCGACAAGAGCTGTCAAAGAGAGTATTCGCTCAGCGACAAGTGCTGTCAAAGAGACAACTCGCTCAGTGACATGAGCTATTAACGAGAGTACTCGCTCAGCGACAAGTGCTGTCAAAGAGACAACTCGCTCAGCGACAAGAGCTATTAAAGAGAGAACTCGCTCAATGACAAGTGCTGTCAAAGAGACAAGTCGCTCGGCGACAAGAGCTATCAAAGAGAGTACTCACTCAGCAACAAGAGCTATCAAAGAGAGAACTCGCTCAGCGACAAGAGCTATCAAAGAGAGAACTCGCTCAACGACAAGTGCTGTCAAAGAGACAACTCGCTCAGCAACAAGAGCTATTAAAGAGACTACTCGCTCAGCGACAAGTGCTGTCAAAGAGAGAACTCGCTTAGCAACAAGAGCTGTCAAAGAGAGTACTCGCTCAGCGACAAGTGCTGTCAAAGAGACAACTCGCTCAGCGACATGAGCTATTAAAGAGTGTACTCGCTCAGCGACAAGAGCTATCAAAGAAAGAACTCACTCAACGACAAGTGCTGTCAAAGAGACAACTCGCTCAGTGACAAGAGCTATTAAAGAGAGTACTCGCTCAGCGACAAGAGCTATTAATGAGAGTACTCGCTCAGCGACAAGAGCTGTCAAAGAGAGTACTCTCTCAGCGACAAGAGTTTTCAAAGAGAGTACTCGCTCAGTGACAAGAGCTATCAAAGAGACTCAGACCAACAAAAAAAGAAAGACGGAGCATTACGTACATCAAACGTGTAGCCACAAAACTATGCTCCTACAAGTAAACACACAGGCTCACGCACTCACCTACACAAAAACTATGCTCATGGCTCCTAGTACGTCACGAGTCGTCGTCTAGTAAACTTCAATAAAAAAAATAGAATTATGCCTTCTTGTGTAGTGAAAACATGTAAAAACAATAGCAAATCACATAAAAAGTCTCACGGAATCACTTTTCACATGGAAGTACTTCAAATAACATCGTTTCTTAATTTAATTAACTATGAATTTTAGGTTACTTGGAACAAAAACCTGAACGAATGAACGAACGAAAACAGTGACATTTAAAGTGCGAGGGTTGCCATAATATGATTTGAAATTTCCCCGTTCGATATTTTTTAGTTCGAGTAATTATATGCCTGTTTTTTTTATGTATTTAATATTTTAGATTTCCAAGTAATATTGAAAATAAAATTAATTGGATAGTAGCTATAAGAAATAGTCGGAATGATCCAGAATGGCTACCACCGAAAACCAGCGTGGTTTGTTCCGATCATTTTGATAATAATGACCTTTATTCAACTAATCGTGGACTTCGCCGTGTGATCAAAAGCGGATATCCTAAAAAGGTATATAAAATTTTAAAAACAAAAATGAGATTTTATCAAAACAGTAATTAAACACGAGACTGTATTTTTTATTTTATTTTAGTTAGTTTCTCAGCTTAGTCTAGCTAATTTAAATACTACTGTCCCAAATTTTATTTTTTAGATATTATTTCCATCGTCCTACGTAATTGCTGAAAACTCAGTTTCACAAAGTTCTAGCTGTACGTTTGTTCAAGTATATCCTAATTGTTCCTAAGGTTTTAATCAAAAGCTGCCATTACTCGTGTAATTTTTTTTGTAGGACTTACCAGACTTGCCTCATGTAGCCATTGACGATAGGGCTGTATGTAAATGCACTTTGTACTTAATTGTTATTTTATTATATTTTGCGATGTAAAAAAAAAATGGTTTTGTTTCGGAATCCTTCCTAACAAGTGAGGTACAATACCATACTAAATAATATCTTACTCGTACAATATTATCCTACCCAAAATATTATTCCCCAAATTATAGGGAAAAACTTTAACAAATGACAACCCTTTTTACACACACATAGATAAAAAGGTGGCTTCATTTTCGATGTTCGTAATGCTCCGTCTTTCCTTTTTTGTTGGTCTGAGCAAAGAGAGTACTCGCTCAGCGACGCTCGCTGAGAGACTCCTGCTTGATACATACGCAGACCTACCAGCGAGCATTCACTCGTCGCCAACTCGTTTTTAGTTGACTAGCTCTACTCACTTCTCGTTAGCCGACGGCGAAAGGACTACATAGAAAATAATTAATATGCCAATGTAGGGTAGGGTGGCAAGCCCCTAACTCCAAATTGATATAAATTGACATTTGGCACTGCGCGTGACGACGAGTCGTTAACCTCTGGAGAATACTAATTGCCGTTTCTTAGTTAACGTGTTTTAATTAAATTAGAATGGTTTATTTTTTCTACGTTATTTTTTTGTATGATCGGGAATTTACAGAATAATGGAAAGTGTGTCAGCTTAAATACTTACAATGCTCTACGATGCGTTTCTCTGCTAGAAGCAGTTAAAAGCTGAAGATCGTAAATTGATTGGTTCGTTCACGAAGGATTCCAAAGTTGATGTCCTTGCGAAATCGAACATGAATCAATGTTATCAAAAGAGTCCTCTAAAGGCCGTTCACAATTCCGAAACCCGAAAGTTTTGTCAGTTTAACTAAAAAATACAACCACCATGTTTCCGACAGCTATTTGCTATCGGGGGTAAGTTAGTAATTGAAATTTTCAATTCGACAACCTGTCGAATAGTTATGAATAACTTTATAGTTGTAAACTATAAATTTACTCTTCAGTCGTGTGCACGATGGGATTACCCATCGGAAAAAATTACTAACTTCCACACAAACAGTTTCATCCCCTATTTGACCCATTTAGGGGAGACCTTAAAGCGGCGCAAATACTGCAACCTTATGAGCAGCCACAGTTTTGAGCCGTTTGGGGTCCCAACGCTCGGTTCATGGGGCCCGAGTGCGCGTCTCCTTTTTAAGGAAATTTCTCACCGATTGGTCGACACTTCACGTAACCAGAGGGCTGGCTTGTTCTTTGGCCAAAGAATTAGCATTGCCATTCAACGTGGCAATGCTGCCAGTGTTCTGGGCACGTTTCCGGATGACAGCGATGCGGACGAATACTTCTACATCTAAGTGTCCTTTTGTTTTTATATTTATTGGTATTGTTAGATGGTCCTTTTAGTTTTTTAGTTAATTTAGCATAATAAGTTTCCCAATGTATATATTTTATCATATTATTAAACATTTAGGGGGTGAATGTTCAAAAATCCTTCCATACTGCTCATCTTCGTTACATAAGGAACTGTTGAGCAAAATCTAATGCTTCTAGTCCTAGTAGTTTAGGCTGTGCATTTGTCTGTCAGCGTCATCATTATCTGCCTTGCCTTTTCCCAACTAAGTTGGAGTCGGCTTCCAGTCTAACCAGATGCAGCTGAATACCAGTATTTTACATGGAGCAACTGCCAATCTGACCTCCATAACCCAGTTACTGAGAAGAGCGCGTTTCATCAAATACTTCCAAAGCCGTAACGTTCGCTGTTAAAAAAACGGACCTGTTAGGCAGCGCCTGCTTGGCGTAGCGTAGGTAACCGTATTGCTCCTACAACAGTGAAGCCAACATAACGGCATAGGAACTATTTGATGAAACGCACTCAAACTCAAACTCAAAGCATTTATTTAAATAAACCATTTACAGGCACTTTTGAATTGTCAAAGAGTCGATCAGTTAGTCAAAAAGTTGAAGCTAGTAGCCCATTCAAATTCGTAGATCTCTATGGAGAAGAACGGGCGAGAAACTACAAGGACACTCTTTTAAAAATGTATATAGATATTACAAAATCCTGGGTACACTAGAACATGATACCCCTTGGTAAGACTGATTGTCAGACTTTCGGGCTTCTGACGACCTTTAACGATTATCAAAGTATCGTAGTAGTTGTCTGTCAGTGTATGAATGAATTTAAGATTTTTATTCTTCTATCTTTTGCAGGTACTTCATCTCCACGTCTTTGACTACGATCGGTTCTCGAGAGATGACTCCATTGGAGAAGTGTTCCTGCCACTATGCCAGGTAGTGTACCTTTATATTTGTTGTTTCTCCTTCTATCTTTTTAGGACCTTCCTCTTCTCTCGTGCCAGCACGAGCTATAAATAATTCTAGTAAAATTACAAAATTAATCCTAACTTAATATAATTATAAATGCGAAAGTGAGTTTGTTTTTTGTTTGTTTCGCTTTCACGCAAAATCGACTGAACAGATTTGGATGAAATTTGGCACATAGGTAAACTATGATTTGGATTGGGACATAGGATACTTTTTATCCCGATATTCCCACGGGATCGAGACATATGCGGATGAAACCGCGGGGCGCAGCTAGAACTTAATAAAAACAACAGTCATGATTTTTTACTCTCACTCAGATACCATCAAGACCCTTGATTAAAGATTAAGACAGATCCTTTTTAATGGAACAATAAAAACAAATCTATGTCTATATGGAATACTTAATTGTAAGGAACCAACCTTCTTTTGTCCTTTGCAGTAACAATTAACGTCTACTGAAGAAGCTCGTAAAGAATTCTTTAGTCTCCTTTGAAGATAGTTTTAACCTAGTTAGGTGTAAAGGCGGTAGTCGGAAAGTGGCACCGGTGACTGAAAAGTTGTGCCTAAATCGGTTATCATGGTATCTTTTGGCATGTGATGGAATGAGGAAAATGTCTTGAGGAAAGTTTGAAGTATGATAGGAGTAGGGGAAGACCAAAGAAACGATGGATGGACTGTGTGAAAGATGATATGGCTAGAAAGGAGGTGACTAGTGACTACCGAGGTGAAAACTATTAGAGCAATATGGATAGTTAATTGATTCAGGCGTGAATTTGCGGAGATCCATTAAAATACAATAGACGTAGATATATTTAGTTACCTATTCCACTTAACTGTTCTCCAAGATTCATTAAAAATGTCGTGTTCTGGTTTGCGACTGGTCAATCGTCTTCCTGGGGATGCCTCGCTAAGACGTGAAACACATGTCGATTTACAGGGTTTATTATGACTCTTGGAGAATAGTTAAGCGGAATAGGTTACTAAATATATCTACGTCTATTATATTTTTTTGAGAAGTATGGAAGAAAAAGACATTGTGTGCCGACCCCAAATGAATAGGGACGTATGCAGGAAAATAAGGTTTAAAAGGCGCTCCCTCACCGGGAGCATGCGCAATGCAAGTCACATAATTTTTTTAAATCCTTCATAATAGTTTTTTTTTTTTATGAATAGGAATTTTAATGGTTCGCATTTTGTCTTTTTTTATGTCATCTCACGATTTTTAAGACACTTGCCAAATGCTAAGCATGGCATGCCATGTGTAAAATATTCAAAGCTAGTTATAAAAGAGAATGACCACATGCCGTATCGCTATTTGTTCGGCTGTGACTTAGGTTTCTAATGTTAGTAATTCATGTTTTAAAATATAATGATTTTGTCTAGTAATGCGAATCTTTAAATTCTCCGCATAAAAAACATCATAAAACTATTAGTTTTTATTTCGCTTTCCCATTTTATCCATACATAGTTTTTTTTTCACGCAAGTAATGAATATACATATGACAGTCATATGTCTTTGGCATTCAAAGAGTATGTAAGCAATCTAACCTTCTTGACTTACGCAAAACAATAAAAGTACACATCCAATTATTGAAATTATAGTTGAATAATTAGTAACTAATTATGGCTTAACGTGCTTTCCGAGCCACGGAGGGAAGGCTTTTTATTTATTATTTTAATTTCGTTTGTTTATTTTCTTTCTTATCTAAGTATTTACATTTAAACTTATTTTTATTTTAAAAAAAAATATAAAAAAATGAGGTCCGCCAGGGTCTGGAAGCAGGGTCCAAGAATTAAGGGTTTGGGTTTATTATAATGATTACATTATAATAACAATCTGTTAGGATGTTTAATTAAAAGCAAAACTTTTATACGAAAGGCAGAATGTTTTCGAGACCTTTGCCTGTTCTACTCAACATTATAAACTCTTTGAAAACAGAACAAACGCGCGCAATAGGATTCTATGCGCGCGCATCCCGAGCAGAATATGCGGACGACTGAACGGCGGGCGTTCTCTTTCTAGCATATGTGCACGTCCCATTCGTTTTATTTTAAGTACAGTCTCGAACGATATTTACTTTTATTATTTGTTTATTATTATTGTATATTTAATGGACTGATTTCATTTATATGTTTTGTTTTAATGTATACTTACTACTAGGTCATTATTATTTTGCGATTTGGATTTATTTTAATAACATTATGTTTATATGTTTGTATGTAACATAGATTATTATTTAAGTTTAGACTGAAATTGGGCAAAGCTCTTACGGCAAATAAAAATGTACCTATATTCTGATTCACTTTAACTTTTTGGTTGGTTCGATAAATAAGTACCAAATTACTGTAAACCCATCTTAGTTTAAATAACCACTTAAAGAAATAACTAACGTGGACATTTTGCATAAAGATAAGTTCTGGTTTGGATTAGTACCTATATATTTACATAACTGTAAACAAGTACCTATACCAATTAAAATAAAATGGGTGCGAGTGAATCCGCGGGCAGAAACCAATATGTGGTAGAAAAAACATCCATTTCGTTTTTAAGCGACTATACATGCGCCAATTCTTAGCGCCAATTTTTGAATGCGTGAGTTACTACTGTGACTTCTTGTATTCTTTCCACAGATCGTGTTTATGTTTTTTTTTTTTGTGAATATTTTAGTTTTTTGAATAATTTATTTTTCTTGAGCAATAATAACATTTTATGTAATTGCATCACATTAGTCAGTTGTTCACTATAGAGGACTCAGTTCGTCCGTGTATTAATTTTTCGGTTCTACTGCGGTATTTACGTTGGCAGTAGTTGAAAGAAGCTAGTGATGATACCTACATTACTTGGATTTCTACAACATCGGTAAGTCATATTAGAAATAATGGAACACTAGGTTGAACGGTAATAAAGCGGGTGGCAGCTACATAATAATTATTATGATCATAATATTATGTTTAATAACTTCATATCTATTCTTCCTACATGTTTATTAACGTTGATATTGACACCGCGTTGGTACGGACGTCACATTTTCTCACCGTAACATAATTATAAATCGCTTGGAATATGATTGATAAATAAAAAAATGATTTAATACAAAGTAACATAATATCTCTCCTGAATTATTCCCCAAAGGGTTAGTTAGAGGTGTGTAAACTCTTATATCTGTTCTGTGTGTAGCACCTACACCCACATTTCGCCAGTTACGTTTAGTATCAATGTTCGATGTTCTGTTACATGTGATTTTTCGAGTGTTTACTTACCACCTCTAAGTCTTTAAATAAACCTATAGAGCTATCGGAATTGACGAGCATTGACAATGCTCAAACGTCATTTTGACTAATTCGTATTTTGAATTTACCTCCATACATTGTGACAAAAACTCACTAGAGATTCGATTCTGAACCAAGATTTTGAGACCTAATTACCGTGTAATGCGGAGAATTATGATAAAATGAAAAATTATATTTGAAAGCCCTAAAATCATGCTTTAATTTAAACCATAAATCTTTGGGTCACTGCATGTTTCATACCGATACGAAGTTCCATAGTCGCTTGGTCAATATCCTTTTTCATAAGTTTTCCAAAAAATCCTAGGTACTCTTTTGCTAAATTAATGTAAAAAGAAAGAAAGAAAAATAAGTTTATTTGTCACAGAAACACGTGCAAACAAAAAAATAACGGGTAAAGTGGTTTCTGAATGTGTTGTACGATAAATGCTTGCGCCGACGACGCGGTGGCAGTGCGGTGGCGGCGCGGCGCAGCGACGGCGCAGTAGCGGCGCAGTGACGGCGTCGTGTCGCCGAGCACTTAGGCAATCATGAAAATGAACACCGTTTATGGCAAAAACAAACCATAGTATGACTAAGTATCTGTCATTTAGTCACAAAACAACCGTTTTACCCAAAAAATAAGAAGAATAATACGAAAAATAATTTCGCCACGTGTAGTTTGTTGTAATTATATCAAAACGTATCTACTAGCGACATCTATGATAAGGAATGTGTGAATATGTCAGTGTACCTTTTGTGTCTTTTGAATGTACTACATGTGAAGGTAGAAAAATAAATATAGTCTGCACTGAATAACCGACGCGTTTACTTTAGGTTATGGGCCGTCCCAGATTTTCCAAGTTTCACAAGTTATTTTAGATACGGTCGTGTTGTGCAAGATGACAATGAACTATTTAGCCAGTGTGCCTAAGTTAAAAGGCAGGGAAAACTACGATGAGTGGACATTTGCAGTTGAAAACTTACTCGTGTTGGAAGGCATGTTACATTGTGCGAAGCCAGTGGAGGGAAAAGAAATCAAACCCGAAGATGATGCGAAGACGCGGGCCAAATTATCCCTAACCATCGATCCAGCTTTGTATGTGCATATCAAGAAGACGACGACCTCGAAGGAGTTGTGGGATAAACTTAAATCATTGTTTGATGACTCAGGATTTTCGAGAAAGATATCGTTATTGCGTCACTTGATTTCAATAAGACGAGAAAACTGTGCGAATATGACCACCTACGTGACTCAAATTGTAGAAACATCGCAAAGATTGGGTGGAACAGGTTTTGAAATAACAGATCAGTGGATTGGATCGTTAATGTTGGCAGGATTACCAGACAGATTTTCACCCATGATAATGGCTATCGAACATTCTGGAATTTCAATCACAGCTGACGTCATTAAGACAAAGTTGATGGATTCGGAACCGTTAGAGATAGCAGCATCGACATCGAACGAAACGCAGAATTCTGAATCGGCGTTTGCTTCAAAATGGGCGAAACAAAAACCCAAACATGGCAACACCAATCAGGGCGGGACGTCAATGTCAAATGTCAAAGTGACAGGAGTCAATAAAAACATAACCTGCTACAAATGCAAAACACCGGGTCATTATCGAAGTCAATGTCCGATGGTTGAAAAATCAAGCAAAAATAAGCCCTCAAATGCTTTCAGTGCAGTTTTCCTGAGTGCTAAATACAGTAAAGACGAGTGGTACGTGGATTCAGGAGCCAGCTCTCACATGACGGCTAACGGAAGTTGGTTGCAAAATGTATCGAGTCCACAGACGTTACCCGAAATAATGGTAGCCAATCAAGAAAAACTTCAAGTCTCGTGTAAAGGCAATGTTAAAATAACAACACAACAAGGATACGATATAACAATCAAGGATGTTTTATGCGTTCCAAGCCTGACGACAAACTTATTGTCAGTGAGTCAACTAATCAAGAATAACAACAGTGTTTCTTTCTCAGACAGTCAGTGTTGCATATACAATGCGAAGAAAGAACTGGTAGCTGTTGCCAACTTGACTGATGGTGTGTACAAGTTAGACATATGTGCAGTACAAGTGACAAAATGTTTACTTGCCAGAGACAATGCTTTGTTGTGGCATAGGAGGTTAGGACACATAAACACTAACGACTTGAATAAAATGAAGAATGGCGCCGTGGAAGGTGTTAGTTATGAAGGCAGTTATGAAGTGACAAAATCGAACTGTGTGGTTTGTTGTGAGGGCAAACAGTCACGTCTACCATTCTTCACAGGCACAAGAGCAACAAATGTGCTTGAAATTGTGCATGCTGATGTGTGCGGGCCAATGGAAACCAAATCTATAGGATTGGCAAGGTACTACCTACTCTTTGTAGATGACTATAGCCGCATGTCATTTGTGTATTTTATGAAAGAAAAGAGTGAGGTGTACAAACATTTCAGAGAATTCAAATCAATGGTGGAGAAACAAAAGAATGCCAATATGAAGGTCTTGCGAACGGATAACGGTGGAGAGTTTTGTTCCAAAAAGATGGAAGAGTTTTTGAAAGCATCTGGCATTCTACACCAAAAGACAAACCCCTATACACCAGAACAAAATGGTATGGCCGAGCGAAACAATAGAACAATTGTTGAAAGGGCAAGATGTTTGTTATTCGATGCTAAGCTAGAAAAGAGATTTTGGGCAGAGGCAGTATCTACAGCTATCTATTTAAAAAATCGTTCTATAGCATCAGGTCTGAATGACAAAACGCCATTTGAGATGTGGCATGGTAAGAAACCCAAAATGAGCCATATACGAATTTATGGTAGTCCAGTAATGGTGCACGTTCCTAAAGAGAAGAGGACCAAGTGGGACAAGAAAGCACACCAGCACATTCTTGTTGGTTACTCGGAGCATGTAAAGGGCTACAGAGTTTATGATCCAGTCAAAAACCAGGTCACTACCAGTCGGGATGTAGTGGTGATGGAAGGAGCAGTATCGTCAGGAAGATCGTCCACAGCCAGTGAAGCGACGTGGTGTATGGAAGAAGCTTTTCCTGTTCCTGAAGAAGATGATCGTTCAGTGGGGGAACATAACAGTGAAGAACGATCCAAATCAGATACTCAGGACAGCTCTGACAGTGAATCATCACGGCAGACATTCTTTGAGGCTGAGGCAGATGAGACATTTGTTCCCAAAACTCCAACACCAAGCAGCAGTCCAATCAGTACACCAGAACCAGACTCTGTGACCTATAATAGACCAAAGAGGGAACGGCGGAAGCCTGACAGGTACAATCCGACAGGTTTGTTGGTCACTACAGATCCTGAACTGACTGTGATGGAGGCATTGAGCAGTCCAGAGAGCATACAATGGAAGAAGGCTATGGATGAAGAGTTAGAGTCGTTCCGAAAGAATGAAGTATTCGAGCTTGTCGATGTCCCAAATGGAGCTACAATAGTACAGTGTCGGTGGGTTCTAAAGAAAAAGTTAAAAAGTGATAGTGAAGTGCAATATCGTGCACGATTAGTTGCAAAAGGGTTTACCCAAAAACGCGGAGTGGACTATGATGAGACCTTTTCACCGGTTGTGCGGCACTCAACACTCAGATTATTGTTTGCACTAAGTGTAAAACTAGGACTGGACATTACTCAGTTAGATGTTAAAACTGCTTATCTAAATGGTTACTTGAAAGAGGATATTTACATGTGTGTACCTGAAGGTTTTGCATCCAAAATGGGCAAGAAAGTACTTAAACTCAAAAAGGCAGTGTATGGATTAAAACAATCTGCTTTAGCTTGGTATGAGAGAGTTAGGGATGTACTTTGTAAAAATAATTTTAAAAACTGCACACAAGAGCCATGTTTATTTACAAAGATGAGTAAAGAAGTAAAAATCATAATAGCATTGTATGTAGATGATTTTTTGATTTTTTCTAACAATGAGAATGAAACTGAGAAGTTAAAATGTATTTTAAATTCTAAATTTGAAATTAAAGATTTAGGTCAGGTTAGGCAATATCTAGGAATGAATATTAATGTAAGCAAAGACTGTAATAACTATGAGATAACTGTTGACCAACAACAGTATATAGAAGAATTATTGCAGACATTTAACATGACCGATTGTAAAACAGCTGATACACCTATAGAGAACAAATTGAATATAACAAAGGCAGAAAAATGTACATTAGGAATTAGTTATCAAAAACTCATAGGTTGTCTTATGTACCTTGCGGTCATGACAAGACCTGATATAGCCTACTCTGTCAGTTATTTAAGTCAGTTTAATACTAGTTACAGTGTTGAACATTGGAACTATGCTAAAAGGGTTCTGAAATACTTAAAGAAAACTAAGACGTATTGCTTAAAGTTTAGTAGTCAAGGTGAGAAATTGCAAGGCTTTGTAGATGCTGACTGGGCCAGTGATATTTTGGACAGAAAATCATACACTGGATTCTGCTTTGTAATGGCAGGCTCAGCTATTTCATGGCAGAGCAGAAAGCAGAGAGTTACAGCTCTCTCGAGCACTGAGGCTGAATATGTAGCGCTCTCTGAAGCTTGTAGGGAAGCAATATATCTAAGAGAACTATTGTATGAGCTGACTGGATCCTTGGTAACAATTAGTTTGAATTGTGACAATCAAAGTGCATTGAAGATGGCCACTAATCATCAATGCCATAATAGGTCAAAGCACATTGATGTTAAACATCATTTTGTACGAGAGACAATCAAAAGTGGAAAGGTAGAGATCAGTTATTTACCTACAAATGTAATGCCAGCAGATTTGTTGACCAAGGGTCTAGGTAGTATTAAACACTACAAATTTATGGAAGACTTAGGTATTGTAAAATTGTAATGTAACTAAGTAACTTTGTACTTATATTTTTTTTTAGTGGTATGGTAGTTATTTTATTTTGATAAGTGGGAGTGTTGTAATTATATCAAAACGTATCTACTAGCGACATCTATGATAAGGAATGTGTGAATATGTCAGTGTACCTTTTGTGTCTTTTGAATGTACTACATGTGAAGGTAGAAAAATAAATATAGTCTGCACTGAATAACCGACGCGTTTACTTTATAGTTTCCTTCAGGGAGTTAAATATAAAATTGCTTTTCTTACCTTTATGTAAATAAAAGTAATACCTATATAAAAACCCATTACCCGTTATCGTAAAAAAATGAGGCCCTAGAATATTATTACTGGTATTTCAAATCTTAACTGAAGATAAGAAGTAGGTATATATTATTATTATCTACCGGTAAATTCATGTATATATTATCTGTACCTGAAGTTTAATTTCACGGGGAGTTTGCTTTGAACTAAATCTTGTTCTATTATGTACATAAATTGTCATGGTAATATAAAATACATATTTTTCTCAAACATGCTTGGAAATTCGAGCATGATTTTGACAACTTTCTCCGAGATATATCGAAATTGCTGTACTGGTCAAAAACAAGTGAGTATGCGGCCGGCAATGTTACAATGGAAATCCATATTTGTCGTGTTTAGCGGCCAAATAAATTACCATGAAAAGTAATATGTCGTTGTGTATGTGTAGTAGTATATGTCGTGTTAATTAATAAAAGTGGAAATAACGTTTTATTTCAACACATGGCAACCAAGGATGGAACTTACCAAAGGTTTTATTTTTTTCGATTTGGCTTGCAAATAGAACTGTTTAAATTATAGAATAAACAAATATATTGGCGCGTGAAAAATTATCGTTTTCCGTTATTGAACTACCTATGTTGGGGTCGGCTTCCTGTCTAACCGAATGCCGCTGTGCTGCTGAGGAGTTTGTTGCGCCACTTCTTCCCAGCTAAAGCACTAAGAAGTGGTGAAGGGTGGGCGTTTTGGGGGACTGTCTTATGTAATTTTGACGTTCGAAAAGTGCTGATTCTCAGCCTAGTTTGAATATATGACTTTTGATTTTGAGAAGACAAATTTGTCAAACCTTTGAAACATTAGACTAGCAATATCTTTCAAAACTTTCGGATTGTGATTCAAAGGGTGTTACGTCATTAGTGTTCTGGTGTAACGGCACTAACAGGATTCCAATTTTACCTGTAGGTATTAGGAGATTTCTTGTACTAACAGTAATCGATACTATTCAATGTTATAACTATAAGGACATTGCCTTTATCAGTAACAGGTTAATAATATTAAGGCAGATAAAATGAAGCAAGATACAAGTGAAAAACCTACCTTACAATAACATCTCGCCTGTAATCCCTGAAGGGTTAGGCAGAGGTGTACCTATAGTACACCCACATTACGCCAGTTATGTTTAAGTCCCATGTAATAGGGGGCGAGTCTATTGCCATCAACCGGCCACAAATCCAGACTCCGATCTGATACTGAGAAATTCCAAATGTATAAAACACAATAACACTTTGCCTGACCCGGGAGTCGAACCCAGGACCCCATGCTCGGCAGTAGCGTTTTTGACCACTAGACTAACGAGGCAGTGAGAAAACTATTGCTTATAATATGTTTAAGTTAAATAAATCAATATTATTTAGATGATAATCAGGTATTTCCTTGTTAAGCACCAGTAGGTACCAATAGTGCTATTCTGTTAAGTTCACTGCTCACCTCACTCAAGTGAGCGCACACAATTCGAAAGCGAACTCATTTGTTTTTAAAGTAAATCATAAAGTAAATCATCGCGGATTCAGAACGAGACAGCGTTCGAATTTCGAAGTGATCTTTAGAGACCAAAACTTCTGCTCCAAAAAACATTATAGCAAAAAAATCTGACAGTCCTTAATAACATTTCTTTTCTAACTAAAGCCACCAAAACTACATACCCTACATCAATCTGCCTAGCCTTTTCCCAACTATTTTGGCGTCGGCTTCCAGTCTAACCGGATGCAGCTGAATACCAGTATTTTACATGGAGCGACTGCCTATCTGACCTCCACAACCCAGTAACTGGTAACTGGGTAATACGATACCCCTTGGTAAGACTGGTTGTCAGACTTTCGGGCTTCTGACGACCCCTAACGACTGTCAAAGATCCACAAATGACAGCCGGGACCAACGGCTTAACGTGCTTTCCAAGGCACGGAGGAGTCTCGGTATGTAAAGATGGTCACCCATCCACCGGCCAACCCCGGCAAGCGTTGCTTTACCTGATGGACCGACCCGGTGACGCTGTTATTTAGCCACGAGCTCCTAATACTTACTAATAGTACTACCCTACATACTAATCCTAATAAGAAAAATACACGCTTCCATATCGGTCTAGGAGGTTATCACCGAGATAAATCCCGTAGAATTCACAGAAAATTAGCAGCAACTGTTCGCAATACAAGGTGACCGTAATTTACTAAAAGGTTGAACGCTAAGAAAAAAATACGTTTATTTGCGGACCTATTTATGTAGTAGCAAAGTGTATTCTACGTAAAATACTGAGCATTCCGCACGGGAGTAATTTATTGCTCGTTTAAAAAAATAAGGAGGTCTGCAACACCACAATCAAGGCTTTTTTTTTTTTTGACAGTGGGAAATCACCAAATGACTTCTCCCGATCTGGGCGGAGCGGGAGGGCGTGTCAGACTTTTACTGACTAAACCCCACCCGTGTTCCTTCTCTGTTGCCTGTTGCCAAGGGTCCCGGTATCCCTTTCGGACTTTCCCGCAACCCTGGCAGGCGTCGGTCCTAGCGGACTCCGCCAAATAGTAACGCTGCTTGGCGGCAGAAATGGGTCCGGACGAGTGCCTCCACATGAAGTATACCATATTTGGAAATATTATAACTAAGTACACAACGTTTAAAAAAAAACCTAAACTATTTAATTTAAATAGTCAATTTATTAAATGCCACAATGTCAGAGAAACTGGGCGACCGAATTAAAATCTAGTGGATAACCAAATGAGACTGTCATTCATTCGTTAATGGAATGGTTGGAAACAAATGAATTCAATCATGCTAGTTTGATGAGATATGTTCATTCATTTAGTTCGGTATACTTGGATAGATATTGGCTTGAAAAATGTTGTAAATTGAGTTGATAAATGTTTCTAAATGAATTTAAAACCGTTTTCATGAAGGGTGCTGAGTGGTGCAAGTGTTTGTGTAGGCCAGATAGGCAGCCCCATGTAAAATACTGGTATTCAGCTGCATCCGGTTAGACTGGAAGCCGACCCCAACTTAGTTGGGAAAAAGCTAGGCAGATTGATGCATGAAGCGGGGCTACACTGTTCGGCACATTCGATTCTGCAGTAATGTTGAACAACAAAGCTGACCCGAAGCCATTACCTCCAGGACATAATAATATTCGGCTTTCAATCAGCTCGTGTCGATTAGCAAACTCTGTTCGACATCCTCAAACCACAGAAAAAAAATCGTTTATCATCTACCCTCGCTGAGTCATGTTCGGATGGGCTCGGCAGAATTCGAGATAAGCCGAACGACTTTTTCCCAAACAATTATGTCAACATTTATTCGATTTTGCGTGTATGATCTGTTTCAAAAGTGTCTAATGAAAATGTAAACAAATGGATTAGAAAACATTCCTGGTGCCGTATTATGAAGTATTAATCCCACCATTTTTGCAGTGTGAGAGAGAGACGGAGCTAGACAAGGCCGCTAGCACCTCGTTTTCGCAGTGGAATAATGATGGCATTAATACTTCATCATGCCCGCAGATGCCACTTTGTAGTGCCTCTATTTGATGCCAAATTGAAAGTTTTGATTCAATCATTAATTAAACCCGAAATTGTAATTTGAAATCACCTTCAAGATGATTCTTATTTGACGATTGAAGTCAATTTAACAACCTCCGTTTTCGTTGATGAGTTTTCAATTACATTTAATAATGTTATTCAAAAGATAATAATTGTTGGAAAAGTAAATTGTGACTGAAAATGTTTGCTAATAATCGTTAAATAAGAATCACCTTCAAGATGATTCTTATTTGACGATTGAAGTTAATTTCATAACCTCCGTTTTCGTTGATGATTTTTCAATTACATGCAAAAGTAGTGACATGTCGGGGTTTCTTTATAAACGTTGCTTAAAGTTAAGTGACGTTCAAACGTCAAAAATGTATGGTTAAACAGTTGCTAATCATTACTTAACTTTAAGCAACGTTTATAAATAAACCCTATAAAGCTGAAACTTTCTAAGTACTTAAACGTTCAGCTTAAATGTTAATAATTCCCTATTGACTGCGTAAGAATTAATCCTGAACACGGTTTGTTTACATTTTCATCAGTTACTTTTGGGACAAACTATAGCACAACCAGCAACATTATGTAGCCCAGAACAGTTTTAAACAACTTTAATTTTTAGCCGACTTCAAAAAGGATGAGGTTCTCAATTTGTCTGTATTTTTTTTTGTGTTTGTTACGCGATTACTCCGCCAATTCTGAATTGATTTTGATGATACTTTTTTTTGTTTGGTAGGTCAGGCTTTCATGCTTTGTGAGGTGGTCCCATATAAATTTTATTAATTTTGCTTGCGTAGTTTTTGAGCTAGCTTCAATATTACGTATTTTTCCCACTAAGTCTATATGGACGATGTTTTTTAAGTTACTCTGTCTCTGTTATTTACATATCAGGTAGTGGTATTCGAATTTGTGTGGGGTAGGTACCACAAACAAAAAGTGAAAAACAAAAACTTTCCAAAAAAAAAAACCCTCTTCCAAAAAAAAAACACTAAATAGTGAAAGTTGTTGTCTTCGGTTTTCAATTTTTATTTTTTGCCACAAAAGTATTTTGTAAAAACTTTTTATTGATTCATGACTACGGGGTCTTTAAACAAATAAATTAACTAAAACACACTGTTTCGTTTCAAACAAGAATGTGATAAATTATCCAGTGGTTTAGGATAAGACAAGAACTATTCCATAAGTTGGCACACGGAAAACTAATGAGTTTTTCAGAGCGCAATATGTTTGGCCCACATTCCGGCCCTTGGGTAACTTCGAAAGCACTATGGGGCCCATATGTCATGAGAAAATATGAATTATTTAAACAAAACATCTCGCCTGTATTCCCTGAAGTATTCTCGTCTGCTTACCCCAATTAGACGTGTATCCCGCGTTCACGAGTTTGGTTCCAATAATGTAAACAAATATGTTTTTTTGGATAAATAACTGTAATACCCACACATAAAGTTCAGTTTGCGTTACAACTAAAAAAACACCGACACACACGTCATATAAGCTATCGAAAACCTTCTGTCAATCCTATTGAAAGTCGTTGTAGAAATACGAAACGCTTTCGAAGCGATTGTCACTTGTCTAGGCCCTTAGAAGGTTCCCAGGTACCTATAGGCCACTACAAAACGTTTTTACAAAAAAAAAACAACCGTCTTCCAAAAAAAAACGTTTGTTTTGAATTTTTAGTTGTGATTCCTGTCCCACTCAAATTCGAATACCACTACCTGCTATGTAAATAACAGTGACGAAGTCAAATAAGATATCATCTACCTACATAGACTAAGTGGGAAAAATACGTAATTATCGAAGCTATCTCAAAAACTACCCAAGCAAAGGTAATAAAATTTATATGGGACCACACGGAAAGCACCAGCTTTCAAATAAAAAAAGAATCATCAAAATCGCTTTACCCAGTCGAAAGTTCTGATGTAACAAACATTAAAAAAAACCAGCAGTTAACCGGGCACAAATCCAAACCTTGTAAGATACTAAATACTATATTAACTTACCTATTAAAACAAAGCGTTTTTAGGTAAACTTTTCAAAACAAATTGTTTTTCAATCAGTTAACACACTGTACTAAAACAACATGGCAGCCGTTCTCCGACCCTCACGAGCTGCCTCGGGCTATTAACAAACATTTTCTTTTGGCTGAACCTATATATAGGTAGTTTATGAAGGCCTATATTTGAGGGAAATCTATGTTTTTGGAAGATAAGCCATCACATGAATATTTGTTGTTATTTTTTCTGCACGCAATACACGACCAATCAGAATTGGAATCAATTTGAAACAAATGTCCAATCCATTGCCTCAAAAATCCGAGAAAAAAATCCGCTCAACAACGTAATTAACGCAATGAATGTTGTTGAACTGTCAAAATGAAACAAATTAGTCTTACCGGTAAACAACCGGCCGGAGCGCGCGCATATCCAAGTTACACCTAAGTTATTAAGTAAGGATGTTTTGGGCTCCCACAAAAAACTGCGAATTCGTGCGAATTCGCAACGCAGAAACTAAGCGCAGAAGAAAATCTTAGGGTGCCGTCGCAGATTTTTGCGATGCGACGTCGCAACGCAGTTTTGGGAGCCCTTAACCGGTTAATCGATTACGAAAATTACGAAAATAAGTTACGCAATTAAATAGCTGGTCCTCAAGCCGCGTGCCAAATGGAATTTCCCATCGGGAAGAGTTGAAAAAGGCCCATAATTACGGCATACAAAAAAAAAACCACACTTAAATTTCATAATCAATCTATCTAGTCTTTTCCCAACTAGGTTAGTGTCAGCTTCCAGTCTAACCGGATGCAGCTGAATACCAGCATTTTACATGAAGCGACTGCCTATCTGACCTCCACAACCCAGTCACTGGGTAACACGATACCTACCGGTAAGACTGGTTTGGGCTGCTGATTACCCGTAACGACTGCCAAAGATCTACGAATGACAGCCAAAAACAACGGCTTTACTTTCTTTCCGAGGCACGGAGAGGTCTCGATATGTAGTGGATGGTCCCCATCCACGAACCGATCGCAACTAGCGTAACTTAACCTTCGATCGACCTGTGCGGCTATTATTATTTAATTATCATATTACATAAATATCATAGAGGGGCTTGTGGCTAACTAACAACAGCCGGCTGGGTCGATCAACCAGGTTAAGCTACGCTTGCCGCGGTTGGTCCGTGGATGGGTAACCATCTTTACATACCAAGACCCCTCCGTAGCTCGGAAAGCACGTTAAGCCGTCGGTCCTGGCCGTCATTTGTAGATCTTTGACAGTTGTTACGGGTCGTCAGAAGCCCGAAAGTCTGACAGCCAGTCTTACCAAGGGGTATTACCCAGTAATTGGGTTGTAGAGGTCCGATAGGCAGTCGCTCCATGTAAAATACTGGTATTCAGCTGCATCCGGTTAGACTGGAAGCCGGCCCCAACATAGTTGGAAAAAGGCTAGGCAGATAAATTACATAAATATCATAATTTAAGTAACAAAAGTTATAATTCCTCTGTGTAGCTACCCCCCCTGCAGTCGATCGATTCTACTGTTTACTCTGAGACTCCTCCGAGATTCTGAGAGCACGTTAAGCCATCAATTCTGGCTGTCGCTAGCAAATAAAATATAACCTCTACGTCTATTGCATCTGATTTTTAGGGTTCCGTACCCAAAGGGTAAAACGGGACCCTATTACTAATACTCCGCTGTCTATCCGTCTGTCTGTCTATCAGTCTGTCACCAGGCTGTATCTCATGAACCGTGATAGTTAGACAGTTGAAATTCACACAAATGATGTATTTCTGTTGCCGCTATAACAACAAATACTAAAAAACAGAATAAAATAAATATTTAAAGGGGCTCCCATACAACAAACGTGATTTTTTTTGGCATTTTTATAGATAATGGTACTGAACCCTTTGTGCGCGAGTCCGACTAACACTTGGCCGGTTTTTCATACATAATGTTATACCTAATACTCCTGAGCATGAGGTCATGGGTGGGGCAAAGTGTGTCTATCATGAATCTCTCAGTAGCAGCCCGGAGTCTGGATTTGTGCCCGGTTATTAGCAATGGGCACGCCCCCTATTACATGGGTTGCATATTAGAAAATCAAAACTTTCCTGAGCAAACTTCAAAAGAACACCGTAAAAATCAACAAAGTTTAAAATAACGATGGTCATTTGATCAAAAGTTCAGCTGACCAAAGTCAGGAATATCAATGTTTAAATTATCTATTACACTATTGACCAAATCGTTTAAAGGTCAAAATGGATTACTGGATAAATTATTAACGAGCGTGACAGAAACGAATCGCTGCAAAACCGACTCCACGTAGTCTTGTCTGCCCTACCCCTAGAGTGTTATTTAAAATCGCGTAGGCGCGGAGGAGCGAGGCGGCCCGCGAGTTGAGAAGCAGGTGGTTTTAACGGTCGCCGCCGCGCGCCGCGGCTGAGGCTGGCCTGCTTTGCCGGCCAGCAAGCCAAAGTCGCGGTGGTGAGTGTGAAACACATCTGCGACGATAAGCTCGCATCGGACCGCCAGAGCCCCGCAGCGCCGGAGCCGAGACAGAAACCATGCCTGCTGCATGTTGCATGCTAGCTTGCATGCTGCATGCTTGCAAGACAAGCCAATGAAATCTGCCGCAGAAATGTTTTTACCATTGTCTTATTATCCACTCGCAGGCAAATTAAAATTACATCTAGCAACTTTTGATCAGTCGTTCATTTGATGTCACATACATTGGGATTCTAAAAATTTTCTAATTAAAAAATTTGGTCATTTAAATTTTGTTATTTCGTTTATTGTTCTTTTGAAATTTGCTCGAGAAAGTTTTGATTTTCTAATATGCAACCATTACATGGGATTTAAACGTAACTGGCGAAATATGGGTGTACTATAGGTACACCTCTGCCTAACCCTTCGGTGTTTACAGGTGTGATGTTATGTTATAAGTTTATAACATATTTATAAGAACCTATAATAATATATTATTATAGGTTCTTATAAATATGCGAAAGTAATATGGCGGTAAATCCATGTGAAAGAAAATTTTATGATCTCAGTATGTTTTTATGAACAAAATTTGTATCTTTATAGGATACTAGCTTCCATCCACGCCTTCGCCCGCGTGGTATGTAGCCTATGTCCTTCCCCAGGATGCCATCTATCTCCTTGCCAAATTTTATCGAAATCCGTTCAGTGGTTTAGGCGTGAAAAGGTAACATACAAACAGACAGAGTTACTTTCCAATTTATAATATTAGTATAGATAAGAATAAAAGTTGTATTTCTTAGAACGCGCCGAAGAAAGAAAATTAAATGAAATGAAATTGTCTATTCTGTAAATAGGCTATTCACTTTTACACGTCATATTAAAAAATATTAAAAATAAGCTAGAAGAAAGCTAAATATGAGAAAGGCCGAAACAAACTCCAGAGGTCTCTTTGAAAGTCCAGACATAATCTTGGTCAGGCCATATGATAAAGAAGCCTTATTCTATATCAGCTTGACTAGAATAAGTCTCCAAGAATTTCTAGATGCGTCCCTATGTCCTATTCCAGGTCATCGTCTACCCATGTGCCAAATTTCATCATTGTGTCACATTACGCCACCAGTATTTCACACAAGTGAGAACATTGCACCAATCTTCACAATATGATCTAATTCCTTCTACAAAATTTTCCAGGTGGACCTCAGCGAGAAGCCCTCATTCTGGAAGGCTCTGAAGCCGCCAGCTAAAGACAAATGCGGAGAGCTGCTGACATCATTGTGCTATCACCCCAGCAACAGTGTGCTGACACTGACACTCTTGAAGGCACGAAATCTGAAGGCTAAGGATATTAATGGGAAATCAGGTACGTCTAACAAAGTTGTCGACATAGCTCACTGAATAAGCAAGCTGAAGTGGCAGTGGGCCGGCCATATTAGCCGTAGAACCGATGACCGTTGGGGTAGACGTGTTCTTGAGTGGAGACCGCGAATCGGCAAACGTAAGGTAGGACGCCCTCAGGCTGGTGGAGCGACGATCTTTGCAGGGTGGCTGGTAGCAGCTGGATGAGAGTTGCCGGGAATCGAGCTGAATGGCGTGCGATTGGAGAGGATTATGACCAGCAGTGGACTGCTATAGGCTGATGATGATGAGGAACGTCTTATTACATTACTAGCTTCTGTTTTACTCGGCTTCTAGAGTCGTAGCATGATGTTAAATAGACTTCTTAAAGAATTGGGATATCAAGTAAGTACATTGTGTAAGCCTGTCCTTTGGCAAAGCAAAGGCCGTCTTATAATAGAGAAGAATTGAGCATTGATTAAATTGTACACAGCCTATAATGTTACCACTACTGGGACACAGGACTCCTCTCGGTGAGAGAGAGTGGGCCGTAATCCACCACGCAGGTCCACTGCGGGTTTATGGTTGTCACACAGACGTCTTCGAATTTTTGGTTCCAGGACATGCCGGTTTTCTCACAATGTTTTCTTTCAACGTTTTGAGAGCAGTGGTGATGAAATAATTTACACAAAGTAAAGTGCTTGCTTGGGTTTAAACTCACGACCTACAACTTGTGAGTCGCAGTCTTTACCACTGGTCACCACTGCTCTAAACACACAAAATAATACAAAAAAAATAAGTACTTGAGTCACTTGAAAAATTTCAAGTAATACATAAATATTTCTAAATATAATTTATCGCAATTTGCAGTCAAATAGGTTTACATCAGGGACTCACTTCAGGCGATAATTATACATACATAATTATATACTACTATAATATAATACGCGGGCGAAGCCGCGGACATCAACTATATACCTATAATACTCCGCCCGCGTGGATGTCGGTTATTATATACCAAAACCCTACTCGAGAACCACTCTATCCATTGGTGAAAATAGCATGAAAATCGGTGCAGTATTTTTGAGTTTATCGCGAACAGGACGACAGACAGACGCGGCGGAGGACTTTGTTTTATAATATGTAAGGAAGGAAAATATAGTCCCTCTAACATTCAACCATAACCTTCAACAGACAAGCTATCTCACAAAAAAAACCCACAAACACCCAACTTCCAAACTTCTGAAATTAAAACATTTTTCAAATTCCGTTTATTAAATTGAAGAAGCCATTTTTTATTAACTTGACTAATTCGCCCCTCCTATGGTTGACCATAAATCAAGATGTGGATCTAAGGAGTCCCAATTATGGGCCGGTTCCATTTTCAACGGTAACTTGAGACGGGAAAATATTCTGCGAACGTTTTTTTTTTCCGTAATGATCGCTTGAGGCAGGGATGTGCTGAGTATAAAAAATCTTCCGTTTTCTTGAGAAGCGTAAGTTTGACGGAAAACTAAATATTTTTGAAGTGAAACTTTAGGCGGCGGTTCGACAGTTCAAGTACGAATCACGTTTAGGCACATTACGTTACATGAGAGAAAAAAAGATACAACTCTTTCTGTCTCTCTCTGCATCTCCTCTCTTATTCTTTTTAATCAATTACTGTATCCGTAAAGCTAAACGCACAACATAGCCACATCAGCAGGTTAATTGCGTAACACACTAATGGCAATTGATCGCAATGGGTTTCATTTTGACAGTTTAGCAACGTCGATTGCGTTATTTACCTTCAACATCGTAAATATTAGAGCAGACGAATTTTTCAAACCTATGTAGCAATGGATTAGCAATATCCTTTCTAAATCATTCAGATTGTGATTGAAAGTGTGTCACACAATTAACCCGCAAGACGCATTTCGATACAAAATTAAATGTGCACGGTGCGGCTCGCTAGTAGTGTGTGACGATTCGTAGAAAATGTACGAAAGGTATGTAGTAAGATTTTTGCAATGCGACGGGGTCCGCCAAAATAACAATAATATATCATAATAATATATACCTACGGTGACGTCGTGGTGGGGCTTGCGCTATCCGAAATCTAGGTCTGAACCGGTAGAGTTTACTTTGCCGGAACAGGTCTGGGATGAGGAGCCAGACCAAGAGAGATACAGAAACCCGCAGGGCAGCGATGTGGCGAGCTGTTGGGCAGTAGCGACCCCACGGACCCTATCTCCAGGAAGAAGTCTTGTTCCTCACCTCTGGCTTGCCTTTATTGGCCGGCTGGAGTGAACACTGGCGAGGAACAGAGCTCCCACCTCATTCTTGCTTTGATTGGTCGTTTTGAGTGGAGATTCGCAAGAGTAAACGTGCTCGGAGGAAGGAAGTATTCCAGTAAGTGCTCGTAGGAATCTAGACCATCTTTCGGGCTCTGGGATTGTTCTGAAAGCCGTGGAATACCTCTCCACTCCTCAAGCACCTCAGGAAGTGTTGCCCCCTTGTCGCTACGTCACTCTGTGCTAGCGACCGTTTTCGGGGGCCCATTATTGAGTGTGCAAGTCACCCGCTGCCGTTTTATCCGTGTATACCATATCATTGATCAGGCGGGGGACATAGTCCTTCCATAGTTCAAAATAATCAGTTCACTAAGCCACCCAAACCGGAAACAACGATACTGAACATGAACATGGAAACAACGATATTGGGCTATCCCAATATCGTTGTTTCCATGTTCATTATAGTAGTTCATAGTACAATAGTCCTACACCAACCGGGGGTTGTCCTTGGCTGCACTTGCATAGTGCGAAGCGAACAAGGATAATCGTTTGTTGGTGCCCTATTTCATTTAAAATTGGCTAAGGGGCCTTTGCGAGTTGGCTTCGGCCTCTCGCACGCCTTCCAAAGGTCCGGGACCCCAGGATCCCGAGATATATAAACATATACAATGTATATTTGTTTTACACCTAGAAAACCATACGTATTACGTACACAAGGATTAAAGAAATGTTGTACAATAAAAGGCGAACTGATGTCTTCTAAACTAGGCCAAAAGCGATTTTCCATCCGTATTGGCTCCTTTTTAACCATCTCGATTAAAAGGAGCCAATGGATGTAATATGTGCGTCGAGCCTTAAAAAATATCTTATAATCGCCTTGAAGATTCAAATACCAACGAGTTGCTTGAAAACTGCAATAGCAACAAATCGCTAACAAGCAAATTCTACTCCAACACGCAGGTAATTTGTAACCAACTACATACTAAAATTCCTCCAACTCATTAATTAAACCGCACTTAAACATTTTTAAACCGTCCGGAATGTTAACCTAACATCAAGAATTTGTTCCGGAATTTCAAAATACTTCGGACAACCCTTAACTTAAGGGTAATGAATTTTATTCCTGGAGAATTTTCACGAGAAAATGTCTAGTAGATTACCGTCTGGTTCATTAAGATTTTTATTATTAAAGGTGCTCTACTTTTAAGGTGAGTAAGCACTAGAGCATTTTGTCGAGCATTTCCATGTAATGGGCAGCTAGAATCAATTCTATTTCTTTGTTTTTCATTAACGTTCAAAAGTGCCTTTTATGTGCCTATTTGAAATAAATTATTTGACTTTGACTTTGAATGTATCGTGGTTACGAATGGTAAAATACAAGCAACAGCTCTATTTAAAAAACATTTCCATGTAATGTTACGTTCCTGCGAATGCTCGACGCTGCATTCGATTTAAAGGCTCTTACACACTGGCGCGATTTGTCGCGCGACGCGAATTTTAACAAAACAATTTCTGAGGAAACTTCATGGCGAACATTGCGGCGGCGGCGGCGTCGCGTCGCGCGAAAATTTGCGCCAGTATGTAAGAGCCTTAATGCTCACGGCGAGTGAGCATTTACCTGTAAAATTTCTTTCCGCCTTGTGTTCATTGTAACGACCTGCCCTCGGCCCGCACACCTCACTTCGCGTGCTCGTGCTCTTGTCTTTGCTCGATAAAATTATATACCAATACGCTCGTTGGTTTTTAAAATCAGGTTGTAACAAAACATCAAAAATCAAAAAATCAAAATCAAAATATTTTATTTCACATAAGCCTACATGGGCACTTATAAAACGTCAGAAGCTAGGTGCACGGTTCCAATTGGTCGTTTCCTATGGAGAAGAGCTGGCAAGAAACTCCATGGTTACTCTTTTAAAAGATAATTGGCTTTTACAATATTTTCGAATTACAGTGTTAATTGTTATGGGAGGACAGTGTAGGCCTTTCAAAAAGACACAGTCATGTAAACAGCAAAAAAAAAAAAATTCGTCGATTATCGTGTTAGAAGTGCGGTTTGATAAAATTAAAAAACAAAAGATCAAGTGCGAGTCGGACTCGCATACGATGGGTTCCGTACCATTATCTATAAAAACGGCAAAAAATCACGTTGTTGTATAGGACCCCCCTTAAATATTAATTTTATTCTGTTTTTTTTGTTTTTATTGTAATAGCGGCAACAGAAAAAAAAACATCAAATCAAATCAAATCAAATCATCTGTGAAAATGTCAACTGTCTAACTATCACGGTTCATGAGATACAGCCTGGTGACAGACGGACGGACAGCGGTGTCTTAGTAATCGACGAATGCTCGATGATCTGTTACAAGTAAATACTCAAGTCTATAGCTATTCACCTTTATAGGCGTCATATTTTTAATACAGGCACTCATGTTTTACGATGATTGACAGACTGAGTTTATTGGTTGAGTCGTCTCTTCATTATTTTTGAACAGTCTGCAACTTTATGTGAAGGTCATCTTTTTGGCTGCATCTTTGGCTTAGGCGCTGAGCAGACGATGGACAATTTGTCCGCAAACAAAGAAGGAGTCCAGGTTATCCCGCCATCTCTTTCTGGGCCTGTAGGTAGTCGGGTCGTGCTGTTTGGGATCCACTGAGTGGTGGTTTTTGAGTATTGCTGCTCCGACATGCAACAGATGTGGCCAGCTCAGTTCTACTTTAGTCCAGCAGCTGTGCGGCTAGTGTGTCCGCTATTTGTGTTTGGAACGATGTATAGAATTCCTAATGTTGTCCGTGAGTTTGACACCTAAAGTCCCCGTCACGAGAAGCTTTAATAAACACACATTCAGGGGTTCGCCACCTTTGGGTCAAATAAAAAAAAACTGTTTTGTAATGATTTTTATTTTTATAGGATATAAATGTTAACACACACATCTAATTATTGTCGTCAGACGATTTCGAGTATTTCAGAATCAGTTACATGGATAACAAAATTGTCTACTGTGCTATCTATCCTTTCATATCCTTTCAAAATGGCGGGAAGCCCAAATGTTTACGTTCCATAAGTCAGACGCGTTCTAGTACCACAAAACATTAGACGACAGCGCTTTATACAGGGTTACTGGTAACTCGACGTATTCCTTGCAGGACGTCATAGTAGGGTTAAAATGCAACAAATTAAGCCACCAAATGTTCTACCGAAATTCAGTAGTTTTTGAATTAGTTAAGAGTTTTAGTTTTTTAATGAAAATCCCAGATTAAACCATTTGAAACCAATTTAAAAATGATTTACGGCGCGACTGTACTGAAAATTAAGTTATTATCATAGTTGACGCCGTAGCAGACCTTTGTTAATAATTACAAGTTCAATAATGCCTAAAACTTTGGCAAATATCACTAACAAAACATTTAATTTTTTGTAATTTTTAGCTCTAAAACTCTTTAACTAATTCAAAAACTACTGAATTTCGGTAGAACATTTGGTGGCTTAATTTGTTGCATTTTAACCCTACTATGACGTCCTGCAGGGAATACGTCGAGTTACCAGTAACCCTGTATAGCTAAAATATAACCCGACAACGTGAAATTGGTCGTTAGTTTCGTGTTAACTTTGAGTCGTTTGAATTTGCGATTATTTGTTGTTGATTGACTTGTCGCTACGTAACTTAATAGAAGTTCTTTATTTACAAAATGTATAGCTTCTCGTGACGAGGACTTTAGTATACTTCGTTCCATACCCCGTAAAATATCTATAGCTAGTGTAAACACCTTCGGGGAATACAGAAGTAACGACACTTCAAAAAAAAAAATCGTTACATTTTTTTTTTCCAAATTAATTTGTTCAACTAAATAAATAATTGTTAGCCTTACTTGGGAAGAGACTGGACCCCACGACACAGGGACTCCTGGTGTGGGGTTCAGGGAATTTGTAAAAATCTAGCACCTAATGTTCCTATGTAATCTGTGTCTTTTTTGTGTACTGGATAAAGTTTTTTTATTTATTTTTATTAAAAAAATTACCCGACTACGGCGAAGCAAAAACGAGGGTTATGATTTTGACCGGTATACGCACCTATGTATTTTTTCTCAACCAAATAATCTGTCAATTACAGATCCATACGTGAAAGTCTGGCTGCAGTTCGGCGACAAACGCATTGAGAAACGCAAGACAGCCATCTTCAAATGTACCCTGAACCCGGTCTTCAATGACTCCTTCTCCTTCAACGTACCCTGGGAGAAGATCAGGGAATGTTCCCTGGATGTCCAGGTCATGGACTTTGACAATATTGGCAGGAATGAGCTGATCGGCAGAATATTGCTGGCTGGTGCGTATAATAATTTAGAAATAACATTTTTACACTTTTTTGCGTTAAAGCATAATAAAAACACTTATACTCCATTTGAAATAAGATTAGACATTTAAACAAACCTTTTTACAGTCCGTTCAACCGATTTTGACTTCTCTATCGTAGGCTTGTGGATGGCATTAAAAGCAAAAAAGATTAAACAATACCAACTGTTTACTGCAGCTGCCATTTGTCATGCCACCAACGCAATAGAAGTCAAAATCGGTTGAACGGACTGTAAAAAGGTTTATTTAAATGTCTAATCTTATTTCAAATGGGGTATAGGTGACAAAATTCCTACCATTTTTTTTTTTCTAACATTAAAATATTTTATAGTAAAATGAGCAAAAGAAAAGCTTCAGTATTTAACCTAGAGATTACAAAAAAAAAAAACAAAAAAAGTAACTACCTATCCTACCTTTTTTTTGTTTTTTTTGGTAGTCACACTTTTCATACAAAATCCGATTTTTTTTTTTAAATGTCCAAAGTAGATATTTATATCTGGGAATAAATAAAACGCATAAATTTTTTCCGAGGCCACAATCTGGTCAAGCAAACGTCCCTTGGGCCAATCAGAATACTTAGGCTGTAACACCGTTGGGATCACTGATTGGCTAACGTCACACACCTGCCTGTGGTCGCCTTATTGAATATCAATAAGGGAGAATACCCATATTCTTACGGTGAGGAGCTCGTGGCTACGTAATAACAGCCGCACGGGTCGATCCCTCAAGTTAAGCTACGCTTGCCGGGGTCCGTGGATAGGTGCCCATCTTTACATATCGAGACTCCTCCGTGCCTCGGAAAGCACGTTAAGCCGTTGGTCCCGGCTGTTATTTGTGGATCTTTGACAGTCGTTACGGGTCGTCAGAAGCCCGAAAGTCTGACAACCAGTCTTACCAAGGGGTATCGTATTACCCGGTTACTGGGTTGTGGAGGTCAGATAGGCAGTCGCTTCATGTAAAATACTGGTATTCAGCTGCATCCGGTTATACTGGAAGCCGACCCCAACATAGTTGGGAAAAGGCTAGGCAGATGATGACGCATATTCTTACGGTCAACATTGTAAATCCACGCATAAATTGGATGAAAATGACTCGAGTCTTAGGAAAAGCCTTTGTATGCTTCCGTCATGTCATAACAATCAAGATATTTTTTTTTTTTTAATCTTATGAGTATAACATCGACATGCTATTATTAAAGATTTTAAAAAAATCGTATAATTTCCTTTTAATTCTTCTATCATGAGTTTGGCAAATAACAATCCACCATCTTGTATTTTCCAGGGAAAAACGGCTCCGGCGCAACAGAAACGAAACACTGGCAGGATATGATCACGAAACCGAGGCAGACCATCGTGCAATGGCATCGTCTGAAGCCCGAGTGAACGGCATACAACAAAAAAACAAAAAAAAATACAAAAAACGTCATAAGACTGAACGGTTAACAAAATTTAATGACACACCAATCTCTCTGAGCTGTCCTTGTATTGGCGTTGTGTATATCTTTTATCTTATCTCTTTTAGTAAAAAAAGATTCAATCTTTTTTTTTGTCTGTGATCGAGCCAACAGGTACTGGTCGGGTTTTTTTCTAACCCACTTGGAAAGTTTAATTTCTTTATTACAATGTCGAAACATTTTATTTATTTTGATAATTATTGGCTATTATTATAAAGTGATAATTTGATTTCTAAAAGTACAATAAAATCGTACTATAAGTAATGAAATTGACTTTATAATTATTAAAAACACAGCGAGATTAAGTTTTGCAAAGCACTTTTTTTTTTCAATTTTCTCCTTCATCTAAGCACACGCTATTTCTCGAATCTTGACTATCTTTAAAAGAAAATTATTAAAATGATCTAAAATTAAAATCAAAATTGGTGATATTTCTAAAAAAAGAAAAATCAAAGTGTTGAACATTAACTTTTCCTAAAATTAGACTAGTTTGAAATGCTGTTCAATAAGTTTACAAGAATTTGTGCCATAAATCCTAACCTCGGTTTGTAAAACTATTGTAATCTTTTTTAAACAGTTGTTATTTCTTCTTGTCCTAATCAAAGTCTTTGTATTTCTTTTTTTTTGTCCTTTCTTCGTATTATATTTTTTTATTATTTTATTAAACGTAAATCTCTTGACATCTATGACACAGCATTTCTAGCTGGTTTTGAGTCTTCATGCTATATTGACGTTTTACTTAATAAGTAATGGTTGGATGATGAATGTTAAGAATTTTAATAAAAAATATTGTAAGAATTATAAAATTAATTGTTAAAAATGTAGTAATTATTACGAAAAGTCGGGTTCACATCGCACAAAGAAGAGTAGATTTTTCTTTTATATCGTTTTTTTTTTTTTTTTCCTTTTTATAATATTGATACGCGTAATATTCGTAATTGTCATCTAAGAAAGAATTTGCTTTTGAATTGCTCAATTAAGAGTCAACAAAAAAAAGTTACAACTATTTTTGTCAATTTTATATTTATTTAAATAAATTGAAATCAATTCATCAGAGTAAATACCAAACTGCCAAATTGTTACCTTTGAAAAAAAACAATAAAATAACATCTAAACGCGATTTTTGAGAAAAAATGTGTCAAAAAGTTTGCTTTCTGTATTGAAGATACTTGAAATAAGTACAGACATTCTAAATTAATTGTTAAAAATTAAGGAAGAGTTGCAAGTATATGAGGCTGGTCAATTTTAGGTGAGAATTTAAAATGAAATGTAAGAATTGCCCAAAGTTGCAAGCCGTTCTTTAAAAATCATCAGCAACTTTTGGATATAGCTTCGTTTGATAGGTAGCAACGTTTTTGTTAAATATATAAAAAATATATATAAAATATATATTATATATAAAAATAGTATCGAAATGCTTGTTGTTACATGTTAAAGCTTACATTCCGTAATAGTAGTTCGAATCGATGTTAAAACGTATTGAGAAAAAAAATTATCATCAGAATCCAAAAATATTGTATACATTTATAAAAGTTTTATAGAAATTAGCGTATTTATAGGTGTACCACGTAGCTTGTTGTTATAGATGTTAGACAGTTCAATGTTCATAATAATTAGTTGCAAGAAACAAGATAATATGTTGAAAATTAACAAAAAAAAAAATACCAGTTTTATTTAAACAAATCCTCTAACTGAGCTTCGAAAACCGATTTTAGTGGAAAAATGTCAAGAAAATATAAATTTTAAGATGTAATTAAATACATAGATTTAGAGATTAAAAATTAATCAGACGGTTAGCGACACCGATACTTAAGGGAACGACTAAATTGGTCACTTTTACTTGTAAATATGCAGAATTGCGTCAGTAGACTCGGTAAAAAATACCGGTTCCTTATAAGTAATAGGAATGGGCTATTAAAAAATCTTTCGACATAAGTATCGATGTAGCTAGCCCATAATTGACACTAGTAACATGACATACATCAATCCTCAGTCTTAAAACAAATAAATGAAATACTTATTAAAAATTTGTCAGTAAAAATAATTCAATAGAAAAAAAAAATCTTTAAGAATCTTAAAAATCAGTCGGTTCATTGTTTAGTAAAATAGCTGAGAACTATATTTTTTACTCTCGTGTTTATGCGAAGATAAATGTCTATTTTAATGGGGTAAAAGAAACCTCGGTAACGCTTTTTAATTATTTTTGCTATGCATTTTTATATATTATGTTGATTTGACTAAATGTACGCTAACGCTTTATTAGTTAGGTGACCACTAAATCCTTTTTCTCGACATGAAAGTTTTTTTTTTTACAAAAAAGTGACCACTTATGGCACTTAGTGCTAAACAATTGCAGTTCTACTTGACCCCATTTAAAAAACGAAAGTGCAGAAACATCTAAATTCTAGAGAATTAAAATAACAATTAATTTCAGACCTTTTTTTAAACAAAAGCATATCCAGGTATTGGTAGGGAAGTAAAAACTAAAAAAAAATATTGTAAGTATAAAAGAAAGGTCAAAATGAGAGGAATTATTCTAATAAATGTACATAAAATAGGAAAATTGTATTGATTGTCGTCATGCAAAGTTTGAGCTAATAACGAAACGTATTTCATTAAAATATACATAAAATATTTAAAGAAATATTTTTGCATCTTCCGATTACTACCTCTTTTTTGCTTGATCAATATATTTACTGTTGAGTAGCAGAATATTTTTCAACTCTAATAATTACGAAAAAATATTTTTCCTTAGAAAATACTGCAATTATATTTTTTATGAATACGCCAGTTGATTGACATAAATAAATAACATTGCTAATTAATATAAATTCAATCGATCAAATAATTATACTTACACTTCTTGGTAAAATTCTAAAATATTTTATGCAAATTATATAATAATAATATTTTATAATATTTGTGTCAAACAACTGGTTTATTCCGCCTATATCTAAGCTTTTCGATTTCAAAATCATTGTGATGTACAATTATAACATATCAATCATTTTTTATTTTCAAAGCCTTGAAGGAATATATATTTTGGTGAAATGTTCTAAAAAAAAACTATTTAGATTAACACTGCGCACATATAAATTATTTTTTATCTATATACAGGAATCCTCAAATTATAATCTCTTATAAAACTATGAGAATCACAAATTGTTAATCTTGTTACCTTTTCTTTTAACAAACACGTCATCTTTGAATTCTACGTTTACGAAAAATTGCATAATGATGAAAAATGCGACGATTTTTTTGTAATATTAACTAAGTTTTATAGAAGTTACCACCAAATTGGTGACGCACGCATTTATTTTTAATTATAAAATCATATAACATTAATATATTTGAATGTTATCATGTAATCGCAAATAACATAGTATTGTGGCCGAGAAAATGAGTTACATTGCAAAATAATTATGTAATATTTCGCGCGCTTTAGTCATCCGCCATATTAAAATTTGTCGTGACGCTTCGGGTTCGGTTCGTAAAAGTTCGGCTCAAACGATGTAACTTATAATCGCGGTCTGTGTCTATTCTGTGCAATATAAATGTTATAAAATTAGGAAAAATGTGATTTTAAAAATATAGTTGATTATATTTTATCGTATAGTTAAAAAAATAATAACGTTTTAAAATATATGTAATATCATGTAATGTTAAGGAATCAGTGTTTAGATTAGATGAAGAAGTTAAAAAATGTATTTATAGACTGTTACGTTTAACAAATAAGGATGTATTCGCTTTGAAAACATAATTTTTTATTTCTTTAATTTTTTTTAATGCGTAGATGTCATTGTTGTGTAATTTTTTTGTCTTTTTTTTATGTTTTTCATGATTAATTAAGGTTTTTAGGTGTACGGTTCATTAAATTTATTATATTATACACGTATTATAAAGTGTTGACAATCATTAATGTACTGTGTATTTATTAATTGTAATTAAATTCATTATTCCCGAATAAAATATTGAGTTAATTACCGATGGTTACTCATTTGGACTTCTAATCAATACGTAATATCCAACTGTTGGACATACTTTTTATATTTTATTTTATTTCGTAATTTGTAAATCGTCTTATTTTTTTTTTATAACGCGTAACTATTTCCAACCGCTCCCTCCACAATCCGCGCGTTTCTGGCGGAATTGCCTCTCGTTCCTGCTCGGCCAATAAAAGCGAGTCGAAGTTTCTAGAACTTTTTTTTTTGTGTTGGTATTTCATCTCTCACGTCAACCTAGGAGGTTGTCAGGTTCTTAACCGGACTTTTCTGTGAGTGCCTCAATATTATATTACTGGGAATAAAGCACTAAGTGTGTATGATAAAGTTTTATTGTTTCCTCTTTATTTTTGGAGATGATAATTAGTTTAGCCTTATTTTTTTTATTTTGCTTATAATCTATAACCTATAACTGGTCAAAGGCCTCACCAAATCCTTCCAGGAACTCTTCCCGTCCTGGCTCGAACCAGCCCTCGCGGTACAAATCCATGTCTGGTACACACGTCGCCTTATTTTCTAAACATTTTATTTCAAGTCCAAAAATCACAGCAATTTCTACAGTAAACTCGGGATTTCAGGAATGGATGTGGGGAAAAATAAAAACCACAATGTAGAAATTTTGTATTTTTTATTGAATAACTTTTCTATTTATATTTATGTTATCAATATCACAAAACATTATAATTAGGTAGGTATTCAAGTAAAAAAGCCGATAACTTCTAAAAACAAAACACACTGGTGGAAAAATTTACAAAAATCTTTTTTTTTTAAGTAAACAAAATTTTATTGCGTTTAAACGCCAAATTCACAAAAAAATAAAAAGCTTTTTTTTTGTTTTTTTTCAA
Source organism: Lithophane leautieri (assembly GCA_949152455.1). Taxonomy (NCBI): domain Eukaryota; kingdom Metazoa; phylum Arthropoda; class Insecta; order Lepidoptera; family Noctuidae; genus Lithophane; species Lithophane leautieri. The sequence continues at coordinate 5,721,644 of OX424486.1, forward strand.
AATTTTCCCAGCAGCGCGAAATTACAAACAGCGTTCCATACATTTTTGTGTCAACAAACGCTTTCTATTGTCGCACGATGACTAAACCAACTGTTATCAGATTCATTTGTAAAGTTAATAAAGAACAGGAAATGGAAATCTACTTTTGAACTCTTTTGTGACTCGGTCACAACAAAAAAATACTTGCAAACCACGAAAATATGTTCTGCATGACTGATTTACTAAAAACTGATAAAAATCAAAGATCATTTAGTTTGATTTTTACCGACAAGGCAAGAAAAAATAGCATTTTCACATAAAAATAGTCATAAAATAATAAATTTAATTAACATTTCGTGGTCAAAACTTATTCCAGTCAAACAGAACAGTTATACAAAATTTGGTATTTATTTAAGGAATATTTTGAGACCAATTTCATACGTTTAATCGATAAAAAACGTATCCCGGGCATTTTACTTTCCCATCTCTATAAAAAAAACCAGCCAATGAGATTCCAGCATTTGAATTATCGCTTGGTACTTGACCAATCACGTTGTGTTATTGTCCAAGACGCTAGTGTTGTCTGTTAATGTAAAATGCCCTGACTTCTGGTAACTTCTTAAGACTTCTTTGCTTCTTCCTCTTTCTTCTCCGCTTCTGGGGCAGGAGTGGGGAGTTCAGGGTACTCCAGTTTGACACCGTCTTCGCAAGTGAAGATCGGACAGCAGCTGGGGAATGGCGCGGTCTTGTTGGTCTTGTCTGAAAATGTAAAAATTAAGGTATAATTTTTTTATTTTTTTTTCTGTGATGTAATGGCAATGTTTCTGATGCCATTATCAGTATTTTGTATTACCATTAATCAATCAGGTATTATGCAAAAATAGAATAATAGGGGCTTTGAATAACACAACAAATCCATACTAATCGCATATCCCATGGTGTGGGGTATCGTTGGAAAGATCGTTCAAAAATATTGAGTTTGTGAAAATCATTTTCTTGAGTTTGTGAAAAAGTGGTGGTTTTGGATGTGAAAAAAATCACGGCAGTAGTAGTTTTACAATATAACGAAATTAAAAGGAAAACTATCACAGCTAAGTAGGCTCTATAAGTTACCGAGTAATAATCAATCAATTTACATTTGCACTTGCAAAAACATGTTCTCCCATATATTCCGTATGAGAGAAAAAGTTTTTCAACTACAATGTTAGTTATGTGCTGGGGATAAATTCATCCCAACTACGGAACCCTTCACTGAGCGTGGATCGACACGCACTTGGCCGGTTTATCAACCAACATCCACCATCTCTTACCAGTGTCAAGTTTGCACTTAGGATTGGCCAACGGCAGTGGGCCACAGTCCTCAACCAGCTCCAACAGCCTGGGGGGCTGGTCCTCGCTGACGACGCAGGTGCTGCGGCCACAGAAGGGTGCTAAGTCCCAGGTGTTGCCGGGCTCGACGGTAGCACAGCGGGTGGATGCGAAGCACATTCCGGGAAAGTCTGCAAAGATGAAAGAGATTTTTTGAGTATTTTTGGTCGAAAAGTGGATTTTTTTCTTTTTTTTGTCTTAAAAATGTTTTTTTTTTTTTCGCAAAATTTGAAAAGTACTTTCACTGTTTTGTGTTGGAATCATACCTTGAAATGATGACATTGATCATTGAAAACATTCATGTTAGCGAAAATGACCAAGTATCCAAATATTTACAAATCTATGGTTCTAAGAAAACGCTTATGTAAGGCTTAAATTCCAAAGTATACAGAATATTTTTTATTTATCATTCAAACATTGACTTATGAGTCTTACGTCATTGAAACATACCTCAACACCCACAAATATTTGAACCATGTACCATCGAAGAAGTTCCTATCTATGCACCGTAAGGACTATTTCTGCTTGCAGCGCTCGGCCGTTATAGAACCGGGGCGGTAACAGATTTGGTCATCGTGTTCACGGGATTTTGTTTTGAAACTGCTAAGATATGAAGTTCTTCGATAGTACCTGCTTGTAAGAGACTACTTTCTAACACATGCACTAGAGAGCTATGATTTCTAAATGTAATAAGTTTCGTCTTTAATACCTAAGAAATGTCTTGTAAGTCCATGTATGGAATTTTATATGAAATGACAATTTAAATCTTTGATCTGATAAAAGTTTAATCTCTTGCTTTTATTATTTACTAGCTGCTGCCCGTGACTTCGTTTGCGATCTAGGATGAAAAAATAGCCTATGTCTTTCTCCGGGTCATGGTCTACCCTTGTGCCAAATTTCATCCAAATCCGTTCAGCCGTTTTAGCGTGAAAGCGATACAAATATATATGTATAATTATATTAAATATATAATTAAAATTAAGATAGTACCTGGTGGTTAAAAATAGACAAAACGAACTTTCCCAGTTATGAGACCTAGCTACATCGATTTTTCGCCCCCATATTGCAACTTATCGAAATCTTTAGAGCCGTTCTTGAGAACGTGATTATAAATATTTAAATTTTTAAACAAATATTGCTCATATACGCATTGGATAGGGTATGATGCATATAGTTTTTTGATTAAAGTGTCTTGCGCAAAAGAATTAAAACAAACTAGCCAACTTTGTTTTGCCGGTGTGCGTGACAGCTACGTCTTGTACTCGCGGCACGTCATTGTGCTGTCAACTGTCATTGTGCTGTCAACCGTCATTCTGCTTTTCTAGTGTGACTGTTTCAATTTGAATATTAGAACGTCATTGGAGATATTGAAGGAGAATACTTTTTGGCGGGAACCTTATTGGCGATGTACTTCAGAAAGGTCAGATGCGTAGTAGTTGCAACCGGCGTGCGTATATGAACAGATGTGTGAAAGTAATCGAAGCAAAAGAAGTATGTAAAGATCGTAGCAGGTGGCGTTCCGTAGTTTCTGCCTACCCCCATGCGAAGAAGACGTGAGTATATGAATATTTAACAGCATTGTTCTTTCATAACCACACACCAAAACTAGGTAACCACATAAATATTCACTTCGCGATTTCAATGATTCTCACACAAGCTAACAAAAATGCGAAACACGCTATTCATTTGTTGCTATTTGTATGCAATATTCACAGGCGCCCGTCATTTTTGTGGTAACAACCAACAATTTGGCGTTTTGTTAAATTCTTCGCGTATATGGATCATGGTCAATGCGTGTGAATGTATGTCGGTATTGTATTGTGTTGTATTGTATGTACAATGTGTTGTGAAAGGCTTTTGTGCAAATGGAAACTTTTGTTTACGGTATCCTGGAGACTTGTCTGAAGCTTGTACCTATTTATTTAGTACTAGCTTCCGCCCGCGGCTTCGCCCGCGTGATATGTCGATAAAAAGTAGCCTATGTCCTTCCCCTGGATGCCACCTATCTCCTTGGTAAATCTAGGTGAGTAGGTACATAAAATAATATTATGGTAACTGCTACTTTGTGATTGGATGACCAAAATAGCAACTATTAAAGTTGTAATGATATCAAATTGGACGATAGATACCTACATTAAATTAGGCATGGGTTTTAGAAATCTGACATCATTGTCAATTTCCATAGAAATATTTCCATAAAGGTTTATGCACACACGTCAGTCACGTCAACGGCAAGTTGCCCATCAGTCACGTCAAACAATATAGTTACGTAGAAGTTGTTGGCTCTGTCGACGGCGCGTCACCGACAAGTCAAAACTTGTATTTCTACAAACGAAATATGTACATAGAAAAAAAAATTGAGTGACTATGACTGACTGACTGACTATCTGTTCACACACGTCCTGAAATTGACGTGACTGATTGGCGACTTAACGTTTATGTGACTGACGTTATTGAGATCCTATTCAACATGTTACTATGCCGAAAATTTCCACGCAGCGCTCGACAAAATCTTAGTATAGACAAATGACATTCTAGGTCATTCGAATTTTAAAAGAATGCTCCAAATGTTGTCCGTTTCCTTATTAAACATGAATAGCCTTTTGTCTCATATTTTCCTACAACGTTTTTGTCATTTTGTAACTGCGAGTCATTTTAAATAGGTTGTATGCGGTCCTACTGGTATCGTGCTAAGTGAATTAGGAAACATTAGTTTTTTGTTCTTTTTTGTACCATTTTTAATGCAAATGTGTCTTATGATTCAAGTTTTTTAGTATACACCCATAGACTATTGGCTAAAATAAATCTTTGGTCGTGATTTCAAACATGGTATGTTTTTTTAAATTGCTGAAATTAGGTATCGGGTAGGCTTGTATCCAAAAAAAACATCTTAAAACGTCACATATTTATCAAAGGCAACATGTCTAAATATCGTTTTCAGCCCAGCTTTTTATCGATATCAAAATTGTTTGTCTATAGCACATATTTGGAAAAAAAAAAAAAACAACTAGGCTTGCTCTTCGCCTCGATCTCGACCTTTTAGTCACAGACTAAGAAAAATGCCGTTTCAATGGCCAATTCTAATTAATATAAAATGATTACCGATGACATTGATGTGTAAGCTTGCATTTGGTGCAGACGGAAGGCTCTGAGAAATTAAAAGTGAAAGTTCCTCACATCTAGTCTAGATTGTATATGTGGGACGAAGTAGGGCTGCCTCATCAAGAACCAGACCTATTGCTATGCCACACAGTGCAAAATTGCTTAACCATAATTAATGATTGGTAACTAGACGACAGATATTTCAACACCACAGGAAGACAATAGTACTATTCTGTAAAGTTCACTGCTCACCCCTCTCAAGTGAGCGCACACAAATTCGAAAGCGAACTCATTTGTTTTTTAAAGTAAATCATCGGGGATTCACAACGAGACACTGTTCGAATTTCGAAGAGATGTTTTGACATTAAAACAATTCAACTACGTTCAAAATGGCGGCTCGGACAGGTTGGATGAGAAAGTCGGAAAACAAGGTATTCTGGCGCAATTTAAGAGAAGTTTATGCACAGCAGTTGGCTAAGTTCTCCTCCATCCATCAATTACATTCATCCCTTTTTTAGTCACACGCAGGCGCGACGGGCAGGGCAACCCTTGTTGCACCCGCAATATCGCGCCTGTTTGTGAGAGCCTTTAATCTTAATATTTCTGAGAATATTAGTTAACCTGTAATTGGCGACTGTGAGTGTTAGCACCAGGCTTTTGTTACCTATACTTTAGCCATAATATTATATACAGAAGCTATTGGTAAACCTTTATTAATAAACGAGCTTCTAGAAATTTCTTGTTTTAACATGAAATACATCCTATGACACTCGGCAATACTGTAGCTTCCAATTAGTGAACGAATTTTCAGAACCGGATCAGTAGTTCTAAAGATTACCCCCTACAATATACAAACTCACAAATGTTACCTCTTAATTATACTAGTATAGATATTATACATGAGTATTAAACCTCATCTTCACTGAAACTGCTTTACATAAATCTGTGCATATATTCATGTCACTCGTCAAATCCAATATGGCGGACACATGACATTTCTTTCTTCCGACGACGTGACAACCTTGTTTCTGTCCGTACCAGTAAATCCAACGATGGATTAACTGTTGCAATCGTTGCGTAAGTTAAGTCGACTCGTGGTACATTTTTAGTATCCTTTTTTGAGAAGCCTATTGCAATATGCAATAAGTTATGTGTCAGACTGTTGCGTACTTTGGCTTTTGAATTTAGATTAGAGAACGGCGGGATTTTTGAACATGAATGGAACGTAGATTTTTGAATATGGATTATGGAACGTACATTTTTGTTTATGGCTTTTATAACCGTCGATAACGAACGTGGAGTTCTAGAAGGGGAGTTTTGAATATGTTTATGGGATTGTGACATGCATTTGCACTATTTTAAGTTGGTTTTATCATTCATTCATAAACAAAATCTATGCCCCATGTGCCACTTACTTGAAATCATTGGTTCTTTATATTTATGAGACATAATATAGACAATTAAGTAAACACTATCTCATACACGTCAGCTGTGAGGTCGCTGCCACTAATGTCAACTGTCAGTTAACCAAGAATGGCGGGAAACGGTTGGAAGTGAGGCGATGCCTGCACAGGAGGCTTGGTGTGGTGATGAGTGAGTGTAGTGATATAACCAGCATAAATACAAGATGAACAGGATTCTACACTATAAAAACATAAATAAACCTCACTACATCGTACTCGATCAAATAAATGTAAGTAACTACATACAATCATTCCATTAACTATCTTAAATCGTCTTCAAAGCCGCAAATTGTGACCGCAAGACTTCACTAACTCCATCACTTAATTATTTAACGTGTAACCTAATATACAAAGAAGACCTAAATATTAAAAATTGCTTTTAGCATCATCAAAACTTTAGGTAGGTAGTCTTAGTGAGCTTTTCCAGGTGTACTCTGGTGTACAAGTTCAAGACTCCAATCATGTAACTCGCGAACATACATAACTGGCCAAATAATTATCTCATCAAAGCCATTAATCAAAAATCAATCAAATAAACAATAATAAAAAAATAACCAATTAATCATTTATTGACATTTATTTTTAAATGCTGCAGCATCATGCTGAGATAGGAGCTGTTTGGCCTCGTCCAGGACTTGCTGCTTTTATTTTAATTTTACATTGTTTTAAAAAAAAAATATTGTGTATTTATTTATGTTTCTACGAGTGTGTTTTAGTTTAATTTGTGATTTCCTGTGTGAGTGTCAATAAATACTTATTTTTTCTTTCTTTCTTTGTAATCAAAAAAATAATTTGACATTAATGTCAGAAAACGATACTGAAACAACTACTGTCAGGATTTCAGCTTATTTCGCTCCAAGTTACATAAAGATTATTTCCTTAATTATCAATAGGTTACTGCGGTTTTAACAACCTGTAACAGTGAAAGGCAGGAAGGTTTAGTCGTGACAATCGCTGCTAAATGTCATTGAAGATCGGATTCATTTCCTAGGAGAAAGTTAGCATGACCTGGGTTTTGTAGTTGTTCAGGCGGAACGTGCATTAGATCGTGGTGAACAGGCCTTGGCTTATCGGATTTGGTTATTATGGAAGCCTATGTGCTATTCTGTAAAGTGAGCGCACACAATTCGAAAGCAAACTCATTTGCTTTTAGAGTAAATCATCGTGGATTAACAAGGAGACACGAATTTTGAATTTCAAAATGAATAAACATCAAAAAAAGAACTTGCACAAAACTTAACAATAAAAATATCAGTTTCATTTTTTGTCAATGGAACTCATTCTATTTATAAACCTGACAGCTGGTTGACACCTGTCACCACTAACCGCCGAATAAAAAACAAAATGTCAATTGAAATGCCACTTCCTTTGTTACTCAACCCGCTTTTGCCTTGGCCTTGCTCGAATTGAATTAAATAGCAAATAGTGCAAGTTGCATTTAAATTAAATGTCTTCCCTTCTAATTCTAAATGGTAAGGTTAGTATTAAGTACTAAATTAACATGTGATACATAGTATTTATGTGTGTTAAGGAAAACTAGCCGTGAAAAGGCATTGAGTGGAGACTGTGAATCAGCAAAAGTAAGGTAGGACGCCCTCAGGCTAGGTGGAGCGACGATCTTTGCAGGGTGGCTGGCAGCGGCTGGGTGGGAGTTACCGAGAATCGAGCTGAATGGCGTGCAGTTGGAGAGGCCTATGTCCAGCAGTGGACTGCTATAGACTGATGATGATGAGGCGTAAAAAAGAAGGTTATTGGTTAAATCTATGTTCAGCATAGCCTAAGCAGTCATCCGCTACCACCTTGCTTTTGGCTAATATTTTTACTAAAGTGTAAACATTTCTCATACTGTTCTTTGTACTTCTGCCCATAATCGTCACCCTTGGCATTATAATGTGATTAGCAGACGGGAGGGCCAGTCTTACCAAGGAGTATCGTACATCCCGGTAACTGCTTCCTAATGCGTGACACACTTTCAATCACAATCCGAGGATTTTGAAGGATATTGATAATACAAAACTTCATAGGTTAAAAAAATTTGTCTAGTGATCGCAAGTGCTACGAGAATCGAACTCGGGCAAAGTGTTATTGGGTTTTTCCATCTGGAATTTCAAAGTAACAGCCTGGAATCTGGATTTGTGCCCAAGTCATGGCAAAAGGCTGGCTCCCTCTTACATGGGACTTAAACATAACTGGCGAAATGTGGGTGTGCTATAGGTACACCTCTGCCTAACCCTTTGGGGATTACAGGTGAGATGTTATCGTATGTAATTCCAATTTATTTAACTTGGGTTATTCACTTATTACCCCTCGTCGTTCAAACCTCAAATGTCAATCTATCAGAATATAAATCATAATGTTGTTATTTAGTAATATCTCTACTGCTGACATTTTGAGGTGGGTTAGCACTAAACTTTATTGCCAACAGCCTGAATTTGAGGTAAAAACTTTGATTTCAATCTGCATTAATTTAGTAGAACATCACGCTACCTATATATTCCGTGACTGGGTAAGAAGAGATGTTCAGAATACCCACATTTCGCCAACTCAACACAAATTCAGTCTATGGGCTGCTACATAGAGATAACATATTCAGACATTTTTCAAGCTGTAACTATTCATAATTTTAAGTATTTTTCCATTTTTATTAAGTCTTTCAACTTGTCTTTTCTTACAAAATACAGACCTCAAAGTTTTACGTAATTCACAACGGGCTGCTTCACGGATAGTTTTAAAATCTCTTTCGTAATTATTCAGTATCTTAATCTCATTGTAATTTTAATGGCGGCAGGTGACATCATTTTGGTGCGTGTCCATTCAACGATTAAAATGTTACGCAAAAGAAATGTTCTTGGGCGTTCGAGATGCAACAGCGTAAAAGATTTAACTGGGCCGTTGAAGGCTTGTGTAAAAGATTGGTAGGTTTTGGTGCTGCGATACGCAATAGTGTAAAAGATTCCGCTTCTATATTTGAATTATTCTCTATTTCTTTTTTTATTGCATTGTCTGTAGATGATGCATTTACATTGTTCTTTGGTTAAAGTTTCAATTGTTTGCAAAGCCTTCGTATTCCTACCAATATTGTGGTGATTGTTAATTTTTTCTTATAGCTTAGCGTAAAACCAGATTAGGAAATCTTAAGCATAATCAGCCTACAACGTCTGCTGGGAACTATGCTGGGAAAGAGGCCTTGTCTCTGTAAGAGAGACTGCCATAATCCACCACTCGGGCCCAGTTTGGGTTGGTGGAATAGTAATAAGGAATCTTAATTACTTCTTAGACCAAATAAAAACCAAGACAGAGCGCTGTCAACAGTGACGTGAGACCGGTTTCGTAAACATAAGTGCACTTAGTGAGGTGTAGTTTGATTATAAATGTGTGCGTGTGAGCGTGTATGCACAGAGCGGAGGTATAGTTTTGGTATGCTTTAGTGTATTGTTCGCAGCGCTCTGTCTTGGTTTTTTATTTGGTATGCGAGTTACTAAATAATATTCTGTTTAAACCTGATAATATATGTTTATGTAAAGTTAAATAAGCCGACCTCGTTAATCTAAGCTACATACTTTAACTACATCAAGAGCAGAGCCCTAGCAGAGTTCTAGATAAGTAGATACTTTCAAGGTCCAAGCCGTTCACTTTTGAGTGATTTTGTTTATTATGAGTCAACGTGTTTTTATTATCATTACACCTTAAGGTCACCAGGAAATGAGCTGGAATTAAATAATGATACAGTTTCGTTACACTTCTAGGAAAGTGGAAAAAAACTGTGTAAAAGATACAAATCGATTTTAACGCATTTTTTTAAGCATTTAATTACTTGTTTGTGCTAATAGGCTTTTTTCAATCATCCCAAACTCAAACTCGAAGCATTTACATCCATACGATATAATATAATAATATTTATCCGTGTATATATAAAACATTGATCAAGCAGGGGACATAGTCCTTCAATAGTTTTAGGTAACCAGTCCACTATAGCCACCCAAACCCATAGCCCAATATGTTTTGTTTCCATGTTCTGCAATAGTCCTACACCATCCGAGGGTTGTCCTTGGGTGTACTTTCATAGTGTATACAGGAATAATCGTCGGTTGGTGCCTCATCCCATTTAAAATTGTCTAAGGGGCCTTTGCGAGTTGGCTTCGGCCCCTCGTACGCCTTCCAAAAGACCGGGACCCCACGGTCCCGAGATATGTAAAGATATTTAATATTATAGAAAGTGAGTTTGTTTGTTACGCTTTCACGCTAAAACGGCTAAACGGATTTGGATGAAATTTGGCATAGGGGCAGACCATGACCTGGAATAGGACATAGGATACTTTTTATCCTGGTATTCTCACGGGATCGAGACTTACGCGAGTGAAACCGCGAGGCATAGCTAGCATGTTACCTTTTCACGGCTAAACCACTGAACGGATTTCGACAAAATGGACACTTTTAAATTATATTGTTACAGAGTGGCGAATTTAATTCAAATAAGCGTAAAATTAGTTTCTTATGTATTCATTTGTTTATTCATTTAGCTGTTACTTATGTTTTTATCACCTTATGTAATGTTATGTAAATAGGCTTTTCGACAAATGAAGATTTCTCTTCTTTATTTGGTAAATATTTACATTATACTTTCTAAATCTATAAAAATCTTTGTTTATTTAATTTTATCGGCACAAAAGCATTTAAACAAAGGATAATAACAGCAAAAGGTAATCTTACTTCTAACTAATACTACCTAACATAACATAACATCACGCTGGTATTCCCCGAAGGGTTAAGCAGAGGTGTACCTATAGTACACCCACATTTCGCCCGTTATGTTTTTATATAGGGGCGACCCTATTGCCATCAACCAGGCACCGGGGCAGTCAGTAAACAATACTTCCTAATGCATCTGATAAAATTTGCACCTATAATACCTATTTCGCAAAACTGCTGGCAGGTATTTTTATTCAAGATAATTAAAAAATAAAATAATCTGCCATCTCTGCCATATCTGCTAGCTTAAACACAATAATTAAAGAGATACCTCATAATAAATTCACTGTTATAGTCAGTTACTTTAATGATTGATACTCATAAATAATCTTATCTGTGCAACACAGTTACTTTTAAACAAAAACTATAATATTATTAACATTTTGGTACATGAAACTTTAAAATTACTTATAATTATAGTTATAAAATTAAATCATTCCTCACTCAGGTCATGTAACTCGTTATAATACAAAATACAAAAAGATAAATTTCGCGTTTCGCTTCGCAACCAGTTTTGGTGCCCAAAAAAGTTCGTGCATTTTAGGGTTATCGATTTTATGAAGTTTTTTTTATTTTTGTGTCGATCAAACTGCTAAAAGGAACAGGGAATTATTTTTATTTTTTTCTTATTACAAAATTCTGAACCTGTCTTCTTTATCAACCACTAAGTTTGGCGACTAAATTCGAGTTTGTTAGTTGATTACTTTATTGATAAGACAAGTATTTGACGTTGAACTGAATTACTGTAAACTATTAACACTAAGATTTGATGATTTTCGGGATTTAAAAAAACTTTTGAACTACAACCCTAGCTTAAGTTCATCGCCCTATTTTTAAAAGGTCCGTTATTTCAACAGAAACAAGAAACAATCATGGCCATTCGATTTTCGAAAAACCAACCATCTTGAATTTCTTTTATAAAAATTAACTTTTGTAAATGGAATCATTGCGTCACCGTTTTATTTTTAAATGGCTTTAGTAAAAGTGTGACCAATACTGCCCTTTATTCGAAATCCACAGACAATAGAAAATTATTGTGATGTTATTAAATAAGCGTGATGACAACTTTCCAGTTTAGTCTTGACAAATATTGAGAAAGAAAGTGCGACTACATGGCGACTGAAGACGAATATTTATTTATGTTTTGTAAACAACCTTTCACAAATAATTCGTTCGGCTTTTCGTTCAACTTTCACAAATTGACAATCAATCGTCAACTTCTTACTTTTAATCATAAAAAATAATTATTTACAAAATGGATGATTTAACATTTATATTATTATTATTAACCTAATCCTAACTTGAAATATTATAAATGCGAAAGTGAGTTTGTTTGTTATGCTTTCACGCTAAAACCTCTGAACAGATTTGGATGAAATTTGGATATATACTTTCCATCCCGATATTCCCATGGGAGCGAGCCTTATGCAAGTGATACCGCAGCTGGTCAAAATATACATAATAGTTTCATTCCTTCAAGGCGTTGGTGATGTGTGTTTGTGTTCTTTGACCGTTTATAGAACTTAAATTAATATTCATAGGATTCATATTATATGTATTTTATTTTTTAGTTTTTTCAATAAAAAGAAACTTAATGAAACCAATATTCATAGGATTCATCATTTTAATAAAGTCATCAAAAATTATAATTTAATGACACCCGCATCATAGTTTATCGTTCAATCAACCAAAGAGTATATATTTGTTCTATTTTTAAAAACTCAAGATTTGGTTATTGATCTTTTCTTTTGATTTCCATTTTTTTTTCTTTTGTTTTTTTAGCCTATGTCCTTCCCCGGGATACCATCTATTTCCTTGCCAAATTTTAACGAAATCCGTTTAGTGGTTTAGGCGTGAAACGGTAACATACAGACAGAGTTACTTTCGAATTTATAATATTAGTATGGATTTTTTATTTTCTATATTATTTTTTCTTTCTTTTTCTCTTTCAGTGCTGACAAGACTGTTGCCAACATTGCTGACTGGCAGATCTTGCGCAAGAAATGAACAGGTAAGCTGACAATTAAATAATTTTAATGAAAATATTGTCTATAGCAACTGTTATTATTCAATTACAAAATTTGGTTTTAAAACCCGTATTACATGGGATTTAAATATCTGACAGAATTATGGATGTGCCATACCCAAAGAAGCGAGGGTAAAGAAAATATGAATGGATTGTGTGAGGGTTTGTGTGATATGAAATAGAAGGGAGTGAATGATAGCGTGACAGTTGACAGGAGAGAGTGGAAGAAAAAAACGTGTTACGTCGACCACAAGTAACATGGGACAGGGGGAGGGAGATAATGATGATAGACCCCTGCCTCCGTGGGCAAAACAAGGGGGCCTAAAACGGCCACATTAGCAATTCCTCTAAAAGCAATTCATTTTCTGAATTTCCAGCTGTCATTAGCAATTCGTCTAATTTGACACAAAAGCAATTCATAATTTGTGGACCATTTTACGAATATCCATTGATAACTATCAAACAGATGAATTATTTCGTATTAAGAATCGCACGCAGATCATATTATGAATTGTCAGTTTGTGACATTTTACGATGATTCATAATATTTTCCTATTATGAACCTGCCAAAGTGACTGTTTTAAGCCCCCAGTCCTAATGTTATAGTGGGAAAAGGCATTGTTAAAGACATTTACTATATCATAAATACTAGTTTATCGCCTAGATCGCGGCGGAAGAGTATATAAATGAAAGTAGATTGCGCTAGCGCAGTGAAATCGTAAATATTAGTAGCAATGAGCAAGGAATACAGCAATCATCTTATAATTAAAATTTTCAGGCCATAAACCATTACTTCATCAATTTTAGTGTGTTTTGTAGTTAATGGGTAGCAATCTTCTCCTGAACTGACAAAAGGAGTCTATTATGCATTTAAAGCATGCATATGTCTATGATTCAAAGAGTATTTTATTTGTCATTCCGCTGTCATTACGAAAATTCAGGGTCAAAGAATTATTTGATCTGATCTGCGAAAGAGAACGCCATTTTCGTTTAGCTATGGCTAACAAAACGAACCTAGTTTTACTAAATCACTAGTTATTTAACGAAATCCAAGCTAACTTGAAATAAAAGTTGGGCGTTTAGTAAACATTGAATTTTTTTTTCGAGTTTTTGTCGTGGTAAGAAGATTATCAGGGCTGCGGGAAAGTTCGAAAGGGATACCGGGACCCTTGGCAACAGGTAACTGAAGGAACATGGGTGGGTTTTAATCAGTAAAAGTCTGACACGCCCTCCCGCTCCGCCCAGAGCGGGAGAAGTCATTTGATGATTTCCTCACACTAAAAAAAAAAGCCGTACTAATGCAGGGTTCGCTTAGGTTGCACCGAAATCTGAAATATCTAAAAGCAGAAGGATTGGTTCTAACTATTATCTTACCATTCGCAAAAAAAGTCAGTAGGTACAGACGAACAAGAACAACTTTAAACAATTGTGTGAGTGTTTTCGGTAATCAATAATCCTTTGACGTCACTCTCCTAAGCCAGAACTCAAAAAGCTAAATTACATACACAATGACAACGAATTTTGGCAGTGTAAAATTAATATATTTTGCCTGTATACCAAATAGCTTGTTCGAATGTACCTACCTACTTAACTGTGTAAAACTAATATTATCAAAAAAATAAACAAACTCAAACACCAATACCACTAAAAACAATCCACTAATCGCCATCCGACCAACAGACCGACAGAATCCATTACAAAACATCCGACAAATTGCGACAAAATTCTATTATGAGGTTAACAGCAGGAATCCTGCTTACGACACTTCCCTTCAGCATAATGATATTACTATGCAATGATAAGTGAAGGGCAATTGAGCAATCAGAGGAAGTGTCATTAACGTTCTCTTGGAACTTAGAACCTCACTCAAGTGAGCGCACACAATTCTAAATCGAACTCATTTGTTTTTAAAGTAAATCATCGCGGATTCACAACGAGACAGCGTTCGAATTTCGAAGTGATATTTAAAGTTGCCATGATATTACGTATTAAGGCGTATGCAGATATAAGCAATATCGCTGTTGTGCTCGGTAGCGATACTGGTCTAAAGTGACTAACCCTAACGCGGATCGAAGGCCCTAGATAAAGTGACATTCTATCTGTGACAACGATGATGGAAACGGCAAAAATATATGGGACTAACATAAGCTATCGAAAAGCATAGAGAGATAATTCTGTTGAAAGTCGTTGTAGAAATACGAAAAGCTTTCGAAGCGATTGTCACTTGTCTAGGCCCTGTCTAGTGACACTGATCGCTACCGAGCGCGACAGCGATATCGCTTATATCTGAATATAATATATATAAATTAGCCTCTATGTATGTAGAAAGATGAAACTAGGTTTAAAATTATATCATAATGCTAGGAAAGCTTGTTATGCTCTAATAACGACGTTGAATAATCTGATAATATCATACTGTGATAGTATCAGCTTGCCAAACGTTTTTATTATGGCAATACTGGTAACGATGGTTGGGACATAGGACAGTAACTGTTTTTAGTTATTTGAAAGAAAGAAAGATAGAAAATACGTTTATTTACGGTAAACATGGCGCGAAAATAGACACAAAGAAAAAAATTAGGAAAGGTTGACGTCACATCCATGCAAAACGGCTATTGGCTATATATCGGCTTTGGTAATTATGCTTCACTTAAGGTGGTACCCTCAGCCAAATAAATTTGAGCATTCTTTCCCTCTTTGCAGACTGAAAATCTCGATGAGTAACAGTAGTGAATACGCCCAGATTTTGTAATAAAATCTTTATCAAATCAAATTTTGGTATTTTGAAAAAAAAAATGGTACAAAATGTTCATTATTAAATTGTCTATCCATTACTATCAGTAGCAAAATTAAATATCGTTTACTTTACGAGGAAATGCATTATATCAATCATTATCTCTCATTTTTATGGTTTCGTTGGAAAGAGATTAATGAAAAATATACTCCTTTAAAAAATAAAGAATGCAGAATTTTAGAATCAAGAGAAAGTAGCAATTTAATGAATTTTTATCATGTGATATTACTTTTTAAATAACAAGTAGATTCCTCCTAAAAACTACACAAAAAGCAGGTAGCGTGGCGTTTTGCTTAAGATAAATAAACACATGCAACTCTCGTAAACGTTCTTAGTCATTAGCTAATCCAATTTACCATCACCTGATGTATATCTTTCATGAAGGCACGCCCTTATCCGACTGGTAAGTACGCACTTTGAATCCATTAGATAATTTTTTGATCATCCATTTAATTAAAATAAAGAAAGATAAAGAAAGGTTATCCAGGGTGAACTTTTGTGGTCTGTCTAACGTCGGAATTCGAGCTGAACTGAAGCAACCTAAGTGACCAGACTAGATCAGTGTATCAGACTTGTTGGCTCCAAGTATGGTCGTAATAATTTAATAGTAACATCAAACACAATCATGTAAATCATAACGATGTTCTTATTAGTAGTCTTTAGAAAAATATCGATCTAGAAAGAATAACACTTTAATACTAAACCTTTCAGTTTAAATCGTGACTGAACCATACACTCGTTAGGCAAGACGTTAGGTTAGATCGAATTATAGATTAATGTGCCACAATCTGCAAAAGGCGTGGCTGATCTAGATTTTAAATGTCAGTTCAGAGTTCAGAACGGTACTAAAGACTAAGTCATAGTGGATAAGACTAAGCAAGAAGGAATAAGTATTAAACTAAATACAAGAGAAAGCAATAAAAGAGCTATGACGAATATAATTGAAATATGACTTATGAATGCAAATGCGCTATTTAAAAGAATTATAGATGAGTATGATGTTACGCTTACAGAAGACAATGAAATAAGAAAGAATATTTTGAAATTTTGTGAAATGCAAAATATAGACAAATAGACTCTCTGTAAATTGAGACGTCTGGCTCTTGTGATACAGGAACTCCTAGTACAAAGGCCAGGGCTACAAAAATGTTTGTACCAATGAATTAAAATAAATAAATTTAGAAAATTTATGTAAAATCTAAATAAAAAAGACTGATTTATTAAGCAAGTCAGGAATTTCAGATCGAGAGATAGAAATAAAGAAAGATTACTTTACCTGAAACTTTTTGAAAGGCCTACACTGTCCCCCCATAACTAATAACACTGTAATTCGAAAATATTGTAAAAGCCAATTATCTTTTAAAAGAGTAACCGTGGAGTTTCTTGCCGGCTCTTCTCCATAGGAAACGACCAATTGGAACCGTGCACCTAGCTTTTGACGTTTCATAAGTGCCCATGTAGGCTTATGTGAAATAAAATATTTTGATTTTGATTTTTTTTTATTTTGATTTTGATTGTAACAATAGTTTAGCTCTAGATACTTAAAATGAAGATGATAGTTATGATAATTCCTAACTTTACGATCATATTTTGTGAGCAGGATTCAGAGATTAAAATGGCAGACGCTTTATGCAAAATATTGATGTTCAGCAACCTGATAGTCTAGGAGCCGACTCTAAACATTTTTGAAAGCCTAGATGATAATGATCTTAAAGATAATTTGAAGACTATCATATTATTTTAATTAATTAATATGATAATTATTTGATAATAATAATATCATATTATTCATTTGTATTAAGAACGGCATCGCTTTTTGCTGTCATATTATCATTGTTTGCTTCTATAATAACCTCATCTTTAACATAACACCTTTAATTCTTTATTAAATAATAGTGTCACGGTCAAAATGCTTATTATTATTTACTTTTTTGTCATTCCGGTTATGGCTCAGAGATTTTCTCATACTCCTTGACCTAGTGACTTTATTTTTATGTAATAATGTATTTTTATTTAAACCTTTATGTTGGTATCTTTATTATTTCCTCTTGTAGCATTAAAAGGTTACGTAAGATTTTTATTTATTTTTATTATATCATCAAGGTGATTTGGGTTATTTCCTGTTATTTTTTGTAAATTCAGTTTTGGTCTAAATTTTGTCAACTTCCTTGCCATCTTTATCGTGGGATTGGTCAAGTTTTCTTACTTTTATATGGCCAATACTACTTTCACCTAAATTGAGACTATATACAGTCCTAGAACAATAATACCCCTTATCTAAAAACATGGTGATAATTTTCACTGCTACGGGTTTTGTCCTACTGGGTGGCATTGTAGCTAGATACTATATGACTACGTCAACCTTTTTTTTTTTTTTGGGTGTGGGAAATCATCCAATGACTTCTCCCGCTCTGGGCGGAGCGGAAGAGCGTGTCAGACTTTTACTGACTAAAACCCACCCGTGTTCCTTCATTTGCCTGTTGCCAAGGTCCCGGTATCCCTTTCGGACTTTCCCGCAACCCTGGCAGGACTATGTCACCCTAAGGTTGACTGGTAGAAAATGCCTCGGGCATTAACTCCGCCTTTGTACAGTAGTTTTTTTACTTGTGCATAAAAATTTAATAAATAAATATGTGGTGGGCATTAATAATTCATCAACATATCAACATCATTATTATTCATAATTTTTTATTATAT
The DNA here is from genome assembly GCA_949152455.1 of Lithophane leautieri. Taxonomy (NCBI): domain Eukaryota; kingdom Metazoa; phylum Arthropoda; class Insecta; order Lepidoptera; family Noctuidae; genus Lithophane; species Lithophane leautieri. The sequence continues at coordinate 5,739,822 of OX424486.1, forward strand.
TTCACTTTTTATTTTGTTATTTGAATTTTGTGTTTCACGACCTGTTATTCGATATTCTTTCTTTTCTTTCTTTCTTTCTTTTAATATCCATAATCTCAGTTCAGACACCGCTGGGAATATTCCATTTTGCTTGTGCCAATATGGGTATTATTAAGTGTGGGCGCTTCAGTGTCAGTCATAACCAGGTTCAACAATGTAAGTCTGACATTACAGGCCCAAATACGAATAATCCGATATGTTACACAAAAAAGTGTTTATTTTTACAACAGGAACTGTAGTTTACACGCAATAGAACAATAAACTGGTTAAAAAACCCGACTTTTCATCAATTTCTCTGTTAAATCATTTACTGTGACTGCTGTGGCTATTATTAGGGCTGGCAGTATTTTTTTTTTTCTTTTAAGTAATGTTGGATAGGTTTGGTAGGGATATATCCTCTCACAGTGAGGAGGCCTGTGTCCCAGCAGTGGGAATGTTATAGGCAGATTGTGCTATGCTGTGCTAGGATATTGTGTAGATCTTCTTGAACGTTGTTTTTAATAAGTGAAGGGGTAGATTATAAAATCGCTTTTTTTTTTACAAATAAAATCTTTTTTTTATCTGTTACTTATAAAATTTCATGGCAAGGGTTTTTTTTTGCTGTTATTATTAATTTATAGGTGATCACAGCAGTTGTCAAAACATTTTAGTTTTTATCAAATTGTTCTGTTCGTCTGCCTTTTATATTAACCGTTTTAATGATAAATTAAAAAAAAAACACATTCTAGATTTTTTTAACTAAGAAGTCTTGCTTGACTATTTAAAAAAATATTATGTTTATCGATCCCAATTATGTAAATAAAACGGTTAATTCTTTAACCGTTTTATTTTTATAAATAGTTTTTTAACCGTTTTATTTTTATAAATAGTTTTAAAAAAACTATTTGTCGATTCCAATTATATAAAACGATTCGTAATGTCATTTCTGTGTGTTATCAGCCCTGTCTTACCAACTGGGCCGTTACAGCCATCTGTTGCGTCATCGTGACACTTTTTTCACTCCAAATACACACGCAACTATAAAACAAGACGATTGCTTAATTTATGTAGTTTTATTAATATTTAAATGATTTAAAAAAGAAAAAACTTTATGTGTTATCATAACTATCACAAAAAGTTATTATTTTATTGTTGCTATAAACACGCAATTTTTTGGATTTTTTAATGCAAATCTAAACTCCAAAACTATAATTCATTTAACAATTTCTAATTGTGATCTATTCAAAATCAGCCTATAACGTTCCCACTGCTGGGACACAGGCCTCCTCTCTGTGAGAGGGTGTCGGCCGTAATCCACCACGCGGGCCCAGTGCGGGTAGATAAATGTCACATGACTTCGAATTTTTGGTTCTAGAGCATGCCGGTTTCCTCACGATGTTTTCCTTCTCCGTTTTGAGAGCAGTGGTGATGAAATAACTTACACAAAGTAAAGCGCCTGCCACCACTGCTGATCTGCTGATGTGATCGATTAGTATTTTTTTTTTTTGTCATATAACAGTTACAAATATTCATTATGACTGCAGATTTTCAATGGAACAATCCTAAGCTGAATAATACAATAACAGTTTATTGATAATATTATACCTACTAGGATCATTCGATTACAATACTAGTATAATATGTTTACTTTTTTTCACTATTATGAAAATATTTCTCTTTGTTCTAAGGAACGTGACTTATTTGAAGATTAGCCAATGAAAGTACATACATAAGTACCTATTACGAAATTATAAATGATATCTAAGGGTATTCCCAATACTCATACTAATATAATCCTAATTTAGTGCCATTTCTAATTGAGTATTTTTTTAAATAAGTTATTCGTAGTATTACTACTTACAATTCAATTACAAGAAATTATATTAAAAATAATGTTTCATTTCATTTTTTTTATTATTTAATTACACACTACACAGTTATTTAAAAATAAGTTTTAAGCACAAATGCTCTGTTAATATGCTGTGATTTCATAAGCTTTCTTTTTTTACAAAAATCTAAATAAATTAAAAACCCTATTTTAATTGACACAACCGGCTTACCTACTTATATTTAGTGGGCAACTAATTAAGTAATAATGACTTAATCGCTGTAACGGATTACTTAAAACAAGTTGACCGTAACTTAGCGTTCAACTTTTACTATTTACTAGAATGTTCTGCAGTAGTGAATTATTTGGTTCAACTCTTCCAACGAAATATATGTTTTACCTTTCACAAACTGAAGAACGAAGCGTAATTTAAAGTGAATTTTTTACAAATTTATGTAAAAAAACACGCACGAAAAATTTTATGATCGGAATTTCCCATAAATAAAAGAAACGTTTTTATTCATGTATTTATGTATAATTTGTCATTATTCATCATTAATTTAAGGGTAAGTTTTTTCTGTCACCATTTTTCGTGATTGTCTTGGCCGATAGAGGCCCAGGCGCTGATTCCAACACATGCAGACTCGTTTGTTACATTTCAAAATTACACGCTTCTTTCTTGAAAGGCACACGTAGGATTTCCGTACGTCCTTCCAATTTTAAAAATTGATTTTAATAAGCACTGACCTCTTAACACATCAGCCGGGATCAGTCTCTTGTACGTCGTCGGCCTTTCATCCTCCTTCTTCTCTTCAGCTGCGAAAGCGAGGGCGAAAACGGCGAACGCGACGAAATATTTCATTTTGAACAACAACACCTTACGAATGCCGACTCGAAATAAAAAAATATATTTAAAAAAAGAACGATTTGATTTCGCGCGCTTTTTTGACAGTTACGTGTCAACGCCGCACCAAGACTGAGTCAAAGGTTCGAGTTTCCCGCCTTTTTATGCCAACTGACAGGCGGGGAGTGAGCGGCTAAGATGGCTGGCGATTTTTTTTTTTCTCATACGCCTCAGGGTTGGCTTTTGTTGTGAAATTTTTATTATTTTTTATGATGTTATCTGTTTTTTGAGACGGCTACCTAACGCCTTATTGGTGCAGGAAGATATCCTGATTTAGACATTGCAAGATGCAACGGAATGAGTCATACTTCCAATGACTTGTTTAAGTATATTGACATTCTGTTCCTTATGATTTTAGGCTATTTGAATTTGTATACTTTTGCTTATTGCGGAATTTTATAAAAAACAAAGAATTCCTGTACTAGTGGTCATCTAAACTGAGCTCAAGTCTGATTGTCATGTTTATACAGGGTGGTAATTTTTCGCTAATAGGATCCTGACACGGAACTTTTTCAAAAATTCGTTTCTCAAAAGTTTGACTTTGACAATTTTACTCTATTATTGTAGTTTTGGTTTTCGCCCTGAAGTTCAACTTAAAAGACATTTTTTCGATTTAAACATTTAACCTGTAAAATCCTTACTAATATATTATAAATGCGAAAGTAACTCTGTCTGTCTGTCGCGCTTTCACGCTAAAACTACTGAACCAATTTAAATGAAATTTAGTACACAGATAGTCTAGAGCCTCAGAAAGGACATAGGCTACTTTTTATCGACATAACACGCGGGCGAAGCCGCGGGCGGAAGCTAGTTAACAATAAAGTAAAACTCAACAATTAACCCGTAAAATACCTAGAACCCTACCCACGTAAGTTGCGTCATTAAACTGAATAATCCGTAATAACTATTTGTGTAAACTCTGGCTACTGTAATAAATTCTAATCAGTTATTACATGAGTAATACAGTCATACACAATCCCCGTTTGAAAAGCAGTAACTTCTAGTCCATACTTCTTGTCTTTCTGTCTGTCAGTCTGTCACCTTTTAACGCCTAAACTACTGAACCGATCGTTATGAAACTTGACATGTAGGTAGCCTGGGACCTGGAGAAGGACTAAGGCTAAGGACTAAGGCAATTTGCCTGACCTAGAGATCGAACCGTCCCAGGACCTTAGGCCAAACAATCGCGCTAGCGCCCAATGATGCCATCTATAGAACATTCTCAAAAGCCTTGTCAACAATAGCTCAACGGTTGACCCGCAGACGGGCGAGTGAAAGACCGTGGGTTTGATTCCCACATAGGACTCCTGTTGCATTATTAACGTACCTGTGGCGGTACCTACATTGCCACTATGAACTACGCATCAAAAAGACCTGACGTCACACAAACACCTGACGTCACATAAATCCTGCATCGCGCAATTAAAGTTTACCGTGCAATGGATATATATACAAGAACCCGACATCAATCGTTGGGCAGTTGCCCGCCAGACACAACACCCGTCTGATCGGAGGATCCTCCCTTTTCTATAGTGGATGAGTGAACTTTACACCCTGTTCCTCATACTCCTAAATACCTAACCCCAGCGACCACAAACCCCAGCAGGGTGGGTTCTACCCACCCTAGCTCAGTTGCTGGGGTTTTTAGGAAGACTTGTCGCATTACCTCGCTCCCTGGTTTTATGGTTACGAGTGCCACCAGTTCTCGGTTCATTCCCGGGAATTGAGCAAAGTGTTATTGGGATTTTCCATGAAAAAATTGTCAGTAACAGCTAAGTATCTGCCCAGTGCCCAGTCAATCGTGCGCCAGTAGTGCGTGTCAGTGATTGTGCCCAGTTATGACGGGTGTAAAAAGACACTTAACGAAGCCGAGAGTCACTTGTTATTCCCGTCATTGTGATAATTTTTTTGTTCTGGACCATACCTGGGAACCTTCTTTTTACGGAGATATTGAAGGTCAAAGTTCCAACTTTTTCAGACGTTTTTTTAAAGAAAGCAAGTTTTAAATGTTATAACTTTATTTTAAATACAGACATGAACCCAGAACCGTTGCATGCACCCATAAACACAATGTTTTGCGTGCGTTACGTTGCGCACTACCGTAAACAGCGATTTTTCACACTGAAAATAAAAGTCGTTTGCCAGCAGTTATATTTGTACAATGTTACTTAATTTGACGTACGGAATGCGTATAGTTGACGGCTATGTGATGGCTCTTTTTACACCCTGTATGCTCGCCCTCTATTAAGTAAGGCGCGGGCCACACAGAAGAGACGCGAGACGGGACGCAGACTTCATCTGGCACCAAACGCATAGAAAAGATAGCACGCAGGCGCGTCGCTTTTCCATCTGCATTCTATTGCCGTATCTGCGTCCCGTCCTCGTCTCACGTCTCTTCTGTGTGGCCAGCTCCTAAGACCGAACATAGTTGGCGGCATGTGCTTACCTCGTACGGGTTCAATCAATCTGCCCTGGCTTTTCACAACTATGTTGGGGTCGACTTCCAGTCTAACCGTATGCCGCTGAATACCAGTATTAAACATGGACTGACTGCTTATCTGACCTCCACACCCCAGTTATTGGGTTACACGATACCCCGTAAGCTATAAAGATGTATTATGTAATGTGAGTAAATGCTTTATTATGGCTTCTACGGCTTCTGCCGACCTTGTTTCGGATTAAGCGTTGAGAAGACTTATCTATACATAGATGCTCTAGCACTTGCGCTTTTACATATTTTTGTACACAAAACCACTCGAGGACTTTATGCGAAAGGCAGACAACAGAAATGGTTTAGAATCAATGACATCTTAACTCTATAAATAAGTTATTGCTTGCAATTTTGCTCGGCATGCAACCTTCAAACCAACGAATTTTAACGATGTGGTGTACTTACACTGGTTCTAAGGACAATATTATTATTTTCTTCTTTCCATCTTCTGATGGCTTTTTTTTGGGTGGGAAATCATTAAACAACTTCTCCCACTCTGAGCAGAGCGGGAGGGCGTGTCAGACTCTTTCAGACTAAAACCCACCCGGTATCCTTCCTTGGTTTGGCGGAAATTCACACAACCAATTTTTTTTTTCATCAATTTTCATTAAAAAAGGCGCTATTGTAACGTAGATAATTCTTTAGAAATATAATAGCAAGCAATCTATAATTTTAAATAAAGACACCTTCATACATAATTAATATCAAGTTACCCTTTAAGGCTAGCAGCAATGTAGGTGGAATTTAGAGCAAAATATTCCTGAAATATTTTGTCTAGAGTCTAGACTTCCTTGTAATTAATTACTAAGTTATTCATAAATAAATACCTACTGCCAAATCACTTTTGCTGGGGTTAAACTTTACATACATACAATAACATCACGCCTGTATTGCCCGAAGGGTTAGGTAGAGGTATATTGTACTTGAACGTGCCCTGGGGGCTGGAAATATGTCATGCTCACTCAGATGTCTCGCTGGTGGTGGCGCGTGTGTTGGTCAAAGTCAAAGTCAAAGTCAAATAATTTATTTCAAATAGGCACATAAAAGGCACTTTTGAACGTCAATGAAAAACAAAGAAGTAGAATTGATTCTAGTTGCCCATTCCAAAAGGTAGCTTTCGTATGGAGAAGAATGGGCAAGAAACTCCACCGTTACTCTTTTTAAAAATGTTTACAATATTTTGTATACATGAATTATATAATTATATGTGAAGACCATGCACCCACAACAAGATTACTGTCCCACAAAAGGCAAAAAAATAATTAAATGGAGCAATGACAAACAAATCAGTTATGTGATAGGTACATGGTGCTCACATATTTACAAACATTGTAAAAGTATACGATATTACAATATTCCTAACATCTTGGATCATTTAGGTCCCTTCAAAATAGTTGAGCTGAATGGTGCTGATCCATGCGTCATGTTCGTGAACGGGCGCCGTCAGTTGTGACTGGTCATCTCATAACTGCCATGGCATATTTTAATTTTTGAATTGTTTTTAGTTTTTATTTTATTTGCGGACGCTTTTGACGTACTTTCTACATGTATAATTTCAACATTAATGATGTAACCAATTTGTTTGTATCAATTTTTTTTATTTAAAAGAGTGTCCGTGGAGTTTCTTGCCCGTCCTTCTCCATAGGTACCTTTTACGCTTTGGAATGGGCAACTAGCTTCATATTTCTGACTAATTGACTCCTTGACAATTCAAAAGTGCCTGTCAATGGTTTCATTGAAATAAATGCTTTGAGTTTGAGTACCTCCAGAGTACACGGGTATGTGTGTCCTATATAAAATACTGGGTATTCATCTTCACCAAAGACCAGTGTTAGCCCAGCGGTATCAGCCGTAACTTACGAGTTGTTGGTCGAAGGTTCAAACTCTGACAGGCGCTTTACTTTGTGTCAATTATTTCATCACCACTGCTCTCAAAACGGTGAAGGAAAACATGGTGAGGAAACCGGAATGTTCTAGAATTAAAAATGACTGAATGATGGATAGAATTAAGAATGAACGAAGACATGTGACATCTACCAACCCGCACTGGGCCCGCGTAGTGGATTACGGCTCGCTTCCTCTCACAGACGAGCTCCGCGTCCCAGCAGTGGCAACATTATAGGCTGATTATGAATTCATTTTCATCCGGTTAGACTGGAAGCCGACCCCAACATAGCTGGGAAAAGGCAAATTGTTTTCGCCAAACATAGGACCTAGCATCAATCCTCAACTTTAACATATATTTATTTCAAAATTAATGCTGCAGTATTTTCGGCATAACGGAGGATCATGCTAAGTAATTTGAGGTGGGGTAGGGCCATAAGTCCCATGTAATAGGGGGCGAGCCTTTAAGCCTTTTTGCCTTTAAGCGGGCACAAATCCAGATAACGGTTGCTACTCAGATATTCCTAATGTCAAAACCCTAATAACACTTTTGTCCGACACGGGAATCGGTCCAGATATGCCAAACTCTTTAATCAATCTGCCTAGCCTTTTCCCAACTATGTTGCTGCTTCCAGTCTAACTGGATGCAGCTGAATACCAGTATTTTACATGGAGCGACTGCCTATCTGACCTCCACAACCCAGTAACTGGGTAATATGATGATACCCTTTGGTTGGTTGCCAGATTTTCGGTCTTCTGTCGACCCGTAACGACTGTCAAAGATCCTCGAATGACAGCCGGGACCAAGGGCTTAACGTGCTTTCCGAGGCACGGCGGAGTCTCGATATGTAAAGATAGTCACCCATCTACGGGCCAAACCCGGCAAGCGTAGACCCGTGCGGCTGTTATTACTTAGCCACGAGCTCCTATTTATATTGTATTCTCCTAAATGAATTCATTCATGCTGATGTTATATTTTTATCGTGAAACGGTTCTTGTTTTTATTTTTATATGAATTGCTCTGAATGACAGGCCGCGTGACTGTATCCCCTTTATTGTATTGTCTCTGACGGAGAATACGTCATTCAGTGGGTGTCATATACCTCGGTTATACACTGAATGTCCTTTCAATCGTGTTTTGTTTTAGAGATACGAAAATACCGTACGCGACTGATAAAAATGCCTTGATCACACGTACCGAGTAGACGGGCGAGACAGCAAAGTGATACTAGGCCGAGAGAATTAGGTAGACGAGTAGATGTTTACACGTTTTTTTGGCACCGAATCAGTCAGTCAGGACGCTGCTGTTTTGCGAGACAATGGCTCGCAAAAAGATAATAAAAACAAGTCCGGTAGCGTGCTGCGAGCTGCGAGCCACGTTAGGCTGCTTTGCCACCAGAGATGTGCTATGTTATGTTGCAATGGTCCATTTGGTCCACATAGCTTAGCACTGGCACTGGTGGAAACGCGTTCAACTAAGCTATGTTTTTTATACGGAGGGATGCGTGCTATGAATGGGAGCGATGGATACGCGAGTGGTGTAGCTATGTGCAGAGCAGAGTACCTTCCCTACTGTCGATGCATCGCATAGCTCGGGCTGCGCATCATCCTCGCAGCGGCACATCTTCATAGCACATCTTACTCGCTCCGCTACACAGCTAGCATTAGTGGAAACGGTCACATCGTCGCAGCATAGCTGCATAGCACATCTCTGGTGGAAAAGCAGTCTCAAGTGTGCCGAGTGAGAGTACGCACCGAGTGCAAGTTTATACCTGCCGAGTGAGCAAGCGAGTCAGTGCGGCGAAGCGCGGGGTGGGCACTCGGTCTAGTAAATAGAACAAAGGTCTGAATGTCAGTCTCGCCCTTTAACTCGTCTCGCTCGGTAATGCGTTTACACGTATCGAGTACTCGGCCGAGAACACTAACTCATCTACTCGATACGTGTGACCAAGGCATTTTGGCACACGAAGTTATATGTAAAGTTCAGCTTTATAGAACGTTTCTCTCTGTTCATACTAATGCGATAAGCTGTGTCAAAAACCCCATGTGTCTTATCAATGACTGTTATACCTACGTAGCATATCCAATGAAACAATACGATTCTGTACGAACTACTTTTGGACCAGTGCTCTGTTTATCAAAACTTACAAGCCTTGTATTACTAATTGTCATTATTAATTTCACAAGTACTTATATTTTGACACATTTATTCGTGATTTTGTTTATCAAAAAATTATTTGTAAGTTACAACTTGTAGAAAATCATAACAAATCCTGAGAGTTCAGTGTCCGGCGACTCTCTATTCCGTCTTACAGGTGCTTAGTACCGGAATATGTTTAAATTCGTTTTTTTTTATGTGATCAAAAGAGAGAGATGACCTGATGCCCGTGTCCCAGCAGTGGGAACATTAAGGCTGATTATGAATATGAAGATAAGCTATGAACTTATCAAAAATTAACATTCTAGGTAACTTGTGAACTAGGAGACTTGTAACTTTTGATAAACAGGGCCCTGGTCTAAGCTAAAAAGAATCTACTTACCTTACCTATTACAAAACCGGATTACATAGTTACATACTCAAATGGTCGCAAGCACGGACTGCTTAGGGATCCTTGGTTTGATTCTCAGGTCTGTCAAAGTGCGTCGGGAATCCCAGGCGAATTCCCGGTCACCATAGGACTTATCGGACGGCGAGCAACGGGCAGCTCGCCGTCCGATAAGGACCAGGCCCGGGTCGACGGTGCGTCGTGTTGCACGCGCGCCTCAAAGAGATGTCAGCACAATTAGCGGGGTCCGATGGGACCGCTAGGACCAATGCCGGGACCTTGGCAACAGGCAAATGAAGGAACACGGGTGGGTTTTAGTCAGTAACAGTCTGACACGCCCTTCCGCTCCGCCCAGAGCGGGAGAAGTTATTGGATGATCTAACCTCAAAAAAAAAAAAAAAGGTCTGTCAAAGTGTTTTTCCGTAACGTAAGTAAACAGTCCGGAGTCTGGATTTCTGCCTTGTTTACTGCTGAAAGTCCCACTCCCCCGTCACGAAAGTAATAAGATGCGAAATACTTACTTATAAACATACATCCAGGAATATAGATATCCCCGGAGGCGCGGGCTTGCGGACAGTGAGCAATGGGTAGCTCGCCGTCCGATAAGGACCAGGCCGGGGTCGACGGCGCGTTGTGTTCCACGCGCGCCTCAAAGAGATGTCAGCTCTACTGAAGCTGAAGGGGTCCGCTAGGGCCGATGCCAGCCGGATTCGCTGGAAAGTCCGAAAGGGATACCGGGACCCTTGGCACCAGGCAACTGAAGGAACACGGGTGGGTTTTAGTAAGTAAGAGTCCGCCCAGAGCGGGGGAACTAATTTGATAATTTCCCACGCGAAAAAGAAAAAAATGGTTATATATCTGCACGCCTATTACCCAAGGAGGTAGACAGAAACTAAAACGCCTGCTACTGATTCTTGACACCCCTTTTGCTTCATTCACGTTCATTCTACAGGTAATACTTCGCTAGTATTACCAGATTGACAAAACGTGAACATAGGATGGCTACATTATTCCACTATTTCCGGGGAGTTCAGTTTTAGCAAGGCCAAGGGATAAAGTACCCAGTATCTGGGTTGTGGAGATCTGATAAGCAGTCGCTTCATGTAAAATATTGGTATTCAGATACATCTGGTTAGACTGGAAGCCATCTCCGTCCAAAAAATAGTTAAAAAGAGGCTTGGCAGATGATTTTGTTTATCATATTGATAATGATATTTTCACCTTTGCTTAGATCTATATAATACTAGCTATAGCCCACGAGTTCTTTCGTGATCCAGAATGAAAAGTAGCCTATGTCTTTCGACAAGTCCTGGTCTACCCATGTGCTAAATTTCATCCAAATCCGTTCAGCCGTTTTAGCATGAAAACGTAACAAACAAATAGTCACTTTCGCATTAATATTAGTAAGCATTTGCAGCCCTAGAGTGTGAGCCCTACAGCATATGAAATGAAATGAAATGAAATTGTTCATTCTGTAAATAGGATATTGAAATCACTTTTACACGTCATATTAAAAAATATTAAAAATAAGCTAGAGGAGGTCGGCGTTTCCTATCTGACTACTCTGAGAAGAAAGGCCGAAACAAACTCAGAGGTCGCAGTCTCTTTTAAAGTCCAGACATAGGTAATATTGGTCAGGCCATATGAGGACCATGTAGATTAGCGTCTGAAATGGTCATAACGTCCATCGTCATCATAAAATCGTCAATCGTTTGGAAAAGGCTATAATGATTATGAAGACTAACACTGTTGGTCCACCACACAACGTCAACAGGACGTGAACGAAACGAGATTATTCGAACCGAACGTGACTTCCCGGTGGTATGTTGTGTGGTGGACACGCGGCCATTAGTAAATGTATGTATTGCTACTTCGGCGCCGTCATCTAATTCTCGTTGACGTCCCGTAGACTTGGCAGTGGACAAATGGGAAATATCGGTCTCAGATTTCCAACATAGTAACTTTATCCTCTCACAAATAAACCAATTCGGACTTAGAATGCATAGTCTAATAATATACACGTACTTAACCTTGAGGACTTGCTCTAGAGTTCTAGACTAATGCGCCTACGCTTATTACCGTGTCTTTGTGCCGTTGCTTATGTAATTGATATATACTGCTTTATTTGTTTACTGTGACCTTTGATTAAGAAGTTGATAGCCACAGATCCACAAATTCAAGGTCACTCAGCGCGCTATGGAGCAGACTATGATCGGAGTTTCTCAGAATAATACAATCAAGAATTAAATCATCCGAAAAAGAAACGGAGTTACTGAAATAGCTTGCAGAGTAAGCAAGCTGGAGTTTCAATGGTCTGGCCATGTGTGTCGAAGGACCGATGGTCGGTGGAGCAGACGAGTCCTGGAGTAGAGACCGCGTATCGGCAAGCGTAGTGTAGGACGCCACCCAGCTAGCTGGACCGATGACCTTAAAAAGGTGGCTGGGACAGATTGGATGTGGAAGGCAAAGAACAGAATGTTGTGACGTAGCCTGGAAAAGGCCTATGTCAAGCAGTGGACTGCGATAAGCTTAGTTGAGTTGATTGGCATCGTTACCGATGATTTCAGATAAAATTATAAGTGTGCATATGGATTGAGGAGTCATGTCTCATATTTAAACGCAGGTACTGTCAATATTTAGTAGTAAATTGTCCGATTTTGTAGCCGCGATCCTGGAATTTGTAGTAAAACCCTTAAAAAGTTACAGGGCATTTAAGGTGGCTCCTCAATTCAGACGTCTGGAATGTTTATTTTATTAATATCTAAAGGTATCTCTTAAATAAACTCATGTCTTCTTCCCATGGGGGTAGGCAGAAACTACAGAACGCCACCTGCTACGATCTTTACAAAGTCGTGCGTGCATATATGACCAGAGTACCTATAGTTGTAAATAAACCGTTTTAGACCAAAATCCGTCGTTTTAAACCAAATGATTTAAAACGTTTCAAATACGTTTTGCATCTATCACTAGACTAACACACGTACAGACGTAAGACGTACGTTTTAATTTTGACAGTGCAACAAAATTCATTGCGTTATTGAGTAGTTTTTTTTAGATTTTTTCGTAATTATCCTTCAAAATCATTCAGTTTGTGATTGAAAGTATGTTAAGTAATTAGGATGCTGACAAAAGTGCAGAAGGCCCAAAACAGTCACCTGTGCAATTCCTCTAAAAGCAATTCATTTCCTGAATTCCCAGCTGTCATTAGCAATTCCTATAATTTGACACAAAAGCAATTCATATTTTGCGGACCATTTTACGAAAACTGTCAAACAGATGAATTATTTCGTACTGCGAATTGGACGCAGATCTTAATATGAATTATCAGTTTGTGACATTTTACAATTATTCATAATATTTTCCTAATATTCTGCCAAAGTGGCCGTTTTAAACCCCGTAAACGCAGCAAAAGGACTATGTAAGATATCTCATGTGCTTGTAATATTTCTTTATTTCGTAAATTAGATTGTTACAAATACAAGCAAGTCATAGCAACAATAAATGCTGCCTTTCTATATTGAGATCGTAATTATCGACGTCTGAGCGATTATTGATGACACGGTGAAAGTTCACTGCAGTTCAAAATAGCGATCGTCTTGTAATGTCTTTAATACTTTTGCTCCACTTTGCATAAAATATATCTGCTGTCTTTTGCCAGCTAGTTTGGGTTTGACTTTTAGTCCAACCTAGGCTTCTAGAAAAAATATCAATGTATCGATATATCGATATTTTTTGTTCGATATACCGATATTTTTTGGCGATATTTATTATTTCGATATATCGATGTATCGATATAAAATATCAAGTATCGAAAATGTTTTAAATACGATATATTTCCAATAGCACCATCGTGTCGCCACTGAATAAAACCGCTGGAATTCAGAGCCATAAAAGGTAGATTTTTTTTCCGAATTTGGTATTTATAATGAATGAAAACAAATACAATTGAACTTCACAAATATTTTTCAAATATGTATTATTTAAAACAAAATTGAACATTTCACCGACATATCGACATATATATTTTTCGATATATGGAAATCGATATTGATATTTTTTAAATATGGATACGATATATATATCGATACTTTTTGGCACTTCTTGCATCCCTAGTCCAACCGGCGGCGGTGGATGCAACTGAATACTAGTATTTGCCTGCCTGTCTGAACTCCGCGACCCAGTTACTGGGTAACACGTACCCCTTTGGCAAAGTCTTGCCAACCAATCAGTCGGCCAGCCTTGACTTCCAGCCGGTTATCAGTCTTTCGGGCTTGTGACTACCTGTAGGTAACCACTGTCAAAGATTTACGAATGACAGTACAAGAACGCGAGGGTCGGGACACTAGGCATTACTGGGTTAATCGGTTTATCCGTGTGGCTGTTAACTACTTAGCCACAAGTGTCTTTAGCCAAACTGGCTAGAGAGTTTGTTGCGCCACTTCTTCTTCCCAGCTAAAGAACTAGGAAGGTGAAGGGTCAAGGGTAGGTGTTTTGGGGAACTGTCATATGTAATTTCGACATTCAAAAAGTGCTGATTCTCCGCCTAGTTTGAATAAATAACTTTTGACTAAGACACAAGTCTTTGTTTCTCGCGATCCGTAGCTCAAAAGCCAATTGCCAATTAACCGAATGACCTATCACGATTATCAACATCCTTATAATCAATCAAAAATGTAAGTATCAACAATAACAAATCATTCTTGTCACCCATCCGATCCGTAACCGGTTTAAACATTGCTTAACTTACGCGTTCTGCGTACGAAGTTGAGTTACAGACTTGCGACTCGCGACCTACTTGGTCGAAATCTTTAATACATGATCTTGTTTACTTGAGACATCTTTACGATGTATGTGTATAGATAGAGTAAGTAGACTTTTTGGCCCTGCACCTCAAACCCTAATTTTTTGATGTGAAACATCTTTCTTCTGGCTTTCCTGCAATCTATGGTTTGATTTTGGGTCCTTACATACTCCTTTTGATTCGTTTACGTTCATACATCAGTGGGCATAAAACGGCCACTTTAATCATAAATAGGATAATATTATGAATAATATTATACATCGTAAAATGTCACAAACTGACAATTCGTAATATTATATCTGCGTGCAATTCCTATTACACAATTCATCTATTTGATAGTTTCGTATGGAGATTCGTAAAATGGTTCACAAATTATGAATTGCTTTCATTATCTGCCTAGCATTTTCCCAACTATGTTGGGGTCGGCTTCCAGTCTAACCAGATGTAGCTGTATACCAGTATTTTACATGGAGCGACTGCCTATCTGACCTCCTAAAATATGAATTGCTTTATTGTTTTATTTTTTTAATTACGGTAATTTTTATTAATTACGTAATTTTCATGCACCGCTGAACTGTTGATTGGCCTTTTAAAGGCCGATAACAATTAAAATTCTATTGTCTCGTTAGTGGCAGTTAGAGGTATATTTACACATCGCATTCGCATCATTTCATTCATTAGCATTTCACATTTATTTTTACAAATATGATTTTAATATGAAATGGATTGAGTACTTACCTATGATTCAGCTAATCTGTGTCACCATTTTACGGAAATGAATTGCTTTTAGAAATGAAATGAAATTTATTTTTTGCAAGAATTGTAGTACATTACAGATGGTTGGATTTTTTTTTAGTTTCTAAAACAATTAGCTAAAACTAGCATGCAAAATAACATTAATTAAATAAATGAATGAAGCTAATAATATTGGAACATATATCATAGTTATTATAATTATTAAGAATGTCAATCATTTGTCAAATTATAATAGCAAAAAATTAAAGTAATAAAAACTAAAACCCAACTATGGCAAAAAGTCAACTAAGAAGGTATAAACAAGACATCACAGACAGACAAATTAAAAATCCGGAGTCACACGTGTTAGGGCATAAATCAAAAAGATTACGTGTGACTCCGGATTCTGAATTTGTCTGTCTGTGATGTCTTGTTTATACCTTTTTAGTTGACTTTTTGCCGTAGATGGGTTTTAGTTTTTATTACTTTAATTTTTTTTAATTCTTTTGGGGTTATAATGTATATATTTTTGAAATATTATGCTCATTAAGCCCTTTCATTTGATACCCAACATGGTACGATTAAATATTTTTTTTTTTAGTCCCTGAATTTATGTCCTCTAAAGGGCGCCATTTTTAATTTAATGTGACGTCACATAGCCTATAACCAGCGGACCAGCAAGATGCTTCCAACGATACCTCATTTGTCAAATTGTGATGAGTGGTTTAGAAGATAGGAGGGAACAGATGAACATACTTACATACATACATACATACCGGTAAAAATCATAACTCTCCTTTTTTCTTCGCCGTAGTCGGGTAAAAATGTCAGTAATCATTAAATATTAGTAAAATGTCAGTAACCTTTAGAGTAGAGGAATTGCTAATGTGGCCGTTTTAGGTCCCCTGGTCATTTGTAAGCACGCTGATTAAGAGTACTATGCGCCTGACCTTTCTAAAGAACATCACCAATAACGTCACTTTATGACCTTTAACCTCTCCTCCTGGTTTTTACACTCACATCTGCCTCGTTGAAGGTATTTACGAGACACATGTGAGAAAATTACTTACTGTTAAACTCGTGAGAAGTCCGATTATGACAGTTATAAAAATACTTTAGAGACATGTCTATTGGTCATACTTAGAGTTTGTATTCGACGATTTATCTACATTGCTTAAAACTGATTCTCAAGGCATATCGTTTTATTACATGTAAGAGAACAAAACGTGAAGTGCCAACATTCGATTGTCGCGAGTGTAAATGGGTGATTCTTTGAACATATGCATATTACGCGGCCCTCCCCAAATAACTACTTAGTGAGATATAAAGTTATGTTTTTGTTTATTTCCCGTAAAATATAGTTCTAGCACTATGTACAGATGGATATAACATATTCTTATTGTTATAAACAAATAAGTTATAGTTATAAACGTTCCTCAAATCTCATCACCATTCGTGTCCCAATTTCCAAATTTTAGCCCTTAATGCTCGAAAAGTTATAAATAAACCCTAAAGATCGTATTTTTTTGGAGTAATTTAGATAGTACACGACATGCTTTACCAATTAACAAAACTATACACATTAAAGATCACTTTTAAGTAATTTTTAACGACTGTGAAAATTGTCCCAACACTTTATGCTCACTACCATTTGTTCAAACAGTTGCAGGATTTCTTTGTTTCCACGTAGATTATTGGTATCTGAAAGAGTAACTCAGCGATCGCGCTCAGTTCCACGTCACGACTCGTGCGGGTCACATGTCAAAGAGTGCTTTGGCGCCAACTGTAGCGTACCTTAATCGCCCAGAAATCGTGTTTGGCAAAAAAAAATCTCCTTACCGTTCGAGTTGCCCGTGGTAAGTCTATTATTCTTATTATTTTTTATAATGCACTATAACAGTCGCCATTCGATTCTCTTTGCTTTGATTAAGTTCCCAAGTTATTAAGTTCTAGAAAGAACGTGTAATGTGAGAGAGTGTTCAAATACCTAATTACCGTTTATATAATTACCATTTTTCCCGTTCGTATTTTGGCGAACGGTAATGAAAAATTGAAAATGGTAATTAGTACCAGTGTAAGCTGACTTCTTATTATATTGAAACTTCTTACTCCGCTAGGCCAGCCCAAGGTCGAAGTGATGGATTGTTTATAGCTAGATGTGAACTGACAAATCCGCAAAAAAATAAACCTATGACTACCCACCTACCAATAACATATTTTTTTTTTTCAGAGTTACCATGCCTCGGAAAAAACAGCAATCGAAGAAGGCTAAAGACCAACCTTGAAATCGCGAAAAAAAATCAGCTGTTCCATACATTTTGTCGATTTAAGTGAACACACATGTATGGAACAGCAGACTTCCTTTTCGCGATTTCAAGTTTAGTCCCGTAGAAAAAGTTGTTCAAAATGATGAGTACAATGGCCCCTTTTCGGGTTTAGCATAAACAAAAAATAATGTTGTATAAAAATATGTCTCATGTCACTGAGTTTTGAACCAGTGTTTTAGTTGATTTTATTTAAATTACTAGACAGATAAAATTATTGATTTTTAGGAAAACCGGTTGATTTTTGAGTTTTTTTTATTCAGTAAAGTCGATATATAGCTAAGTTTTTTTGTTATTTATTATGTCACCTAAATAATAAATAAATAAATGTGATTTAAGTAAATTATTAATTTTATTTACAATTACCAATCACGATTTATAATTACCATTCTTAAACACTAATTACCGTGTGTTTCATATCTCATCACCGTTCGACGAAAATTTTCAGCTTCAGATTCAGACCTATACAGAAGTTCAAATACTGTGCGTTTGTTTTATTTACTTAATCTGCACTATAAACTTTACGTTAATTCCATAAAAGTTGTAATTGTATGCATTATTTGAACTTAATTTTCGAATGCTGAATATGTCTATCTTCAAATATTCACCCAAATAGGGTGGAATGGCAAAAAAAATATTATTTCAAAATGGATTTGCAGAATAATCTAAAGTAATCATCACATTTTCATTGCTTCATTTAAAGTTGTTAATTAGTTCAGGCGTGACTTTGTGGAAATCTATTACAAAATACATTAGACGTAGATATATTTAGTAAACTATTCCGCTTAACTATTCCTAAAGAGTCATACAAACACCCCATAACCGTGCTTATGCACTGGCGAAACATTCACGACAAAACATGTTGAAGTCTCTAGTTCCTGTCAAAAATTGTATGGAACATTGACAGAAGATAGATATTTCAACATGTTTTGTCGAAAATGTTTTGCCAGTGTAAATGCACGGTAAGATCGACACAAACATGTTGCACCACTCAACGAGGCATCTTCAGGATGACGATTGACTTGTCGCGGAACCGAACACGACGTGTTGCCACGCCAAACGCTGGCTTCATTTATGTTTCATTACATATATAGTCTAGTGGTCATAAGCGTGGCTGCTATTAGTGGGGTACTGGGTGCATTTTCCGGATCGGGTAAATTGATATTGGGTCATTCTTATTCGACAAAGTATTTATATTGATTGATTTGCACCCGATTAATGGTAATAGGCTCGCCCCGCCCCTTTTTACATGGGACTTCGTGGACACTTACAAACGGGAATTCGATTGACACCAACTTCTGCTAATCATGTGAATCACAAAAAAAAACAACCGACTACCAAAAAAAACACAAAAAAAGTGAAAAATAACTTTAATTTCGGAAGTCTTTTAATTTTCGTTTGTTGCCACCGACTTCTTAAATAGTTTTTATTTTTCACTTTTTAGTTGTGGTACCTACCCCACACATATTCGAATACCACTACCTGCTATGTAAATAACAGCGACGGTGTCAAATAAAATATCGTCTTCATAAACTAAGTGGGAAAAATAAGTAATTATTTGAGCTAACTCAAAAACTACGCAAGCAAAATTAATAAAATTTATATATGACCACCTCTGAAACATGACCTACCAAACAAAAAAGAATCATCAAAATCGATTCATAATTAGCGGAGTAATCGCGTAACATACATACAAAAAAAAAAACATACATACGAATTGAAACCTCCAACTTTTTGAAGAAGTCGGTTAAAAAGAAGTCGTTATCACAAAAACCCGACCTGCATGTCAACCGTACCATGACACGTTCATTCATTCGTTCAACCGATTGCTTCATGCCGTCATTCATTGCCATTCATTGACCTGTAAAGTTTATTGATGTAAGTTTATTTCATTATTCTATTGTTTTTAAAACTAATTCAAATCTACAAGCTAATTAGCGGATAGAAGTACGCTTTGTCTTGGTTGAGAAATACCACATTCAGAGACTAGATTTGTGCCCGGTTGATGGCAAAGGCAACTGGCGGAATGTCGACGTACGGTACACCTCTTTGGACACTACAGGCATGGTAAATGTTATGTTATTTTTTGGCACCGATTTTGAACCTAGGTCCCGACACATAAAACGTTGTTAAACTTACTTCAACCTAACATGATATTTCATTTTTTTTATTTTACATTGTTATGTAAAGCTTTACAGATTTAAATAACGTATCATTATAAAACAAAAGCCGCGTTATTTCCACATAAGTAATTATGTTCGAACATTTAAATTGTAAATACGATTTCTTCTTTAAACCGAAACGATTTAATTGTTGTTTTTTTGACACTTTTATGCACAGTCGACCGCACATCAATGGTATTACCTTGAGATGGCCTGGCGTAGTAAGGAGCTACAGCTACACAATAGAGAGGCTAGTTGAACTAACTTGATTTATGCACATGCCATAAAATTCTGTCTCAACCAAATTGTGATGATGGGAAGAGGTTCATGGCCAAAATATAATAATCCATACTTAGCAGTTTATTTAACGCCCTACCCTACCTCAAATTGCTTAGCATGATCCTCCGTTATGCCTAAAATACTGCAGCATTAATTTTGAAATAAATAATTATTATGTTTGTGTGGTTGTGTGTTTTATATTATATTTTATATTGTGTCTGTTTATTTTATTTTGTTTTGTGTGTGTGCTTTGATTATAATAATTTTAGTTAGTTATGTTTTTAGTTTATTAGTTAAGTAATTCAATCTTATTTAATTTAATTAAATTCAACTTAATTGCATTAAATTTAATTCATTTTAATTAATTCAATTCAAGTTAATTTTAAGTACTTATAAAAGATTAATGATATTCTGGTTCCAATTACATCTTTATATTAATTATTATTGTATAGTGAGGTCTAATTAAAATGCTGCGCTTACTTATAATTTAGATGCATGCAATTCTATTGTATTTGTTAATGATATGTACTTTGAATGTCCTTGTGTGTATTTAGTTGGTTTGCCTAAATAAATAAAAAATAGATAAAATAAATAAATGTTAAAGTTGAGGATTAATGCTGAAAACAAGAAAACATAAAATTTTCTCGATAAAAAAAACAATCCAAAGTTACCTCTAAACCGAACCATAAACCGCTGGTATTAAAAAAAGACTTCAAATTAGATCATAGAACTATGCAAGCAGGTAAAATGTATTTTTTTTTAAATTACCATTATTTTCACCGTAAAAGCAATTACCTAAACTATTCGAGGGTTGGAGCCGCCAGCACCCATCTCCGTCTCGCTCTCACTCAGGCCGCGAGTAGTAAGGTGCGAGGGAGACAAAAAGTGAATTTGAGCTGAGGTAGTTATAGCCCCTTAGGTATGATGGGACTGTCAGAGGCATTGCGATTATAAAAGTCCCAGAAAACAAATAAAAGGCCAGCAGCTTATACTGGTTTAGTTAACTACCACTGGCGTACTGTACGCTAATTTATTTTTTATTTTATTTTAATCGTTAATAATTTGTATAGAACGGCTTGTGGGTAAGTAATAACAGCTGTATGGGTCTTAATCTGTGGCCTTAGAAGCATGAAATTATGTACACAAGTTCCTATAAATCGCAGCATTATGCTGAGGTAGGAGCCTTTTTGGCCTCGTACAGGTCGGCTATGTATTTAGTTAGTTTTAATTGTTCTTTTATTTTAATTTAGTACTTGCTTTATATTACTGCTTGTTTTTCCTGGGCGTGTCCCAAATAAAGTATTTTTCTTTCTTTCTTTCTTTATAACATAGGTGAGCATTTTGAAAATTCACCCCCTCATCAGCATGTCTAGCGTTTTCAACTATGTCGGGGTCGGCTTCCAGTCTTACCGCATCCAGCGGCATACCAGTATTTTACATCGACCGACTGCCTATCTGAAAAACGTAAGTACTTAAATTCACATTCAAGTCTCACATCTCTCAAACTTGTCAAAAATGTTGGTAAATTGGTTATATTTTTGACAGATCGCGAATGATATGCGAATGCGAAGGTTCTTAAAAATTAAAGGAATTATCAATCCAAATCACATCAAAAGAAATTTATTCAAACTAGGCTGAGAATCTGCACTTTTCGAACGTCAAAATTACATAAGACAGTCCCCCAAAACGTCCACCCTTCACCACTTCCTAGTGCTTTATCTGGGAAGAAAAAGTGGCGCAACCATCTCCCCAGCAGCACAACTGTCTGTTCAGTTAGAAAAAAAATTGGTTGTAGTCCAAAAAGTAAAGTTGCCCCTCTAAACTCCATAACCCAGTAACTTGACTTCTACTACCCGTAGCGACAAAAGTCCAAATTTCACCCCCTAAAGGGGTGGAACAGGGGTGAAAGTTTGTATGGAAGTTCATCACTTTTGCAGATGGGAAATCCTAGGCCACGGCTTATACCTAACGATCACAGTAGCGTGTACATTTCGAAATCGTCATTTACCTAAATGTCTGTGCGTACGCGTTGTACCTATATTATTATTTCGGAACACATACGCAATTGCTAACGTCATTTCCTGCGATCATTTTAACGGTGACGGCAATATGTGACATACTATGTGGAGATATAATTTTTTTCATTATTTCGTTATCTTCTAAAGGAGCTCGTGCGTTTCGTTAAGCTACGCTTGCCGGGGTTGGTCCGTGGATGGGTGACCATCTTTACATACCGAAACTCCTCCGTGCCTCGGAAAGCACGTTAAGCCGTTGGTCCCGGCTGTCATTCGTAGATCTTTGACAGTCGTTACGGGTCGTCAGAAGCCCGAAAGTCTGACAACCAGTCTTACCAAGAGGTATCATATTATCCAGTAACTGGGTTGTGAAGGTGAGATAAGCAGTCGCTCCATGCAAAATACTAGTATTGAGCTGCATCCGATTAGACTGGAAGCCGACCCCAACATAGTTGGGAAAAGGCTAGGCAGATTAATTGAGGTATCTTTTAAATAGATTCTTTTATAATTTGTGAATGGGAGAGCGTTGTAGGACTTAGTAGATTTGTTGACCGTTTTCTATCATTATTAAGTACCTGGTACTTGTTGAAAGGCCTACACTGTCCTCCCATACCTACTAACAGTCATTTGGAAATATTGTAAGCCAATTATTTTTAAAAGACCGAACCGTGTAGTTTCTTTCCGGCTCTTCTCCTTAGGAAGCGACCATTTGGAACCGTGCACCTAGCCTCTAACGTTTCATAAGTGCCCATGTACAAAAATATTTTTATTTTGAATCTTACATTAGGAAGATATACATTTGTAAATGATGATAATAGGTAGGCTCTTTACACAGAAGTTTATAAAATACAATAGATTTGTAGCTTGCTGAATTAGAAAGTTAAAACGGCAGTCTGGGCCGTCTAACGATAGCCGTTAGATCCACAGACGAGTCTTAATGGAGATGGCATTCCAGGACCTGAGGGCCTAGACATCGCTTCCAAAGCGATTCGTATTTCTACAACGACTGTTTCGATAGCTTTTTAGGGGTATGAAGAACAGGGTGTAAAGTTCACTCATCCACCATAGAAAAGGGAGGACTCTTCGACCAGACGGGTGTTGTGTCTGGCGGGCAACTGCCCAATGATTGATATTGGATTTTTGTATATATGTTCACTGCACGGTAAACTCTAATCGCGCGATGCAGGATTTTTGTGACGTCAGAATTTTTGTGTGACATCAGGTCTTTGATGCGTAGTTCGAATGTGGCGATGTAGGTACCGCCACAGCTTATGTCAATCCGATACATTTTTGCCTTTTCCATCATCGTTATCGCTGATAGAATGTCTAGGCCTTCTGGACCTGGACCGACCGACGACGGCGTCGCTTCGAAACGTACATACCAAAATTCTACATGAAAAATAGTTAGAATTTACCACCCATCTTCCTCTGCTGCTACTTACAAAATTCTTTTGTCCGTCTTCTTCAAGGCCCAGAATTCCAATTAGAGCCGTTGGTCCCAGCTGTCATTCGTAAATCTTATGTTACGGATCGTCGGGTGGCCCAGTGGTATCGGCCCTGGCTTACGAGTTATAGAGCGAGGGTTCGAATTCGAACCCAGACAGGCGCTTTAGTTTATGTAAATCATTTCATCACCACTGTTCTCAAAACGGTGAAAGAAAATATCGTGAGAATTAAGTGTCAATATTCAACCCCTGGGGGGTTGAACATGGACAACATTTAGGGGTTCAACATGGTCGGGGGTAGAGATTGTAGGGGTTGAACGTGAACCATACCAAAAACGGCATGTCCTAGAAAAATTCGAAGACATGTGAAATCTACCTACCCGCACTGGGCCCGCGTGGTAGACTACAGCCCATTCTCTCTCACAGAGAGGAGGCCTGTGTCCCAGCAGTAGGAAAATTAGAGACTGATTATGCTACAGTACGAGGTTTTATCACGAAATTGAGAATTTTACCCTGAAATAATTATGAATGGAATAACGCTGAAATGATAACAATTCTCACGATACACAAAAATTACCCAAAAGACTCACACTTAATAGCTTTACGTGAAGGACAAATCTAATTAATGTGGAAAAAGCCTTCTAAGTGTATTATGAAACTCGAGCTAAATGGTGACGTATCTGCCCTAGTTAAATGATGTTACTAAATTACTGGTTCTGACTGTGAAAACAATGGCTTAATATGTTCATGTTGTTAGGGTAGCCAGGTCGGTGGTTTTAGCAAGATATTTGTGTTAATTTTGACCACCTAGTATTCTTTTTTTGTATGGAGACAGTAAGGATAGCTCATGCCGTGGTAAAATATAAGCCAGGAGGGTGGTAGTAGCCTTTTATTTCTATAAATAATATCAACTGTTTTTACTTTCTATGCAGAATCAAAATATTTTATTTCACATAAACCTACATGGGCACTTATGAAACGTTAGATGCTAGGTGCATGGCTCCAATTGGTCGTTTCGTATGGAGAAGAGCCGGAAAGAAACTCCACGGTTACTCTTTTAAAAATAATTGGCTTTTACAATATTTTCGAATTACAGTGTTATTAGGTATGGGCGGACAGTGTAGACCTTTCAACAAGTACCAGGTACTTAACAAAATAGAAAATGTTCAACAAATCTACAGTCCACTAAGCCTACAACGTTCTCACATTCACAAAATAGAAAAGTAAAGTAAGTAAAGTAAAAAATCATTTATTTGGACCAAACATTGTACACATTTTATAAACCTGCCAAACTGCGTGGCAGTTTGTCGGCAGGATCAGCGCTCGTCTTAAAACATTTGGTTTACACGATCTAATTAAACATCTCTAAGTACTTAGGTAGAAACATAGTTAAAGAGGAAGGTAACATTTTTATTTTATTTTTATTTCTTTATTCGTTCTATTTATTGCCCTTCAGCAGATTAGATATTGTCACATGTTCCGACCATTTCATTCAGCAGTTCAGCTTTTAATTTACTCCCCATTGTTCGCCTGCTAATTACAACATTATCTCTTCTCAGCCAGTCGATACTATTGAACAGTGTAGGGGTCAAATACTTATTGGTTCTTTTGCCATAGTAATTTTTTACTGGTGCTCGCACGAATTTACGTTCTCTAACACTTCTAGTATTGTAAGTGTTTTGCACATGTACTTTGAATTGGTCGTTATAGAACTGCTCTAGAACCACCAAGTACTTGACCTTTTCATGCACGGGAAGCACCTTACATACAACAAAAAGTTGTTCATAATTTTCTTTACACTCGAATTTTAGTTTTGGGTTAACAAGGTATTTCATAAATCGAATTTGCAGAGACTTTATACTGTTCAAATAGGTTTTAAATGTACGGCCATAGGTATTCAATCCATAGCTTAGTAATGACTCGGCGAGGGCAAAATAAATGACACGCAGCGTTTTCCTACTCAACAGTGACTTCAGCATATAGAACTTACTTAACACTGACCTAAGCTTTGTACACACTGTATCAACCTGTGTCTTCCAGTTCATATTACGGTCCACCCACAGACCTAAATACTTAAATTTACTGACATACTCCACCGTTTGACAGACACAGTTAACATTTCCGAAGTGCATGCAATCGTAGGTGTGGCCCACGATACCTATATCCCCAATGTCGACATTTTTAGCCACAAGGTTATGCGGCGAGTGCACATGCATCACTTTTGTCTTACCTAGATTTAGTATGATACCGTTATCGTGCGCCCATCGGGTAATATTGTCGAAGTCAGCTTGCAACACAGCCCTGACCTCCTGTATGTTCTTAGAGGAGTACATAAGGCACATGTCGTCAGCATACATATAAACCCGACATTTCCCAACTACATTACTGACGCTATTGACGTGCATGACATAGCCAACTGGTCCATATACGGAACCAGTCGGAACGCCAAGGTTTACCGCAGCTTCTTTACCAGCCACTCCCGAAATGCAGGTCTGTAAGGTTCTGCCAGTCAAGTAGTTCCGGAACCATTTGTTCGTGGGCCCTCTGATCCCACACTCATCCATGGCCTGCAACAGCACCTCGTGGTCCAAGGTGTCAAACGCCTTTTTATAATCAATGAACAGCGCCAGGACCTGATGACCCTGGTCTAGACTACTATTCATGTCTTCCGAGAACTGTGATAAAGCTGATGTTGTGCTACGACCGCGCCTAAAACCGTGTTGTGCATCTGCTAGTATAATATTCTGCTCTAAGAATTCGCCAACCTGACCGACTACTATTTTCTCCACTATTTTATTTATTACTGATAAGATAGCGATGGGTCTATAGTTAGCGTAATCTGAGTGCACGCCCTGTTTATAGATGGGCCTAATTAAAGCTTTTTTAAGTGGGGTTGGATATTCCCCTGTCAATAAACACAGGTTGATAAAGTGCGACAAGACCGGCGAGATTTTATTCTTGATTATTTTTAAGTCAATGACTCGAATGCAATCAATGCCCGGCGCCTTGTCACTGCTCAGCTGATCGATAACTTTACACACCGTAAAAGAATCTTTATAAAAGATAAATAAGATAATAAAAATAAAAAATATTATAAATTATATAAATTATGATTGCCATTACAACTGTAACAAGGCACAGAATACGAGAAGAACAGAGTATGAGTTCTTTCGAAGGAAATTCTTGTTTCATACTGTACTCACTCATTTTAATAATGTACCGTGTCAAACCACTATGATGCGCAAAAGTATTTATTGCATGGCCCCAGTTGTTTATAATAAATTGCCAAGCGCGCCTCAAAGAGATGTCAGCATAATTGACGGGGTCCGCTAGGACCGATGCCTGCCAGGGTTGCGGGAAAGTCCGAAAGGGATACCGGGACCTTGGCAACAGGCAAATGAAGGAACACGGGTGGGTTTTAGTCAGTAAAAGTCTGACACGCCCTTCCGCTCCGCCCAGAGCGGGAGAAGTCATTGGATGATTTCCCACCCACAAAAAAAAAAAAAAAAGTGCATGGAAAGACTTGAAAACGTTACAATTCAAAAGTACACTTCGTAAAGCATATTACAGTGTAACTGAGTTTTTAACGGATAATTTTTATCAGACTACCTCGAATTTTTAATTAATTAATTATTGTTTTGCTTATGGAATATTTATGGTGTGTTGAGTATGACCTGGAATTTTGATGTTTGTTTGTTTATTTATCTTCGGACCACGATTTGTATTTCTTGTATATACCTACTGTTACTGACAATTTTTTTTTTAATGAATATTTTAATTTTAATAATTTTATTTAATGAGAATGACATAACTAATTTAATGTTCCAACAAGAGTTTAAATTTTAACAATTTTATATAATGATAATGTTTGCATGCCGAATGGTGAAATATGGCAGAACTCTGATGAAAACCTACCTACTTATGTATAACCCATATTTGCAAATAAATGCTATTCTATTTAAAAGATCATCAAGATTAGATCTCTATAAATTTTAAGTGACAAGTAGTAAAAACAAAAATGAACAAACAGCAAATGGACGACTTTAACATTAAAAGTGAATTTCTAGTAACAGAACTGAAAATGGACAAAATCTGTATTGTATTGTAACAATACCGAGAAAACGAGAGTTCTGGAGAAACCATGATAAGGCCAATACCCTGCCTGCCAATGTGCAATTAGATATCAATGAATTCTGAGGGGACGGCGCGTACGCAGTCCCCACTACCAAAAATTACGCATCCGAGTTATCCACATTAGGGATAATCGCAGGGGTCAACCCAACCGCAGTGCAATGGGAAGGCCTCGCCCTGGGGGAACCGCCTGACTGATCACGGTATCCCCTATGCCAGGTAAGTATGAATAAACTACAAAAACGCGGGAAGGTCGTTCAACGACGAAGAATCTTGACACCGCGATTCAGAAACGTGACGTAAATGTAAAGCGCCACCTAGTTTGAAACTCGGAACTAAATTGAGCGGCTTTAGATAGTACCAGAGGTCTTGAATTTATATTATTACTACCAACTACCAGACTAAAAGATTCTAAAGACATTGAACGGGATACTAGTGTTGTTAAAACAAAAACTAATATTTTTAATAACGTAGAACATTCAAGTAATCATAAAATTAGAACATTAGACTAAATTCAAAGTAAAAAGTAATGAAAGTATTGTAGGTAAACCCGGTTTGACACAATTAATTAGGGTATTTGGATACTATGAGTCACACATGGGGGTGACACAAAAGAAAATAATATATTTTTTTTTGTAAAAACCTTTTAATGAACTAAAAAGTACTAAATAATTGTGTGGAGTTCCTTCGTGTGGAGTCAATCCTGGGTATAGAATCAGATCATACATCATAAAAAAATGCAGTGTCTTCGAAATTGAAGCAACTTGTAAAATTTTAGCTCCGTAGGATAAGGAGAAGTGGTTTTAATTGAGCTCGCAAGATTTGACTAATACATACATACTAATTAGCTAACTAACAAGGCAAGTTAAATAAAAGACACAGACATACCTAACCTAACGTTATTTGGGGCATTATGAGGAATGATTTGCATTGTGACAAGAAAACAGTTAAACGTAACTATTAATATGATCCACCAAAGAAAAGATGGATGAATTGTGCGAAAAATTACAATGGCTTAGAAGAAAGTGAATTTTCAGATGACGAGTAGAAATGTCACTAGATTTAAAGGAAATATACGTCTTTATTGGGTTAGTGACGATGATGATAGAACGAGCTTCAGACCAGTAACTCAAATTTGTGTGGTTCTTTCCTCAAAAAACCATTTTAGACGCTAATCTACATGGTCCTCATATATTATGGCCTGACCAAGATAATGTCTGGACTTAAAAGAGACTGCGACCTCTGAGATTGTTTCGGCCTTTCTTCTCAGAGTAGTCAGATAGGAAACGCCGACCTCATCTAGCTTATTTTTAATATGACGTGTAAAAGTGATTCCTATATCCTATCTACAGAATAAATAATTTCATTTCATCTGTATCACACCTTTAAATATAACCACAGATTCTGACACGCTGAAGAATCTTTATATAAGTATTAAGTATGTTGAAACTGTGTGTACTCTCCGTCACTTGTTCCTAAGGGTTCATTAGAAAACCAGCGCCAGACAGCATCATTTGTCTGGCATTAACGCTGAAATGAACCTTTTTGGCGCAGCCGTGAGGCACACATTATTGTTAAAACATTATTTTCTCTTTTTTATTCTATTTGTATATTGTGTTTCACGAACTGTGTCCAAATAAATATTATTCTTTCTTTCTTTCTTTCTCTCGTACTGGTTATTTTCATGGTAACCATATCAATGTGGTTCTGCTATATGGTTTACCAAGTCCTTGATTATCATCACATTGCGAATGTAACGCCATGAAGTTACAACGTAATAATTGTTTATCTTTACGCATTGCTTGGTTTACGGGCTTAGGAAAGTTACAAGTGTCATGTGGTTTGAAATTGAAAGGTACTTTAGTAAGTTACTGTTGCAGACACGGAAGAGATAGGTAGATATCTTTGTTGGTTAGGTTAGTACATTTGGAGTTCGTTAGTATTAACTAGAGATGGGCTGTAACAGGTTAAACATGATACCTGTTATCACTGTTACTGTTACAAAAAAATCATCATCTGCCTAGCCTTTTCCCAACCATGTTGGGGTCGGCTTCCAGTCCAACCGGA
Source organism: Lithophane leautieri (assembly GCA_949152455.1). NCBI lineage: Eukaryota > Metazoa > Arthropoda > Insecta > Lepidoptera > Noctuidae > Lithophane > Lithophane leautieri. The sequence goes on from OX424486.1 coordinate 5,769,452, forward strand.
TGCAGCTGAATACTAGTATTTTACATGGAGCGACTGCCTATCTGACCTCCACAACCCAGTAACTGAGTAATACGGTACCCCTTGGCAAGACTGGTTGTCAGACTTTCGGGCTTCTGACTGTTACAAAAAAATAACAGATCCAAATATCTGTTATTAAATAGCAGCCTGTTATTTTAGTACGGGCGATAAATAAATACATATTTAAATCCCAATTGAATATCGCTTTATTTCTTTTGGTTTAAAGTCGAATATCGTATCTATCTGTTATTAAAAAAACAGCCTGTTATTTCTGTATGGACAATAAATACGTAAGTAACAGCCGCGGTAACAGTCTTGAGGATCTGTTATTTTAAGTAACAGGTATGTTTTATTTTTAGGAACAATTGTTATTTGTTATTTTTTAATATCGGTTATTTCTATCTGTTACGATAAATACGCCTTACCCCTAGTATATAACAAAGGACCTTAGTGCCCAGACAAAGTGACTTTCTACCAGCGACAACGATTAAATCAATCAATCAACCAACTCAGCCTATCGCAGTCCACTGCTGGACTTAGGCCTCACCCAGCACGGGTCGATCAAAGGTTAAGCTACCCTTGCCAAGGTCGGTTCCTAGATGGGTGACCATCCGTTACATATCGAGACTCTCCGAGTCTCCGTGTATCGATAAGCACGTTAAGCCATTGGTCCCGGATGTCATTCGTAGATGACAGTAGTTACAGGTCATCAGAAGCCCGAAAGTCTGACTGACAATCTTACCAAGGGGTTTTAACTAGGAACTGGGTTGTGGAGGTCAGATAGGCAGTCGCTCCATGAAAAATACTGGGTATACAGCTGCTTCCGGTTGGACTGGAAGCCGACCCCAACATAGTTGGGTAAAGGCTAGGCAGATTGAAGCTACTTAGTAAATAAGTAAGAAAAAGTAGTAAGCTTTTAGCAAGAGACGCGGCGAACATCGGCAGTCTTAACAAATAAGTACTGGATTCGCTGGAAAAAAACATGATTTTTTACAATATTAATTTCAAATCACCCCCAGCATCTCTGCCCACCTTCCAATACTTAACCAGTCGTAATATTATAACTCTTTTGGTGACACATATTCATTATTTCTACCGACGCGAAGCCGGTAACGCCCAAACAGGCTGAACTGGTTTACTGCTGATGTAACGCGAAAACGCACTGACTGCTCAGGACCTACAGAAGATAGTAAGGATTCATTAATGATAAATAATACAACTTTTTACAAAAAAAACAACCGACTTCCAAAAAAACAATAAAAAGGTGAAAAATAACTTTAATTTCGGAAGTCGGTGTCTTTGCTTTTTCAATTTTCGTTTTTTGCCACCGACTTCCGAAATTAAAGTTATTTTTCACTTTTTTTTGTAAAAAGTTTTTAATTTTCACTTTTTTGTTGTGGTACCTACCCCACACAAATTCGAATACCACTACCTGATAAGTCAATAACAGTGACGGACTCAAATAAAATATCATCTAAATAGACTAAGTGGGAAAAATACGTAACTATTGAAGCTAACTCAAAAACTACTCAAGCAAAGTTAATAAAATTTATATGGGACACGGTAAGCACCAGCTTTCAAATGATAAAAGAATCATCAAAATCAGTTCACCCAGTCGAAAGATCTGAGGTAACAAATATAAAAAAAAAAATGCAGACGAATTGTGAACCTCCTCCTTTTTTTGAACTCGGTTAAATTGTGGTTAGCGTTGGGTGTTTGATATATGGGACGTAATTTTTAACCGATTTCTAAACAAGGAGGTTATCAATTCGGATGTTTATAGTTTTTATGTTTTAACCGGGCATAACTCTGTCATTTATACACGACTTTGCAAAATTCCTTTTTTTGTTTGATAGAGTATACGTCCGAGGTGGACCCATGTCATCAGGTCAGGATCTGATGATGGAATCCGAGAGAAATCGAGGGAACTCTTCAAATATTATAGGTACGCCTATATTGATTAGTAACTCGTGCAATTGCTTTCGGGAAGCACCAGCATCGAGCAATTGCTTTGGTGAAGTGGAACTGATGAAGACCACAGATGGCCACCGGAACTACTCAATAAAATGTATTTCACGGGAATCGCCATGCCTGAGAGATATTTCTCGACGACATGTGAAGCCAAGGCAGAGGCCCAAGGGCGGCATAAAAACTCTGAAACCAGGTTAGTCACTAACCACACGAAAAAGAAAATCTAGCAAAGATGATACCACTAGAAAGGGGTTGGCTACCGAGATGACGGCTAATAGAGAAGTATGGAAAAAAAGGTAAGTTGCGCCAACCGCAAATAAATTAAGTTAAACGCAAGAAAAAATTATAATTACGATATACCAGAGGGCCTAGACAAGTGACAATCGCTTCGAAAGCGTTTCGTATTTCTACAACGACTTTCAACAGGATTGACATAAGCTTTTCGATAGCTTATGTAAGTCCTATACATTTTTGCCTTTTCCATCATCGTTATTGCTGATAGGATGTCACTTTGTCTAGGGTCTGTGAATCGCTTTAGCGTAGCAATAGCGGTCATTCGCTAATTTACATTTTCTAGCATTCTTTATTTAAAAGCAAGTGAGACGGACTTATACTCTTGCTCTCCGAGTGAATTCACAAGGAATGCGTTGTTTGTAATTAGTTATAGTTATTGCAACTACAGTTTTGAGCCGTTTGGGGTCAAAACGCTCGGGTCATGGGGCCCGAGTGCGCGTCTCCTTTTTAAGGAAATTTCTCGCCGACTGGTCGACACTTCACGTGACCAGAGGGCTGGCTTGTTATTTGGCCAAAGAATAAGCATTGCCATTCAATGTGGCAATGCTGCCAGTCTTCTGGGCACGTTTCCGGATGACAGCGATGCGGACGAATATTTAGGGGTATGAGGAACAGGGTGTAAAGTTCACTCATCCACCATAGAAAAGGGAGGATCCTCCTACCAGACGGGTGTTGCGTCTGGCGGGCAACTGCCCAATGGTTGATATTGGATTTTTGTATATATGTTCACTGCACGGTAAACTCTAATTGCGCGATGCAGGATTTTTGTGACGTCAGGATTTTTGGGTGACGTCAGGTCTTTGATGCGTAGTTCGAATGTGGCGATGTAGGTACCGCCACAAATACTTCGATGCCTAAGGCCCCCCTTTGTTTTTATATTTATTGGTATAGTTAGTTAGTCCTTTTAGTTTTAGTTTTTTAGTTGATTAAGTATAATAAGTTACATAATGTTAATGTAAATAATAGATTATAGCTGTTAGTATCTATTTGGGTTGGCTCTAATAGTTAAACATAAGTTGATGACTAAAAAAAAAAAATACTGAAATAAAGTCCGTTAGCGCCCTGAATAAATGCCTATCGTGACTTCGTGATTTTCAATATGTTCCATCATCTGCCCAGCCTTTTCCCAACCATGTTGGGGTCGGCTTCCAGTCTAACCGGATGCAGCTGAATACCAGTATTTTACATGGAGCGACTGCCTATCTGACCTCCACAACCCAGTAACTGGGTAATACGATACCCCTTGGTAAGACTGGTTGTCAGACTTTCGGGCTTCTGACGACCCGTAACGACTGTCAAAGATCCACAAATGACAGCCGGGACCAACGGTTTAACGTGCTTTCCGAGGCACGGAGGAGTCTCGATATGTAAAGATGGTCACCCATCCACGGACCAACCCCGGCAAGCGTAGCTTAACCTGATGAATCGACCCGTGCGGCTATTATTACTTAGCCACGAGCTCCTCCTTAACCAATATGTTCCAATATGCTCCATCTTCAATATGTTCCAATAACCATAATTATATTTTATTGTTTGATTTCCTTCGGAGTGATATTAGGGAAGGGGCAATGACCACTGCTGCCACGCTAAAGCAATTTGGGTATAGTCTAGCAACGATTACACACAACAAATATACATCACGCCTGTAATTCCCGAAGGGTTAGGCAGAGATGTAACTTCAGTACACCAAGACCATGCCACCACGACCATGATCACACCAAGGTATAAAACATGTATTATATATTATGTCTACTAGTTTGACAAACAGTGGACAAGCATAGTGATCATTGCTCTCTCCGCCTCTATACTGAGAGCCGAGAGGCCTTTGCCCTACAGCAGAACATTTACATACACATATAAATATCAGTTAAACGTTATTTTTACATTATTACAAAATGTCCTCTCGTTGAACCTGAAAACGACAAACAATTGATTTCAAAACCCATTGTACTACTCAGCAGAGTAAGTCATTGTCCTTTATATGGCACGGAAATGCTGACGTGTCCAAAGTTTCTGGACAGGCTGTGAATTAGTCACGAAAGCATAACTATACGCCATTTAAATAAACCTTTTTTACAGTCAGTTCAATCGAATTGAGGGATTATTCCACAAATCCTCATGGACAATCCCCATCAATGGGGATTTGTGAACTTATAGTCCAGCACTCTGCGTCCAGCGCTCGGTGTGGCAACACGTCGTGTTCTGGCTTGCGATTGGTCAATCGTCATCCTGAGGATGCCTCGTTGAGAGGTGAAACACGTGTCGATTTCTCACAGGGTTTTTTATGACTCTTGAAGAATACTTAAGCGGAATATGTTACTAAATATATCTACGTCTGTTGTATTTTATAACGGATTTCCGCAACGTCACGCCTGAATCAATTAACTAACTTATAGTCCACAAGTCGAGTTTGTATTTTATTTTTAAACCGACGGGGATTTGTGAACTCTTGTCCTCAAATCCCCATTGATGGGGACGATCAATGGGGATAAGTGGAATAACCCGAAAAAATACTTATGCAGTTCGCAAAATGAACGTGAAATAGGCCTATAGGCATAATATTCCTTTGTGAGTCCTAACAGCCTACTGGACTGACCGCCACGTTGCTGTACTGGTCGTAAGCGTTACTGCTGAGCATAAGGTCCTGGGTTCGATTTCCAGGTCGGGATAAGTGTTATTGTGATTTTCCATTAGGGATTTCTCAGTAGCAGCCCGGAGTCTGGATTTGTGCCCGGTTGATGCCAATAGGCTCGCCCCCTATTACATGGGACTTTAGTAACTGACGAAGGTGTATGTACACCTCTGCTGAACCCTTCGGGAATTACAGGCGTGATGTTATGTTATTTATTTATTTAATTTATTTAAGGATTACCAACGAGATACGTTACAATTATCTTTTACAATAATAAAACTAGTTTAATAAACATTATCCCGTAATGCAAACTCAATTACAGATAACCACAGCTTACACATTATTGAGTACACATGCTCTGAATATATAATTAGAATTAAGAATTATTATTAGTATATATATAATAAAAATACATCATTAAATTCAGATTAACATTATTAAAGATTTACATTACATATTAAAATTTGTAGAAAATTTACATGGTATAGTTAAAAAATAATAGTTTAAAAAAAGAATGTTACATTAAATTTCATAAAAAATAAATTAATTAAAAGTGATAAATTGTTGTAGTTATGTTAGTATTTAGGTGTCGTATACTGTTAGTGAAAACCGGCATAACTGTATTCCATCCGTTTTATTGGGTGACTAAGCATCTTCTACGCAATCATAAAGTATAGTAAACAATCGATCTCCTAGTGAACGGCTCATTGGCTGCGTACGGACCGGAATGAGCGAAAGTGAGAGCCCTGATCTGTGCATGCGCAATATATTAGCTGTAGCTGCTTTGAGTTGTTCTGCATAATGTCTAGTGCCATTATGGTGACGAAACCAAACTATTATATTGTGACGATACAATACAAAAAAAAACTATTCGAAATTCGATCGGTGTCTCGTTGTGAATCCGCGATGATTTATTTTAAAACAAATGAGTTCGCTTTCGAATTGTGTGCGCAACAATTCTGTAAAGTTCACTTGGAACCTCACTCAAGTGAGGTTCCAAGTGAACTTTACAGAATTGTAATTAGTACAGAGGTTTTATTCTTTGTTCAAATTTCTCAGCAGTTTTAATCCTACTAATATTATAAATGTGAAAGTTTGTGTGTTTGTGTGTTTGGATGTTTGTTACTCAATCACGCAAAAACAGCTGAATGGATTTGGATGAAATTTGGCAAACAGATAGTTTATGACCTGGATTAACACATAGGGTACTTTTTATCTCGATATTCCCACGGAATCGAGACTTACGCGGGTGAAACCGCGGGGCGCAGCTAGTATATTAATATATTTTACACGGCGCGTTAATCTATTTCAAAATGGTGACGATATCGCAACAAGTTAAGAAAGATTAGAAGTTATATACTCGTATCGCCATACCAAAGATGACGGAAACCGTCAGGCATTAACTATGCCACTTGCTATTCATTCCACTAGGTTGCTAATCAGAAACCAGTACAGCATTGCTATTTTGTAACCATCTCACCGTGAAAACTTAGGTGAAGTGAGCTTAAAGTGAACTGTCACTGCCTTAACATCAGTAGGTATCGATGACAATGACAGCTCACTCCACGCTCACTTCAACTAAGTTTTCACGGTGAGATGGTTTACAGAATAGCGATGCTGTTACTCTGCAAAGTTCACTTGGAAACTCACCCAAGTGAGCGCACACAACTCGAAAGCGAACTCATTTGTTCGGGGATTCACAACGAGACAACGTTCGAATTTCGAAGTTTTGTTTATAGATGTAGACATCCTTGTAAAAAGGTGAGGTTATGCAAACAGTTTAGGGTTTGTCGAGATTTCACATTTGACAGAGCGAGGCGAGCCTATTGCCATCAACCGGGCACAAATCCAGGCTCCGGACTGAGAAATTCCAGATGGAAAAACTCACTTACACTGACCGGGAGACTAAACCCAGGACCTCAAGCTCACAAATAGCACTTGTTACCACTAGACCAACGATTCAGGAATGCTACAAAGAACGCGTTGAATTTTAACATGTAGATCAGCACTCTAATTGCGTAATCACACCGGCAACTTCCAAACCTCGCCTCGGAAAGCACGTAAAGCCGTTGGTCCTGCGCCTGATCTTTCTCCGGTCGTGTCGGATTGCCGTCCGATCGGATTATGAGAGTGAGGGAAGAGAGAGTGCACCTGTGTCTGCGCACACACTTGTACACTATAATATCTCCCGCGCCGAAGGCTAGTCTCTGTTGAGATTGGTCGCCGTGGTCGAAATATTATATATTATTTGCGTAATATACGATCAATCAGAATTGGAATTGGCTCGAAACAAATGTCTAATACATTGCTTCATAAGCTCGTAAGTTACGTTGTTGAGCAGATTTTTTTTCGAACTTATGAAGCAATGGATTAGACATTTGTTTCAAGCCAATTCCAATTCTGACCGGTCGTGCCATAGAGATATAATTATAGTATAGAGTGCTCAACAAACTATGAACAGTAAGCACGGGTTTGAACTGAATTGAATGATTCATTTAATTGAGTCTATATTTATATGTCTATATTTTCTTAGTTTACTTGTACTATGAAAATTTTGTAAAAAACAGAATAAACAACAAGAATACTCGTGTAAAACTAAAAAAACTGAGTGAGTTTCGTAAATAAAATAAACACAACCTACAATAATAACGATCACACTCACAGCTTATCGACAAAACTTATCGATAGCTCGTTGCCGATTGGCACGTAATTGCACATCCCTATCTGTCATGCACTTATCAATATAAGTATCTATAGCTCATTTGCCTACGATGCGCACTAAGCGATTTGTGCAATACGCGCACTCTACTGTAATTATATCTCTATGGGTCGTGCATTACACAAATAGGGTGTAGTTCCACGGCTTTTTATTTCTTCCGCTTCATCCAAATACAAGGCTAATAAAAAGATATTAATCCCATAATTTAACCGGAATACGGAAAACGGTGTTTCCGACACACAATGACGCATAAAAAAACTAGTTCACTGCAATACTGTCGGTTGTTATAATAAACTTAAATATAGTCATCAGCACTGAAGTGTGTATGTGTATTTGTTAGTCACTCACTCCGAAACGGTTGAATATTGAAAATATCCACCAAAAGCGGCTCGATCGAAGATTAAGCTACGCTTGCCGAGGTTAGTCCATGGATGGGTGACCATCCATTATACAATTATCGAGACCATTCTGAAAACGCGTTAAGCCGTTAGTCCCGGCTATCATTTGTAGATCTTTGACAGTCGTTACGGGTAGTCAGTAGCGCGCAAGTCTGACTAAGGATTACATCGGGTATCTGACCTCCACTACCCAGTAACTGGGTTGTTGAGGTCAGATAGGCAGTCGCTCCATGTAAAATACTAGTACTCAGCTGCATCTGGTAAGACTGGAAGCTGACCCCAAAATATTTGGGAAAAGGCTAGGCAAATAAAAAGGCTGGTTACCTACCCAAAAAACTGCATCACTTCGTTTGAACGATGTCTCGTTGTGAATCCGCGATGATTTACTTTAAAAACAAATGAGTTCGCTTTCGAATTGTGTGCGCTCACTTGAGTGAGGTTCCAAGTGGACTTTATAGAATAGCAATGTTCCTACAGGCGAAGACGCTAGTACAACTAGAGTGCAGATATGGCTTAACATTTAGCAAGATATTAACACATAGTTCCCACCATGCAATATTTTTTATACTTTTGCACATGCAAAGACAATTCAGTGAATAACTCGTAATGTTGGAAAAAGCTGTTAATTTTCGTTTGTTGTACAGTTAAGCAACATTGCTTGTTGCTCTAGATTTCATTAGGGTTCCGTATAGCATCTATCGATACAATATGCAATCCATACTATGCTAATTCTAACAAATATTATAAATGCGAAAGCTTTTTTTAAGTCATAATACGACCATTTTTCACCGAAATACAGCCTGTCAAAAATCACCGAAAGTTTTTTTTTTTTTAAGTCCCTTAATTTTTTTGAGTAGTTTATTATCTGCCTGCATTGATAGGTAAAGCCAAGCCAACATTTCTGTTCTTTACTATCGAAACCAGACAAATCGTGGATCCCCCACTTACAACTTTTGCAACCCCATTTTTTTTCACGCCAACGTATTCCCCCGTCTAGTCTCCGGTGGACCCTTGAGGGTCCACCTGGGCCACTTTGGGAATCACTGCACTAGACTTTCAGTATTACTATTGCAGAAACATATACTTGCTCAATTTACTATTCATTGCAAAGGTCAGATAATAAAAGCAATTTATTTGCAGTAAATCTGAATCTTATCTCTATAAATGATAATCCAATCACTTTGCGAGCAAAACAGCAAGAACATTGAAGCTTCTCTGCTTGGCAACAGATATACAGGTATTCGTAATACGCTTGCCGCGGTCAGTTCGTAGATGGGTGACCAACCATTACATATCGCGATGCGTCGAAGTTAAGCAAGTTAATCCATTGGTCCCGGCTGTTATTCGAAGATCTTTGACCGTCGTTAGAGTTCGTCAAAACCGCATCCGCAGAAAAAAATGAAATAAAAAAAAGGTATTAAAAAATAATTTATTCATTTTTTTTTTATAATAAAAAAATTGCTTTTCCATACATTTTAAAATTGACCACGTAGGTATTGCACTATTGCAGGAAAGAGAAGATTAAAAAAAAAAATAACCAACTAAAAATATCAACGCAGTGCGATCCAGAATCATGCAGGTACGGAATCCATAGTACCAGGTTGTGCGTTGACACGTATCCCTGCCACCCTTTATAGGCAGATTATGGGCACAAATCCAGACTCCGGACAGGTGCTGATAAATTCCCAATAAAAAAACCATTATCAGTTCAGGCGGACCTGACGGCCTAGACAAGTGACAATCACTTTGAAAGCGTTCCGTATTTCTACAACGACTTTCAACAGGATTGACATAAGCTTTTCGATAGCTTATGTCAGTCCTATACATTTTTGCCTTTTCCATCATCGTTATCGCTGATAGAATGTCACTTTGTCTAGGGCCTGTGGGATCCCATTCTCGGCAGTCGGCCTTGCGAAAACTGAACCAACCATCTAAAAAAAAACACAAAATGTATCAAATACATGGTTATTGTCATGTTCTTGAAGGTGACATAAATAGTAACAAAAAAGTTCAGATTTTTTTGCTGTGATTTTAACTATTATGGAAACATACAGAGCAGTAGAACGGACGGGATCGCTTGGTTTCAGTATAGGTCATCTGCCTGCCTTTTCCCAACTATGCTGTGGTTGGCTTCCAGTCTAACCGGATGCAGCTTAATACCAGTATTTTACATGGAGAGACTGCCTATCTGACCTCCATGGTAATGCTCATCCTGAGGATGCTTCGTTGAGAGGTGAAACACGTGTCGATTTCTTACAGTGTTTTTTATGACTCTTGAAGAATAGTTAAGCGGAATAGGTTACTAAATATATCTACGTCTATTGTATTTATTTTTTCTGTCAAAGAGTTACAAATGACAGCCGGGACCAAACGGCTTAACGTGCTTTCTGAGGCTCGGAGGTTTCAGTATTAGATGTATGGCTTTCTATGGCTTTGTAGAGAAGATTTTATTATTTTACTAGCTGATGCCCGTGGCTTCACCCGCGTGGATGACGGTTATTATATACTAAAACCTTCCTCGAGAACCACTCTATCCATTGGTGAAAACAGCATGAAAATCGGTGCAGTAGTTTTTGAGTTTATCGCGTACAGGACGACAGACAGACGCGGCGGAGGTCTTTGTTTTTTTAATAATACGTAAGGATGCGAAAGTGAGTTTGTTTGTTTGTTACGGTTTCCCGCTCAAACTGCTTTAGATGAAATTTGGCATATGGGTAGACCATGACCTAGAATAGGACATAAGATACTTTTTATCCCGATATTCCCACGGGATCGAGACTTACGCAGGTTAAACCGCTGGGCGCAACTAGTATATTATAAAACTAAGATTAATTATACAGGGTTACTGGTAACTCGACGTATTCCTTGCAGGACGTCATAGTAGGGTTAAAATGCAACAAATTAAGCCACCAAATGTTCTACCGAAATTCAGTAGTTTTTGAATTAGTTAAGAGTTTTAGAGCTAAAAATTACAAAAAATTAAATGTTTTGTTAGTGATATTTGCCAAAGTTTTAGGCATTATTGAACTTTTAATTATTAAAAAAGGTCTGCTACGGCGTCAACTATGATAATAACTTAAATTTCAGTACAGTCGCGCCGTAAATCATTTTTAAATTGGTTTCAAATGGTTTAATCTGGGATTTTCATTAAAAAACTAAAACTCTTAACTAATTCAAAAACTACTGAATTTCGGTAGAACATTTGGTGGCTTAATTTGTTGCATTTTAACCCTACTATGACGTCCTGCAAGGAATACGTCGAGTTACCAGTAACCCTGTATATTAGTAGTTTACCAAGTATCCTCGCTTTTAGCGATAAGACCGCCCATTGTGTCACCCTATGTTAAATTTCTACATTTGTATCTGTACTTTTTATGGTGTACATAATAAAAAGTATTCTATTCTATTCTATTCTATCCTCTGCCTCCCTGCCTCGTTGGTCCAGTGGTCGCAAGTTCTACGGCTGAACATGAGGTCCTGGGTTCCATTCCCAAGTCGGGCAAAGTGTCATTGGGTTTTTCTATCTGGAATTTCTCAGTAGCAGCCCTGAGTCATTGTGCCCGATTGATGACAATAGGCTCGCCTGATTACATGGGACTTAAACATAACTGGCGAAATGTGGGTGTACTATAGGTACACCTCTGCCTAACCCTTTGGGGAAACAAGATGTGATGTTATGTCTTACCAAGTATTTAGCAATTTATTTGTGGTCGGCCGAAAGTCTGACAACTATTCTTACCAAGGGGTATCGTATTACCCAGTTACTGGGCTGTGGAGATCAGATAGACAGTCGCTCCATGTAAAATACCGGTATTCAGCTGCATCCGGTTATACTGGAAGCCGACCCCAATATAGTTGGGAAAAGGCTAGGCAGATTGATTGATTTGTGGTCGGCGAAACATGTGTTTTTTTCCATACTTCTCTATTGGCCGTCATCTCGGTAGTCAACCCCCTTTCTAGAAATATCATCTTCCACACAGCCCAGCCATTATCGTTTCTTTGGTCTTCCTACTCTTACAGCCATTCACCAAGTATTTAGTAAATAAACAACAGAAAAAAACCAATTATCTCTTTGTTCACAATCATTACTTGAGTGCATCGAATCTGAAAGTAAATACAATTTTATATAATTCACTTCGTAATAGCGAAGCAGGCGTGAACTTAATCTTTCGACGATTTACAGTTGAGTAATAAAATAATTGCATTCTTTACAAAGTGTGAGGGACGATGAAGGTTCTAGATTGGAATTCAAGGTTTAAAAGGAAATTACTGTTGCCTGGGATTATGGGACTCTTTTCAACCGACTTGGTTCTCAATTCGTCTGTATTTTTTTTTGTTAATGTTACTCTATTACTACGCCAATTATGAATCAATTTTGATGATTCTTTTTTTGTTTGGTAGGTCATGCTTCAGAGGTGGTTTTGCTTGCGTAGTTTTTGAGTTACGTTTCAATAATTACGTATTTTTCCCACTTAGTCTATGTAGACGATATTTTATTTGACTCCGTCAATGTTATTTGTATAGCAGGTAGTGGTATTCGAATTTGTGTGGGGTAGGTACCACAACGAAAAAGTGAAAAAATAAAAACTTTTTCTTTATTTAATTTCGGAAGTTTGTGGCAAAAAATGAAAATTGAAAAGCAAAGACACCGACTTCCGAAATTAAGTAGGTAGGTAAAGTAATTCTTCACTTTTTTAGTGTTTTTTTTGGAAGTCGTTTGTTTTATTTTTGTAAAAAGTTTTTAGAATTTCGAAACGTGTGCGGTCGGGGGACCCCCCTTCAGAGACGAAGTTCCTCACGCGATGACGCGATACTCGCACGCACACACAAACTCGTATACGACAGAGAGAGACAGAGAGGTCGCATAGAGGGGGCATAACGCTTTTTCCTTACATGACGATTCCTTCCAGTCAACTCCTACCGCAAACAGCGCTTAGGAATTTCGTTCCAAAAAAAAAACTGTCGCATCAGAGATGCCCACAAAATGTTCCCGTATATTTCGAAACACAAAGGCTAACAAAAATATACACTACAGACCTTACACACACGGCTTGTGACCACATTAATTCACATTATACACATGACCCTAGTATGAAGGTCAATGAGATATTGTTCAGAATACACGGGTGTTCCGCTAAACGAGGCCTCTTTTGTTTTACATAGTTTTTTTGCCATGTAAAAAACGGTTTTAGGTAAATAATTGTGTGACAATGTAGGTGGAATTCCGTGGATGGCGAGGTCTTTGTCATGTGTTTTTTTTTTTGTTTTATAAAGGGTGACTGGCAATTAAAGTTCGTTTTTTAATCCCGTAGACTAATTTGACAGGTGCAAATGTCTCAACAACAATCATTTGAAATGTCAAATTAGTCAGCGAGATTTAAAAAACGAACTGTAATGACCGATTCTTAAACACGTGACTTTAATCATCATTATGAACTACTTTTACTTTTTTGACAAGTTACGCGAACATACAACATTAAATATTAATTAAACATACAACATTAAATAACATTGAAGACCTTTTATGTACCATATTTTATGCAAAATAAAGTTATTCTATTCTATAAATGTAAGGAACAGCAGATTTTTTTTTTCGCGATTTCATGTTTCGTCCCGTAGTAAAAGTTGTTCATAATGTTGAGTAAAGTCACGTGTTTAAGTATTGGTCACTAATTACCAGTCACCCTATAGAATAATAATATGACATCACGCCTGTATTTCCCGAAGGGGAAGGCAGAGGTGTAGCTACAGTATTCCTACATTTCGCCAGTTATTTTTAAGTCGTATTTATAGGGGCTCTACTGACATCAACCGGCCACAAATCCAGACTTCGGGCTGCTACTGAGAAACTCCTTATGGAAAAAACCCAATAACACTTTTCCCAACCTGGGAATCGAAGCCAGGACCTCCTGCTCAAGATCCGCTAATTATTTGGTGGCAAAAGAAACTAGAGTTTTTTGTGATCTTGGTGTGATAGTACTCACACTAAGATCTACAGCCAAGCAACGTGTGAACATGGGTCCCGGTGAAGTCACAGGCACATGAGATATTTGAGCTTTCTCTAAAATGGAACGCACCTGAGATGCCTCATAATCACTGGCCACTCACCATCAGCCAAACACAACACCAATGGCATCAGTTCGAAATTCGAACGGTGTCTCGTTGTGAATCCGCGATGATTACTCGCGGGACGGCCGTGGGTCGGGCGCGGACATATTTAAAATCTTCATAATCCAGAGATCCATCGCCAAGCAGAACATTTTTTTTGTAATTATTCACAAAACAAATACTATATAATATAATTCAAATTATGTTATTATAATAATAATAGTTCCTTGAATTACAATTTATTATGACCGCCGTACTCCCGCGCCCGACCCGCTCCCGTCCCGCTCCGCGCCCGACCCGCGCACGCGTTCTTTGTGTTGACATTCATATAATTCCTTGAATTACAATTTATTATGCCCGCCGTACTCTCGCGCCCGACCCGCTCCCGACACGCACCCGCCTTGTGTGTGTTTTAAGCTTTACTTTAAAAACAAATGAGTTCGCTTTTGAATTGTATGCGCTCACTTGAGTGAGGTTCTAAGTGAACTTTACAGAACTTGAATGCATCGTGCATTCTCTAACCAGATGAAAAAATCTTTAACGTTCATAATGAAATCGAAAGCACCTGAGAATCGCGTGTCAAAACTAACATTAAACCGTTAAAATATTCAAATTGATGTTAAAACTGTTATATTTTGTTACCTAATAATAATTAATTTGAGCAATTTCATAGATTTATTATCTGTAACGAATACTGCGGAAGAAACTGCGACTACTGTCTTATAGTGTTGTAATTAATTTTCTAGTTTCAAATGAAATTGAAAACTGCCTTTTGGTCTATGGTCGCAAACGAGACTGCTGAGCTTGGGGTCCTGTGTTCCCACCCAAGCCGGACAAAGTATTTTAGAGGTATGAGGAACAGGGTGACAAGTTTCTCCTCCTCCATAGAAAAGGGAGGACCCTCCGACCATATCATTTTTGTGTCTGGTGGGCTACACTAGACGGTTGTTGTTAGGTTTCTGCATTGGGTTTCTGTATATGATATTAATCGCGCGGATAACACTGCTTGCGCAATGAAGGATTTGCATGACGTCAGGTGCAATGCGTAGATCGTATCTGTCTTCAACGTCATAGATGCCGCCACAGTATTATTGAGTTTCTCAGTAGCAGCTCATAGTCTGAATTTTGCCCGGTTGATGGTAATTAGGATCACCCTCAATTACAAACATTAGGTATTAAGGCTCGTGGTTAAGTAATAACAGCCGTACGGGTCGATCCATCAGGTTAAGCTACGCATCTGGTCCGTGGATAGGTGACCATCTTTACATACCGAGACTCCTCCGTGTCTCAGAAAGCACGTGAAGCCGACGTGGCGTGACGTTGGTTCCGGCTGTCATTCGTGGATCTTTGACAGTCGTTATATACGGGTCGTCAGAAGCCCGAAAGTCTGACAACCAGTCTTACCAAAGGGTATCGTATTACCTAGTTACTGGGTTGTGGAGGTCAGATAGGCAGTTGCTCCATGTAAAATACTGGTATCCAGCCGCATCCGGTTAGACTGGAAGCCGACTCCAACATAGTTGAGAAAAGGCTAGGCAGATTGTTTGAGGTATTTATGCGAAATTGGCGAAATGGTTTACTAGGCATCTCTGCCAACCCCATTGAGGAAAACAACCGTGAAGTTATGTCATGTTATCCAATCTGTCGATTTCAATTCGCGATTCAAAGAACACCGTCCTAGAATAATAACCTTTTTACAATGGACGACACCCGTTTATTTATGACATAAACCTTACATATTATAAAACAAAGTCCTCCGCCGCGTCTGTTTGTCATTCTGTACGCGATAAGCTCAAAAACTATTGCACCGATTTTCATGCTGTTTTCACTAATGGATAGTGTGGTTCTCAAGTAAGGTTTTAGTATATAATAACCGACATCCACGCGGGCGAAGTCGCGGGTATCAGCTAGTATTATACTAAAAATACATAAAAAAATCAGCATTATTAATAGTGCTTTCAATACATAATCAGCAGATCAGAAAAAGGCCCATAAACAAGTTTTTACATAACACTACAGTTTGAGAGGTAATTTTATTTACAAATTCATGTATTTGTTGCTCTCGATACATAGATTTAATATACATAAACTCACGCGGCACGGCTTCTTCCCATGCGGAAATTACCCATGCAGAAACTACAGAACGCCATATAACGTAAAGTAACGTATTTAAATAATATTTATTCCACAATTTTCGCTATTGCACCTACCACTGTTTGTCTCTGCATCACCCAAAGGTTGACTGGTAGAAAATGCCTATGGCATTAAGTCCGCCTCTGTACATTTATGTGCTTAAAGTATTAAATAAATAAATAAATAAATAATCAGGAGGAGGTTTAGTCAGGAGTCATCTGGATCACAGTGCTGTCATATGGGCTCCACATGAGGCTAAGTACTCAGTGATGTTGTAACGTGTCCAGGTTATTATGAAGTATTGCCATCATTTTTCCAAATGTGAGAGAGAGACGGAGCTAGACAAGGCCGCTAGCACCATCCCGTTTTCGCAGTGGAATAATGATGGCATTAATACTTCATAATACTACCCCAGAACAAATTCATGCGCCATCTGTGCAAGAAACAGTATGGGGTATACCCATTTTAGCCTTTAATGTACCCCACTCTATTCGTACTGGGTATGGTAGGGTACAATCAACTAGGGGTGCGACTGGAATTTGCGCTGGTGTCGTACATAGTGAAGCTCCGAGGCATTGATCACAATCCGAGAATGCTGCAGCGTTTGCACTTGTACGTACCCGACCACTGTGTGGACGCGACGGCCCCCGCCACTGCTGGTCGTACCATCCGCCAAGACCAACTTGCTGGCCAAAACCCCTTTGACTCGAGAAATTCGCACCATAAATTATATTCAGATCGAAATTGATATATTTACATGTCACTGGGGTGAATTCGCAAAAGTATATGTTATAAACGAGAATCGTAATTTAATGTTTTAAATTCCTTGGCTATCGCATTAGGCTAAAACCTGTAATGGTAGTTATAGGACATTTAAATTAATAAATAATAATTGCATAACACAGGTGTGAGTACTATGTACTATTGAGCTACCATTTACCGGATATTTATGTCTTTCATTGGCTTGAATGTGCGCTGACGGCTGTGAGTTATGCTCACTCAGATGTCTCGCTGATGGTGGCGCGTGTGTTGGATCATTTAGCTCCCTTCAGAATGGTTGAGCTGAATGGTGCTGATCCATGCGTCATGTTCGTGAACGGGTGCCATCAATTGGGACATCTCTTGGCTGCCATGGCTTATTAATTTTTTTGAATTGTTTTTGTTTTTTATCTTTTTATTACGGACGCTTTTAACGTGCTGTCTACATTGTTCTCACATGCATAATAATTTCAACAAAAAATTCCAATATTTTGTATTTTTTTTATTTAAAAGAGTGTCCGTGCAGTTTCTTGCCCGTTCTTCGCCATAGGTACCTACTACGCTTTGGAATGGGCAACTAGCTTCATATTTCTGACTGACCGAGTCCTTGACAATTCAAAAGTGCCTGTAAATGGTTTAATTGAAATATAGGTTTTAAGTTTGAGTTGAGCCACCAGCTACGATCCTTACATACTCCTTTTGCTTTGCCTTCGTTCATAACCATATCGCGTGGCATTGCCTCCTACAAACATTACAAGTAGGTATGTTATGCAAACCAGCATTACATTATGAACTGGTTTTCCATTACTTATGTTGAACTGTCATTTTGTAAACGCATGTTATGTTTAGACAATAACTTATTGTGTTATTAGCGTTTTCCTGCGGCTTCAGCCGCGTTGAGGTCGGAATTAATCCAACAGGAACATACTACTGGGACAAAAAGTCTGGTCAAGGTATGGTCTATCCATGTACCAAATTTCATCGAAATACGTTCAGCCGTTAAGGCTTGAAAAAGTTACAGACAGACAGAATTAATTTCGCATTTTTTATTTTAAAAGTACTAGTTGAGCCCCCTGGTTTCACCAACATAAGTCTCGATCCCGTTGGAATATTGGGATAAAAAGTGTCCTATGTCCTAACTCAGGTCATGGTCTACCTATGTAAATTTCATCCAAATCCGTTCAACTGTTTTAGCGTGAAATCGGAACAAACAAATAAACAAGTTTGTTTGTTTATTTGTTTCACATTCGCAATAGCTAGGATAGTATGGAAGATCTAGTTTGAAAAGTAGCCACGATGTTGAAAAATGTAGGTTATCTTTTGGAAGTTGAGTGACAGACAGACTGACAGACAGACAGACAACGGACAGTCTAAACTTATGAAGAATGAACATGATATATTATAACAACTCGCTTGTATTCCTGGAAGGTGAACAGAGGTGTATCGTAGACCCACATTTCGCCAGTTAGTTTCAAGTCCCATTTAATAGGAGGTGATCCTTTCACCATAATATCGGTCACAAATTCAGACTCCAGAGTGCTACTGAGAATTCCCAACGGACCAACAACAGACCTAATTACACTTTGCCCGGCCTTTTTTTTTTTTTTTTTTTTGAGGGTGGGAAATCATCCAATGACTTCTCCCGCTCTGGGCGGAGCGGAAGGGCGTGTCAGACTTTTACTGACTAAAACCCACCCGTGTTCCTTCATTTGCCTGTTGCCAAGGTCCCGGTATCCCTTTCGGACTTTCCCGCAACCCTGGCAGGCATCGGTCCTATTGGACCCCGTCATTTTTGCTGACATCTCTTTGAGGCGCGCGTGGAACACGACGCGCCATCGACCCGGGCCTGGTCCTTATCGGACGGCGAGCTGCCCGTTGCTCGCCGTCCGCAAGCCCGCGCCTATGGTGGCCGGAAATCCGCCTGGGATTCCCGACGCCCAGGGCGTCTCCAACGGCGGCGGTTAGGGGCGTGAGGGCGCAAACTTTGCCTTTCCCTCACGCGTTCCGCCTCCTCCTTCGCGAGCATTACTGCTTCGCAGAAGGAGGTGACGGCTTCCCATGCCCTCTCGCTCCGTACCATGGCCTGAACCAGGGCCGGACGCGAGAGGTCACCGCCGCCAATCGCCTCCGCGAGGACACGGCGGTGCTCCGCCCAAGCAGGGCACACCTCAACCGTATGCTCCACCGTGTCCTCCGGGCGATCCACACAGTGGTGACACCCGGGCGTTTCCTCCCGCCTAATCCTACACAGGTACCTCCCGAAGCTGCCATGTCCGGTGAGGACCTGTGTCAGGCGGAAGGTGAGGACGCCGTGGCGCCTCTCTATCCACTCCTCAAAGAGGGGACTTATCGCCGCTATTGTGGCGTGCCCAGCACTGGGTTGCGACAATCGCACTCTCCATGCCGCCATGAGATCTTGCCGGAGCTCTGTCCGCTGTGCCGCGATTTCTCGCGGCAGCGGAGTTACACCCCGGCGCTTCACCTCCTCGCGCCACTCCCAGATGTGCGCGAGGACCTTCGCCTCCAGATCCCATGGCGGTAATCCGGCAAGGAGGCTCGCCGCCTCACGGGAGACCGTGCGGTATCCCCGGGCCAGCCGAATGGCCATGACCCTTTGGGACGCGTTCAACCGGCGTGCTGGCCGCAGCCTAAGGGAACGCGCCCACACCGGTGCCCCGTAAAGGGCCATGGACCGCACGACCCCCGCATAGAGCCTCCGGCAGGAGGCGTTTGGACCCCCTAGATTGGGCAGGAGCCGCCTCAAGGCGGCCCCAGCCCGGTCCAGCCTTGGAGCCAAACGTCGGAAATGCTCCACGAAGTTCCACCGGCTGTCGAGGACGAGTCCCAGGTACTTCATCGTCGACTCGACGCCGATGTGAACCCCTCCTACCGTAATTTGGGAACCCGACGGTGGCGCGTTCCGAGGGCCATGAAAACACATGACCTCGGACTTGTGCAAGGCCACCTCGAGTCCCAACTGCCGGATTCTATCGACGATTGTCGCAACCCAGCGTGTCGCTAGATCGGCCGCCGCCTGGTGCGACCTCCCCTGCGCCAGGACCAGCGTGTCGTCAGCGTAGCAAACTACGCTGACGTCGCTAGGGAGGTCGGCGCGCAGCACCCAGTCGTATCCGATGTCCCACAGATGCGGCCCCAGGACCGATCCCTGTGGGACACCGCACGACATCTCTCGCCGGTTCCACATTCCCTGGTGACCGGGGTAGATGACGGCCCTGTCCGTCAAATAGGCCTCGACCACACGACAGAGGTAGGTCGGCATCCGGTGGTACCGGAGTGCCTCCCTTATGCAACTCCAGGGCAGGGTGTTGAAGGCGTTGGCGATGTCTAGTGACACCGCCAAGACGACCCCGCCCCGGGCCACAGCATCCCCCGTCGTGAGGGCCCGTACACGCATGATGGCGTCCACCGTAGAGCGCCCTCTGCGGAAACCAAACTGGCTCTCCGCCAAATCCGGCCCCACCCGCACCAGCCGCCCGACGAGGCGGTTTGCAATGACTCTTTCAAAGAGCTTGCCCACCTCGTCGAGCAGCACGATGGGCCGATAAGCGGACGGAGAGTCCGCAGGGCGCCCCGGCTTCTTAATGAGGACCAGTTTCCCCGTCTTCCAACGAAGTGGGAACTGGCCCCTCTCCATGCATGCGCATAGGAGACCTCTTAGTCGAGGCCCGAGAGCCTCCATGGCCAGGACCCAGGCCTTCCCAGGAAGGCCGTCGGGTCCTGGGGCGGTATTCTTGGCATTCAGCCTTCGTACCGCCACTCTCATTTCTACCTCGGTCACCTCCGGAGCATCGTCGTCGTCGTCGTCGGCGGTGTGGTCCGCATCGAGCACCGCAGTAGGCGGAGCCATGAGCGGGGAGGTATGTTCCCCTCTCGAAGGGAACAGAGCGCTCACCACGTCCTCCACAAGCTGAGGCCGGAGACTCTGCGTCAGCGGGGGAGCCCATGGGCGGAGTTTCTCCCGCACCATTTTGTATGGGCGTCCCCACGGGTCTCTGTTCAGAGTCTCCAGCGTCTCCTCCCGGGCCAGTGCCCTGGCCCGCAGGATCTCCTCCTGGAGGGCGGTCTTCGCCGCTCTGTACCCCTCGTACAGCTCCGCCTGAATGGCTTCCGTATCCGGAGGGCGGATACGGAGCCTGCGGTGCCTGGTGTACTGGCGTCGCGCAGCAACGCACGCCTGGCGCAGCGCTGTCAGCTCCTGCGACCACCAGCTCACCTGGCGCGAAGCACGTCCTGGCTGGACCCGGGGCATTGCCACGTCACAAATATTGGACATGGCCTCCCGGAACCACTCCGCCTCGTCGTTGATGTCGGCAGGCCTGTCCGGTGATGACACCCAGGCCTGCACGATCGAGGCTTCCAGGAGAAGCTCCCGGTCCAGCTGCTTCAGCGCCCAACGCGGACCACCCGGGGCCTGTCGGACCGGCGCGCTCGAGGTCTGGGCGGAGACGTCGAACCGGATATACCGGTGGTCGGAATACGTCTCCACCCCCTCCATGACGCGCCAGTCAATGACACGCGGCGACAGAGCGGGGCTGGCGAACGAGATGTCCACCACTGATTCACCCCGCATCCGCACACACGTGGGGACGGAACCCCGGTTTAGGACGACCAGGCCTGTCTCCAGAGCCCAGTCCTCCACCATCCTGCCCCGTGTGTCCGTAAGCCGGGAACCCCAAGCCACATTCTTGGCATTGAAGTCTCCCAGTACGAGCACGGGGAGGGAACGGAACCCGACGACGACGACTTTCAACTCCGCAAGGGAGTTGTGGAACTCGGCGAGAGTTCGGTTCGGGGAGAAGTACACCCCTACCACGACAAACTCCCCGAACCGTGCTGCCACGCAACCCCGTCCTCTTTTGACAGCCTCGAGGGACGGGGTACCGGCGGCGGCCGACGAAATAAGGGTCACTGAGCCGCTCAGGTCCTCCACCCAGTCATCCCTGGGCGGGACAAAGTACGGCTCAGCGACCACGGCGATATTGATCGACCACTGCGCCATGCTCTGGAGCAACAGATCCTGAGCGGCGGCGCAGTGGTTGATGTTCGCCTGGAGGAGGCGAAATGGGGCCGTTATTGGCACTCCATTTCATCCCCCTCCCGAGACCCATGTGAGGGCCCTGCCGCAGCAGCAGCTGGGGCGGTGACGACGCCGGTGGTGGTAGCGGCAGCGGCGGTGGCAGTGGCGGCGACTGCGGCGGTGACGACGGTGGTGGCGGTGACGGTGGCGGAGGGCTTTCCCCTGCCCCTGGCTTTAGCGGGGGGAACGCAGGCCCTACCCCCGATCCGGTGGTCGGCCGGCTTGCCCGCGGCCGCACATGCGACGCAGTGCGGCGTGGCCTTGCATTCGCCGGCCTTGTGACCGGGCTGACCGCAGCGGTAGCAGGCATCGCTGCGGTCAACCTCGGAGGTGCATTTAGCTCCCACGTGGTCACCCACATGGCAGCGGAAGCACCTCCGAGGTCTGGGTTCCAGCAGTTTGACCTGCGCGGAAACCCAGCCCACCAAGAGCCTTTGGCCCTCCCCGGCTATTTTCTTGGCCGCCGCGACGGGGCAGCTCACCGTAACGGCTTGCATACCCCTGGAGTCGGGACCGATGGTGCCCGCCTTAACCTGCTCGGCAGAGCACCCCCCAGTCCTGACGACGGCGGCCACCACCTGTGCCTGCGTCACAGAGTCGTCCAGGCCCTGGATGCGCATTTCAGCGCACTTAGTGGGCCTGGACACTCGGGCCTCATCCGCGTTCAAGGACGCCCTGAGCTTTTCAGCCAGGGCGTCAGCGGCCGAGCCACCAGCCGGGCCTGGGAACTCCAGCATCCGGGCCCCAGTGGCAGCGACCCTCAGTCGGATGCCACCGGCGGCGCCTAGCTCCCCTAGGTCCACCACCTCCGCCACTTTGGCAAAGACGTCCTTATAGGACACGCCCTTCTCTGCCGCTTCCGGCTGTAGCGTGACCACTACAGCTGCGGACTTCGGGGCGTGGAGCCTAGCCGCGACGCTTCGCTCCTTGTGCCGCTGCCGCCTGGCCTTTTTCTTTCTGGCCGCCCTTGCCTTCTTGCCCGCCCTCCTCTTCTCCCCGGCCACTTGCCATTCAGCATGGGCCGGGGGAGATATAAGAGATGCGGGCGCGGTCTGAGGTGGGGGCGGTCGTTTAGCCACTGGGGCCCGAGCCCGGGCCGGGGCCGGGGCCGGGGCGTGAGGCCGGGCCGGGGCCGGGGCCGGGGCCCGAGCCGGGGCCGGAGCCGGGGCCCGAGCCGGGGCCGGGGCCGGGGCCCGAGCCACCTGCTTAGCCGCCCCGCCCTTTTTTGCCGCCCCGCCCTTGTTCTGCCCCGCCGAGGCAGATGCAGCGGCAGCAGCATATGACGCCCGCTGGCCGGGGGCCGGCTGACTTGCCGCTAACGGGGGGCGCAGGACGATGGCCTCCAGGGCGGAGAATCGTCTCCGCATTTCGGCCATCTCCTGCCGCACGAGGGTTAAGACCCGGTCCTCGGCAGCAGCAGGCACGGGCCCTCCCTGCCCGTGCTGCACCCCCCTCTGCGGTACCTCCTGGGGGCCGGCTCCTCGGAACAAGGCCAGGTCCGCTCGGAGCTCCGCGTTCTCCTTTCGGAGAAGCTCCATTTCCGCCTTCAATCTTGCGACGTCCACCCGCATCTCGGGCACTCCGTCAGACGGAGTCCCACCGCGGGAGGCCTTCGCTGCCGCCATTATGGAGGCCGTGGCCTCTGCTATGGCCTTGTCTTTAGAGGACTTAATCCTCTTCAAGGCCACATTATTTATCGCAGAGACCACGATCTCTGCGAAACTGGCCGCGCCCGGCGAATTGGGGCCGCTTGTGGCGCCCGGCTCACCACTTGCCACGTCTGACGGGGCCGCTCTGAGGCTGGCCCCGCTAGGGTGGGGCCCCTCCGTTTCCCGCCTCTCGGCCCGCTGGACCGGTTCGGCCGGGCTGACCAGGCCAGACTCACAGGCCCCATTCGCGTGTAGCCCCCTACCCACACCCTTCTCTCGGGCTCCACCCCGCCGGCCGGAGTGGATCTTCCTCCGGCTCCGGTCGTCTGAGGACGACCCCGTATTGGGGCGCTTCCGGAAGAACTTTCTCCCGGAAGGCCCCACCACCGCCACTTCGCGCTCTACGCTCGTACACGAGCTAGAGCTCGATGCCGCGTCGGACTCCGACCGCGCATCACCTTCCTCTCCCTGTCTATCTTCGTTTTGTTTTTTGTTTGTGTCCATATTTGTTCCCACGAGTAAAAAAACATTCTGTACTGGCTCAAAAAAAAGTGGTTCGCACTAACGACTGATTACATAGCTACCCATCAGCCAAGCTATCAACCTCCCTCACGGTGCGCCGCCGCTTGGAGGTTTGGGGTAATTTTTTATAGAGGATTTCTTCCTCGCGGCCCGGGCGGTTAAGCCAAGACCCTCGACCCCCGTCAAATGCCAGAGACATGACCTAGACACTCTTCGGGGCTACGAGACCAACGGTGGCAGAAGGAAGGACTTCCTCCTACCTGCCCGGCGGCAGGGTTAGTGCACGCCGGGCCCGCTCAAGACGCTGCTAAACATGTGCTCCTCCGAGTACACATTAGAGCGTCCCGCTGACAGGATATTGGCATGCGGGCAATGCCTCCCCACTAGGTACCGTGTGTCTAACACACAGCATCCAATGGGGAAACATTACCCGCACCCCAGGGTACACCGTCCCGGAGACTGGCCTTCCCCACGGACGCATCCGTAAGGGAACTCCAGCCTCCAGGCACACGGGGAGGTTTCCTGTCTACGCACCCCACACTTTGCCCGGCCTGGGAATCAAAACAGGACTTCAAACTTGAGATCAATCAATCTGCCTAGCTTTTGCCAAAATATATTGGGCTCGACTTCCAGTCTAACCAAATGCAGCTGAATACCAGTATTTTACATGGAGCGACTGCCTATCTGACCTCCACAACCCAGTAACTGGGTAATGCGATACCCCTTGGTAAGAATGGTTGTCAGACTTTCGGGCTTCTGACGACCCGTAACGACCGTCAAAGATCCGTGAGTGACAGCCTCCAACCTCAAACTTGAGATCAAAATCCCAAAATATACAAGACAACGCAGGGGCAATTGCTATTACAAACAAACGACTCTGTAAGACGGGGAAGTAGTTAGGTACTTACAATTCTTTAGCCTATGACCTCACTGTAATCTCTTACAGTTTTTAGTACCTACTAATCAATGGGCTAATTAGCATAATTCATCTGCCTAGCCTTTTTCCAACTATATTGGGCTCGGCTTCCAGTCCAACCGGATATAGCTGAATACCAGTATTTTACATGCGAGTGACTGCCTATCTGACCTCCACAACCCAGTAACTGGGTAATACGGTACCCCTTGGCAAGACTGGTTGTCAGACTTTCGAGCTTCTGACGACCCGTAACGACTGTCAAAGATCCACAAATGACAGCCGGCACCGACGCTTTAACGCGCTTTCCGAGGCTTTCGGAAGAGTCTCGATATGTAAGGATGGCCATCCACGGACCAACCTCGGCAATGGGTCGATTCATCAGGTTAAGCTACGCAGCTTAACCTGATGAATCGACCCATGCGGCTGTTATTACTTAGCCACGAGCTCCTCACGAAATAGCATAATTATTACTCTGTATTCCTGCTTATTAAAAGTGTTATGTGGTTTTTTCCATTAGGACATCCTCAGTAGCCGATTATCAGCCTGCCACCCTTATAAAGGATCCCGGGGGTACAGGCGGTAATGCTGCCACAGCAGTGCTGCAGCGGAGTTCGGGATCAAACACTTTTTGCTGCGAGATTGCTTCCGTGCTCGGAAAGTCGGAATGTAATCTCCTATCAAATACAATAGACGTAGATATATTTAGTAACCTATTCCGCTTAAGTACACAGCTCCGGACAGAGCCCCGGACAGCCCAAAGTAGAACAGAAGCCACCCAGGTCTTTAGCAGATGTTCTGAACAGACCTAATTTGCTTCTGGACAGGAATGACAAACGAACGCCGTGGCCCACTTGAAGGTTTAAATGAGGGAACCAATTCCAATAACATAGAACATAAATAGGTATTACCTCTGCTCTGCCCACACCTTTGGGGATTACAGGCGAGTAAGTGAACAAACAGACCTGGTGAGGCGGTCCGCCTTTGTATAAGAATATCGTCATTTCAACCCACGTTCTGTGTCGAATGACGTCAGTACCACTTTCTCTGTCGTGAGCGAATGCCGTGACTCACTGTGTTGGGCTATGAAACAAGCCACTTTAGTTGTCCTAACTAAATTAAAATATACCTATACTTAATTTAAGGACTAGCAGCACTTTCAGCACTACTCTCAAAACGGTGAAGGAAAACATCGTGAGGAAACCGGCATGTCCTAGAACAAACAATTCGAAGACATGTGACATCCACCAACCCGCACCGGGCCCGAGTGGTTGATTGCGGTCCACTCCATCTTACAGAGAGGAGGCCTATGTCCCAGCAGTGGGAACGTTATAGGCTAATTATGCTATACTTAATTTTAGTTGTTTAAAAAAGCGAATAAGTTTTCACCATCGTCAGTTTTCACCCCATCATTACCAAGTGAGACAGTGGAGTAAGATTTTAATATTTATCTCTCTCTTCAATCGGTCCCTCATTACTGAGGATCGTGGTCACTGGACCCCTTTAAACGGACAATATGTCTCCATCGACTCCGATCCAAAGTTGCCATCACCACCTGCTGAAATTTGGGTGCGGACGCAGCTTCTTTTACTTCGTCGGACCATCGTGTTGGCGACCGGCCTCGTGCTCTCTTTCCTTCGGTATTGCCAACAATGACCAGCTTTTCTAGGCTGCTATCTCCCCTTCGCATTATGTGGCCGAAGCGGAAGTGGCGTCGATATGCACTATCCATTATTATGGTGGATCCGCATTAATAGTTGCCCGCAAAATTCAAAATTTCTTACGTTTTTTGCAAATTTCCAGGTCAGTCGTATCACCTTGTATCTTGATCAAAATTATTATTCACAACCATAACAAATTATGTATTTATAAAATATTTATCATTAGAATCATTAATACATCTCTCTAAGTTAGATATTATTTGTTCCATTGAATGACTTTTTTATGAAATCATGACATTTAGAGGAGAAAAAAAAAACAGAGCGAGGCATCCTCAGGATGACGATTCACCAGTTGCAAACCAGAACACGACGTGTTGCCACACCGAGCGCTGGACCATGCCTCGTTGAGAGGTGAAACACGTGTCGATTTCTTAAAGGGTTTTCATGACTCTTGAAGAATAGTAAAGCGGCATAGGTTACTAAATATATCTACGTCTATTGTATTTTATTCAATCGCCAATTTCAGAGTCCCACACAAAACGCTGCCAGCCAGTCTCGCCTCTCGCAACAACGACCATAAAATCCTCAATATTTGGCAGTGCACGATAAATTTAGTTTCTACCAAAATGCCTTGTTACGTGCAGTATGACACGGTCATTATTTTTGGCATTTTATTACATTACTAGCACTTTGTCCGCGACTTCATCCGTGTGGATTTCGTACTTTCTTCTAAATACTTCAATAACCCCTCCACCGCCTCCTCCACACACACAATGTTTACGAAACCGGCCTCACATCATTGTTGACAGCGCTCTGTCTTGGTTTTTAATTTGGTCTGAGCATGCAAATAGATACTTATTTAGTCCATCCAGAATCTCATTCTCATAATTCATTCATAGTTGCGTAATTTATTTTCGTAACCGATTAAGACTAATTTGTTTCATTCTGTCAGTTCAACAACATTCATTCATTATTTCTTTCATTAACCGACTTCTTCAAAAAGGAGGAGGTTCTATGTTCGTTTTATATACGTTGCTAAACAGATTTTTTTTTCGAACTTACCAATCAATGGATAGACATTTGTTTCAAAACGATTCTGATTCTGATTTATCATGTATCACGCAATTAGGGTGCTCATATCCTTAACTTTAGGCCTCGAGCTTAAAAACTTGATCCAATCATCAATACCAGCCTTCTTTCTTTCTAATGACTTCGACTAACCTGCCGCCGATAGGCCTCTGACTTGGCTTCACATGCCGTCCAGAAATATCTCTCAGGTAGTTTTTGCAGGAAAGTCCGAAAGGGATACTCACCCTTGGCAACAGGCAACTGAACGAACAC
Organism: Lithophane leautieri; assembly: GCA_949152455.1. Classification (NCBI taxonomy): domain Eukaryota; kingdom Metazoa; phylum Arthropoda; class Insecta; order Lepidoptera; family Noctuidae; genus Lithophane; species Lithophane leautieri. Next base: position 5,797,668 of record OX424486.1, read on the forward strand.
GCCCTCCCGCTCCGCCCAGAGCGGGAGAAGTCATTTGATGATTCCCCACCCTCAAAAAAAAAGGCATACCGGTTTCCTCACGATGTTTTCCTTCACCGTTTTGAGAGCAATGGTGATGAAATAAACACTACTTATCTATACTTACTCGTCAGTCACGGCCGTTAGCATAAAAAGGTAATTCCCGGCCAGCTCGGCCGGGAATTACCTTCACAAAAAGGTCTACTGCCAACTGCTAAACTAAGCTTAGGTTAGGTTTGTACCACTGGGGTGCATGTTGGGAAGCCTCCTCGTGGCGCACCCTGGGCAACGTCGGCTCCAACTGCCCACCAGGTTTTGGTGGACACTTGGGGCCGGCGGCTAATTCTCAACAAACGGGGAAGGGTCATGGTTCCAATCACCGAACACCCATAATGGTCGGTGAAGGGAACCGGGCTACAGACGGGCACACGCCTACTCCTCCTCTGCTTACAGAGGGAGGTGAGTTGGCGTACAATGGGAGGGGCGGTTTGCACCGCTGCAACCACGGAATGTGTGGTTGAGGGTCTTGGCCCGCGCTGCGTCTGTCTGGCATCTGGCGGCAGCGTGGGGATGCCGGGGCGGTGGCTGGTTCTACCCAGCCGTCGGCCACCCCGTAATCCTGAGTTCAGGACCGGGGGTCCGGGCCACTGAGGCTCGGGTCGCGAGGAAGACAACCTCTCTAAAAATTACCCCAATCCCAAGGTCTAGCGTGCCGAGGGGATGAATGGCTGGAGGGAATCCGGTCGTTAGCGCAAAAAGGGACCTCGCCCTTAAAAAGGAAAAAAAATGAAAAAGCAGGCTAATGGGAAAAATCCCCAGGCGGGCAACCTCCTCATGGAGGAACAATCCCGTCCTTCTACGGAAGGCAGCCCCACCGTATATGGGGGGGGCACCACTAGTCTCGTAGGCCGGCAGACCACCGCCGACCTTCGTCAACCAAGTCTTGCGTCGCAAGAAAAGGAGCTCCGGGTTAGCTTGGAACGCCTGTGCGACGCAAAGAAGCCGCGTGCCGTTATTGACGGCAACAAGAGCCGAGGAGGCTCAAGTCCTGAGAAGGACCGACTGTCCGACAAGGACACGCGCGGGCGCACCCGCGCAGAGGGGAAGCACTCGCTCTCCTCTAGCGAGGAGGATCTCTCTGGCACCCGAAAGATTGGTACTGCGCAGAGGGGGCGAGGGCGTGTGGTGGCTTGCGGAACTTCCACTCGGTTACCGGACCGCGACTTGAGGGGCCGCTTTTTGCGGCCCGCTACGCCGGTACCGATTGGGAGCGCGGAAAGCGACGGGACCCTGGGGGACCCGAGTGAAGACTCCGCTGCGTCCCCGCTGTTGCTGCAAAGCAACAAGGCGGAGATGAATGCCGCAAGGCGGACACAGCGGAAGGCGGTGGCGGCTGACGAGGTCAGCGAAATGGCCCGACTGGCCCGAGAGCGACGGTCTGCTCAGGCGGCTGCCGGAGAGAGCCTATCGGCGGTGGCGCTCAGTCGCCAAGTTTTGGACGGCGTGGACGTCGTTCTGAAGGTTGCCACAAAATCTGGCAGCCTGAAGGGCACGTTCACGCGCGCGCTGAAGGAGGCGGCTAACGATATTCAGGAGGCAGTTGGGGTTCTCCTTAGTCGCACAAGCTCAGACGAGACGGCGAAGCTGTGGGAGGAGAACAGCCGTCTCAGATCTGAGCTCGAAGACCTGAAACGGGAGCTTGCTGCGCAGAGGGCGGAATGGCAGCAGAGGCGTCCTGCGGCCACCGATTCCGATCCCGTCGCTGCCCTAACACCGCCGGCCCCGTCGTCGGTCCCTACCCCCGCACCTGCGGATGCTGAGATTGAGAAAATCGTTCGCATCTGCATGCTGCAGTGTGGGGGTATGCTGAATGCCCGTTTGCAGGGCCTGGAGTCGAGGCTTCTCCCAGCAGAGACCCTCCGGCCGCCGCTCGCTGCGGATAGGAGAAGAAAGGAGGAGCCCGCTAAACCGGGTCCAGCGGGAAGCACAGGGGCCAAAATGCCTGCGGAGGGCAGGTCCGCGTCCACTTCCTGGACTGCCGCGCACCCGACGACCGCACCCTCGGCGAACGCACCGTCGGCGACCGGGCCCGGGTCCACCGCGGAGACCTGGACGACGGTCGTCAAGAGGGGCCGCCGGAAGAAGAAAAAGACGGCGCCACCACCGGTACCCGCTGGAGCACCGGCATCGGCACCCAAGAAGGCTCAAGGGCCGCCTAGGGTCAGAGCCCCACGCTCCGCGGCGGTAGTTATCACGCTGCAGCCCGGAGCAGTCGAAAGGGGCGTCTCCTATAAGGCGGTCCTTGCGGAGGCAAAAGCCAAAGTCGCGTTCCCTGACCTTGGTATACCGTCCGGCCTCAGATTGAGACAGGCCGTTACGGGGGCGCGACTGCTTGAGGTGTCGGGTGCCTCTAGCGGCGAAGGGGCGGACGTACTGGCCGCCAAGCTGAGGGAGGTCCTCAACCCTGAAGACGTTCGGGTGTCCAGGCCGATGAAGACCGCTGAACTGCGCGTCGACGGGCTGGACGATTCGGCGACTCTGGCTGAGGTCGTTGCGGCCGTCGCCCGTTCCGGTGGATGTCAGGCCGAAGACGTTCGTACGGGCGAGGTACGCGTCGAGTCTTCCGGGCTCGGCGCGATCTGGGTGCGGTGCCCGGTGGCGGCGGCTAACAAAGTCGCCGACGCTGGGCGTCTATTGGTGGGGTGGGTGGCAGCGAGGGTGAAGCGGCTGCAACCAAAGGCTTTGCGGTGCTATCGTTGCCTCGACATTGGGCATGTCAGGGCACGGTGCACCGCCGAAATAGACCGCAGCGAGCAGTGCTATCGCTGCGGTCAGGCCGGCCACAAGGCGGCCCAGTGCTCCGCGGCGCCAAACTGCAGCCTATGTACAGCTGCGGGGAGGCCCGCCGGGCACAGAGCGGGCGGAAAGGCCTGTGGCGCGCCCGCCACGAAAAAAAAAAAAAAGAAGAGGAAGAAGAGAGGGAATGTCAAGGCTGCCGGGGACTCTTTACCCCCCCCGCAGCTTGGCTGCCCTTCGGCCGACTCCCGGCCTAGGAACGGTGCGGAGGTAATGGATTGCGCATAATGGCGCTCTACCATTTCCTCCAGGGCAATATCAACCACTCTGCTAGAGCTCAGGATCTCTTGCTCCAGAGCATGGCAGAGTGGTCGATTCACGTGGCTGTGGTCGCCGAACCGTATTTTGTCCCCCCCAGGGATAACTGGGTGGGAGACTTGGACGGTTTGGTGACCAACATTGGCTCTTGTTAACCCGTCCCGAGGTCGCGGACGGCATTGGCACGGTTGGGGCGTATTTTTCGCCAAATAAGAGTCTCGCCGACTTCGAGATGTTCCTTGTCGAGTTGGGTGCCGTCGTGGGCTGACTCCACCCTCGCCCGGTGCTGTTGCTGGGGGATCTCAACGCCAAGTCTGCGGCGTGGGGATCCCCTGTGACCGATGCTAGAGGTGAGGTGTTGGAGGAGTGGGCGGTCACGACTGGCTTGACCGTCCTGAATCGGGGCTCGGTTCACACGTGCGTGCGGCAGCGGGGCGGTTCTATAGTGGACGTCTCGTTCGCTAGCCCCGCTGTCGCGAGCCGTGTCCGCGAATGGCGTGTCGCCGTGGAGGTAGAGACGTTGTCGGATCACCGATACATCCGCTTCGACGTCTCCGCCCAGACCGCTGGCGGCCGCGGTCCACCAGCCCCACGAATGGACGGTCCGCGCTGGGCGCGTAAGCTCATCGACAGGGAGCTTCTCGAGGAGGCTGCTATTGTCCAGGCCTGGAGCCGGGAGTCGGCAACCAACGGACCCGTCGACGTCGAGCAGGAGGCGCTGTGGTTCCGCGGGGTGATGACGCAAATTTGCGACGCGTCCATGCCCCGGGTCCACGCACAGTCCGCAAGGCGCCAGGTGTACTGGTGGACCGCCGAAATCGCGCAGCTGCGCATCGCATGCGTGGCGGTTAGACGCCAGTACACTCGTTACCGGAGGAGACGTCTTCGGGTCCCTGACGAAGAGGCCGCGCTGTATGAGGTGTACCGCGCGGCTAAGGAGACTCTGTGGCTGGCCATCGGCGAGTCGAGGACACGAGCCAGGGAGGAGATGTTGGAGACTCTAGACGGGGATCCGTGGGGGCGCCCTTATCGCGCGGTCCGAGGGAAACTTCGAGCCGCGGCGCCCCCACTTACGGAGAGTCTCCAACCCGAGCTGCTGGAGGAGGTGGTCGCAGCCCTCTTCCCGGCAAGAGCGGAGCATACTCCACCACCGATGGCTTTGCCCACAGCCGCAGAGTCTACAGAGGAGGAGAACGCCATCAGCGTCCCAGAGGTGACACAGGCAGAGATGAGGGCAGCCGTGATGCGGCTCCGGGCCAAGAACGTGGCCCCGGGGCCCGATGGGGTCCACGGCTGCGTGTTAGCCCTCGCTCTGAAGGAGCTTGAGCCCCAACTGAGAGGACTCTACACAGCGTGCCTTGAGCGGGGCCAGTTTCCCACTCTGTGGAAATCTGGTCGTCTGGTCCTGCTCAGGAAGACGGGGCGCCCTGCGGACTCGCCGTCCGCGTACCGGCCCATAGTGCTGCTAGACGAGGTGGGCAAGCTGTTTGAGCCGATAATCGCAGCCCGCCTCGTCGGCCACTTGTGCAGAGAGGGGCCGGACTTGGACGACAGCCAGTTCGGGTTTCGGCACGGGCGCTCCACAATCCACGCTGTGTCGCGGGTAAGAGTCCTGGCGGAGGAAGCGGTGTCCCGGGGCGGGGTGATGTTGGCGGTGTCCTTCGACATTTCCAACGCCTTCAACACCCTGCCCTGGAGTTGTATTCGGGAGGCACTGCGGTACCATGGGGTGCCTCCCTACCTCCGCCACATCGTTGGGGCTTATTTGTCAGAGAGGTGTGTCATCTACATGGGACGTGATGGCGGAAACCAGCGCCGCATGTCGTGCGGTGTTCCGCAGGGCTCGGTTTTAGGCCCACTCCTGTGGAACATCGGTTACGACTGGGTGCTGAGGGGCGAGCTCAGTCCGGGGGTAGACCTGACGTGTTATGCGGATGACACGCTGGTCACTGCCCGGGGGAGCTCGCACAGGGAGGCAGCGTTGCTGGCGACGGCTGCGGTCTCACAGGTGGTGAGCCGCATACGTCGCCTAGGCCTGGAGGTGGCCCTCAGCAAGTTGGAGGCCATGGTGTTTCATGGCCCCCGGCGGGCGCCGCCACCCGGCTCACACATCGTGGTCGGGGGGGCTCGGATCGCTGTCGAGTCTACCATGAAGTACCTAGGATTGGTGCTCGACAGCCGGTGGGACTTCGGGCCCCACTTCCGACGGCTGGCGCCCAAGTTGCTGGGCGCTGCTGGGGCGCTGTCAACGCTGCTTCCCAATCTGGGGGGCCCGAGCGCCGCTTGTAGGCGGCTCTACGTGGGGATCGTGCGATCGATGGCCCTTTACGGGGCCCCGATCTGGGCGGCTGACCTGACGGCCGGTAGTATCGCAGTCCTGCGCAAGCCGCAGAGAGCGATGGCCGTCAGAGTCATCAGGGGGTATCGCACGATCTCCTACGAGGCGGCTTGTGCACTGGCCGGATCCCCGCCCTGGGACCTCGAGGCGAAAGTACTCGCGTCATCGTATCGGTGGCGCGAGGAAGCGAGGGCGCGGGGTGAGCAACCGATGCAGCGACACATAGAGCTGCATCGGTCTCAGCTTCGCGAGGTCCTGGTGGCGGAATGGCGGGAAAGGCTTTCACGCCCTACCGCCGGCCTCAACATCATCGAGGCGGTCCGGCCGGTGCTCGAGCGCTGGCTCGGGAGGAGGCACGGCTCCTGTCGTTTCGGGTGACGCAGGTGCTCTCGGGGCATGGTTGCTTCGGGAAGTACCTGTGTCGCATTAACAGGGAGCCGGACGCCCGGTGTCACCACTGCGTCGACTGCCGGGAGGACACGGCGCGGCATACGCTGGCAGAGTGTGCCGCTTGGGAGGAGCCACGCCGTGCCCTCATCTCAGAAGTAGGCGGTGACTTGTCGCTGTCGGCTGTGGTGAATGCCATGGTCGGCAGCGGGGAGTCCTGGGACGCGGTGGTTTCCTACTGCGAGACGGTCGTCTCGCAGAAGGAGGCTGCGGAAAGGGAGAGGGAGATCTCGACCACTCACCCGGCCCGCAGCAGGCGCACCGGGCGTCGGCGGAGGGCGGATAACGCCCTCTTCCAGCCCCCCTAAATGGGTCCAGGGGTGACGGACTCGGGGACGTCCGTCGCCCCCCACACATCAGGACCCGAGGTGGCGGCGCGTAGTGTTCCACGCGCGCCCCTCTTAGACGTCACGGGGGGAGTCAAACACCTCACTCCCCCCCCTGACCCGAGGAGGCCCGCAATGGCGGGCCGGCACCAGTCGGGGGTTGCGGAAGATTCTTACGTTCCCGCGACCCCCGGCGTAGGTGTGAGTCGGAACACCGGGGTGGTTTTTAGTCAGTAAGAGTCTGACAGACCCCTCCGCCCACCCCAGGGCGGAGGACATCCATGAGGATTTTCCACCCCGGAAAAAAAAAAAAAAAAAAAAGGTTTGTACCACTAATTTCATTTTCCATTATTATACTCAACAAATATCTATGATTCATGATCTAGCTAGCGAGGTAATCATTATATTATTATTTGGACAAACCATGTTTTTTTTTGTCTAAAATCTTCACGCTATGTGCGTTTGGGTGACGAGTTGTCTAATATCAGCCTTGGCACAGTTGAGTACTCTACTGTGAAAATTACTATTATTATGTTTTCGTTTTAATATAAGTAGGATGTTATTAGGTATTTCAGAATTAAAACGAAATCTATGTACACTTGGAACAACAAACCTAATCAAATAATAAAAACCGGCCACCAACCGGAGTCGGACTCGCGCACGAAGGGTTCCGTACCATTATCTATAAAAACGGCAAAAAAACACGTTTGTTGTATTTATTTTATTCCGTTTTTTAGTACTTACCTATATGTTGTTATAGCGGCAATAGAAATACATCATCTGTGAAAATTTCAACTGTCTAACTATCACGGTTCATGAGATACAGCCTGGTGACAGACGGACAGACAGACAGACGTACGGACAGCGGAGTCTTAGTAATAGGGTCCCGTTTTACCCTTTAGAACCTTAAAAATGAAAAAATAGAACCGACTTCCAAAAAAACACTACAAACTGAAAAATAACTTTAATTTTGGAAGTCGGTGTTTTTGGATCTGTATTAAATTTTTTTGCCACCGTCTTCCGAAATTAAAGTTATTTTTCAGTTTGTAGTGTTTTTTTTTTTTTAAGGAAACTGATTGTTCTTTTTTGTAAAAAAGTTTTGATATAAGCCTACTTCTTATATATTATGTAAACAACAGTGACAGGAAGTATTATACATATACTTACATCATCAAGATACACAAAATGGATTAAATACGTAGGGACCTAAGTATTATCGAAGCTAACTCAAAAACTACCCAAGCAAAGTTAGTGATACGGGACCACCGCACTGCGCACAAGAATCAACACCCTGTCCTCCGCCTGCCGCATCCAGTCTGTCCCAGCAACCTTTCTAAGATTGTAGGTCCATCTAGCTGTGGTGGTGGACACCCACACTACGCTTGCCGAAACGCGGTCTCCACTCCAGGACTTGTCTGCACCACCGGCCATCGGTCCTTCGACAAATATGGCCACCCCACTGTCACTTCAGCTTGCTTACTCTGCAAGCTATGTTCTTCTAAAGAACTCCGGTCCTTTTCCGGAACAAGCTGGAATCCAGCTTGAAATTATGTAAAAATCGATTAAATTACGATTTCTAATCCTTAGTTTGTATTCATTGAATAAACATAATATTCATTCAAAGGAACTATATTATACAGTAGGTACGTAATATCGTTATTACAAATTAATTACAATTTGATTAGCAACTAGTTTTGTAATAGCAATGTTTACGTAAGTACGTTAGTAAGCTGAAACAGGAACAGGCTTACAATTTACCTCAATTTACATAATAATATTGAATGTAGGTAGCTAAGGCATTGTTTGTAATTGAAACATGAAACAAATTAGTAACATTGGCAACTTTTCAAAACACCTAATCTTTTTACCCGGACGGCCAAGGAACGGTTAAAATAAGGTTAAAAGGATTATTTTGATCATAATTTGATAAAACGCCATCTATACTAATACTAGAAAGCTGTAAAATAACTGTCTCAACGCGGTTTAGTAATCCGTCAACAGATGGCAAAACCACAAGCTATCCAGCGCTACCATCATTATGATAAGAACTGACGCATATTCGTTCAGAAATTAAATGCTCGATTCAATATTAAGTATTCTCTATAACTTTTCAAACCGTCATTACAGTGTAATGTGTGTCGGAGTTAGTAAAAAAGAAAGAGTGTGACATGTGTACCTTAGTCAACCATGCCGATGCATATTCTGCAAGGTTACATATATTTATACCTGCTACTTACTAGCTATCAGTCAAATTAACAATGATACTTAGTCCTATAGAATAGAATATTTTATTTTGCATAAAATATGGTACAGACGCCAGCACATCAAGCTACCCGAACCTGTCAAGCTTTCCCAATCAACCTTGAACCTAATGCTTTAGCGATAAAGTTTAAAATGTACTAAAGAAATTTGACAGATTTTAGTAGCTTGATGTGCTGGCGACTGTACATAAAAGGTCTTATATATTATAAGTTCCACATATTTTGCTTACTTATACATTTCAGCATGCAAAAAATAATAACTTAATTATTGAACATTTTGAAGACTCGGTAAGACTCTCTAGACTTTTAACAACGTTCTAAGCAAAAAGTAGAGTTATGTATGAGTTTTTCAAATGTTTACCTCCTTTTTTTTAACTACAACGTGACAACGGGTAAGCTCTTGCCCTGCATCTCACCTGATGGTAAGTGAAGGTGGAAGCGAGCTTCATCCAGGTTCCTCAACCACAGAGGAATTGGCTATCAACAACAACAATAAATATTATTCTATTCTTTTCGAAGAATGAGTTATTCAATTCTAATTTTCACAGATAAAGAATACTTTTCGAACGAAGTTTTCCTCAGTTTGACATTGACAGCCCCAGTCTTCGAGACTCAACCGTTTGGCATTGTTGGCAGTTGGCAGCACTGTGCCGCGATTACTCAACGACGTCGGTCATTGTCACTCGCGGAACCAATTTTAATTTAAAAGTTATTTTGAATTGTAGTGTACGTGTGCAATAATAATAAAACAAAAAATATTTCACTGTTAAAACTTTCAACAGTGTTGTAGTGCTATTGTGTTGTCCAAGTGCTACAATTACTTTTTGTTTTGTGTTTAAAAATAGTGAGGTGATTGAAGTGAATCAAGATGAGTAATTTCACAAAGTTTATCAAAACTACGCCAATCACGGATGACTACGAGATCTCCAATACAGTACTCGGCCTTGGTATCAATGGAAAGGTAAGTTTTCAATTGGAAAGTTATTTTATAACTTTTAAAAACTGTTATTTAGATGTTGTTTACATATGACGTCACGTTTTAAAATTAACCTGTACCCGTTAATACCTTTATCTCATCACGCCGGAATGACAAAAGAATTAAAATTAGCTCTGGTTTTAAATATGCGCGTCGCGAGGTTTGCGTCTTATTGAAATAATGTTTTTTACATCCACTTGTTTTTAAACTTCGCGGAATAGGAGTTTTATGATGTTGAATGATAAACAAACGTTACACATTCGTCAATTTAGATCTACGCGGCAATCAGAACAACACGTCTATGATAGATACCTATATAGTTAAATTCGCTGTATAATTTTCTGGCAAAGGTCTTGAGCTCATACAGCCTCATAATATCAGATTTAGAATGTGAGATAAAAACTTTCTGTACATATTGCACAATAATTGCCATTGGGAATGTACAGACAATATGTGCTGATAAATTCTTAAACTAAATCTGATGACAAATAAATAAAACTCAGGGATTTCCTAATGAAGAAATGGGGTTTTTCCAAATTGTAGAAAAAAAAAAATTGTGTTACTTGAACCCAAGAAAGTTTGTGAAAGTTTGATGACTTTATTTTAGTGTGTAAAATTATGTACTTACTCAAATGTGAACTCATCTCCTTTACCTGATTCAAGATAAGGTGAAAAAAAAAAGCTTTGAAACATTAAAGTTGATAACACAATGCAATTTAGTTTTTAGATACAAAAAGAGGTTCCACTATGACAAAGGTTCTAATTTTACTTCAAGGAGTTCATATCTACCAAAAAATATGTACAAAAAATAACTATTTTGATCTTGTATGACAGTAGTATTTCAATGAAACTAAATCGGAGTCTATACAAGTAGGTATGTTAAATTACACATATTAAAGTTATTGAACGAAATAATCATATCTGTTGTACACAAACAACTAACTAATTATGCATTCCTAGTATTTTATTTACTGCTTTACAGTCAATTTGTGTGTGAACAGAACAAAGTAATTATACTGTAGTCATTTCACACTCAATTTGAATATGTTTAATTCTTTGATGACTGTACCTACTTACGCTGTTTTTTTTATGAATGACATCTATACAACTTACTAAAAACGATCCGAACCATTTCGTACAGCATAGTTCTATTAGAAGATGGCAATTACTGACCTATTCAACACCCAGTGCGAGTGTGGTGCTTCTGATCAGACCATGTCGCACTTGTTGGAGTGTCCTATGTGCCCGTTCACTTGCACTGTTGAAGATTAATGAATGCCACTGATGCCGCAATCAATATGGCCACCAAATGGGCTCAAACAATATAATAATCCTCAATCAAAGTAAACTAAGAAACAGCCTATTTCTGCCTCCAATAAGCTCTGTTCTAAGACAATATAATTACAGACATAAAAAAAAAACATTTCATCTTTGTCTCTGAGTTCACAGCACATCTGTGATGTCTCTGGTATTGTGAATCCTGAGGCAACAGTGGTTACTTTCTCATCAGGTGGAATGCCTGCTTAATAGTGCTTAATGGCAATTGAATTCAATGTAACAATAAAAAAACATTACTTATAACAATGTTTACTCACTAATTCTTAGCCTATAGTGTGTCCCACTGCTGGGCAAAAGCCTCCCCTTTTTTTTTTCCTTCCAAATCTCCTTATTTTGTTCGATTTCGGGCCATGTTGGCCCCGCAAATATGATTAAATCGTCACACCACCTTCGCCGCGGTCTACCTCGACGGCGATGTCCACCTTCAGGCGTCCAATGAGTGAAGAACTCACTAATAAAAAGTAATTATTACTATTCAGCTGTCAGTTATCTACAAAACCATATGACATCATTTATTTTGTGTGTAGACATGAAGCAGACATTTTATTGTTTTCAAATTTAAACTAAGGAAAAAATAGTATACTGTGTCAAACTGGGGACGACATGACAGGCCAGGACGCACCAGACGTGGTGGCGAAAAATGGTTACAAGTAATCACTTTTCAAATATGGAACCTGCATACATTTAAAATTCCTTACCTTGTCTTCCTTTGAACTGTTGACAGTACCCACTCAGAAAAATAGGATGTTTATTAGCCTTTCATTCCTTGACTGGACATTGACTTATACAGGAAAAGGTGAAAATTGCCGTCTAGATTATTTATAAATTAAGTATATTTAAGTGGTAATCTAATCAGTCCTAAAATATTTTAAACATAAGTACCCTATTGCATTAATTACAAAATGTTCTTATCTTTTTCAAAAGATTAAAAAGTATAAGTATACTAGCTGATGCCCGCGACTTCGCCCGCGTGGATGTCGGTTATTATATACTAAAACCTTACTCGAAAACCACTCTATCCATTGGTGAAAACAGCATGAAAATCGGTGCAGTAGTTTTTGAGTTTATCGCTTCCAGGACGACAGACAGAGGTGGCGGAGGACTTTATTTTATAATATGTAAGGATGTAATTGTGACACAATGGGATGATATGAAACTCAAGTTAAGTAAGTTTATTGTAATAGATTCGGCCCTATTTCTTGGTACAATACAAACAAATGTATTTTAAGATACTGCCTACCTCTTTAGAGAATACAGGCATAACGTAATGATACTCATAAGACGAAATAGAGTACCCTATTCATAACAGAACAGTGCCAACTAGCTTATGCCTAGACCGCACTGCGAATTTTATTCGCGCGATTTTTATTATCGCTGGTTATATTCAGTGCACGGCATTGCATGGAGCGGTAACTCTTAAGTCTCTAAATTACCAGTTCTGTATGTAAAACATGGTATTTTATGAATCTATACAAGATTCATAAAATACCATGTTTTACAGAACATCGATCAAAATTTCGCGCAATTTTTAATCGCAGTGCGGCCTAGTCTCTAGTCTAATTTAAACAAAAACCGGCCAAGTGCGAGTCGGACTCGCGCACGAAGGGTTCCGTACCATTATCTATAAAAACGGCAAAAAAATCATGTCTGTTGTATCGGAGCCTCCTTAAATATTTATTTTATTCTGTTTTTTTAGTATTTGTTGTTATAACGGCGATAGAAATACATCATCTGTGAAAATTTCAACTTTCGTAACTATTACGGTTCATGAGATACCTACAGCCTGCTGACAGACGGACGGACAGCGAGTCTTAGTAATAGGGTCCCGTTTTCCTTTGGATACGGAACCCTACAAAAGACGTTAAACATGATTATAATAGCAATGCAGCAATGACGCAGACCGGTTCTGCTAGTTTACTTAAAAATATGTAAATAGTGAGAAGTGACTGCGAAGTATTAGGTAATTCTTAGTCACCTGCTCACTTGTCCCACAGTCGACGAGGAAGCGACTAGCTATAGCTATCAGCGATTTCCTCGCTCAAGAAACGTACAAAAGATTGTAAGTCCTACTCTAAGTCCTACCAGGTGCCGTATAATGAAGTATTAATGCCACCATTTTTCCAGTGTGAGAGAGAGACGGAGCTAGACAAGGCCTCTAGCACCATCCCGTCCTCGCAGTGGAATAATGATGGCATTAATACTTCATAATAGGTACTACCCCAGGGGGCTTAAAAGTCTTAAAACAGTCACTTTGGCAGAATCATAATAGGAAAATATTATGAATCATCGTAAAATGTCACAAACTGACAATTCATAATATGATCTGCGTGCGATTCTTATTACGAAATAATTAATCTGTTTGACCGTTTTCTACGGAGATTCGTAAAATGGTCCACAAATTATGAATTGCTTTTGTGCCAAATTAGAGGAATTGCTTATGACAGCTGGAAATTCAGGAAATGAATTGCTTTTAGAGGAATTACTAATGCGGCCGTTTTAGGTCCACAGGTATGTCGCAGTGACAAGAGCTCTAGATTCGTCTGCAACTTGACTAAAACAAACTCAGAAGTCAGTCTCCATAATCTTGGTCAGATCATGTGAAGACCAACTTATTGTTTACCACATTATCAAAGATTTGCACATTTTGGGAATTGGACATTTCGGGTATTGGACATTTTGGGAATTAAACATGTTGGGAATTTGACATTCCGCACCGAATGGCTAAGACGGTAAATTTCGTAAATAAATTATGATTGAATTCTGGCGTGGCGCTACAGCAATATCGATAATGATACGTGGGTACTTGTCCCATCAAATCTATCTTTGATAGCTTATCTTTTGAATTACGATTAAATGAACGATAAAGATATTTTATCGGTGTCTCTAATGGGTACAACGTTCCTTTTTGTTAAACGTAAGTTAATACAAAGTCCAATCCAGGAAATGCCACATGTGATGATTTTTATCCATATAGTAGCCCAGTGCTGAGCGAATATCTTGCCTTGCCTAAGTGCTTCCAGCACCCTAACTGCGTAATACACGATCAGTCACCATCTGAATCGTTTAGAAACACATTGCTAATCCATTGCATCATAACTTCGAAAAAAAAATCTGCTCAACAACGGAAATAACGCCATGAATGTTGTTGAACTGTCAAAATGAAACAGATTAAGGCGGTACCCTGAGCAAAATAAACTTGAGCATTTGTTCCCTCTTCGCAGACCGAAAATCCCGGTGAGATACAGTAGTGAATACGCCCAAATTTTAGAATCAAATATTTTTTAAATCAAATTTCGGTCTTTTGAAAAAAAAAATTGTTACAAAATTTTCATTATTAAATTGTCTATCCATTAGTGTCATTAGCAAAATTAAATAATGTTTACTTTACGAGGAGATGCATGTTATCAATCATTATATCTCTTATTTATGGTTTCGTTGGAAGGAGATAAATGAAACATATACTAATAAAAATAAATGCACAATTTTGGAATCAAGATTATGTAGAAAATTAAAGTATTTTTATTATTAGATATTTCTTTTTAAATAACAAGTAGATAGCTCCTAAAAACTACACAAAAAGCGGCTAGCGTGGCGTTTTGCTCAGGGTAGGTACTGCCTTAAGTCTTAATTGGTTACGAAAATAAGTTACACAATTAGATACTCGTACTTAGCTGGATGAGAAAATATCGACAGTACATATTTTCAGAAAAAAAAATGACATACGTCTATGGTGATGGTGGGTACTGTGGGCCTGTAATTATAGTCCTACTGTAAAAATCAGCGTCAGATGGCGACCATGTGTTGTCAATGTTTAAAAAAAAACGGCATTAAAACTCGTTATAAGAAGTATGTCAAAAAATCATAAAGAAATGGTTACATAACCGTGTGCCATTTAGCAGTATGCTGAGCTGAGGCCCTTTTGGCATTAAATGCATTGTTTTTGGTTACTTATAGTTTTAAGGGGATACGCTAAGGAGGGCTTTCACGGGCTACCCTGAAGCTTTCGCCTTAAGGTGGATGCGCTAAGGTAGCCCGCGAAATTCAAATTTTCTTACGTTTTTTGCAATTTGCAGGTCAGTGTCAGGTTGTATGTTGATCTAAATATTATTAGCGGCCGTAACAAATATGGGTTTACAGAATTATAAACATTAGAATCAGCAATACAACTTTCTAAGTTCATGTAAGTGCATTGTATGACTATTTCATGGAAATAGTCATACAATGCACTTACATGAACTACAGACATACTATAATATAACACATACAACCTGACACTGACATGCAAATTGCAAAAAACGTAAGAAAATTTGAATTTCGCGGGCTACCTTGGCGCATCCCCCGTAAGGTTTTTCTTCTGCTTAGTGCCGATAAACGCATTTTTTTTCTTTTTTTTTAAACGCCACTCTTGCGTACTGCGTAAGCAGTTTACCTCGACGACATATCCTTTCCCGTAACTTGTGGTCTCAGTATCCTACCCAAAAGATCACAATCGGCAGTTTCGCAATAATAATGAGCCCATTATGAAAACCTAACAGTTTTCCTCAATCCACTTCTGTAGTGTGCAATATGGGACAATGTAATGGCAAAACATTATTTTAATTAATTACGTCGCGTCGACTTCCTTAAATAGCCTAGATAAATAAGGACCCGCCAAAGTTATAATGATTTAGGTCGTCTGGATGTCCATGCCTTTTTCATTCAAAGGCATGGAATCATCAAGTGACGTCCACCTTACTGCACTTGGCCGGCGCACAGTGAATCTAAAAAAGGCTCTCCAAGACTTACCTAAAAGCTTAAATTTTTAAGTGTCGGTTTTTGCTTGAAATCGCTTCGAATAGCCAGTATCCCTAGTAATATTATAAATGCGAAAGTAACTCTGCCTGTCTGTCGCGCTGCTACTACTGAACCGATTTAAATGAAATTTGGTACACAGATAGTCTAGAACCTGAGAAAGGTCATAGGCAAATTTTTATCGACATACCACGCGGGCGGAAGCTAGTTTATAATATGTATAAATATATACTTTTACACAAAAAAAAGTTATGAATGTAAGAAAACAATAACCAATTGGATAAAGACACTTACATACTATGATGACTCGGAGGCAGTTTTGGAGCACATAAAGTAGCAGATACTCCAGATAAGAGAGCAACTATTACACATTATTGCGTAAAAAATTTGATGATAATGCAGGAAGTTGACAAATATGAGTAATCGTAATTTTATCATAAATATCGTTAAATTATTCATATGTGCCTGAAATAACACAGTCAGCGCCGTGAATAATTTATTATAATTATGTATATCTGACATTATGAAAATAATCTTTGGCTTAAAACTTGACATTCAAATAATTGTCTTGTCTAGTGCACACCCTAAGGATCTTTTTCAAACGCTAATAATATAGTCTCCAGCATTGCTATTCTGTAACCATCTCACCGAGAAAACTTAGGTGAATGAAGTGAGTTTTAAGTGAACTGTCACTCCACCTGACGCGGATTGGCAGCTCACTTATTATTTTATTTAAACTTTTCGCACTCAAAAAAGAGGTACAAAGGCGGACTTAATGCCTTAGGCATTCTCTACCAGTCAACCAAGGGTGGTGAAGAAATTAGATGGCAGGTGCTCTGATTACGACGAACAAAGAGAAAAAAAAAAAAAATTATATCATAATCTTCACCTAAGTTTTCACGGTGAGGTGTTCACAGAATAGATCGGCTGATGCTAAGGCAGTGACAGTTCACTTCAAGCTCACTTCACCTAAGTTTACATGGTGAGATTCTTACAGAATAGACCGACTTATTCCAATTTATTTGTGGTCGGCGAAACATGTCTTTTTCTTCCATACTTCTCGTCTTCAGTGATCTCGGTAGTCACCCCCTTTCTAGCCATATCATCTTCCACACAGTCCATCCATCGTTTCTTTGGTCTTCCTCTACTCTTATAGCCATCCACATTCATATTCAAAACTTTTCTCATTTCATCACATGCCCATACCATGACAACTGATTTCCACACGATTTTATAAGCTTTTAAGCATTATTTTGAAAATGGACTTGAAAGGAAAACAAAGAAAGAAAATTTATTTATATAGAACAGACTAAATAAATGTATTTATCGTATAAATACACTTCTCATAATGCTCTGTTTTACTTCTAAACTAATTTTTTTTTTCTTTGTCCCTATGTTTGGGAAACAGTCTTGAGGCGCATAATGTTAATGACATGTACAGCTTGGCAAAAAAGAGTATGATACGGTCACAAATGAAACTAAATATTTTACATAAGTAATGCAGACCTATGATGTTGGTACTACTTTGCCGACAAGTGCTAGCAGGTTTTAAAGCCAATACAAGCAGCGTTTTTCACTATTTGTTAAAATTCTCTGACGCATTTCCCATTTGACCTATGTGCGGTAGTGGCGCCCTCATTTTTTCCAAACTCTTTTGTGCCAAACTGTAACGTCATTATTATCCTCATTTTCGGGGAAGTCCTATGTCCTATCGTCATTAGGTAACTGCGATTTCACTATGACTAATGACAAATGTTGTTGTGTGTTGAAGTTGGACTTTGAAATGTGACGAATAACGCCAGGTGAGTCATTAAAACGATTTTTGACACATTCAAAGTCATTTCGGCTGTAGACTGATGACTGAATCGTTAGTTATGTGGCGTCATTTGTCTTTTATTTCTATAGTTCGTTCACCTCTTGATATTTTTAGCCGTTTTCCTTCAAAGGCTGGAACATCTATCATCTTTGTATAGCGTAAATGTTGCAGTTGGTTATGGTAATGCACTGGTTTAGACGGGCAAACAGTGCCATTTGACCAGTTTTCACACTTAACCTAATCTGACATTTTATAATCTAAGCCTAATAATCTCTATAACAAATAAACCAATTAAAAAAATTTGTTATGCTGGTATGCGTGACAGCTACATCTTACGACACGTCATTGTACTGTCATTGTGCTTTTGTGTACGTGCATTTAGAGGCTAACAGTCGGACGCAATTGTACAATGTCGAACAGTGCTGCACGCTGATTTTCGGGCTGGTTACCTTTACTTTAGATGGTAGGTACTTATCAAATAAGTATGAGGCCAGTGTAGGCGAAAATTACAATCGATATTCCATTGAAGCAATTTCATATATTGTAACAATATTTTGATTTAAAAGAGTGTCCATGGAGTTTCTTGCCCGTTCTTCTCCATAGGTACCTACTACGCTTTGGAATGGGCAACTAGCTTCATATTTCTGACTGACCGACTCCTTGACAATTCAAAAGTGCCTGTAAATGGTTTAATTGAAATAAATGCTTTGAGTTTGAGTTTCAAACTTTGCAAGAAACATGAATATTTATCAGTAAACTGTCCAACCTACCCTCTAAAGGCTGTAAACAAAGTTTTAAATAGGTAACCTTTCTGAGCAAGATGAATCAATATTTATTATAATCATAACAATTTGCAGACGCTTGTTTGAAAATACAGATTCAGTTTTATGTCAGCACAGTATAAAAGTAACAGTATTATATCTCGGCAGTGACCTTGTAATAATTGCCTACGGCCGCTCGGTAGATAGACCGCGTCCGGGCGTAACTGCCGCGCGCTCGATACTGTTACGTACTGAACTACTTATACACTGAGATTTCGAAGCGCGTCGTTTCGACCGTTTTCTATAAAGATATAAATATTATACTGTGATATCAGTATCTTCTTTAAAGCTAAATATGAATTATGAATCTAACAATAACAGCTACAAAAAAAGTTGAAAGAGAAATAACCATAAACTGGCCTATTTGTGAGAATATTAGTAGCAGTACAAAACCAAGTTTATTCCAAGGGCACAGGGTATATTTTATATTACCTTAGTAACGCGAAACTTTTAGACAAATATATTGATGGACGCAATTTTTTGATACCTAATATCAGACAGGAAGACGGGTTGCTGCCTTACATCGTTTTTCTTTGGTATTGACACGAACTTTATGAGAACCCTAATCCAAACTATCCATACTTGCATACATTACATACTAATACTATTCTACTACATAAGCAATTTCTCAGTAGCAGTCCGGAGTATAGATTTGTGCCCAGTTAATGTCAATAAAGAAAGAAAGAAAATACGTTTATTAGCGCCAAACATGACAATAGAATCGCCCCCTTTTACGTGGGACTTTTAATTTAACATAACTAGCAAAAAGTGGGAGTAATACATGCCTCCAAGCCTTAAATAAATACAAACGTGTTAAGGCTCCCACAAACAGGACAAGACTCGTTAAGGAACATTACTTGTCGTTGTGATATTGTCTTCGTAACTGTGTAATTATCTATAGTCTTCATTTATTTTTCGTTGCTTATTTATTTATTTCCTATGTATGTATGTATCTATTATTAAGGATATGTATGTATATGTGTATCTATTTTAGTATATTGTGTACTTATTTTTTGCACCTACGACAGCCCCATTTTATGTCCAGGCAAATCACTGTCCATTCCAAGGTTGCCTGGAAGAGATCGCGGAAAGCGATAAGGCCGCCCATTGTATATTTTGTAGTAAGTATTTGTTTTTTTCCTTTTGTTATATATTTTTGTAGTGTACAATAAAGTATATATAAATAAATAAATAAACAGGCGCGATATCGCGGGCGCGAGAAGGGTAGCCGCTGCCTGCTACGCCCGCGATATCGCGCTAGTGTGCACAAGCCTTTAAATTACTTTTTTCGGGTTCCGTACCCAAAGGATGCCAACGGGATCCTATTACTAATGCTTCGCTGTCCGTCTGTCTGTCACAGCGATGTATAATATTGAACCGTAATAGGTAGACACTTGAAATTTTCAGTGTGTACTACTATGGCTGCTATAAAAAGAAATACCTAAAAATTAAAGGGGTCTCTAAACTTTTTTAAACTAAAAAATAAAATAAAAATTGTACGTTGGAACGGAACCCTTCGTGTGTGAGACCGACTTACGCTTGACCGCTTTTTACCCAACTACGGCGAAGAAAAAAGGAGGGTTATGATTTTTACCGGTATGTATGTATGTATGTAAGTATGTTCATCTGTTCCCTCATATCTTCTAAACCACTCATCACAATTTGACAAATGAGGTATCGTCGAAAGCGTCTTGATCGTCCGCTGGTTATAGGCTATGTGACGTCACATCAAATTAAAAATGGCGCCCTCAAGAGCACATAAAGTCAGGAACTAAAAAAAAAATATTGTTTAATCGTACCATGTTGGGTATCAAATGAAAGGGCTTAATGAGCACATTTAAAAAATATATATATTATAACCCCAACAGAATTACAGACAGACAAATAAAAAATCCGGAGTCACACGTAATCTGTTCGATTTATGCCCTAACACGTGTGACTCTGGATTTTTAATTTGTCTGTCTGTGGTGTCTTGTTTATACCTTTTTAGTCGTAGTTGGGTTTTAGTTTTTATTACTTTAATTTTTTTTAATGTAAGTATGTGAATAGCTCCACCCAATAGGAATTGAGATGAACTCACTACAACAATAAGCAGTTATGTCGACTGGTCACGATTACCACATGTGGTGTTGGGACTCTCTAGTTGAATGAACCGGTGACTGACCCTACATTTGAATGGCATACAGATGTTTCCTTAACTGTACATTGATTGATTACTGCTGAGTAAGGACATTACTGTCATAAAAATGATCATTTATCATTTTGGGAAACTTTTGGGTTCATATGGATGACTACGGAAGACGAAAGACACGTGGGATGAATTGTGTTAAAGATGATATGGTTAGAAACGGAATGCAGACTATAAATAGCCTAGCTTCCACCCGCGGCTTCGCCCGCGTGGTATATCGATAAAAAGTATAGCCTATACCCTTCCCCGGGATGCCGTCTATTTCCGTGCCAAATTTGATCGAAATTCGTTCAGTGGTTTAGGTTTGAAAAAAACTGCTCATATTTTTAGCATGGCATTTTCATGGCCGAAAACTGCTGATATTTGCAAACTCACTTCGCACCGTTAAGCACTCGATCAGCCTGAAATTGATCTGTCATTTACTGTTGCATGCTCATTGAACCGCGTTGCCCTACATTCGTCATCACGAATATGACCTCAGAGAACATTCACAGTTCATGTCTTGCTCATTCATACAAAACATCCTGTCGGTTAGAAAGAGTACCCTATACTTTTGTCCCCTCTAGCTCAATTTCGGCTGTAGACTTTTGTTATCAGGAGTATTAGAAGAAGTCTGAAAGTGGCTGAACCGGTGATTGAATTAAAGTTGTGTGGAAATCGATTGCCATGGTATATGATGCGGAGGAATGAGAAAAATGTCGGGATTGTATGGATATGGATGGCTATAAGCGTAGGGGAAGAGCAAAGAAACGATGGATGGACTGTGTGAAAGATGATATGGATAGAAAAGGGGTGACTGCGGAGCTGACGACAAATAGAGAATTATGGAATAAGAAGGTAATGCTGCGTCTACCTCCAAATAAGGATAATGAAGAGGCTTTCAAACAAATACAATTTTAGTGTTGTGAGCCAGTAACCAACGTGTCTTCGGTTAACATTCGCTGAAACAGCCTCTATGTTACTTTATCGCTCTGTGACGTCACCCCACAGAGTACATTGACATCTATTATTTTTCCACGGTAAAGGCCTTACAGGAGCTCGTGGCTTAGTAATAACAGTCGCTCGGGTCGATCCATCCGGTTAAACTACGCTTGCCGGGGTTATTCCGTGGATGGGTGACCATCTTTACATACCGAGACTCCTCCGTGCGTCCGTTAGTCCCGGCTGTCATTTGTGGATCTTTGACAGTCGTTACGGTTTGCTAAAGCCCGAAAGTCTGACAACCAGTCTTACCAAGGGGTATCGTATTACCCAGTTACTGGGTTGTGGAGGTCAGATAAGCAGTCGCTCCATGTAAAATACTGGTATTCAGTTGCATCCGATAAGACTGGAAGCCGACCCCAACATAGTTGGGAAAAGGCTGGGCAGATTTATTGTCGGTAGTAACAAATGAGCATCCGTAGTGACTGGCGTGTGTAAAAAAAAATCATTGTTTTTTTCACACATTATCAGTATGTCTCGAAATTAGTCTAGCGTGGGCGGCCTGTCCTTATCACAGTTTCACATGTACTTACTTTTTCACTGAAGTAATTAATTTTGTAAGTACCTACTTGTGTCTTTGAAGCTAGTGTTTCGTGTAACAGGACTAGAATAACTCTCATTGCTTTGGTGGTCCTACTTAGAAGATTTAAAGGCAATTAAACTAGGTCACAGTATAAATAAATAACAGTATTATAATTATATTCATAGAAAACGGCCCATACGACGTGCTTCAAAATCCCAGTGTATAACAGTACGCAATAGTATGGAGTATCGGCAGTTACGCACGGACGCGGAAGTTTTATCTACCGAGCGAACGTAGGTAATTATTTCAAGGTCGCCCCCGAGATATAATACTGTTACTTTATTATACTGTGGTATAACTAAGCTTATGAGTAGGTACCTATAATTTGTGATCCATAGGTTGCGCAGGAGCATCACCGGTTCGTTCTACCGAAGGCCAAACGATCATTTGGGCCAAACTAACGCTTTTGCTTTATCCCATAAAGTAACCACAATACAGTTTAAGCGCCCATAGTACCTCAACTCAAATTCACTTTTTATTTCGCTTGCACCATACGACTCGCAGACCGAGTGAGAGCGAGACGGAATGAGGTGCTGGCGGCTCTAAGGCGCGAATAGTTAACCTCCTCAACTTTAACATATTAAATAGTTATTTGTATCAAAATTAATGCAGCAGTATTTTCGATATAACGGAGTATCGTGGTAAGCAAAATGAGGTAGTAAAAAATAATAACAAAATGGTCTCGCAATTTGGATTAGCAATAACCGAATACAATCGGTCTATTGCTACTAAAAGCTAAGGTATTTGAACACAATAAGTTATTGTTAAGAGCCTTGACGGTGTGTACTGAAGAATTTATTGCATCATGTTTTATAAACTTATCTTGAGTGTGGACATCATGCATGACGTCATTTAACGTGCACTTTACTTTTAGGATAGCTACTCGGGTACCAAATGCTCCGTAGTTTACCAAAATGTCTGAGGCTTTGACTGTGTCAAAATTAATACAGATTACAAAAAAAAAAAAACATCAGTCTTCCAAAAAAAATATTTCTTTTATTTCGGAAGTCGGTGTCTTTGCTTTGCAATTTTCGTTTTTTGCCACCGACTTCCAAAATTAAAATAATTTTTCACTTTTTAGTGTTTTTTTTTTTTGTTGTGACTCAAAAACTACGCAAGCTAAGTTAATAAAATTTATATGGGACCACCGCTGAAGCATGACCTACCAAACCTAGAAATAACATACAGACGAATTGAGAATCTCCTCCTTTTTGAAGAAGTTGGTTAAAAAGCTACTCGGGAAGGTTATTTTAATGCATTCAACTCACGGTTCTTTTAATTCCGTAAAAGTTCAAAACTTTACACCCAATTTTAGCCGTCGCACAAGCTTCTATGTATAATTTTGAGCTGACATTCAAATGACAGATTTCCCAAATAGAAATTACCTTTTGCTGATTAAAAACCATATTTAACTAAGATCTTTTCCGAAGATGAAATAGGTCAAGCCTAACATTTTCTTAGGCAGTGGGTTTTAATAAGATGTTCCTAAATAAAACTGACCCTTTTCAAAGTAAAATAGGATACCTTTGGCGTGAAATACGTGGATAGGTTATACCTAGGTCACTTTAAATGAATCTTCTTTTGATCTTCTTAAACCTTTCCTTCAAAATAAGATTATTAAAATATCTACATCATACGCACAATTTTCGGGTTTTTAGGGTTCCGTTCTAACGGGACCAACGGGCCTTTGACATGTAGTGTTCAAAATTGTACGGAACTCTTCGTCTGCGAGTCCGACTCGCACATGGCCGCTTTTGTATGATGTCCCAACACTGACCCTTCCAATGAAAAAACAGGTCATCCGTAAATATATTAAAGTGCTAACGACTTAGAAGTGACCTATTCCCATGTAAAAACATTTTACCCGTGAAATGTTAAAAATTTTGGTGGTAAGGATCCTCCAAAAACATTTATTGATCTTGAACCTTTCTACCGAATTTAGTTAGCATACGCACGAGAAACGTTTTTCGCTGTAGCTACTAGCTACCTGACCTTTAAACTCACGCATTTTTCCCATGGCGGTAGGTAGAAATGTTTATAATAAAAACGTTATGACGTATTTCCCTAGATAAGTTATCTGTTAGGGGAACCGTGACGCAGTCCCGAGTCATCTCAGGAAAACAAGACCTCGTGTTAGGCAATCCTGATTTAGACCAGTTTCACGAAATACAAGTTAATAAACATATCTGTCAACAACTATTTCAAATGATTCCGTGTAGTAAATGTCAATATAGAACGTGTAACGAATAAACGCAAGAGCTCATACACCCCAATTAGAATATTAAATTATAAGACTAAGATAATATCTATAATTTAATTTAATTAAACCACACCTGACTATTTTATTTAACGCGCACTACACATAATGGTGGAATCCCACGATCGGCAATATTGCAGACGGACACGCACGGCAGACAACCACAGACCGCCACGCACCGCGTACCGAGGCGCTTCCACCGATGTCTGCGATACCCCCGCACGAACACCTTCCTACGGTCCGTCATCCGGAGTCATCGGTGTCCGTTCGCAAAATCGCGGATCGTGGGATTTCGGTATAAGATAGCTATGAGCATATTACAAATTTGGTTATGCATTTAAATAGGCTTTATTCCTTTGACATAAGGATTACATTTCCTTAAATAAAATATCTTATTACCTTGTTATGACGCAGTGGTTCTAATTTCAAGATCAAAAGATTTTTTCATGAAAAATTAACATATATTAATAATGACGGAAATCCATTCAGAAGCCGATTCTGAGCAAACTACTTTCAGGTCTTGCGCTTATTCTGTTACACTTTGTATATCCGTATCTCAGACCAACAAAATAAGAAAGACGGAGCATTACGTACATCAAAAGTGAAGCCACCTTTTTACCTATGTGTTTGTAAAAAGGGTTGTCATTTGTTAAAGTTTTTCCCTATAATTTGGGGAATAATATTTTGGGTAGGATAATATTGTACGAGTAAGATATTGTTGAGTATGGTATTGTACCTCAATTGTTAGGAAGGATTCCGAAACAAAACCATTTTTTTTTTACATCGCAAAATAAAATAACAATTAAGTAAAAAGTGCATTTACATACAGCCCTATCGTCAATGGCTACATGAGGCAAGTCTGGTAACTCCTACAAAAAAAAATACACGAATAATGGCAGCTTTTGATTAAAACCTTAGGAAGATAAATGAAGAATTAGGACATACTTGAACAAACGTACAGCCAGAACTTTGTGAAACTGAGTTTTCAGCAATTACGTAGGACGATGGAAATAACATCTAAAAAATAAAATTTGGTACAGTAGTATTTAAATTTGCTAGACTAAGCTGAGAAACTAACTAAATAAAAATAAAAAATACAGTCTCGTGTTTAATTACTGTTTTGATAAAATCTCATTTTTGTTTTTCAAATTTTATATCCGCTTTTGATCACACGGCGAAGTCCACGATTAGTTGAATAAAGGTCATTATTATCAAAATGATCGGAACAAACCACGCTGGTTTTCGATGGCAGCCATTCTTGATAATTCCGACTATTTCTTATAGCTACTATCCATTTACTTTTATTTGCAATATTACTTGGAAATCTAAAAAATTAAATACATAAAAAAAACAGGCATACAATTACTCGAACAAAAAAATATCAAACGAGATAATTTCAAATCGTATTATGGCAACCCTCGCACTTTAAATGTCACTGTTTTCGTTCGTTCATTCGTTCAGGTTTTTGTTCCAAGTAACCTAAAATTCATAGTTAACTAAATTAAGAAACGATGTTATTTGAAGTACTTCCATGTGAAAAGTGATTCCGTGAGACTTTTTATGTGATTTGCTATTGTTTTTACAAGTTTTCACTACACAAGAAGGCATAATTCTATTTTTTTTATTGAAGTTTACTAGACGACGACTCGTGACGTACTAGGAGCGATGAGCATAGTTTTTGTGTAGGTGTGTGCGTGAGCCTGTGTGTTTACTTGCAGGAGCATAGTTTTGTGGCTACACGTTTGATATAGGTAGTGATCCGTCTTTCTTTTTTTGTTGGTCTGAGATCCGTATCAACGTAAACATCAGATTCGGATGTAAACATCCGGAATGGGACCACTGACCCTGACTTCATGCGGATGCTTTGGTCCATAAACCAATCACGGTACATGCTTTTTTATAATCAGTATAATATGGGACTCGGGGATCCTCTCTGTGAGAACCCTCTCACAGAGAGGATGCCTGAGTCCAAACAAGACGAAACCCACCATAATTTTCATTAACCAGTACCCTGGACTTGCTCATGAAAATTACCCATAATTGGATTGTGGAGTTCCGGGGTTCAAGTCTATTAACTTAGAAACGCTACAATTGTCTCTCGTTGGTCTGCATCTGTCACAAACTGGCTAAGGCCCCAGATAGATAGTCGCTAAAGTACTGGTATTCATCTTCTTGCATCCGGAATGGAAGCCAACTCCATTTTCAGAATATTCTAATATGTTGTAGCAAATCTGAGGGGAAAAAACGGGGCGGATTTCGCGCATGAAATTCCGCTCCATCGTAGCAGGTTTAATATATTGCAAGTGCCTTTATATCTATACTCCATTTGAAATAAGATTAGACATGTAAACAAACATTTTTACAGTCCGTTCAACCGATTTTGACTTCTATACCGTAGGCATAAGGAAGGCTTTAAAAGCAAAAAAGGTTACATAATACCAACTGGCTACTGCAGCTGCCATTTGTCATGCCACCAACACAATAGAAGTCAAAATCGGTTGAACGGACTGTAAAAAAGGTTTATTTAAATGTCTAATCTTATTTCAAATGGAGTATAGAAGATTTTGTCACGAGCGTTCAGCGTTTTTCCTTTCATTATGTGTCCCTAACCTTAAGGAAAATTAACACGTAAACACGTAAGTCTCTTCATAGAATTCCATGAAACATGCTGCCTGTTCCTTCTCTGACGTTTATTACCCAGATCTGGATGTACAGAATGTCAATGACGGTGTCGGTTTTATTAATATCTTTGTTTATTAGGGATAATTTTGATGTTTTATTGGCTTCTTGTGGAGTAAGGTTTTATGGTACCTAGCAGCGTCCTCTGAATAATTATTCCACGGAACACCTTCAAACTTTTAATCAGTTTAATAATAATAATTTTCCTTTTTTTAGGTTTCCGTACATCACAGTAATAACAGTCGCACCGAGTCGATCCATCAGGTTAAGCTACGCTTGCCGGGGTTGGTCGGTGGATGGGTGACCATCTTTACATACCGAGACTTCTCCGTGCCTCGGAAAGCACGTTAAGCCGTTGGTCCCGGCTGTCATTCGTGGATCTTTGACAGCCGTTACGGGTCGTCAGAAACCCGAAAGTCTGACAACCAGTCTTATCAAGGGGTATCGTATTACCCACTTACTGGGTTGTGGAGGTCAGATAGGCAGTCGCTCCATGTAAAATACTGGTATTCAGCTGCATCCGGTTAGACTGGAAGCCGACCCCAACATAGTTGGGAAAAGGCTAGGCAGATACTCGTAGACATAACAAATTATATCCGTTACATACCGAAATACCTCCGAGGGTCGGAAAGTCCCGGCTGTTATTTATAGATCTTTGATAGTCGTTCCCCTATGTTGGGGGCTTTGGTTTCCGCATTTAGTGGACCATTGTGCGTTTTGACGTTACGGGTAGTCAGAAGCCCGAAAGTCTGTCAACCAGTCTTAGGGGTATCGTGTTGCCCAGTACCTGAGTTCTGGAGATCAGATAGGCAGTCGCACCATGTAAAATACTGGCATTCAGCTGAGGACTAGGATTGAGGCGTATTTATCGTAACAGATAGAAATAACAGATAACAATTGTTCCTAACAATAAAACATATCTGTTACTTAAAATAACAGATCCTCAAGACTGTTATCGCGGCTGTTACTGTTAAAACTTCCGACACGATTTTTGACTTTAAGTGTAAATAAATAAAGAAGATATTGAATTGAGATTTAAATACGTATTTATCGTCCGTACAATTTTCGACTTTAAACCAAAAGGAATAAAGAAGATATTCAATTGAGATTGTAATACGTATTTATCGTCCGTACAAAAATAACAGGCTGTTATTTAATAACAGATATTTATATCTGTTATTTTTATTGTAACAGTAACAGTGATAACAGATATCGTGTTTAACCTGTTACAACCCATCTCTACTGAGCACATTCTGATGAGGATAATTATATTTTTATTATACGTCGTCGTTGGACTAGTGGTTGTAAGTGGGAGAGATTGAGTCCTTGATCCGATGAGTACGATCCCCGCTGGTCAAGAAAAGCGTTAGTAATTTTTTTCATAAGTGGATTTTCAAATGCAGCCAACGGTCTGAGCACCCGGGTACGATGCCAGCTATCTTCTTGCGTAACTTATTTTCGTAACCGATTAATACTAATCTGTTTCATTTTGACAGTTCAACAACAATCATTGCGTTATTTTCGTTGCTGAGCAGATTCTTTTTTTAAAATTTATGAAGCTATGGATTAGAAATTTATTTCAAACCGATTGAGATTGTCATTGATCGTATTATGCTATTAGGGTGCTGGATAGAGTGATACAGTCAAAGTCAAATAATTTATTTCAAATAGGCACATAAAAGGCACTTTTGAACGTCAATGAAAAACAAAGAAATAGAATTGATTCTAGTTGCCCATTCCAAAAGGTAGCTTTCGTATGGAGAAGAATGGGCAAGAAACTCCACCGTTACTTTTTTTTTAAATCTTTTACAATACTTTTATACATGAATTATATAATTATATGTGAAGACGATGCACCTACAATAAGGTTACTGTACCACGATATTGGGTTTATCTGTATGTATTTAATACTAGCCTTAAATTATTGTACTTACCCAGTCAAAGGCAATAGGCTAGCCCCTCATTAAAAACTTTGCAGGACACTAAACGCCCCCAAATACGTCTGGGGGCGTAACAATAAAACTTCCATAGTGTCTAGTACCGTGTCCTTCAATCGATTATGTAGGACAAGTAGAAATATAAATTTATCTTATTTTTTTTATTTAATTCTATTAAGATATTTTTTCTTTTTATTTTATTTTTATAACTGCTTTGCCTCCGTTTTCCCATGACTTATGTCATTATTTATTTATATGAATTATAAAAGGTAGCTTCACAGCTGACAGTAAGTATAACATAATGTACAGTCACGAGCAAAAATATGTATACACTTAGCAAAATTCAATAACCATTTTTTCGTGAAATATCGGTTGCAACTTTGAGATGATACCTATTTCATAATAATATGGGTTCCAAAATAATATGTTAGTTAAAAAACTTTTTTACAAAAATTTTAACCGACGAAAAAAGAACTGAAAAGCGAAAAATAAATAACTTTAATTTCGGAAGTCGGTGTCTTCGCTTTTCAATTTTCGTTTTTTGCCACTGACTTCCGAAATTAAAGTTATTTATTTTTCGCTTTTCAGTTCTTTTTTCGTCGGTTTAATTTTTTGTAAAAAAGTTTTTTAATTTTGGCTTTTGAGTTACCATCCACTCCAGGGTATTCCAGGGGGTTACTCTAGGTTAAAGACCTGGAGTTGATGATGAGTGGTTGTGTCATCAGAACTATGTATGTGTGCGAAATTTCAACACAATCGGTTCACAGTTAAAAATTCAGTTGGTGAAAAATCAATCAACCCCATTTTTTCTACCTTTAGGGGTGGATTATAGTTTCCAATTTTAAATGGGACCAACTTCGAGGTATACCCTTCCCAATAAAAAAAGAATTTTTCAAATCGGACTACTCACTAAAAAGTTATGCGTGGTCATACATAAAAAAAAAAATATACGTGTCGACTTGAGAAACTCCTCCTTTTTTTTTCAAAGGTTAAAAAGAAAAATAAAATATGTATATACATGTCGACTTGAGAACCTTCTCCTTTTTTTTTCGTCGGTTTAAAACATAAAATTACAATCAATACAGTAGGAGAAAATCACTTTTAAAAGTTGCTAAGTGTATACATATTGATGCTCGTGACTACCACTCCATTCTAGTACATAATGACTTAGGTCACATCCTGTGTTTCAACAACTGAACAATGGTCGCTTCTTTTATCAGCAATAGTATAAATCCTTTGTGGAGGAGCCAATGGAAATAAATTATGAATCTTGGCTAAATTAAATCTGCCAATAAAGATCCTGACAATTAAGTTGATAATTGAAAGTATCTTGAAGTTTCATATTTCCTAATTATTACACAAACACACACACACTTACATACATAAACTCACGCCTTCGTCCCATGGGGCTAGGCACAAACTACAGAACACAACCCTTTTTTTTTTTTTGAGGGTGTGAAATCATCAAAATGACTTCTCCCGCTCTGGGCGGAGCGGAAGGGCGTGTCAGACTTTTACTGACTAAAACCCACCCGTGTTCCTTCAGTTGCCTGTTGCCAAGGTCCCGGTATCCCTTTCGGACTTTCCCGTAACCATAACGCAACCTGCGACAACGATCCTAACATACTCCTTTTGCCACTTTTAAGTTCATACATCTGGTCATACGCGCACGCTGTTGCGAGTACTCACCTGACTTTTCTGAAGCTCATCATTAATAAGGTATAGTAATGAGTCCTCCTATGGCGTCCCCTCCCGGCGTTTCCACTCGCATCTGCTTTGTAAGGGCCTGTACACAAAACTGCGAATTCGCAACGCAGAAGCTATGCGCAGAAGAAAATCTTAGGGTACCATCGCTGATTTTAGCGACGCATTGCGAATTCGCAGTTATGTGTGGGAGCCCTTAATACCTTTTGTTAGTTGCCTTTCATTCATCTTCTCAATCAACATGACCTAACCATCTAAATAAGAATTATACCGGGTGTAAGGGACAGACCCCTTCGCAAATCACCAGGGGGCTTTCAGCTCCTTATTTTGAATCATATTCCACCGGAAATTTTCTCAGTTTTTTTTTTTTTTTTTTTCAGTTATTCCTTTATTTCAATGTAAAATTACATTCTTTGCACGCAGCACTCCATTTATGTAAATAAAACAGCTAAAATAAAAAAAAACAGCAATGGATGAATAAATGCTCGAGCGCGCCTCTCCCCGACACGGGGAGTGCGGCTACGTCGGTTTTGCCGCGGTAACGGTACATTGCGCGTGAGGTTATAATACAAATCAGGTTTATTAGATTCCCGTATCGTCCCAGAAATAATTTCATGTACCGGTCGTCTTAGTATGATATGCTGAATTCATCCCATCAGTCTGTATTATACTCTTTACAATTTTTTTCTCTACATTTTCTTTTATACCACATCGTTTCCTCAACATGAAATAATATGACCAGGAATAGCTTGTAAAATTAAGATCTTTTTGGCAAACTTTATTAACTTTTTTTATTATTTATTTAATGATATTATGGGTCTTACTTTATTCTAAACTCGCCAAACTTTTATGTTTGATGGCGAGAGGCGCTCTTGATATCTTGCTAAAGCGTATATTCTATTCTTGTCGTTTTAAATGGCATAATAACAATTTGTACATTAAGAAACAACCCTACTTTTCTATAAATAGCTCTACATTGTTCTTATGGCTTTGTAATGGGTTTTACGTAATCAACTGTGCCTTTAGTGGCGTATAATCCACGGTTGATTTCCGGCTAACTACCACTTAAATTGACTAGGGTTGGCTCTGTTCTACTCCTAGCGGCCAGACTAAGGACTATTCACTTCCATATATCGTGGATATCTTATGTCATCCGTACATATTTATAAAACACAAAGTTCGTTTGTATGCTTCTTACTTGAAAATCACTCATACGATTTTTTTGTGGTTTTTCTTTGTGGATAACTTAGATTGTGCAATATTTGGTCACGATACTTTAGTACTTTTAGGAAGCCCATTCTCAGGACAGGTCACTTTTGTGTTGATTACTTACAAATAAACATTAGACCATTCATCATCATGAGCTCATACCATAGTAGTCCACTTCTGGACATAGGTCTCTTCAAT
The DNA here is from genome assembly GCA_949152455.1 of Lithophane leautieri. NCBI lineage: Eukaryota > Metazoa > Arthropoda > Insecta > Lepidoptera > Noctuidae > Lithophane > Lithophane leautieri. The sequence continues at coordinate 5,829,650 of OX424486.1, forward strand.
CGCACGCCATTCAACTTGATCCTCGAAGATCCTATTAAGCGTTGAGTGATTCATCCGATATTTACTAAGTACCAATATTCTGTCATCATAAAAATACCTTCAAATTAGACTTCCCCCGACTTTTAAAGCGATAACCCTACTTAGTAACATGACCTTTCATAAAAATAAGTTTAAAGCGAAAAATTCATTCGCGATCGAATGGATTTTACTTCGGCCTTTGCTCAAGGTTAAGTTTTTTACCTAAACTACGAGTCGTATCGTCGTTTACTTATAGCATTTGTGTGTCTGGGTCGCTTGGTCAGGTCAAAAGTGGGTTATTTTAATCGTCTTAGTAATAATTAATAAACAACTTTTAAATATTATTGTATTCAAACATTCTAATGTTGTATCTGGATGATATAATAGTTGTTGGTTGTGTGGAAATGTCTGAATGTATTGGGCCTTCAGAAATACTATATTTCTGCATAGGGAAATTAACTTCGTGTGAACGTGACATTCTCAAGAGCCTTTGTCTTGCAGTAATCGTTCACTACCTCAGACTCTCAGGTCTTACGTAGATACTTAGATGGCTAGATTTTTCCTTTGTGTACAATATCTTCGAGTATTCACAGGTTTTCTCAGAAAAACGGGGTTAGTACTGCACATCGTCTTGTCTGTCTTATTCCACAGAAAGTCGTTATCCCTATTATTGGCAGAGACCACACACCTTACCATATTAATATGCAGATCTCATTGCCAAAGTCGTTAAACTTTTAATTGAGGTAACAGTATTAAATATTATTGTTTTACTCTATGAAGGAAAACGTTGTTATGAAGTTCGCGAGTTGATGATAAAATCTATAATGTTCTGGATCGTTTTTAGAATGTCCGATAATATTCAGGCCTTGAAGAAAAATAGAACAATTATAGTTACAAGAGATACACTAATGTATTTAGATTATTTCTTCACAATACGGTTTTTCCATTTTTTGCTATTACGTAGGCACCTATCCGGTTAATTTGCGTAATATCCCAATGATTTTTTTATGTTGATCAACAACTTCGTGGTTATTTGTTGAAAAAATATGAATCATTTAGTATCATTACTTCTATTCGACAAAGGTTTTCCCGGTATCGATTAGATGCAGTCTCTGGGAATGGGTAAAGAGGTAAGAGAAAAATAAGTGGTTTGTTATAGCTCAATGGTGTATTCTGAAAATATTATGAAGACCAACACCTTGTGAGCAAGCGTGGTCAATTGACCACCAAAGTCCAAACGGTAGCGTGGGCTCTACAGAGCGACAATAGTCATCTGATTTTTATACTAGGCACCTTTACGCTTCACATTTAAGCAGTTAATGCCAAGACCCCCAAAAAAAATCCCATGAAAAGCTCTCCTCGCCTACTTTGCTGTGCCCGAAAGGGGCCACAATGATCATGCCTTTGTAAAACCTATCACCTAAATTCATATTGTGAAATGTAAATAAATATTGAGGTAAAACCATTAAAGTCATCAAACCGAGTCGTTTCATCCTTAAGCTCGACATTGACTAGGTCAGTTTATTAAACTGTATCGTGTTATGGGATCATTATTTATAAATAGACGTTCGTTTCCTATAAATGCTTCAAAGTCAAAGCAATTGGGTTTAAGGCTAGAATTTGGAGAGAGACGGTAATGGGATCCAATTAAATAGACTAATTATGTCATTAAGGTCATGGGAAACGGTGGATACAGAAGGGGGTCGATTATAGGGCGATAGTCTACATTTTCGGCCTCATGAAACTGACTAAGGATGTCTTTAAGGTAATGGGATGCTGCATACAAAAGGGGGATGGTTATGGGGGTAATTGACATTTTTGGTCACATGAAATTGATAGAGGAAGTGATTTAGGTCAAGAGAAGCCGCTAGATAGAAAAGGATGACACCTATGTGCCATTCGATTTAGATATTTAATATCCTGTTAGGTTTAACACTTAAATTAAATCATTCAAACATTTCCAGATTTGAGCTGACGTTTTTTCAATATTTCATGATTCTTTTATTGACAGACAGCCAAAACTGCTTGCATTTAAAGGCTCCCGTAAAATATTAAGAAAAGGCAAGCAGTATTAGCTGTTAGATAACGACGGACATCCTAACTAATATTATAAATGCGAAGGTGAGTTTTTTTTGTTTTTTGTATTTGTGTATTACGCTTTCACGCTAAAACGGCTGAACGGATTTAGATGAAATTTGGCACATGGGTAGACCATAACCTGGAATAGGTCATACTTTTTATCTCGATATTCCCACGGGATCGAGTTTTACGCGGGTGAAACCGCGGGGCGCAGTTAGTCCATCTATAAAATAGTGGACAAAAAACCCTGATCAGGAAATGTTCAATCAATCTGCCTAGCCTTTTCCCAACTATATTGGGGTCGGCTTCCAGTCTAACCGGATGCAGCTGAATACCAGTATGTTACATGGAGCGACTGCCTATCTGACCTCCACAACTCAGTAACTGGGTAATACGATACCCCTTGGTAAGACTGGTTGTCAGACTTTCGGGCTTCTGAAGACCCGTAACGACTGTCAAAGATCAACGAATGACAGCCGGGACCAACGGCTTAACGTGCTTTCCGAGGCACGGAGGAGTCTCGATATGTAAAGATGGTCACCCATCCACGGACCAACCCCGGCAAGCGTAGCTTAACCTGAAGGATCGACTCGTGCGGCTGTTATTACTTAGCCACGAGCCGAAGGAAAATGAAGGCCAAACTGATAATGAAAAGAAATCATTGATCCATTGTCTTTATCTACAGATACGTTGTCAACTATCTACAAATTGTTCTTGCTTTTGCAGTGGCTATGACTAGATTATTTCTAAGTATTTGTACTTACTTTCGTCGTCAATGGGGAAACCCGTGAGGCCATGACCTGGTTTGTAATGTACCCGCGGAGAGATTTCAATGTGTTAAGACTTGAGAGTTGCGAATGCATATAAGTAATATATCTTTAACTATGCCTGTTCTCATTCAGCTGATAGCCAAACCCCCAAAAGCAATTAATTTTTAAACCGCCATTGAGTCTCATGCATGGACATCTTTTAGTTAAGTGTCGCTTGAGAATTTGGGGGAAGGCTTGTACTTGATCCAAAAGTCGCCACTAATATGCCAAATTAATGTGTTTAGCCTCAAATACGAGGGGTTGCGGGTTTCGGCGGTCCAAATCAGGCTAAGAAGCGCGCTGTTTCGCTATGGAAAAGAAACCAAACATTAAAATGATACAAAATATTTTATTACAATGTATTTTGCTATGCAAATATTTCTACTAAGCTTCTAACTAATGTTTCTATTACGAAAGTGTGTCATGTCAAGACATCTTTTCTTGGTCATCCTTGAATTCCACCCACCCATTCATAAAAAAACCACAGACTGAGATAGCTAGACATTTCTCGCGGTTCAGAAAAGGACAGATATAGAATAGTCATTCCCCTGTTTTAAACTATTGCTATTTCAGCTGCAGTTTTGACCAATGTATCCTGACATCTGAAGGTGACGCTGTATTTTTTTCTGCCTAGCCTTTTCCTGTTGGGATCGGCTTCAAGTCTAACCGGATGCAGCTGAATACCGGTGTTTTACATGGAGCGACTGCCTATCTGACCTCCACAACCCAGGAACTGGGTAATACGATACCCCTTAGACTGGTTGTCAGACTTCTCTACAGACCGTGACCCGTAACGATTGTCAACGGTGACGCTGTACGTAAAGGGAAAATGACTAATGAGTATATTTTTTAATATAATTATTTTTATCGCCACGGGTCAAGATGAATTGGTCCATTTTACTATGAGTAATGACCACAATTTTCTACGTTCAATTCAATGTAACGGGATTTTATAGCTGTTTTTGACGTCACAGATGACGTCATACAAATCGCGATATTCGCCTATAAGGCAAGGTTTACATTCCATTTCGGGTTTTAAGAAATAAAAAATGCAATCGTGCAAGCATTTCGAAATTATTTGGAAATTATATCACGATTGAATTTGTTCACGGAATTTTAAGGCTAGAAAGTTACAAACGCAATAATTATATTTAAAGCAAGCTGACAAAAACTCTAAATTTAAAAAATCTAAAACCCGACTTTGGAAGTGGTTTTCATTCCGCCATCATGCAGTGTTCCGGTATGAGGAGAATTAATATCGGGGAAATCACAGGCATTTGTTACCTCGAACATCGGCAACGGTAGACCCTTTTCTTTTTCTTTTTTCTTTGAGGGTAGGAAATCATCAAATAACTTCTCCCGCTCTGGGCGGAGCGAGAGGGCATTACAGACTTTTACTAACTAAAACCCACCCGTGTTCCTTCAGTTGCCTGTTGCCAAAGGCCTCGGTATCCCTTTCGGACTTTCCCGCAACCCTGGCAGGAACGGTAGACCCCTTGTTGTATCTTTTGCAGAGAGGGTTTAGTTGGTCGGAATTCAACATAATCAAACAAAGGAAGGATTCTCCCACAGAAAAAAACAAAATTCCTTCAGATGGGCCGTCAATCGATATTAAACGAAAAATGCACGTCTTAGTACGCCTGTTTTGAATAACAGTCACGGAAAAAATCAATCAATATCGCAAGCAGCGTTCAAAGAAACATAAATTATCACATTCGCTCTATATGGCCGTTCTATACAAACTTGTTCTCGGAAAATTGGTATGATTCACGCCTGCTAATACATCATTTAGCGTAGGCAGAAAATCAGCTGGCTTCCTGCGTCTTATCGATGTTTATTTGCCTTGTTTCCAGGATTCTGATCTAAAATGGTTCTTTTATCGCTGTTTCCAGAACAGAAAAGAGTAATTAAGGAGTTCTTGCCGGCTCTTCCCCATAGGAAACGATACACCGTTGCACCGTGCACCTCACTTCTGACGTTTCATAAGTCCTCATATAAGATTATGTGAAATGAAATATTTTGAATTTTGATTTTGAAACTTTGTATCTTCAGTATGTAATGAAGATGGTTATAAGAGTCGAGGAAGATCAAAAGACTGATGGTTGGATTATATGTGAAAGATGATAAGGCTAGAAAGTTGACTACTAAGATGACTGCCAATAGAGATTGATGGAAGAAGAAGATCATGCTGAGCCGACCGCTAATCAATTAGGATAAGGGCAGGTGGATATTGATATGAATGGATCTTCGTTTGGGTCCAAAGTCCAGATAAACTTTCGCAACTTTAACGGTACGCTTATAGTTGAGCATGCCATATGTACCTCAAAGTACGTCATACTACCTAATCAAAAGCAATTCTACACAGTCGCATGCCATAAATAAACAAACAACTTAATTTGTCGATCAATCAGTCTATTAAAGTTTATTTATATAATTGATCTAGGCGAACTGTCCGTAGTATAGTAATGGTCTGTAGTAGACGCATAAACATTAAACAACTCTATTCATTGTCTATTATTAGTCGGTTACGTCTTATGTTTGTTTGTAACCACGGCCTTTACGTAAGCAAAAATACTATTTTTGTAATTTGTAGAGTTAATTTTGAAGGATCTCGCCCGGGAAAGCACTACCACCACACCACACCTGATTCTTCCGGTTTGAAGGATATAGGCGCCGGTGTAATTAGGCGTGTCGCTTACCATCCAAAATGACAGTAGTGTGAATCTACGAACAGTAAACGCAGAGATTTAATACACATCAAAAGCTGTCATCACGTTTGACTGTCTCGTTGGTTATGATAAATTATATAAGTATTACTATAGAGCTGCCATTTACCGGATCATTTAGCTCCCTTCAAAATGGTTGAGCTGAATGGTGCTGATCCATGCGTCATGTTCGTGAGCGCCCGCCGTCAGTTGGGACTGGTCATCTCTTGGCTGCCAAGGCTTATTTTAATTTTTGAATTGTATTTTGTTTTTTTATCTTTTAATTACGGACGCTTTTAATCGTGCTTTCTACATTGTTCTCACATGTATAATTTCAACACGAATGATGCACTTAACCAATATTTTGTAATATTATGTATTTATTTAATTTAAAAAGAGTGTCCGTGGAGTTTCTTGCACTTTCTTCTCCATAGAGTACGTAGACGTACTACGTATATTTCTGACTGACCGACTCCTTGACAATTCAAAAGTGCCTGATAATGTTTTAATTGAAATAAATGCTTTGAGTTTTGAATTTATTTATTTCTGTAAATATTGGTTCAAAGAAAACAGTGTTACACGTCAAAAACAATTTATGTTTTAGAACTTGATGAGTTCGGTGTTTCCTATCAAACAAATTAAAAAACTCAGAGGTGATAGGACAGTCTCTGTCAGATTTAGTGGTCACAGGCTCGGCTACTTCGATTCTCAAATCAATTAAAGTGTAATTTTCTTCAGGATTTTCTCAGTAGCCGCCCGGTAGTCTCAATACCAGGTCAATGACGGCAGGCTCTCACCCAATTCATGGGTCTTAAACATAATAGGACAAATATTGTTGTTCTAAAAGCCTTTGCCAAATCCTTCGAGAAATTTGTTGCGTCACTAATGCGACATCACAAAATCGTAAATCCTACTTAAAGGGCAAGCCGCCTAAAAGCCGTTGATAAAGGAATTAGAACAAATTAATGCAGCTAAACCCTATACATTGTGAGCTTGTTATCATGTGACGAGATCCTTTTGTTTGCACAGTGATAGCGTACTAGCGAAAACATCAGTTTACCGTTAAAGGTGCTTATCTGTAATGTCTATATTAGCGTAACACATTGGTTACGATAGTGCCCACGATACGGTGTTTTGGTAAATGTTATGGTATATACGTTGTATGTCCTGGGTTTAGGAAGAAACCATCAGATTTTTTCTGTGAATCTTTTTAGGAATATCCACCGTGGTGGTAAAGGGCTATTGATAAAAATATGTGGTTGAGCCACAATTCGCCAGCCTCCTATTTAATAGCGAGCCTATGTCAGAAATGGGGCACAAATATGTATATTCCGGGAAATAGATTCCGGGCTGCTATTGGGAAATTCCTATCCCACTGCGCCTAACCAGATCAGAATCTACGACCCCATGTTCAGCAGTCGCGCTTATTATTATTACCACTAGATCATCGAGGCAGTAAATATTCTTAATGGAAAAACCCTAACGACAAACCCAAGATCCATTATACCGAGACAGTAAAACAACAAATGTATTAAATAAAAAAATCAAGCCTGTAATTTCTCGTCTGATAAAATACTACATGCAAAGATAATTGGGTATTGGTGTCAGGAGTTCGTACATACCTCTAGAAATAATGATAGCACTCACATGTACACTTAAGATACAGTACTTTGCCTTTATGTATTTGTTTTATCTCTTGCGAAATGTTGGATCTTTGGAGGATTTTATCGTTGTAAAGGTGGTGGAAGGAACGATTAATTATGATTTTCCGAAAGACTGGAAATCCTCATATGAAACGGGTGTTTTTTCGTGGAGGCTATTTAATAGACGTACCATTACCGAAGGAGGAGTGGATATCTTTGCAGGGTAGCTGATAGTAGCAGCTGGCAGCTGGTTGCTGGCAATCAAAATAAATGGCGCGTGATTGGAGACCTTAAGAGTTAATGCGGTCACGTGGTCGTTGGCGTTCATTCCATACGAACGTATTCCTCTGTTTTCTCCCTGGGTAATGATACTAATCCAAAATATTTTTACGATAGAATCTGTATCTACCAGTCATGTCCCTATGTTGTGTTTTTTTTTTACCAAAAAATATGATGATGTTGACGATCGGTGGTGACTGATATTAAAAACTATACGTTGTATGTTATCCTGTTAATAGTTCACACTTCACAGTTTCACACATACTCAATAACAGATCAGCAATACAAATTGTTCCTAACAACTTTATTTATTGTCTATTTACTAATCCTGTTGTCTAGTTATAAGCACTATAATAATTAATTTATCACGTTCTTATATTGCGAAGGTTGCCACGTTTTGACGTATTGGTATTAATTGAATTATATTATGTCAACCGTTACGTGATTCCTCAGATATTAAATCTTTTTTTATATATTACTGGATTGAAACAAGAATACTTGATGGTAAGCTGTCAGCGTTGCCAATGGAGATCCGCAAAACCAGAGGCACCACCGATGTATGCAATCCTAGGGGTAAAGCTGGGATGTCTCGTGAACCTAGAATTACCGGTGCACCCATACCATTCGAACCAAAGCACAGCAACAGTAAGTTCTGCTGTTCTTCTTCGCTTAAATTAGTTCATCAATTATATCTATAACGTTCTACCATTTCCATGGCCCTATGGAAATGGTATGTTACATAAATATGATAAATTGTCAACCCACTCCAGTCTCGGCTCATTGTATTGTTGATCTGTCATATCCAGACCTATTGTGATAATGAGCGTGCGTTCATGGTGTTACGTAAAATAATTATCATATTTATGCCTGAGAGAAACGGGAATGACGTAGTTTTACGTGTAGTAGTGACGCATGCATTAATAGGCGCCATTTTCTACTGCATTATAATTCTAGAGGATTACCCATTCTAAACAGCTGTCTAAAATATATCGTAAATCGGTTCATATCCATAGATATGAGGGCTTAGCCTGCACAGAGTGGGCTTATTGAAGTCGATAGTGACAGTAACTCGGTAATTCAAGTAAGCAAGCATAGTTTGGAATGCCCCTAGTTAGATGGACCAGCGCGGCAGCGACCGTAATTTTATATTATTATAATTTATTGCGAAAGTGAGTTTGTTTGTTACGCTTTCACGCTAAAACGACTGAACGGATTTGGATGAAATTTGACACATGGGTAGACCTTGACCTGGAGAAGGACATAGGCTACTTTTCATCCTGCATCGCAGCCGAAGTCGCAGGCAACAGCTAGATCGAAATAAAAGAACCGTAGAACCAACCGTTGACACTTAGTGTTTACACGAAAAAGTTGGCAACAGTTTTTGTGTTGATATTTCAATGGTAACTAGGATTGCCAGCACACCTTCTATTTATTTAAACTATGTCATACCGTTGGACGTTTAAGCGATTTCGGGGCATGATTCACCTGTGTAGCATCCCGTGGGAGTGGTGATAATATGACGAGGTGTTCGTAAGACGCGAAGATATACGTAAGCTTGCATAGAAAACTGGAGATATCTAGAAAATAGGCTCTTCTGCTGATGATGATTATAAACTCCAGAGGGCCTATACAAGTGAAAATCGCTTCGAAAGCGTTTCGTATTTCTACAACGACTTTCAACAGAATTGACATAAGCTTTTCGATAGCATAAGTCAGTCCCATACATTTTTGCCTATTCCATCATCGTTATCGCTGATAGAATGTCACTGTATCTAGGGCCTCTGACTTGTCTACGTAACTACATTAATCGCAACAAATCATAACCTCCCGAAGGGTAGGGCAGAGGTGTACCAATATATAAGTAGTCAAAGATTATGTAAATCGGTGACCTTTAAGATCACAGAAGTTACAGAGTACTCAGAATTGGTACGTCTTGTGTAAAGTATCTGTCTAACTTTGATTACTATCCACGGAATATTCTCGCTAATCAAGCTTCGAAAATAATTATTTGGAATTGAACTTTCATCAACATTATAAATGCAAAAGTTAGTTTGTTCGTTACACTTTCACGCTAAAACGGCTGAACGGATTTGGATAAAAATTTGGCACATGGATAGACTATGACCCGGAGAAGAACATATGTTACTTTTCATCCTGCACGCGTAGCTTGACAACCATAGAACCTGGTTTTGTCGACAGATGAGTAGACAAATTGACAGACTGTGATTATTTATCTGTCATTTTGTCTATTCTTCCGTCGAGAAAACCCGCTATCTAATTGCGAAACTTATTTTCGTAACCGATTAAGACTAATCTGTTTCATTGTGACAGTTCAACAACATTCATTGCGTTATTTACGTTGTTGAGCAGATTTTTTTTTCGAACTTATGAAGCAATGGATTATACATTTGTTTCAAAACGATTCAGATTGTAGTTTATCGTGTATTACGCAATTAGGGTGCCGTTTCTCCAGGGTTGCGGGACAGTCCGAAAGGGATACCGGGACCTTGGCAACAGGCAACTGAAGGAACACGGGTGAGTTTTAGTCAGTAAAAGTCTGACACGCCCTCCCGCTCCGCCCAGAGCGGGAGAGAAGTCATTTGAAGATTTTGCACAAATATCTAAAAAAAATGGTGCCGTTTCTATTGTGGTCATAGTAAGCGTGCTAGATCGCAGACCAAGTCGCGAGAAACAGCTATTTATGTTATAATATTCAACTGCATGTATACATTGACAAGTGAGAATCAATCTGCCTAGCCTTTTCCCACCTGCGTTAGGGTCGGCTTCTAGTCTAACGGGACACAGCTGAATACCAGTATTTTACATGGAGCGACTGCCTATCTGACCTCCACAACCCAGTAACTGGGTAATACGATACCCCTTGGTAAGACTGGTTGTCAGACTTTCAGGCTTCTAACGACCTGTAACAACTGTCAAAGATCCACAGAATGTCAGCCGGGACCAACGGCTTAACGTGCTTTCCGAGGCACGGAGGAGTCTCGGTATATAAAGATGGTCATCCACCGACCAACCCCGGCAAGCGCAGCTTAACTTGATGGATCGACTCGGTGCGGCTGTTATTACTTAGCCACGAGCTCCTCTCTCACATTGACAAGTAAGAATGAATGACCAAAACAAACGGGGAAAATGCTAACAGGAAATAAACTTACCAATTGTTACTGCATGTTGTGTTATGATGATCTCATATCAATACTTAGGTCTGTGGTCAAGTTAGAATCAAAAGAAATTCTGAATAGCATTGTCTCGCTCGAGTTTAATCACCCGACTATGGTGAAGCAAAAAGGAGGGTTATGATTTTGACAGGTATTTATGTAGGTATGTATGTGGGTAAACATATAGGTATGTTCAACTGTTCCCTCATAACTTCTAAACAAGGTATCGTTGGAAGCATCTTGGTCATCTGTTGGTTATAGGATATGTGGCGTGGCTTCACATTAAAAAAAGTTGGCGTTTATGTCGTATTTGGGTTTTAGTTTGTATACCTACTTAACTTTTTTTTTAATGTTGCTAGATTTCTGGCAGTCTTCACTGGTAGTCAGCAGGGTGATTTCGTAACAGATATAAAACGACAAGTGATTGCAAGGGTTTTCATTTTGAAAGTTCACCCACGTTCATTGCGTTATTTACGTTGTTGAGCAGTTTTTTTTTCAAATTTATTAAGCAATTGTTTAGCAATATCCTTCAAAATTCTCGGATTGTGATTGAAAGTGTGTTGTTACTCGATTTTAATTACTTTATTAAAATCGTCTTTGTTTTTTTCGTCGTAAATCTGTAAGAAGCTAACAAATCTTATTGATCGTTAAAACACAGCATATCGAGCGACAATAATGGTCATCAAAAATCGAGCAAATCCTTTAGCAGCCACTTCAAACCAAATAAAAAACCAAGACAGAGCGCTGCGAACAATACAGTGAAGCATGCCAAAACTACACTTCACTAAGTGCACACATGTTTACGAAACCGGCCTCACGTCACTGTTGACAGCGCTCTGTCTTGGTTTTTTATTTGGTCTGATGCAGGCACCTTACTTTACTCATCTCAGATTCTTTTGCTGTCTGCGACACCTAAAACCAAATTACTTACATTTACATCATTTACCAACTAACGGAAACTAGATTGATTAATTAATGGGAAGACCAGACATGCTGAATTAACACGTGAACACAGAACACGTGTCTCGACACGACACATGTACGAATTAACGTAGTTATGATGTAATCACACACGGTACCCTAATTGAGTTAAGCACTATTAATTCCATTTTGGCGTTTAACGTTATTATGTAATCTATTGCTTTGATTTGGTTATCGTGAAAATGGATTTTGAAACAAGCGACTGATATAATTATTTAAGTATATATCGTCCCCGTAGAGCGAAAAGTCACTAAGTCGAAAAATGGCCAAAATGACTTATCAATGTCACTAAAATCAACATTTTCTTCTCTAAATATCTGTCTAACCGTCATTTTTGTATCTGCCCCCGCTTTTGTTTTACGAAATGCTTTTCACGTGTTTTAGCTCTTATAATATAAAATTTATTTTATTACCTTCAAATTAAAGCTAAAAACATAAAGGTTTGTAAAGGTAAGCCAACGTTATAACGATTTTTATTTTCAAAAACTTTAACTCTCATTATCTCAAAACACGATTTTTCGACTTAATGACTTTTCGCTCTACGGGGACGATATACAGGGTAAAAGAGGGAGGAGCTCGTGGATAGATTGCAGATGCTTAAGCCGGAGGAGCTCGTGGCTAAGTAATAACAGCCGCACGGGTCGATTCATCAGGTTAAGCTACGCTTGCTGGGGTTGGTCCGTGGATGGGTGACCATCTTTACATATCGAGACTCCTCCGTGCCTCGGAAAGCACGTTAAAACGTTGGTCCCGGCTGTCATTTGTGGATCTTTGACAGTCGTTACGGGTCGTCAGAAGCCCGAAAGTCTGACAACCAGTCTTGCCAATAGGTATCGTATTACCCAGTTACTGGGTTGTGGAGATCAGATAGGCAGTCGCTCCATGTAAAATACTGGTATTCAGCTGCATCCGGTTAGACTGGAAGCCGACCCCCAACATGGTTGGGAAAAGGCTAGGCAGATGATGATGATATACAGGGTAAAATTGAATCCATGGGCATCCTCTTGAACTCATCAGTATGAACAACTTTTACTATGAGACCAACCCTGAAATCGCGAAAAAAATTCTAAAAGCTGTTCCGTACATTTTCACGAGACACGAACATATATGTGAGAAGTAACAAGCACCCTGAATTTCTAAGCTCACTTCCTATTACGTGGTTAGTAAAAAACCGGCCAAGTGCGAGTCGGACTCGCGCACGAAGGGTTCCGTACAAAAAACGGCAAAAAAAAAAACACATTTGTTGTATGGGAGCCCCCCTTAAATATTTATTTTAATTTAATTATTTATTATTAAAGTGAATATATAACTAAATATTCTGTGAATATTTCAAACGCCTACCTGTTGCCGTTATCAATATCGAGCAAAAACAAGCAAAAAAAATCACATTTATTGTATGGGAGCCCCCTTAAATGTTTATTTTATTCTGTATTTTTAGTATTTGTTGTTATAGCGGCAACAAAAATACATCATCTGTGAAAATTTCAACTGTCTAACTATCACGGGTCATGAGATACAGCCTGGTGACAGACGGACAGGCAGACAGCGAAGTCTTAGTAATAGGGTCCCGTTTTACCCTTTGGGTACGGAACCCTAAAAAATAACTGGCATAACGTGTACGTATATCTATGAGTAAGAAAAACCGAAACCTAATTAACCGCCTCTCATTAAAACTCCTCCATTCCTCTCCATCTATTAAAAGTAAACTGACATTTTTGTATAGTGCTTCTAAACTTCTTGACGAGTCGATGGTAAATTGATTAATTAATAATATTAATGTAAGTTATATCAGTTATCAGTTATCACTGAACATTATAAAACACAGTCTTCCGCCGCGTCTGTCTTTATGCCTGTCTGTCTGTTCGCGATAAACTCAAAAACTACTCCACCGATTTTCATCCTGTTTTCTTTCACCAATGGATAGAGTGGTTCTCGAGGAAGGTTTTAGTATACATAATTATAATAACCGACATCCACGCGGGCGAAGCCGCGGGCATCAGCTAGTTAATTATATTAATAAGTATTATTATTTTCATTTATTAATCTTACCAAATGAGTTGGGCCCAGTAGGTAGCCAAGTGTGCATCTAGTAAGATACTTCCTTTTTGTTCACCATTAATTTTAATTCTTTGAAATATCTGACGACAACAAAAACAACTAAGATTTCCATTCATGGAAGGTTGTCTTTGCACCTTACTGTGTAAACATTAGCATAATATATTACATTACTGTCGCGGCCTGCAATAAGGGAATTGATGGACGATCGTGAAAATGAGGGCCGAGGCGAAGCCGAGGCACTCATGCGTGAGTCCATCAATTCCTGATTGCGGCCAAGGCTTGGCCCTCATTTTCACGATCGTCCATCAATTCCCTTATTGCAGGCCGCGACAGTAATGTACTATTGTTTCTTTGTTCTATTTGCAAACCAATTCGAAATTTAAATAAAATCTTTGATAAGTTACCTCCTTGGTTGCCGTGTGTTGAAGTAAAAAGTTCGTTCCATTTTTAATTCTTCAAGGACATTCTAATTAACTACAATGATTTTTGGTACGCAGGTGTACCGCGCGGTAGATAACACGACAGATATGAGTTTTCATAGTAATTTATTTGGCCGCTAAACACGCCAGATATGGATTTTCATAGTAACTTTGCTGGCCGCATCGTCACTTGTACCAGTACAGCAATTTTGATTTATCTCGAAGAAGGTTGTCAAAATAATGCTCGAATTTCCAAGCATGTTTAAGAAAAAATATTATCTATGCGTAGACAGGCTAAGAAAATGCCAACGTTACTTATCTATATTTGTAACTAAGTAAAATGGTTTTTACGTCATTTTGATAATGTTATGCAGTCTGTGTGCGATGTTTTCCGAGACTTGTTAGTTCACAGAAATTATTTGCATAATTACGTGAGGTAGGTAAATTAGATTTAACCATAGATTGTTATTATTATAAGTTACAACATATATACTTTTTTTTTTTTTTTGAGGGTGGGAACTAATCAAATGACTTCTCCCGCTCTGCGTGGAGCGGAAGGGCGTGTCAGACTTTTATTGAGTAAAACCCACCCGTGTTCCTTCAGTTGCCTGTTGCCAAGGTCCCGATATCCCTTTCGGACTTTCCCGCAACCCTGGAACATACTTACTTAGGTTGACAAAGTGAATATATTATTGACTAACTGCCCACCCCGGCTTCGCACGGGTAGCACTAAGTACTGTAGACTCCGAGAGAGTCTACGGCACCGGATCGAGTAAAACACTTGATAGTTTAACTAATTATATTAATTAGTGAAAATCGAGGATACATTTTATATTATATCACCCGTCATCCAGCCTCAGGCCGTCTCTGAATATCTTCCTATTCTATTTTCAACTAAATTGTTGGAACGTTCAAAACTCACGGCTGCCCTCTAGCCAGCCTGTACCACACGAGGTTGCGCATCGCATACCACCTCCTTACATGAGCTACGCCCACCCTTGAATAAAAGGACTGGCGTAGTCTGAAAAAAAAGACTTATTCACAACGTTCAAATAATCAGACCCTTCCTACCTATGCCTATAAGAAAAGTTACCTAACGCCAGGAGAAACACGGGTGAGGTCTTTCTTTTGCAGAAGAAGGCTTAACTCAGGACGAACGAAAAACACCCCGACGCGTGTCAATTAAATTGAAAGTTGACATGTGCCATAATGCACCCACAAAATTAAACGTCGTCATGTCTAAACCTCGTCATACCAAAACTGGCGAAAAATATATGACAAAGCCTCCTAACAAGCTAGTAAATTGACATGGCAAATCACATCAGCCCAGAAGGGAATGAAAGGTTCAGATGTATACCTTCAACAAATTAAAGCAAATTCATGCTCGCACTCCAGAGAGACAAAAATATAAAAACCATACTATAACCCATTGACATATTATTAAAACCAAACTGTGGGTCCTTAATCGAAAGTTGTACCATAAGTATTTATCAAACACCGTCTGCGAAGAGCTACGCCTGTAAACAGAGTTGGTAACAACTTAGACAGAGTGGGCATAATCAAACTGAGGGACTGCAATCATCAGTTGGACCAATTGTGCCAAACTGACACAGCTCGCAAGGCTATACCCGTACGCGAGGTTGGCCTCAACTTGGACAGAGCGCCATCCCCCCCTTTCTATGAGGGACCATAGTTGGTTTACTCTCCTAAATTCTCTGGAGCACATTCATGCTACAATAGCCTAACAAAGATTTCCGAAGACGAAGGCATTGGCTCATTCCCTCAAGCCTCGCGGCGATGTGGGAAAAGTCACCACACACGCTCCGAAGCGGCGTGCAGGTGACGACCCATTCGCACTCGGCCGGCGGCCGCGTCCGATGTTGATTCTCCGCAATATGAAATGATAAAGAAAAAAAGAAACAACATTAGTAATATATCATAATCGCTACTCTAAGTCCTGTGACGTTTACACCTACATGACAAAAAATAAATAAATGAGTGACATAAAAATAAATAAAACCATTACAACCTAAAGTGAATAGTACATTACTGTCGCGGCCTGCAATAAGGGAATTGATTCCTGATTGCGGCCAAGGCTTGTATAGTACTTTTCTCAAACAACGCGCGGAAATTCGAACTGAGTAAATTAAATAGAAATTCCAGAATCAATGACGAATAACTATCATTTTTCATGCGCCAATATGTTAATTTGTTTCTTCTTTGTTCTATTTGCAAACCAATTCGAAATTTTAATAAAATCTTTGTTAAGTTACCTCCTTGGTTGCCGTGTGTTGAGTTAAAAGTTCGTTCCATTTTTAAATAACACGACAGATATGAGTTTTCATAGTAATTTATTTGGCCGCTAAACATGCCAGATATGGATTTTCATAGTAACTTTGCTGGCCGCATCGTCACTTGTTTTTTACCAGTACAGCAATTTTGATTTATCTCGAAGAAGGTTGTCAAAATAATGCTCGAATTTCCAAGCATGTTTGAGAAAAAGGTTTTAGTCTATTAACATGAACTATGTCCTTACACCTCCTATTATTTAATTTCCTAATTACATAATTAACATTACCTAACCGTCTTACTACCTGATAAGGCCCCTTATATAATCTACACAATTTTATACTCTTATCAGTTATACGTCTTGGTATATATACCATAACTAACTGATTAGGCACAAAGTTCTTTACCTTTGCCTTTTTATCGTAAAAAGCCTTTTGTTTTAATTGTGCTTTTTTGATATTGTTTATAGCGCAATTAATTAGAGTATTATGGTAATTCTGTCGCTCCGCATAATTAATTATGCCCTCACGACCGTCTCTGATAATAGACATATCAGTACGAAATAATGGTTCTCTAGCATATAACAGCATATAGGGTGAAATCCTAGTGCTTGATTGTTTACTGGAATTATATGCATAACATACTAAAGAAACAATAAATTATTTCGGGGCAAAATCGCGTTTCACTACAGGTTTTCATCCTGCATCTAATGGGCTGGTTGAAAGATTTAATAGGACGCTAACGCAAATGCTTTCTATGTATGTATCTTCAGACCAGCGGAATTGGTGTAGTTATGTTAAGATATTCAGAGACGGCCTGAGGCTGGATGACGGGTGATATGATACATTTTATATCATATCACCCGTCATTCAGCCCCAGGTCGTCTTTGAATATCTTCCTATTCTATTTTCAACTAAGTTGTTGGAACGTTCAAAACTCACGGCTGCCCTCTAGCCAGCTCCCTCTACGCACCTTACCTACCCTACCCTACCTACCTACCCAAAAATTCACAAAAAATATTTCATTGATACGGAGAAGAAACACTGTACACGCACACTTGCCACACTTGTCTTTCTACGTTGAAATACAAGTGAGTCAAGTGACAAATTAGTCAGCGCCTGACGTAAATTGACGTAATTTTAGTAGGCAAATTTTTAATCACGCCTAAACTTGTAAGGAGTAGTTACAGACGCTGATTAATTTGACAGGACTAAACTAAAATTTATCTTCTGTCGTTTTCATAAAGAAAAAGATGCACTGAACTTAAAGGAGATGTTCCAAAAATGTATGGAGCCTGGGCTAGCACTATGTACACTATACATAAATATGGCTATACAATATAGTAACCGTTTTTTAATGTTAATTTTCTTGAATGTTACTTCGTTTTATTGTACATTCAAATTATCTCGGTCAAACAGAGTAACACAACGTAAATATGGTGGATCGGCAAATGCGAATGCGAAATGTCATTTTGACAATGACATTTTGTTTGATGGGTACCCCTTGACGGTCGGGATGACTCATCGAGTCGGCCGCCAAAAATAATAATAATTAAAATAGGACTAATAACAGCTACTTAGTCTGTGAATAAAAGCTACTTGATTGCGGTAGCACCTTATATTACCTATTCGAGCAGCTAGAGATTTGTTACATCGGTTTCTAGAGAAGCAAGAAACGAATGGTTGAACGATATTTTGTATAACAAACTTACAAATGTCAAACGTCATGTCAAACAAAACTGTCATGGCCGCCCTAAAAATAGGGTTACGTTATTACAAATCTTCCCAAATGACCATTTTTGTACCGCTGTACTCTTCTTCAAATTAATTTATTTGTATTTTTATGAAAATCTCTAATTTTTTTCTTATGGATCTATGTAGTGTGCTGGCCCAAAATCAAACATCTCCTTTAGTTTAGTTTGTCAACAACAAAATCGGCACCATTACTCCCCTATTGCACAAGGAAACTGCACGGGAAATGATTTCATAACTCAACATAACAAACGAAACCTTTTTGTCCATGTCGTCATCGCTAGTAACAGTGTTGCCATTATTGTAACAAGTCATTGTGAAACGCGGAGTCAATATACTGTTCAAACACGTCATTCGTCATTCTTATCTCTGCTAATGCGGCTGCCTTGTTGGTTAACGTCCCAAGTCAATAACCACAATCCACAATCAATCCTTGATGAATTGTTTGACGTGCTCAGGTGGTGCTGATCTATGCGTCATGTTCGTGAAAGGGTGCCGTCAGGATCGGTCTATGATCTCTTAGCTTCCATGGCTTTTTTTTTTATTTGTATATTTTTGTATAATTGTTTACTGTGGACGCTTTTAACGTGCACGTCTTTCAACATCGTTCTCACAAGTATAATTTCTGAATGATGTAACCAATATTTTGTAAGTATCAACATTTGGATTTCTACCAGACGGGCCGGCGACGGCAAAAAAATACTTCAAATTAGATCTTGAAACTTTGCATAATAACTGAACTAACAATTAACCAGGTCTTTTTTTATATTGCCATTATTTTCACCGTAAAAATTACCTAAACTATTCGAGGCTTGGAGCCGCCAGCGGGCCCACTCAGTCTGGCTCTCACTCAGGCCGCGAGTAGTATGGTGCGAGCGAGATAAAATTTGTGGTTGGGTTGGCCCTAAGTGCCACTGATGCCGCGATTGGCGTGGGCACCGATTGGGCTCAACTCATTTGACAATTTACCAGCGACTCGAATAGAAGAACCCTTAGTTCGTTTCCCAGGTCGGGCAAAGTGCTTTTGGGTTTTTCCATCACGAATTTCTCATTTCGAATTCTCGAATCGTTGCGGCTTTTTATACCAAAATTTTTCACAGAAAGACTCCCATGTGACCTTCAAAATAAAACGTTTATCACTGTCTATTTCACTCATTCACAATATCTGGAAACATTCAAAAGCTTTTATAAAACAACTACTATTAACCTTCAAACCTTCAACTAAATAAATAAATACTAAAGCAGCTGACAATTGACAAGACGAGACATAAATTTCAGCTCAACGATTTGTCACATCACCTAAACAAAAATTTTACAGAACTCGTGACAAAAATCTTAGACGACACATTCTCATATCCGGGCGACAAAGAAAGCTCAAATATAAATGCGTTACAATTTAGGTCAAGTTTGGCGTAACGTACGTGCGCCAAAAATTTTGGCGTTGGCGTGTAATTTATCACCTTATGTAATAAAGAAAGATGAGATCATTCCTTTACGGATTTGTTTAAGGCATTGTTCCCATGCCACTGTGTTGCAACCAGAGATAAAAACTGTGTACTTATGATAGAGGTCTATGTTGCCCACATTTAAATGATAATTTAATGATATAATAAAATTGATGAACAGATTGACACACAACGTCAATATGTCCTGTCGTAGCCATTTTAAATAACAAAGAAGATCAGCTGTGATTTCAATTTACGGACAATTTAAAATGATAGTCAATTGGCTTATCAGTCAAGTTAGACCCTGACTTTTTAAATACATGAGAATTTCCACACAAAAAAAATAACGCTTTTTCCCAGCCGATAGCCCCATCGAAATTCGAACCATTAAGCTGGGGGGGAGTCTCACGCTAAGCTTTTTTTTTTTTTTTTTTGAGTGTGGCAAATCGTCCAATGACTTCTCCCGCTCTGGGCGGAGCGGAAGGGCGTGTCAGACTTTTACTGACTAAAACCCACCCGTGTTCCTTCATTTGCCTGCCAAGGTCCCGGTATCCCTTTCGGACTTTCCCGCAACCCTGGCAGGGTCACGCTAAGCTTGCCAATTCAATTCAAAGACTCGTCTGCTCCAACGGCCATCGGTCCCTTGTTGACTAAAAGCGTTGCGATGCTTGTTAACTCTGTAAGCGTTACCTTAGCACCAGGGACTTGAAACGTTATGAAATAACGTTAAATAACGATAAAATAGGCATTACGTATACTTCCAATAACCATAATTTCTACCGTTCCACCCGGATCGTACCTAAATTAATAGTAGAAGATTTCGTTCCGATAGATTTTCGTTATATTGCCAAGAAATTTGTATTAAGTAATAATCAATATTTTACACTAACATTACACTAATTATCATAATACACTTACCTACATTACTTAAATTAAACTAAAATCAATTTACCTACATGTACTTATATAAAATGGGGGGGGAAATAACCACTACCTATAGTGCATCAAAAAATTCGTCAGCATCGCTGTCAGCAGGAAAAGTGCCTAAAAGGCTGGCAGCATTGCCACGTTGTATGGCAATGCTGAGTCTTTGGCCGAAGAATAGGCCAGCCGTCTGGTCACGTGAAGAGTCGACCAACCGCTTGGCGATGGCTTGATAGACTAAGTGAGCAAGGTTTAGTTCATAAATGGATACTGGAACAATACATAACACTATTACGTAACGTTATCGTACTTCTATTTTGAGTAACGTTTCAAGTCCCTGCTTAGCACCTTACTCAATTTCATTTCCAGATAATTAAATTTCGGATCTGATCAAACTGCTTCAATCGTTCACCTCTTAATTTGTTTTTTTTTTTTGTTTTCAGGTGGTGGAATGCAAAGAGAAGTCAACAGGAGCCAAGCGTGCGTTGAAGGTTCTACATGACAACACCAAGGCACGTCGCGAAGTAGAGTTGCATTGGAGAGCAAGAGGCTGTATACACATTGTTCAGGTAAAGTGAGATAGAACTTTGTAAATGTAAAAGAAATAAAAGAAAGAAAGAAAATACGTTGAATGTTGAATGTTGCTACCACTTTGACAAATAAAATAACCGTGGTCATTATAATCATATCGTGGCTAAGTAATCACGGCCGTACGGGTCGATCCATCAGGTTAAACTACGCTTGCCATGGTTGGTCCGTGGATGGGTGACCATCTTTACATACCGAAACTCCTCCGTGCCTCGGAAAGCACGTTAAGCCGTTGGTGCCGGCTGTCATTTGTGTGGATCTTTGACCGTCGTTACGGGTCGTCAGAAGTCCGAAAGTCTGACAACCAGTCTTGCCAATTTTTGTGTGTAGTTTTATCATCTGCTTACATTAATAGGTAAAGCCAAGCCAACATTTTTGTTCTTTACTATCGAAACCAGATAAATTTTTCGTGGACCCCCATTTACAAATTGTGAACCCCCATTTTTTTTCACGCCAACGTAACTTTGGGAATCACTGAATTAAACGAAGTAGATCGAGCACCACGCCCACAAAATGATTGATTGCTTCCATGATTGATGAGAAAGCGAACAAACAGCTTTACTTTTCCTGAAATTATCGAAAACATTGACTAAGAACAATGACTGGTCGAAAGTTAGGCGCATTAGAATAAACAAATCAGTCAAAGTGTTTATTTAGGTGAGAAACTTCCGCATTGTCGCTCGCTCCGTGTCTCGGAAAGCACGATATGGGAGATGCGCTAAGGTAGCCCGCGAAATGAATATATTTTCCATATTTTTTGCAATTTGCAGGTCAGTGTCAGGTTGTATGTTGATCTAAATATGATTCGCGGCCGTAACAAATATGGACTTACAGAATTATAAACATTAGAATCAGCAATACAACTCCTTAAGTTCATATCAGTGCCAAATGTCATGAGTCTGGATTTTGGCCTGGTTGATTGGCAATAGGTTCGCTCCCTTAGATGGGTCTTACAATATAACTTGGGAAATTACACCTCTGTCTATATCCTCGGAGAATACAAGTGTGACGTCATGTATTAATATGTGTTCCTCTTTCGTGTTGCACTGACTGCCACCATAAAGAGCATGTGAGAACCAAGGTAACCGACATAGCCCGTAGAATCGCCGAATAAAGGTACTTAAATGTCAGAGGTACGGCACATTTCTCGCAGAACGGATGGCTGATGGGGCCAGAAGGTTCAGGGCTTCTGGATTGCGCGACCGAGTACCGGCGAAGTTTAGCCAAAACTCACAAGGTGGACCAGTACCAAGAATCCTGCACGCTTAGCATGATCACAATAGAAACGGGTTTTGTCGACTGAGGAATAGACAAAATGACAGACTGTGATTGTTTATTTGTCATTTTGTCTATTCTTCAAGAAGAATTGTCGACGGAAGAATAGACAAAATGACAGACTGTGATTGTTTATTTGTCACAAAACCCGTTTCTGTGTTTGTCACTCAGACCAACAAAAAAGGGTTTGTCATGCTACGCGTACAGCAATGCTATTCTGTAAACATCTCACCGTGAAAACTTAGTTGAAGTGAGCGTGGAGTGAACTGTCACTGCCTTAGCATCAGTAGGTACCTATCGATGACAATGACAGCTCACTCCGCGCTCACTTCACCTAAGTTTTCACGGTGAGATGGTTACAGAATAGCAATGCTGGTGCGAGAAGCACGGGATCGGTCGATGTGACGACGTTTTACTTATTTATTGGGTCTCGCAACAGAAGTTACACCATCACATGCAGCAAATACTAGTGTGCGCTTCCAATTGGAGGACACCATATCGTTCAATTTATAATATTACTAGCTTCCGCCCGCGGCTCCGCCGCGTGGTATGTCGATAAAAAGTAAGCCTATGTCCTTTCCCGGGATGCCATCTATCTCCTTGCCAAATTTTATCAAAATCCGTTCAGTGGTTAGGCGTGAAAAGATAACATACAGACAGACAGATTTACTTTCGAATTTATAATATTAGTATGGATTTATGTACTTACAATAAGTTTCACAAGGACAAATTAATCGAAATAAGTAAATCAAAATACATTATACGCAAATCATTGTCCTGAATGATGTCTTTGAACAGGGGTTCTACGTCGTAGAACGACGTAGCGTAAATAAACTCAATAAGCCACCTACACATTTAATGTAGGAAACTAGTAAAAATCGATATAAATCGCAATATGACTCAACTCTAATACCTGATAAGAGCGATAAGGCCGCAATTATGCATAAAATCTGCATTATCGATGTGGGCAGTCACTGATAAGAAAGCAATTACGTACCTACTGCAGTAAACTTTATTACCCGGAAACCTTCATTACTGCTTATCCCTTGTACCAAGGGGCGACTTTTTTCGCGCATTGGATTTTCACCGCACTATTTAGCGCCGAGAGTTGAAAATCCAACAGTGTGTTTTTTTGACGCGCTGGGTTGCTCTCTGTTTGATTCTCAATGCTTGGGTCAACACCGAGAGTTGAAAGTCCAGTGTCCAGACTACGCGGCCGGTAAATATGGCAGAGTAGAAATAAAATAGCGTTAGACTCTAACAGCCTGACTAATAAAAATAAGTTAAACATCTGTTTAACAAATGTGTTGTTGTACAATGTATAATCTGTGAATAGGCGTTACACACTACCTTTACTAATAATCAGTGTATATACAATGCATAGTTAGTTACCCACTGCTTATGACAAAAACACTGGCAACGTTAGAAGGTGCGTTCTGAAAATGGTCCTGCGTAAAATCAGTGACATTATTTCATTTGAGAAAACACTCATTTATAACTTTAAAAAATTGAAAATTTAAATAATTACGTCGATTTTATTTCCAAAATTATTGTTTATGCATTCTTTTACGAATTAAAAACATAAATTATTATTAATTCACTTATGAATGATGCATGCATTATGTATGGAAACGCGACCAGTAAAAGCTCCCAATCTTGAACATCAAAAAATCTCAAGGCCACAAAGTTCAGTACGATTGAAATTGTAACATTGTTATGATTTTTTTTTAGCAGTAAATTGATATTCTACTGATAGTCCACCACCTCGAGCTTTCTGTTCAATGTCGCATTTAACTAAATCGACTTTTTTTTTTGCTTATGTATAGTTTGCTGAACCTATAATTTCTACCGAAAATGAGCCAGAACTCATTTTCTAGTAATTAGAAAGGATCATAACGATTTTAGTAACATTTGGTTTTTCTTGGTATAGATTCATTATAGATTTCATCAAAAATATCGAAATTTTGAAAATAATGAATAGTTTTCAAACTCAATACGACACAAGCAACTAGTTTGTTTCGGCCTTTTTTGCCAGAGTGGTTAGATAGGAAACGCCGACCTCATCTAGCTTATTTTTAATATGACGTGTAAAAGTGATTCCAATATCCTATTTACAGAATAAACAATTTCATTTCATTATTATCTAATTACACTGGGATCCCATTGTCACGTGCGAATCATTCAACAAACCGTACTTGATATAATAATGAAATTGATAACATTGTCTAAAGTAATTTGCAACGTCATATTGTGTAGAAGTCGTATACAGATAAGTTTTACTGCAAATAATTATGTTATAAAACTTTTTACAAAAATCAACCGAATTCCAAAAAAAACAATAACTATAAAAGAAGTTGTCTTTGGTTTCGTTTTTTGCCACCGACTTCCGAAATTAAAGTAATTTTTCACTTTGTAGTGTTTTTTTTTGTAAAACGTTTTTATTTTTCACTTTTTAGTCGTGGTACATAAATTCGGATAAGTACCACTACTTCATAAGTGAGTAACAGTGACAAGAACTTAAAACATCATCCATACACACCAAGTGGGAAAAATACGTATTATTGAAGCTAACTCAAAAGCTATCTGAGCAAAGTTAATAAAACTTACGTGAAACTGCGTAAGCTTCCTCTACCATGCATAAGGTTTAATTGAAATAAATGCTTTGAGTTTCCGAGTTATCTAGTTGTGAAAAAATTTTGACTGCCTCGTCGGACTTGTGGTCGCATGGCACTGCTGTTGAAGACCAGGTCCTGGGTTCGATGCCCAGGCAGTATTATTGGGGTTTTCCATTAGGAAATTCTTTGTAGCCTCAAGAATTGGGCGGCTATCAAATGCAACAAAATGTTTTAAATCCGACTGGTAGTTTCAGAGATTAACGCGTACAAATAAACAACCAAACAAAATCTCTTCAACTTTATTATTAGTAAGTAGTATATGTCGCAGGGAAATGAGGAAACCAGGGATTTCACGAAATCCCTAGGGATACCACAAAATCACGGCAGATGTCGAATATTCTTGTTTATTACGTCTTCTTACTAAAAGTTTTTAGTGATATGACAAAATGCTAATATATTGTCAGTGGATTTAATTTAGTGAAACGACATATGACTAAACATTATTAGTGAGAAGACGTAATAAACAAGAATATTCGACATCTACCGTGATTTCGTGGTATCCCTAGGGAGTTCACGAAATTCCTGGTTTCCTCATTTCCCTGCGACATTATACATTAGAGTAGGAAATAGAATTATTAGGATAACTGGCGAAATGAGGGTGTGATGATAATTATAATGTTTAACAAAATTCTTTCTCAATTTTCCAGGTTATAGATGTGTATGAAAACTCCTATGGCGGCCGTGGATGTCTCCTAGTAGTAATGGAGTGCATGGACGGAGGAGAGCTGTTCCAAAGAATACAGGACAACAGAGAGGGGGCTTTCACTGAACGACAAGCCGCAGAGGTAATTCATCATTCACATTCATACAGACATTGTTCTCACATATAGAAGCACGAAGAATACTGTACCCAGGATTTTGTAATATCTATATACATTTTTAAAAGAGTGTCCTTGTAGTTTCTTGCCCGTTCTTCTCCATAGAGATCTACGAATTTGAATGGGCAACTAGCTTCAACTTTTTGACTAACTGACCGACTCTTTGACAATTCAAAAGTGCCTGTAAATGGTTTAATTGAAATAAATGCTTTGAGTTTGAGTTTGATTCATAAGTTTTATCTACACTCATGTTATAAATCCTCTATTTTTATAGAGGACTAGCTGATGCCCGCGACTTCGCCCGCGAGGATGTCGGTTATCTCTAAATATATATAACTCAAATTCCTTTCTTAGCGGATTGCTACGTCATAACATCTACCTGCATGCCAAATTGTCCAGTGGTTTGGGCTGTGCGTTGATAGATCACTATGTCAGTCAGTCAGTCACCTTTGAGTTATATATATTTAGATTTATAGCATGGGTGTAGATAAAACTACCAGATATTTTACATGGAGCGACTGCTTATCTGACCACCACAACCCAGTTACTGGGTAATGAATTCTTCTTCTTTTCGTGTGGTTAGTGACTAACTTGGTGTCAGAGTTTTAAAGCCGCACAAGGGCCTCTGACTTGGCTTTACATGCCATCGAGAAATATCTCTTAGGCATGCCGGTTCCCTCACGAATACTCACCGATGTTTTCCTTCACCGTTTTTAATTTTAAAGCAAGTGATAATTATACAATAGGCACATGAATCCGTAAAGTCAAAGTTGCGTGGCTTGGGTTCGAACTCGAGACCTGTGACTTAGCAGTTCGACGGTCACACCACTAGGCTATCACTGCTTACCATAATTAATCTAAACCGTATCTCTATTACAGATAATGCACTCAATCTGTGTCGCCGTCCGCCACCTCCACGACTCAAATATCGCCCACCGGGACATCAAACCTGAGAACTTGCTGTACACGAGCACGCAACCGAACGGAGTACTTAAGCTGACAGACTTTGGCTTTGCTAAGGAGACTTTGACACCTGCTGATACACTGCAGACTCCTTGTTACACACCGTATTATGTGGCGCCCGAGGTAGGTTCACCATCAATCAATCTGCCTAGCCTTTTCCCAACTATGTTGGGGTCGGCTTCCAGTCTAACCTGATGCAGCTGAATACCAGTATTTTACATTGAGCGACTTGCTATCTAACCTCCACAACCCAATAACTGGGTAATACGATACGCCTTGGTAAGACTGGCTGTCAGACTTTCGGGCTTCTGACGACCCGTGACGACTGTCAATGATCCACGAATGACAGCCGGGACCAACGGCTTAACGTGCTTTCCGAGGCACGGAGGAGTCTCGGTATGTGCAGATGGTCATCCATCTACGGACCAACTTCGGCAAGCGTAGCTTAACCTGATGTATCGACCCGTGCGGTATTAATTACTTAGCCACGAGCTCATTCAGCCAGGTTCATAATCATTAACGTTATTTTAATATTTGAAACATTCTTAAAAATAAAATTACAGTGTGGCAATTACTTAGAAGTAAACTCCATATTAATACTGTAACTATATTTACAATAGATAATTGCTCATACATTTGACAGGACAAGACTTTCAAGAGCTGTCTCTGTGAATTAGTTTTAAAAGATTGGGTTTTGGCGTCCGTCCATCTTCTATTATTCGTTAAACCCTATTTTGGTATCAGATGGCTGAGAATACTCCGCACGCCGCCACACGCCAGCCGCACGGGTCGATCGACCAGGTTAAGCTTCGCTTGCCGGGGTTGGTCGGTAGATGGGTGACCATCTTTACATACCAAGACCCCTCCGTGCCTCAGAAAGCACGTTAAGCCGTTGGTCACGGCTGTCATTTCTGTAGATCTTTGATAGTTGTTACGGGTCGTCAGAAGCCAGAAAGTCTGACAACCAGTCTTACCAAGAAGTATCGTATTACCCAGTAATTGGGTTGTGGAGGTCCGATAGGCAGTCGGTCCGATAAAGTACTGGTATTCAGCTGCATCCGGTTAGACTGGAAGACTACCCCAACATAGTTGGGAAAAGGCTAGGCAGCTTGATTGACTGCTGAGATTACTCCTTTGATTCCCAGCTCGTTCAGAGTGTTATTGGATTTTTTTATGAGTAATTTATCAGGCTGGATTTGTACCTGTTTCAAATACTTAACAGAACTGGCTAAATGTTAATGTAACCCCTTCCCTCTGCCAACCCTTCGGGGAATACCAGGCGTGATGATTTTCATTGTCATTTAATGCCATTTATATTTAATTTCAGGTTCTAGGTCCAGAGAAATATGACAAGTCCTGTGATATCTGGTCACTAGGAGTCGTGATGTACATCTTACTGTGCGGTTTCCCGCCATTCTACTCCAACCATGGGCTTGCTATATCTCCTGGCATGAAAAAGGTGAGATTAAAAAAAAAACTTTTGTGTACGGTTGGGGAAAGAAAAGGTTAAGCATATTTATGTAACACTCTTAGGGCGAATTTCACCATCGAAAGTGAACGCGATCACAACATCTAAACCGCGTTCAAGAGCTGTCAGTGTCAATATTCCATACATATATAGACAGCTTTATAACGCGGTTTAGATGTGCTGGAGCCCTAGACAAGTGACATTCTATCAGCGATAACGATGATGGAAAATGTAAACATGTATAGGACTAACTTAAGCTATCGAAAAACTTAAGTATGTTCATCCTGTTGAAAGTCGTTGTAGAAATACGAAACGCTTTGGAAGCGATTGTAACTTGTCTAGGCCATCTGCACATCTAAACCGCGTCCGAGAGCTGTCAGTGTTAATATTCCATCCGTACTAATATTGACATTGGCAGCTCTTGAACACGATTTAGATGTGTTGACCGCGTTCAGTTTTATCGGTGAAATTCGCCCTTAGTTGCTATTTGAAACTTTTTTTTCTGACTACAACATTATGAACAGAAAATAAAAAACTTTTTAATTAATCGTGTCATTATTAACCTACTTATTCATTAATTTTTTTTTTTAAATTATTAATGTGAATCATAATTTTACTTTTATTTGGTCTTTTTTTTTTTAAACATTTAAAAATATTTTAAAATGACTTCATCCCAGCACTAGGAAACTATCCAGTGATAGGGTTTTTGAAACTGTATTTTGTAACTTTAACGTTAGAAAAATACTAATTTTTGGCGTAATTCGTTGATTACAATAGGCTCGCCCCATATTAGTTTGGCTTGAAAATAATTGGCGAAACATGGATGTATTTGTTTATACATTCCAGCCCACCCCTTTGAGGCATAAAGAAGTGATGTTACATTATTCAATTACATAACATCATGTAAAAAAAAAAAACAATAGACGCAGATATATTTGGTAACCAATTTCGCTTAATTATTCCTCAAGAGTCATAAAAAACCCTGTAAGAAATCGACACGTGTTTCACCTCGCAACGCGACATCCTCAAGATGACGATTGACCAGTCGCGAACCTGAACATGGCGTATTGCCACGCCGAATAGGACATACACGCGGAATAGGTTACTAAATATTATCTGCGTCTATTGTATTTTTAATGGATTTCCGCAAAGTTACGCCTGAATCAATGAACTAATTTCATGTCATTTGTACAAAATTTCCAGCGCATCAGACTAGGTCAATACGACTTCCCAGAGCCCGAATGGTCCAATGTGTCGTCTGAAGCCAAGAATCTCATCCGTGGAATGCTCTCAGTTGACCCCGCTAAGAGATTGACCATACAGCAAGTAAGTATTCAAAGATACCGTGTCTTATTTGTGCCTGGTTGATGGCAACAGGCTCGCCCCCTATTACAGAAAACGGCGCCTCTTAGAGGACAGATAGCCAAGAAAAAAAAAAAATTGATGATGCCATATTGGGTATCAAATAAAACACATTTAAAAATATTTATATAATAAACCCAAAAAAATATTAAATAAAAATAAAACTTATAAAACTAAAACCCAACTACGGCACACGTGACCTGTTCGATTTACGCCCTAACACGTGTGACTCCGGATTTTTAATTGGTCTGTCTGTGATGTCTTGTTTAATTATACCTTTTTAGTTGACTTTTTTTGCCGTAGTTGGGTTTTAGGTTTATAACTAGGTCAACCTGTAAAGATAGATCTAAGGTGTTGTATCCTTACATATTATAAAACAAAGTCCTCCGCCGCGTCTGTCTGTCGTCCTGTACGCGATAAACTCAAAAACTCCTGCACGGTTTTTCATGCTGTTTTCACCAATGGATAGAGTGGTTGTCGGGTAAGGTTTTAGTATATAATAACCGATATCCAAGCGGGCGAAGTCGCGGGCATCACCTAGTAATAAATAAAGAAAACTTTTAGCACAAAGATTTATAACTCATAATTTTAACTTAAAATGTACAGTCAGTTGTCTGCATTATCTGACCCCTCTTACAACGAACAACAAGGAAGATGGGTCGGGTTATGCAGGTCACTGAATGAACCTACCTTCTGGTCTTTCAAACCTCAGCTATCACCCATTAATCCAAAACAATTCTTCTTTCCAGGTAATGTCAAGCCCCTGGATCCGTCAGTTCACACAAGTGCCCCAAACACCTCTATACACTCACACACTACTTCGCGAAAGCGGCGAAGTATGGGCTGACGTGCAGGACGAAATGACTCGGTCACTGGCCACCATGCGAGTCGACTACGATCAGGTGACGGCGAGTGTTTACACGTGTTTTTTTATTAGTTTAGTAGCTTAAGAGGGGCTCGTGGCTAAAGGCGGCTAAAAAAAAGTGGGTCTCATGGCAAAAAAAGTGGGCTCGTGGCTTAATAAATGGGGCCTCGTAGCTAAGAAAAAGGCGTCTCGTAGGCAAGTAAAAAGGGTGCTCGTGGCTGAATAAATGGGGCCTCGTGGCTAAGTAAAAGGCGTCTCTTGGTCAAGTAAAAAAGGGTGCTCGTGGCTAAATAAATGGAGCCTCGTGGCTAAGTAAAAGTCGTCTCGTGGTCAAGTAAAAAGAGTGCTCGTGGCTAAATAAATGGAGCCTCATGGCTAAGTAAAAGGCGTCTCGTGGTTAAGTAAAATGGGGTTCGTGGCTAAATAAATGGGGGCTCGTGGCTAAGTAAAAGGCGTCTCGTTGTTAAGTAAAAAGGGGCTCGTAGCTAAATAGAGACCTAAATGAAAGGGATTTAACGAGGGGCTCGTGGCCATATAATAACAGCCGCACGGGTCGACAGAAAACATGCTGCGACTTTGGATTTTCTTTTTTAAGTGGCATTATTGTAAATAGCTTTAATGTGTATAAAATATAATGTTTTATGTGTGTTTGTGTACTAAATTATGTAAATTAACTTTATAATCTGCCTAGCCTTTTCCCAACTATGTTGGGGTCGGCTTCCAGTCTAACCGGATGCAGCTGTATATCAGTATTGTACATGGAGCAACTGCCTATCTGACCTCCACAACTCAGTGACTGGGTAATACGATACCCCTTGGTAAGACTGATTGTCAGACTTTCGGGCTTGTGACGACCTGTAACGACTGTCAAAGATCCACGAATGACAGCCGGGACCAACGGCTTAACGTGCTTTCCGAGGCACGGAGGAGTCTCGATATGTAAAGACTGTCACCCATCCACGGACCAAGCGTAGCTTAACCTGATCGATCGACCCGTGCGGCTGTTATTACTTAGCTACGAGCTACTTAAATTAACTTTATAATGACCTGATAATTGTGAATTTCCAGTCTGGGTTCAAAACAAATCTCAAAGGGAGTTGTGAGGCAAACCTTTCCTTTGTCCTGTAACACCCAAGGTCTTTCAGTCTGTACTGAATAAATGTATTTTCTTTCTTTCTTTCTTGTGGATTTAATTCCCTCACGGAACGTTGTATGGCCTATAAAACATTCCGAGCCTGTCTATTTATACAAATGTAGAATTAGATTCCAAAAACACACCTCATTCAGGAATAAAGAAACTAAAAAAAACCGGCCATGTGCGAGTCGGTGTCGCGCACGAAGGTTTCCGTACTATCTATAAAAACGGCAAAAAAATCACGTTTGTTCTTGTATGAGAGGGGTTAAATATTTATTTTATTCTGTTTTTTAGTATTTGTTGTTATAGCGGCAACGGAAATACATCATCTGTGAAAATTTCAACTGTCTAACTATCACGGTTCATGAGATACAGCCTGGTGACAGACGGACAGACAGATAGCGGAGCCCTAATAATCGGGTCCCGTTTTTCCATTTGGGTACGGATCCCTAAAAATTTTAGTTTTATGATAAAAATGTCCATAAAACAATAATCTAATTAAAAAAATTTCTAATTTACAGGTACAAATCAAAGCGTTGGAACAGAGCAATAATTCCCTTCTAAACAAGAGAAGAAACAAAGTTGGCGCCTGATCTAAAAGTGGCTGCCGATTGGAGACACGCCGCGAGTATAAGAAATGACGAGCAGTAGTGAAAGAACTTTGTATGTGATTTTAATTGCACTTTTTTGGTGTTAACGCCATCTAGTTGGTGTTGTTGGAAGTTTTGATGTTGTTTTTTTTTTGGTATTTTCGATAAGTGAGCCTTACCACATGTTCAATGTCAGTTTTATGTCAAACTCCATACAGAAATGTCATGTTTAAAAGGTGTTTAGGCTAAACAAATGATAAACACGGTTTTGTGGTAATAAGGAGTGTATTTAACACCTGGGTGCACATAGACAAAGTGTGAGCATTAGGAAAGTCAATAAATACCTAATAATAATTATGAGACGAGTAGGCACAAAATATTAGCAGTCTTAAAGCAGTTGTGGCCCAGTGTTCAAACCCAGCCAGGCACTTTATTTTGTGTAAACTATTTCATCACCACTGCTCTCAAAACGGTGAAGGAAAACATCGTGAAGAAACCGACATGTCCTAGAACCAAAAAATTCGAAGACATGACATCCAACCCGCACTGGGCTCGCGTGGTAGATTTCAACCCACTCCCTCTCAAAGAGAGGAGTCTTATGTCCCAGCAGTGGGAACATTATAAGCTGATTATGCAATGTAATGCTTATTGGAAAATACCAAAAAGATATTTAATAATTTACATAAATAAATATTTAGAATTAAATATGTGTAACAAAATTGTTTTCTCGTTAATTAGTAAATATAATATCGAAATTCATAAATTCAGGAATAAGAAACACAAATATTTTTGTTTACAAAAAAATAAATATTGTCTCTTTATTCTATAGATTATTTTTTTACAATCACTTTCGAAATCACAATTATTTTTAATGTAATAATAAGCGATTAGAATAACTTAGATTGTAAGATTATTATTTAGAGATTTAATTCACCCCAGATTTGGAAAGCCTGAAAACCTAACTCAAATCTCATGTTGACTGATATAACAACATCATCATCTGCCTAGCCTTTTCCCAACTATGTTGGGGTCAGCTTCCAGTCTAACCGGATGCAGACGAATACCAGTTTTTTTTTCATGGAGCGACTGGCTATCTGACAACCTACACTCCATTTGAAATAAGATTAGACATTTAAATAAACCTTTTTACAGTCCGTTCAACCAATTTTGACTTCTATACCGTAGGCATAAGGATGGCATTAAAAGCAAAAAAGGTTAAACAATACCAACTGTCTACTGCAGCTGCCATTTGTCATGCCACCAACGCAATAGAAGTCAAAATCGGTTGAACGGACTGTAAAAAAGGTTTATTTAAATGTCTAAGTTTATTTCAAATGCGGTACAGTTGAAATACGGCCGGTGAATCATGTCCGATCCGAACTTAGCGCAAAAGGTTGCGTAATAACCCTTTTTATGGAACCAAGTGGCGACATGAGGCGAGTGTGAGTGAGAGAACATGCGTGATAGTTCGGAGAGCCTATGCTCAGACCGGTCACGATTCATCGGCAGTATTGTAGTGGGTAACATGGTTCCCCTTGGTAAGACTGGTTGTCATACCCAGTAACGACAGTCAAGAAAGCACGGGAAACCGTTGGGTCCGGCTGTCATTTGTAGATCTTTGAAAGAGAGAAATAAATTTTACACATGTTTAAGCAAATAAAATATATTCCCGGGAAATTCGGGACCAACGGCTTCTCGTTCGTTCTGACTGAAATAATAACAACCAAACACAAAAATATAAGTTCACATGATTTTTGACGACATAAAATTGAAATGGGCTTTTTGAAAATGGTGGTTAAAATATATTTAAGGAATGTATTAATTATTGCAAATAGGAAAAGGTATGTCTACTTAAAAACTGGTTTTAGATATTTACAGATATTATTAATCCGTATTGTAGCTGCCAGCTTATGAAGAATATTTTGGAATATAGAAATTTCCCTGTCAACGTCAAACGGCAAAAATTTCTGTTGGTATCATTTGTGACAGACAAGTGTTCTAAGAAATGTATTGAAATATCCTTTGCTTCGCCTTCGGGTAAAAACAAGATGGCGGCGCTAGTTCCGATTTTGGCGCCAAAACAACTTTTTAACGTTATTACCTATCTTTTGTTGTCACGTCGTCAGTACAGTGCGATCATTGTAACTGTACCCATGATGCGATTGGTAGCACTAAATTTTGCAGTCTTAGTTTCAATACTTAGTTCAAAATGGCGACTCACAGAACAGTACTACCAACATGACTGCAAAATTCAGTGCCAGTTTTCACGTCGCAGGTCAAGTTGAACGCACTGTCCATGCAATTTTTTTTTATCACTGCCATAACACAAAAAAATTGTTACATTTTACATCATAGGCACAATACAAATATGGTCAGTATGGAAACTACGAAGAAAACGTTCGAAACAGCACACATTCATAGACACGCTCATTTACGAGACCTAGAAGTGATTCTCGCAGTGCTGTCAGTTGCGTGCTAGGAGGAGAGCCCATGACCACAATTTTAGCCTTATCGTTTTACTATTACTAATTTAGATTTGATAAATGTTACCGATCGGTAACATAGCATTCTGTCTAAAACGGTTCGACATGATGAAAAAGGTTGGAGAGATGTAGATTTTTTTTTGCGTATTTGGAATTATAGGTGACATTTAAACATTCTGATTACAGGTTTTTAGTAAACCCGGTACTTAACAATAAAAAAGTTTTTTTTTTTAATTGACGACATTGCTATGACATGGGTCGGTTTGAATTTTTTGATGATACAATATGGTTCGCGGGCTCTCGTACTATCGAGAGGACTGGCCGCCCCGATCTTTTTAAAAACGGAACGTAGATTTTATTTAAAAAAAATGGTCATAGTTTCCATACTGTCCATATTTGTAGTGTGTCATAGGCTATCCGTA
Source organism: Lithophane leautieri (assembly GCA_949152455.1). Lineage (NCBI taxonomy): Eukaryota > Metazoa > Arthropoda > Insecta > Lepidoptera > Noctuidae > Lithophane > Lithophane leautieri. Next base: position 5,864,867 of record OX424486.1, read on the forward strand.
ATCAAATAAGTCCAGTTTAGGACCGAGATACACTTGCGAAAAAAAAATTCGTAAGTTTGTAACGTTTATTGCCAACCTTTACTAGGTAAGACTTCACAAGTTCACAAGTTGTGATTAGAATATAAATTAGTTATTAATAATTAAATGTTACTTAATCGCTTATTTATTAGGACTATAGGACATTATTAGGAATAACTGGTCGATGTGTGGAATAACTGATTATGATTACTTACTTACTTATATTTTTTCTTATTTTAGATTGACTACGTTCCTTTACCTGGTCAGTGTTGAGTCAAGAAGGACAATTCCCGTAATTAAAAAACGTTAAAAAATGTAGTCGCAATAAATGTCAAAAATGTAGGGAAATTTGTGGTATTTTAACAGATTGAGACATATTGGAATACGAACTGTCTCGTTGGTCTCAAGTGCTACTGCTGACCATGAGGTCCTGGGTTCGATTCCCAAGTCGGGCAAAGTGTTATTGAGTTTTTCCATATGGAATTTCTCAGTAGCAGCCCGGAGTCTGGATTTGTGCCCGGTTGATGGCAATAGGCTCGCCCCCTATTACATGAGACTCAAACATTACTGGCGAAATGTGGGTGTAGTATAGGTACACCTCTGCCTAACCCTTCGGGTATTACAAACGTGATGTTATGTTTTGTAAAATACGAACGTTATGATTGTCTTAAAAAATACGGGACGTCCTCAGATCATTCTTTTCCAAAGTTATTCAATATTTTGGGTTCGTAATATCTTTTTTTCTTTGACAATATTTTTATCAAGGAGGCTATAATCGTTTGTCATATTGACAAAAATCTAGTCTACATCAAATTAAGGTTGCATCACAGACATTTTTAATTTAGTTTTATAAGATATATTTGAGTTTCAATTGTGTTTGAATCATTCCAGTCTATATTATTATCATTTCAAACAACAATAATAATAAAAATATAAAATGCAAGATATTACGGACCCTATTAACTTAAAATTAAGACTGGCTTTGGAAAGACATTACAATAAGTTCATACGCTGCGATTCTGCGATTCGCACCATAACAGACTAATATTTAAAAAATGTTTTTTTTTTATTCAATTACTGTTAGGAAATAAATTGATTATCAAAATTGTCACACCTCGCCAATTTGCCGTGGTATAGTGCATTTCATCAAATAGTTCATATGCCGTAATGTTGGCTCCCCTGTTGTAGGACGAACAAGAATATGGCTACGGCTCTACCTAATGGGTCCGTTTTTTAAGTTACAAGCAGAGCCAACATTACGGCATATGAACTATGAGATGAAACGCACTCAGCACGCGTAGCATGTACCACCGTAGAAAACGATTTTGTCGACGGAAGAATAGACAAAATGACAGAAAAACAATCACAATCTGTAATTTCATCTATTCTTCCTTGGTCATGCTACGCGTGCTGTAGCAATAACAACTGTCAGAGAATGACAGGTGTTTCAAATCACAACTGACATTCTCTAAAATGGCTTGTACGGACAATTTAAGTTTGTTGGTTGGTTGATTGATAATTTGCTAAACAATTAATGTGTCTGACTTTATGTTCGATTCGAATTTTGTTGTTTTGATAAATCTTTGTATCACAATGTCACCAAATATTTTAGGGGGATTAGTCCTTGCAAGCTTCATACAATTGTGCTAGAGTAGGTCCACGTTATCAGATATAATATCAGACGCTTCACTTTCTGTTCATTTTTGTCTTTCATTCGGCATCTTTCACTCGAAGTAAAGTGAATTTATAATGAAACCTATCTAACGATGTCGGATTCGGCACTCGGAATCTCTCACTCGCCTATCGAATGAACTAAAAGTGAAATGAAATGAGCAGATGAACGTTTATTCCTATGTAATTTTGTCGGCCTCGTGTGACCGTGGAATGGTACAAAAATGAACATTCACACGAGTGTGAAGTGTTTGATATCAACCGATATTATCTGTAAAAATTTCACTGAGAAAACGTAGGTGAAGTGAGCTGTCATTCCACCTGATGCTAGGTATTGACACTATTGACAGCTCACTTCAAGCTAACTTCACCAAAGTTTTCAAGGTGAGATTTTTATAAATTAAATCGGCAGCATAGTCTTTTGTCTAAACTATCAATTTCTACGTAAAATCTAAATGTCACATTGTGTGGTGCTGTCACAAATGTATTGTGTACCTTAGTATAATAAAAAAAGAATATTGAAATATGATAATATCGAGTGATTTAGCTAATATGTTATGTAAAAATAAATAAGGCTGTACCCTATTTCTTTTTTTTAAATAATATCCTGCACCCTATCCTATAACCTTGTTTTTTTAATGAATAAATTCAAATCCGTTTTTTTTTACTTTTTTGCAAATATCTCGAAAACTAGACGTCCTAGCCCAAAAATAATGAAAATTTGAACCCCCCCTTGGACAACACCCCCAGGGTGATTGTCTCCTGATTACGAGATGACCTTTAATTGACCTTGAACTTGACCTTTGTCAAAATTTGACAAAATGAAATGAGGACGTCTAAAACGATTATTCCACTGGCTGAATTGTGTCGTATAAGAAATCGGACAATTGCAATCGTGGATTTTCTCCTGATTATTTACTGTATGTCCTTTAATTGACCTTGAACGTGACGTTTGTCTAAATTTGCCAAAATGTCATGAGAAAGTCTAAAACGTTTAATCACTGGCTGAATTAGCAGTCATATAATAAAAAATATTTAGATTTAGGATTTAAGTTGGGGAGTGCGGCCTCGCTACGTCACAAGTCAATATAAAATCGTCGGCCACATACCCACACCCAACCACCACCGTTGGTACCCAACGTATTGCCGTAATTTTTTGATTACGTAAGAGAAAAAAATACTTGTCCAATATTTATAAATAACATACCGGACGAATAAAAAAAAAAATAATTGTCAACAACCCTAATGTCGTATAAAAATTCAGACAATTGTAATCGTAGACTGTCTCCTGATGACCTTGAACGTAACCTTTGTCTAAACTTGTCAAAATGTCATGAGAATTTATAAAACTGTCTGGCTGAATTGTGTGTCGTCTAGGAATTCAGACAATTGTAAATTACATCCTAAAATTCTGCTCCTTCCGTAACTCCGATTTTTTCCCGGATGTTGATGAGTAAAAATATCATAAAAATGAAACAAAATATAAATAATTCAACATTACGTTTATTATTCAATACTGCACCAATACTGGAATGTATAAATATTAATAATTATATAACAATACCAATTTAGTTACAATCACGTACAAAATGCGGACATACTTAGCGATTAAAATTATTATTCATCGACAAAAATATTACATAGAAAAATATTACCGTCCTGTAGCAGTCGGGTAAAATAAAGGCTAGCGAGAAACCTATCACGAATCTCATTTTCACATAGAATACTACAAAGATCTTTTTCTCAAACATGCTTGGAAATTCGAGCATTATTTTGACAACCTTCTTCGAGATAAATCAAAATTGCTGTACTGGTAAAAAACAAGTGACGATGCGGCCAGCAAAGTTACTATGAAAATCCATATCTGGCGTGTTTAGCGGCCAAATAAATTACTATGAAAACTCATATCTGTCGTGTTATTTAAAAATGGAACGAACTTTTTACTTCAACACACGGCAACCAAGGAGGTAACTTATCAAAGATTTTATTTAAATTTCTAATTAGCTTGCAAATAGAACAAAGAAGAAACAAATGAACATATTGGCGCATGAAAAATGATAGTTGTTATATGTATTTAGTTTTATTCTTAATATAATGATATAAAGAAGGTATACGATAATTATAGATGTCTGAGGGCCGATTAAACCAAAACCAGATAACTTTTATTCGGGGAATAAAATTGACGTCTGACAGTTTTTGTACAAAAAATCTGTAAAAAATTTAATATTTATACGCTGAATTACACTTATACTAGGGATAAAAGTTTGGTCGAATTCGCCCTTAGTATGTTAAAAATATTCTAGGTTTTTCTATTTTAATTCAAATTGCAGAGATTTTCTTATTTACCAGTTATTTTTTAAGGCTAATATCAAACTTATAATTACATTAGAATGTTTTACAGTGAGACTCCTAAAAGATTACAAATTAAATGAATTAAACGAGACATTCTAGTTTTGAAGTAAATAAATTTACTACATTTTTTTCGGTGAATTTATGGTTAATTGCAATAGGCTCGCCCCCTATAATATGGGTGTTAGACATAATTGGCGATATGTGAGTTTACTAATACACCTCTGCTTAACCCTTCAGAGAACATGTTAATTTTGTCATACAGAACCTATTTTCTTACATAAAAAGCGATCCTATAAAGGCCCCGTTTTTTTTTGTCCGAACCACAGAATAGTACAGAAGGCGCACTCCGCATTTTATGTATGAAGCTACGAGTACGTGACGGGCCCGTCTTGTCGGGCCAATTCAGTGAGTGTAACATAGTCAGAAGATATGAGTTACGCGATAGAGAGGCGACTTCTAGGTGAATGTTACTATAGGTAATAAGCGCTGTGCGACCTGAATTGCACTTTAGTGTGTCGTAGCAAGAGTCGCTTTTTATTCACTTAAATGATTTTGCGTAGTGAAACATCTGTACTAATCTGTGTCGGAACCTTAAAAACTCGTACAAAATCAGTTAATACTTATTCAATAATACGAAAATAAAATATTACTAGCCACTTGCACCAAAAATAACAAAATTAAATGAATTTAACGAACGAATTTAAAAAATTGTTCTTGTTCTGTCAATTGTTTAAAGATGACTGAGTTATCAGAGTTATTTGTGCTAACGGGACTCGGTAATATTTTATCTTCAAAATCTTTCAAAACATATTTTAGTCTAGTAAACTCAAAAATGTTCTCAAAATCATTAAAAAAAACACTATAAAGTGCAAAATAACTTTAGTTCCGAAAGTCGATGGCTTTTTTTTGATTAAATTTTTGCCACCGACTTCCGAAATTAAAGTTATTTTGCACAAACCACCTCCTTTTTTGAAGTCGGTTAAAATTTATGTTTTTGCCAGCATATCGACGGTGAAGTATCAATATCTAATATTTTTGCGGTTTTCACTTTATTGCATAATCGTAGGTAAAATATATCCCTAACCTGGAACATTTTATTGAAATAATTATCACCATCGTATCGCGTTTCCTACAACTTTTAAAAACAAAAGTTACTTTTTTATACAAATGTTAAAAACTATAGAAATAAAACGTTTTTGTCGCTTCCTGTAAAGTCAAGGTTTTGTAGTTATTAGATATTGATACTACATCGTCGATATTTATATATAACTAAACAATAGATAAATGACAGGTGCTATCCAAGCACAGTGTGCGAGCGTCATGCCTGTGAGGCAAGCGAATATGTACCATAGCAGACCCATGATGAAGAGTTGCCAGATTACGTGGAACATCAGGAGACTGGAACCAACAAACAATAAAATTATTTTATCAGCAGGTTTTATGAAAACAAAGGATTTTATAGTTAATTGATTCAGGCGTGACTTTACGGAAATCCATCATAAAATACAATAGACGTAGATATATTTAGTAACCTATTCCGCTTAACTATTCCTCAAGAGTCATAAGAAATTCTGTAAGAAATCGACACGTGTTTCACCTCTCAACGAGGCATCCTCAGGATGACGATTGACTAATTGCAAACCAGAACACGACGTGTTGCCACACCGAGCGCTGGACGCTGGTCTCTGCGTTCAGCGCTCGGTGTGGCAACGTGTACAGGCTTTTATGACTCTTGAAGAATAGTTAAGCGGAATAGGTTACTAAATATATTTACGTCTATTGTATTTTATAAAAGATTTTATGTATTATAAGATTTTGACCCGGTTTACGGTAATAGTACGCGGCGGTATAACCCCGCGTCATAACCAAAGCAATCGGTCGCACGATTAACCGATTGTCACGTTCACATAGACACTCATTTGCCACCGAGAGGTCGGCGGGTTGCGAGTTCGTGTACGCCGAACAAAATGAAGGCGAAAGTAGCGTGTGCGCGTCGATCGCTTTGGTTAGGACACGGGACTTGAAACAGTGGTATCGTTTCCGACTTACAAGTTGTGGGATCCTGGGTTCGAAACCAGGCAAGTATGCACTTTATAGCAACAGATTTGCCCCCCATAGGCCTTATTAGGGGTATGAGGAACAGGGTGTAAAGTCCACTCATCCTCTATAGAAAAGGGAGGATCCTCCGACCAGACGGGTGTCATGTCTGGTAGCTACTGCCCAACCATTGATGTCGGAAAGTTACATAATGTTGATCGCGCGGTAAACTATGCTTGCGCGATGCAGGATTTCTGTGACGTCAGGTCTTTCGATGCGTACTTCGCATGTGGCGATGTAGATGGCGCCACAGGTCTAAATTAACGTAACTATGCTCCATTTGAAATAAGATTAGACATTTAATTAAACAAACCTTTTTACAGTCCGTTCAACCAATTTTGACTTCTATACCGTAGGCATAAGGATGGCATTAAAAGCAAAAAAGGTTAAACAATACCAACTGTCTACTGCAGCTGCCATTTGTCATGCTACCAACGCAATAGAGGTCAAAATCGGTTGAACGGATTGTAAAGAAGGTTTATTTCAATGTCTAATCTTATTTCAAATAGAGGGTATATGGGTGCACTATTTAATTCACTTCTTTTTGCCTACTTTGGGCGAAATAAAGGCGTAAAATTATTTTATGTACTTACACCATGTCCTTCTTTCGTGCAGCAGGTAAAGTAGACTCCTTCTCACGGTTCAAGTACCGCCTGACGCCCAAATGTAGCGTTTTGAAGTATTCGACCCACTGAAATAAAAAAAAAAAAAATTATTTGTTGCCAATATAAAAAATACATGCATACTTTTTCTTCGGAAAAATAAAAAGCTACTTATATCAAGTCGTATAAAGAAAAAATAACTGGCCACCCAAATATAATGGCAAACCATATTTTTTTTTCTTAGCCTGTAGTGTGTCCCACTGCTGGGCAAAGGCCTCCCCTTTTTCCTTCCAAATCTCTCTATTTTGTGCGATTTCTGGCCACGTTGGCCCCGCAAACATTATTAGATCGTCACACTACCTAATTAACTAATTTGACTACACTAATTTACAATAGACTACCAAAAACTTTAAAAAGCATGACCAACATAAACCATTTTAAATCGCAACTTAAAAAAATTTTGATTGAAAATGCTTACTATTCTATCAATGAGTTTTTAGATGATAGAAGTTTAAAATAAAAAATGTCCGATCCACTTGTTATTCTATCTTGTTTACGACGTTACTTGTTTGAAACAGTTTTATTTAATTTGTAGTTTTTTTTACGCCTAATTTGTACGCCTTGCAAGGCAAAACATAGTGATACAACGCAAATTTTATACCATGTACCATATTACCTATGTTCAACAAATAAAATACTTTGACTTTGACCTTCGCCGCGGTAAGCAATACTTACAAATAAAGTAGATATATCAATAAAGAACAGCTCCTTATCCGTTTGGTTCAATTTCTTAGCCAGTTCTAAAGTGTTCGGGTTGTAGAATTTCCATTCGCTGAAGATAAATCGTTGTAGGCGGTTCAGAGAGTTCCATACGTTCTTGTGGAGACGGATTAAGCTGAAAAAAGGGAGATATTCAGAATATTTATTGCAGTTGTCACTAAAGAAATATAAGGAGTACGTAACAGTGCCAATGCAGTGCTGTTATATATTACACTAGCTGATGCCCGCGGCTTCGCCCGCGTGGATGTCGGTTATTATATACTAAAACCTTCCTCGAGAACCACTCTATCCATTGGTGAAAATAGTATGAAAATCGGTGCAGTGGTTTTTGAAGATTATATATATATATATATAACCTGCATCTCAAAATCCTTTCTTAGGGGATGCCTACGTCATAGTAGCTTTATGCATGCAAAGTCTCAGCCCGATCGGTTTAAAATTGATAAAGTTTCATACAAACTTTCATCCCCTATTTTATCCCCTTGGGGGTAGAATTAATCAAAATCCTTTCTTAGCGGATGCCTACGTCATAACATCTACCTGCATGCTAAATTTCAGCCCGATCCGTCCAGTGGTTTGGGCTGTGCGTTGATAGATCACTATGTCAGTCAGTCACCTTTGAGTTATATATATTTAGATAGCTCTAAAAACAGTGAAGGAAAACATCGTGTCCTTTTTTTGTGTAGGAAATTCAGACATTCACACGACGTGTTACCACGCCGAGCGCTGGGCGCAGAGTGAGACATTTCCAGCACTCGACGTGGCAACAGGTCGTGTTCGGGTTCGCGACTAGTCAATCGTCAACCTGAGGATGCCTCGTTGAGATAAAACACGTGTCACTTTCTTACAGGGTTTTTTATGACTCTTGAGGAATAGTTAAACGGAATAAGTTACTAAATATATCTACATCTATTTATTTTATAATGGATTTCCGCAAAGTCACGCCTGAATCAATTAATTATCCTTATTCCTTACTTCTTTACTAATATTATAAATGCGAAAGTAACTCTGTCTGTCTGTCGCGCTACCACGCCAAAACCACTGAACCGATTTAAATAAAATTTGGTACACAGATAATCTAGAGCCTGAGAAAGGACTACTTTTTATCGGCGGCGGGCGGAAGCTAGTTTTTATATATAAATAATACTTACATAGGTTTTCCTCCAGTGAATCTCAGCAGCATGTCCAGTAAAAACGCCGGGAAGAAGTGCACGAAGATCGCGGAGATGCGGAACATTAGGAGAGACGGCACGAACTTGAGGTGTGGGTACCTGAAATAAGTAATTATTAACTCCCGACGGAAAAAGAGGGGTGTTATAAGTTTATTAACCCCCGACGGAAAAAGTGGGATGTTATAAGTTTATTAATCCCTGACGGAACAAGAGGGGTGTTTGTTATAAGTTTATTAACCCCCGACGGAACAAGAGGGGTGTTATAAGTTTATTAACCCCCGACGGAACAAGAGGGGTGTTATAAGTTTATTAACCCCCGACGGAAAAAGAGGGGTGTTATAAGTTTATTAACCCCCGACGGAAAAAGAGGGGTGTTATAAGTTTATTTACCCCCGACGGAAAAAGAGGGGAGTTATAAGTTTATTAACCTCTGACGGAAAAAGAGGGGAGTTATAAGTTTATTAACCTCCGACGGAAAAAGAGGGGTGTTATAAGTTTATTAACCCCCGACGATTAAAGAGGGGTGTTATAAGTTTATTAATCCCCGACGGAAAAAGAGGGGAGTTATAAGTTTATTAACCCCCGACGAAAAAAGAGGGGTGTTATAAGTTTATTAACCCCCGACGGAACAAGAGGGGTGTTATAAGTTTATTAACCCCCGACGGAAAAAGAGGGGAGTTATAAGTTTATTAACCCCCGACGAAAAAAGAGGGGTGTTATAAGTTTATTTACCCCCGACGGAAAAAGAGGGGAGTTATAAGTTTATTAACCTCTGACGGAAAAAGAGGGGAGTTATAAGTTTATTAACCTCCGACGGAAAAAGAGGGGTGTTATAAGTTTATTAACCCCCGACGATTAAAGAGGGGTGTTATAAGTTTATTAATCCCCGACGGAAAAAGAGGGGAGTTATAAGTTTATTAACCTCTGACGGAAAAAGAGGGGAGTTATAAGTTTATTAACCCCCGACGGAAAAAGAGGGGAGTTATAAGTTTATTAACCCCCGACGGAAAAAGAGGGGAGTTATAAGTTTATTAACCTCCGACGGAAAAAGAGGGGTGTTATAAGTTTATTAACCCCCGACGGAAAAAGCAGGGTGTTATAAGTTTATTAACCTCTGACGGAAAAAGAGCGGAGTTATAAGTTTATTAACCCCCGACAGAAAAAGAGGGGTGTTATAAGTTTATTAACCCCCGACGGAACAAGAGGGGTGTTATAAGTTTAACGTGTGTATCTATCTGTTCCGTCGTAGCTGCCAAACAGCTGAACCGTTTTGGTTTTTCTTTTATCTTGTTTTGTTTGAAAGGTGCCTTGATCGAGAGTGTTGTTACCTGCGGAAGATGCTCACATCCATTCATCAACTTGAAATGAGCTGATAATCTTAAAACGGCTGAACTAATTTTCTTGTATCATATGCGGCTAATGAAAACGCCAAACACACTGGGCTTATACCTAGGAATAATAAATGTATGCTATTATAGAAAGGATAGCTTTTTTTTTTTTTTTGTGTGGAAAATCATCAAATGACTTCTCCCGCTCTTGGCGGGGTGGAAGGGCGTGTCAGACTTTTACTGACTAAAACCCACCCGTGTTCCTTCAGTTGCCTGTTGCCAAGGTCCCGGTATCCCTTTCGGACTTTCCCGCAAAGAAAGGATGGCTGTTGTTAACTGCCTATTTATATAAGCCGTCCCCCGACGCGTCGACGCTTAGATCAAAATATTACCTACAACTTTTATATTTAACTTAAAGGGCTACCTACATTTTTTTTTGTTACTTTTTGGATGCTTTGTTTTTTTCGTTTTTTTTAATTTAATTTTTATTTTATTTATTTACACACATACGCTACGCATACAGTGCACCAATTCGGTAGTGTAGTTAATTAACAATTTATGAAACAAATTACAACACATTAACATTTTTATAATAACAGCCGCACGGGTCGATCCATCAGGTTAAGCTACGCTTGCCGGGGTTGGTCCGTGTATGGGTGACCATATTTACATACCGAGACTCCTCCGTGCCTCGGAAAGCACGTTAAACCGTTGGTCCCGGCTGTCATTTGTGGATCTTTGATAGTCGTTACGGGTCGTCAGAAGCCCGAAAGTCTGACAACCAGTCTTACCAAGGGGTATCGTATTACCCAGTTACTGGGTTGTGGAGGTCAGACAGGCAGTCGCTTCATGTAAAATACTGGTATTCAGCTGCACCCGGTTAGACTGGAAGCTGACCCCAACATAGTTGGGAAAAGGCTGGGCAGATTGAGATTGAATGAACTTACCACACGGCACTCTTCAAAGGATACTTATGTAGCATTCCATTAACTGTGCTGTCAATCATGGACCATGTAAATGGCTTGCAAGTTGAAGATGAACAATGGTATACTGTCAAACCAGACCTGAAAATAGACAAGTAAAAAATAATACTTAGACATAAAATTTTAGGGGTATGAGGAACAGGGTGTAAAGTTCACTCATCCACCATAGAAAAGGGAGGATCCTCCGACCAGACGGGTGTTGTGTCTGGCGGGCAACTGCCCGACGACTGATGTCGGGTTCCTGTATATATGTCCATTGCACGGTAAACTTTAATTGCGCGATGCAGGATTTATAAGACGTCAGGATTTTTGTGTAACGTCAGGTTTTTGATGCGTAGTTCGCATGTGGCGATGTAGATGCCGCCACAGACGGCGGCACGGATGGCGGCATCTACATCGCCACATGCGCATAACTGAGCATATTATACTAAGGTACAGTCACGGACTTTAATTGATGAGCCACTTCCAAACTTTTCAATTTTGCAGTTTCATACATTCACGAGATTACACTATTAAACACGAACTTAAATCGCATGCTCGTAAACAAGATGACAAATTACTAGTAATCGGAAATAGTCTTGTCCATATAGAGGTTGACTAATTAGTTCTCAATGATAAGCAAATACAATATTTATCCAATCTATTTGATACTGACTTCCTTTGAATCAGAGCTCATTAACTCGATAATTCTGAAAACCTATCCGAAGACAGTGACAGTTGAAATGTCGATGTCAGAGACGTCATTTTCGAATTTGTCGAAAAGACTAATTAAAATTTCTCCGTACTCTAACGTTCCTATGGCTACGCTAAAACAATCGTCGCTAGGTTACCTGCAATTGGTTGACTTTGAGTAGTCACTCTGCTGTCAAGTTTGTAGTTCTGGCTCTCAGGTTAGCCAACCGGTAAAGATATTAAATATAATTTTCTGCTTCTATAATATGAAGACGTGACTTTCCGTTTCTGAATGTACGAGTATAACCGACTAAGCCCGATTTGCATTACACGGCTAAAATACGAACAGTTCCAAGTGGCTCATCAATTAAAGTCCGTGACTGTACATGAAATTATTTCAGGAACGTTATGGGACGTTTTACAACTCAATTTTTTTATTCTGTAACTTACGTAGTCTTGCCTGCTTCCCAGCCAGCTACTAACAGTTCATTAACGACGACATCCACTGGTATGTAATCTGCAACGTTTTCTATAGCCAACGGTAAGCGACGAACTACGCCTGAAAATTAAAGAAATACAGGATGAATTCAAATTCAAAATTATAATCATTTATTTGCATATATATTATGGGTAAATAATATACAGATGTTTTACATTAATGTATATGTTGTGTATCACAGTCTTGGTATCACCATATTTTACCTGTCCGCATGCAAAGTATAAAAGGCGTGTTCTGGTTTGCGACTGGTCAATCGTCATCCTGAGGATGCCTCGTTGAGACGTGAAACACGTGTCGATTTCATACAGGATTTTTTATGACTCTTGAAGAATAGTTAAGCGGAATAGGTTACTAAATATATCAACGTCTATTGTATTTTATAATAAATTACCGTAAAGTCACGCCTGAATCAATTAACTATTAGATGACAAAATATTACATTTTTATTAAAAATAAATAAAAAGTTCACCTTTAGCAGCTCCCATTAGGAAACCTTGTGGACCCACTTTGGAGCATGTCCAGCCTGGTAATGGTTCTTTCCATGACGCAATGACTGGAAGCACAGAATTGTCATTTAATACTTAAACATCTCGACTGCCTCGTAGGTCTAGTGATCGCAAGCGCCACTGTTGAGCATCAGGTCCTTGGTTCGATTCCCAGGTTGGGCAGTCTTACTGGGTTTTTCAAATTTCTCAGTAGCAACCCGGAATTTTGGCCGGTTGATGGCAATAGGCTCGCCCCCTATTACAAGGGACTTTGTGGGTGTACTATAGGTATAAATCTGCCTAACCCTTCGGGGAAAACAGGCGTGCTGACAAATGTTATCTTCTGAATTTAAAGGTAAAAATAATTCAACTTACTCATGGTAGGTCTCACAATGGTGCAGGGAAAAAAATCGGCGCATTTTACAACTTCATGCTCAGCTAAATGCTTCGTAAACGTATATGTATTAGGATGACTTTTCAGTAACCTGTGGAATAATGAAAAGTCAAAGTCAAATAATTTATTTCAAATAGGCACATTCAAGGCACTTTGAACGTCAAAAACAAAGAAATGGAACTGATTCTAGTTGCCACTTCCAAAAGGTAGTTTTCGTATGGAGAAGAATGGGCAAGAAACTCCACTGTTACTCTTTAAAAAAATGTTTTACAATATTTTGTATACATCAATTATATAATCACATGTGAAGACGATGCGCCTAAAATACGATTACTGTACCACAATAGGTAAAAATAATTTAAAATGGAGCAATGACAAATAAATAAATTAAGTATGTGATAGATACATGGTGCTCACATATTTACAAACATTGTAAAAGTATACGATGCCACAATATTCCTAACATCTTTACAAGTAAGACTAATAAGAGAGTGCGTGAGTTTAAGTAATCACAAAATGTAAAAATCTATGATATGTCCAGAATATTAGGATAGTGGCAACTGTACCACTGTAGGCACCGGCCTACAGTGATCTCAGACCAAATAAAAAACCAAGACAGAGTGCTGTGAACAATACAATGAAGTATGCCGAAACGCACACATTTACAAGCAAACTACACCTCACTAAGTGCACATCCACATGTCTCGAAACTGGCCTCACGTCACTGTTGACAGCGGTTTGTTGACGAATTTGAATGGGCAACTAGCTTCAACTTTTTGACTAACTGACCGACTCTTTGACAATTCAAAAGTGCCTGTAAATGGTTTAATTGAAATAAATGCTTTGAGTTTTGAGTTTTTTTTTTTTTTTGTCTTGGTTTTTTATTTGGTCTAAGACAGTGATATTATGCTCGATTTTTGACGATCGTTAGTCTAAACGTAAGCTTAGACGCAGGTGACACAGGTCCACGCAGCGCAGGGCAGAGCAGATTTTGTGATTTTCATTCAATTTTTTAATGATCGTAAATGGATTTTTGATTTGATTTGATTTTGAATGCATGAACGTACTGACAGCTGAAGCAGATAAAGCTATACAGGAAGTATAGCTCCATCTCTCTCCCACTCCATCCCATTATGAAGCTATATTTAAACAGTACTGCTTTAAGAGGTGGGTGGTTGGCCCCCTGATCGCACGACTATTTTAACTGACGCTCATTGCGATATGACCCGCCATAGTAACACCTAATTATAAATCATTCTTTTAAATACTATTTAAAGAGTTTTCTACTATTTAAACATAACTGGCGAAATGTGGGTGTACTATAGGTGCACCTCTGCCTGTTATGTGTTTTCCAGATAAATTGTAGATAGCAAGATATATAATTATAGAGGAGCTCGTGGCTAAGTAATAACAGCCGCACGGGTCGATTCATCAGGTTAAGCTACGCTTGCCGGGGTTGGTCTGTGGATGGGTGACCATCTTTACATATCGAGACTCCTCCGTGCCTCGGAAAGCACGTTAAACCGTTGGTCCCGGCTGTCATTTGTGGATCTTTGACAGTCGTTACGGGTCGTCAGAAGCCCGAAAGTCTGACAACCAGTCTTGCCAAGGGGTATCGTATTACCCAGTTACTGGGTTGTGGTGGTCAGATAGGCAGTCGCTCCATGTAAAATACTGGTATTAAGCTGCATCCGGTTAGACTGGAAGCCGACCCAAACATGATTGGGAAAAGGCTAGGCAGATGATGAAGATATATAATTATATAGAAACCTAGGTACGTACTTAGAGCATGTTGATATTCTGACAATTTACAATTCAACCTATATCCATTACTTCCATACTAATATTATAAATTCAAAAGTAACTCTGTCTATCTGTTTGTATGTTACCTTTTCAAGCGTAAACCACAGAAAGGTTTTAAAAAAAAATTGGCTAGGAGATAGATGGCATCCCGGGGAAGGACATATGGTACTTTTTATGGACCTACCACGCGGGCGGAAGCTAGTAGTCTATAAGTAATACTCACTTAGGTTCTATTTCCAGTAAAGCCTCATCGTTCAATGTACCCACTAAGGCTATCACCTTCTCTGCCTCTTCAGGCGCCTCGTACACCTTCTCATAAGCTTCAGTCAAGAACGAGTTCACGTATGCTGATGAAACGTGGATCATCACCTGGCAATTATAGAGGATAATTATTTATGTAGTCCAGAAAATAGCATGTAACAAAAACCCTGCCTGATCCGTGAGGGTGGAGAGTCTATTGGCTATGTGGTATTTTTTTAGAAACAATGAAAAAAATATCACCGCATTTTTTTTTCAATGGGGAATTTTTGCCGTTTATTACATGGGGCGCGGGCGGCCGTCGTCTAGCGGGTGTCTACAAGTCATAAATTATGACCTCTGTAGAAAATTTGCTAATTTATAATGAAATTGGGGTAATTTTGCTACTAAAAACGTGAATTTCAAATTGCAATAACTTTTTTATTTTCAATAATTTTTATTTTTTAATCTTTTTTGGTAATGTCATAGCATTATCTATGTGCCCCTTTCGAATTGGACAGGGTTTTTTTTTAACATATTGTGTATCACTAGCGACTCAGTCCTGCTTCGAACGGTTTTTATAACTTGACAAAACATCGAGATTTCTCAGTTACATGTAACGTACATAATATCGTCCCCCTAGAGCGAAAAGTAATTAAGTCGAAAAATCGTGTTTTGAGATAATGAGAGTTAAAGTTTTTGAAAATAAAAATCGTTATAACGTTGGCTTACCTTTACAAACCTTTATGTTTTTAGCTTTAATTTGAAGGAAATAAAATAAATTTTATATTATAAGAGCTAAAACACGTGAAAAGCATTTCGTAAAACAAAAGCGGGGGCAGCTACAAAAATGACGGTTAGACAGATATTTAGAGAAGATAATGTTGATTTTAGTGACATTGATAAGTCATTTTGGCCATTTTTCGACTTAGTGACTTTTCGCTCTACGGGGACGGTATACACATTTTTCCAGAATAAATTCTCTAAAATTCTAAACGATGGTGAAAACCTGATCAAAATCTCTCTCGTAATAATAACATACCTTCAAATTCTTAACATCTTTACAAAGCTCCATTATTCTTCGGGTTCCAAGAAGATTAATATTGACCGTAGGCCTCAAACTCTCCTGAAAGTCCAGGGTAGCGGCCGAATGGATGACCACATTGACATTGTCGACTATAGTCTGCCGATCCTCTGGACTTAAACCCAGGTTCCCCTCACCGACATCACCAGCTATCGGGATTAGTTTCTGGAATACATCTGTTGTCTGGCTTTGTAGAAGTTTTTCGAAGACCTGGAATGTTATAAATAATTTTTGTAAGTACTTTGTAAGGGAATGAATAGAGTAATTACTGATATCCTTACTAATATTACAAATACGAAATTAACTCTGTCTGTCTGTCGCGCTTTTACGCGGAAACTACTGAACCAATTTAAATGAAATTTGGTACACAGATAGTCTAGAGCCTGAGAAAGGACATAGGCTACTTTTTATCGACATACCACTCGGGCCAAGCCGCGGGCGGAAGGTAGTATTATTATAAAATGCTAAGAACCTTGTACTTAAGTCTTTTTTTATTTTATGTCTTTTAAAAAACAAAAAAGTGGCATCAAGATCAATCTGCCTAGCCTTTTCCCAACTATGTTGGGACTTAACCTAACCTAACCAGATGCAGGTGGATACCAGTATTTTACATGGAGCGACTGCCTATCTAACCTCCACAACCTAGTAACCTGGTAATACGATACCCTTGGTAAGGCTGGTTGTCAGACTTTCGGGCTTCTGACGACCCGTAACGACTGTCAAAGATCCCCAAATGACAACCGGGACCAACAGCTTAACTTGCTTTCAGAGGCACAGAGGAGTCAAAACCGGTATAAGCGGGCCTATTTCAACTCTGTACTACAAACTAGGCTAGCTCTAGATCAAAATTTTAGCACTACAGCTGCAGTACCCTACCCCCTGTGCCTTTATATCCTATTAGCTGATGCCTGCGGCTTCGCCCGCGTGGATGTCGGTTATTATACTAAAACCTTCCTCGAGAACCACTCTATCCATCGGTGAAAATAGTATGAAAATCGGTGCAGTGGTTTTTGAGGATTATATAATAATATATATATATAACCTGCATCTCAAAATCCTTTCTTAGGGGATGCCTACGTCATAATAGCTTTATGCATGCAAAGTCTTGGCCCGATCGGTTTAAAATTGACAAAGTTTCATACAAACTTTCATCCCCTATTTTATCCCCTTGGGGGTAGGATTAACAAAATCCTTTCTTAGCGGATGCCTATGTCATAACATCTACCTGCATGCCAAATTTCAGCCCGATCCGTCCAGTGGTTTGGGCAGTGCGTTGATAGATCACTATGTCAGTCAGTCAGTCACCTTTGAGTTATATATATTTAGATTATCCTGGAAAAATGAAAGCAACATAGCAGTCCCTAAGACAACCTGTATTCTTCTATCCCTGAGCACTCACATACTTGCAAAGATTTGTACCCTGAAAACTTTGTCTGTAGAGGTAAAAAGTAGTGAACCTGGCACATTCTAGGTGGATGTGAGTCATTCTTTACAGAGTAGTTTAAAAGTATTATGTATGTGGCCATTGAGCAATCAACAAAGGGATCACCCTTTAATACAAAAATATTGACAATCTACTGTAATAATCTTATTTGAAATGGAAAATTTATCTGAAAAAGGAAATTGTGCACCTACTTACACTTACAACTTAGAACTTACACACATTTAAAAAAACGTAGTTTTGTTACTTACCGGGTTTTTAGGAAACTCCTGCAGCCTCTCGGATATTTCTTTGCCTTTTTTGGGCCTCATTAGCAGGTAGATCTTTCCTACATCGGGCATACATCGTAGAATCTTTTCAATAAGGCATAGGCCGACAAATCCAGTGCCGCCGGTAATAAAAAAGTTTTTTCCCGCGTAAAACGCACGAACTTGTGAGTCGTCAGGCATTTCTGAGGTTTTTCTTCTATCTTCGGTTTAAATCCTGTAACCAAATAAAAAGGCCGAGTAAAATTTTATGAAATAAACTGGATCTAAAAGTTTTATATTCTCATTCCCACGTAAATTACAAAACAAACTATTCTGTTCCTATCACTGCCTATCAATCAGTCAGTGTCAATGTCAAACTAAAAAATATGACAGATTTTTTTAAATTTACCTTTCCTGGCCTTGGCTTTCAGGACTTTTAGCCATGAGACAATGAATCATGAGAATAGAAAGTGTTGCTATAATACTAATTTGTTTTCCCTCTTTTATTTACTTAGGTATTCAAAGAATATTTACCGTCCAAAGTCAAAGTCAGAATCAAATAATTTATTTTAATTAGGCTCATAAAAGGCACTTTTGAAAGTGTTTCACAAAACAAAACATGGAAAAAAACTGCTTTGAATACGAATATTAGAAAATACTGTTCAAATTGCTAATGATCGATGAATTACGAATTTCGTATGAAATGTTATAGTGCTAGTTATACCGGTATTATTACTTACATAACACGTTATAAGGCTCTATTAACTTCGCTTTGTACAAAAACAGGTTATGCTAGACAGGAAAATATCTAGTTTTTATGGGAATTATTTAATTTGTTGTAGATTTGGAGCATTGCAACACATAAGTAAACTCTACGATCGCCTACTAGATGCAGCCGGAGCCGTTTGCGTGTATAAGCGCAAGCGCTCAACCGCTCAAGTCAACGGTTTTAACAGTACACAAGTGTGTGTGTGTACTCTCATAGTCTGATGGGACGGCAATCCGACACGACCGGCGAGAGATCAGGTGCCGTGCTTTCCGAGATACGGAAGTATCACACCGCCAACTTCCAAATAATAATGTTTATATAATACATAGATTATAAAAACACTTAACCTCTTTTGTATCTAAAAAAATAACAAATTAAAGATTTTTTCATTTTATCCTCATTATTTGGGAAGGTTTCATCGTGGTACATGGCAGCCTTGCCTTTTTCAAGGCGAGGTGAGCGAGCCACTTTGACGTCAGAACTAGTCAGAAGAGATCAACCGATTCGGAAATCGCTACGTCCCCGCAAGGGGGCGTGGCGTGCGGGATCGGGGCTTCGCCCCCTGCCCGCGGAGGCTTTACTGTGGCCCGTAACTACGGGCCCGTCCTTATGACTGCCTATGGCGGCTGTCGGCGTCTGTCGGACGCGTTACTAATAACGCGTCCGTGTGACAAGTTGCAATGTGTTTTTCTGTAGGCGCGCCACGACGCTATGTCCATAGCGCCGCTTTCTTCACGACATCTCGGCGGTCTGTCACCGCCAGGTGAGACCCCTAGTTGCCTAGGGGAGGCCCAGCGGGTGACGACCAGCGACAGAGATGCCGACTCGACGCTCCTACAGAGTAAAGGTGTAGTTTTCCTTCGCCCCGGTCACAGATCTAGAAGAGATCAAAGTCCGAAACAAACCTAATAAAGTTATAAAACGTCAAGGTACATTTTTTGTTTTGCAGTGGTTTTGCGACCAATATAACACTTATGACGTGTCAGTTTACTGGTAGAAGTCGGACTCAATTTACATTGCCGCGGAACAGAGCCTTAAAAATTGAAAAGCAAAAATTACAAGGTCTTCTGTTGTTCCTAGATTTGGTTCAGTAATCAATTTTTTATTGCATTTCATATGACTTACAATGGTTTATCAAGTAAAAGATCAATATGGACCCTGTCGGGCACAGCAAAAATTAGGAGAGAGGAGAGGGCTAAGTAGGTGTTTATTTGTGTGTTTAATTATGTAAGTATGTTCATAATAACAGTAGCATAAATATACTTAGATACCTAAGGGATCTAATAGGTCATTATTCAGCCATAAAACATGAATTGTCCTCGACGATTGATTGATTGAATTTTATTTCATTTAGGTTATTACCTAAATGTCAGATTCTTACCAGTTCCAAGAGGTACTTATTATAAAACCGTTTCGCCACGCCGCCTATTTTCGGCGAACGGTCTAAACAATGTTTCAAAACAAGCGTTGGCCGAAAACATACCGAATCTATTAATAAACGCCAAGTATTATTACGGAATAATTTTTCTGCTGGTGTTTTTCCATGTTTTTGATGAGTAGGTACTACTTTGCTGGTGGGCTTAAGTATTTTGTAATTCTAAGATTATTTTATAGTCTGATTTGCCAATAATTATGAATGGTTGCAAAGCTCATTCTAATGAATTTTTTATTCATCTTCTAGTTTTGAATTTTTTATATGTTTTCTTTGTAAACTTGTACGTTTTATGACAAATTCATAGCCATTTTCGATGTTATGTATTTCTCACTTATGGCCAACTTTCTATGGTCGATACAACTAGTTTTAGCATTAAGGCCAAGATTTTTACCTCAAATCTTTTTACCTCTTGAAAGTTACGTTTAGGAAACCATTCCGGTTCTCAACTGACAAGCTCTACAGGGAAATCCAAGTCCTCCGCGTGAGGCAACTTTTCATTGTATCTGCAATCGTTCGCACTCACAAGTCCCTCCTCAAAAGACATGATTATAGCGAAATCCTGTCAAAGCGGGTGTTTGGAATTCCAACTCCACCTGCGAAGTCCCTCATGGCCAGACGGAGTCCAGCTTATTCTCATCTTCGCACATTTAACAAAGTCTGCAAATCTCTGAGCATAAAAGACTTGCCACCCGCTCGCCTAAAAAGTGTACTTAAGAAACGGCTTCTAGAATTAACATACACCGAAACAGAATCATTCCTCTAACGATTAGTGCAAGCCAGCGCCAGCAAACACCTATCTCTCACACCTTCTCCCTCACATACACTCACACACACACATACACAAAATAATACACGCAACGAATCTAGTTCCAAAATTGACATATTTTTCTTTTTGCTCAATCCCACTCCGACCCCCAAGATACAAGCCCTGCTTAGTTTGGGGGTCAGTGCTCAAATCAAACATTGTGATGTTCGAACTAACTTTCTTTGTATGTGCAAGATCGATGTCCGCCACCACTTAATTTTGCCAATAAAACTTTTTTGCATTTTTTTTTAAATGCCTAAAACTAGTCGTTTTTAGTAAGAAATCCGAACTCTTGTTGAGGCTGTCAAAATGATTTCCTTAGGCTATTGATTTTTGCTTCCGCTTGACATCGGCCATTAAATATTCCCGCTCTTTTAAAATGTTGTTTTTTTCACCTTTTTAATCTTATTAAGTATGACAAAAATTCATAAGTATTTAGGTATATTAACCTACCTATTTAATTTATTCCAGGTAGATTACCTTAGCTAAAATAAAATAAAATATTTTTATTTTCTAATCCCGAAACCCAACCTCCCCACCCAAATCCTTGGCACCTGAACCGGAATGCATGGAATTAGTAAGTAATATCTCGAATACTATGTCACTGACAACATTTTCAAGGATTACTTACTAAACTGTTAAATATTAAGCTTTACCAAAATATGGCTAAGCAGATTTGTATGTTTTTGGTAGTTCCTAGGTAAAACATTTTTAGGCATAGTTTCGCAACAAAGGACCTTGTTACTACTCTGTCATTGTTAAGGATTTTGTAATATTCGTTTGTTTTTGCTCATAGATATACAGGGTGATTGGAAGCTAGGTGCAAAGTCTTAAGGGGGTGATAGTTGACACCATTTTGAGCATTATGAGCAATACTTGTCTTAGACGAAGTACGTTATCTTTAACTTTTTTTTTTTATGGATACCCCAATTTCTGACTCTGACTGGTAATTGCTAAGAGTGCCCCAGTTAAATTTGATAAAAAAATACTAGACACCTTTGAAGTCATAGAATACTTATAAAGTTTGAACAATTTGCGTGGTTTTTGTCATTTTATTTTAATTTTATAAAATAGCCTCAATCGTTTAATGTTTTTAAAAACATGCTCAAAATGCTCCAAAGGGTGTCAACTGTAACCCCTTTATGGCTTTGCATCCAACTTCCAATCCAATCCCAGTTATAATAGTGCGCGCAACAAACTATGAACAGTAGATACGGGTTTGAACAACACGACGTTCCTCACCACACTCACTCACTTGTCAGTTCGAGATTCATTCATTTTTATGTCACAGTGAAGCGGTACAAAATGTTATTTTGAGGTGTCGGGACATTCAATCATTTTTGGGACATTTGAAGTGTCTCAACACTTATCTATAGGACACTTATCTACGATGCGCACTAAGCGATTTGTGCAATACGCGCATTCTATGTAATATTTATATCTCTATGTTTTTACTACACACGCACAATGCGTTCAAAGGCCAATGAACTTGTACCGTATGTGTGTGCAGGATTCTCGGGGTTCCATAGTAAACTATGTAAGGTCAACGTCCTATTTTACTTAGCATAACGTGACAATTTAACTAACTGTAGAGTATTTATCCTGCTAATGAAAGGATAATAAAGGATTTGGGTAGATCGTCGGCCATTTTTAACCTACGCCAAAAGAAGAGGCTTTTAATTTGACGCGCTTAATTTTCGTGTCTAATTATTTGCTTGTTTAATTTACTTGTCTTCATTTTCTTGTCTAACAAGGTAATTTGCCGGCAATTATAGTTTAGATCTAAACAGTAGGTGAAGAAGTACATGAAGGTACACGCGGCTACACATCAAGCTATACATTTCCTGTATAAGCTGACCTCGCATTGTATGGAAATTCTATACAATGCGAGATCAGCATAAACTGGAAATGTATAGTTTGATGTGTAGCCGTGTGTACTTAGGTTACACCTTTGGGTTACACGTTGGTTCCAACTTCCACATTTAATTTTAAACTCATGGAGAACTTTGGAGAAATATAATGGAATTCTTGAACTCAATGGATGGCATCAAACCACTTGCGTCACCTTTATGTGACACTTGTGTCACCTTCACCTGTGAGCGACACCTGCGTCATCAGAGTGTGCGCAACCTCTAAAAACCCAACATAAAATTTTGGGTATTTAAAGGTTTTACCTATTATTTTAATTTAGGTAGAAGTCAAAATTGGTTGAACGGATTGTAAAAAAGGTTTATTTAAATGTCTAATCTTATTTCAAATGGAGTATAGATCAATGTGCTCGCCAAATCCGTTTGCCCGGGTCAGGCAAAGTTATAGGTTTTGGGTTTTCTGTTTTTCCATCTGGAATTTCTCAGTAGCAGCCCGGAGTCTGTATTTGTGTCCGGTTGATGGCAACAGGCTCGCCCCCTATGACCGCGGACGGGCCGCGCGCGGACCAAAAACCATTGTAGTTAATTAGAAAGTCCTTGAAGAATTAACTGGCGAAATGTGGGTGTACTATAGGTGCACCTCTGCCTAATCCTTCAGTGAATACAGGCGTGATGTTATGTGTTTTCCAGATAAATTGTAGATAGCATGATATAGTAACCTAGGTTACGTACTTAGAGCATGTTGAAATTCTGACAATTAACGATTTAACCTAGGTACCTATATCCAAACTTCCATACAAATTTTATAAATTTGAAAGTAACTCTGTCTGTCTGTATATTACCTTTTCACGCCTAAACCCCTGAATTGATTTCGATAAAATTTGGCTTGCCGATAGATGGCATCCCGGGGAAGGACATAGCATAGGCTACTTTTTATCGACATACCACGCGGGCGAAGCCGCGGGCGGAAGTTAGTTTATTATTGTTTCAATCAATCTGCCTAGCCTTTTCCCAACTATGTTGGGATCGGCTTTCAGTCTAACCAGATGCAGCTGAATACCAGTATTTTACGTGGAGCGACTGCCTGTCTGACCTCCACAACCCAGTAACTGGGTAATACGATACCGCTTGGTAAGACTGGTTGTCAGACTTTCGGGCTGACTACCCGTAACGACTGTCAAAGATCCACGAATGACAGCCGGGACCAACGGCTTAACGTGCTTTCCGAGACACGGAGGAGTCTCGATATGTAAAGATGGTCACCCATACACGGACCAACCCCGGCAAGCGTAGCTTAACCTGATGGATCGACCCGTGCGGCTGTTATTACTTAGCCACGAGCTCCTTCTAGTTTATTATTGTTTACTTATCATAATTATATTATCCTACTAGTTACTAATTAGTACATTAATTTTCAAAATTTCATTTGTAATCCATTGTTAGACGTGAACTCCCGACAAACTGTTAAGGCTCCTGCAGACAGCCGCGAGGCGACGCGACGAACGATGCGACGCGTGCCCTGTAGAACAATTTCTATGAAAACTTCACAGAAATTACTCTACCGGGCTCGCGTCGCGCCTGTTTGCGGGAGCCTCTATGCAGTTTGGTACTCAATTTAAAAAAATTAACACTGTCCAGCAGTTTCGCAGTAATAACGATGCAAACATACAAACGGACACTGCACTTTAACGTCAAGTTTGTGGTATAATCAATCAACTAACATTGAATATGAGCCAGCAGATTGATTTATGCTGCAATATAGTCATCGACCTTCTCACATAATTGTAAAGTAAATAAGTACCTAAAATAAATAACGCTTGCTTGTCACATACTCGTATAAAATCAATAAAGCTCTCGTCAAACTGAGGCGAATCCCGCGCGGATCATCTTTTAATATATTCAATATTTTGGGGTCGGTTTCCAGTCTAAACGGATGCAGCTGAATAGGTTTGAATCTCGCGCGAGCTGCGGTATGGCATTCGCTCGATGAATGCTTAGAAAAACCGGTAGGTCAATCTAGAGTTTAGACAAAATCAAACTGGTTGCTAATTTTATTGTATAATTTATAATTTTTATAACTTTGATTTTACATATGACTTACCTATTCCTTGTTAAAATTATAGGAAAAGCGACAGAAAAGGACTTTTTTTTTGTAAATATTTGAGCACCATGCAGGTACCTACCAATTAATTATCTATCAATTAATTTATCTATCATTGCTTAATTTTTTTATTCTTTTTATCTAGGTACTGTAACGCTTGGGAGCGCTATCTTGGTGTGAGGGTGTGTGTGAGGTGGCAAATCCAAAGACGGCGAGGGTTCACAGGGGGTTTATTATTATATTTACTTTTATAAAAGACGCGTACACTGTTCGGTAGCTAAGCTAGACTGATGTACCAAAACAAAATGCATTCCTAACATATTTTAATCTGAATTATTGGAACGTTCGAAACACAGGGCTGCCCTCTAGCCAGCCTGTACCACGCGAGGTTGCGCCTCGCATCCAAACTCCTTACATGAGCTACGCCCACAGGAATGCATTTTGATTTTTTTTTCGTTACGAATGCATTTTGTTTTGGTACATCAGTCTAGCTTAGCTACCGAACCGTGTACGCGTCTTTTATAAAAGTAAATATTATAATAAACCCCCTGTGAACCCTCGCCGTCTTTGGATTTGCCACCTCACACACACCCTCACACCAAGATAGCGCTCCCAAGCGTTACAGTACTGTGATGTAGTAATTTTATTCTAGCTGCGCCCCGCGGTTTCACCCGCGTAAGTCTCGATCCCGTGGGAATAACGGTATAAAAAGTATCCTTCGTCTTATTCCAGTTCATGGTCTACTCATGTGCCAAATTTCATTCAAATCCGTTCAGCCGTTTTAGCGTGAAAGCGTAACAAACAAACTCACTTTCGCATTTATAATATTAGTTAGGATGCATCGTGTTCACATATTAATTATATAATTAGTGTACAACTTATTATAAAAACATTTTAAAAGTAACGGTGGTAAAATAACGCTGGAGTTTCTTGCCCATTTTTACCCGACTACGGCAAAGAAAAAAGGAGGGTTATGATTTTGACCGGTATGTATGTACCTATGTAAGTATGTTCATCTGTTCCCTCCTATCTTCTAAACCACTCATCACAATTTGACAAATGACGTATCGTTGGAAGCGTTTTGATCGTCCGCTGGTTATAGGCTATGTGACGTCACATTATATTCAAAATGGCGCTTTCTAGAGGACAAAAGGTCAAGAACTTAAAAAAAAAATTGTTTAATCGTACCATGTTGGGTATCAAATGAAAGGGCTTAATGAGCACATTTCAAAAATATGTATGTTATAAACCCAAAAGAATAAAAAAAAAATTAAAGTAATAAAAACTAAAACCCAACTGCGCCTAAAAAGGTATAAACAAGACACCACAAACAGACAAATAAAAAATCCGGAGTCACACGTAATCTGTTCGATTTATGCCCTAACACGTGTGACTTCGGATTTTTAATTTGTCTGTTTGTGGTGTCTTGTTTATACCTTTTTAGGCGTAGTTGGGTTTTAGTTTTTATTACTTTATTCTCCATATGAAAGTACGAAGGAGCGAATCAATTCTATTTTCTTGTAAGTTTTAAATTGTTTGGCTTTGACTTCGCGTCGATTGATTGTGTGAACGAACTCGGATGGCGGTGTTAAAACTGTCGCCAATCGCGTGACTTCCTAATAAGTAGGTAATTAAAACAATCGACAAACGCACTTACATTGAATAGTCCTTAAAAATTCACACATCAATCATCATTGTCATCTTTCGTCAGCTAAAATTCAAGCCTATCTAAACTCGCGACAATCTACGAAGTCCGTTTTGACGTTTCGTTCTCGTACATGTAATAAAACGTTATGCCTTGAGAATCAGTTTTAATCAATGTAGATAAGTCGTCGATTACAAACTCTCTAAGTATGTTCAATCGATACGTCTCGAGAATCAGTTTAAAAGAAACAAATTTTTTTTTTCATCGCTACACAAAGTATTTTTATAGCTGTCAAAACGGACTTCTTAGATTGTCGCGAGTTTAATTGCGCAACTTATTTTCGTAACCGATTAAAACTAGCCGCTAAACTTCATTCCTGCACCCTAGTTGCGTATCAATCAAAAAAGTAATCGTTTTGAAAAAAAACTAATACATTGCTTCATAACTTCGAAAAAAAATCTGTTCAACAACGTAAATAACGCAATGAATGTTGTTAAACTGTCAAAATGAAACAAATTAGTCTTAATCGGTTAAGATTATTTTTAATATAAATTAGTCTACGAGTTGCATGAATAGGTTATTCATGCAACTCGTAGACTAATTTGACATTTCAAGTAATTGTTGTTTATTTTTCAATTTGGAGTTTGACATTTGCATCTGTCAAATTAGTCTACGAGATTAAAAACAGACTTTAGAGCAGCGGGGTAATTGTGTAACACACTAACAGTAGCAATGGCTTTCATTTTGACAGTTCAACAACATTTATTACGTAAGTACCACGCAGGTAAGACGCACTGTAGTATTTTAGCCTTTATTCAGATGCCCGAAAGTCTGCTAACCAGTCTTAAAATACCAAGGCGTATCGTGTTTCCCAGTAACGGGATTGTGGAGGTCAGATAGGCAGTCGCTCCGTGTAAAATACTGGTATTCAGCTGTATCCGGTTAGACTGGATGCCAAGCCCAACATAAATTGGAAAAGGCTAGGCAGTGAGTCTTCAGGTTCTGTTAGAATAGGCTCATTTGTTTTTGCAAGTTCATTGACATTAGACAAAAATGTTAGTTTTTACGTCATGGTTTAATCAAAATATTTTATTTCACATATACCTACACCGGTACTTGTGAAACGTCAGAAGCTAGGTGCACGGCTCCAATTGGTCGTTTCCTATGGAGAAGAGACGGCAAGAAATTCCACGGTTACTCTTTTAAAAATAATTGGGTTTTACAACATTTTCAAATTACAGTGTTAGTAGGCATGGGAGGACAATGTAGGCCTTTCAATGTAGGGATTATATTAAACTCTACTCCATTTAATATATAGCATTAGAAAAATAACGTCCAAATAACAACAGTTATTTTGTAATATTGTTCAATATTTCAATATTGTTGTTGTTGCATCCGGTTAGACTGGAAGGTGACCCCAACACGGTTGGGAAAAGGCTAGGCAGATGATGATTTTGTAATATTGTTAGAATTACTGCATTTTAAAGTTGTTTTTTAAATGTAAACGGTGAATAGATTACATTGCTTTATACTCGTATTCATCGTTTAATAATGGAAATTTGTATATACGTTTATATCGAAAGAGTTATAACCGTTATTTTTCTAATGATTTAATAAATGAAGCATAGCTTCTGCCTGCGTGTTGATGTTTTATAAAAATATATCGTATACCGTTACTGCGTTTTCACTAAGCGTTCAGAGGCCCTAGTGCGAGTTTCTTAAAACTATCTCGACTTAACGCATCGACCGCGTTTGGCGCTCCGATTGGCCCTTCACTGGCCTTCACTGGTGAAAAGCCAATCGGAGCGCCGAACGCGGTCGATGCGTAAAGTCGAGATGGTTAAAAGAAACTCGCACTAGGTCCTCTGTACCTGACTTTCTTTCTTTTTGCTCGGCTCTGTAAGGTCGTAGCGTGATGTTAAATAGGTAGCTAACCTTCCTCAAGAATTGGGTTATGAAATTGAAATGCATAAAGAATTTTTAAAATCCAACTGGTGGGTACCCTGGTAACAAAAACTCTTCACTTTTATTATTAGTACATAATAAATAACATAGAAGATATGTATACTACCTAGGTACCTACCTACTTTTATATTTATGGTTTAAAGTAATTTATGAATTTAATTTGTGATGAATTTTATTGATGATTTTTTTGTGAGTCTCATTGCGAGGTTGACTAAAAAGATCATCAAGATAATTATTAGGCGTGTGCATAAGTTTTAGTATTATGTATTTGTAATTGTTTATTGTGTATGTGTATATATCATTATCAATTTTTATATTTTTAATCGTAATTTAATTAAATGTAATGGACTTCGTCTGAAATTAATAAATCAATAAAATATAATAATAAAGGCCATTAGCGTCTCAATGATTGCTGTAGCTTGTAAATAGTTAATGGTCTAACGGTTTATCGTAAGTCGTTTATGTTTCTTTATAAGATTATTTTATAAAAATATTTAAACATGAAAATTATTTTTATAGATAAAATAAAAGAAGTAAGTAAGTAGTAAAGAAAGTAGTAAACTTTAAACTATTTTTTTATATTTTAAAATGTTTTTATATTTTTTATTCTAATATTTAAAAATATCATTTATATTATGTAAATAGTGAAATAATTGAAATAATAACATACAAAATAAATAAAAATAACTAGTGAAACTTCTCAGACGTTGTTCTTAGACGATGGATTTAAGTATTCATCCTACTAATATTATAAATGTGAAAGTTTGTGTGTTTATGTGTTTGTGTGTTTGGATGTTTGTTACTCAATCACGCAAAAACGGCTGAATGGATTTGGATGAAATCTGGCAATCAGATAGTTTATAACCTGGATTAACACATAGGATACTTTTTATCCCGATATTCCCACGGGATCGAGACTTAAGTGGGTGAAACCGCGGGGCGCAGCTAGTATTATGTATAAATATCTACTAATAAACTTTTTTGAATGATACTTATTGATAATTTTAAATCATGTTTATATAAGTGATTATATTTATTATTTAAAAAAAAATACAGAGTCTAATAAATTATTGGTGAAAGTTCAGAGACTATCGATATAAGTAATTATCTAACCATGACAAAATAAAAGAAACTTCTAAAGTCATAATAATAAATTTATTTCAAGTAGGTAACTACATGCCAGCTTATCTCTCGACCCACGTGATGTATTATGGCCCACTGTCACAGGAGGAGGCCTGGGGCCGTATTATGAAGTATAAATGCCATCATTTTTCCAGTGTGAGAGAGAGACGGAGCTAGACAAGGCCGCTAGCACCATCCTGTTTTCGCAGTGGAATAATGATGGCATTAATACTTCATAATACGGCCCCTGTGTCCCAGTATTGGGAACGTTAGGCTGGTATGCACAGGCCAACTAATTACGAGCTGGACGGCCGCAGGTAGTGTATTTTAGAAACACATCCCGACAAAAGGTATCAAAAATAAGAACCCATAAAGTTGGGAAAAGACTAAACAGCTGGAGAAAGGGAAAAAGGTAGCATAATCAGCCTATAATGTTCCCACTGCTGGGACACAGGCCTCCTCTCTTCGAGAGGGGGCTGTAATTTACCACGCGGGCCAAATGCGGGTTGGTAGATGTCACACGTCTTCGAATTTTTGGTTCTAAGACGGGCCGGTTTCCTCACGATGTTTTCCTTCACCGTTTTGAGAGTATTGGTGATGAAATTATTTACCCACAAAGCGCCTGGCTGGGTCCGAACCCACGACCTACAATTCGGCTTTTACCACTGGGCAACCACAGCTCGTGAAAGGGAAAACTCAAACTCGAAGCATTTGTTTCAAATAGGTTGGTGGATTTTTGCAAAGTGGCCCGCCAAAGTCTGCGTCAGCCTTCATCGGCACTTTTGAATTGTCAAGGAGTTGGTCAGTCAGAAAGATGAAGCTAGTTGCCCATTCCACAGCGTAGTAGATAATTACTTAGTAAGAAATTTCTCCGGACTCCGGATGTTAATCATGCCTCAGTGACTGTATGGTTAGAAAGCGTGCCAACTTACCGCAGTTTACGTAATAACCGAGTAGCAAACTATCTGCCTGCTGATGACACTTTAATACTTAAGAAAAGTTTTTTTTGTTTTTCAAAAACTATTTTGACAAAACACGTAAATCATGTTTTGTTGGTACATAATGCATGGCAAGAGAGCAGTGTTAGCCCAGTGGTAACGGCCACGACTTACCGAGTTGTAGGTCGTAGGTTCGAACCCTGACGGGCGCTTTACTTTGTGTAAATTATAGATCATGAAACTTTGCATAATGACTGAACTAACTATACAGCAGGGCTTTTGTTTTTTTTAATTACCATTATTTTCACCGTAAAAAACAATTACCTAAACTTTTCGAGCCTTGGAGCCGCCAGCAGCCCTCTCCGTTCCGCTCTCATTCAGTCCGAGTAGTATGGTGCGAGCGAGATATAAAGTGAATTTAAGCTGAGTTAGTGTAGGTTGTTAAGCGCGGGACCTCTCATTTGCGTCCATAATAAGCAAATTATCGATACATTGTCAATAATATTTTCTCATAACTAGTCACGGTAACTCCCAACATCGGCCCTTCACATAATTGTTATGTTTACCATAAAACCCATGGTCACGGCAGCTTTAATTAACCACACTTTACGTAACACGTATTATGGAGGCATACCTTCACGTAGGTTAAAAATAATTGTTAGGTAAAGTTCATTTGGAACCTGCTCAAGTGAGCGCAAACAATTCGAAAGCGAACTCATTTGTTTTTAAAGTTTTTCGCGGATTCAAACAACAAATATCAAAAAAATCAAAATCAAAATTATTATTTCACATAAACCTACATGGGCACTTATGAAACGTCAGAAGCTAGGTGCACGGTTCCAATTGGTCGTTTCCTATGGAGAAGAGCCAGCAAGAAACTCAACGGTTACTCTTTTAAAAAATAATTGGCTTTTACAATATTTTCGAATTACAGTGTTAATACTTATGGGACGACAGTGAGGCCTTTCAAAAAGATTCAAGAAGGTTACTACTTAAAAAAAAAAACAACACTCCACTAAACCTACAACGTTCTCACATTCACAAGGTAGAAAACAATCTATATAAAAGATAAATAAGATAAGTACTAAAAATAAAAACCTATTTAACAGCGTAAATAACGCAATGAATGTTGTTGAACTGTCAAAATGAAACATTGTGATTGAGGGTACAGATTGTGATTGAGGGTACAGATTGTGATTGGGGGTACAGATTGTGATTGAGGGTACAGATTGTGATTGAGGGTACAGATTATGATTGATCGTTGGGTACGCAATTAGGGTGCAAATTATGATTGATCGTGGGGTAAGTACGCAATTAGGGTTCTGTCTGTATGCCTATGCACAAGGAACACGAAAATGTCTCTTGCTTCAATAAAATGAGTTCGCAAACAAATGAGCTATTTAATTATACATATACACTGACAAGCAATATAAAAAAGCCACTTGCAAAGTGCCAAAAAAATCTAAATAAGTATCTCCTCAACCACACAAGGTAGCTAACATGAAATGTCAGATCAAATAAAAAACCAAGACAGAGCGCTGTCAACAGTGACGTAAGGCCGGTTTCGTAAACATGTGTGCACTTAGTTTGGTGTACTTTGATTGTAGTGTCATTGTAAATAGTTGTAAATGTGTGTGTGTGAGCGTGTATCAAATCAAATCAAATCAAATTTATTTTTGCAGAAAACACTGTTACAATGGTGTTACTAAAAGTACGTGTTTCAAGTGATTCTACCGTATACACAGAGCGTTGGTGTAGTTTTAGCATGCTTCACTGTATTGTTCGCAGCGCTCCGTCTTGGTTTTTTATTTGGTCTGAGCATGATATAAAAAAATCTTGAAAACAGTTTTATAGGTGTATTTTATGCGCTATAAAATACACTTGAATGTTGCCTTTTCCTTCAAGAAGTTATCTTGCGTGGTTTCGGAAATATTTCATGATAAGTTAGTGGCTTTTTTATATTGCTCGCCAGTGTAGATTGTTTTCAAGTGTCCGTGTCAATGTCCATACACAACAGCAGTCAGTGTATGATAAACGAGCTCCAATTTTGTATGGAATATTGTATAATACTATTGTATAGCTGTACCTATTATAGTGTAGCTAATGCATTCGTCTCATACAGTTGAGCATATAACAGAGATATAATTTCAACATGAATGATCTAACCAATATTATTATAACAATATTCTGATTCAAAAGAGTGTCCGTGGAGTTTCTTGCCCGTTCTTCTCCATAGGAACCTACGCTTTTGAATGGGCAACTAGCTTCATCTTTCTGACTGACTGACCCCTTAACAATTCAAAAGTGCCTGTAATTGGTTTATTTGAAATAAATGCTTTGAGTTTGAGTTTGATAGTAAACCTTTTGCAAGAAAAAGTTCAAAAGTAATTAATTGACGAATTACCCCTTATTTATAAAGTTAAGTAGGTAATTATACATTTTAACTTCAAGCAACATTTATAAATTTATAAATATTAATATTAATCCTAACTTCATAATAAAAATGTGAAAGTGAGTTTGTTTGTTACGCTTTCACGATAAAACGGCTTAACGGATTTAGATGAAATTTGGCACATGGTTAGACCATGACCTGGTATAGGACATAGGATACTTTTTATCTCGATATTCCCACGGGATTGAGACCTACGCGGGTAAAACCGCGGGGAGCAGCTATCACAATAATATTTTTTTAAATGAAGATCTTTGGTCTCTTGGCTGATGCAGCTATGATATTAACGTTATTTGTTTTTTCGGCAAATTATTGAGCTTACTTCCGTGATACCTACAGTAATTCTTAAAATTACTGAGACATTAAGCATTACGAATGACGTACTCTTGATAAAAACTAACATAGGTATTTAGGTTCCTACGTAAAAGATCGACTCACAACAGTCGGGCAAAAAAGGATTTAAAAATAATTTCAAAGGTCATTATGAGAGGAAGAATAGTTATGACCATAATGATTAAATAATAATTATGAACAAAATAATGGTAATTATAATAAGAACTAGCTGTGCCCCGCGGTTTTACCCGCATAAGTCCCGATCCCGTGAGAGTATCGGGATAAAAGTATCATATGCCCTAACCCAGGTCATGGTCTACTCATTTACAAAATTTGATTCAAATCCGTTCAGCCGTTTTAGCGTGAAAGCGTAATAAACAAACAAAGAAACTCACTTTCGAATTTGTAGTATTAGTTGGAAATATAATGAGTTACAAAACCGGGACTCGTCACGCAGTTAGTGCCAGAAGGCATGCGTCGGCCTCGTCGCCGAAGGAAACCTGGGAAATAGTAATGGCAATTAATGCGATTTTGCATTAATTTCATTAGCATGTGAATTCTTGAGTCTTAGCAGGATAATTACTATTGCTATGCTAATAGCTAATATGACGATAATTGACAATAATGAAGTATGTGAATTTTGTTAATCACTCGCGAACGAGGTCACGGTCACGTGAAACTGATAGATTTAGTATTCCCGACTTCCCGTAGGAGCGACGGAGAGCGCACGCTAGCGCTGCGTGCGTCGACGCTCTGACGTATGATAGTACAAAAAAGAACGAAGCGATAAATTCACTTAGCACTTCACAGAATTTCGCAACTACATTTCATTTAATAAATGCTAAAAATGCTAAATATAAATAATAATTCGCATGCTAACAATGAATGCGAATGCTAATTAATCCATCACTACTAGGAAACAGTCGCGGCAAGAGTTTGCGTCCCGATACCTCTCAGTTCGACAACGTCTAGTAATAATAAGCACCAAATTCGCAAAACACATATTCGTTAGTATGAAACTGACATGTGTCAAGAACGTACCATCGAAGAAGTTCATATCTATGCACCGTAAGGACTATTTCTGCTTGCAGCGCTCGGCCGTTATAGAACCGGGGCGGTAACAGATGTGGTCATCGTGTTCACGGGATTTTGTTTTGAAACTGCTAAAATATGAAGTTCTTCGATAGTACCTATTCTCTCTCGACTGCCAGACTGTAGATGCGTTTACGGAAGATTGGTCGGAGAAGGCAACGCGACGCACGAGGAACAATGAAAAGCTATGGGGGAGACCTTTGGCCCAGCGGGGACGATAAAAGAAAGTGGTTCGGGATACGAAGTTCAAACGCTTCGTTGATTTGCAAAGCGGACAGGACGCCACTGATGACGTGAAATATGTAGGTATCAAAATAAACTCTACTTGTGTCATAATGTGTGTAATTAATGTGTCACATGCACATTTTAACTAGTGAATTTATGTCAATTTTATTGCTTACTTTAATACTGCAAAAATGCAAACAGTGGAAACTGTAGGTATTGTATACCTATTAATTTACATGAAGTAGGTAGTTTCCTAGATTACGTGTAATTGGTATAAAAATCAAGGAATAATTATTCATTTATACAGGCTTATCAAATTATACCTACGATAAATACGCGTATTCAATAATTATTAAAGTAATATGTCATTTCATGGGTTCAATTATTCGGTTAGTCCCCCTTTTTCGAGTCGAGCAAAGCGGGACTAGAGCCCGCTATGCTCGACTCGAAAAATATCTGTAAAAAAGGTTTATTTAAATGTCTAATCTTATTTCAAATGGAGTATACGTACTACCTATATTCTGGCAAATAAATTAATTTCATTTCATTTCATTTAAAAAGTTTCGCTATGCATGAAATCACATTCGCGGACAGTGATGAAGAAAACTGTTACAGTGTCATATTTTATATAACCATTTAAAAAGTAAATTAAGAAAACCTAGTCTTAATCATCATTAAATATATTTAAACAGACATATTGATATTTGTTTTTGAGTATAAGTACCTAATTCCAAAAAACAACTAAGAGTCTAATAAAAAGTTAATGGTATTACGATACTTAAACAATATTATCGATTGTATTATTATTCCGAGAGAAAAAAAACCTATCGACATATTCCAGCCAATAACGCTACACTAAGAAATTACTTTCCATTCTAAAACAAAAACAAATGAGTATACAATTTCTTTTACAGTTTGTGTGTTGTGGTACCGTTTTGTCTGATGTCTGTATCACTTTAGTAAAAAACATTACCCTCGTTCTGGGGCAGTTGGGTAAAACAAGATAACTTGCTTACTTTTTAAGATGTTCATCGCATTTTACACAAGCAAAAATTTTGCTACGGAAAAATAACTCTTAAAATGAAGACAATAAAAGATATAACTTACTGGTTGCGGTCAGTTTTAAGTCCAGTTATCTCACTGATTTGTAACACAGACGTGCGCGCGCGTCGATAGCGCAAGAGTCACTGTTTGGTGAAGCATCTCAGTTTACCGCGTTTTGGAGATCCTTGCGCTGAGAATTAAAACTGCTGGAGATTGCAAATGCTTGATGATTTTCATTAGAATTGTACAATTATTTTTGCGTAATATTGTCTTTAAAATCGTGCAGTTTCCAGCTCGGGCTCTGTTTGGCACAGCATTCTGGAGGAGAAAACTTTTAAGTACCTTATACTCCATTTGAAATAAGATTCGAAATTTAAATAAACCTTTTTTACAGTCCGTTCAATGTAACCTTTTTTGCTTTTAATGCCATCCTTATGCATACGGTTCAGAAGTCAAAATCGGTTGAACGGACTGTAAAAAGGTTTATTTAAATGTCGAATCTTATTTCAAATGGAATAAAGGTATTTGTTTTTTAATATATCCCAGTTCTTTCTTTAAGATTTTTAAGTAGGTAAATCAGATTCTCTAAAGAAATCACAACATTCATTGCGTTATTTACGTTGCCGTTGTTGAGCAGACAAATTTTTCGAACATAATACTTATTAAGAAGTAATGGATTAGCAATATCCTTCAGAATCATTCAGCTGTCTAATTAGATAGCTGAATATTTTCCTAACCGATTAAGACTAATTTGTTTCATTTTAACAGTTCAACAACAATCATTAAGTTATTGAAGTTGTTGAGAAAAAAATATCGAGCTTATGAAGCAACAATGTGGATTAGACATTTGTTTCAAACCAATTCCAATTCTGATTGATCGTGTATGACGCAATTAGGGTGCTGGGGGCCTACCATCGCCGCTGACAGCAGTATTATTTTAATCTTACTTCGTGGGGGTAAGAGATGGAGCTATACATCCTGTAGAGTTTCATCTCTTTCCTACACTGAAGTAATATTTTTAAAACAATAGTGTGTGCCTCACGGCTGCACCAAAAAGGTTGAAATGAACCTTTTTGGTGCAGCCGTGAGGCACGCATTAATGCCAGTCAGATACTGTCTGAAGCTGGTTTTCTAATGAATAAGGGTGACGGTGCATAAACGTTACCTAAGACGACCCTTTGACCTCAGTTTACAATAAATTACTTTTAAACTTTAAAATTAAACAGTAACCTACGGATCCATAAAACGCATTTCGTTTATTTTCAAGGTAATTTAGCGGTTTGCAAGCATCGCGGATAGTTTGTCGTCAGAAAGGCGACAGTTTGTTGAAATAACGCAGGTTTGCACAATTTAGATAGGTACCTAATTATCACCTTTGTAGCTATTTTAGTATTTCTTGGCAATGTTGCCTATTTATTTAGTTATATCTGCTAATTAGTAGCCCAGAGACCAACTACAAAGTGACATACTACCAGCGATAACAATGATGGAAAAGGCAAAAATGTATAGGACTGACATAAGCTATCGAAAAGCTTATGTCAATCCTGTGGAAAGTCGTTGTAGAAATACGAAACGCTTTCGAAGCGAATGTCACTTGTCTAGGCTCATAATTGCGTAATTTATTTTCGTAACCAATTAAGACTAATCTGTTTCATGTTGACAGTTCAATAACATTCATTGCGTTATTAACGTTATTGAGTAGATTTTTTTTGAAGTTACGTAACAATGGAATTGACTTTTGTTTCAAACTGATTCCAATTTTGATTGATCATGTATTAATTAAGCAATTAGGATTGTGATCAAAGGTAAGGTTTTTTTCAAATCCGACTGGTAGTTCCAGTGATTAGTGCGTTCAAACATACAGAACCAATTTATTTAGCGTAGTCAACTTCAAAACTCTGTACCCTTGCTCTAAGTGAACGGTTGCGCAAGTGTGGTCATCATTGCCTTTTTTGTTTTTTCATCGTGTGTAGTTTTTGCGCTGAGTGGAAAATATAGCAATCACCGGATTTCTTAAGTAAAGTCGGAGAAATTAATCGTATATAATATTATAAATCCTACTAATATTATAAATGTGAAAGTTTGTGTGTTTATGTGTTTTTGTGTTTGGATGTTTGTTACTCAATCACGCAAAAACGGCTGAATGGATTTGGATGAAATCTGGCAAACAGATAGTTTATAACCTGGATTAACATATAGGATACTTTTTATCCCGATATTCCCACGGGATCGAGACTTACGCGGGTGAAACTGCGGGGCGCAGCTAGTACATATTATAAATTAAAGTCGCTTTTCGTGTTTGTCGTGTATTTCCGCGTTGTTCTTCTAAACCACGCAACAGATTTTGATGAGGTTTTCAACATCGTTTAGAGAACTTATTCCGGAAGTTTTATGTGTAGGTACTAATCCTTACTTCCTTACTAATATTATAAATGCGAAAGTACCTCTGTCTGTCTGTCTGTCGCTCTTTCACGCCAAAACTACTGAACCGATTTAAATGAAATTGGTACACAGTTACTCTAGAGCCCGAGAAAGGACATAGGCTACTTTTTATCGACATACCACGCGGGCGAAGCCGCGGGCGGAAGCTAGTACTTAATAAGTGAATATTAATGTTAAATAATATTAATATTTATATGTTTAAAACCGTGCAAAGCGGGATCGAGTCGCTAGTAACAGAATAAAAATGAAACTTCAGAACTAAACATCTACAATTTAATTTTGTATCTTACGGAATACAAATTTTGTGGATTCTTACAATAATTAACTTGTAACTAAATACTTATTACGCCTGGGTCTTGCGACAGGCAGACCTGGCGTTAGGTAAATATGCGATAGATATAATATTACATTACATAATATAAATACTACAGTACGGGCTAGAAATGTGGACATTTTTAGACAAGTTTAGACTAGGGATAAAAAAAAAAAAATATTCAGTTAAATAAAGAATTAGATTTAAAATATCTGGGAAAGATAATTATTAATTTTTGTTGTTTTTTTTCTTGGTTTGTAAAAGTAAAAAAAAAATAAGTTTATTAAACACACTGTATTTTTTTTAACTTAAAAATTAATCATGAAAAATCAAATCCATTGCACGTTGCATACTAAACATGTCAAAAATTTGTCACTAAATGTAACTAGAATTACTAGGTACTTTATTAAATCCATCTACTTATATAAAATGAGATTTTCTAATTAAAACATGCGATTTTGAAAAAAATAATACGCATCTTTCATTATTACAATAGTAAAATTATTTAAGCTTATAATAGAATTCTAATAGTGCTACATTATATATAATAAAAAGGCTTTATGTCCTTTTAAAAAATAAGAGACGACAAAATTTACAAATAAAAAATTCCTTATTAAAAAATAAAATAATCTATTTTCGTACAAAATAAAAATATATTTACTTTTTCTTGATAAATTCATTTTGGAGCATGTAAAACTAATATTAACGATACATTTTTTGAAAGCCATGTCCTTTATTTAGCTGCCTAAGTAGAAAATAGCTGAAAACAACAAACTTTTATGGCCGAAATAAAACCTAATTTTTAGGGTTCCGTACAAAAAGGAAGCCAACGCTTATTACTAAGGCTCCGCTGTCCATCCGTCTGTCACAAGGCTGTATATTTTGAACCATAGTGGGTAGACACTTGAAATTTTAATAGAATCTGTACTACTATGGCCGCTATAACAAATAATAAAAATAAAATACAATGAAGAACAAGAAATGTGTATTTTTTAAACAAAAGTATTTAAAAAAATAGTAGTTTTAAATATTGTACAGTGGGTACGGAACCCTTCGTGTGCGAGTCCGACTCGGACTTGGGAGCTTTTTGAGAAAATGCTGTTAAAAATAGCAGTTCAATTGGAGAAATAAATAATTTGTGATGTTTTAATTAGTAATATGGCAAGAAAAAACACTAGCCTAAATTATTTTAAGCTTATTTTGTAAAGCTACTTCTATCCCAAACTGTTCTGTACTATCCACACATATACATGGTGTTTTTTTTTTTGTAACCGGGAATATTTTTAGTTTTACCTTTTGAAGGGTTAAATGATTCTGATTCAGTATCTTTATGTAGGTATATCAAGAAGTTTTACTATGGAATTTTATGGCCAGTTACACTCTTCATTGATATCGCTTTTGACTGACAACGAGAGCTCTGAATGCTTAGGTCCTAAATTCAGTGATAGGACGTATAAAATTAAATTTTACAAAACTATTTAAATTAAAAAATCTGTTACAAAAAGATAAGATTAATTTTTATTTTTAGAAACATCATTAATGTGATGTCATTATAATTTTAAGATCTAATAGAGATAGAGAATTCTTGATTCATTGAGTCATTCAATTATAATTCTTTTATATTTTTTTAATATTACTCTGATAAGATTGTTTGCAAATATAGTACTTTTCCTTTTTTAATTTCGTCGTCTGGTTCTGAATAAAATAGACATGACTAACGACATACGTATATATAAAAATAATAATTGTTATATGTTTTAATAATATCAACATTACACTGAAAAGTTTAAAGGTTTTAAAGCCAAATAATGACACTGAGATTCTGTGAATAGTTTTAGATCTAATGAGAGCTTTTTAATTATAATTATGGCGTCCATTTTTCAAAATTATATTTATTGTTTTAAATAATCAGCCTATAATGTTCCCACTGCTGGGACACAGGCCTCCTCTCTGTGAGAGGGAGTGGGCCGTAATCCACCACGGGCCCAATGCGAGATGGCGTATATTACATGTCTTCGAAATTTTGGATAAACATGCCGCGCAAATTCCTCACGATGTTTTCCTTCACCATTTTGAGAGCAGTGATGATGAAATAATTTACACAAAGTTAAGTGCCTGCTAGGGATTGAACCCACGACCTACAACTCGTAAATCGCGGCCGTTACCATGATTACATTCATCGACATTTTAATTTAGTATTATTGATGTATTTTTTTTTCTGACTTATTTGATGAAAACGCGACGCCATTTTGTGATGTATTTATGAAAGTATGTTTCATCGATTTAACAAATACTTATATACTAATTAAGTACTGGCTTGGAATGCATAGATACTATATCTACGTATAATTGGAATTACATCAATTTGTTGCGGAAAACACTAATATACTGAGCGTATCAGAAATTATACATGATAATGATAAACAACTTTTATCCTTGGGACCAACATCGTAAACGTGAACAATTTAATAGTCGTCCCATACTTGGGTTGGGTAGGTATTGTAATTTTGTAAGTGTCCCAGGAGGAAAGATGTTCACTTTGATGGTCTCTCCCACCACTTCCTTAAAGATGACCACACATTTCTGAAACACGCTGTAGATGGACACTTGGACAAGAATGAGACATTTATCACAAAAACACATTGTTGTCATAGAAAGAGATTCAATAAGTCAGAAATACATGTTAAATTATGTGTTCCTAAATAGTATTTTCTTTAACAAATTATTTCTATAATAAGTATTAATAATAGCAAATCCTTCTGATATGATATATGGCTCATACATGGTTCAAAATAAAAAATAATTTCATTATCTGAGTATTAAACTTACATAAATTCAAACATACAACTTAAAACTATTCAAAAAGTAATAATTAAAAACTAAAAATAAAGCTGCAAAAATACTTAAAATAGTAGTAAAATAAATTCTTTATTACAAAAAAAAAAACCTATCATGTACTAAAAATAATAATATGTAGTAGCTACCACCATTTCTAGTTAATATTGTATAAAAATATTATTTAATTAATTTAAAAAAAACAATCCAATTCCTTTAAATATTATATTCAAAATTGTAACTTATTTTTACTTAATCCCTTTTGGGATAGGCAGTAATCCAAGTTGTAAAACTATATAGATCGATACTGCTAAAAATTGTATTTTCTAAAATCAAAATACATCATTCAAATAGTTTATTTTAAATAAATGTCATTATTTCTTGATGGCGATTTCATATTTATATCATAGATTGTATTTGAGCCAAAATTAACTTGACATCTTTATCATCAATTTTCTCTCAATGGTAAAGTCAGATATTAGAATAAAAAACCAGCATGTTCGTGTAAAATTGTGACAGTTCTTATAAGCACCAAAAGGCCTTTCTTCATAATTATCAATTTCGCTCCAAATAATATGTAGCAATGGATCGATATCAGTATTATTAGTTAATAAATGTCAAAACAGGAATAAAATTGCCAGGTATCATTAATAATAATGTCAAAACAATTATGATATCAAAATAGCTATGAGAATATAACAAGCTGCATACTCAACATCGTCGAAGACATGTTTATAGCCGTATTGTCAATTTTACGAATTATTAGCTCTAAATCGGTCTATAGGCTATAAAATGGGCAATAATAGGACGGATAATAATTACATAATTGCACTTATGGAATGTGTATTATTATAATAATATTTTTTTTTACTATTCTTATACTAATGGTACTAAAATACTTAATAATACATAATTATAATAATTGTGTTATTATTTGACCTTATTAATAAATGTTCAGTTTTTTATTTTATATTTATTCAGTAGTAAATACTCTGTGCTTTCACTTGGTTTTATTTTTTATATAAATAATAAATATTTGTTATACACTGGGTAAAATTTCTGCCATTAAAAATTGCCGGCATTAATCATTATTATTTTATTAATTCAATAATTGCAAAAATCTATAAATTTTATAAATATTTTAGAGAGCTGTCAAACAAAAATCCACTCATTATAAAGCACCTGTCCCACCACAGACGAGTCTTACTAGATATTAACGATTTTCTCGCTCTAGAAACGCACAAAAGATTGTAGGTCCCGTGTATGTAAACGATAATTATATATTGAATAGTTAATTGCTGACTGCCCACACCGTCGGCGAATATACTTTTTTGTCGAAGCAAAAATAGCTATCAAGAGAGTCTCTCAACTGCGCTCGCTTGGCGGACCGAACACTCGCTGAGAGATTCACACTTGGTACATACGCATACATAATCAGCGTATAATGTTCCCACTGCTGGAACACAGGCTTCCTCTCTTCGAGAAAGAGTGGGCCGTAATCCACCACGCGGACCCATTGCGGTTTGGTAGATGTCACATGTCTTCGAGGTTCTAGGACATGCCGGTTTCCTCACGATGTTTTTTCTTCACCGTTTTGAGAGCAGTGGTGATGAATTTATTTACTCAAAGCGCCAATGTGGGTTCGAAACCACAACCTACAACTCGTAAGGGGCCACCACTGAGCCCCCATTGCTCCTTACATACGCATACCAGCGAAAAATCGCTCGTCGTTCAAAAACGGTGAAGAAAAACATCGTGAGGAAACCGGTATGCCTGAGAGATATTTCTCGACGGCATGTGAAGCCCATGGGCGGCTTTAAAACTACTTACGTACGTAATACTACGTAGGTGCTCGCTCAGTGACGCTCGCTGCATGGGCATAACACTCGCTGAGAGACTTCACGTACGTTTGGTACATACAAATATCAGCGAGTAATCGCTTGTCGCCGTCACGCACTCGCTGGTCGTTTTTCGTTAATCTCCGGGCGGTGGGACAGCTGCCTTAGGAGTCCTAAGGCACAGTTATTTATGTCTTAAGTCAGGACATCCCAATTTAGTAACCCAGGACACAGCCTAAACATTTATCAATGAGGTCATACCGGATGCATAATGTTTTAACCATACAATTAGATTACTCTGTGACATTAGTTGTGACAATCTCTGTGGATACGTATGTTGTATTCTATGAAAGGTGTCTTATGTTCGTGAATTGGGTAGCACAGGTCCTGGAAAAGAAATATTGGAGTCAGTATCTACTTACTAAACTTCCAGAGGGCTGCATGGCCATACAACGTGGCAATGCTTATGCTATGCGTAAAGGAAGTATGTCAAGACTTACCTGGTCCCGCCACTTTGACGTCAAAGTTGAAAATGGAGTATATACCTTTACATATGTAGTACTAAGTCTTCAG
Source organism: Lithophane leautieri (assembly GCA_949152455.1). Lineage (NCBI taxonomy): Eukaryota > Metazoa > Arthropoda > Insecta > Lepidoptera > Noctuidae > Lithophane > Lithophane leautieri. The sequence goes on from OX424486.1 coordinate 5,908,525, forward strand.
GTGTGAATTACCCGCCTCTGAGTAGTGTTTCCAGAAGGTCCCGCCACTTTGACGTCAAAGTGGCGGGACCAGGGAAGTCTTGACATACTTCCTTTACCTTTAGAGGTAGAAATGTCTTGTTTAGGGTAAAAATAGTACATAAATGTAGTACAAACACTTTAATGTGATACATTTTAAATTGGGGGCTTGATCCCGTCATCTTGACGCTCACTGAAAAGTACCAATGACTCTAAAAGCAGAAGGTCTACAGACCTTATTAGGAAAAAGCATCTTCAGAGGCAGAAAAGTGGCTCTGATCCTCAGCATTCTGTCCACATTGCACTCGAGCGCCATCTTGATAGTCCAAGTCGTGTCGTCAGCCAGTGCTGGCTTAGGAGGCTCCTTGGTCGACTGGCAGGACTTGGAAGAGTCGTAATTGCATTGCAGATCGCAGAGACGGAACTCCTTGATCTTCAAGGACCTGTGGGGGAGAAGACGTGGAATATATTTGGCTTTTAGTAGTCAGTATTTTTTTTTTTTAAATCAATTTGGCGCATTTGTGTGCGTTTCATCAAATAGTTCCTATGCCGTAATGTTAGCTCCACTGCTATAGGCCCAATGCGAATATGCAATGCTATCAAATGCTACCTAATAGGTCCGTTTTTAAGGTTCCGTACCCAGAGGGTAAAACGGGACCCTATTACTAAGACTCCGCTGTTTGTCCGTCTGTAACCAGGCTGTATCTGAAGAACCGTGATAGTTAGACATTTGAAATTTTCACAGATGATGTATTTCTGTTGCTGCTAGAACAAAAATACTAAAAAATAGAATAAAATACGAGTATATTATATTTAAGGGGGCTTCCATACAACAAACGTGTTTTTTGTTGCCATTTTTATAGATAATTGTACGGAACCCTTCGTGCGCGAGTCCGACTCGCACTTGACACACATTTAACAGAGGAGCCAACATTACGGCAAAGGAACTATTTGATGAAACGAACTCTTCAACTATAAGTCGACTTTCCATGGTATAGCTATTTCAAACAACTGGCAAATAATGACAGTTGTCATTTTAATAATTTGAATCATAATTTGGGCATTATAAGATGGCAGGCAATTTGCTAAACAATTAATTTTCCTGTCTTTACCTAGAGGACAAAATAAACGAGAGGAATTTTCAGGATCATCATCATCTGACTAGTCTTTTCCCAACTTTGTTGGGGTCAGCTTCCAGACTAACCAGATACAGCTGAATACCAGTATTTTACACGGAGCGACTGCCTATCTGACCTCCACAATCCCGTTACCGGGTAACACGATACCCCTTGGTATTGTCTTCTTCTTTTCGTGTGGTTAGTAACTAACCTCAACAACTCAGTTACTGGGTAGCTTTAAAAGTAACTTTATTGATAGTTACACTGGGAAAATTTCATGCAATGTGCACGTACTCCGTCGTATTTTTTTTTATTTCATGCAATGTGCACGTACTAAGCGTATTTTTTTTTAAATCATGCGGCTTAAAAATTTCCTTTGCCAGAATCAAAATAGGAAACTAATATGAATCATCGTAAAATTTCACAAACTGACAATTCATAATATGATCTGCGTGCGATTCTTATTACGAAATAATTAATCTATTTGACAGTTTTCTATGGAGCTTCGTAAAATGGTGCACACATTATGAACTGCTTTTGTGTCAAATTAGAGGAATTGCTAATGACAGCTGGAAATTCAGGAAATGAATTGCTTATAGAGGAATTGCTAATGTGGCCGTTTTGGGCCCGCTTAGAAAGTTTCGCTAAAGTTTAATAAAAAGTTAGAAAAGAAAGTTAAAATAAAATCTGAAGCATTGCAGAGCCACACTGAACGTAAATACGAACAATCTTGTACACATACTATCAAGGCATCTTCCAGCCAGATTTGAACTCGCTACGTCGAAAATTTAGTTCACAGGGTCGAAAAATCGAAATGAAAGTGTGAAATTTCTTAAAAAATATTAAATTAGCGAAATTTTCTGAGCTGCTGAGAATATCCCAACTTTTAAATTTTTAAATTATAGGTGGCTGGCTACCTCCGCTTTATGCTTCTTCCAGCCAGATTTGAACTCGCTGCGCCGAAGATTTAGTTCACAAGGTCGAAAAATCGAAATGAAAATGATTAAATTTGGGTTTTCTGAATTGTTGAGAATATCCCAACTTTAAAATTTTTACCTCCGGTTTACCACCTTGCCTTTGGACCACTACGTTTGAAACACCCTGTATATAAATCCTTACCTGAACGTCAAATCAACATGCTTGTGACTAAGGCAGTGTGACAGCGGCACTGTGTAGGTAAAGTTGTATATATTGTTGGCACACACGTGCTCCGTGAAGAGGGAGGAGTTGATGATGGACTTGCTCGAAATACCCACGCGGACTATGTCGCATTCTGGAAAATGGAGAAAGAAGGTTATAGCGGTTATGAGGAACAGGGTGTCGGGTCTGTCACCTGTCGGGTCGGGGTCACCAGTATAGAGGTATGAGGAACAGGGTGTCGGGTCTGTCACCTGTGGGGTCGGGGTCACCAGTATAGAGGTATGAGGAACAGGGTGTCGGGTCTGTCACCTGTCACCTGTCGGGTTGGGGTCACCAGTATAGAGGTATGAGGAACAGGGTGTCGGGTCTGTCACCTGTCGGGTCGGGGTCACCAGTATAGAGGTATGAGGAACAGGGTGTCGGGTCTGTCACCTGTCACCTGTCGGGTCGGGGTCACCAGTATAGAGGTATGAGGAACAGGGCGTCGGGTCTGTCACCTGTCACCTGTCGGGTGGGGGCACCAGTATAGAGGTATGATGAACAGAGTGTCGGGTCTGTCACCTGTCACCTGTCGGGTCGGGGTCACCAGTATAGAGGTATGAGGAACAGGGTGTCGGATCTGTCACCTGTCGGGTTGGGGTCACCAGTATAGAGGTATGAGGAACAGGGTGTCGGGTCTGTCACCTGTCGGGTCGGGGTCACCAGTATAGAGGTATGAGGAACAGGGTGTAAGGTCTGTCACCTGTCACCTGTCGGGTCGGGGTCACCAGTATAGAGGTATGAGGAACAGGGTGTCGGGTCTGTCACCTGTCACCTGTCGGGTCGGGGTCACCAGTACAGAGGTATGAGGAACAGGGTGTCGGGTCTGTCGCCTGTCGGGTCAGGGTCACCAGTATAGAGGTATGAGGAACAGGGTGTCGGGTCTGTCGCCTGTCGGGTCGGGGTCACCAGTATAGAGGTATGAGGAACAGGGTGTCGGGTCTGTCACCTGTCGGGTGGGGGCACCAGTATAGAGGTTGAGGAACAGGGTGTCGGGTCTGTCACCTGTCACCTGTCGGGTCGGGGTCACCAGTATAGAGGTATGAGAAACAGGGTGTCGGGTCTGTCACCTGTCGGGTCGGGATCACCAGTATAGAGGTATGAGGAACAGAGTGACGGATCTGTCACCTGTCGGGTCGGGGTCACCAGTATAGAGGTATGAGGAACAGGGTGTCGGGTCTGTCGCCTGTCGGGTCGGGGTCACCAGTATAGAGGTATGAGGAACAGGGTGTCGGGTCTGTCACCTGTCGGGTGGGGGCACCAGTATAGAGGTATGAGGAACAGGGTGTCGGGTCTGTCATCTGTCACCTGTCGGGTCGGGGTCACCAGTATAGAGGTATGAGGAACAGGGTGTCGGGTCTGTCACCTGTCACCTGTCGGGTCGGGGTCACCAGTATAGAGGTATGAGGAACAGGGTGTCGGTTCTGTCACCTGTCGGGTCGGGGTCACCAGTATAGAGGTATGAGGAACAGGGTGTCGGGTCTGTCACCTGTCACCTGTCGGGTCGGGGTCACCAGTATAGAAGTATGAGGAACAGGGTGTCGGGTCTGTCACCTGTCGGGTCGGGGTCACCAGTATAGAGGTATGAGGAACAGGGTGTCGGGTCTGTCACCTGTCGGGTCGGGGTCACCAGTATAGATGTATGAGGAATAGGGTGTCGGGTCTGTCACCTATCACCAGTCGGGTCGGGGTCACCTGTATAGAGGTATGATTCACCTTCCAATTATTTTTAGTTCCATGACAACTCAAAAGTGCCTGTAAATGGTTTAATGGAAATAAATGCTTTGAGTTTGAGTTAATCCTCTATAGAAAAGGAAGGATCCTCCGACCAGACGGTAGTGTGTCTTGTGGACTTCTGCCCGATGATTGATGTCGGGAAGTTATATAATGCTGATCGCGCGGTAAACTCTGCTTGCGTGATGCAGGATTTCGCGTTTACACGGTGCAACTTTTATAGTTCTTTCAACTTGTATACCACAGGCTATTAAATCGCACTGTGTAAATCTGTTTTGTTTTTAATGAATGGCATTTATCTGGTCTACCTTGGAGGTTGTCGGCTGCTTAACCAGACTTTTCTGTGGGTGCCTCAATAAATTAAGACCTCCAGCCAGGGCATCAAACTAACAAACTAAGCGCCCCATTGCGGCGCTCTAAGCCGAGGTCCTAAGGCTTAGGGCGCCACTGGGGGAGGACAGCAAGGGACAGGCTGGATCGGATTAATAAAATCAGGCTTTAGAATAGTAACATAATTTTAAACTTACCATGAGACCCACTACTCTCATGCGAGTGCAGCTCACTCAAATGCATCTCCTCGGAACTGCTTTTTAGTTCTTCTCTAGTCTCCCTTTTATTTCTCACATCTCTCTTCATCCTACTCCCATTATCAGTCCCATTCTGTTTAGCAGGATCCAAATAATTTGCCATAAACTCTTCATGTTTAAAAGAATCGTTTTCATTTCTTAAAGACTCTGATTCGGTTTTTAGACTGTCTGTGTTGTTTTTCTCTGCGATGACTGGAATATTGGGTAGTTTGTCTCTTGGGAGTGGTTCTAAAGGTCTTATGAAAGTGTCGTTTAGTTCCTTTTCGGGTTTCGATCTTTCTAAAGGTTCTTGGTTGTCGTAAGTCTGTGGGGGGTCCAAGACGCATGGTGACTGGAAAGTATAAAACTTGTTTAGTACTTACGTACGTGTTCAAAAATCTTTTGAGGAAGAGTTTTAACTGTGAGAGTCTTGGGCGGTATGTTAAACCCAATCTTGGAGTCCTGAGTGAAGATTTTTAGATATGACAAAGGAAGGCTTTATATATAAAACGTTTAGATAAATGTCCTGGTTTAAAAAATATAATCAATTTGGATGACGCATCTTTTTTACTAGATGTTAACCATAAATAAAATAAAATGATTGACAAAGTTATTAAATTCTTTAAACGATTCTTGAACCGTTTTCTTTTTTTAACTAGGGACCATAAAGTTTGTTCATGCCATCAAAACTGGCTGTCTAACATCAGCAACTTGAAGATTATAATGATATCTTACCAACATTGATCTGATCCATGCCGTGATCCTTAATATATCCTTTTGAAGCAGCGTGTAAATAATTTTAAGAATACATTATGATAGGGTATTAGGATAATGTCGTGAGGAAAGTATTAGATATGAATGTCGATGGCTATAAGAGTAGGGGAAGACCAAAGAAACGATGGATGGACTGTGTGAAAGATGATATGGCTAGAAAGGAGGTGACTACTGAGATGACGGCTAATAGAGAAGTATGGAAGAAACGGACATGTTGACCACAAATACAATGGGATAAGGGCAAGAGAATGAAGATGACATTATGTCAGGTCTTTATCAAAATATTGTTTGTGGAACATGTGGTGGGTTTGAACTGACCAGACCACCATTGTTTTGCTCTAAACATCACTTCGAAATTCGAACGGTGTCTCGTTGTGAATCTGCGATGATTTACTTTTAAAAACAAAAATGAGTTCGCTTTCGAATTGTGTGCGGTCACTTGAGTGAGGTTCCAAGTGAACTATACAGAATAGCACTAATATTTGCCTCTATGTGTTCTTACCTGACATTCAGAATCCAATTCATTATTAGTGTTGGCTGCAAAAGAGCAGCCACCTCCGATGACGTCAGCAATCCTTGATAGAGATATAGGACGCTCTGTTTGAAGTGACTGTAGGGTAGGCACTGTGTCTGCAAATAGAAGAATATCTATGTCAATGGTATAGTTTGACCTCACCGCTGTAATACGCGCGCGGGTGGCAGTGCGGCGCTCATTGGTCAACGCTGCCGCGCCTCCCCGCGCATTCCTTTCGCGGTACAGCGGTGAGGTCGAACTATAGGATATTTATATTTTTTGATTTCACACGAGACATTTCAACTTTGCCTCTACATTTGACATGTTGGCAACGTGTCGGCAGTTCCCTTGGTATAGCAGCTCTATAGGCATTGGTGGGGTTCTATCAGGCCTTCGATAACCTATATTTACATAATATAGCGTCACGCCTGCCATGTTCTTGAGTGGAGACCGCGAATCGGCAAACGTAAGGTAGGACGCCCTCAGACTAGGTGGAGCGTCGATCTTCGCAGGGGCTGGTAGCAACTGGATGAGATTTGCCGAGAATCGAGCTGAATAGCGTGCAATTGGAGAGGCCTATGTCCAGCAGAGGACTGCTATAGGCTGATGATAATGATGAAGATCACGCCTGTAATCTCCGAATGGTTAGGCAGAGGTGTACTTTCAGTACACTCACGTTTCGCCAAATATATTGAAGTCCCACGTAATAGCGAGCGAGGATAGTGCCATTAACCGGGCATAAATCCATATTGGAGTATGGATTTATGCCCGGTTGATGGCACTATCCTGCTGGCTGCTACTTAATAATTCCTCATCAAAAAATTCAACAAGAATTTGTCCGACATGGGAATTGAACCCAGGGCTTGCGACGAATAAACAAACGATAGAGTTTTAGCAGCAGTTATAGCAGTTTGAATACATAATAATTAATTCTTACTATGCTGTAGTACTTACTTATAAGATTACTTCCATAGTTCTTCGTGGGATGTGCAGAAGTGGATATCGTATGAGGTGATTCTGTTGGCGCTGTCGTTATGTATTCTTGAGTCGTTTTGTGAGGACCTTTCTCTGTAATAATATTTGCATATAAGTAGATTGATTTATCTGTGCGGTTTATGCTGCGGTCAGTGCAGTGGATGGGTGAAGTACATTATTTAATAAACATCGAGATTTTTTTATAAAAGGTAGTGAGGCAGTTAGAGTATTTTTGCATTGTTTTTTAGTAGTAAGTTTTTTGGTGTGCCCACATGGCATTATTGGCAAATAAAAAAAATATTTTTCAATTGGTTTTAGTTCGAATAAGCTCACCTTTTGCAGTTTTCTTTGATGCCGTGTGTTGTGATGATTTTATATTCTGAAACAAAAGAACACAGTTTCAATTTGCGAGTTGTATTCCATATTACCGACTAGGGCAACATTGCCCACCTGTCCAAAGCTTAAGTTTTTTAAATCTATACATATTATAAATTAAGTCACTTTTCGTATTAATCTGTATGGCCGCGTTGTTCTTCTAAACCACGCAACAGATTTTGATGCCATATTTCCTGGGGTGCAAATACTATATCGAATACCATTATCTGGTTGGGGTCGGGGTGTGTCCTGTGCGCGGGCGGCTCGTTATTTAACTTACCATAGATGCTGAACAGTATTACCGAATCTGGCAATATTCCCCCTATGATGGTGGCAAAAATGCTCGTTGTAGCAATATCACTCGAAGTGGCAGCATTTCCCGGGGTGCCAATATTATATCGTACCTGTATCTGGTTGGGGACGCGGTGCGTCCTGTGCGCGGGCGGCTCCTTATTTAACTTACCATATATGCTGAACAGTATTACTGAATCTGGCAATATTACTCACTGTGGCAATATTCTCCATATGATGGTGGCAACATTGCCCGTTGTAGCAATATCTCCCGAAGTGGCAATATTTCCCGGGGTGCCAATATTATATCGTACCTGTATCTGATTGGGGTCAAGGTGCGTCCTGTGCTCGGGCGACTCGCTATTTAACTTGCCATAGATGCTGAACAGTATTACTGAATCTGGCAATATTACTCACTGTGGCGATATTTCCTATGATGGTGGCAACATTGCCCGTTGTAGCAATATCTCCCAAAGTGGCAATATTTCCCGGGGTGCCAATATTATATCGTACCTGTATCTGGTTGGGGTCGGGGTGCGTCCTGTGCGCGGGCGGCTCGTTGTTCAGCTTGCCGTAGTGCGGGTAGTGCAGCTTGTCGTGCACGCGGATCTCCTTCATCGATATCAGCTCTTGATGCTCGCGGAAGTAAAGGGCTGACATTACTACGAGGCTGTGATAAAAAAAGAAAATGATTCAAAATGTGACAAGTTTACCCAGAAGAGGTGGAACTGTAAAAGATTGGCAATGTTTTTGTAGGCACTGGAATGGAAAAAAAACATGCGGGGCAGTCTTTGGGGACTGGCGATAGAAGTGAAAACTAAGCAACAATGCATAACCTTAACGTAATTCAAACAGTAGACGGTAGATGGCGCTAAAAACATTTCTTCAAACGTGACGGTGACGATGACGCGAGTTTCATGATTTTTGTTCATCCAAAAAGTGCTCGACGCGCCTAAAGAAGTTTTCACTTAAAAATCGAATGCATTTGTCAAGGTGGTTATTTTGAATATTTAAGTTTAAATCTTTCCTCTGACGATATAGGTAGGTACTTCATAACCACTTTAGAGAGAGGATCATAAATCGTCTCCATCTTGCTGCACTTCGCAGTCGCACTTGGTAGCTTCTAGGTAAACCAATGAAGCAGTCAGTATTTTAATTACATTACTAAAATTTATAAATATTCACTCACCACACAGCCATAATGAAAATCAGTATAGTAATAACGATTTGCAGAAACTTATTTGAAATCAATTCACTGCTAGTATCCCCATAATCTTTCCGACAGCAAATACCCAATTTAGAGTTGCCATATGAAAAATTATCGTCACTCTTCAACCATAGACACGTATCCTTTTTCTTCGTCAAAGTACTTTCGTAGCTTTCATCCGGGTATTTTTGTATAGGCTCAGCATAAGTCGGATTTTCAACGTGTTCCGGCTTTTCCAGTTTACTTGAGTGATATCTTACACAAGTTTTATTGTAGTTGTAATATTTTCCATATTTCGAGTAGTTTCCGTGGCAGTTTTTGCACTGTTTTCTGGTATATTTCGGGGAGTTATGGCTTAGTTTATGGCAACACTCGTGCTTTCTGATGTTGCGTGCTATGTCTCTGATCTGGTCTATGGATATGTTTCCGTCACTGTATAGAGATTTTGATGAGTTTGACATTGCGGAGTAGCGGGAATCTGAAATTGAATATGTCTATGAGTTTCGGTGAAGTAGTCTAGCGTTCATTATCTCCATTAAGGGGGATGCGCTAAGGTAGTCCGCGAAATTCAAATTTTCTTACGTTTTTTGCAAATTGCAGGTCAGTATCAGGTTGTATGTTGATCTAAATATGATTTGCGCCCATAACAAATATGGATTTACAGAATTATAAACGTTAGAATCAGCAATACAACTCTCCAAGTTCATGTAAGTGCATTGAATGACTATTTCATGAAATCATGACATTTGGCACTTTCATGAAGTTAGAGAACTGTATTGCTGATTCTAATGTTTATAATTCTGTAAATCCATATTTTTTTGTTACGGGCGCAAATTATATTTAGATCAACATACAACCTGACACCGACCTGCAAATTGCAAAAAACGTAAGAAAATTTGAATTTCGTGGGCTACTTTGGCGCATCCACCTTAAGAAAAATTGGTTGTCATGGGGTTGGGTCGTTGTAGTTTCCAACGGAAAACGCTTTTTAGCGCGTTTGAATCGTTGTTAATCAGTCGGGTGTTTTTACTAGAATCCTGCCCAGTTAAAAGTATCCTGCGCCCCGATAAAGTTCACTGCTCACCTCACTCAAGTGAGCGCACACAATTCGAAAGCGAACTCATTTGGTTTTTAAAGTTAATCATCGCGGATTCACAACGAGATAGCGTTGGAATTTCGAAGTAATGTTTTGGGTATCTATTGTCAATACTAACTAACATTATAAATTCGAAAGTAACTCTCTGTCTGTCTGTATATTACCTTTTCACGCCTAAACCACTCAACGGATTTCGATAAAATTTGGCATGGAGATAGATGGTATCCCGGGGAAGGACATAGGCTACTTTTTATTGACATACCATGCGAGCGAAGCCGCGGGCGGAAGCTAGTATCTAATATAGCGCTGTCTGAACGCGTTTTGAGCAGGATTTTCACTTTTAAGCGAAGTGTTTTTTCATTTATTCTTCACTTACCATTACTAACACTGGACCGAGAGCTATCCCTCCTCTGCAACACGCTAATCTTGCACAGCTTCTTGTTGATCCTCTCGAGCTGGTCGATCCTGGACTCCAGATTACCTGTCACTTTGCACAGCTCCTTGACAGCACCCAGGTTCTCCATAAAGATTCGGTCCTGGGAACAAACGTGAAATTAATAAAGTCGTTGTAATTGTAGGGCAAATTTGTCAACACAGCACGTCTATGTTTATGGCCTGTGCCGTGGTAGGTACAACTCTGTCGGTCTCTGTCAACTCTGTCTCTGTCTGTCAGGCAACAGAAGACTTGTAAGAGGAAAAGTCAATTTTAACTACTTATGTATAATGTTCAATTTTGTTTTTTGGGCTCAATAAATTATTTATCTTTACCAGATTTAGGCCTGATAATTACAGTTTTTAATGAACATGACTTCACGATCGTTTTTGCTGAGTAGATTTTTTTTCGTTTAATTAGCTTTTATTACATTATTCTCCTTCAGAAACTTACGATTTTTTTCATTTACCTAGTTTTTCTTACCTTATTGTCCACTGAAAACTTAAACCAGTGTTTCCATTAATTTCAGTTTGACGTTTTCTAAAAAATTTCGACCCCATTTAAACTATACTGCGTTCACGATTTAGTTTCCAAATATGTAAACAAATACATAAATTATGTGTTTTTGGAAAAACAACTTTAATATCGACGCGTAAAGGTCAGTTTCCCTACAATTTCAAATTTTTTTATGAAGTTTTCAATTGTACGAGTGATTCAGAAATAAGTTGACATTCGTTTGAATGGAAATAACGGCAATTGGAAAAAAGGAATTTATTAGACTTAAATATTGCCTATACTCCTTACTTTATTAACTACAAGAAACTTGTGAATAGTATCTCCGTTGGGCAGCGTGACGTCTCCCGCCTCCTTCACGGCCTCGGGCAGCACGCGGCGCAGCTCCTGCGCGATGACGCCGGTGTCCAGCGGCGGCGCCGGGCGCGCCGGGTCGTAGCCCAGCAGGCCCGAGTGCTCCGCGAACGACGGGTCGTAGTTGAATCTGGTGGAGGAAATTACAATCAAATTTATGATGACACGCGTCGGTAGGTGTGACCTAAAAAAACACTTGAAATCTTACATCTCGTTAAGATGAATCTTTGTTGTAAAAAAAAACAAGTCAAGTTGTTCAAACAGAGCACAAAACAATCAGGCGCACTTATACTCCATTTGAAATAAGATTTGACATTTAAACAAACCTTTTTACAGTCCGTTTAACCGATTTTGACTTCTATACCGTAGGCATAAGGATAGCATTCAAAGCAAAAAAGGTTGCACAATACCAACTGTCTACTGCAGCTGCCATTTGTCATGCCACCAACGCAATAGAAGTCAAAATCGGTTGAACGGAATGTAAAAAAGGTTTATTTAAATATCTAATCTTATTTTAAATAGAATATAGGCTTCTAGAAGAAGAAACCAATAATGTAACATTTGCATTTTTTGGACCTTTCACAATGTCTGGATAGGACAGAATAGTCATAAAATTATGCGCCTAATAAAGTAACTGTTATATATGAGGAGGTGGCAAAACCGATCATTAACATAAACTCTAAAGCTAAAAACGTGATACATGATATAAAAGATTACATATGCTAGCTAACACCATTAGATCATTGTATACTTGATCGAAACTAACACCAAAATATAAAACCGACCAAGTGCGAGTCGGACTCGCCCACGCAGGGTTCCGTACCATTATCTATAAAAAAAAGGCAAAAAAATCACGTTTGTTGTATGGGAACCCCCTTAAATAAATTTTTTTTTTATAGCGGCTTCAGAAATACTTCATCTGTGAAAATTTCAACTGTCTAACTATCACGGTTCATGAGATACAGCCTGGTGACAGAGGGACAGACAGACAGACGGACGGACAGCAGAGTCTTAGTAATAGGGTCCCGTTTTACCCTTTGGGTACGGAACCCTAAAAATACGATTCGTCCTTGAAGTTCCATAGTTATCCAAAATGTCGACCTAAATAATAATATACCTCCAATTGATACTGAAAAATTCGAATTCTAGCAAAATATCAATGATAACTTACTTGACTACTCTGATGCTCTGTATATTTTTGAGTTGCTGCTCCGAGTCGAGTTCCTCAATGTTGTGCTTGGCGCGAGCGTCTGACGGATGCAGGATATGACCCATCACTTTGAGGTTGCCTGGACACGGTTAACGGTTGTTTTTAGAAAAAGATACAAGCTGGGTTTTTTTGCAGTCTGACTTAAGTTGAGGTGATGGTAAAACAGAGACACACAACAGACAGATTCCGTGGGTTACTACGTCCCCGTCAGGGGGCGCGTCAGGCGGGTTATGGGCATGGCTCTTAAAGCTCCGCCGTGTGATACGGTGTCCGTCAATACGGGCATGTTCGTTGGGGGCCATGTAGCCAAAGCCCAGGAGCGGTGGAAGCGCAACATGCCCATGCGTGGATGCATACATACAGATTTATCAAAAAGCTCCCAATTATGTAATGATTTACACAGTCATGTCATGTCATGTTTAGGGGATAGTCCAGTCCTCTACAGTTGCATTCTTATTCATCTTCTTCAACTGGTTCCTAATTACTGAGGATCCTGGTCACTGGACCCTTTTAAGTGGACAATCTGCCTCCATTGACTCCGGTCCGAAGTTGCAATCACCACCTGCTGAGGACGTAGCTTCTTTTACTTGGTCGGACCATCGTGTTGGAGACCAGCCTCGCTTGCTTCCTTCGGTATTGTTAACAATGACCAACTTTTCAAGGTTGCAAGCAGCATCTACTTCCAGCACCACATTTCTAATGCGTCTATCCTATCTTTCTCTTGCTAGAATTGTCCACACCTCAACTCCATAGAGGAAAATCGGAAAAACTAGTGCTCTGACCAATCGGGCTTTGGTTTTATATCTTACTAGCTGATGCCCGCGACTTCGCCCGCGTGGATGTCGGTTATTACATACTTAAACCTTATTAGAGAACCACTCTATCCATTGGTGAAGACAGCATGAGAATTGGTGCAGTAGTTTTTGAGTTTATCGCGTACAAGACGACAGACAGAGGCGGCCTAGGACTTTGTTTTATAATATGTAAGGGTAACACGACTTTTCCAGATGTTCTTATTAAAGAGTCTTTAGTAGTCGAATGCCTTAGTTTAATTATAGACTTCAGGTTCGACTTGGTGGGCTTGCGGACGGCGAGCTATGGGTAGCTCGCCGTCCGATAAGGACCAGGCCCGTGTCGACGGTACTTTGTATTCCACGCGCGCCTCAAAGAGATGTCAGCACAATAGACGGGGGCCGCTAGGACCGATGCCTGCCAGGGTTGCGGGAAAGTCCGAAAGGGATACCGGGACCTTGGCAACAGGCAAATGAAGGAACACGGGTGGGTTTTAGTCAGTAAAAGTCTGACACGCCCTCACACTCCGCCCAGAGCGGGAGAAGTCATTTGATGTCTTCCCAGCCTCAAAAAAAAAAGGGCTCGGCTTGGTGAATAGCTACAGCTGTTCTCGTCCGTTGAATAAGACTTATGCCTATAGGCTCTCTTCAGGAACCTGTGTCTACCCGTCCTCATATAAGAAACATTCTTTCTTTACCCGACTGCCCCAGCAGGAGGGTAATATTTTTCGAGTGTATGTATGTATGTCTATTTCTTTGGCACACTCTGTAGCCTAAACGGCTTGATGGATTTTAACATATGAGGTGTCGTTAGGTTCGTCTTAATTGTGGGAGTGCCATAGGCTGTCAATCTATATTTTTTTTATAGATTTCTTACGCAAAAACAAGGGAGGGGAAGGTTTTTCTAAAAAATAAATTACTACAATATTGGTATCAAATAAAAGCTAGTAATGAGTTAATTCCAAATATTATAAAAATAAAACTAAAAAGCTTGAAATAAAACAAATTACAAAATAAAACCAATAACCTGAAATATGGTTTAACTTTTGTTGGTCCCCCGCCTGCAATACCTTACAAAAAACAAAGTTCAATGCTTGTTTTTCCTCTTTTCGGTTATAGGTTTTTGCAGGCGGGTTTTTGGTTTATTTGCAACGCATTTGAGTTCGTGTAAAACATATTGCCTTATACCTTACTAGCTTCGCCCCGCGGTTTCACCCGCGTAAGTCTCGATCCCGTGGGAATATCGGGATAAAAAGTATCCTATGTGTTAATCCAGGCTATAAACTGTCTGTTTGCCAAATTTCATCCAAATCCATTCAGTCATTTTTGCGTGATTGAGTAACAAACATCCAAACACACAAACACATAAACACACAAACTTTCACATTTATAATATTAGTAGGATACTTACAAAAGTAAAATACAAAGGTTGAAAACATATATTGCTGACTGCAGCTATATTTGGAGCTAACTCAAGATTTAAAATAGGTTTTTCTAAATATCTTAAAAGAAATACGTAAGAAAACCTTACCATTGACAACACAGGACTCGTCCGGCCTGTCAGTATTGATGCCAACTCTGCCTGTAAAGTGCACGCTGTTGTCTGACACTCCTCGCTGCCACCAACTTTCTGTGCAGTCTGACTCGAACTGGCCGGGGTTCGATGCCTGGAGGATGAAATGGACTGAGTTATCATTGAAGCAGGAAAATATAGTAATGTAATAAGTTGAATCGGAATCATCAAAATTGGCCCACACGTTAGTCTCTAGAGCATCACAAAGGAACAAACATACATACATATATAGGCAGATAAACACATAACCCTCCTTTGCATCGCGCAGTCGGATAAAAAGTAGGATGTACCCGGCTTTAAATATTTCTCAGTGAGATTTAGAAAAGTACGGCTTTGTAGAGCGTGTCTCTGTACTTACTCATAGTATCATTGACAGAGTCCTTGCTCTAAAGGTAGGTGTGAGTCTCATACTTGATTGATAGTTTGTTTCTAAAGCACAATGTGTCATAATAAATGCCTGGGTACTGCCATGAGTTCTAATTTTGAAACCAAACAAAAAATAGTTTTGGACCTAAGATTGGTCCTTGTGGCACTCTTCAGTTAAAGGTAATATTTTAATGAGAATGATATGATAGATAGAATAATAATAAACTAGAGTGTACAACATTGTGTCAAAGTTCTAATTATTGTTTCTTGATTGCTAATATATTTATTCGATCGAGACAAAATCATAACAGCTACATAAAGGCGTTTCTAACAGTCCGGTTGTGAAGGTTAAAGATAATAAGAAAAATGACAAATTGACCTGATTTATTGACGACGGTATATATCGTGACTTGCTTAAAGCTTGCGAACAGCAAGCCACAGACTACACAACGTAGAGGGAATAATCACGAAAGTGTACAAATATTAGTGAACAAGCCAATAATAATAATTTAATAGTAATAAAATCAACAACTAACATGACTTACCCGCACAATGATCCGATCACTAGCAGAGGCAGCGATGATGAAGTCCGTATGCCCCACGTGCGCCCTCAGAGCAACCACTAATTGGAAGTGTCTCTGGTCAGGGTTGGGCCTGCCTTTCTTTCTCATGTTATTGTTTGTGGTTTCGGCGAAGTGGAGGCGGCCGACTGTCACCTTGGCACCTTCGCGACGGATCTCGACACTGAGGATGGGAATGTGTATTTTTATGTGAAATGGACCATAAGGCTATGGTCAAAAAGTGTAACTTCTGTAATCGCAACCCAAAGCACGCACTAAGACAATGAAACTCGACGAGTGCCAGGGAAATGGTTCATCTCTCATGAAACTTATTTATTTTTAGTTATTTATTTAAATCACAATTTATCACATTTATAGACTCATCCAAGGCGATGTTATAAGTCGCTATGTCTACACAAATTTACAAAAAAATAGATTGAGCTGTGGGCAAAATTACTAAGAATTATATACTACTAGCTGATGCCCGTGGCTTCGCTCGCATGGATGACGGTAATTATGTACTAAAACCTTACTCGAGAACCACTCTCTCCATTGGTGAAAACAGCATGAAAATCGGTGCAGTCGTTTTTGAGTTTATCGCGAACAGGACGACAGATAGACGCGGTGGAGGACTTTGTTTTATAATAACCTAACCTTACCTAACCTTGGCCACCAGTCGGTCACAGCTTTACGACGGATTTCAATGTTACGCACTCCGTCTAGTAGGGTTATGCCAAGCATGGCTCGCTCCATGGGCGTTTGTGCTACTAGATACTATTGCTGGATAAGATAATATTGCTTATATCATATATACGTCAGCCATGATGTCAGATGTTACACATCATAAAATGCGACTACTGTAAGCCACTCTCGTGTTTTTTTTTACTTTTACCTACTAGCTTCTCTTAAGACCAATGTCTTAAGGTTTACTAAGTCTAACCTTATCATAGTAATACTTACGGTACAGGATGGAATGGTTTCTTTGTTCTGTCTGATTGACTTTGTTCAATTCTGACTTCTTGACTTGGGTCCTCCGCCTAAAATGAAACATACTCATAAAAATACCTCAAGTCTTGAACATTACAGAAGGTCAAAAAATATTTATTATTTTTCTATATTACAATCCTAAAATTCATCATCTCCTTTCTGCTGCGATTTCGTCAGTGCACCATTTTTTTTTGCTATTTGGGTCACAGCTGTTCGGCAGGCCGTAGATATTATGTCCAGCCTAGTTCCATTTAAATTATGCAGCTTTTTGATCAACATCATATATAATCGTTTCCGCCGAAACACGTAATCCTTTCTCAAGCGTCGCCACCATCGACCTCTCCTGTGCTTCACGCATCCAGCTCTTAGACCCACATCTCACATTTTTTATCAACTAATCTTTAAATAAATATAAAACAAACTCGGACGAACTGCTGGACCGATTTTGATGATCTTTAATTTTTTTGGATTTGTCTTCGCCCAGAATAGCAGAATGATTATTAAAACATCGGATATTTTTTTTCATCATTTGTTACGTTTTCTCATACATTCTGTATAGAATGGCTTTTTTGATGATATCTCGATAGATATGTAGGTAGCTATGTATGTAGGTATGTAGCTAGGTAGATAGGTAGGTCTGTAGGTAGGTAGGTAGTTAGGTAATGTAGGTAGGTAGGTATGTAGGTAGGGTAGGGTAGGTAGGTATGTAGGTAGGTAGGGTAGGGAGACAAGTACAAAGGTAGGTATAGGTAGGTAGGTAGGGTAGGGAGACAAGTAGAAAGGTAGGTGTAGGTAGGTAGGTAGGGTAGGTGCGCCGTAGATAAGTACTTAGTGCTACCCATGCGAAGCAGGGGCGGGCAGCAAGTAATAATATATAGAACATTTTCCTCACCTTAACCCCATAGAAGTGCAAACAGAAATTGCTGATCTTCTTAAACCCCTCTCCGGTCTTCACATAGTGGGGGTCTCCCTGCATCTGTATCTGACATGTGACTTGGAAGTGGTTCTTCTTCTGGCAGACGAAAGCTTCGTCTATTTGGGAGTAGTTGAAGCCTTTGTCGGCACCCACTACGTAAGAAGGTGGTTGACTGGAAGAGAAATTGATGTGGTATTTTAGCCGACTTCTTCAAAAAGGAGGAGGTTCTCAATTCGTCTGTTTTTTTTTTTGGTATATTTTAAGTATTACTCCGCCAATTTTGAATTGATTTTGATGATTCTTTTTTTGTTTGGTCATGCTTCAGAGGGGGTCCCATATAAATTTTATTAACTTTGCTTGCGTAGTTTTTGAGTTAGCTTCAATATTACGTATTTTTCCCACTTAGTATAATGTGGACGATGTTTTAAGTTACTTCGACACTGTTATTTACATAGCAGGTAGTGGTATATTAGAATTTATATGGGGCAGGAACCATAACTAAAAAAAGTGAAAAAAAAAGTTTTTACAAAAAAAAAAAAAAACTTAAACTTACTTCCAAAACCAACACTTGTCTTTGGATTTCAATTTCCGTTTTTTGCTACCGACTTCCGACATTACTTATTTTTCAATTTTTATTAGTGTTTTTTTTGGTAGTCGGTTGTTTTTTTTTTGTAAAAAGTTGTTATTACGTAAAATGATTCAGCGTTTTTGATGAATTTAAATGAAAAGTTGCGTTTCCAGAAGGTTTAACAAAGAGAATTTATATGAAATGAAATGAAATTGTTTATTCTGTAAATAAGATAATCGGAATCACCTCTAGGCTCAATTCACACTGAAATGGCAGCGGCCGGCAGCGACACGGCGAGCAGTTTTAATGACAAGGCATTGTAAACTTAATGCGCAATGTAAAAAAAATATATATAGATACGCTGTTAGGTACTATTAATTGTGTACCCCTCACACAGTAAATAGTGCGTTTGCGCAAAACATCCGAATTCCATCCGTTCGAATTTAGATATTTTTTTTCATAACACCATTTCTCGGATCAAAATCGGATGCAGTGCGCAAACGCGCTTACCCTTTTTTTATAATTCCAATATACTTGTTATTTAAGAGCGTTTATTCTGAAAGTTGGCAACGTCGCAAATAACTGTCAAATATTTACCTACGTGTTTTGATTATTTTGGCAATATTCCTGTATGAAACTATGAAATATCGCTAACTAACTGACTAGAATATTATAATGAATTGCAATTATTATAACAGAGAATTTAAGTTGTAACCGGTTTTAGGCGTTAAAAAGGCATTTGGAAAGTTTCCAAATCCTTTTTTTTGCGTCTAGAACTAAATATTCGGTGTTACGATATTATTTATTGCATTTCATAATCAATATTTTAGACAACTAGTTAGCCATATTTCATATTTCCATACAGTAATATTGCCAAATTAATCAAAACAGCGAATTATTGACATCTATTTGCGACGTTGCCATTTTCAGAATAAACGCTCTTAATCTCGAAATGGAAATTGAAATATACAGCCTACCATTCCTAGGACCCATTTTTTTTTTTCATACTCACAGTGGCTTCAAATTGCAGTCATACAGCGAATGCCAGACGTTTTGCTGGAAGTTGCCGAATCTGATGCACTGTAGAGGAGCATCGTCACCCGCCTCAGAGCCGTCCACAGAGGGGGGCGCTGGGCGCGGGACGTGGGTTACACTCTCAGGTGATAGGGCCGCTGGTGAAGGAAAGAAGAAAGTAAATCGTATTTGAGTCTTTTTACTTTACTGGTGTATAGACCCATGATGCATAAAAAGAAAAAAAGAAAGAAACATAGGTTTTTTCTCAAACATGCTTGGAAATTCGAGCATTATTTTGACAACCTTCTTCGAGATAAATCAAAATTGCTGTACTGGTAAAAAACAACTGACGATGCGGCCAGCAAAGTTACTATGAAAATCCATATCTGGCGTGTTTAGCGGCTAAATAAATTACTATGAAAACTCATATCTGTCGTGTTATTTAAAAATGGAACGAACTTTTTACTTCAACACACGGCAACCAAGGAAGTAAGTTATCAAAGATTTTATTTAAATTTCAAATTGGCTTGCAAATAGAACAAAGAAGAAACAAATGAACATATTGGTGCACGAAAAATGATAGTTGTTCGTCATTGATTCTGGAATTTCTATTTAATTTACTCAGTTTGAATTTCCGCGCGTTCTTTGAGAAAAGTACTATACAAGCCTTGGCAGCAATCAAGAATTGATGGACTTACGCATGAGTGCCTCGGCTTCGCCCCGGCCCTCATTTTCACGATCGTCCATCAATCCCCTTAGTGCTGGCCGCGACAGTAATGTACTAATTAGTCACAGAAACACGTGCATACAAAAAGATAACAGTGCATAATCATAATATTACACATACAACATATTAAAAAATAAAAATAAATCTGTTGGCAGCTGCACGTCATGACTGTGACAAGAAGGCTTCCACTCAGCATGCTATGGGAGACCCACAGCACAGCGCTGATGTTCAGTCGTCACCCGACAAAGACGTACGAAAATCAAGTCAGGTTCAATGATTTGTACATAAGGAAGCATGGTGCATCATTATCTCCCTCCCCCTGTCCCATGTTACTTGTGGTCGGCGCAACACATTTTCTTCTTCCACTCTCTCCTGTCAACCGTCACGCTATCAATCACTCCCTTCTCTTTCATATCATTCCTCACACAATCCATCCATCTTTTCTGTAGCCTTCCTCTTTCTTTCAATCCCCATCTATACATATTATAAATTAAAGTCACTTGTCGTGTTTGTCCGCGTTGTCCTTCTAAACCACGCAACATATTTTGAGGTTTTCATCATCGTTTAGAGAAGTTATTCCAGAAGGTTTCTGTGTTACTTAAAACTAAGAAGTATCGATATTTTGTCATGTCCAAAAAACTGTGTGAAACAGGAACGGAGGCCCTAGTGCGAGTTTCTTTTAACCATCTCGACTTTACGCATCGACCGCGTTCAATGCTCCGATTGGCCCTTCACCAGTGAAGGTCAGTGACGGGCCAATCGGAGCGCCGAACGCGTTCGATGCGTAAAGTCGAGATGGTTAAAAGAAACTCACACTAAGGCCTCGGGTCGCTAGTTGTTTCATAAAATGTAGTGACAACCCCCAATTAGTCGACTCACCTGGCTCACATTTCACTTGAGAGTTCGTGTCCTGTGAATGCTTCCTCTTCTTCGTGCTGGGCTCCTGCAGGCTGGTGTACACCGGCGTCAGGCTCTCGTGACCCAACGCCACCAGTTGCGGGTTTATCATGCCTTGCTCCAGCTCTGGCATGTCTACCCTCATCTGACTGTATCTGGGGAGAAGGGCAAAATTAAGTCTTTGTTTGTTTTGAACAATCAATCTGCCAACCTTTTGGCAACTATATTGGGGTCGGCTTCCAATCTCACCGGATGCAGCTGAATACCAGTATTTTACATGTAGCGACTGCCTATCTGACCTCTACAATCCAGTAACTCGGTAATATGGTACCCCTTGTCAAGACTGGTTGTCAGACTTTCGGGCTTCTGATGATCTGTAACGACTGTCAAAGATCCACAAATGCCGGGACCGACGGCTTAACGTATTTTCCGAGGCACGCAGGAGTCTCGGTATGTACAGATGCTCACCCATCCATGGACCAACCCCGGCAAGCGTAGCTTAACCCTTTGTTTGATTTGAACAATAATAATAAATGAATGGCAAGAAAGCATTTATATGACCATCTTCTCCTTTAACTATACAGTACCTGGGCGACCGAGCTCTGCTCAGGTAAAAATTTTCCCAGATATGAGACCTTTCATCAAAATTGTTAGAGCCGTTTCCGATAGGGATGGGTTGTAACAGGTTAAACAAGATATCTGTTATCTCTGTTACTGCGACAAAAAAATAACAGATCCAAATATCTGTTATTAAATAACAGCCTGTTATTTTTATACGGATGATAAATACGTATTTAAATCTCAATTGAATATCTTCTTTATTTCTTTTCGTAAAAGTCGAAAATTGTATCTGAAGTTTTAACAGTAACACCCGCGGTAACAGTCTTGAGGATCTGTTATTTCTATCTGTGACGATAAATATGCCTCACTCCTAGTTTCCGAGAAGGTGATTACAAATACTTATTGCTCATTTAATAGTACAGGATAAATGCATAGAATTCTGCAGTCATCATGATGACTGCTCAGAGAAAGGCGAATGTACTGATGAATCGTTACTTGACGAGGTTCTTTAATTTCGTCTTAATAATTAGAAATTGAGTTCAGAGGTAACTACGGAACATTTATGAAGAGTTTACAATACCTCAAAAATACTGCAGCATTAATTTTGAAATAATTGTATGTTAAAACTGAGAATTAATGTTAAGTACTGTTTGAGACGAAATCATGATTCCAAAGAATTTTCTCTATAGAAAAATGATTACAAAATTGCCTCCAAATGGAACAATAAAACGTTAGTATTAAAAAAAAAAACTTCTAATTAGATCATGAAACCTTGCAACTGTTAAAAACCGGCCAAGTGCTAGTCGGACTCGCGCACGAAGGGCACCGTACCATTATCTATAAAAACGGAACTGAAATAAATATACTTAAAGCAGAAACCATTTTTTTTTAATAACCTTCCGTTATTTTCACCGTAAAAAGAAATTACGTAAACTATCGGCACCTTGGAGCCTTCTGCCAGCCGCTCAGTCTGGCTCTCACTAAGCTCGCGAGCAGTAGCATGCGAGCGAGATAAAGTGTGAATTTGAGATGAGGTTATAAAAACTAAGTACTTCCATGAGTGGCTTTAATGTACTCGTATATCCAGCGCTCCCTAGACAGGCAGCCCAGGTGCCGTATTATGAAGTATTAATGCCATCTTTATTCCACTGCGAAAACGGGATGGTGCTAGCGGCCTTGTCCAGCTCCGTCTCTCACTCACACTGGAAAAATGGTGGCATTAACACGTCATAATACGGCCCCTGCTACCATTTGCTAAAAGCCTGATATTTTTATCACCGTACGAACGAAAGGGAGCTGGTAACAAACTTTTCTCAAACATGCTTGGAAATTCGAGCATTATTTTGACAACCTTCTTTGAGATAAATCAAAATTGTTGTACTGGTAAAAAACAAGTGACGATGCGGCCAGCAAAGTTACTATGAAAATCCATATTATCTGGCGTGTTTAGCGGCCAAATAAATTACAATGAAAACTGATATCTGTCGTGTTATTTAGAAATGGAACGAACTTTTTACTTCAACACACGGCAACCAAGGAGGTAACTTATCAAAGATTTTATTTAAATTTCGAATTGGTTTGCAAATAGAACAAAGAAGAAACAAATTAACATATTGGCGCATGAAAAATGATAGTTATTCGTCATTGATTCTGGAATTTCTATTTAATTTACTCAGTTTGAATTTCCGCGCGTTGTTTGAGAAAAGTACTATACAAGCCTTGGCCGCAATCAGGAATTGATGGACTCACGCATGAGTGCCTCGGCTTCGCCTCGGCCCTCATTTTAACGATCGTTCATCAATTCCCTTATTGCAGGCCGCGACAGTAATGTACTATAGTAGCGACGAAACGCACCTTGCACTAATACTAAATACCCTGCCTAGCTGCGAGCAACTTGGAAGTAGCGTTCGCCGGCCGTTGCCGTGACAACCCTCGCTTCGCTTGCTCGGCTCGTACGCAATTGGTCACAGTTCTAACCTAACTCATTTCACCCAGTTCACAATATTTCGACAATTTATAATCTAACGGAGATAATACCGATAGATTATAAACAAACCGGTTTTCACAATCTTACGGTGACATAGATAAATATTGTGTATCTCACCTGTTCTGATAAACATCACCCAATCCTAAATCATGTCTAACAGTCCTGATCCCAAGCTCCACAATATTAGAATCTTGTGGTAACACGACCACATCATTCAGATTACTCCTCAACACCTCATGGTCAATATTATCCGCCTTTAACTCTTCATAGATGTAGTCACCACTTTGTTGCAAGATCTCGTGGGTAGGTAAGTGGTCGTGAACTAGCATATAGTCGGAACTGAGGACTGTTTGCGGTACCGCGATGGCGTGGGAGCCCTGGGTCTCTGATGGACTGTAGGGATTCTCTGATCCTGAGTCCGGTGGACTTTCTGGGAGTTGGTGGCCCCTGAAATTGGAATAAGGATTGTCTTAACTGAGTATATTAACGGACACATAAGCATGGTGGTATTTTATTTTGGGAAAATTCTAAGCTTGGTTTAAGTCATGTATTTTTACACGACTGCCCAAAAAGGAGTGTAATGTTTTCAGGGTTAATATATTTTTATTCCATTACACCATTACTTTTAAATGCCTGAACGGATTTGGATGTATGGGGTATCGTTAGAATCCTTACGGTCACTTGACTAAACAGATAAATAAAATTGACATTGCAGTCGGGGGACCTTTCTGTGGAACACTTTTTAATCTAAGAGGTCCCCCGACCGCAAAGACAATTTTATTTATCTGTTCAGCGAGTAAATGAGTGACCTTTCGCTTTGTATGTACAGATTACCAAATACAACCTGTTTTTTACTTTTTGGTTCGTTTTTTGGCAGGGCGGTCGTGTTTTTTAGTTTTTTTTTTTTTTCATGGAGTTAGCCTCATGTTTTCTGAAATATCTTATGTGCTCGTAATTGCAGCGGCACCATTCTCTTGAAAACGAAACACTGAGACGCTACTTGGCGGTAGAAACATTTATGTTTCGGGTGGTATCTGACTGCTAAAGACCGGGCGATTCTTTCTTCTTCATTTTCGTGTGGTTAGTGACTAAACTGAGGGCCTAGACAAGTGACAATCGCTTCGTAAACGTTTCGTATTTTGTACAAAGACTTTCAGTAGGATTGACATAAGCTTTTCGATAGCATAAGCCAGTCCTATACATTTTTGCCTTTCCTATCATCATTATCGCTAATAGAATGTCACTTTGTCTAGGGCCTCCGGTGTCAGAGTTTTTATGCCGCCTAGGGGCCTTTAACTTGGCTTCACATGCTGTTGAGAAATATCTCTCAGGCATGCCGGTTTACTCACGATGTTTTCCTTCACCGTTTTTGAAGTAAGTGATAATTACGCATGTAAGCACATGAATCGAAAAAGTCAGAGGTCTTGGGATTGAACTCGGACTTGGCAGTCCGACGCTGACGGTCACACCACTAGGCTATCATTGCGGGCCGGGTGATGGAAGAGTTGAAGAGTGCTTACCCAGTCCGGCGCGGGTCGATAGTCTGGGGTGCATAGCAGCCCTCGCCGACAGAGCTCATGTACGCCTCTATGTCCAACTCTTCAATGAAGCCCGGACCTGGAACAAAACAAATTACTTATAAATATTTATTTATTTCCAATATTATTAAGCTCATTTCAGACTCATCACCTGACTAGCTTTTTCCCAATTATGTTGGGGTCGACTTCCAGTCTAACCGGATGCAGCTGAATACCAGTATTTTACATGGAGTGACTGCCTATCTGACCTACACAACCCAGTAACTGGATAATACGATACCCCTTGGTAAAACTGGTTGTCAGACTTTCGGGCTTCTGACGACCCGTAACGACTGTCAAAGATCCTGTCAATGACAATATAAATGTCATTGACATGTGTATAATAAAATGTCACTGACAGCACAATGAATGAAGCTTATTTCAGACTACACTATAATATAATAGCATAATTATAGCGTATAGTTCATAGCACAATAATATCGCTCCATACATTTCCAATAACATCTACCAACCCGCATTGGCCCCGCGTGGTAGATGGTAACATTATAGGCAGATTATGTTGGGGTCGGCTTTATATAGTATAGCAAAGTGTGAACGTGTTTTAAATAAATGCTATTATATTATTAGCGTAGTCTGAAATGAACTTTTAATTTGATTTATAGCTAGGTTAAAGTTAACATTATATTGCATACCTCGTGGTAGCTAGATTTGTTCCATAAGAACTTTCCATAACTGGTTTGTTCATATGGAACAATTAACTACACCACACAACTACTACTATGTGACTTGTAGAAAATGCCTATGGAATTATGTTCGCCTCTGTACATTTGTGTGATTGAAGTAATCCTTATATTATGATAAAACAATGTCCTCCGCCGCGTCTGTCTATCTGTCGTCCTGTACGCGATAAACTCAAAAACTTACTGCACCGATTTTCATGCTGTTTTTACCAATGGATAGAGTGGTTCTCGAGTAAGGTTTTAGTATAATAATAACCGAGATCAACGCGGGCGAAGTCGCGGGCATCAGCTAGTAATAAATAAATAAATATCGTTTACGATTTCATTATCAGGTCAGGGCTCGATATATTCTATCTATATGCATAATCAATGTTCCCACTGCTGGGACACAGGCCTCCTCTCTGCGAGTGGGAGTGGGCCGTAATCCACCACGCGAGCCCAGTGCGGGTTGGTAGATCTCACATGTCATCGAATTTTTGGTTCTAGGAAATGCCGGTTTCCTTACGAACATTAATTTCACTTATTTATATTTATAAGTACTGTATTTCATGAACTGTGTCCAAATAAATGTTTTTTTTTTTCTTACGATGTTTTCCTTCACCGTTTTGAGAGCAGTGCCGATGAAATAATTTACACAAAGTAAAGCGCCTGTCTGAGTTCGAACCTCCGACCTACAAGTCGTAAGTCGCGGCCGTTACCACTGGGCCACCAGTGCTGGCAAATGTATCCATTTATATCGCTAGCGTATCGATTAGTTTGAAGTCAACCACTTTTCATTTTCCGCCAATCACTTTGTACAATCACTTTAGCAAACGCATATCGACATTATAAAAAATACAGTTATGGTGACTGACTCGTTGGTATAGCGGCCGCAAGCTCTACTGGTGAGCATAAGGTCCTGGATTCGATTCCCGGGTCGGGCAAAGTGTCATTGGGTTTCTCCATCTGGAATTTCTCAGTAGCAGCTCGGAGTCTGGATTTGTGCTCGGTTGATGGCAATAGGCTCGTCCCCTATTACATGGGACTTAAACATAAATAGCCAGATGTGGGTGTACTATAGGTACACTCTGCCTAATCCTTCAGAAAATACAGGCGTGATTTTATGTTTAAATACTGTTATGTTATACTTCACTTACGCGTTTTATGTATTTTGCCCACTGACGAACATGAAAACTACATTGAAGTAAAAAGTGAAAAATAACTTTAATTAATGTCGGAAGTTGTTTTTTGCCACCGACTTCCGAAATTAAAGTTACTTTTCACTTTTTAGTGTTTTTTTGGGAAGTCGTTTTTCTTTTTGTAAAAAGTTTTTTTTGTCACTTTTTGCTGTGGTACCTACCCCACACAAATTCACCACTAGCTGCTATGTAAATAACAGTGACGGAGTGAAATAAAATGTCGTCTACATAGACTAAGTGGGAAAAATACTTAACATTGCAGCTAAGTCAAAAACCACTCAAGCAAAGTTAATAAAAATTTATGGGACCACCTCGGAAGCATGACCTAGCAAACAAAAAAAGAATCATCAAAATCGATTCATAATTGGCGGAGTAATCGCGTCACAAACATATAAAAAAAACAATGAAAAAAAAAAACAAGGATGAATTGAGAACCTCCTCCTTTTTGAAGAAGTCGGTTAAAAATAGAATTTGTTGCGATGTATGAAAACAGACGAAGCATAAGAAGAGTAAAACGCGTCCAACTTATCTGTACAGGCGGAAAAACACAGAACTAAAACTTAATGTACCGAATTTGCCATGTTGTTGCATTTTTCCTAGACAAGCAGCGCCACCGTGAACTGCACACTTAAACTGGTCATGCTGTATAAGTCTAGAGTTTTATAGTTTCTATTCCCACATGGAAAAAGGCTAGACATTATGTGTGTTTGTAGATGTATCTCCGTGTCTAAACTACAGACCGTGTTTTACCTCTCGACACGACGTGTTTGGGTTCGCGACAAGTCAATTGTCAAGCAGAGGTTGCTTCGTTGAGGTGAAACACGTGTCGATATCTTACAGGATTTTTTATGACTCTCGAGGAATAGTTAAGCGGAATTGGTTACTAAATATATCTACGTCTATTGTATTTTACATACACAAATGTGGTCACAATCAACATAGCCATTAGCTAAGCTATTGTCTAAGCCTCAAAATCAAGTAAGCTTATGGACGAAAATCTAGATTTTTCCGTTATTTTTTGTATGATGATGTAGCTAGCGACTATATCTAAGCTTTTGTTGACGATATAAAATGTCCGACAGAACAATATCCTCTCCATGAAATCCATCTTTCACGGAAAAGACGCATAAGACGCAAAAGAATCACTACACTTCAAATCACAACCACAATTAAAGATTAGTCTTCAGACTTCTTAAAAACATACGCACAGTATATAAAACTATCCTACTTTTACTTAACTATATAATAGCACAACATGCGCCGCTTGATAGACAATAGATACTGCTTGTCTATGCTTGCGAAATACACGCAATTGTTTACGCATTCGACCAGCGCTTCCGCACCCTTCCATACAAGTTTGCCCGCACGCATAAAATCGTCTACGGCACCATGAGATTGAGATCTTATGGTGTGCTAGCGTTGTGAACTGAACTGCTCTCAGTGTTACAGCAAAAAGAAATGCTACCAAAAGTTATCATCCATCTGACTTTATCTAAATTTATTTGGGGTTGGCGCAACACGTCGTCTTCAAAACATCTCTAATTACCATCATTTCAGTAATCATCCCTTTTCTAGCTATATGACGTTGCACACAATCCATCAATCATTACTTTCGTCTTTTCATAAAGATAAAGCAAACTGACGATACATAAGTATCCTCTTTTCACCTGCCAAAGTTTTGAGCATTTTTTACATAAAGAGATTCAGAGGCAACTCAACAGATATACGTGAACAACACGGTTTTCGCATCAAAAGCACACAAACTACATATTATGTCCCAACACCTATCCTGTCCCCTCAATTAATCAACTCAGCTTATCACAGTCCACTGCTGGACAAGTGGACATAGGCCTCTCCCAAGCTACGTTAGAAAACCCGCCGTTGAGCGACCTTGAATTTGATCCTGCCATTTGTGCCTAAAAATGCAGCCATAATAACCTCTGCTCTGCACCGACGATGCCGTGGATGTGGCAAAGGTTTGGGCCAACAAAATTTAATACACTGTCGTGCCATCCACACGAGAGGAGCTCGTGGCTAAGTTATAACAGCCGCACGGGTCGATCCATCAGGTTAAGCTACGCTTGCCGGGCTGGTCCGTGGATGGATCTTATATACCGAGACTCCTCCGTGCCTCGGAAAGCACGTTAAGCCGTTGGTCCCGGTTGTTATTCGTGGATCTTTGACAGTCGTTACGGGTCGTCAGAAGTCAAGTACCAAAGGGTATCGTGTTACCCAGTTACTGGGTTGTAGAGGTCATATAGGCAGTCAGTCCATGTAAAATAAATTCAAAAAAAACTTCAGCTGCATGCGGTTAGACTGGAAGCAGATTGTGTCGTGTCATCAACACGATGAAGTAGAAGAGGTAAGTAATGGCACATCCGATTTGCTGCCGCATTTTTCACTCTTATTGCTTGCTACAGCTGACGGAGCAGTTACGCTTTGAAAAGGAGTGAATTATTTTCTTTTACGTACCGGAATATGGCGTCTGTCATCGTGCTATGGAACAGCTAAGTATATTTTTTGTCATTTCGACAATCATGCTGAGGTATACGACAGTTTCATTGATGCGTAAACATCTACAGTTGAAGCACGCAAGCAGTCACTGAAGTTGCATGTTCAAACATAACGTAATAATATGCGTAATGTGGATGAGTTCCTTATGTAAGAACTATTTCACAAAACACATAAAAGAAATGGAAGAAAGACATGATACCAGCACGCGTAGCATGGCAACTATAGAAACGGGTTTTGTCGACGGAAGAATAGACAAAATGACAGATAAACAATCACAATCTGTCATTTTGTCTATTCTTCTGTAGACAAAACCCGTTTCTATTGTGGTCATTCTAAGCGTGCTGCAGACAAGTCCTAGAGTAGAAACTACGAAAATCAGCATGTAGCATAGAACCTTGCCTAGTCAGACAAACGACTGGCGTCGCCAATAAAAGAAGTGAGCCATAATCCGCTGCTGAAGTGCCGTTGCTTCCAATGTTGCCTTTGTTTCATAATATTCCAAAGACCAATCCAAAAGACAGCAGTTGTTTTGGCGGAGAATTTTAAAGGCGACTTGCCTTGGCATCCTCGTCCCTTTTTGTTTCGTGTCATCGATATAAGCGTATTAGCTCATGCATGTTAATGCAATGCAATTATTTATTTCTTTACCGATAATCTAGGCAGCAGCTCGCGTAGTGTGACCACTGTAGAAACAGAAGAAACGAGTGACAAGATTGTAAATTGTGGAAAGATTTGTAGTGCTATGACAAAATTGAAAAACGAAATGTCACTTTGCCTTTGCAGAGGAGCTAAATTTTAGCACCGTCACTTGTCGAAGCTCTTTTACTAAACCCACAAACAAACCTATGATATGAAAACGTCCAATTTGATGGTAGAGGGCTTATCACTATTAAACCAAAGTTGAATACTTATCCGTCTTTTCTTTAGATTATCCCACCTCAGCGAGGGTTTTTACGCACATTTTCTCAAACCAGACATCATAAATCGCTTGCCCACGCGCATAATTTCAATAAACTTTGCCTCTACTATAGTTTTCACGACGCGGCAGTGCGTGACCGGTGATCAAGCAGTAACTACATCAATTATCTAGATATTTGCAAATCCTATTGCTTTTAATCATGTATGTGGGAAAACTTGGTAAAGAGTTGTATTTTTGGCGCAAAGGTTCCGTATCAAGAGGACTGTTTACGCAAAATACGCGCTTGAAATTCAATCTGTCAATTCAAGGAACTCCCGCTGTCACCCTGGCTGACTTATTGCTAATATTTATAATAAAACATGAGCAATTTTTCTAAATAAAGTTCTCGCAGATCAATACGTTAAAATAAAAAGAACTGTTCTCAATACCTTAACTTAATACATTAATTTATGTGACATTATGCAACATTAATTACGATATAAAAATAATTAGTCTTAACCTCAGGGAACCCTGCAGATAACCATGTGAAGTAAAGTCATCGACACTGATTGAATGAATAAGTAATGAAGTAGTGAAAGGACTGGGGTGAACGGCTTGTGAACGACGGTTTTATTGTGGAGGGAGATGCAGAAGTACCATTAAGTGCTTATATTTTCACAGGTGATCGTTTATCTCCCAAACTAACGCTGAATGGAAACCGTATTTAACCATGGGTGTTTAGAGGTATGAGGAACAGTGTGTAAAGTTCACGCATCCTCCATAGAAAAGGGAGGACTCTCCGACCAGACCGTTGTTGTGTCTGCTGGGCAACTGCCCAACGAATGTTGTCGGGCGTTGTGTATATACTCGTAGCGCGGTAAACTTTGCTTGCGCGATGCAGGAATTTGCGTGACGTCAGTGTGACGCGTAGATCGCATGTGGCGTTGTAGATGACACAGGTGCATTAAAATAGCTTCCAGGTGTCATGATGAGTGACGATAATTATCATCATCGCCTCCTTGCCTCTTTCCAACTATGTTGGAGTCGGCTTCCAGTCTAACCGGATGCAGCTGAGGTGAGTGACTTCTATTTTGCCCCCGAAACCTTGGCGAAGATCGTAGCAATGATGCGGAAAGCATGGCGGTCGATTTCGTCATACTTAGGGGAGATCTATGTCCAGGACGTCTTTCGGCAGAATGATCATGGTCGATTCTCTTATATTTTGTTCCGACACGAGAAATGAAGAATACTGACAAACTAAGGCCTTAACATTTGTATTTTCCAGAAAAAAACCCGCATTCACGTCCAAAACTGGCATACACACTTGAATACTGTGGCAAGTAAGTAAGTAACGTTTTATAGTGCGTTTTATCAAGTAGTTCCTATTCTGTAATGTTGGCTCTACTGTTGTAGGGCGAATACGTTTCGCCGCGACGGCAATATGTAATAGGTCCGTTTTTTTTAATTAACAGTGGAGCCAACATTACGGCAACGAACGAACTTTATAATGAAACGCACTTTATTTTTACCCGACTACGGCGAAGAAAAAAGGAGGGTTGTAATTTTGACAGGTATGTATGTATGTATGTTTGTATGTATGTATGTTCATCTGTTCCCTCTTATCTTCTAAACCACTCATCACAATTTGAAAAATGAGGTACCGTTGGAAGCGTCTTGATCATCCGCTGGTTATGGGCTATGTGACGTCACATTAAATAAAAAATGGCGCCCTCTAGAGGACATAAAGTCAGGAACTAAAAAAAATATATTGTTTAATCGTACCATGTTGGGTATCAAATGAAAGGAAATCAAGTAATCTGTTCGATTTATGCCCTAGCACGTGTGACTCCGGATTTTTAATTTGTCTGTCTGTGCAGGTGTCTTGTTTATACCTTTTTAGTCGTAGTTGGGTTTTAGTTTTTATTGCTTTAATTTGTTTTAAATCTCGATTCATTTGCTTCAAATGTTGTATGAAGCAGTACTTCTGTTTTTTTCAGTATTTTTAACTTATTACTGAATCTTGAACGTGGTGTGTTGTCATACAACGCCCGGTAATGATTCATGTTAATTTAACTACACTATAAGAAGAATAGTAAATATGCATAAGAGCTCGTGGCTAAGTAATAACAGCCGCACGGGTCGATCCATCAGGTTAAGCTACGCTTGCCGGGGTTGGTCTGTGAATGAGTGACCATCTTTACATACCGAGACTCCTCCGTGCCTCGGAAAGCACGTTAAGCCGTTAGTCCCGGCTGTCATTCGTGCATCTTTGACATTCAGCGTTACGGATCGTCAGAAGCCCAAAAATCTGACAACCAGTCTTAGCAAGTGGTATCGCATTACCCAGTTACTGGGTTGTGGAGGTCAGATGGTCTGTCGCTCCATGTAAAATATTGGTATTCAGCTGTATACGGTTAGGCTGGAAGCCGACCCCAATATAGTTGGGAAAAGGTTAGGCAGATTGATTGAATATGCAATTATGCATAGTGGTTGTATAAACCTAATTAAAGAAAATGAATATGAACAAAGCTTCTTTGGTGATTTTGACAACATTTATTCTAATCATTTTAAAGCCTGCGAGGGGATTGGGTAGGGTATGAGAGGATGTCAAAATCAAAGCATTTTAATAAAAACATTTACTTACAGGAACTTTTGAATGGTCAAGGAATCGGTCAGTTAGAAAGGAAGTGATTTCGAGAAAAGGGACGGAAGTGTGTAACAGGAAGCCATGGAAGCGCGCGCTATTTGATTTGACCAATGAGCGCGCGCGGTGCTACGAGTAGATTTGGCCGTCTGATGGTACCAACCCATTTTCGGACAGGTTGGTACAGTGGTACTGTCAGCTAAGATGTCAGATATTACAAATCTTATTTATACGACTAGTGGAAGGCTCGCTCGATCATTTTAAAGCCTGCGAGGCTTGAATACTTTGGTTTTGTCTCCCAAATCTCGATGTCCGTAAGATAGACTCCAATGCGTTCTCAATTTAAAAATCAATTGTGCGACATAAAATGCAGAACCACTTTGATGACAAAGAGCTTTTTTGGAATGGCTTCGAAAATTTATAATAAAATACCCGATAGTATAAAAAATGCGCCCCTATCAAAATTTAAGAAAGTTCTCACCTCGTTTAATAGAAACATTTTAATAAACAGTTCAAGATTTTAGAGACGATAATTTTTAATATTTTTTTTAAGTTTATTTTTGGTTTTGTTTTTATTGATTGTTTTATTTAGCTTTTTAAGTATTCAAGGAACACTACGTCCAAGATCAATTTCAGATTTGAATAATTATTGCAGTGATGGAATCATATAAATAATATGCACACATAAACTCACGCCTTCTCCCCACGGGGGTAGGCAGAAACAACAGAACGTCACCTGCTACGATCCTTACATACTCCTTTTGCCTCGTTTACGTTCATACATCTGAGGCCTCAGTGTGAGGGTTTTTTTTAACCATCTCGATTTTACGCATCGACCGCGTTCGGCGCTCCGATTGGCCCTTCACCAGTGAAGGTCAGTGAAGGGCCAATCGGAGCGCCGAACTAGGGCCTCTGGTCATACACGCACGCCGGTTGCGAGTACCTCGCACCTGACTTTTCTAAAGTGCATCACCAAGTGACCTCTGGGCTCAAAGGGCGTATAGCACTTTCTTTTCATTGTGCTATACGCCCTTTGATCCCAGAGGTATCGATATGTCCTCCTAGGGCGTGCCTACTTTTAACCGGTTTCTTCAAAAAGGAGCAGGTTCTCCATTCGTCTGTATGTTTTTTTTTTTGTGTTTGTTACTAGATTATTTCTCTAATGATTAATTGATTTTGATGATTCTTTTTGTTTGGTAGGTCATGCTTCAGAGGTGGTCCCATATAAATTATATTAAATTTGCTTGCATGGTTTTTGAGTTAGTTTCAATATTACTTTTTTTATTTTTTTATTACAGCATGGAAGTCTACGTATTTTTCAAGAGAATCAAAACAAATAAAAAAGACACATAATATTAGGTAAGTATTATCAGTTACTAAACAATAACTAAACTCGAATCGACTATGATATCATCTCAGATTTCAGGTCAAGGTAATCATTGACACGAATGTGCTAATAAATTATGCTTTTATACGTAAATATTTATATTTTTTGTCGGTTTAGGAAGTAAGTAAAATATTTTTTTTTATTTGTTAGAATATAAATATTTATAGACCAAGGATAGTCACGTATTTACATAATTTTAAAAACTTACAGATTTAAAATAATAATAATTATGTACTAGTACAAGTACATATTATGTAAAAAGGGCCAAATATCAAAGTACATAAAAAAATTCGTCCGCATCGCTCGCGCTGTCAACAAGAAAAGTGCCCAAAAGGCGGGCAGCATTGCCACATTGTATGGCAATGGAAATAATAATTTCAGAGTAAATAATTGTGTTTAATATTATAATTATGAATAGGTAGGAAGTGAATACTGAGATGACAGCTGATAGAGGTGCATCGAAGAAAAATATTTTCATCAAAATTCATTGGGATTGGGTGGGTAAGAGAGGATGTCAAAATAAAAGCATTTCAATAAAAACATTTACTTACAGGAACTTTTGAATGGTCAAGGAATCGGTCAGTTAGAAAGGGAGTGATTTCGAGAAAAGGGACGGAAGTGTGTAACGGGAAGCCATGGAAGCGCGCGCTATTTGATTTGACCAATGAGCGCGGGCGGTGCTAGAGTTGCCGTCTGATGGTACCAACCCATTTTCGGAGAGGTTGGTACAGTGGTACTGTCAGCCAAGATGTCAGATATTACA
This sequence comes from Lithophane leautieri, assembly GCA_949152455.1. Taxonomy (NCBI): domain Eukaryota; kingdom Metazoa; phylum Arthropoda; class Insecta; order Lepidoptera; family Noctuidae; genus Lithophane; species Lithophane leautieri. The sequence continues at coordinate 5,943,490 of OX424486.1, forward strand.
TTACACATCTTATTTATGCGATTACTGTAAGGCTCGTTCGTTTTTTTATTTATATACATATAACAGAATTCTGGTCACAGATGATAAGGTGTGATAATAATTTATTTATTTTTGTCAAAGTTATTACTTAAATAGTCATCTAGAAAATAATTTATTACATTTTAGGGTTCCGTATCCAAGGGGTAAAACGGGACCCTATTACTAAGGTTCCGCTGTCCGTCCGTCCGTCCGTCTGTCATCAGGCTGTGTCTCATGAACCGTGATAGTTACACAGTTGAAGTTTTCACAAATGATGTATTTCTATTGCCGCTGTAATAACAAATACTAAAAAACAGAATAAAATAAATATTTAAGGGGGCTCCCATACAACAAACGTGATTTTTTTGCCGTTTTTATAGATAATGGTATGGAACCCTACGTGCGCGAGTCCGACTCGCACTTGGCCGGTTTTTAAACTATCTAATTTAAAACACTTTGTCTTAAAAAGTTTATATTTTCCGCGATAAAACAAACAACGCACAGTAAGCACTAAAAGATTTGCAATTATCCTTCAGAATTTTGTGTAAACAATAAACAAATCTAACAATAACATCATTAGGTCTTAGATGCAGAGGTTATCAATAAATAAATAAGCTATCCTTGACCAAATTTTCTTATCGTTTTGCACTTAAAATTATTAATTTCTGGGTTGTCAACATTAATTCTATAAATAAAGACTTTGTAAGATATTTATAATGTAATTGTAAACATTTATTTTTACAAATTTTAAATAATAAATACAATCTAACACTAATTATATACAAGGGAAAAATAAATTTAAAGGAAGGGCTCATAGGGCATCAAATGTTCTTCTGCATCGCTGTCAGTGGGAAAAGTGCCCAAAGGCTGGCAGCATTGCCACGTTGGATGGCAATAGGATAAGATGAGATATTCTGATTCTTCCTTACTCGAGCCGGTACCAGCTACGCAAGCATTGCTGGGGTCATTATGCCATGGTCAATAGATAAGCCAGGCGATCTGCACCAGACGCACTTAAGGCGATAGCTACAGAGTAGCCCCGATTTAAAAAAAAATGTGTTTTGCAATCTGCAGGTCAGTATCAGAGGGCCAATTCTCTTACTTAAAAAACGTTAAAATTCAAGTCGCAATATGTCAAACTTGTCAAAAATGTTGGTTAATTGATGGTTTTTTGACAGATTGCGAATTCCATGCGAATGTGAACGTTCTAGGGAATTGCCCCACTGGTTGTATTTTCATCGAAATTATGATTCGCGGCTGAGACAATATTTATTTCATAAAAATCATCAATACAACTATCTAAGTTCATAAAACTCATTTGAATGAATATTTCATGAAATCATGACATTTTAGGATTATTGTAACATAAAGAGTTGTATTTCTGATTTTAATGATTATAATTCACGGAAGATATATTTTTTACGGTCACGAATCATATTTTAATCGACATACAACCTGACACTGACCTGCAAATTGCAAAAACGTAAGAAGAATTTCGCGGGTTACTTAGCGCATCCCCTTAAGTACCGTAATGGTGGATAACTATGGCTAATTTACCTGCTAACAAAAAACAATAATTCCTCACTACAAAAACAAATCTTTAATCTATCGAAACCATAACGAACAGTACACCTGTTACCCCTCAAAAACTACCTACCCTTTTCAAAGGTAAATAATGTTTTATTTGAACAAATCACACAGTTGACCGAGCAGGCTAATATTGTGGACACCCCATGCTAATTTGTAAACTAAATTGTGTACACCCCACACCAGGGGGTTGGAAACTAGTGATCCGTGAAAATGCATCTGGTATTAATAGTTGTAATTTTCGTATTATTTTTTGTGGAATAGTATTGTAGAATAATGTTTGTTTTCGTGGACTAGGGAAACAATACTTTAATGATCCAGATAAAAAAATCGATATGAAGGGTTCTGTACTGTATTAAAATCGCGCAAAAAACGCCAAAAATACACGTGTCTTACCTCATCAAATTAAAAACCAGGACAGAGCGCTGCAAACAATACAGTGAATATGCCAAAATTACACCTCCGCTTTGTGCATACCCGCTCACACGCACACATTTACAATCAAACTACACGTCACCAAATGCACACATGTTTACGAAACCGGCCTCACGTCACTGTTGACAGCGCTCTGTCTTGGTTTTTTATTTGGTCTGAGATGGGGGGGGGATCCCGCATTTATTAATTTTATTTTATTTTTATTATTTGGCGAGTCGAATTCAAACTCATTTAACATCCAAACTTTAGTAACTATTTACGGTCACGTTCTCATATTTTTTCAAGACCGAAATGTAATATTTTTATCATTACGTTTATAAAGGTCAAAATATATGAGCCTTTTTGACCTCGAAAAACATTACAATTACCAGGGAATACGCTGTTTATCAATGAATGTTGATTTCCATTCACAAAACGGTTAACAAAAGACCAATTGACCAATCATTATAGTAGTATCAAAACGGTACTGTAATTTAAATTGATGAATGGATCATACACATGTTATGAAGGTCAAAATCGCGTCTTGTTATCGTTGCTACGAATTTTACTACAGTAAGTATAAATTTTACTACAGTACTCAGGCATAAGTAGGGCACATCATTCTGTAAAGAAAGAAAGAAAAAATCGATTACGCGTGTAACAAAAAAAAAAAAAAAAAACATCTTAATACCATAAACAATAGAAAGAAGCCAATGCTTATAACGCCAAAAGAGCCTCAGCCCAGTATCTGTCTAGACTTTTTAACCGACTTCAAAAAGGAAGAGGTTCTCAATTCGTGTGTATTTTTTTTGTGTGTTTGTTACGCGATTGCTCCTCCAATTATTAATTGATTTTGATGATTCTTTTTTGTTTGGTAGGCCATGCTTCAGCGGTGGTCCCATATAAATTTTATTAACTTTGCTTGCGTAGTTTTTGAGTTAGCTTCAATATTATGTACATATTTTTCCCACTTAGTCTATATGGACGATGTTCTAAGTTACTCCGTCACTGTTGTTTACATAGCAGGTAGTGGTATTCGAATTTGGGTGGGGAAGGTACCACAACAAAAAAAATGAAAAATAAAAACTATTTACAAAAAAAAAAACGACTTCCAAAAATACACTAAAAAGTGCAAGTTTCATAAGTCGATGGCAAAAAACAGAAATTGAAAACCAGTTTTGTTTTTTGTAAAAAGTTATTATTTCAAGTTTTTTAGGGTCGGCTTACAGTCTAACTGGATGCTGCTGCAAAGCAGTATTTTACAAGGACCAACTGTCTATGTAACTTCCATCAACCCAGTTACTGGATATCACGATACCCCTTGGTAAAGACTCTTTGTCGAGACTAGGCTTCCGACTACCTGTAACGATGGTCAAAGATCTACGAATGACAGCCGGGATCAACGGCTTAGGGTGCTTTTCGAGTCATGGAAGGGTTTCGATATGAAATGGATGCAGGGCTTGGAAATGTGTTGTACTTCTTCTTTTAAAACGGAACGTTATCACAATGACTCCTCATAATCTATAATCTATACATATTATAAATTAAAGTCGCTTTTCGTGAAGTCTGTATGTCCACGTTGTTCTTCTGAACCACGCAACAGATTTTGATGAGGTTTTCACCAATGTTTAGAGAATTTATTCCGGAAGGTTTATGTGTATAATACGTCATTACTAGCGATTTGTCAAGTCGTAAAAATCATACGAAGCAGGAGCGAGTCGCTAGTAATTCCTATAATACCAATAATAAACAGAATAGTTTTGCGACGCGTATTGACTGACGCCATTGGCGCCATTTCGGAACTGTGTAAAAAAAAAACGTGTAGATAACAAAAACATTTGAGAGCTTTATCAAAGCCAGATTGGCATTTTTGTGACGTATTTTGCGCCATTGGAATTCCTGAGTGTGTGTCATTGTTTACTGATTCGTAATATTATGGTTATTTTGCTTTTTTTGCGTAGCTTCGGTTGACATTTTTATATGTATGATATCCACCAGATTGGGTCCGCCTTGTGGACTACCCCCTGCTAGCTTCGAGGAAATCGAAACCAATAACACCAACAATAAGCGACTTACGATTTATAGGTCGTGGGTTCGAAACCAATAAGCCGAAGTTCGAAGCCGAAAGTCTGACAACCAGTTTTACCAAGGGGTATCGTATTACCCAGTTACTGGGTTGTGGAGGTCAGATAGGCAGTCGCTCCATGTAAAATACTGGTATTCAGCTGCATCCGGTTAGACTGGAAGCCGACACCAACATAGTTGGTTAAAGGCTGGGCAGATTGATTGGGTTCAAAACCAATAGTAGGCACTTTACTCTGTGTTAATAATTTCATCAACACTGCTGTCAAAACGGTGAAGGAAAACGTCTTTGGAGGAACCAGTATGTCCTAGAAAAATTCGAAGACATGTGACATCTACCAACCAGCACTGGGGCCGCGTTGTAGATTACGACCCACTCCCTCTCGAAGTAAGGAGGCCTGTCGTGTCTCACCAGCGGGATCATTATAAGCTGATTATGCAATGTACAAAGAAGTAAGGAAAAAACCTCCTTACTTCTTTGTACCCAGGATTTTGTAATATCTATATACATTTTTAAAAGAGTGTCCTTGGAGTTTCTTGCCCGTTCTTCTCCATAGAGATCTACGAATTTGAATGGGCAACTAGCTTCAACTTTTTGACTAACTGACCGACTCTTTTACAATTCAAAAGTGCCTGTAAATGGTTTAATTGAAATGAATGCTTTGAGTTTGAGTTGAGTTTTTGAGTTTGTACATTGCATAATCAGCCTATAATGATCCCACTGCTGGGACACAGGCCTTGCTGTTATTGAGTTATTCTGTTAGTAACTTCTCAGTAGCAGCCCGGAGTCAGGATTTGTGCCCGGTTGATGGCAATATACTCGCGCATGTTACATGGGACTTTAACATAACTGGCAAACTGTGGGAGTTCTATAGGTAGACCTCTGCCTACCCCTTCGGGGAATACAGGCATTATGTTGTATTATGTAATAACCTGAGATCAAGTTTTGAGTAAATACTAATCTCGACTGCGTCATCGGTTAGGTAACGTCATGTGAGATAGTTGGCAAAAAGCAAGATCAAGGAAAAATTACACGTGTATCCGTTGATTTTATAAAAACCCTACAAACACATTACACGCGTATCCGTTCATTTTATAAAAAAAACCATACAAACACGTATCTCTATGAAAAACTATGTACTTTTATTGATCTGTGGTTCAGTCACGGACTTTAATTGATGAGCCACTTGGCACTGTTCGTATTTTAGCCGTGTAATGCAAATCGGGCTTAGTCGGTTATACTCGTACATCCTGACACGGAAAGTCATGTCTTTGTATTAAAGAAGAAGAAAATTATATATAATATCTTTACCGGTTGGTTAACCTGAGAGCCAGAACTACAAACTTGACAGCAGAGTGACTACCTAAAGTCAACAAATTGTAGGTCTAGCAACCGTAACCTAGCGACGATTGTTTTAGCGTAGCCATAGTAACGTTAGCGTACGGAGAAAATTTAATTACTCATTTCGACAAATTCGAAAATAACGTCCCTGACATCGACATTTCAACTATCACTGTCTTCGGTTAAGTTTTTAGAAATATCGAGCTAATGAGCTCTGATTCAAAGGAGGTCAGTATCAAATAGATTGGATATACATTGTATTTATTTATCATTGAGAACTTATTAGTCAACCGCTATGGATAAGACTATTTCCGATAACTAGCAATTTGTCATCTTGTTTACGAGCATGCGATTTGAGTTCGTGTTTAATCGTGTAATCTCGTGAATGTATGAATCTGCAAAATTGAAAAGTTTGAAAGTGGCTCATCAATTAAAGTCTGTGACTGTACACACGGCTACACATCAAGCTATACATTTCCATTGTAAGCTGACCTCGCATTTTACCTACGGAAATCATTTAAAATGTGAGATCAGCATTAACTGGAAATGTATAGCTTGATGTGTAGCCGTGTCTACTAACAAAATCTAAACTGTACGGCAGTACATCGGCACGGCCTTATCTCCGGCCAGACAGATCGTATTACCTGCCAGCCCGTAATACAAGGAGATACCGTCAGTTTCAGAATAACTTTTTACTGGTAATTGGTTATTTTATGAAGGTTTTTCCGTTGCTGTTATTTGGGCAGGCCAGCGCCTCCTATAATATTCCCAGTACATATCTCATTCACAGTAAATATCCTTCTTATTCAATTTATAAAATATCTTTCAAATTGGTCCAATATTGGAGGAGGGAATAGACGAGAGCCGAACCTCGAATTATGACTTTTTGTATGGAGAAAAAAACCGACCCTATTTCCTCTTAGGAGGCTGAGAACAGCTAAAGCGTGGTCACTTTCGGACTGCACAGAAAAGAAACGCGATGACAACCCTGGTAATTTATTGCAAAATATGAAGCAATTATCTATTTACAAAAAAAATCAAATGATTGGACTAAAAAATTAAACCGACGAAAAAAGAACTGAAAAGCGAAAAATAAATAACTTTAATTTCGGAAGTCGGTGTCTTCGCTTTTCAATTTTCGTTTTTTGCCACCGACTTCCGAAATTAAAGTTATTTATTTTTCGCTTTTCAGTTCTTTTTTCGTCGGTTTAATTTTTTGTAAAAAAGTTTTTTATTTTTCGCTTTTGAGTTACCATCCACTCCAGGGTACTCCAGGGGGTTACTCCAGGTTAAAGACCTGGAGTTGATGATGAGTGGTTGTGTCATCAGAACTATGTATGTGTGTGAAATTTCAACAGAATCGGTTCACAGTTGAAAATTCAGTTGGTCAAAAATCAATCAACCCCATTTTTTCTACCTTTAGGGGTGGATTATAGTTTCCAATTTTAAATGGGACCAACTTCGAGGTATACCCTTCCCAATAAAAAAAGAATTTTTCAAATCGGACAACTCACTAAAAAGTTATGCGGGGTCATAAATAAAAAAAAAAAAATTTTTTTTTCGTCGTTTAAAAAAATTAAAACACTATTACGTTACTATGTTGCTTGTAGAATAATTTCACAAAAAAAACAGAATGATGTCGTGTACACACGGCTACACATCAAGCTATACATTTCCAGTTTATGCTGATCTCGCATTTATCGGATTTCCGTACAATGCGAGATCAGCATAAACTGGAAATGTATAGCTTGATGCGTAGCCGTGTGTACAATGTAGACAAGAGATTTTTGAATTGGAATGTAATAAACCTGCTAAGTCAATAATAATACTACACTTTGCGAACGTGTAAGTTATTTTTATATAATTTTACGCATTATAAAACATGCGTTTAGCTCCTGTAGTCCCTGTAACCCAGTTACGATCAGTAGCTACACAAAAATCCTTGGTTAGACTGACAGTCAAAGATTTATTTTATTTTATTAGTATTTAAATGTCTTTGACATATCTCGGGACCCTGGGGTCCCGGCCCTTTGGAAGACGTACGAAGGGCCGAAGCCAACTCACAGAGGCCCGTTAGACATCCATAATGAAATGGGGCACCAACCGACGATTATCCCTGTTCGCACTATGCAATGCAGCCAAGGACAACCCCCGGTTGGTGTAGGACTATTGCAGAACATGGAAACAAAGATATTGGACTATGGGTTTGGGTGGGTTGGTGGACTGGTTATTTTGAACTATGGAAAGACTATTGGCCCCTGCCTGACCAATGTTTTTAATACAAAGTACATAGATAAAATGGCAGGGGGTGACTTGCACACTCAATAATGGGCCCCCCAAAAATGGTCGCTAGCACAGTGTCGTAGCGACAAGGGGGCAACATGTCCTGAGGTGCTTGAGAGGAGTGGAGAGGTATTCCATGGCTATCAGGACAATCCCGGAAGTACGGTCAAGATCCCTACCAGCATCTTACTGGAATACTTCCTTCCTCCGAGCACGTTTGCTCTTGCGAATCCCTACTCAAGCCGGCCAATAAAGGCAAGAATGAGGTGGGAGCTCTGTTCTTCATCAGTGTTCACTCCAGCCGGCCAATAAAGGCAAGCCAGAGATGAGGAATAAGACTTCTCCCGGGAGGTAGGGTCCATGGAGTCGCTATTGCCCAACAGCTCGCCACATGCTGCCCTGCGGGTTTTTGTATCTCTCTTGGTCTGGCTCCTCATCCTAGACCTGTTCCGGCAAAGTAAACTCTACTGGTACAGACCTAGAGTTCGGAGCACGGAAGCCCCACCACGACGTCAACGTAGAGATACGGCGGTGGATTATTACCAGTGATCGGAGTAGGTAGATTGAACTGGGGCCATTGATCCGAAACGTATATATTAATATGGACATTCCTCCAGAATTGGTGGATTATAAAAAAAAACCGGAACTTATATAGGAATTTTATTCTGCCAGAGTGGAAGGAGACATTTGATGATTTGCCATCCTCAAAAAAAAAGGTAGGAATTGTAATAAAATGAGCAAATAAATTAAATAGCAAATAAATAATGAATTAATTTAGTTTTGATACCTTCCTTTAAATTTTGAATTGTGTAATAATAATATCACTACCAACATTAACAATATTTAATTGAATCTGGAAATACCGGAATTACTTTTCGGAAAAATGGCTTATCCATGTTATTCTTTCTGTGTGCATTTATGATATAAGTACCAAAAATCAATCTACCTACTCCGATCACTGATTATTACTTACTTTTTTTTTATTATAATATTTTTTCTTCATTATATTGAAATTTACTTAATTACATACTTAATACAATTTTAATGAGATTATCTGTTTAATGACTACATGATTATGATCAATAATAAATTTAAATAAAATGTTACTTTATTTTATATTTGCACGCCGAAATTAAAGGCAGAATAAGAGAACAATTTTGTACATTTGACCAACTTTCTGTACCTTATTTAGGCAAATAAATGTTTTTTTTTATTGACCTCTATTACAAGACAAAAATGTCTATGAGACAAAGATCCTTGAAATATTATTATAACAAATATCGTCAGCCACGAGCCATCTCAGATTTTCACTGCAGTATCAATTATGATAATTTGATTACATCGAACAAACACGTGCAGAAATTATTGCGTTATAACTTGCAATAGTGCGCAAATAATAGAGTTTTTATTAATAAGTGGTTCTATGAATTAATAATTATTAATAAATTAACAAGTTAGAGTGCTTCGGAGCGGTAAAGTGGTTAGTAATTGCATTCACAAGTACGTAAGTACAAACTATTTGCCTGATAGAGTTTCTCATCGGAAAAGATGACGAACTTCCATACACTTTCATCCCTTATTTAATGCCTTATTTATGTAGAGGATAATCAGCCTATAATGTTCAATGTGTGCCGTAATCATTTTGATTGTCCGGACTTAGTTAGGAGTCTGTGTTACCTGGTTCCTCGAACAGTTCATGTACGTGAGGTACGTACTCGACGACTATTTGCTACTCGCCTCTGTAAATGCAACGCTGGCTCGCGTTCACCACTACATCGTTTGGTTGAGACATATAACAATGAGTTTAGTTCAATCGACATTCTTTTTCTTAGTAAAAATGCATTTAAGAAGCAAATCCGAGCAACCCTAAAGGATCAGCAAAGTAATGTATAATGACTTAATGATTAATATTGTACGCACACAAATTTACTTTTTCTTTTGTTTTTTTTCTTTCATAAATTTATAAATCCAGTTACTCGTATGAGTTCTGGAATAATATTTGTTGTATTGGTAATGTATCTGTGTTACTAGCTAGTTTTTAAATACTTTAAATAGTAATCTGTGGAGAGCGTAGTGGGTAGCATAATTGTTTAAATTGTAATATTTAAGATATTATGACTGTTTCTTATTGTGCTACTGTTTGGTTTTCCTTAAATAAATAAATAAATAATGTTCCCACTGCTGGGACACAGGCCTCCTCTCGGTAAGAAGGAGTGGGCCGTAATCCACCAAGCGTGCTCAGTGCGGATGGACTGGATAAACCAGTCGAAACGGCCAAGCCGAAAATCAGACATCTACCAATCCGCACTGGGCCATAAAGGCCGAAAACGAAAATATGGCTGAATCATGATTTTTTGGCCGAAAATAGCCCAAAACGAAAACGAAGTTTCGGTCGGTCACTACAAATAACATCTAACTTTCCACTGCCCACTCCACCTGATTACCCTGTTACTCTATGATAGATGAACGCCTCAGTAATCAAGCGGTTAATTATTTAATTACTAACATGTCAAGTTTCATCAGCCATTTGTAACCGGTCACCTACTTACTGTGCCAATGTAAGTTGGTAACGGAGTGTTTTGAGTTGTGACCTATGTGAGACGACCAATGTGACTAGACTTTCGACCCAATGCCATGTCGTAGCAAGACCAGTAGGCGTAGCATGAGCACCGTTTTGTCGACGGAAGAGTAGACAAAAATGACGTTCCGTGTAGACAGTATGACGGCAGCTAAGTAAAAAGAGTCAACTGCACTTTTAACGAAATTCACTCTTTTACATAATTCGACTCAGAATTCTTTGTTTTGTTTAAAATTGTCTTCATTTCTTTAGACAAGCTTCGAGACTTTTCTTAGCTTAAAAAAAGTAAAAATGTAAAACAATGTAAAACAATGGGTGATAATGGTTTTTGAGAATACGGAGTACACAAAATTGGTCTACTTTGTTTCGGGTGTGTGTGGTAGCTATAGTTGTTTGTAGCGGTCGGTTCGTGGATGGGTGACCATCCAGTACATATCGAGATCTCTCCGTGCCTCGGAAAGGACGTTAAGCCGTTGGTCCCGGCTGTCATTTGTCCATCTTTGACAGCGTTACGCGTTCAGGAGCCCGAAAGTCTGACAACCAGTCTTACCAAGGGGTATCGTGTTACTCAGTAACTGGGTTGTGGAGATAAGATAGGCAGTCGCTCCATGTATAATACTGGTATTCAGCTGCATCCGGTTAGACCGGAAGCTGAACCCAATTTAGTTGGGAAAAGGCTAGGCAGACTAGTTTATGTAGCTACGTAATATAATCGATTTCATGTCTCAAATAAATCAAAGCATCATCATCTGCCTAGCCTTTTCCCAACTATGTTGGGGTCGGCTTCCAGTCTAACCGGATACAGCTGAATACCAGTATTTTACATGGAGCGACTGCCTATCTGACCTCCACAACCCAGTAACTGGGTATTACGATACCCCTTGGTAAGACTGGTTGTCAGACTTTCGGGCTTCTGACGACCCGTAACGACTGTCAAAGATCCACAAATGACAGCCTGGACCAACGCTTTAACGTGCTGTCCGAGGCACGGAGGAGTCTCAATATCTAAAGATGGTCACCCATCCACGGACCAACCCCGGCAAGCGTAGCTTCACCTGATGAATCGACCCATGCGGCTGTTATTACTTAGCCACGAGCTCCTCAAATAAATCAAAGCATAACAATGTAAATAATGAATTGCCTACACCTCAGTTTATTACGTTACATTAACAACAAAAATTAATAAGGTTACGCTAATTAGCTACACAGTTAAGTTAACGTGTTGTTAATACTGCAATAACATATCACGGTTAGCTCAATGCTTGACTGAAGTTAACTGAAATGTTAGACTATTTAATTGAATATCAACCTCAAATCTATACTAATATTATAAAGCTGAAGAGTTTGTTTGTTTGAAAGAAAGAAAGAAAGAAAGAATAAAGTTTATTTGGACACAGTTCATGAAACACAAAATACAAATAACAAAAAAAAAAAAAGTATTGTATTGTTTTTAAAACAATAGTGTGTGCTTCACGGCTGCGCCAAAAAGGTTCATTTCAGCATTAATGCCAGACAGATACTGTCTGACGCTGGTTTTCGAATGAACCCATAAGGACAAGTTTGTTTGTTTGAACGCGCTAATCTCAGGTTGGAATTGAAAAATTCTTTTTGTATTGGATAGTCCATTTATCGAGGAAGGTTATAGGCTATATAACATCACGCTAAGACCAATAGGAGTGGAGCATAAATGAAAAATGTTGCAAAAACGGGAAAAAATATTTCTTTTTGAGAGCTTCCGTTGCGTGCGCTGGGTAAACGGTTTAAGTTATGCAAATACCATAATTATATGGTGGAATTGTTCCTCTTCAAAAGTTCTAAAAAAAAGTCCGCGACAGCATATGTCTAACTTTTAAGATTGACTCACTATAAACTTTTTTTATGGTAATCAAATTTGTTCGAAATTAATGCATTACTTACGAAGGAGTTTTGTCAACATAATATTAATTCTTATTCAAATAAATAGTCGTAACATCAAGGGTATTTATGTAGCAGTAAAATACTTTTTAATTCATCCGAATCGGACATTTAATTTCGAAGTTATCACGAAATGCAATACGCGAACCGTTTGACGCTGGCGTCGCGCCGCGCCGCGGCGACGTTCCCTACTCTAGAGAGGAGAGGATGGGCACACGGGTAGACCATGACCTGGAATAGGACATACGATACGTCTTATCCCTATATTCCCACGGGATCGAGAGATATGCGGGGGAAACCGCGGGGCACAGCTAGTACTGCATAAGTTCCGTATATTTAATATTTTTCCGATGATATAGAAAAGAGAAGAAAAAACGTTTATTTGTGGTAAACATGACGCAAAAAAGAAAATAAACAAAAAGAAAATAAACGAAGAGAAAAATAATAATAAAAAAAACTTTTTGTGAGCACCGGCACCGGCATGACCTAGAACCAAACATTCGAAGACATGTCTACTGAGTTGGACTGGGGCCGCGCAGTCTACCGTAGGTAATACGGCCCATTCTCTCACACAAAAAGGCAAATATTAAATTGGAATTAAGGGCCTTTTATTTACGCGCTGTCAACGAGCTTAAACGCGCTGCAAACGTAACTAGCATTAATTTTTCAAGGCAGAAAACATGCCGTCGACGCGCGTTACAAAGAACGCGCGTATAAAAAACGCAACGTCCACTGTGCATAGACCCTAAAAGGTTTAAAACTGGCCAAAGGACGGCTGCGTTCCAAATTATTATTTAAAGATAATAATAAAAAACATGAGCTTTTTGAAGGTAGATTTAATAAAAATTGCGCAGGTTCCATTTACACGGCACGTTGGTCATATCGATCGTATTAACGAAACCGGTATGTATGTACGAATTAATAATTCTATTTAAATAATCTGTACGAAAGCGGGCAACGCTCCATTAACTACGCTGTGTGATATTCTGAAATAATTTGCGGTAAAAATGCGGCTGTGGCATATTTTTGCAGAATTAAATTGCATGGAATTATTAAGTACCATACAAAATAGTTGTGTGATTTTTTTTGGGCTACTGCCAATTCCAAATGCCATTTGAAATTTTCTGTTATAATTATTTTCATTTTTTTTAATATTGCATTTTTGTATGAAACAGCAGATATTACAGAGTTGGTTCCATACTTAAAGAACTGAACTTTTACCTCCTGAATGATTTGCTGAGTGTAAAGTCAACCTGTACCTTAAGTGTTTAAACGGTGAAGGAAAACATGAGGAACCTGGCATGTCGTAGAACCAAATAATTGACGACATGTGTCATTCACACTCACTGGACCCGCGGGGTAGAATATGGCCCACTCTTTTTCATAGAGAAGGAGTCAGGCTCGTTGCGGCTAGAATATAGCATAATCAGTCTATAATATTCCCACTGCTGGGACTCAGGCCTTCTCTCGTCGAGACGGACTGGGCTTTAAGCCACCACGCGGACCTACTGCGGGTTGGTAGATGTCACATGTCTTCGAATTTTTGGTTCTAGGACATGCCGGTTTCCTCACGATGTTTTCCTTCACCGTTTTGAGAGCAGTGGTGATGAAATAATTTACATAAAGTAAAGCCACTGGGCCACTACTTCTCTTACTGCTCGGGAACATACCCTTAGACTGATTAATGTAAGTAGAGATGGGTTGTAACAGGTTAAACACGTTATATGCTATCACTGTTACTGTGACAAAAAAATAACAGATCCAAATATCTGTTATTAAATCACAGCCTGTTATTTTTGTACGGACGACAAATACCTTTTTAAATCTCAATCGAATATCTTCTTTCTTTCTTTTCGTTAAAGTCGAAAATCGTATTTGAAGTTTTAACAGTAACAGCTGCGGTAACAGTCTTGAGGATCTGTTATTTTAAGTAATAGATATGTTTTATTGTTAGGAGCAACTGTTATCTGCTATTTTTAAATATCTGTTATTTCTATCTGTGACGATAAATACGCCGCACTCCTAAATGTAAGTGTTCCTATTACGTTCATAATTTCGCATTCGTAACCTTGCTCGCAATGAGACAGGTAACGTTCGAATTAACTCTAGTCGCATAGAGTGACTGTTGAATGTTTTTACCGTGGCAGGTGTCAGTAGGCAGTAAGTTGTAGTGTGACTTATGAGAAGCAATAAGTATATCTATGTTCTAATTGTGTACCGTGGGAATATCGGGATAAAAAGTATCCTTTGACCTCCCCAGGTCTAATAATAGTAACATCAGGTATTACGTAGGTGTACTCCATCATTTATAATGGCGGCACTTCACTTCGCTATTCGATATTCGCGTTTTTTACTGTGTTTTATTCGGCCATATCGTGTAGAAGTCTGAATAACTCGAACACACCGTACACACATCGCCATGAACAGCGAATCCAAGAATATTTTTGCTGTCTAAAGATAAACGCTAAAACCCTTCCCGTGATATTCGCGACACGGCAAAATATTGTCTTTAAGGGGGATGCAGTAAGGTAGCCCGCGAAAATCCAATTTTCTTTAGTTTTTGCAATTTGCAGGTCAGTGTCAGGTTGTTTGTGGATCTAAATATTATTAGCGGCCGTAAAAAATATGGCTTTACAGAATTATAAACATTAGAATCAGCAATACAACTCTCTAAGTTCATGAAAGTGCCAAATGTCATGATTTCATGAAAAGTCATTCAATGCACTTTCATGAACTTAGAGTTGTTTGCTGATTCCAATGTTTATAATTCTGTAAATCCATATTTGTTACGGCCGCTAATAATATTTAGATCTACATACAACCTGACACTGACCTGCAAATTGGAAAAAACTTAAAAAAAATTGAATTTCGCGGGCTACCTTGGCGCATCCACCTTAAGTGTGCTAATGCTAATCTGAACGCAATGATGGACGTGTTGACGGCAGCAGGGAATTATTATTTCCTCTGTGTTAATTACCAATACATTTATAAAACGCACTCTACTGAGCAAGGTATGTTTGGACGGTAAACGAACTAAAGGCTCTTACATACTGGGGCGATTCGTCGCGCGACGCGACGCCGCCGCATTGTTCGCCGTGAGAAATGGTTTTGTTAAAATTCGCGTCGCGCGACGAATCGCCCCAGTATGTAAGAGCCTTTATTCGATATATTCGCAATCCTTTGATATGTGACCGAAAACCGACAACCCGGCGGATACGAGTGTTCGTGTATTTGCGTATTCGTCCTATTCATGAAAAATAGGCAAATATTCGAATAGAGTAACTTCATATCGTTGTATTTGGACAAATAAAGGCTCTTACATACTGGGACGATCCGTCGCGCGACGCACGCCGCCGCATTGTTCGCCGTGAGAAATTGTTTTGTTAAAATTCGCGTCGCGCGACGAAGCGCCCCAGTATGTAAGAGCCTTAAGACGAATACGCGAACACGAATAAAGAAGTGAAGTGCCACCATAGGAGACCACAACATGTAGATACCAATTGGCCGTGTGCCATTGCATCAATCTTCCAGTCTAAACAGATGCAGCTGAATAGCAGTATTTTACATGGAGCGACTGCCTATCTGACCTCCACAACCCAGTTACTATTGGAGCAGTTTGTAAACGAATACAATATTGTCACTTGCATGTCAAGTAAATGTCTGTTTGAAGTTTGAGTGCCTCTCTCTGCGAATGATCATCAGTGTAAAAACTTGTATGTGCTCTCTGGGATTAAAATATATATTTTAATCTTGTATTCCTGCTTTGATTTCGCCCTAAATCCATCTGTTACTGGGTAACACGATACCCCTTGGTAAAACTGGTTGACAGTCTTTCTGACGAACCTTAATGACTGTCATACATACATAATCATAATCAGCCTATAACGTTCCCACTGCTGGGACACATGTCTCCTCTCTGTGAGAGGGAGTGGGCCGTAATCCACCACGCGGGCCCAGTGCGGGTTGGTAGATGTCACAATGACATGTCTTCGAATTTTTGGTTCTAGGACATGCGGTTTCCTCACGATATTTTCCTTCACCGTTTTGAGAGCAGTGGTGATGAAATTATTCACACAAAGTAAAGCGCCTGTTTGGGTTCGAACTCTCGACCTACAACTCGTAAGTCGGGGCCTTTACCACTGGGCCACCACTGCTCTAGAAATAAAAATATCTGGATCAAAATATAGGTAATTATTTATAACTAGCTGCGCCCTGGGGTTTCACCCGCGTAAGTCTCGATCCCGTGGGAATATCGGGATAAAAAGTATCCTATGTGTTAATCCAGGTCATAAACTATCTGTTTGCCAAATTTCATCCAAATTCATTCAGCCGTTTTTGCGTGATTGAGTAACAAACATCCAAACACACAAACACATAAACACACAAACAAACAAACTTTCACATTTATAATATTAGTAGGATTAAAATGTATAATAATAATTATGTAGTATTTAGCAATGTAAGTAAGAAGATTGTCATTTCTGTAGATGGGAAATCCAATCTTGCACACCGCTTCTGATCTATCTAAATACTTCAATTGTTATCTATTTTATTTAAAACTTTTTGTTAGTAAGTAGAGGCAAACCTCGGTGTTATCATTACATATTATAAAACAAAGTCCTCCGCCGCGTCTGTCTGTCGTCCTGTACGCGATAAAATCAAAAACTACTGCGCCGATTGTCATGCTGTTTTCACCAATGGACGGAGTGGTTCTCGACGAAGGTTTTAATATAAAATAGCACGCGGGCTAAGTGCTAGTCACAGATAGAACTTTCGTTTTTAATGACACAGTCTCTAGAATTAAGTACTTTTAGATAAGGTTACCTTGGCCTCTGCTCTGCGACCTGGTGGTCCGTGAGTTCGATTCCTGTCCGGCCTCCTCCATGTGCCAAGTATATTCCATCTTAGTTCAGAAAACACACATTTTTTATCTGTATTTAATTTCACGTGGCATCGAGAACGAACCCGATGTGACACATCGCGGGAAACGTCAATAGGGATGTATTTAATGTTATTCTTAAAAAAAAAATGTGTTTTTCAAATTCTTAGAAACGGATATTGCGTAAATTTGATACTTTTCCGCTATGTAATTAATTGTTACCACATCACGTGCGTATATTGTTTTTTTATAGAATTGTGTTTTCACTTTTAAATCACATTTCACAGTGAAATTAGTATGAGCGTCGAACCGTCACGATTCGGCCAGTGTGTAGCGAATTTAAATACGACAAAAACGTATTTATTCACTGTTTTTAACACTTTTAGCACTCGTTGTTTTTTATTGTTCTTAATTATAAAACTCTTTTGTTTGTCTCGGTACGTCCGTCATTAGTTTAAACTTAGAAGGCACTGACAACAAACGTCAACACTCCATTTCACCCCTTGCGTTGAAAAGAGACGGAGAGAAAGTTATACGACCGTGACGCTGAGTCAGAATGGGACAGGTATATTTGCCTTTTCACGGTTTCCACGGAAAACATTGGTGGTTTGGAGGGAAAATGTTGTCCAATAGGGTGACTTTCCTTTTACGAGTTGAACGGTAGGGGGATGATTTTCGTAATTTGAATATTGGGGTGGACGATTATTTACCTGGCGTGTGTAATAAGTAAAATTATATTTACTTATTTTAACATGTTTGTCGTGATTTCTCAGTTATTTTCTTTAGACGGCCTCGGTGGTCTAGGGCTGCAAGCGCTAATACTGAGTATGAGTTCTCGAGTAAGATTCTATTCCCAGATCGGGCAAAGAGTCTTTTTCCATCTGGAATTTCTCAGTGTCAACATGAACATCACCCTTATATCCCCGAAAGGTGAGGCAGAGATGCAACTGCACCCACATTTCGCCAGTTATATTTCTAAGTCCCCTGTATTATCGGGCGAGTCTATTGCCATCAACTGGGCACAAATGCAGACTCCGGGCTACTACTGAGAAATTCCCGAACCCAGCGCCGTACTTACGCGATCAATCAGAATTGGAATCGGTTTGAAACAAATGTCTAAACCATTGCATATTAAGTTCACAAACTAAAAATCTGCTCGTCAACGTAAATAAAGCAATGAATGTTGTTGAACTGTCAAAATGAAACAGATTAGTCTTAATCGGTTACGAAAATAGATAACAGTATTGCTATTCTGTAACCATCTCACCGTGAAAACTTAGGTGAAGTGAGCGAGGAGTGAGCTGTCATTGTCATCGATACCTACTGATGCTAAGGCAGTGACAGTTCACTCCAAGCTCACTTCACTTAAGTTTTCACGGTGAGGTTTTCACAGTGAGGTTTTTACAGAATAACACAACAGGACCTCATGCTCAGTATTAGCGCACACGGAAAATACGGGTATAAGTCAAAGTCAAAGATTTATTTGCAAACAAGTGTACATTTTGGTGTTCTTTTATAATATACTGTACTGTGTACTTACAACTTAGCGGCCTTTTCCAGGAATCGCAAATGTGAGGGTTATTTAAAAAAAAATAGTACTACTATGCTATTGACACGATTTTACATTAATAATTTAAATAATTTAGCATTACTCATTCAACTAATAATATATACCTACACATTTCAATAATTCAATAATAATACAAATGCATTTTTTATTAATATTAATAATGTTCGCCTTATTAATTTAATTTATTTCAAATAGGAAGTCATCTAGGTAGTGGTGTAAGTGTGTGTAATGTCTGTGTACGAGAATGTGTGTGAGTTATTGATTTATTTTTGCTTAAAAAAATCATCAATTGAATAGTACCATTTTTTTAAATAGGTAGGTTTTTAATTTATTGTCAAATAGAGCAAGCCTATTGACTTTCTGTTGATTTATCTACTCTGCCCGACATGATAATCGAACCTAGGACACTAAACCATTGATTACCGTTTGTAGGTACAACGTTAGACTCAGGTCATTAATATTTATTACCTAGCAAGTAATTTATTGTTCTATTTGATATTCAATCCGTAGTTAAGACACTAACTTCTGTTACTTGCATAGAATAATAAGAAGAACATATATTTTTTTTTAATACTTATTTCCGGCCGTCGAGGTAATGCCTCCTTGACACCTCACCATCTTCTCATACTAACGAATATGTGTTTTGCGAATTTGATCCTTATTATTACTAGAAATCTAGCTGGAGGCGTCCCACACTACGCCGGCCGATACGCGGTCTCCACTTTAGGACTCGTCACCGGCCATTGGCCCCCCAACTAGGTGGACCGACGACCCTAAAAAGGTGGCTGGGACAGACTGGATGCGAAAGGCGGAGGATAGGGTGCTGTGGCGCAGATTCGGAGAGGCCTATGTCCAGCAGTGGACTGCGATAGACTGAATTGATTGATTGATTGACTACTAGAAATTATCCAATTGACGTGCCAGGAACTCATTCTCTCGACAGCCGGACTGTAGGGCAGATACAGTTAGATTTAAGTATTTTACTGATCCAGATCACAATAGAAGTAAGAAAGGTCAGATGTATTGTTGAAGATATATCACCTCCATGTACGAGTACTAATGCTGGCTACTGGCTAGATAGAAAACTGTCTAAATTGAAATAGCCATATACACAAAAAAAACGGGCGGTTTTGAATTTTTTACGTTATTTGTAATCATTTGGTTGTAAAGAGGTTTTAATAGCCAAACTATGTTACTGGCACATAAAAAAGAGTCTGGGTATGAAAAAAAGTTAATTCCAAATACGAAACTTTTGTTTTTAAAACAATAATAATCCCTTTTTCAGTTTGTGACTTTTACTAACTTTTTGCGGGTTTGCGGTTAAAAGGTTATCCTGGCAACAAAAAATAAATTCTCGTTATTTTTAGTAGAATAATTTATGTTTGTCGCATAATCCAGGCTTATTGTGAGTTAAAACAGATATCTTTGTGTCGATTGTAATGGCAGAAAAAGCAATAAGAGCTAGTAAAATTGTGGCGCTGCTGGAAGAGGGGTGTAGCCAAAAAACGATATTCTTATTGATAATAAGAAATTACTAGTCATTTATGCTAATGGATGACATAGTAAAAATATTAATATTATCCATAGAAAAGCCAATGACTGTTAGTTAAGGTGCCCGTTTTTTTTGCAAAAGCGGTGTAGTTTTGTACATTGCTCCATTTTCTACACTCTTACTTTTACACCTTCCTAATAATATTATATGCTTTATAATATTTTCTCTGGTTTCGCTCTGCAAAACTTCCCCAACACGTATGCAGCATGATTTTTCCTTTCTATTCTTTTTTGTACATCATTTTATATCGATATATCGAAATAATAAATATCGGCCAAAAATATCGCTATAACTTACAAAACATCTCGATATTTTTTCTGGAAGCCTATTGCAGTTGAACGGATATTTGTGACAGATGGGTCATACTCTGTTCAGGAGCACCGAATTCGCACTGGATGTTGGATGAATCGGTACTTATGCCCCATTTCGACAAAATAAATATTTTGGAGGATCTCGTGGCTAAGTAATAACAGCTGCACGGGTCGATCCATCAGGTTAAGCTACGCTTGCCGGGGTTGGTCCGTGGATACCAGTTCACGGACCAACCCCGGCAAGCGTAGACCATCTTTACATACCGAGACTCCTCCGTGCCTCGGAAAGCACGCTAAGCCGTTGGTCCCGGCTGTCATTTGTGAATCTTTGACAGTCGTTACGGGTCGTCAGAAGCCCGAAAGTCTGATGACCAGTCTTACCAAGGGGTATCGTATTACCTAGGTACCGGGCTATGGAGGTCAGATAGGCATTGTAAAATACTGGCATTCAGCTGCATTCGGTTAGACTGGAAGCCGAACCCAACATAGTTGGGAAAAGGCTAGGCAAATTGATTTGCATTTCAGTGAGACAATGCAGATTAGAATACGAGTATTCTACACCATACGAGTATCAATCTGCAATATCAATCTGCCTAGCCTTTTCCCAACTAAGTTGCGGTCGGCTTCCAGTCTAACCGGATGCAGCTGAATACCAGTATTTTACATGGAGCGACTGCCTATCTGACCTCCACAACCCAGTAACTGGGTAATACGATACTCCTTGGTAAGACTGGTTGTCAGACTCTCGGGCTTCTGACGACCCGTAACGACTGTCAAAGATCCACCAATGACAGCCGAGACCAACGGCTTAACGTGCTTTCCGAGGCACGGAGGAGTCTCGGTATGTAAAGATGGTCACCCATCCACCGACCAACCCCGGCAAGCGTAGCTTAACCTGATGGATCGATTTGGTGCAGCTGTTACTACTTAGCCACGAGCCACGATATATGTATGTATATATCTATCTTCTAACTAACACGACCAATGTGTATTAGACCATATCACAGGTGCTCAGTGGCCAATAAGTTGCTGTCCAGTAGTTCACCGGTTCGACTCAATGGTGCGTTACATCTCATGGGTAGGTAATATTTTAGGGTACACAGGTGCTGATCAAATCAATGAAGGGTGACGACAGCTGTCTTTTGTTTATGTTTTACTAAAAAAACGTGTATTTAAAAAAAAAATATGGTGAAATGTTGTATGTCATCAATACAGTTACTCACACGATTTAACGCTTGCTCGAGATAGATTGGAGACATAATTTCGCAGGCTACCTCAGGCCCGCATTACAGAACCTCACTCAAGAAATTACTCATTAGTAGAAACTAGTTTCAACCAATCAAAAGGCTTTAAACGAGCTTTAAGTAATGCTTTTTTTTTAAGGGAAAACTTCTTTAGGCGCGTTGATCACTTTTTGGGTGAACAAAAATCATGGAACTCGAGTCATCGTCACCGTCACGCTTGAAGAAATGTTTATAGCGCCATCTACCGACTACCGTTAGAATTACGTTGAGGGTGCGCATTGTTGCTTAGTTTTCACTTCTATCGGCAGTCCCCAAAGACTGGCTCGCATGTTATTGTTTTCGAGGGTTGGAAATCATCAACTGACTTCTCCCGCTCTGAGCGGAGCGGGAGGGCGTGACAGACTTTTACTGACTAAAACCCACCCGTGTTCCTTCAGTTGCCTGTTGCCAAGGGTCCCGGTATCCCTTTCGGACTTTCCCGCAACCCTGGCAAGCATCGGTCCTAGCGGAACCCGTCAATTATGCTGACTTCTCTTTGAGGCGCGCGTGAAACACAACGCACCGTCGCGTCGACCCGGGCCTGTTCCTTATCGGACGACGAGCTACCCATTGCTCGTCCGCAAGCCCATGCCTACGGTGACCGGGAATCCGCCTGGGATTCCCGACGCCCAGACCGTCTCCTTCGCGAGCATTACTGCTTCGCCGAAGGAGGTGTTAAGTAATGCTTGAGTTTTGAGTGAGGTTCTCTAATGCGGGCCTTAGAGTGAGCATCCAACTCAAGCAAATTAAGGGGCTGGTGGTTACAGTTCCATTCAATAAGTTTGAATCAAGCTGTAACTACTAGCCTCTGGCGGCTCGGAACATGAAGCGAGTCGCTGCGCAATAACAATTTCATGTGTCAGCAAGGGTGAGGGGTGCGGTACTGCGCAGAAAGTAGCTAACTTCCGAGTCGCCATTAAGTTTTAATCGGACTGTATCAGCCTATATCTACCACTTCGACTAGTCTTATCCGAAAGTAGGCACTTATCATCATCTGCCTAGCCTTTTCCCAACTATGTTGGGGTCGGCTTCCAGTCTAACCGGATGCAGCTGAATACCAGTATTTTACATGGAGCGACTGCCTATCTGACCTACCTCCACAACCCAGTATCTGGGTAATACGATACCCCTTGGTAAGACTGGTTGTCAGTCTTTCGGGCTTCTGACGACCCGTAACGAAAGTAGGCACTTATACACAGTGTAAAAAGACCCATCACATAGCCGGCAACTACGCATTCTGTACATCAAATTAAGTAACAGCACAAAAATAATTGCTGGGAAACTACTTTTATTTTTGGTGTGAAAAATCGCTGTTTACGGTAGTGCGCAACGTAACGCACGCAAAACATTGTGTATAAGGGTGCATGCAACAGTTTAGGGTTCGTGGGGGTTAATTAAAAATTAAGTTAACATTTAAAACTTGATTTATGTAAAAAACGTCTGAAAAAAGTTGGAATTTCGATCTTCAATATCTCCGTAACCAGAAGGTTTCCTAGTAAATCCAGAACAAAAAAAAAATCACAATGACGGGAATAACAAGTGGCTCTCGGCTGCCTTTTTTTTTACACACGTTAAACTGACAGTTCCGAAACATATTTATCAGAACTACCATAAAGATAGGTACAATCATGTAACTATTGTCACGCATAATTAAAAAAACAATCAGCAGTAGTCTTGCTTTGTTCCCACGCCAGTCATTATAGTGACTAGACAATGGGGGGCTGGGCAGCAGATGACCTTTGATATGAACTGGCGTTTAGCTTTGAATGTAATTTATGTTATTTTCGGTAAAATACAATAGCCGTAGATATATTTAGTAACCTATTCCGCTTAACTATTCTTCAAGAGTCATAAAAAACCCTGTAAGAAATCGACACGTGTTTCACCTCTCAACGAGGCATCCTCAGGATGACGATTGACCTGTCGCAAACTAGAACACAACGTGTTGCCACTCTGAACTCTGGTCGCAGAGTATGCGCTTGGTGTGGCAACACGTCGTGTTCTGGTTTGCGACTGGTCAATCGTCATCCTGAGGATGCCTCGTTGAGAGGTGGAACACGTGTCACGTGTAGGTTACTAAATACCTATATCTACGACTATTGTATTTTATAATGGATTTCCGCAAAGTCACGCCTGAATCAATTCATTATGTTATTTTCGGTGTTGGGTTGTACTGAGTTACTGATGTTCAGTTGTTTCTGGTTCGATTAGGAGCCTCTAAAAAGAAGATGGCTTTTGCGATACTTGAATCAATTTTGCAGGAAAGACCTCGAGCGAATTTCATTAGAATAGAGTAAGATAATCTTTATTATGTACACCGTAAAATTACAGATACAAAGTAGAAATCCTTACTAATATTATAAATGCGAAAGTAACTCTGTCTGTCTGTCGCGCTTTCACGCCAAAACTACTGAACAGATATAAATGAAATTGGGTACACAGATAGTCTAGACTCTAGAGCCTGAGAAAAGACATAAGTAGGCTACTTTTTATCGACATATCACGCTGGCGAAGCTAGTTTTACATAATTACAACGCATGATAACATAAAAAAAAAAAAAAATTACAAAATTACAAATCGAGAGTTTGGAACCTTTTCAGACTACGGACAGCACTATAAGCTCTTATCAGTAGGGATGTCATGTAAGAAATTATTTTTATAAAACCACTGTATATAATTAAATAAGTAGATTTGAAAGTTTGTGCAAATTACAAAGTTCCTCATTTCTCTATGATTAGGATTGGATAGAGGATACTTTATGTTATATCCCTATATTCCCACGGGATCGAGGCATAAGCGGGTAAAACCACGGGGCGCAGCTAGTAAATAATAATTTGACATAATATGCCTATAGGTTTTTAACAAAAAAATGTGCTAAAAGAGAACTTATAAAAATATTTATTGACATCCCTAACTAATTTCCCCAATCACTCAGTATCATGAGCTAGGGTTGTCACCAATTATGCACGGATATACGCGTCAAACGGGGCCGTGCGACTGACCTCTCAGTCATTACTACATTACTGTAATTAAGTAAATTGTTTGACACCCCTGTGTTTGTAAATTAATCGTTTATAATATGAAAACTTGTTCTGCTGCTAAAAGCGAAGAGAATTCGTAGTTTTTGAAAAAAAATTGTACCTAGAAGAACCAGTCTTACCAAGGGGTATCGTGTTACCCAGTAACTGGGTTGTGGAGGTCGGATAGGCAGTCGCTTCTTGTAAAGTACTGTGGGCACAGTCACTTTAGCAGAATCATAATAGGAAAATATTATAAATCATCGTAAAATGTCACAAACTGACAATTTCATATGATCTGCGTGCGATTCATATTACGAAATAATTCATCTGTTTGACAGCTTTCTATAGAGATTCGTAAAATGGTCCACACATTATGGATTGCTTTTGCGTCAAATTAGAGGAATTGCTTATGGGGCTGTTTTAGGCCCCTGCTGTTCAGCTGCATCCGGTTAGACTGGCAGCCGAACCGAACATTTAGTCTTGTTTAGAATGAAAAATAATGAAGGCAAAACGTATTACGAATCAATTTAACTTAAGGAAAAAACTCATTCTTGTTGTCACAAAGAAATAAAAATAAAAATATTACACTGCTTTACGAGTCCCCGACGTTAATTGTCAGCAATATGAGCCATATTTTTTCGGTATAATTTCATGGACATTTGCATAACTAATTTACAAATTGTCAACGATAAAAGAAGACGTTGGTATTTTAAGGCCAAAATCTTGGAATGAAAATGAATACACGATTACAATCAGTTATTTTAATTTAGGGGGTCTACTTTCTGATTGAATTCAATATTTCAGTTGAATTGCCCGATCGTCTTTTGTTTTAGGATCCAAACGAAATGAAATTGTTTATTCTGTAAAAACGGATATCGGAATCACAAATATAGGTCTTTTAAAAAATAAGTTGGATGAGGTTGGCGTTTCCTATCTGACTACTCTGAGACGTAAGGCCGAAACAAACTCAGAGGTCGCAGTCTCTTTTAAAGTCCAGACATAATCTTGGTCAGGCCATATGAGGACTTTTAATATTAATATCTGAAATGATATTTTGAGGAAAGAACCACACAGATTGGAGTGATCCTGTCCAGTCAGTGCAAGCATTTGTCAGTAATCGTGGAGCTCAACTCAGAGCTTAAGGAGCTAAACGTCTCGACGAACAATACCAAAGAAAGGACATTTGGGTAGCCCACATAAAATACTCCAACTGCCAGACCATCATTAAAACAAAATGAGAAAGATATGATTGCAAATAATCATTGATGTTTGTATTTGACAAAAGGAGCTCCTGGCTAAGTAGTAACAGCCGCATGGGTCGATTCGTCAGGTTAAGCTACGCTTACTGGGGTTAGTCTGTGGATGGGTGACCATCTTAACATCTTTACACATTGAGGGAGACTCCGTGCCTCGGAAAGTACGTTAAGCCGTTGGTCCCGGCTGTCATTCGTGGATTTTTGACAGTCGTTATGGGTCGTCAGAAGCCCAAAAGTCTGACAACCAGTCATATCAAGGTATATCGAATTACCCAGTTACTGGGTTGTGAAGGTCAGATAGGCAGTCGCTCCATGTAAAATACTGGTATTCAGCTGCATCCGGTTAGACTGGAACCCGACCCCAAAATAGTTTGGAAAAGGCTAGGCAGATTGATTGTTTGGGTTTGACAAAAATTATACCTATAATTTGTCTCTTCAGCCATGTCAAAATTGAGAATTATAATGAAAATGGTAAAGTAGTGTTTTGTTATTTCTTCAAGATATTAGCAAGTCATACCTAAGTCAGTCAGAAAATTAGTCTTATCAACGGTTCCACTAGACATGCATGCGGAAAATCAACCCAGACAACCATCTTTTTAACTGAGTTTAGACAAAAATTCTAACCGGTTGGTAAGTATTGATTCTACTGTAGCAATAGCTCGAATGTAGATATTATACAGTGTGTCCGGACATGGACTAGTGATATCCTAAATACTTAAATATAAACTACTAGCTGAGCCCCGCGGTTTCACCCGCGTAAGTCTCGATCCCGTGGGAATATCGGGATAAAAAGTATTCTATGTGTTAATCCAGGTTATAAACTGTCTGTTTGCCAAATTTCATCCAAATCCATTCATCCATTTTTGCGTGATTGAGTAACAAACATCCAAACACACAAACACATAAACACACAAACACACAAACTTTCACATTTATAATATTAGTAGGATTTTAAATCACAATTTTAATGATTTCCTGTTTAGTGTTCGGATAATTAGCACAAAGCTTGGGCATAAGCAATTTACAAACAACAAATAGGTAACTCTTTAAGTATTATTAGACACAGTTGTGAATTTTATGTTGTATTATAGCTTAGCTCAAAATCTGTAGATCTAGATAAAAAAATTAAAAAAAATTGTCGGGGATGTTTTTGTAGTAATTAAAAATTATTGGTTGAATTGCATAATTTTTCATATTTTTTTGTCGACTTTAATGCAAGACGGTAGACAATATTATTGCCTTTCGAATAAGCCTATTTTTATCTCATTATGACCATAACTTTGAAAGATATGTTTTTTTTTGTACTCGCATAGAGAATATTTCGAGGAAAAAACAAAATGGCTGCCAGATATCGGCGAAGTGACCCAAGCTTAGAGTGTAATTGTACTTTAAAATAGTTTACATTTAAGCATTTAGAATATCGCTAGTCCCTGTCCGGACACACTTTATATCTTATCTTTCCAACTAAATATTTCCTTCCATCTAAACCCCTTAGTAGACCTCTAAGTCCTACTAACATTAGCTCTGGTTTACAACGTTAATTCTGATCGTGAACCACGTCATCGTAACACGAAATGGTTGCCGACTCGCCGAAGCACAGTTTGGTCGATACAAGCCTGATGTAGCTATGTTTACTCCATGACATTATAGGAGACTTTGCTGTGTTCAATGGGGCGTAAAATTATGATTTTTTACCCGACTACGGCGAAGCAAGAAGGAGGGTTTAGATTTTGGCACCTAAGTATGTATGTATGTTCATAATGTTCCCTCATAACTTCTAAAGTTCTCGTCATAATTTGACAAATGAGGTATCGTTGGAAGCATCTTGATCGTCCGCTCGTTACAGGCTATGTAACCTCACATTAAATGAATATGACACCCTCTAGAGGTCAAAAAGTAATGAACAAAAAAATATTTTTTATAATGATGCCATTTAGTCTCAAGGATGCTATTTACCGAAAAATTGAAAAGAAAGAAATTGAAATGGGACCATGAAACAAAGATTTGAGATACAGTCTCGGCTTAAGATGATATTTGACCAAAACACACGGGCTGTAAGGTTACACACATAAAAACGTTGCGATGTCATGCAAAACCAGCAACGTTAGCCAAAAAGTTTTACGAATGGCCCCAAATGTTAGCATTTTTGTGTTTGGCTGCAACTTTGCGTTAGATATATGGACATCCCAACCCTTCGCCAAGTCGGGTAAACCTTTTTAGCGGTAATTAGTATAGGTAGGTACGCTCCGGAATGAGAATTCATCTGAATATGTAACCTACAACCTTACATTACAGATTATATAACAAAGTCCTCCGTCGCGTCTGTCTGTCGTCCTGTACGCGATAAACTAAAAAACTACTGCACTGATTTTCATGCTGTTTTCACCAATGGATAGAGTGGTTCTCAAGTAAGGTTTTAGTATATAATAACCGACATCCAAGCGGGCGAAGTCGCGGGCATCAGCTAGTAAATAGATAAAGTATCCTTTTGAAGTTAATCTCAGATAGACCTCCGGGATAACTGAGCAACACAATTAGAATGACAATCGATGGCAATGGGTTTCATTTAGACAGTACACCCACTTTCATTGCGTTATTAACTGTGATGAGCACTCGAATATTTCAAACTTATGAAGCACTAGCTTCCGCCCGCGGCTTCGCCCGCATGGTATGTCGATAAAAAGTAGCCTATGTCGTTTCTCAGGCTCTAGACTATCTGTGTACCAAATTTCACTTAAATCGGTTCAGTCGTTTTGGCGTGAAAGCGCGACAGACAGACAGACAGACAGACAGACAGAGTTAATTTCGCATTTATGATATTAGTAAGGATTGGATTAGCAATATCTTTCAAACTCTCAGATTGTGACTGAAACTGTGTTACGCAATTAGGGTGCTGAAAAAACCTCGCGTAGAAACATGGGATTTGGTGAGATCCGACATACGAAGACGCAGTTAACAAACTTGGAGATAAATTCTCTTTTTTTTTTAACCGACGAAAAAAAATGGAGGAGGTTCTCAAGTCGAGCCGTATTTTTTTTTTTTATATATTACCACGCATTACTTTGTAGTGAGTTATCCGATTTGAAAAATTATTTTTTTATTGGAAAGGGTATACCTTGAAGTTGGTCCCATTTAAAATTGGAAACTATAATCCACCCCTAAAGGTAGAAAAAATGGAGTTGATTGATTTTTCACCAACTGAATTTTCAACTGTGAACCGATTCTGTTGAAATCACGCACACATAAATAGTTCTGATGACACAACCACTCATCATCAACTCTAGGTCTTTAACCTGGAGTAACCCCCTGGAGTACCCTGGAGTGGATGGTAACACAAAAGCGAAAAATAAAAAACTTTTTTACAAAAAATTTAACGAACTGAAAAGCGAAAAATACACGCTATAATTATGTAATTCATTTGTTTATTTGTTTGGCGCCGCCTCAAAATTTGTTACTTAAATTAGTTTAGGAGCTTAGTTACACTATAAGGTTTATTTTTTATTTTTCGCTTTTCATCTTCAACGACAGCAGAGCCAGATTCTGCAGACAGACATCGTCCAGACTGGTATAATATAGTTCTAATTAATATGAGAAACACATGGTAACAAATAGGCAGCATTAGACTCAATAAACCAGTGAAAGTGACTTCAAAAGGCAACGCATCACTTTCGCCCTGTGAATTTGTACTGAGACCTCTCGTAACATTGTATGTAGTGGAATATCATTATGGGAACAGCAGTAGATCGCGTATTTTTTGGAAAATTGATTACTTCTTCTCCATCTATCATTATCAAGTGTCTTTTCACAACTATGTTGGGGTCGGCTTCCAGTCTAATCGGATGTAGCGGAATACCAGTATTTTATTTGACCTCCATAACCCTGTGTAACTGGGTAATACGATACCCCTTGGTAAGACTGGTGGTCAGATTTTCGGGCTTCTGACGACCCGTAACGACTGTTAAAGATCCACGAATGACAGCCGGGACTAACGGCTTAACGTGCTTTCCGAAGCACGGAGGAGTCTCGGTATGTAAAGGTCACCCATCAACAGATCAACTCCGGCAAGCGTAGCTTAATCCACAATTGGGAGCCGAGACTTATACTATATCACGGCTTCAACCAACCAACACTGTATTTTTGATCTCATTTAATAAAGAACGAGCCTATTGCCATGAACCGGTCACAGATCTAGACTTCGGGCTGCTATGAGAAATTCCATTTGGAAAATCTGATACATAGCCTGATCTGGACCCCATAGTGATGGCCATCTCTGGACCAACGAGGCAGTTGGTGGCATCAAGCATATTGAAACTATAGTTAATAGAAACCCAATGATTTTGAAAATACTAAGTTTACAGCTCTCCAATATAAGCTTACGTCAACAAAACCCAGTTCTTTGTTTATCTATAATTTAACATAATATGTATAAAGTTCCCTTTTCCAGGTCCATACCCTGAAAATGGCTCGCAGTAAAACGCGAGTTCATAAAACGTATTTTTACCTTTGTTCTTGATCTTTTGATCGGCTCACTTCGTATATACTCGGTTAAAATCGTTAATATTCAAGGTATTTGACTACCATACCAACATCGACCAAATAATGGTAGCAACCTGTATTTATAGGTGGGCGGGGTTTATCCCCCACCCTATTGTGTGGTTTAAACCAATAGGGTGCAAGGGTTTTAAATTGAGAACGCGTGCCGATGCGTCGCTACTTTATAACGTCAAAAATTGACGTATCGTCAAAACCAAAACAGTCGTATACAGGGTGGTTTACTAAGTTTGTAGTGTTTACTATTTTATGTATTTATATGTTTTAATATTTTTATTTATGGGCGGATTCATTGTCATCCTCTTGTCTTTGTCCTCAAATTGATTAAAGATCGGCAGTATAATTTATCTTCTTTACAAAACATCTCGAGCAGTCGTCATCTCAATGTTCACTGCCTCTCTGGATATTTAAAGTATTATAATTAACACTTGAATACACCCATCGTTTTTAATAAATATGAAAACTATTAAAATCAGCCTGGATTTGTTTCAGCGCCTTCCCATAATATCTTATCTAATATCATAAATGCGAAAGTGAGTTTGTTTGTTACGCTTTCACGCTAAAACAGTTAGACGGATTTGGATGAAATTTGGCACATGGGTAGACCATGGCCTGGAGAAGGGCATAGGATACTTTTCATCCTGGATCGCAGATGAAGTCCCGGATAACAGCTAGTGGAAAATATTCTAAAAAGACGAAGGTTTCTTTAATATAATAGTCCAAGTCAATTCTACGAACGTTTTCCTTTAAATAAATTAAGTTATAAAATCGGCATTACAAGAATCAGCATTGCCATTCAACGTGGCAATGCTACCCAACCTTTTGGGCACTTTTCCCATTGACAGCGATGCGGATGAATTTTTTGATACCCATTGAGCACTTCCCTTTTTTTTTTCTTTTTTTTTTTGTTATGCAACTGTACATACTATATACACATATTTCTATTTAAGTCTGTTAGAGTATATATTATAATTAAATAAGTTGTACAATTACATACAGTCAACTTAAACGAGTAGTTTTGGCCTCTCTAAAGGTAAATCTAACACAAACGCAGGTACTTACTTTCAGATGATTTTACCAAATGTCAAGGAGAACGGCTATACAAACAAGCTTCAAATGAGCGTTTATTAGAATAGCCTGCTTATGCACGCGACTTCGTCCGCGTGAAATTTCTTCTTTTTACCGACTTCAAAAAAGGAGGAGGTACTATGTTCGGATGATTGTTTTTTTTTTTTTTTTTTTTTTTTTTTTTTTTTTTTTTTTTTATGTATGTTCACCGATTACTCCGCCGTTTGTGAACCGATTTAAAAAATTATTTTTTTGTTTAAAAGCTTATACTTCTGAGGTGGTCCCATTGTCACCAAGTCAGGATCTGATGATGGGATCCTAGAGAAATCGAGGGGAACTTTCAAAAATCGTAGGGGCAACTAGTGCATTCCTTAATTTATTCATTAAGTATTTTATAGCACTACAATTTTATGAAGGTCTGGAGTCGATCTGATGATGGAGCCGAAAGACAGTCAAGGGAACTCCTCAATGGTTTACAGCAGATACCTCGTGTTTGGGCTTGATTAATTTGTATTGATAAAAACTTTACACTTTGATGTGTTGTGACTGACGTTAGGGGTCTGATGATGAAGACGAAAGACAGTCGAGGGAACTCCTCAGTGGTTTACAGCAGATATCTTGTGTTTGGGCTTGATTAATTTGTATTGATAAGAACCTTACACTTGGATGGGTTGTGACTGTCGTTAAGGGTCTGATGATGAAGACGAAGGACGATTAATGGAACTCCTCAACGGTTCACAGTAATTACCTTGTGTTTGGACTTAATTCATTTATATTGATAAGAACTTTGCAACCACATAGGTTGTAAGTGACATTACAGATCTGTTTATGGTCACCTTATACTCGTAATATGATGATGAGGGGAACTATACAGTGTAAGCAAATGTATAGTGTTCACCCTTATATTCTTGAGAAGGCACGGGAGTCTCATTAGCCAGCCGGTTTCGTATAACATCTAAACGATACTTGCGCTGTTCAGACGACTCGCCACTTAATCGTTTATGAATAAGATTGAGTCGGCTGATCTTATCATTTGGCGACTCCTGCGACAAATGAGAATGAATATAATTTCTCATCTGAGATAACCTAGCATGAAGAGCTAACGGGGATTCTTGGGAACCGGACATAGCACTCTGTTGCGATGCTTAGATAGGCGTTCTTTTTCAGCAGTTTAGTCTCTTTAATTCTGTTTTTCTTCATGCGGGCGGCTCCTTTAGTTGGTCTACCCATGGTGATTACAAAAATCAAATAACACAAAAAATTGAAAAATAATAAATCTTTAAAAAAAAAATTGACCGACTTCAAAAAAAACAAAACAAAAAAGGACTACTGTACTAAAACCAAACGACAAAAGTACTTCTTTAATAATAAGAGAAAAATTAAAAAATTAAAAAATACCTTTAATTTCGGAAGTCGGTGGCCAAAAACTAAAATTAAAAGCAAAGACACCGACTTCCGAAATTAAAGTTATTTTTTAATTTTTTAATTTTTCTCTTATTATTAAAGAAGTACTTTTGTCGTTTGGTTTTAGTACAGTAGTCCTTTTTTGTTTTGTTTTTTTTGAAGTCGGTCAATTTTTTTTTTAAAGATTTATAATATAAAATAATATCCTATGAAAAACTTTTTACAAGAAAAAGCATTCGACTTCGAAAAAAAAACAAAAAAAGTGAAAAATAACTTTAATTTCGGAAATCGGTGGCAAAAAACGAAAATTGAAAAGCAAAGACACCGACTTCCGAAATTAAAGTTATTTTTCACATTTTTTGTTTTTTTTTTTGGAACACGGTTGTTTTTTCTTTGTAAAAAGTTTTTAATTTTTCTGTAAAGACATGCAAAGGTGACACTGCACTGTTACTTAAGAAAATAAGAAGGTATGGTAAATATATTTTTTCAACCCCCTTTATAATAAGCTAATGACATCACAGCATGATAAATTTTCACTGCCATGTCTTGTAACGACGGTAGTATACACGAAACGACATAAATTACTTATTAATAATCCGTAGTTTTTCACAAACAAACTAATTTTAAGTTTTTAAAGATATGAAGGACATTTTTGTTTACTCGTCACGGCTTTACCCCAGCGGGGCAGGGCAGTCGTATACAAATGTACCCTACTAACGTATATTTTTTAAATTTTGATGTTAAGTTTTTTTTTCGAGATAGTGTGGCGGTATCTACATCGCCACATGCGAACTACGCATCAAAGACCTGACATCACACAAAACTCCTGACGTCACATAAATACTGCATCGCGCAATTAAAAAAAATTCCGTTCAATGGACATATATACAAGAACCCGACATGAATCGTTGGGCAGTTGCCCGCCAGACACAACACCCGTCTGGTCGGAGGATCCTCCCTTTTCAATGGTGGATGAGTGAACTTTACACCCTGTTCCTCATACTCCTAAAATAGTTTAGAAACTAGGAATCGGCCAGCTGGGCCAGCTTGATGAATCGCCGCTTTTTAGAGTGCGTTTCATCAAATACATAGTTCCATTGCCGTAATGTTGGCCGTAATTCAGGAAATGAATTGCTTTTACCAGAATTGCTAATGATGTGGCCGTTTTAGGTCGTCTTCTACGAAAACCATGAGTAAAGTAGGTACCAAATAAATTACCAAATGAAAAAGTACCAAATAAGTATAAAAATGTACCAAATAAATTCATTGTAAGTTCATAGCTTTCGATATAATAAAAACTAAAACCCAACTACGCCTAAAAAGGTATAAACAAGACACCACAGACAGACAAATTAAAAATCCGGAGTCACACGTAATCTGTCCGATTTATGCCCTAACACGTGTGACTCCGGATTTTTAATTTGTCTGTCTGTGGTGTCTTGTTTATACCTATTTAGGCGTAGTTGGGTTTTAGTTGTTATTACTTTATTTTTTTTTAAATTCTTTTGGGGTTATAATATATATATTTTTGAAATGTGCTCATTAATCCCTTTCATTTGATACCCAACATGGTACGATAAGACAATTTTTTTTTTAAGTACCTGACTTTATGTCCTCTAGAGGACGCTATTTATAATTTAATGTGACGTCACATAGCCTAAAACCAGCGGACGATCAAGACGCTTCCAGCGATACCTCATTTGTCAAATTGTGATAAGTGGTTTAGAAGATAGGTGGGAACAGATGAACATACTTCCATACATACATACGTACCGGTCAAAATCATAACCCTCCTTTTTTCTTCGCCGTAGTCGGGTAAATAAAATAGGTTTCATTATATTCAATAGCTCGCTACTACCATAGTAACCCGCTTTATTGATACCATAGATGTGGAAAATAAAGCACCCTTCTTATGGCATGTTAATCAAATGGATATGAATCACTCTTCCTTTCGACACTACAGGTTTACGAAAATATAGTACATTACTGTCGCGGCCAGCAATAAGGGAATTGATGGACGATCGTGAAAATGGTCCATCAATCCTGATTGCGGCCAAGGCTTGTATAGTACTTTTCTCAAACAACGCGCGGAAATTCAAACTGAGTAAATTAAATAGAAATTCCAGAATCAATGACGAACAACTATCATTTTTCATGCGCCAATATGTTCATTTGTTTCTTCTTTGTTCTATTTGCAAGCCAATTCAAAATTTAAATAAAATCTTTGATAAGTTACCTCCTTGGTTGCCGTGTGTTGAAGTAAAAAGTTCGTTCCATTTTTAAATAACACGACAGATATGAGTTTTCATAGTAATTTATTTGGCCGCTAAACACGCCAGATATGGATTTTCATAGTAACTTTGCTGGCCGCATCGTCACTTGTTTTTTACCAGTACAGCAATTTTGATTTATCTCCAAGAAGGTTGTCAAAATAATGCTCGAATTTCCAAGCATGTTTGAGAAAAAATATATTATGTACTAAAAGGGTAGATCTAATCATGTTTGCGGGGCCAACGTGGCCAGAAACCACACAAAATAGAGAGATTTGGAAGGAAAAAACGGGAGGCCTTTGCCCAACAGTGGGACACACTATAGGCTAAGAAAAAAAAAGTTATAGAGGTATTCTGTAAAGTTCACTTGGAACCTCACTCAAGTGCGTGCACATAGTTCGCAAGCGAACTCATTTGTTACCCGACTGCCCCATAAGGAGGGTAATGTTTTTCGAGTGTATGTATGTTTGTATGTATGTATGTATGTCTATTTCTTTGGCACGCTCTGTAGCCTAAACGGCTTGATGGATTTTGGCTAATTAGGTGTCATTAGATTCGTCTTAATTGTGGAAGTGACATAGGCTAAATATTAATTTTATATTGGTTCTACAAATACAACAAAAAGGGAGGGGAAGGTTTAAAAAAAAACAATACAACTATATTGGTATTAAATAAAAGCTAGTAATGTGTTAATTCCAATATATCTAAATATATATAACTCAAAGGTGACTGACTGACTGACATAGTGATCTATCAACGCACAGCCCAAACCACTGGACGGATCGGGCTGAAATTTGGCATGCAGGTAGATGTTATGACGTAGGCATCCGCTAAGAAAGGATTTTGATTAATTCTACCCCCAAGGGGATAAAATAGGGGATGAAAGTTTGTATGAAACTTTGTTAATTTTAAACCGATCGGAAAGGACATAGGCTACTTTTTATCGACATACCACGCGGGCGAAGCCGCGGGCGAATGCTAGTTATGTATATATAACATGGAACAGATATATAACAACAAAAAGCTTGAAATAAAGAAAATTATTTAAAAAACAAAAAACCCGCCTGCAAAAACGCATAACTTAAAAGAGAAAAACAAGCATTATAATCTGTAGAATTTTGGTAAGTATTACAGGCGGGGAACAAACCAATATGCGTTTTGCAGGCGGGTTTTTTTGTTAAAGTTAAGCCTCTTACATACTGGAGCGATTCGTCGCGCGACGCGAAT
Source organism: Lithophane leautieri (assembly GCA_949152455.1). Taxonomy (NCBI): domain Eukaryota; kingdom Metazoa; phylum Arthropoda; class Insecta; order Lepidoptera; family Noctuidae; genus Lithophane; species Lithophane leautieri. The sequence goes on from OX424486.1 coordinate 5,980,099, forward strand.
TTTAACAAAACAATTTCTCACGGCGAACAATGCGGCGGCGTCGTCGCGTCGCGCGGCGAATCGCCTCAGTATGTAAGAGCCTAATCGTCGCCGATTCACAACCAGACAGCATTTGAAATAAATGATTTCTGATTCTGAATTTCGAAGTGATGTTTAAAGAATTATGATAGCATTGGCCCAGTGGTAAAGAGCTAAAGAACCGACTCCAACCCAACTGGGGTCAACCCGCATACGACGACGATTATGGCTCACTTCCTCTCACAGAGAGGAGATCACAGATCCAGTAGTGAAAACAATAGACTGATTGTTATAACATATACAGGGTTACTGGTAACTCGACGTATTCCTTGCAGGACGTCATAGTAGGGTTAAAATGCAACAAATTAAGCCACCAAAATGTTCTACCGAAATTCAGTAGTTTTTGAATTAGTTAAGAGTTTTCGTTTTTTAATGAAAATCCCAGATTAAACCATTTGAAACCAATTTAAAAATGATTTACGGCGCGACTGTACTGAAATTTAAGTTATTATCATAGTTGACGCCGTAGCAGACCTTTGTTAATAATTAAAAGTTCAATAATGCCTAAAACTTTGGCAAATATCACTAACAAAACATTAAATTTTTTGTAATTTTTAGCTCTAAAACTCTTAACTAATTCAAAAACTACTGAATTTCGGTAGAACATTTGGTGGCTTAATTTGTTGCATTTTAACCCTACTATGACGTCCTGCAAGGAATACGTCGAGTTACCAGTAACCCTGTATACATCACGCCTGCATTTCCCTAAAGGTTAGGCAGAGGTGTACCTATAGTACACCCACATTTCGCTAGTTATGTTTTAGTCCATGTAGTTAGTTGTTCATGTGTTTAGTATCATTGTTATTTCAGTTTTTATTATTGTTGTTTATGTTTTAGTTAAGTGCCAAAATTGCAATATTGTTCATTGTGTAATTTTATTTTCCTTTTTATTAATCTTAACTTTAAGTAATATTTTGCCATAATTTCTTAATTCTTTTAGTTTTAGTATTACTATGTGTTATCACCAGTGATCGGGGTAGGTAGATTGAACTGGGGCCATTGATCCGAAACGTATATATTAATATGGACATTCCTCCGGAATTGGTGGATTCCGGTTTTTTTTAAATAAAAAACCGGAACTTATTAGGAATTGTATTCTGCCAGATTGGAAGGAGTCATTTGATGATTTGCCATCCTCAAAAAAAAAAAAGGTAGGAATTGTAAATAAAATGGCACATAAATAATGAATTAATTTAGTTTTGATACCTTCCTTTAAATTTTGAATTGAGTAGTAATAATATCACTACCAACATTAACAATATTTAATTGAATCCGAAAATACCGGAATTACTTTCCGGAAAAATGGCTTATCCATGTTATTCTTTCTGAGTGCATTTATGATACAAGTACCAAAAATCAATCTACCTACTCCGATCACTGGTTATCACCTATTCCTGAGATAGCTGGTTATCCTGTAATTGGTGACTGTGTAAGTCCGAGGCTATTGTTAACTATAGTACTTAAGATAATATATTATACACAGAAGCTGTTGGTGTACCTTTAAAAATAAATAAATAAATGTAACAGGAGGAGAACCTATTAAATAAATCCTAGTTTGTGTTTGGATATTTGTTACTCAATCACGCAAAAACGGCTGAATGGATTTGGATGAAATTTGGCAAACAGATAGTTTATAACCTGGATTAACACATAGGATACTTTTTATCCCGATATTCTCACGGGATTGAGACTTACGCGGGTGAAACCGCGGGGCGTAGCTAGTAAAAATAAATCTTTATTGCAGACCCATAAACTACAAAAAAAACAAAAAGACGAATTGAGGACCTCCTCCTTTTTGAAGAAGTCGGTTAAAAATAAATGATGTCTGTCAGCGGGCTGTATCTCATGAACCGTAATAGGTAGGCCGTTGAAATTTTCACAGATTGTGTATGTTAATCGCCGCTTTTGATCTTTTATATTTGCCAAACTTAAGAGGAAATAGAGTCAGTCTTTTTTCCATACAAAAAGTCATAATCCGAGGTTCGGCTCTCGTCTATTTCCTCCTCCAATAATGCACCAATTTGAAAGATATTTTATAAATTGAATAAGAATGATATTTACTGTGCCCATATGTTATTCTTTTTCCATTTATAGTTGTCAAATTTGTACAATAGGCCTCTGATTACAGCGGTCTCAACAGGCAATTTTGAGCATTTTTCTAAGGGTTCTAGTGCTTCTACAGATAATGTATCATCAAAACGGAAAACATACAGGCATAGAATTAGTTGATATTTATTTTACTGTAAAAAATCATAGCTCTAAAGTCATAAACCACAGAGAAAACAGGCGAGAGCGTTTTTATTGAGAAGGGACCGACCCTATTTCCTCTTAATACGGTGCGGAAAAATAAATTTCGGGAACTGCGAATATCACAAGAGTTGTCCTAAGACATTACCTAATCATAAAACTTTTGTCATCGTATTTAATCAGCTGCTGCTTAGAGGGAGAGAGATAGCAATATTTTTCTCCGCACGTTACTTCACAAACGATTAAAAGACTACTTATTTTTAGCCACAACACAACTAATGACAGAAGGTTTGGTGGATAATAATTTGTAAGAAAACCGTGTTAATTATTGAAACGTGGTTCTTGAACGCGGTTTGCGGTACGACTAAACTAAAAACTGGTAGAAATCGTAACATAACGAAAAAGCGTTATGGACTCCATGCAACTGATGAATGCCTCTGATTTTCTTCAAAATGAAAATCCAAGATGGCAGCACATGGGTCATCATGAGTATCGTTTTCATGGTTTTCGAGGGTGCCAATGCCAAAGCCGATAGTCAAAACGAAAATCCAATATGGCCGCGAAAATGTTCAAATTTTTCGTAATGGATGTCGTTTCATAGTTTTCGAGAGTGCTAAGTCGATAGTGTGATCAAAATGTAAATCTAAGATGGCGGCTGCGATTTTTTTTTGTTACTATCATACGGTAGAAGGGTCTTCGTTCCTGATGGTCCTTCGACCGCACAGGTTTTTTTTTTTACACACAGATAAATTCCATCCAAACCAGTTGGCCGTAGACCAGCTTTTACCAAATATCAGCGAGCGCCACAAAGGGCACTAGATCCTAGAACTGAATAAATGATGTACAATATGTGCTGTGCTCTTTGGAGCCCTGCATAATCATACCATGAACCAAACAGCATATTTGCGTGCTTATAGCCGAAAGGCTGATTGCATTATACTACGAGTATCCACAAAAAAATCAATCTGCCTAGCCTTTTCCCAACTATGTTGGGGTCGGCTTCCAGTCTAACTGGATGCAGCTGAATACCAGTATTTTACATGGAGCGACTGCCTATCAGACCTCCACACCCCAGTAACCGGGTAGTACGATACCCCTTGGTAAGACAGGTTGTCCGACTTTCGGGTTTCTGACGACCCGTAACGGCTGTCAAAGATCCACGAATGACAGCCGGGACCAACGGCTTAACGTACTTTCCGAGGCGAGGAGGAGTCTCGATATATGAAGATGGTCACCCATCCACAGACCAACCCCGGCAAGCGTAGCTTAACCTGATAGATCGACCCGTGCGACTGTTATTACTTAGCCACGAGTAAGAAGGAGAAGGGGCTTCTGTTTTCTATATGACTACCTCGTTGGTCACAAGCGCTACTACTGATCATGATGTCCTGGGTTCGAATCCCGGATCCGGCAAAGTATTATTCGGTTTTTCAATCTGGAATTTCTGTTGCAGCCCCGGATTCTGGATTTCTGCTCGGTTTATGGCAATTGACTCGCCCCCTATTACATGGGACTTAACATAACTCGAAAAAATTGTGGGTGAAAAATAGGGGTATACCTACCCCATTATAGCGAAGTTTATTACTGCGATATACGTTACAACGAAAGTACGTGATTGCGGTGTATATTACTGCGATGTACGTTACAACGAAAGCCCGTGAATGCGATGTACGTTACTGCGATGTACGTTACAACGAAAGTACGTGATTGCGATGTAAATTACTGTAATGTACGTTACAATGAAAGTACGTGATTGCGATGTACGTTACTGCGATGTACGTTACTGTAATGTACGTTACAACGAAAGTACGTGATTGCGATGTACATTACTGCGATGTACGTTACAACGAAAGTCGTGATTGCGATGTACGTTACTGCGATGTACGTTACAACGAAAGTACGTGCTTGCGATGTACATTACTGCGATGTACGTTACAACGAAAGTACGTGCTTGCGATGTACATTACTGCGATGTACGTTACAACGAAAGTACGTGATTGCGATGTACATTACTGTGAAAGTACGTTACTGTGAAAGTACGTGATTGCGATGTACGTTACTGCGATGTACGTTACAACGAAAGTACGTGATTGCGGTGTATATTACTGCGATGTACGTTACAACGAAAGCCCGTGAATGCGATGTACGTTACTGCGATGTACGTTACAACGAAAGTACGTGATTGCGATGTAAATTACTGTAATGTACGTTACAATGAAAGTACGTGATTGCGATGTACGTTACTGCGATGTACGTTACAACGAAAGTACGTGATTGTGATGTACATTACAACGAAAGTACGTGATTGCGATGTACGTTACTGCGATGTACGTTACAACGAAAGTACGTGATTGCGATGTACGTTACTGCGATGTACGTTACAATGAAAGTACGTGATTGCGATGTACGTTACAATGAAAGTACGTGATTGCGATATACGTTACAACGAAAGTACGTGATTGCGATGTACATTACTGCGATGTACGTTACAACGAAAGTACGTGCTTGCGATGTACGTTACTGCGATGTACGTTACAACGAAAGTACGTGCTTGCGATGTACGTTACTGCGATGTACGTTACAACGAAAGTACGTGATTGCGATGTACATTACTGCGATGTACGTTACAACGAAAATACGTGATTGCGATGTACATTACTGCGATGTACGTTACAACGAAAATACGTGATTGCGATGTACATTACTGCGATGTACGTTACAACGAAAATACGTGATTGCGATGTACATTACTGCGAAAGTACGTTATTGCGATGTACGTTACTGCGAAAGTAAGTGAGGTACACCTCTGCCTAACCCTTCGAGGATTACAGGCGTGATGTTATGATATGTTTTCTATAACAATCGAGTAAAATAAAATATTTCTAAAGCACTAACAGACGTCATAAAAACCCGCAATAATATTTTACTTTATGGATACTGCTTTTTAATATGCCATAAAACATATTTGTGGTCGGTTAAGGGAGCACAGCGATGTATTGTTTATTTTCTCACGCTTAATAGAGACTCGGTAACGATGTGTTTAAAAGGTTGGAATGATTGATTTTTACCCGACTACGGCGAAGAAAAAAGGAGGGTTATGATTTTGACCGGTATGTATGTATGTAAGTATGTTCATCTGTTCCCTCCTATCTTCCAAACCACTCATCACAATTTGACAAATGAGGTATCATTGAAAGCGTCTTGATCGTCCGCTGGTTATAGGCTATGTGACGTCACATTAAATTAAAAATGGCGCCCTCTAGAGGAAATAAAGTCAGGAACTAAAAAAAGAAAATTGTTTATTCGTACCATGTTGGGTATCAAATGAAAGGGCTTAATGAGCACATTTCAAAAATATATATGTTATAACCCCACCAAAGCCCAACAAAGACGAATTAAAAATCCGGAGTCACACGTAATCTGTTCGATTTATGCCCTAACACGTGTGACTGTCTGTGGTGTCTTGTTTATACATTTTTAGTCGTAGTTGGGTTTTAGTTTTTATTACTTTAATTTTTTATTGTTATGGTATTCAGTTTGGTGCCGAGACGGTCAAAAAGAAATTTGGTAAACGGAGTGACTCTTTGTTTAAACATATCAATCAATTTATTTATTTTATTGTTTATGTAGATACACACATTAAACTACATGAGACACGACATAATTATAATATGAGTACAAACGTACTGCTTATTTCTTAAGAAATTTCTTCCAGCAGACCTGCGAAAGGAGAAATGAGAAAGAAATGTAGATAATAGTGTGTGAGAACAAGAAGAGAAATACATGATTATGCGAAGTCTTAACTAAAATATTAAATCAATCTGCCTCGCCTTTTCCCAACTATGTTGAGGGCGGCTTCCAGTCTAACCGGATACCGCTGAATACCAGTATTTTACATGGAGCGACTGCCTATCTGACCTCCACAATCCAGTAACTAGGCAATACGATACCCCTTGGTAAAGGCTCTTACATACTGGCGCGAATTGTCGCGCGACGCGACGGCGCCGCATTGTTCGCCGTGAAGTTTTCTCAGAAATTGTTTTGTTAAAAGTCGCATCGCGCGACAAGTCACGCCAGTATGTAAGAGTCTTAAGACTGGTTGTCTGACTTTCGGGCTTCTGCCGACCCGTAACGACTGTCAAAGATCCACGAATGACAGCCGGGGCCAATGGCTTTCCGAGCCACGAAGGAGTCTCGGTATGTAAAGATGGTGACCCACGGACCAACCCCGGCAAGAGTAGCTGTACGGCTGTTATTACTTAGCCACGAGTACTTTATCAAAACATATACAGGGTCAAATAAAATTAGCTAGCGATACTCTGGCCGTGATGGGTATCGATATCTCAACACGATACAATAAAAAGATTTGATGTTTTTTTTTTAGGGGGGTCAGCGACCCCTGGAGTATTGTTGTTACTTGAACAATGAGTTGAGAAAATGTGTTTTCTTTTTGTTTGCATATCGATACCATAAAGAAAGAAAGAAAAAAAAAAGACAGAAAAGTTTTAAAGTACCATTTCGCAGCCGACGCGCGTGACCTTTGGAAATCATAAAAAATCATTGAAACCAGTTGTATTCTATACTTTTGCTATCGGGTTCAGACTTTTTTTTTATTTTAGAACATTCTTGCATACCACTTTGCAACCACTGCAACTCCTGAAATGATCTAAGTAACTGTGTTGGGACCGGTACCAAAAGTACAGGTTCTGTTATGTACAGTCACGGACTTTAATTGATGAGCCACTTTCATCAGATCAGAGCACATTAACTCGATAGTTCTGAAAACCTATCCGAAGACAGTGACAGTTGAAATGTCGATGTCAGAGACGTTATTTTACGAATTTGTCGAAATGGGTAATTAAAATTTCTCCGTACGCTAACGTTACTATGGCTACGCTCAAACAATCGTCGCTAGGTTACGGTTGCTAGACCTGCAATTGATTGACTTTGGGTAGTCACTCTGCTGTCAAGTTTGTAGTTCTGGCTCTCAGGTTAGCCAACCGGTAAAGATATTAAATATAATTTTCTTCTTCTATAGTATGAAGACATGACTTTCCGTGTCTGGATGTACGAGTATAACCGACTAAGCCCGAATTGAATTACACGGCTAAAATATGAACAGTGCCAAGTGGCTCAACAATTAAAGTCCGTGACTGTACCTGGGTGCTGGTTCCAGGCGGGTACAGGTACACCACCTAACAAGTACCGGTACAAAATTCAGGTACACACAAAACTCATATTTGTACGAGATCTCGAAGTTATTAAATAAAAAAAACATAGTTTCCACTTCTTAGTATCGACTCCGGCTCAAGTTGACAGTACACCAGAAATGGTTCCAAATCGCTTGACACTTCACTGTTTGCCAAATATTAGTCCAATATTGGCCAAAATCTTTCTTAATATGACTGATCCTACTGATCCATGCCTGTTCTACACAATATTCCCACGTACACAAAGACAATGGTTCACAAAACGAGCTAGAGTCAGCCATTGTGCCGCCGCTGATTACACGTCGACGTTATTCTGTCCGAACACCTGTATGCTATGTACCGATTGAGCTGAATTTCATTAAGTTAGAAATGATTTAAAGAGTACTTTGGCTTGACACGCTGCCGCGTGTCTAGATCTAAACAGTACCTACGTATAGTACATACTAATTCCATGCCTACTACACAAATAATAGAGGGCTCTAAACAACATTTCGAAATTCGAACGCTGTCTCGTTGTGAATCCGCGATGATTTACTTTAAAAAAACAAATGAGTTCGCTTTCGAATTGTGTGCGCTCACTTGAGTGAGGTGAGCAGTGAACTTTACGGAATAGCAGTGCTTACTGCACCTTATTCTTTTATGTTATGTATAATAGAAGAATAGAGAAGAATATATGACGTGGTAAAATATTAGCTACAAAGAGTGCGCTGGAGGAACATTTTAGTAATGTCACTCGTAGAGGCATTTTAATGCACCTCACATTTCTGCACCTGTTATGGTGAGTGACTTTCATGTGAGAACGTGTTTAACTCTGAAATACATAAGCCGGCCTTTTACGGCCGGCCACATACATACGAAATTCCGAAATATCGATTCGGAATTTCGAAGGCGACGATTCCATACAAAATCCCTTGATTTTGTATGGAATCGTCGCCTTCGAAATAAGATCCTTATCTATCACACTCGAATTCACACACACGTTCACCGTTTGAAATATTCTCCGATTCCAAATTCCGAAACGGTATTCCGTCTGTATGTAACCGGCTCGGCTTTTTGTATGGATTTTTGCCTTCTGCTTTCTGAATTCGAAATCTACTTTCGAAATTCTGATGTTTCCGTAGGTATGTATGTGGCCGACCTACCTTGTGTTAGAAAATACAATAGGTATTCAATTTAGGGGACACAGAATTTTGTATGGAATTCAAAGAAACGCTAACATATATAAGTACACTTACATATGTAATGTTAAAAATGCGAAAGGTTGGATGTTTGAAACTCTGTGACGCTCTAACATCCGAACAGATTTGGATACAATTTGGCATACATGTAGACTATGATCTGGAAAACACTGCTATTTAGCTGCATCCCGTTAAGACTGAAAGCCGACCCCAACATAGTTAGGAAAAGGCTAGGGAGATAATTATTATTGATGATTAGCCAATAGTTTAATGATCGTATTGACAGACAAACATCAGATATTTGTGTATCTCTTGGCCTTCTCTGTGAATACGAACCAAACACATGCAGATAAGCAGGACTCGGTCAAAGTTATAAGCGACAGCGATTTATTGCAAAAAATTTATGGGCTGAAAAGTAACACTAGGTGTCATCATCTGCCTAGCCTTTTCCCAACTATGTTGGGGTCGGCTTCCAGTCGGATGCAGCTGAATACTAGTATTTTACATGGAGCGACTGCCTATCTGATTTCCACAACCCATTTACTGAGTAAAACGATACCCCTTGGTAAGACTAGTTGTCAGACTTTCGGGCTTCTGACGACCCGTAATTAGGCATACAAGCTAATGATGCCAGGATAGCTTTTTATGTAGCATCACTATATGAATAGTTGTTTTTTACATAAACGCAAGTTTACTTTGTTTAGCTAAGTAGGTGCTTACTAATGCTTGAATATTCATAAAACTCAATTACCGAAAGTTAATTGAAGGTGTGAATTGTGCGATTTTTTGTAAAGTTACTCCACGTCCAACAGTCTTACCTATTTAGATTAGAGAATCACTGCAAAACAATGAAACCGACCTTTAGATATTTGAGTAAATCTCCACAACATATGAATTTTTCAGTGATTTTTCTACCAGGGACAAACATGAAATGTCTCATATCAATAACAATGTAATTACAATACCAATACTAATACACACACACCCACACACACGCACACATTAATTCCACTAGTAAATAACTTTTCAGCGGGTCTAAACTGGCCACTTCGGCAGAATCTTAATAGGAAAATATTACGAATCATCGTAGAATGTCACAAACTGACAATTCATAATATGATCTGCGTGCTGATACATATTACGCAATAATCCATCTGTTCGACAGTTTTCTATGGAGATTCGTAAAATGGTCCACAAATTATGAACTGCTTTTGTGTCAAATTAGAGAAATTGCTAATGACAGCTGGGAATTCAGGAAATATATTATTGCTTTTAGAGGAATTGCTAATGTGGCCGTTTTAGGCCCCCAGACATAAAAAAGGCGTAAAACTTCCCGCACTCTTTCCGCCTATAACCCAGCCTACACCCCACCACACAATACAAAGTAGATAATAGCCGATCTGGTTCCAGCGTTCGTCCCATTGTGCCGCAGTTAGGGCAGACGAATTTCTCGTACCTTTGTATGCCTTGACATCGTTCGCATCATTATTCAATTGACTGACGACTCCCGAGAAATGGTAATTGTATCTTTTTTTTATCGACGCGAACTATATGTACTCAATTGTTTATTGAATTTCATAATGTTAAGTTAAAAAAAGAGCAGCGGTAGCCCATTGGTAACGGTCGGCGACTTACGAATTGTAGGTCGTTCGTTCGAACCCAGAGTGGCACTTTGAGTAAATTATTTCATCACCAAAACGGTGAAGGAAAACATCGTGAGGAAACCGGCATGTCCTAGAACAAACAATTCGACATCTACCAACCCGCACTGGGCCCGCGTGGTAGAGTACAGCCCACTCCCTCTCACCGAGAGGAGGCCTGTGTCCCAGCAGTGGGAACATTATAGGCTGATAGTTGTTTTAAAAAAAATGTCCTTTCTTTGGTACCTAATATTTGTCGAATCGTTGAGCTCACCAAGAACTTTGCAGCTCAACTCAGAACTTGGAGGAAGTTTTGAGTTGAGCTACACGATTACTGACAAATGTGTGCACTGACTGACACCAATCTACGTAGTCTTCACATGATCTGACCAAGATTATGTCTGAACTTTAAAAGAGACTGTGACCTCTGAGTTTGTTTCGGCCTTTCTTCGCAGATAGGAAATGCTGACCTCGCAGAAATAAAATCATTTAGACAATCATATCAACATGCCTGTATGCCCTGAAGGGTTAGACAGAGGTGCACCTATAGTACACCCACATTTCGCCAGATAAGTTAAAGTCTCGGGATTCCCATAAGGAGTGATCCTATTGCCATCAACCGGGCACAAATCCAGACTCCGGGCTGCTACTGAGAATTTCCAGATGGAAAAATCCAATTACACCCAATAATCATTTATCATTGAGATTGGGGTGGGGAGGAGCTCGTGGCTAAGTAATAACAGCCGCACGGGTCGATCGATCAGGTTAAGCTACGCTTACCGGGGTTGGTCTGTGGGTTTGGACCATCTTTACATACCGAGACTCCTCCGTACCTGGGAAAGCACGTTAAGCCGTTGGTCCCGGCTCTCATTCGTGGATCTCTGACAGTCGTTACGGGTCCTCAGAAGCCCGAAACTCTGACAACCCGTCTTACCAAGAGGTATCGTATTGCCCAGTTACTGCATGGGTTGCGGAGGTCAGATAGGCGGTCGCTCCATGTAAAATACTGGTATTCAGCTACATCCGGTTCGACTGGAAGCCGACTCCAACGTGGTTGGGAAAAGGCTAGGCAGATTGATTGATTGAATCATTTATAATTGAATTATGTCTGTTTCTAGCCTGGGGCTCACGTGTTTCACCCCTATTCAAGAAACCGCTTGGAAGAATCTACGGATGGTTTTGGACAAAAGCAGGAAAAACCATGAGCACACTATAAATAAAGTATACACGCTGACTTTTCCTTATACTCAAGAGCGATTCAAATCTAAATAGTAATTTAGCTGAAGAGTATTTTTAACCAACTTCTCCAAAAAAGAGGAGGTTCTCAATTCGTCTGTACGTTTTTTTTTTGTGTTTGTTACGACATTATTCCGCCAATTTTGAATCGATTTTGACGATTCTTTTTTTGTTTGGTAGGTCATGCTTCAGAGGTAGTTTTTGAGTTACCTTCAAATTATACGTATTTTTTATAGTATATGTGGACGATGTTTTAAGTTACTCCGTCACTGTTATTTACATAGCAAGTAGTGGTATTCGAATTTGTGCGGGGTACCACAACTAAAATGTGAAAAATAAAAATTTATTAAAAAAAAAAATAACAACAGACTTGCAAAAAAATCACTAAACAGTGAAAAATAACTTTAACTTCGGAAGTCGGTGTCTTTGCTTTTTAATTTTCGTTTTTGCCACCGATTTCACGTTTTAGTGAATTTTTTGGAAGTCGGTTGTCTTTTTTTTGTATCTTAACTTTCTAGTACTATGAGTGTCTGAGCTAAGCCGCGGTCAGACAGACAGACAGGTGGACATGGCGAAGCTATAAGGGTTTCTTGTTGACAACGGAACCCAAAAAAAGGAGTGAATGATAGAGTGACAGGCTGATAGGTGGAATATAAAAAGGTATTGCGTCAACCCCAAGTACGATGGGACAAAGGCAGGCAGAGGAGCGGTGAATGTACACACGGCTACACATCAAGCTATACATTTCCAGTTTAAGCTGACCTCGCATTGTACGGAAATCCTTTAAAATGCGAGATCAGCATAAACTGGAAATGTATAGCTTGAGGTGTATAGTATGAGGTGTATAGTATAGTATCTCCCGGGCCCCCGACTCATGGTAATGGTAGGAACACGGTTTTAGTCGGTAGGAGTCCGACAGAACCCTCTGTTCTCCCTAAGGGGGGGTATCCATGAAGACTTCCTGTGTCTCTACGGAAAAAATAAACCAGCCAAATGCGAGTTGGACTCGCGCACGAAGGGCTCCGTACCATTATCTACAAAAACGGCAAAAAAAACACGTTTGTTGTATGTGAGCCCCCTTAAATATTTATTTTATTCTGTTTTTTAGTTATAGCGGCAACAGAAATACATCATCTGTGAAAAATTCTACTGTCTATCAATCACGGTTCATGAGATACAGCCTGGTGTCAGACGGGCGGACGGACAGGCAGCGGAGCCTTAGTAAGAGGGTTCCGTTTTACTCTTTGGGTACGGAACCCTAAAAAAGAAAGTAAAGATCTCGTTTTTTCCTCTTTTAGAATTTTCGGGCATCGGGCCGTTCTCCGAAAATTGTTTCAAGTCCCGGAAGACCAAATTCAAAAGTTGTTGGAATTTAATCTTATCCAGCACCAGTCCGAAACAGAACATCCACGCGTCTGTCTATACCCACGCATAATTACGCGAAAAGATAACGTATTCGACGAAAATCATAAATTAGGGAATTCGATACCGTGTTTTCGATATAATGTTTGATACAACGTAATAGTGAATTGATATGTTGATGACATCATAGTATGCCACGAGTCAAGTAGTAAGTTTAATTTGATAACTTTAGGCGATTACCCATCTCCTCAAGTTGTGTCCAAACATTGCGCGGCAAGAGCGCGGCAGCAACACGCGGCGTTTGTTGGACACATTTCTGCCGCGCTCTAGTGTGGACTAAACTGACGTATGGTGGCGCGGCAGTACTGCGCGGCATTATACTGACACATCGTGCACTTCAGTTGGCATGAAAGCGGTTACGTGTATCGTAGCTCTGCTAATAATTCGACCAAACACAATTACTGACGAATGTTTGCTAGAAATGTTTGTGCGCGGCAGGTAGATAGAAGCGTTCGCGTGCTGTAGTAGTAGTCCAAACACAACGCGGCAGGCCGCGCGCGGCAGCCGCGCATGATTGCCGCTCAATGTTTGCAGACATACATGTATACTTTTTTATGCTTGCTGGTATATTTTTTTACGATAAATTACATTCATGACATATAAGTAAGTAATTGACATTGAACATCTGACATAGCTATATTTAATTATTTGTGACATTGATAATCTGGATATTTAAATGACATTAATTTATTATTATAACTCTCCCTCATAGTAATTAAGTGGCATGTAATTTTATGTATTTTTTTTTTTTAATATTTAAAATCTTTAATATTTGTCACAATGTAAAAATTGTTATGAATAAATTAAATGAAATTAAGTATACCAAAAATCTTTCTCACACATTCCCTTGGGATTGGGGACCAGCAGCACTCTAATTGCATGACACACGAGCAATCTATTTCATTTTGACAGTTCAACAACATTCATTGCGTTATTTACGTTGTTGAGCAGATTTTTTTTCGAACTTATGAAGCAATGGATTAGCATTTTGTTTCAAACCGATTCAGATAGTGATTGATCGCGTAGGTACTACGCAATTAGACTAGTGACAGTCAATTCAATTTACATTGCGCGTAATTTGCTCGAGTTAGCGAGTGTGGCAGCCGTGGTAACGCTTTTGAGGTCAAATTCCATTGTCGGGTCAGGCACAACAACCTGGTAACAATATAACCATAACAAATAATCACGCCTGTTGAGGAGCTCGTGGCTAAGTAATAACAGCCGCACGGGTCGATTCATCAGGTTAAGCTACGCTTGCCGGGGTTGGTCCGTAGATGGGTGACCATCTTTACATATCGAGACTCCTGCGTGCCTCGGAAAGCACGTTAAGACGTTGGTCCCGGCTGTCATTTGTGGATCTTTGACAGTCGTTACGGGTTGTCAGAAGCCCGAAAGTCTGACAACCAGTCTTGCCAAGGGGTATCGTATTACCCAGTTACTGGGTTGTGGAGGTTAGATAGGCAGTCGCTCCATGTAAAATACTGGTATTCAGCTGCATCCGGTTAGACTGGAAGCCGAACCCAACATAGTTGGGAAATGGCTCGGCAGATTGATGAAATCATCACGCCTGTAATCGCCGAAGGGTTAGGCAGAGGTACGTACCTATAGTACACCAAGATTTCTCCAGTCCCATTTAATAGGGGGGCGAGCTCATCAACCTCTACAAATCCAGATTCCGGGCTGTTACTGAGAATATCCTAATGGAAAAACCCAATAACACTTTGCCCGACCTGGAAATCGAACCCAGGAGCTCATGCTCAGCAGTAGATAGATAGATAGATAGATACAAAGATTATACAAAAAGTTTTTTTTTTTTTCAGTAGCTCTTTCGACCTCTAGACCGACGAGGCAGTAACAATAGCTCGGATTTTTTTTAATGTACACCAAATGGCATTCTCTTTATCGATATTTTCATCGAATTTCACCTCTATTGAGCAATCCCGAATTTTCATCGTAATTGTACCGAGCGCACGTTCGCACGAGCGCTTTTTTAGGGCGACTTTTTTTACCGTAGGTAAGTACTCTGGATTTTCCACCCTCAGCTTAGCGCCGAGAATTGAAAATCCAACGGTGCGCTTTTACAATGCGCTAGGATGTGCTATGTTGGATTCTCAACCCTCGGCTCGACGCTGAGAGTTGAAAATCCAGAGTACGGTATAAAACGCCGCTTCATGGGGAAGAAGGGGATAAAATGGACCATAATTATTTTGTTAATTGTTAATTGATAAACTACGTTTCCTAATATTTGACCGGTTTGGTAATTCATCTTAAAATACTGCCGACGAATCATGGCCAGTCCGAATTTTCGCGCTCGTGCATATTCTCTCACTCACACTTGCATTATGTCACCATTTGGTTCTTAAAAAATGTTATTGCACCCCCTTCTGCGCGAAGTTCGGACCGGCGATGATTCATAGGCCGTATTGTACATGGATTTTCCCGGGATGATTTTTACTACCCAACGTATCTACACTTCACGAAAAGACGAAAAAAGCGAGAGAAAAAAGTCATTTTGTATTACTAACTCCACCTATTTAAACATTATAAAGTTTTAAATTAATTACATTCCACATTACTTCACAGTTTAATGTTATTTCTTTTTAAAATATTTTCCCATGCCATTGTGTCGAAGTTTTTCAAAAAACATTTACTTAACATTTTTCTACGCAAATGCAATCAAGTTTTTAGTTTTAAGTACTTACTATTTTATTTATGTTATTAAAACACTAGTTTGCACTTTGCTGGTATCTATTTATATACTAATAAAATATTATTATTAGGTACTTATAATCAATCTGCCTAGCCTTTTCCCAACTATGTTGAGGGCGGGTATAATTATTAAGTAGATATACCTATAAAGAGGTGAAATTTGTAAGTTTACACCTACGAGTATGTAGGGGTAATCTTCGAAACGAATGATCTGATTCCGAAAATTCTTCTACTAATGGGAAGCTGCAGTATTGCTGAATGTCATCGTAGGATATATATTTTATGTTCAAACAAGATTTTATGCGGAAGAAGCCGCGGTCGGAAGCTTGTCTATTAAAATAAAATAAAAGCAATGTCGCAAGTTCGAATCCAGTCACGATTTTACAATCGCGATGTAAACTAAACTTGTTTTAATATAATGCAGCTTGAGCTAGCTGGCAATATTATAAAATAGAAATAGGAGAAGATGATTCATGAGCTAATAATAAATTCAAGACATAAAAGATTAAGCAAGATGTCTCTCATACCATAACAATAGTACGAATGCGAAATAGGTATCATTAGGTAACCCATACCTGAGGCATTGATAGTAAACATAGGAATGTAATAATAACTTCGACGGTGACAGAAGCGCCACCTGTTATTATTCAATAATCAACTACAGGTGCAAGTTTGATAGTCTCTACAACCTTTTCTCTTTTTTATTTTATTATAGTTGTACTTACCTGGTAAGAAATGGAATAAAATAACACCTCTCCATTTTTTCTTCTTAGCTAAATTAAGAAAAAAAAAACAATCTCCGCTCACCTAGACAAAAACGGTAGATACCTACGAGGAAATTAAAAGGATGTTGGTTTAATGACGTCAGAGTTAAAAAAGGTGGGACAAAAGCTTTTTAACGAAAATACTAAAGCGTCACCCTAAAAAAAAAATCTTAACAACAACAAAAACTTTTGGCCAGGCTAACACCGTATGCAAATTCCACGAATTCCAATGTATGGTCATAAACCCTAATAGCGTGCATTGAATACCAATCAACTGTCAAGTGACCCTTTTCCTATAGAAAGTCATACTCACTTAGAGGGGATAATCCAGTTATCACATCCATTTTTCTAATAAAACACAAACTACAAATGTTCTTTTCACTTTAAATGGATGTTTCAATCTGTCACCCATTTCTTTGACACTATTTTGCACATAAAACCAATTTAACAAAAGTATGTTCGCACATTATTACTGGTTATTGTTAACAAATGTCACTGATTGTACATTTTTTCCCGTATTTATGATTAAATCACTAGACACTATCACATTGGTTTCATTCACCCGAGGTTTACAGGTCGAAATGACAATCACTTGTGTTCCCTTTACAAATTACGATCTAAATCTTCTCACAACACAAGTAAAACTTTGATTTTATCAAACAGAAGTGATTGTTGAAGGTTTATCTATTATAATTTCACGCTAAAATCACATAAGCTTCTTCTCAGAATCACACACGACACAAAAACATGAGAAACGTCACTCTACTAAACAGCCAAACAGGTTTTGTTTTTTTTTCTTCTCGATCAAGTCCTTACCACGTGACAGTATCGACTATTAGACAGTAGTTTGGCCGCGAATCGTTAGATGGCAGCACATGCGGCGTAAGAAATCAGAGCCAAAAGTAATTAAATTCAACCAGCAGGTTTATAGATTATTTCTTCACGTGAATCAACCATGGAAATTTTATTGGCATATTGAATATTTTCGTATGAAATGAATTTCATTTTATGTTGATTAGAAAAATTGGCGATAACGCAGCGGCCGACGACTTTTAGTTGTACGGTTTTATGTGTCTGCAGTTAATTGTAAGGTCATCTGTTTCTAGGTATTTATCGAAATTAAATGAAAATTTAAATAAGCCAAAGACTGGTCGCTTAGAAAAAGTTTAGCTCTAATCTCTGGCCGAAATTTTGTTAGAAACAGAGATGTATATTTAATAAAATCTTAATTATATTTATGATTATACATTAATGATGTATGTGTACCGTCATTGGAAAACGTATAATAATTGTCAAAAAATAAAATACCTAGGTATAAAGCCATCGGTCATCTATTTTATGCAACTAGCTACTTTACAGAACTACATTATGTATATCTAAGTTTAATAAATAAGAGAAAAAAAACAAAATATTTATAGATAGGTAATACTTGAATTAATAACTACCCACAAAATTACCTCTGGTCCGTTTCGTCCCCAACACACCCCTACGATTTTCACGAGGTATAAATATAGGTGTATTTTTTTGACTGCCTCGTTAGTATACTGCTCGCTGCGGAGCATGAGGTCCCATGGTCGATTCCCAGGTCGTCCAAAGTGTTATTGGGTTTTTCCATCTGGAATTTCTCAGTAGCAACCCGTAGTCTGGATTTGTGCTCGGTTGATGGCAATAGGAGGAGCTCGTGGCTAAGTAATAACAGCCGCACGGGTCGATCCATCAGTGTAAGCTACGCTTGCCGGGGTTGGTCGGTGGATGGGTGACCATCTTTACATACCGAGACTCCTCCGTGCCGCGAAAAACACGATAAGCCGTTGGTCCCGGCTGTCATTCATGGATCTTTGACAGTCTTTACGGGTCGTCAGAAGCCCGAAAGTCTGACAACCAGTTTTACCAAGGGGTATCGTATTACCCAGTTACTGGGCTGTCGAGGTCAGATAGGCAGTCGCTCCATGTAAAATACTGGTATTCAGCTGCATCCGGTTAGACTGGAAGCCAACCCCAACATAGATGGGAAAAGGCTGGGCAGATTGATTGATGGCAATAGGCTTGCCCCCTATTATATGGGACTTAAACATAACTGGCGAAATGTGGGTGTACTATAGGTACACCTCTGCCTAACCCTTCGGAGAAACGAGGCGTGATGTTATGATAAGTGTATATTTTTTTATTTCATTTTTTCTTCATTTTTAATAATCCTACGAAATATAGTATGTTAACTAACAAAGGGCTTTCCCGTTAACCCGCAATAGTATAGCGTACATAAAGGCAAAAAAAAACAAGCGTAAATAATATGTATAAGCAAAAAAAAAAAATTTTTTTTTTTCTATTATAATTATTGGAATATTCACTAATCTATTAAATTGATACGTAAAAGAAACACTCTGTACACGCACATTTGTATTTCAACGTAGAAAGACAAGTGTGACAAGTGGGCGTGTACAAAGTGTTTATTTTCCGTATCAAATAAATATATTACTACAAAAAAAAAAAAAAAAAATTTTTTTTTTTCAGCATTTATGGACGCTGTACTATTGCAGGTTAACGTGAACGCCCTTCGTTAGGTAAAATACTAAATATTGATTTAGTATGGATGCAGCTTGCGGGAAAGTCCGAAAGGGATATCGGGACCTTGGCAACAGATAACTGAAGGAACACGGGTGGGTTTTTGTCAGTAAAAGCCTGACACGCCCTCCCGCTCCACCCAGAGCGGGACAATTAAGGCATTTGAGGATTTCCCAACCTCGAAAAAAAAAAATAGATGCAGCAAATCACGCTTCTGTAGTTTCTGCCCAATGCTCACCCAGTGAAAGAGGCGGAAGTCGGTGAGTTTATGTATATTTGTACGGATATAATTGCGTATGTAGCGGGTATGCTCGGAATTTCTTTGAAAGATAAGATCAAAAATGAATTTATCCGGAAATGATCCAGAGTTACCGACATAGCCTGCAGAATAAGCAAGCTGAAGTGGCATTGGGCTGGCTATGTTTGTCGAATGACCGATGGCCGGTGGAGCAGACGAGTCCTGGAGTGGAGATCTCGTATCGGCAAGCGTAGTGTGGGACGCCACCCAGCTAGATAGACCGACGAGGCGACGACCTGGGACAGACTGGATGCGGAAGGCGGAGGACAGGGTATTGTGGCGCAGCCTGGGAGAGGCCTATGTCCAGCAGTGGACTGCGATAGGCTGAGTTGATTGATTGAATTGCGTATACGCACCCACTACTGCATTTTACGTACAAGCCGCGAAGCCACCGCCGTGTACGTAAAATGCGGTAGTGGGGCGCGTCATTTCAGAGTAGACAACCTATAACACACTATCAATCACAATCTGAATGATTTTGAAGGATATTGCTAATCCATTCCTATACAACGTGTAACGGAATAAACGCAAGAGCTCATACACTCCAGTTTGAATATTAAATTATAAGACTAAAATAATATCTGTAATTTAATTTAATTAAACCACACCTTAAATTAACTATTTTATTTAACGCGCACTACACATAGGATAGCTATGAGCGTATTACTGGTTATACATTTCATAGGCTTTATTCCTTTGAGATATGGCTTAAATTTCTTGAAATAAAATATCTTATTACCTTGTTATGACGCAGTGGTTCTAATTTCAGTTAAATAAAAGATTTTTTCATGAAAAATTAAAATATATAAATAATGACGGAAATCGATTCAGAAGCCAATTCTGAGCAAACTACTTTCAGGTCTTGCGCTTATTCTGTTACACGTTGTTACATATTTTCTAAAAATGTTTTTGTTCAACAACGTAAATAACGCAATTAATGTTGTTGGACTGTCGAAACGATTCAGATTTTGATTGACCGTGGGTTAGAGTGTGGTTCTCCTGCCAGGGTTGCGGGAAAGTCCGAAAGGGATACCGGGACCTTGGCATCAGGCAACTGAAGGAATACGGGTGGGTTTTAGTCAGTAAAAGTCTGACACGCCCTTCCGCTCCGCCCAGAGCGGGAGAAGTCATTTGATGATTTTCCAACATCAAAAAAAAAAAAAATGGGTGTGGTTCTGTGATTCTTATTTAGGGGTATGAGGAACAGGGTGTAAAGTTCACTCATCCACCATAGAAAAGGGAGGATCCTCCGACCAGACGGGTGTTGTGTCTGGCGGGCAACTGCCCAATGATTGATATTGGATTTTTGTATATATCTTCACTGCACGGTAAACTCTAATTGCGCGATGCAGGATTTTTGTGACGTCAGGATTTTTGTGTGACGTCAGGTCTTTGATGCGTAGTTCGAATGTGGCGATGTAGGTACCGCCACACTTACATCTAGCGGATTTCTAAGGGCTTTCGCCAGGATATCGGTTCACCTTGTGTTTATGTATGTACTAAGTGTTGCTCGCGACTTCATCTGCAATCCAGAATGAAAAGTAGCCTATGTCCTTCTCCAGGTCAAGGACCTGTGCCAAATTTCATCTAAAACCGTTCAGTCATTTTAGCGTAAAAGCGTAACAAACAAACAAATAAACCGACTTTCGCATTCAAAATCAAAATCAGTTAGGATTAGGATCATCATCTGCCTAGCCTTTTCCCAACTATGTTGGGGTCAGCTTCCAGTCTAACTGGATGCAGCTGAATACCAGTATTTGACAATTGACATGGAGCGACTGCCTATCTGACCTCCACAACCCAGTAACTGGGTAACACGATACCCTTTTGTAGGACTGGTTTTCAGACTTTCGGGCTTCTGACGACCTGTAACGACTTCAAAGATCTACAAATGACAGCCGGGACCAACGGCTTAACGTGCTTTCCGAGGCACGGAGGAGTTTCGGTATGTAAAGATGGTCACCCATCCACGGTTCAACCCCGGCTAGTGTAGCTTAACCTGATTGATCGACTCGTGCGGCTGATATTACTTAGCCATTTACAATATTAGTTAGGATTGAGATGTAGGTTTTATTGTTTCCAGCATCAACCATTGTGTACCTACCTTTACGCATAGTTACCAAATGTCAAAATTCTTGTCATGGTGTCTTGGTGACAGTTGCTATAGCAACGCATTGTATAAACTCAAGTGGGGCTATTCATTTTTATGTGGTAAGTTTTAAACATTAAATTCTTTGTAATTTTCATTGAAAAATAAGGTAAGTGAGCCTTTAAACATGTCAAATAAGTCTTATATTGATTTTGTAAAAAGGACTGTTTCATGTGCCTTCCCGCGTCGAGAACTTACAAGGGACCCGCCCCGGCTTCGTTTTTACGACTTGACAAAACATTGAGATTTATTTAATTAAACACTCAGACCAAATAAAATAACACATAAAAAAAAATAAAAGAAATAGAAACATCCGAATTGATAACCTTTACCTTTTAGAAGTCGGTTAAAAATAGTGTAATATTAATGTATAATACACATAAACCTTCTGGAATAAATATCTAAATGGTAGTGAAAACCACATCAGAATCCGAATAAGGAGATTTTTTTCCGACTCTACATACTACTAGCGACATCTATGCTACCAACTCAGAACTACTCTTATGTCGACTTGCTAACATCGAGTTGATAATAAGAAACAGCCTGAAATTATGCTATATACAGTTATTATATAATAAGTAGGTAAAGATAGTGCCATCCACGAAGACGCGCCCCACTCCGCTCCGTTCCGTACTAAAGTACCTACAGCTTAGGGCGATACCTCGTTAGTGCGTTGCGTTGCGTCATCGCAACAGTTCAACGTATTGTATGCCACATCTGCATTGCGACGACGCACGACGTCGCAGCGTAAGAGGACGATGCACGCCCCTCTAAGAGCGATGCCCCATTAGTGCGTTGCGTTGCGTCGTCGCAACGGATCGACGTATTGTATGCCACACCTGCGTTGCTATGACGCACGACGTCGCAGCGCAAGAGGCGGACGCACGCACCCAGTCAGTCTCCACAATGGATCGGAACAGTGGATCACTGTCCGTCGTCGCAGCGGAGCTCCGACAGCGCAGCGCATCACCCTCCCCTCGCTTCGTTTCTTGTACGTCGATCCTTTGAAACGTCGCACGCGACGACGCAGCGGTCTAATGGGGCATCTCATAAAAAATACATGGAAAACGACGCAGCGACGACGCAGCGACGACGCTGTGACGACGCAACGCAGCGCAACGCACTAATGGGGCCTCGCTCTAACAGCGGAACACTGTCCGTCGTCGCACCGGAGCTCCGAGAGCGCAGCGCACCCCCAGTTTCGTCTTTTGCCGATCCGTTTAAAAAACGTCGCGTTCGACGACGCAACGCTTTAATGTGGCATGTCATTTATATACATGGAAAACGGCGCAGCGTTGATGCTGCGACGACGCAACACAACGGATCAACGTATTGTATGCCACACCTGCTTTGCGACGACGCATGAAGTCGCAGCGCAAGAGGACGACGCACGCACCTCATTTGCCGCTCTAGCAATGGAACACTGTCCGTCGTCGCACTGGAGCTCCGACAGCGCAGCACATCACTCTCACCGCTCACCCCATTTCATCTCTAGTCCGTCGATCCGTTGAAACGTTGCGCGCGACGACGCAACGGTCTAATGGGGTATGTCATAAAAAATATATGGAAAACGACGCAGCGACGACGCAACGCAGCGCAACGCACTAATGGAGCCTCGCGCTAATGAGACAGAGCTCTTACAGTACAGTACCTTATCGCGGAGTGGGGCGCGTCTTCGTGGATGGCACTTTCTGTACCTACTGTTCATATTTCGCGTAGTGCGGTATACAAATGGGTTATTAACTGTTATTTTTCCAGTTATAGAAAGTTGAATCGAACTTGTCAAAATGCCGGAGCTCATCGATCAGATGTACTGCTCCCAGCAGATCGTAATACCACCGAAGTACCCGTATATACTCAAGAGATATTGTAAAGGTAAGCTTTAAAACGGCAGTATGCATGTCAGGACCAAGACCTCGACTCATACAGAGGAGGCACGAGCATCAATTTCTACGCTTGTTCATGCTGAAAAATATTGTGGAGGTCTGATAGGCAGTCGCTCCATGTAAAATACTGGTATTCCGCTGCATCCAGTTAGACTGGAAACCGACCCCAACATAGTTGGGAAAAGGCAGACAGATTGATTATTTTATTGGTAAATAACCCTGTCCACCTCTTTGGGATATTCCGGGCAGGTGTGATGTTATGTTAAATCCGAGTTTCGCCACGATGTTTTCTTTCTCAGGTCATTGGTCAAGTTTTACATAATCTGGCTATTATTTGTTTATTTCGGAGGGTTTTTTTGCACTGTTTGCTGCAATATAGGAATTGATTAATTCTGAATGTAACCATATACCTACTTATAATGATTAAATGTACTTTTTAACCGACTTCAAAAAAGGAGGAGGTTCTTAGATCGTCAGAATCTTTTTTTTAAATGTATTTATAATATTCTCCGATTACTCGAAGACGTCTCCGGCAGCTTGGATTTGGAAAATTCAAGAGAAAACTAAAATGCTTCAACAAAAAAAAACGGCCTTCCAAAAAAAAACACGATACCAAAAAAAAAAAACATTACAAAATGAAAAATGACTTTAATTTCCGAAGTCGGTGGCAAAAAATGAAAATAGAAAACCAAAGACACCAACCAAATTCCGAAATTAAAGTTGTTTTTCACTTTGTAATGTTTTTTTTTGGAAGTCGTTTTTTTTTGGTATCGTGACATAAATTATAAATTATGTAGATAAGTTCTTATATCACCAAAAATAATACATAAGTTAACTTTATCTCTGTTTTTCAACAGCTGCAATAAAAACTCAACCATACGACCTACTCCGCTGGTCGTTCGAATATTTCAAGGCTTTGGCGGAGCACCGGCCTCCACCCGTCAAGCTGAGACTGGAGTACCCCATCTACTGCACTGAGGGGGGACTCACTAGGGGCTGTCTGAAGGTGCTGGCTCATCAGGTAATAACCATCCTTCAATGTTCCTACTGCTGGGACTCAGGCCTCCGTCCGTCAAACTGATGATGGAGTATCCTATCTACAGCACTGAGGGGGGACTCACTAGGGGCTGTCTGAAGGTGCTGGCTCATCAGGTAATACTTACTGCTTCAATGGAAGCTGATTTCATAAGAAATAGGAGCTTCACTCTGGTTGTGAATACCTGTTTCAAACCAGCGTAACATGACAATATTATTAATTCAAGACTTTGAAGTACGAGAAATTATCACGTGTTGGATTATTAAAATGAGTTTGACACTTATACCAGTTACCCAGTTACTGGGTTGAGGAGGTCAGATATGCATTCACTCCATGTAAAATACTGGTATTCAGCTGCATCCGGTTAGACTAGGCAGATTGACTTGTACCGGTTATCGAATTAAAATATTGATTTGAATCCAATTCGAGTTGATTCAGAGGACCTACCGAGTAACCAAGGATCGATGATAAGAAATGGACCGAGTAAGGTCGTTTGTCCACCGCCACCGTCAACGGGACGTCAACGAGAACGAGATGATGGCGCCGAAGTAGCGATGTCATTTACAATGGACGCGTGTCCACCGCACACCACCGCCACGACTTCACGTTTGGTTCAAATAATCTCGTTTCCCGTTTTGTTGTTGTGTTATTAAAATGATCACCTTTCCCCCCAGCTTTATGGCATGAAAGAAATCCCAACATTTGTACTGAGGCAAGCATGGCAAGGATTTTGCCTGGATCGTTTGGAGCTGAGGAGAATCCTGTGTCTTTGTGAGGTGTACCGTCGAGCGGAGGTAGTGCCTTTCTTGCACTTTTTGGCGGTTGCTGGAGGGATGCTGACTAAGGTTGGTTGCTTTTAACAAAGGCCTTAATTTTTTGAGGTTGCTTTTTCAACTGATAGTCATAGGTTGAAGAAGCTTGGAAAGGACCAAAAAAAATAATATTTGATTTCATCTATTTATGTACAGTCACTGACTCTAATTGATGAGTCACTTTCATTCCACATTGATCTCATTCCCAAATACCCATGCCACATATTGCGGCTTTTTCGGTACTTGAAGCTATGTCTGAAGACGTGAATGCAGCAAAGCCTTTAGGAAAAAAACAAAACCTTTTCAATCTGGTATTATTTTACACAGTGTCTGACCCACACAATGATTCTGCTCTGCGAGTCTTTAACCAAGGAGCCCGATGGAGGATCAGCAGCTATTCCAGTTGAGGAGTTCCTGACGATGTACCACTATCTAGCTGTCATGGATGCCTCCGAGGACGTACAGTACTTCGACGGGTATAGAGAAGGTACGAAATGTCAGCAAAAAAAAAAATCTGGTGTTCCATATATTTTGACGAGTTATCCGTACATAAATGTAGGGAACAGCTGATTATTTTTCGCGATTTCAGGTTTGGTCTCATAGTAAAATTTGTTCATAATGATCAGTAAAGTCACGTGTTTAAGTATCAGGCTCCAATTACCAGTCACCCTATATACATTATGTCTTATGTTGGAGCGCATACAGAACAAGTTTACCAGGTATTTATATATGAAACTTTACGGGGTTTACCCCTTCTATCCGTTGATGTACCCAACCTTGTTCGTAATCGGCATGGTTGGGTACAACAAACTGGAGGCAAGAAGGGACCTGGCTATAACCACGTATATTTTTAAACTGTTGCGCGGAAAAACGTTTAATTCTGGTGTTTTGAAGGAGATATGTCTGAATGTGCCTGATAATTACGCAATGCGACGCCGACGGCCACTGTTGTTAGCAGTGCCACGCGCGCGAACTAACCTGCTCAGTAAAGCGCCGCTCACGCGTGCCCTGCATACACTGAATGACACTGCTGATAGGATAGATTTATTTAATTGCTCTCTGAATGAATTCACAAAGGTAACATTGTTTGTATTGTGTTATGCTAATACATAATTATTAGTAGCATTAATTGTAATTGATAATTTACTCGTAACTAAAGACCACGCTACCGCATTAGGATTATTGCCTGTAATGATAGTTGTGTTTGTGATAGATAAATAAATAAATAAATTATACTCATCATAGTCCAAATATATTGGGGTCGGCTTCCAGTGTAACCGGATGCACATGAATACCAGTATTTTACATGGAGCGACTGCCTTTTTGGAATCCACAACCATATCTAACTAACACAATACCGTTTCGTATGACTTTCGGACTTCTGAGGTTTCTTTCACAGACCGACCTCGGCAGTTTAGCTTAAATGTGATCAACCCGGGCGGGTGTTAACACTTAGCCACCAGCCTCTGTATCTTTACTCTTTACTAATATTGTGGCGGCATCTACATCGCCACATGCGAACTACGCATCAAAGACCTGACGTCACACAAAATCCTGCATCGCGCAATTAGAGTTTACCGCGCGATCAATATTATACAAGATCAATCGTCGGGCAATTGCCCCCCAGACACAACACCCGTCTGGTCGGAGGATCCTCCCTTATCTATAGAGGATGAGTGAACTACTGTAGTTACATGCGCGTTTGCGAAGTTTGCCTTTTTTGTGTCGATTTTGACTGGGCTACGAGTTCAATATAATTTACCCTTACTAATATTATAAATGTGAAAGTAACTCTGTCAATCTGTCTGTCTGTCGCGCTTTCATGCCCAAACTACTGAACCGATTTAAATGAAATTTGGTACACAGATAGTCTAGAGCCTGAGAAAGAACATAGGCTACTTTTTATCGACATACCACACGGGCGTGCCGCGGGTGGAAGCTAGTTAATAATAAACTTATCAATAACTTATTGTTTTAGGGTCTAAACCAAAATCTGATCAAGAAGAAGAAGAGTCGAGCCACTCAGAACTTGTAAGTGAATTGTTTATGTTCGCAGAAGTTAACAACATAATCAGCCTATAATGTTCCCACTGTTGGGACACAGGCCTCCTCTCGGAAAGAGGGACTGGGCAGTAATCCACCACCCAGGCCCAGTGCGGGTTGGTAGATGTCACATGTCTTCGAATTTTTGGTTCTAGGACATGCCGGTTTCCTCACGATGTTTTCCTTCACCGTTACTAGTGACTAAACTATTCGATTTATTTTTTCTAATTGTAAGCAGACTGGAAACATCATTAGATATACCTAAACATTTTAATTTATTGTCGACTCCATCTTAGGTATTCCAGTGAAACGGTTTTTCGTAATTGAAGATTTTTTTCTTTCTTGTACTAATTTTTCTTTTGTCTTGTAGGATGTAACCAAACTTATCGTAAGTCCCGAAACCTATAATTTTACTTTCATTCAGTATCAACTCTCCTATAATCATTACGTAATATTTATGTTCATATTCCATAAGTACTAAGTTGTCGTAGGTAGTCGTGTTACTCTGTAAAATTCACTTGGAACCTACACCCTAATTGCGTAAATCAGAATTGGAATCGGTTCGAAAGAAATCTCTAATCCAAGCCATTGGTTGATAAGCTCGTAAGTTACGTTGTTGAGCAGTTCTATCGTCGAACTTATGAAGCAATGGATTAGACATTTGTTTCAAACCGATTCCAATTCTGACCGGTCGTGCATTACGCAATTAAGGTGCTGCTGTGAACGCACCCATTCGAAAGCGAACTCATTTGTTTTTTAAGTAAATCGTCGTGTATTCACAACGAGACATCGTTCGAATTTCAAAGTGATGTTTAGTGATTACCACTACCAACGACCACTCTCTCGTCCGTCAACGAAGATACGGGCCCGTCTGAAAGTAGTTCGATACTTCGTTCACGATTAATAGTTTTTTAGAACAGGTACCATTACCTCGCGAGTAAGGACAACTGTCTAATCGGTTTGTCATTCAATTTTAGTTTGGGCCCCAAACGAATCCTGTTCCCGTAAGTAATACGGTGTAGGAAACGCCCATAAATTCGGCCGATGTTACGATGATAGAGTAGATTCCCTGATGACTGAATGCCAGTATTATCCACGGAACAACTGTCATCTGCCTTTTAAATCTTAATCGATTTTCCAAGTTTAGATTCTGAAGCAATCGTATTGATTATCTCTTCATGTTTAACACTGGTTTTCATAACTTATCTAGGAAAGACACGATTGGAGATAATGGTACTTATTAACTGTATTAGAATCCTTAGTCTGAGCACAGATGAATACAGATGGTTCACTACGCCAAATCATTTTAATAAAAATCGACTCTTGCTACGACATAATAAAGTGTAATTCAGGTCGCACAGCGCTTATTACCTATTGTTATATTCACCTAAAAGTTGCCTCTCTTTCTATCGCGCAACTCTTATATTATCTTCTGACTACGTTACGCTCACTGCATTGACCCGACAAGTCGAGCCCGCCGCGTACTTGTAGCTTCATACCTAAAATGCGGAATGAACCATCTGTATTCATCTGTGGTTTGAGTAAATACATAATAATGTTATTACATTTATTCTATCACCCCTTATAGTTAGAAAATTCAGCTTTTTCCATATAAAGTATTCACTGAAATCACAACATATGAAGTCTCGTGCAGACTGGCGCGACGCGTTTCTTAGAAAACAATTTCTAAGAAAACATCACGGTTTAATAATTACCGGTATCCCGACGCGTCGCGCCAGTCAGCACGAGGCTTGAAATTAAAATATTCTTTACACCAAAAAACAGGGAGATTCAGACGATGACAACTACTGGGATGGTGATGACTTGCAAAGATTATCACTGATAAATGACCATGTAGACAAAACAACTCGATTCAGCATGAGACTGAACTGTCCTATCCTTTTGAAGATTGAAAGGTCGCCTTCAATTGAAAGGATAACACAAATTGAAAGAGATGAATATACGAGGCAGAGGACAGGTTCTCATTTTTTGTATGTCGGTAGAGTAGATGTTAGAATAACATAACATCACGCCTGTGTAGCTCCGAAGGGTTAAGCAGAGGTGTATTTATAGTACACCCACATTTCGCCCGTTATGTTTTCGTCCCATGTAATAGGGGCGAGCCTATTGCCATAAACCGAGCACAACTGCTGACTCCGGGCTGCTACTTGAGATTATGGGAAAATCCAATAACAAGCAGTCCGAATCGGGATGAAAACCTAAAACAACTTAGGTAGCGCCTGGCCACGGGACGGGTGGCGCGAACGGCGCGGCGGCGCGGCTGTGCGGCGGGCGGTGCGGCGGGCGTGGCATTTCTATTCTTCAGCAAATGTCCCGTGGCCAGGCAGATAAAAATATGAGTGTTGGAATTTTCAGACGGTTACAATTTTAGCACCCTAATTGCGTAACACACGGTCAATCACAATCTGTTTCATTTTGGCAGTTCAACAATATTCATTGCGTTATTTATTTTGCTTAGCAGAAAAATTATTCGAACATATGAAGCAATGGATTAGCAATAGTCTTCAAATTAATTCAGATTGTGATTGGTCGGGTGTTACGGTTTCCTTACGAAGTTTTCCTTCACTGTCAGTCACTGTATTAAATAAAAACTTTTTACAAAAAATAAAACAACCGACTTCCAAAAAAAAAAAACACTAAAAAGAGACATAATACTGTTACTCTATTACACTGTGGTATTAGGTTGTAGTTTGGGACCCTTCGTGTACGGAATTCTAAAAGTACAATGTGGAATTTAAAAAGTTACGTTGTTAATCAGTATTTTAGAATAGTGAAATGTCATGGAGAAATATTAGCCCGTCAGCAAGTTGAGCAGGTGTAGGTCGTAGGTTCAAACCCCGTCAGGCGCTTTACTTTGTGTAAATTATTTCATCACCACTGCTCTCAAAACGGTGAAGGAAAACATCGTGAGGAAACCGGCATATATCCTAGAACCAAATAATTCGTAGATCATTGAGCTCTTATTAATTTAAATGCAATTTTCAGGAAAACCAGAGCAGAGTGATGAAATTAATGTTAGTTTAATTTCGTGTTACTTTAAATTTTAGTTATAGTCGTAATTAGCAATTTTAATTAGTTAAGGCGAAAGCTTCAGGGTAGCCAGCGGAATTCAAATTTTCTTACGTTTTTTGCAATTTGCAGGTCAGTGTCAGGTTGTACGTTTATTAAAATATGATTCGCGACCGTAAAAAATGTGGCTTTATAGAATTATACACATTGGAATCAGCAGTACAACAAAAAGTGCAACTTGCAAAAAACGTAAGAAAATTATAATTTCGCGGGCTACTTTATCGCGTCCCCCTTAAAGTTGGGGAATTGGGGACTCGCTACGTTACAACTCAATGTATAATCTACCAAGGCGTGTCGTCATGCCCCGTAATCTTTTAATTACGTAAAAGAAGAGAAAGATACGTGTCCAGTATTTTTTTATCTACCTGACGGACAAAAAAAAAATGTTGTATTCAGCGCTAAACGAATTCTGTTAATCATTTGAAGTTGACAGAATAATGTTTTAAATACGTTGAGCGCTATATGAATTTATTGATTAGTGGTGCAAGTGGACCTAACACTGTTTGTCCACCCCACGTCAACGGGACGTCAACGAGAAACGAGATTATTCGAACCCGAAGGTGACGGCCCGGTCGTGGTGGTGTACGGTGAACACGCGGCCATAATAATGTCGCTAGAGGGCGCGCAATATTTTGTTTATTTTGTTATGTTTAGATATCAATACCCATCACGCGTGCAGAGTTCCGCTAGCTAATTTAATTTGACCCTGTATTGGTGCCCAACACAATTACTAATCTACATGGTCCTCATATGGCCTGACCAAGATTATGTCTGGACTTTAAAAGGGACTGCGACCTCTGAGTTTTTTTCGGCCTTTCTTCTCAGAGTAGTCAGATAGGAAAGGCAAACCTCATCTAGCATATTTAAAAAAAAAAAAGTATGACGTGTAAAAGTGATTTCAATATCCTATTTACAGAATAAACACTTTCATTTCATTTCGTTTCACTTTCATAAATATACCTCCTTTTGTAATTTTTCAGAGAAAATTGAAGGAGATGAGTTCTATGTTGATGGATCCCGATGCCGAAGGCAAGAAAGTTGGTGAGTTTATAAGTATAAAGAAATTATGATATCCGAGAATTAAGTCCTTATTTACCTAAACTATAATGTTGTTAAGGAAGATTTTTTATTCGTTTCCAACTTTCCACTCATACACTGTTTGTCTACGGCACCGACACGCGACGTCAACGAGAAACGAGATTACGCAGCCATAGTAAATGTACTGTCGATGCTTCTGCGTCGTCATTTCATTCTCGTTGACGTCCCGTGTACGGTGCGGTGGACAAACGGCCGTTGTTTTATATAGAGTGTTAGGGCCCATGCACACGGCATTTTTCTTATGCGCGTTCCATGCAACGCATGTCGACGGCACGTTTTCTGCCTTGAAAAAGAAGCATTCATTGCGTGTGCAGCGTGTTTACGCGTGTCGACAGCGAGATAAAAAACGCCGTGTGATTAGACACTTAGGTGTAATGAGGGACATACTTTCTTTATGACGAGCACTAAATCATAAAAAATAAGTTTGAAAATTCCAAATTTTTCACTAGCTTTATCATCGCATCTTTATGAGTGCTTGGGTTGGGCTCAGATTATTAGCTTGCTTCAAAAAAATATGGAACAAATCTGAAACAAGTGCCAGAATTCCGCAGTTTTTCGAGGACCATGGGAGTAGTACAAGGCTTTCAGGGTTGCAAACTTGTGAACTAACTCTCAGGGGACCTAACAACCGCAGGAGACGCCCTGGGCATCGGAAATCTCAGGTGGATTCCCGGCCACCGTAGAAGCAGGCATGCGGGCGGCGAGCAATGGGTAGCTCGCCGTCCGATAAGGACCAGGCCCGGGTCGACGGCGCGCCTCAAAGAGATGTCAGCACAATTGACGGGGTCCGCTAGGACCGATGCTTCCCAGGGTTTCGGGAAAATCCGAAAGGGATACCGGGCCCTTGGCAACAGGCAATTGAAGGAACACGGGTGGGTTTTAGTCAGTAAAAGTCTGACACGCCCTCCCGCTCCGCCCAGAGCGGGAGCAGTCATTTGATGATTTCCCACACAACAAACACGGGTACCTAACAACATATTTTTTTTTTAAATCGTAGTTACATGCACGTTTACGATGTTTGATGTTGTTATTGACTAGGCTATGTAAGTTAAAATCCGATTAATATTTCAATAGAAAAACCAGTAGAAGTACGGGACCCGAACAAGAAAGATACTATTGACATATTCGTTTACGATGAAGAGGAGCAAGCTATCCCATATGAAATATACGGTTTTAAATGTTTTATTATTGACAAGCCATCGCAAATTGCAGATTTATGACCGATTCCTATAATTTACGGACCGTTATTGGTTAATATCAAAACTCTTGTATCTCCCTTACAAATTATAAAACAAAGTCCTCCGCCGCCTCTGTCAGTCGTCCTGTACGCGATAAACTCAAAAACTACTGCACCGATTTTCATGCTGTTTTCACCAATGTATAGAGTGGTTCTCGAGTAAGGTTTTAGTATATAATAAGATAACACATCCACGCGGGCAAAGACGCGGGCATCAGCTAATATTATTATAAAATCTGCAATTTGTGAATGGAATATATACCTAGTCATTTGAACCTTTTATTTTGTTTTTTTGGTAAAAGTAGTTTGTCAAGTATCTAATAAGTAAAGTATGTAAAAGGCTTGTGAGTTTATTAAACAATAAAACTAGACCATGTTGGTTAAAACTTGTATACATTTTTATTAGTATTTTTCCTCTTGAAGTACAATAGTGCCACAAAATGTATGCGCTTATCATAATAATATTGACTAAAAAGTTATTACTGTAGTTTAATTGCAATCTGTAATGTAATGACTGAGTCTTATTTATTTTTGGTTTTTGTTTTTTTGTAAGGTATTGGCTAAATTAATGTAAAGTACTCAGATGTAGAAAAAACGGTTATATTAAATTTGTTAGTAGATTTAGTTCTAGCAAATCAATTAACTCGAAAGTCAAAGTTTTTTTTAAATAGTACAGTATCGTCACTCTTCTCTACTTTGAATAGACATATAAATTTAGTCACGTCTCGTAGTAGAAGGTGTAGAAATCCTAAACCAGACGTAATAGTCCAAGCTTTAATCAAAACTTGACACCAGCCGGCCTATTCCAATTTGAAGTGAGCTGTCATTCCAACTGATGCCAGGGATTGATAGCTCACTTCGAGCTCATTTCACCCGGCTAGCCTGAAGTGAATTAAGTCATCATTGTACCGTTGTGAAAAAGGGATGGTGCTATACGTTATGTATAGCTTTATCTCTCTTGCATTGGAACAATGATGGCTGTAACACGTCATCATACGGCCCCAGGAGAACCAAAGGAGGAGGTGCCTGAGGAACAATCTGAGTCAGAATACAAAATAATGGAAGAAGAGATCAAAGAGGAACCAGTCTACGTCCCAACTGAAGCAGAGAAATTAGAGACTTATTTAGCTGAAGTAATATTGAATGATGATTTTTTTGATACATAGAAAATACTTCACAGTCATCGATATGTCGCGGCGCCCCCGTGAGTGGGCGTGGCGAACGAAAAATGGACCGTCCTCGTATTTTCCTTAGCGGCTTATGGTAGTTGCAACATTTGAAGAAATATGCTGAACGCCCAGTAAAGACTGCTTGCGCGATGCAGCATTTCGCATGACGTCAGTTTGATGCGTAGTTCGCATGTGGCGATGTAGATGCCGCCACAGAACCATGTGTATATGATGTAGATTAGCCCTTCAATGGAAGGATGATGCTGCTGATACTGCTATTACTTAGCCACGAGTTCTTCTTTTTTCTTTATGACCCTTTCCCCAATCCTAAATTCCTGTCTTCTCTATCATAGATTGAAAATGCGCGCGAAGAACGTGTACTTGATCTTGAGACTACATTCGAAGAAATACGTCAACTTGTGCAAAAATTCAATTCTGCTAACTATGATCTTGGTTAGAATCCTTTTCCTCAACTAACATTTCACATACCGTATTCCTTACATTCATATTCATCCTACTGTCTCGTAGCTCAGCTTAATTGTGGTCGGCGCAACATATTATATTTTTTAGATACATCAACATAAGTCGTCATCTCAGTATTCTCTAACTAGATGCAGCTGAATACCAGTATTTAATGCAACGACTGCCTATCTGACCTCCATAATCCAGTTACTGGGTAACACGATACCCCTTGGTACGTTATCTCAGTAGTAACCCTTTTAATAGCCATATGGTCTACAGAGTTTTTTTTATATTTTTATTTTTCCATTCCTCCTTCATCTACATTACTATCCAAAATGTTTCGGTCATCCTGTTCCTCATCTCTCCGCATCACATCCTCTTGCCATGTTAACAGATTTTCACCCCACTTACCACTATATAAAAATTTTAACAGCTCATGTAGCCAGGATTGACATTGTAAAGGCGGAGACTGACTTTTGTTTGCAACGTTTTTTTGTAGTGTTTTGAGTTTTTGTAACGCGTTACAGTAGTCGTAGCTCCGCTCGACTGTCGGCTGTTTCATGAACTCCTTTGAAACTGAAGATAATAATATAAGAATCGAAAGTTTCATTTGCTCGATGCGAGCGTTCGCCGCGTCTTGTGTATTACGTATTGTAACCAAGCTCACCTCGAATGATACATTACTGATACAATGCAAACAAACGTTGCAAGTCAGTCTCTGTTTTCAGAGTGGTTTCAATCTTCTGTAAACATTTATCTTATTTAATGAATTTGCTCATAGGAATGGTGGCTGGACGTCAGATGTCGACAACTAGTGGAGAGTTCATCGTCCAGTACATTGAGAAGGAGATATTAGAATACATTGATGAACAGATCGCCATATTACCTGATCCTGATCTAAAGAAGAAGAAGGTAAAGATAGGAAATTAGTCTTTATACACAAAGACAGAGAGAATATTTTAAAACCTAAAGTGTAAATAGTGCCCTCCACGAAGACGCGCCCCACTCTGTACTAAAGTACAGTTTACACTACAGTAAACGCACAGTGGGGCACCATGGTTCCATGACAAACCATGGAACCATGTTTATGGATACAAGAAACGAAATAGTAAAAACTGAGAATAATGAAGGATTCGAGATCATAATTATCCAAAAAGAACAGTGTCATTGTACTGTTCAATGATAGCACAATGACGTGGCGCGAGTCGTTCGAGCTTTTCTTGTGTGCGTGCCTTTAGCGGCTAACTGTTGCACGCACTCACAGCTTTGACTGTCTATAAAAAATAACAATACAAATAAAAAGTACTTTTCGGGACATTATTCGGAGAAATTGGAGTCACCTGTATAATGCTGTTCAATTAAAGTTAGGATATCAATTTTAAGTAACGACTCTGAGTGCAGCAGTATTCAATTAAATTTAATATAACATAACAACAACGTGACTCCTAGAATTAGTCTTTTATAAAAATTACTTATAACTTCCTCTAAAATACATTCTCCCTTGTAAAACAGGCAAAGCCAGAAGAAGTAGTGATGATTCGAGAACTCGTGGAACAGTACCTGGATGATAACATGGATATAATTGTGCCCGAACTTGAAGAGGTTGAGGAGGAAGAAGAGCCAATGCCTGAGGTTAGTCTTTGAGTAGTGTATAATTCAAGTAATTAAAGATTTTGAAGAAGGAGCTCGAGGCTACATAATAACAGCCGCACGGGTCGATCCCTCAGGTTAAGCTGGGTGACCATCTTTACGAGTACATACCGAGACTCATCCGTGCCTCGGAAAGCACGTTAAGACGTTGGTCCCGGCTGTCATTTGTGGATCTTTGACAGTCGTTACGGGTCGTCAGAAGCCCGAAAGTCTGACAACCAGTCTTAACAAGGGGTATCGTATTACCCAGTTACTGGGTTGTGGAGGTCAGATAGGTAGTCGCTTCATGTAAAATACTGGTATTCAGCTGCATCCGGTTAGACTGGAAGCCGACCCCAACGTAGTTGGGAAAAGGCTAGGCAGATGATGAAAGATTTTCAAGATGATTAAGGCAGTATAAGAAAAACACAAAAAACTGCTTCATAGCCGTAGAGGAGTTCTTGTACGAGAGAAACTGTGGCTTTTTAACGAGAAAGATTGCTTGTTGCAAGCGTCGGCGTGGTTATCCGCCAGGAAGGGATAGTGTTTGTGGAAATGCGAATCCGAATCCGTGTAGATAGGTCTCACTCAGGTTATTCATCTAAGCCTTATCTATATCTGCGATCTATACAGTCTTGTAAAATATAAACTGTACACTAATCTTCCAAACTCTATCGTAAACGGCGTTTTATAAGATACCTATAGTTGGACCAAAACCGCTGTTCCGCGCAATAGGTATGTGTGTGGCGAGGCAGGGGGCAGTGCAAGCCGCTCATTCGTCAACGCTCATGCTGTCCCGCAGCGCCCGCTTGACCGAGGCCGCCGTCTTTCTGTATCTTACGAATGTAAGCTGCGGAATGACGGCGGCCTCGGTAAAAAATATATAATAATAATAAATAAAGATATAGATTATTTATTTATTCAAATGCAGATTACAATGGTATACGCCGTTCCTGGTATCGGCGGGCCAGTGGATTCTTGCATCATATTGGACTTCGAAGACTATATCAATGAAGTCTGCAAGGTGCAGGCTGAAACGGTGATGCCTAGGAATATCAGGCACTTCCTTTGTCCACCGCTTGAGAAGTAAGTTAACTAATACCTTTTATTTAGTATCACTTGTTAGTACAGTAGGCCGCACATCACTGGTGGTATAAACTGTCCTTGCATTCTATTGAAACCATGTAATAAGCTAGGCCAGCTCGAGGTCAAAGTGTTACGACAGTCGTGCGGTACTATGTTAAGATGTCTGATTGTCTGATAAACAGTGGGCTATCGTGTTATCCAATATCTGAGTTGTGGAGGTCAGATACGCAGTCACTCCATGTAATATACTGGTATTCAGCTGCTTCCGGTTAGACTGGTAGCCGATCCCAACATAGTTGGGAGAGGCTAAGCAAATTATGATGATGTTAAGATGCTAAGGTTCTAGAGCCATTGAAATGGCTGGGTTATTCCGTTTATCCACTTTCCAAATCCAAAAAATCCACCCTAAGGAGGATGGATACTCGGAAACATATGTCCGAGAATCATCGCGAGCGCATGCTGCAACACAGCTACTCAGACACGTTCGCCTCCTAGCTAGTACAAACAATAGACGATTTCAACAAAATTATGAATCTACTGAGACGCAGGTGACGCAGGTTCAAGCAGCGCAGGGCAAAGCAGATTTTCGTACTGTGTCCGGTATCCCGGAATTTCCCGCAACCCTGGCAGGCATCGGCCCTAGCGGGCCCCGTCAATTGTGCTGACATCTCTTTGATGCGCGCGTGGAACACAACGCGCCGTCGACCCGGGTTTAGTCCTTATCGGACGGCGAGCTACCCATTGCTCGCCGTCCGCAAGCCCGCGCCTGCGGTGGCCGGGAATCCGCCTCGGATTTTCGATGCCCAGTGCGTCTCCTGCCGCGGCTAGGGGGGTGAGGGCGCGAATTTTGCCTCTCCCTCACGCGTTCCGGCCGCGACGGGTGACGGCTTCCTATGCCGTCTCGCTCCGTACCATGGTCCGGACCAGGGCCGGACACGAGAGGTCATCGCCGCCAATTGCCCCCACGAGGACACGGCGGTGCTCCGCCCAAGCAGGGCAGACCTCCACCGCATGCTCCACCGTGTCCTCCGGGCGATCAACACAGTGCTGACACCTGGGCGTTTGGATGGAACAAACCTGGAAATGACGAGTAGATTTTTTTTCGCACTTTCATCGTCTCTACATAGACTTTTTTGTTCACAGATACATTGAACCCGACTACGTAGCAAATGATGTACCTGTGAAAGAAGAAGTCGCTACAGGTGGTGTTATTACAGAATAATAATGTATTATGAACCTTAGTTCCATTTAATGATAGACTACTTTTCATTGTACTACGAACGCCCCACTCTTCATTTAACTAATTCTCGAGGGTCGATCTGGAATGGAAAAAAAAATTGGATACACTGGCACTAGACCTTATATGCCAATATATCCAATCACAGTAAAGTAATATAAGAACAACCAAAAGGCGCGTATATTAAATCCTTATGGGCCGTCGTCGGGTCGTAAGGTGTTTGATGGCATTTCTATTCTAGTATGTATCCACCATCTATCCACGAAAGAAATACGGAGTTACAGAATTCGCGTTATTAATCTTTAAGTATGAGGAACAGTTTGTTAAGTTCACTCATCCTCCATGGAAAAGGGAGGATCCTCCGACCGAGAGACACAACACCCGTCTGGTGTTGTGTCTAGTGGGCTACTGTCCGACGATTGATGTTGGGACGTTGAATATATGCTAATCGCGGTAAAAGCTATGCTTGCGCGATAGAGGATTTTGTGACGTCATTGGGATGTGTAATTCACATGCGGCGTTCGTAGATCCGCCACAAATCTATTCTATTTTCCTTAGTCAAGACGTTGTTAGCAAGCACTGTTGATAATTTTAGCTATAGCACTCTTTCACCTCACCTTTATAGATAGGTAATTAGTAGTCTGTTGTAGTATTTTAGTTTCGTAAGATTACAGCCATAGAGATATAGTTATAGTTTAGAGTGCGCGCTACAAACTATGAACAGTAGGCACGGGTTTGAACTGAATTGAATGATTCATTGAATTGAGTTCATAATTATATGTCTATATTTTCTTAGTTTGTTTGTACTATGTAAATTTATTAAAAAACAGAAAAAACAACAAGACTACTCGTGTAAACCTAAAAAAACTGAGCGAGTTTTATAAGTAAAATAATATCTATAAATATAATTAGGTATGACTAAACATAACCTACAATATAATGATCACACTCACAGCTTATCGACAAAACTTACCGATAGCTCGTTGCCGATTGGCACGTAATTGCACATCCCTATCTGTCATGCACTTATCCATTTAAGTATCTATGCTCATTTGCCTACGATGCGCACTAAGCGATTTGTGCTATACGCGCACTCTACCTGTAATTATATCTCTATGCTTACAGCACGATATTTATCTAACAAGTTAAAATAATATTTTAGCTTAAAATCCAACGAGTACAAAGTAAGCCGTGTCAAATCGAAGCCAGATAACTGCAATGGATCATATAGCCTTTCTTTCACACTGAAGTTTAGTGAGGGTAATATGACATTTTCACAATATGAGCAATAATGGTGCCGATTCTGTTGTTCACAAACTAAACTAAATTTAAGTTCAGTCACTACTCCATAAAAGTTTAGAAGTGATTAAAAACTTGCCTACTAAAATTACGTCAATTTACGTCAGGCGCTGATTAATTTGACAGGACTAAACTAAAATTTATCTTCTGTCCTATTCTTAATGAAATAGAAAGAAAAAGATGAACTTAAATTTAGTTTAGTTTGTGAACAACAGTATCGCCACCAATGTTAACGCACTTAGAGTGCGTTTTATCAAAATAGTTCCTAAGCCGTAAAGTTGGCACCAGTGTTGAATTTAAAAAAAACTCGGTTTAATTTGTTGTAAAAAAGTTTTTTATTTTCCGCTTTTATGTTACCATCCACTTCAGGTTACTCCAGGGGGTTACTCCAGGTTAAAGACCTGGAGTTGATGATGAGTGGTTGTGTTATCAGAATTACTCGTATGTATGTGTGCGAAATTTCAACAGGATCGGTTCACAGTTGAAAATTCAGTTGGTGAAAAATCAATCAACCCCATTTTTTCTACCTTTAGGGGTGGATTATAGTTTCTAATTTTAAATGGGACCAACTTCGAGGTATACCCTTCCCAATAAAAAATAATTTTTCAAATCGGACAACTCACTACAAAGTTATGCGTGGTCATACATTAAAAAAAAAAAAAATACGGGTCGACTTGAGAACCTCCTCCTTTTTTTTTTCGTCGGTTAAAAATGGTTGTATTAGGTAGCGCCGTAGCAGCGTAGCGTATTCGTATTGGTCCTACGACAGAGTAGCTAACATTACGGCATAGGAACTATTTAATGAAACGCACTCTAGGCGCCATCTCCACGGACAAAAGAGTCGCAGCGATGGGCACGCTGTGCCTTCTAATTAGCGCCGCGATGATATCGTCGTGTGAAGATTGATTCATAGAGATTCTATTGAATATCACGGCGAGATTATCGTCGCAAATTTCTCGCAAGTTGAGATGGCGCCTACGCATCCATGCACTTCTCACAATGGCGAAACTGTGTGATGGCTTGTGAAGTTCAAGTATGTTTTTTTGGATTTTTGTTAAAATTTACTGCTAAATTTGAGGAAACTTTATACATTGTTGTACGGGCCAGATTTATAGAATCGATAAACTTTATTTTTATAATTTGTAAACTGTGTCAGACGCCATCATAATGGGGGTTTTCATGAAAATACACGTCATCAGTTGGTGACAAGAAATCTACCATTTCTACAATGAATATAAAAACTATGATGACGTTCATCATTTGTTTCATTAATTCGTTCATCATTCAGTCACGACTAAAGAAAATGTATGCGCTTTGACACTTTTGACAGGTGCCCAGAACTGACGTCTCAGTGCTGCCATCTAGTGAACGTCATTTGATAAAACCCTCATTACAATACCGCTGGTTTAGCCAACGAAATCAATTAAAAATCTGAGTAGAAGCAGCCCTCCTCATCTACGTATCTCATAAGAAATAACTCAAATGCAGTCAGCACCCTAATTACGATCAAACAGAATCGGAATCGGTTTGAAATAAATCTCTAATCCATTGCTTCATAAGTTCGAAAAATAAATCTGCTCAACAACGTAAATAACGCAATGAATGTTGTTGAACTGTCAAAATGAAACAAATTAGTCTTAATCGTTTACGCAATTAATTATCTGTTTAGAGAAAAGTAATTTTTACCTGAAAAAACCTCTCAGGAGGTTAAGTTCTTTTCTGGTCCTGGCTTGATCATCACTCCCGTGTCGATAGATGTTATTTCAGTAAAGGTTAGTCTAACACCATCAGAAAGCACTGAATAACCTGATTTGGATTAACTATTGGTCATAGAAATGTAAGCTGTGACATTAGCTGTTCAAATTAATTTTAATAAAAAAAAAATATTATTAATAAATAATTGATTAATAAAATATATATTTAAAATATAAAATAAAGATATAATTCTAATTATGCACAGACAAACAGTGCACGCCTAAATGCGTACGGTCCTTTCATTGTTATTTTAACTCTGACAGCGCAGCAACCCAACATAAACCATATTTTAACCAGAATAAAGATCATTGAGATTTTTTGACAGAGATGCAAAGCTTTTGGTTTAACAAAAAACCAGGTTTGACTTTCACCATATACAGCTTTAAAATTTACGCCAAAATGGCTGCTTAAATGCCGTTTCTTCATCAGGACTGAGCTCATGTGGTTTTGTTTGTAGTCAAGCAGAAGTCTTCCTTTTCCGAAATATTATTTAATTGTAACCGTTTATATTTTTTATTAGTAGTATAATCATGTTTTAATGTTACTAACTTTTAATTATATAAATTATATTTTTCATTTATTACTTTCGTTTCATTTTATTCTTCTGTAGAAACTCAGTAGTCGAGTTTGAACCCAAGACACGCACTTTGACTTTCCATGTGCTTATTGTAATCACTTGCTTAAAAACATTGTGAGGAAACCTGGTTACCTGAGCGATATTTCTCGACGGCATGTGAAGCCAAGTTGGAGGCCCCTGGGGGGAATAAAAACTCTCGACACCAGGTTATTCACTAAACGACACGAAACAGAAGAATTTAGTAGTGAAGCTACGGTTTCCTAGACAAGCAGTGGACGTCACATAACGGCCGCAGAGACGGATGTCTTGGAAATAATGGTAGCGGCAAAGATTTATAAAAATGTGGTTTAACCTAATGGTGATAAAAACGCACTCTAGAAAAACACACTTACTTTCATAAATATTACGTTTCAGTGACGTAATTCTTCGGTAAATTGCGGACGTCGCATCGTAAGGCGACCACCGCTCTTCTAAGAAACCGTAGCTTTATAGCATAATCAGCCTATAATGTTCCCACTGCTGGGACACAGGCCTCCTCTCTTCGAGAGGGAGTGGGCTGCGATCTATCACGCAGGCCAAGTGCGAGTTAGTAGATGTCATATGTCTTCGAATTTTTGGTTCTAGGACATGCCGTTTTCCTCCACCGTTTTGAGAGCAGAGGTGATAAAATTATTTACACAAAGTAA
This sequence comes from Lithophane leautieri, assembly GCA_949152455.1. Taxonomy (NCBI): domain Eukaryota; kingdom Metazoa; phylum Arthropoda; class Insecta; order Lepidoptera; family Noctuidae; genus Lithophane; species Lithophane leautieri. The sequence goes on from OX424486.1 coordinate 6,022,694, forward strand.
AACGCCTGCCTAGGTTCGATCGAACCTACGACCTAAAACTCGTTCCCAAAAGTTAAACAAAATACTGGAGCATGTTTTTTTGCTGTCACTATTTTGAACTCTGTTTCAGTTGTGATTTAATTCATTTTCAATTTACCGACCAAGACCTGCTCAAGGATTTTACTGCTTTATCTGCAGTAACCTTTTCTATGCTATGGGGCTCCGGAATTTTGGAAATAGGATGGATTTTAGGAATTCAGATTGTCTAGGTGTTTCCAATGAAACATAATAAACTTTACATTCGTTTTATTACATTATGGAATAATAAATAAACCCCCCCATGTATATACCGACCTATCACCGAGACACGTTACTCCTGCCTGCGGACTATCGCCGTCCTTTTCTAGCTGGGCATTTGCGTATAGCGTTGTCTCGCTCTAGTAGAAATTTGGAGGATATCCAGGGTGTTGGAATATTCGATTTGCGATAAATGCATTTTTTGTTGATACTGATTTGATGATAATTTACGTTACGATGTTTTTATTAATAAGATAGATACTACAAAATAAAAGCAAGATGAAAATGCATAGGATTTCAATTAAATGCAAAAAAAGAGTATCTTAGAATTTCAATATCAGTTAGTTTTTTTTTGGACGCTCCCAAATTTCATTTTAAAGAATCCAAATATATTTTAAAGAGAAGTTTATCATTCAAAATGCCACGCTATACCCAGCCAGTTGAGACGAAGACTTTCAATCATTGAGCATATTTCTTTCCTGCACTATTTTATCATCCCATCATGGTTTATTGAATTACCATAGCCATAAACCGCTGGCGTCTAAGCAAAACAAATTTTATTTAAAGCATTATTATGCGGTTTTCGAACGTTAGCCGCCATTTTATTTAATAACAGTCAAAATTTCGGCGCGATCGTATAAAATTTCAAACGACATCCAATTTTTTTCTTGTAAATAAATAAACAGCAATATTTTATTTAATATGGTTCGTTATATTTTTTGTACTATCTGTTAATTCAAAATTTACGTTAAAGTCGGTAGAATTTTTACTATCTACTCAGCCATTAAAGTAGAAGAAACCACTTCCAAATTAACATCTAAGTTTTACCAGGTTAGTTGGTCATAAACCTCCTCGAGAATACACAATTATAAAAATTGTGAAAAACTAAACTTATTTTCCAATCTCATCTAATATCGACCGCCACATTGAAAGTTCGTTCGAAAACCGCCAAAACCTTATACCACTCCAAAACATGTCTACATTATAAAGATACAGCGAAAAAATGAAAAAATATTCCCGCATGTATATATTTGGATTTAACTTTGGGGTAACTAAATTCTATATACACAATAATAACTCAGCACGGACAATTTCACCGGAAGTCTCCCGAACAATATCTTCATATCTTAATTAAATACAAAACAGTACTAAACAGAAAGCGTGAAATAATAACAACATGACTGAAGTATTTCTTTTTCAAAATGTACATATAATATACTTACAGACAAAAACAAATATTTACGTACGCACTAGTTACATTTATTTATCGAAGTTACTGACTTGTTGACAATTTAATCAATGACTTCGATAAATTCTAGTTTCACCTTTCTCGAATTCACTTCCATTTTTAGGAATCTATAAGTTTTAAATTTACACTAAGAGAACTTAAATTAATTCGACACTGGAAGAAAATTGGAACAGTATTCGCAAAGTTGGGATTGAGTTTGTTAATATTTTTAACAAACATATTTGGAGTCATTAAAGGTATGATGAGGAATTCCAAGTAACATAGAATAATAGAAACAAATAATGATTGCGAAGCAACAATGGTTTAACAGCTAGAATCGATGTGCCATCAAAATATGTAAATATAACTTTTAATCCATAGATTATTCTAATGAATCCATTTCAATCGTTAACATATTCAACAAATCTTAGATATTGATATCTAAGATATCAACATATCATATCATATTCAACAAATCTTAAATATTGATATCCAAGATTTGTTGAATATGCTAGCGATATGCTAGTAACACAAAAGGAATAACTCACTAACATTAACTTGAGAATGATAAACAGAGTTACAAGATTACAAAACATTACAATTTATCAATGAAGCTGTGGAGTTAATCAAACCCTAACTTTGCGGAAACAATCCATCATTTACTTACATTTATTGTGATATAAGAAAAACAGTGAGAGCCAAAGTGTCCTGCGTTAGACTTATACAATAAGAAAAAATGCTAACACTTAAATAACATGTCGTATAAACTTAGGCATTACTTAACAAGTACCGCTTACACCGATTATTATGGGATTACGAAGACAACTTGCGTTTTTTTGGTAAGAACAACCAAGATATAAGTACGCATTGGGAATAGTCGAGGGGCAGAAATCCTGTACTCTACAGGTTTCCTAGCATAGATATACAAACTGAAATTTTTATTTTATATAAAAAATCAATAAATACCTACGTTAATTATCACTAAGGAAGCGTCATTTTGGAACGAATATTATTAATTTATTTTTTTAAATGTTTTTGCTTGCATTAACTAAGCGCTTAGAAGGACCCATGTCATTTTTTATTTTATTAATTAAATATCTAGCTGACTGCTCTATCTCTACACGTGAAAATATTTTCCATTACAAAATGGAATTTCTAAACACATCCATCATTCTTGAGGTATGTCTTTAGAGAAAGGAGTTTTCACTAGAATGTTTCGTTTTCATAACAATTGTAAACATTCACCGTATTAGGGTTGCATAACATTGTTACTGAGTGACAAAAGGTTAAAAATATATATATTTTCACGTACATTTACAACTATTATGTCATCAAATTAAACAAAAATAAAATAAAAACATTATTATAATTTTTTTTGTCGTTAGAACTGATAGTTTGTTAGAAAATAATGATCTTATACAGTTTTACAGATTAATTGTCACTCATTTGAATGGTGAAAACTGGATTTGCAATCCATTACAAAAGTTACAATAGGTATTTGGAAGAAACCTGAATCTAAGTCTAAGATCAATGCAATAAAAATCTATATTAATCTTGTCTATTTCTTAACTTTATAGGCCTCAGGCGTGTTGAATTTGATAATTGCATTAATTCCTAGGTTTCAAATTCCCACGTATTTTATTTTAATATCAAAATTTATGACATGGGATCTCCATTATTTTTCAAAAATTTGTTACGTATATATAGACACGGTCTGATACACACACCTTTATGTAAAAGCCATTCAAAATAGCATGTGAATAAGGAAGAATATGAAATTGAGCTTTATTACAGCCAAAATAAGGAATAGGTGGAGCCAAATTATCAATTGCAAAGCTTCGATCACGTTCGATCAAGTATCAATCGGCCGCAAATGGCTCCTATACAGGGTATCGAAATTACAAAATGGAAAACTCTTAGGACAAAAGTAAAACCCATAAGAATATCTTTACAAATTCTTCAAAATGGGTTATTCAGCGTTGGCGGTAAACCATTCTAAAAATCACAAGAGTGAATTTCCGCATTCTTCTCATTGCGTTCCTACATTTCATACATTACCACGAACCACTACGCTCCTAGCCGCTATCAAATCGCACGATCCTTTATAATCATTATTTTATGACACCTTCTAATAAATTACCATTAAGTAGTTATTTCTATAGAAATCGTAAGAAATCCTAATGTTTCTACTTAAGACTTTCGAGAAGCCAGGAACTGAAGACATTAACTTGAGAACTGAAGAACTGTTGGACTTAACCTTAGTCCAAAAGTAGATACAACTAGCCTGATAAAATGACAAAAAGATCTTACTAATTTTATTCATCTTGAACATTGAAACCTATTCATATCAGACCATTCTACTAATTGAACTGATAATTCTGATGTTATTAGGCCACCCATTGATCGCAAAATCAAATTTTACTCAATTTGTCATATAATATAGAAGATTGAAGATGCAAAAGGTATATTACAAGTAGGCAATAAATTAGAAGATGCCACAATTACACTTCATAAATATTTTCGCTAAGTCGTTTGTTCAACAATTTTATTTTGGAATCTTTATTTTACATGGGTGCCTTTATATAATATATATTTCTCCGTTTAAGAACAACTCTATATATTTAGCAAGTGGTCAAAGTGTTATATTAATTATAATAATATATTAATATGTACGAACGAATGTGATGAAACAGCACAACTAATTCTCAAAACTAACATATGAGTTGTTCTTTAAAACGAATGCATTTGACTAGTTCATAAACTTCTATTTATTATTGAGCCTTCAGAAATCCTAATTGCAATCTTGGAAAAATATACACGCATACGCTAAACGAAATGTTTTCCCTTAAACATTGCTAAAACATCAGAATGAATCTCCAGCTGATAACAGAAAGCATTTCAATCAAAAACAAAAGGTCCAAAGCATTCGCTTTTCAGGCATCTGTAGCCTCGAAATTTAAAAACATTGACTAACGTGTCAGTTAAGTGCTGTTCAAATCTTTTGTCTTCTTGTGTCTCAAAACCGTCCACCTTAATTAATTCTTTGAATATTATATTATCAATGTCAATTAACAGTTATATAGAATCAAAGATTCGTTAATCAACATTACTGATGGGGACCAACCAATCCACAAGCCAGTTGATGAGTAATTTTGAATGACATTTCATGGAAGCATGACAATTAAATTAATCGAAGACTTGAGAAATTATTGGCACAATAACTGACTTTAAAAATATAAACTCACGAGTTTAACATGAATATCAATACATTGCGCTATTGTAATTAAAACTAGGCGATAACAGATTTGAATTCATTAGATATTGAGCTGTTAAAGGTACAAAATTATTGGAATCACTATTACTTATAACGATCCGTAACTAACAGCCTAGCGCTTGGGAAGTAGTAGAGATACACTGTGTTATGGAAAATATGGTCATTATTAATGCTTTTTACAACGTCCAAGATACTAATTTTATAACCAATGCTTCTAAAATACTTAGGAACAGATTTCATCAAGTTTTTACACAGGAGATAGTTGCTGTTACTATTTTACAACAATAGACCTATTTTATCTTAACTTTTATACATGAAAGACAATAGGGAAGGATATAGGAATTGTAATGTTAAGTTTCAGTACTGGCCATACATGATACGTCATATTTTTTCAAAGAACTCGTCGATCATTGCAACAATCATAATATACATTTCTACACAACACAGTGTAAATCCCGAAGCAAATATAACAGCCCCGTAAAAGCTTATTTTTAAAGAGAAAAATATATTACCTAAATTATTTGCCTGTGTACTTAACAATTATCTATTGGTGTCAATGTTGAATTGGCGGGAGTCGCCATCTTGTAACAAATGTCAAACGAATGTCAAATGCCAAAATTGGTTTGTTTATCGTGGCGTGATTGGAAGCTTGAAACGAAGAGGCGTTAACGAGGATAGCTTCGTTTGCAGAAGACATCAGGCTATAGCTAAGAGTCGAGCTGCCCTCGTTAACAGTTCTAGGACACGTCGCCAAACGCTACGCAGCGCGTTGGAGCGTGAAAACAGAAATCTCCATAGGAAGAACACCGTGGCCACTTGGGTTAGAATGTGGACTATGTGTAATCTGTAACCAAAATAATATTGTTATATGGATCAATAATGAAGTTATGATGAGTGGCTTTAATAAATCTGAAAGTTTACCAAAATGTGAGAGTCTACCTCAGACACTAACTAACATGGTCCAGCTATATAATTTAACCATTAAATGCCTTTATTTGTATGGACTTTAAAAGAGACTTTGACGTTTGAGTTTGTTTCGGTATTTTTTCTCAGAGGCTAGCAAAGACCGACCTCATCTTGTTTTTATCGAAACATTTACGTGTTACTGTTAACAAATTTACAAAATAAATTATCATTTATCATTTTATAATTTATCTGATAATCTCCATAAAATTAATTCAAAATATCAAAAATTGAATTAGAAATAAATTTGTACCAGAGCCTACATTTTAAGTAAAATCAAGTTAAATAATTAAGTATATACCTTCGCAGCACGGCCCTGGACTTGGGCAACGTGTCTGGGCTCTCTTTGAAGAGGAACCTCCTGATGCCGAGCACGTACGACTCGATGTAAGCGTCCCAGTCGATGTTCCGCACGTTGAAGTCAAAAATCCTGGACAAAGGAAATATTTCTGTCAAAATAATACCTAAAGAACTAGAAACAACCGTCCAGTAACGCTGCAGCAGCCGCGGTTGTTAGCATGGATCATATTACATATAGACAATGTCGGTTTAATAACTGAAAATACAAAGGTGGATTCTACTGAGTGGAAGTCGTAGAATCTCGTTAGTGAAGCATATTAATCTTAATGAAGTAAATCATGATTTATTATTAGAAAGAGAGCAAAAAAAAATAGACATTGTACAGTCACGGAATTTAATTGATGAGCCACTTGGCACTGTTCGTATTTTGACCGTGTTATGCAAACCGGGCTTAGTCGGTTATACTCGTACATCCAGACACGGAAATTCATGTCTTCATATTATAGAAGAAGAAAATTATATTTAATATCTTTTGGTTGCCTAGCCTGAGAGCCAGAATTACAAACTTGACAGCAGAGTGACTACCCAAAGTCAACCAATTGTAGGTCTAGCAACCGTAACCTAGCGACGATTATTTTATCGTAGCCATAGTAACGTTAGCGTACGGAGAAATTTTTATTAGTCATTTCAACAACGAAAATAACGTCTCTGACATCGCATTTCGACTGTCATTGTCTTCGGATAGGTTTTCAGAATTATCGAGTTAATGAGCTCTGATAAAAAGGAGCTCAGTATCAAATAGATTGGATGAACATTGTACTTATTTATCATTGAGAACTTATTAGTCAACCTCTATGGACAAGACTATTTCCGATTACTAGTAATTTGTCATCTTGTTTACGAGCATGCGATTTAAGTTTAATGTTTAATCGTGTAATCTCTTGAATGTATGAAACAGCAAAATTTTAAAGTTTGAAAGTGGCTCATCAATTAAAGTCTGTGACTGTACATTTCAAAATTAAGAATGTCATGGTTAAAAAAGTGACATGTGGTATTGCTTTAGCGCGCTAACGCACTGAGATACGATGACGACGTCGCCTGCTACGTATTCAAACAATTCTTATTGAAATTTATGACAGTTAACTCACTTCGCTACGGTCTAGCGACGTCACTAATTTGGAAGCGTAGCCACAACCGACCGGCCCCACGTAGAGACTGGATATTCTGGCGACCTGGCGACGCGTATCCAAGTCACAAGTACTTTGTACATATACGAGTAAGTTACACCTTACTCACTCAGTGACCAACAGATCGCCAGGACGGACGCCCGCGTGTTACTGGCTACTTATTTGGCAATCTCATTTAGCTACGGTAGGTACCCAGAGGTAGCCATGGCTATGTAGCCAGAGACGTCACCATGGCGATGGCGTCCCAGTGTGTTAGCGCTCTAAAACATTATAATATTAGTGCCATCCGCAATCTAATTAAATAAATATAGACACCACTTCTCTAGCTGCATAGAAACAACGTTGATACAGTGCAGGTATGCTATTTCACCAAGATACTCAAAACCATCATCTTAGTCTTACCTGCGATCGTCAGGCGAAAGCGACGCACAGAGAGCCTGCACGTTATCATCAGCGAAGGCCCACTGGCGCGTAGTGAAGTACTCCAGACATGCAGCTGCTTTATCTAACTTGTTCTGTACGCGAACCATCCTGGAAGAAAATGTAAGAATTGAAGAACAATGATCTAGTTTCTAACAGAGTTTTAACGGGGAAAATACTGCGGTTATTATAAAAGGTTTAACGACTTTAGACGGTTCGGTGGATATAATAGAACGACTTGGTAAAAGATCCAATCCAAAAATGTTACAACGGATCTAACTACTCTGTAACATCAACAGCTTGTTTTGATGGGATTTTTAATGTTGTGGCGGCTATTTTGTATATTACTACAGTAAATTCTGCCTCATATAGAAACGAAAGCCAATTCACATAAACGGATGTAGTAATCACTTTACAATTACTTCATCAAACTCACATTGGGGAACGTCTTCTACTACTTATAGGACATTCTACTTGATTTTGCAAGCATGAGTCTGTCAGAACATGTACTTGTATACACAGTTATATCAATAGCGTATCATTATACATACATGGGTTTCTTGCCAGTAGCAGTGGCAACGAGATCCATGATGGCGGCGGGCGCGCGATGTTGCAACAGCGACAGCGTACCGTGCTTCAATCGATTGCTTGTTATGTCTCCTCCTGGGTACCATAAGACTTCGTCTGGAAAGAAAAAAAGTTTCGTTAGTGACGAATTTAGTCCAATCGTTTTGAAGAAAAGTCAGCTTTCACAGACGTAAAATAAGTCTTATTAGCGTTAACGACTAGTAGTGGTTTTCCATGTTATAAATTGAAGTCCGATGACATCCAGCAGCTTTAATCCGATCCCAGAAGACCATTTTGTGGTTTCCAACATGAACTGAATCGCTTACCACTTATGAAGTGGAAGTAATGGTCGTAGGCCTGGTACGTCTTGCTAAATTAAATTGCCAATGATAGTCAATAACTTTTCGAGAAAACCATTTCTTCGCTTACAATAAGAACTATATCCCAGGCCACTTGGTTGAGATAATTCAACAACTGGTCCTTGGCAGCGCAATGAACACTATAAGATATTGTGTCAACAGACAACTATGAATATGAGGTTAAACTTACTGAACGGATGTTTCCGCATGTATTTGAAGCTGGTCTTCACAAATCGTTGCCACGTGATGGGGTTCTGCTGGCCGGTGCAACAGTTGTACACCACTACTCCCTCACCTCTGTAAATAATAATAAAATGGACAATTTTACTATCAATGTTTATAACATTATTGTAAATGTTATCCTAGTTATAGAATTACGCGCTAGTAGAGCGCCAGAACATGAGCCAACGATCATCGGTTACAAAAAAATATTGACACTGGAGATGTTGAGTTTGTTGTTGTAGTTGAAAATTAAATAGTAGAATCGAAAACACTGAAGTGGTTAAAAATTGTGACGTCAAAAACAATGCGTCAACGACGTTAGACACAAGTGATAAACCAGTAGGTAGGCACTTGCATGTGACAAAGTCCAGAACTAATCAAAGTTTTCGTAAAGTAATTGTACATTGGCGTAGTAACGCAACTCTTGGTTAGTCATAGATTATCCCTATTGTGCTTTATTGGATGCAAGGACCAATAAATCGTAACCAATAATTAACTTTGTGCGTTTTCATCAAAGACTAAAGTTTTCGACTCTAGAATATCACTCTCACTTTAACTGTTTTCAACTACGATTAATTAAACATTCTCAACGAGAAATTTGTAAACATAGCCATTGCTGATCCAATTAAAAGGAGACTTAGTCATCATTATGATCCTCCTGCGGCTAAGCCAATTTATTCGTAGAAATGAAATGAAATTGTTTATTCTATAAATAGGATATCGGAATCAATTTTACACGTCACATATATATAAAAAAGCTAGATGGAGTCGACATTTCCTATCTGACTACCCCTGAGAAGAAACGTCGAAACAAACTCACGGGTCAGTCTCTTTTAAGCTCTAGACATAATCTTGGTCAGGCCATATGAAGACCATGAAGATTCGTGTCTGAAATGGTATTTTGAGGAAAGAACCACAAAAATTTGAGGGGACCAGTCCAGTCAGTGCAAGCATTTGTCAGTAATCGTAGAGCTCAACTCAACACTTCTGGAGCTCAAAAACGTGGTCAGCGCAGCATGTCTTTTTCCATACCTATATCGCTATTAGCCATATAGTATAGCTATAGTCATCCTCTATCCAGAGATAATTATCAATTTTGAAAGAATCCATCCATAGTTTCTTTTGCCTCAAAAGACCAGGAGTAGAGTAAGTACAAAAATCATTTTCACTAATATTTCGCAGTATTTTTACACTTACCGTCTCAAATGCGTCCTCCACGCGCAAACAATCATTAGATTGATAACAGTATCGACGGGTACCAAGTCTGCAACCTTCGTGCCAGTTCCCAGCATCGTACGGAAGATTCCCTTGCCCACCGCTGCGATGATACCGTTGGGACCATTCCAATTGTCCACCCAACCTTTTACTGGCTCTCGGGCTGATGAGAGCACTGAAAAATAAGGGAATTATGTTTTTAAACAACTGGAATTTGTAATGGCTTCGTTGACCCGCTTCAGCCAGCATCCCAATTGCCAGAGACGCGATCGCGATCCCTTTAATTTTGAAGGAGATTAACAATACCTTCATTGCTTATTCTGCTTGAAAAATTAGCTTGCTCGACAAAATAAAAAACGCAATGGATATTCTTGTATATTGTCAAAATGAAAGGGATTGTGTTACACACCAAGCTGCAGATTAACCAACGATTTGACCATGATCATGGATTAAGAAAACCAAATAATATGGACGATCACTTAAATAAAACATTGTGACGTCGACTGTAATAGACTGTTTCCCATAGATACTATAATTTTCAGTTCTATGCGAAAACAGAAAGTGTACAAATTACTCTAAAACACATTTTTAGCCGGCCCTCATGAAGACTTTTGATGGTTCTATATGACCCTGTTACCCTACACTATGTGCATTATCCTAAATGTCTATATACAGTACGCGCAAAATAATCAGCTGATCCTATTACGCAATTCCTATCTACATAAATTACTTCAGCATAAGATTACATAATCATTGTCTAGATCTCATACTTGAAACACCACTCACACCTACTCGATTCATCAATGATAAGGTAGATTATATCCAAATTTTGTGATAGCATTGTAACACAATTCTTAACTTATAAATATAATAAAGATAAAAAATATTTAGTAATGATACTGATGACGTTTGTTTAGTATCTGATTAGACGAAAGATATCCTGGTTGCATAAGAAATTATATAATTTACACTAAAACCTGAACTTTAACGTTAGGTGTTCTCCAAGGAACAATGTTAGGCCCCTTATTGCAATCCACCGTTTTGAGTCTCAAACACTCGCTAAGCACATTATGAATTGTTAATATAAAGATGTTAGGAATATTGTAATATCGTATACTTTTACAATGTTTGTAAATATGTGAGCACCATGTACCTATCACATAACTGATTTATTTGTCATTGCTCCATTTCTAATTCTTTTTGCCTTTTGTGGGACAGTAATCTTATTGCAGGTGCATCGTCTTCACATATAATTATATAATTCATGTATACAAAATATTGTAAAACATTTTTGAAAAGAGTAACGGTGGAGTTTCTTTCCCATTCTTCTCCATACGAAAGCTACCTTTTGGAATGGGCAACTAGAATCAATTCTATTTCTTTGTTTTTCATTGACGTTCACAAGTGCCTTTTATGTGCCTATTTGAAATAAATTATTTATTTGACTTTGAATTATTTTAGGACCAGCAACGAATTATTCAGAACTTTTTGTGGAATATACGAGGAATTATCCTTCTTTAAATTAATATATTAATGAGTCACTTTAACGCATCATATTATATACATAACTAAAAAACCGATGAATATAAAAATATTGATGTATGGAGAGGGAGAGGAAGGCCAAAGAAAAGTTGGATGGATTGTGTGAGGGCTGATAATGGAAGAATAATGAGTGAATGATAGAGTGACGGCTGAAAGGGAGAATGGAAGAAAAAACGTGTTGTACCGACCACTAGTAACATGGGACAAAGGCAGGGGATGATGCATGACGCGCCGATAAATAGTCATAGTAACATTTACATAGTAACACCTTGCAGGAAAATTGAGAAATTAGTAACCAGAGCATGTCATGGTAATTTTTTTATTCTTAATCTACATTGAAGTTGGAATTCGTATCTTTATTATGACGTCAATTTTGATTCAATATCAATACGTGGAACACGTGAAATTGATACGACTGAATGAATAATCAATACTCTTTTTAATGCAACACGTAATATATGTGTGTATGTACCTATGTAAAACATTTTAAAGGAGTTTCTTGCCCATTCTTCTCCATACGAAACTGCGTTTTGGAAGGGGCCTTTTAATGGCCTACTTGAAATAAATTTTTTGACTTTATTTTTATTTTTGTAATTTTTTAAAAGATTGTGGGGACAGAGCTTAAGATTAGGCATCAAAAATGGACCCTTTTGGGCACACACGGCGCAGCTGTACAGTTAAGTAGTACAGAGAAGGAGTGTTCAACATAGGTATTTAAAATTAATCGAAAAACAAATGAATATGAATTTCCTACTATATACTTGATACGATATCATCTGTGAACACGATATCGATAGTTTTGATAAAAACTGACATTACGTATTACCTACTAATGTATTAGTCACAGTCCTGCTGAGGATGATTGTGTAAAAGATAAGAAAGAAAAAAAGAAGCAATGTAAGGTTTGAGAGCTTTTTCTGTAGGGTCTAGATCAGCATTCCATCATAACAGATTAATATTCATCGTACAATTCGAAGCAATACCGTGAACTGATCATATTGTATGTACCGTCCGCAAATCTTTACCAACTCTATGACTGTAAGGCAAAAAAAGCAATCGCATACATATTTTCAGCCATAGAAAATATACCATAGAATTTAGAAAGACCACGATGCGAAATAAATTATTGCCGAAAATTTATCCTAGCATTGCATAATTATATGCAGCTGGCTTACCTAAAACGTGATATTTATCATTAACTCCAAGGCAATTTGTCTGATTAGTAATGTAGGTAAGGCTACTATCAAATCATATATTTTATATGCATCTATATAATTTGAAGTAATACAAAAAAGTTTGTAGTCATTCATAGTTTGCATTATTAAATACAATAGACGAAGATATATTAATTAGTATCCTATTCCGTTTAACTATTCTTCAAGAGTCATAAAAAACCCTGTAAGAAATCGACACGTGTTTCACCTGTCAACGAGGCATCCTCAGGATGACGATTGACCAATTGTTATCCTTACATATTATAAAACAAAGTTCTCCGCCGCGTCTGTCTGTCGTCCTGTACGCGATAAACTCAAAACTACTGCATCGATTTTCATGCTGTTTTCACCAATGGATAGAGTGGTTCTCCAGTAAGGTTTTAGTATATAATAATCGACATCCACGCGGGCGAAGTCGCGGGCTTCAGCTAGTGGTATATAAAATAAACAATAATGCAATTTGCTTAGACTGACAAACTACTACACTGTATTCACATGCCACGGCATCGATATATTATGTAAGTATAAAAATATGAATTAAAATTTGAATAAAGAGGAAAAAAATAATTGAATTTCTTCTTTGATTTATAAAATATGTTGATGGATGGAGCGGGAGAGGAAGGCCAAAGAAAAGATGGATGGATTGTGTGAGGAATGGTATGAAAGAGAAGGGAGTGAATGATAGCGTGACGATTGACAGGGGAGAGTGGAAGAAGAAAACGTGTTGCGCCGACCACAAATGACATGGACAAGGGCAGGAAGACGATGAACACATTTATATCTGCTGTTTTTACTTCTTAAAAGTATTCTGTTTGAATTGATGATTTAAAATTAATTCTGCCATCGTTATTAATCTTTACCTTGTTCTATCCGATGATTCTTTTGATTTTTACATGATTTGAAGCTATAATTATTTCCTACTGCGTAAGTACGGCTTTTGTCTCATTATTTTTTTCTGATTCCAAGGCCTTTCTATCATTTCTCTGGGATTAGCTGAGCCTCATTCCACTATGCACTTCTTGGTTATTTGCTAATATTAATTCTGGCTTACAAGAGCTGCAGAGGTTAGGAATAGTGTGATGAGATTTTCCTCATTGTATTTAATAATTCCTTACGCTAAGTTTTATGCCTTTGTGTGCCTCTGTGTGTGTGTCTGCCTGGCTGTGTGGCGAGTGCACCAATTTTTATAGTGATTTTTTATCCACTTTTTGGAAATTATAGATTACATTGCATACCACATAATAAATGATAATCTTACCGATAGAAGGCCGAACAATAGAGACGGGTAGGTTACCGCTCTCCTTTATAAGCATATCCTCTGCTAGAGCCTTTGTGAATGTGTATGTGTTGGGCCTGTCACCTGGAATGTAGAGAAAAAATATGCATTAATATTTTGTGAAAGATGAATTGCAGCTTCTTGCGAAACGCTCTCACGCGAATATTAACAAAATTGAAAAATGTTATACAATGTCATTCTGGCTCTTAGGTTTAAGTGGCGATCTACCAGGTTTGTATGACTGCTTCGGTATAGATGGTGATCTTAAGCGATTCCCGGATCTGGCAGTGTTATTGAGTTTTCCTTGAAGGAATTCTCATTCTCTCTCTGCTCTTTTGTTTAGCCGCCATTTTTAATTCGTTACTAGGTTACATTTGTCTCTATTACATGGGAGTTTTAACATAGCTGATATGTGGGTGTGTTTATACGCCTCTCTTTCTATGCCTTTGATGAATAAGGCGTGTTGCTATTTTAATTACTATTAACCAAAATGTGAGCAATTTTCGGTCCAACTCTTTTTGTTACATCACATTTTTATTTATCATCATAATGTTAATTATCTATAAGTGAATAGATGATTATATTTTCATCAATTCTCTCTATTCACTCACCGACTAAATCCGGTGTGATTCTATCCACCAGTTCATCCGGCAGGGTCTGGACGAGCGTCACGACATGCTCGGGATGTGCGGGCGGCGCGTACACTGTCTCCTCGACACGTTCACGCTCACAGTTGCAGTATGCTGTCGACACGTGCACTAGGGCCTGAAATATTGAGAAAAATATGGTTGAAAAAAAGTCATTGAATGCATTATCCGAAACGGAGGGTTTCAATGAGAATTTAACCAAAAAGGGACAAAAGCTGGAAAGAGAAAGAGAGAGCCTACTAAATGAAACATCTCATGTTAGATTCTTATTATATCATTCGAAACTAGAATTTGGGTTTTTAAGATCCTGATCAAGACGTGGATAAGAAATTTTGCTAATGGCGGACAAGAAGCTTCAACTTATCACAACTTATACTAGTCAACAAGTATATTTTATGGTAAGTATTTTATTTGAATAGACATGACGCCAAAAAAATTTTTATCCGTCAGGTATATTATTAAGAAATATTAGACAAGTCTTTTTTCTTTTTTTTCATAAAAGATTACGGCGTCACATTGAGTTAAAATGTACTATGACGTCACGAGTATGTAGATTTTAGGTATGCTTGTGACGTAGCGGCCCCACTCCCAACTCCCAACTTTAATGCGTTTTATCTAGGTTTTTATCTGTTTTATCTATTTTTTATTAATATGACAAAGCAAAAAAAAATTTTTTTATTATCTGACTAACTTATTAAATAATTATAATTTCTTGTTTTTCCCAGGCATCATCCCTATTAGGTGATTTGAGTTTGAGTTTGTCAGATGTTCAGTGTGACATCTGATTCAGACTTTCTGAAAACCGTGTTTAAACATAATAAAGAATATTTTTATGAGTCATAACTTTTCGTGAATTTACATCTAATGATAAAAGTTACGTATGATGTATCATTTATCAATCTTATCGCTAAAAGCGATGTTTTTACAGAATAAAATGTTTCAATAAATACAGTAATTGAATTTCATGATGATGTGGGTAATTTCAAAATGATTAATTTTATAGAGAGATAAGCCGAAGTTTATATCTTATGTTTAATAATTTAGTTACATGATTTATTTAGCCACCCGAAATGCGTCATGCAACTAAATTAGTAAGGGCCTTACCACAAAAACTTGGATTAGAGGAAGGGTTCTACAAGGTCTACAAAGACCCATCACATAGCCGTCAACTACGCATTCTGTATATCAAATTAAGAACCCATTTTTTTTTTGTAATTAAAAAATAATCACTTTTAAAGATATTTAAGAAAATAGATGAAAATTCCCACCGCCTTATCTGCTAAACTAACGAGCCTAAAATTTTGAAAAAAAAAAAAACGGAGCATGTTTCTTTACTCATTGATTACAGGAAAACCTGTAAGAAGTCTACAGTCTTAAATAACATAGTATTGTGCATACAAACTTAAATTTGCAGTTGGAATGTATGGGAGAACATGTTATTCAACTACAAATTTAGGTTGTTCGTGGGATAAATTATTTATCCCAACTATACACTCAATTACAACCAATATTCATTGTGCGTGGTCCGACACGCACATGGGCGGTTTTATTAAAAAAAATTAAGTAATTAGTAGTTTTATTAAAAAATAAAACACACGTAATCTGTTCGATTTATGCCCTAACACGTGTGACTCCGGATTTTTAATTTGTGTCTATGGTGTCTTGTTTATACCTCTTTAGTCGTAGTTGGGTTTTAGTTTTTATTACTTTAATTTTTTTAATATTCTTTTGGGGTTATAATATAAATATTCACGAAATGTGCTCATTAAGCTCTTTCATTTGATACTCAACATGGTACGAGTAAACAATTATTTTTTTCAGTTCCTGACTTTGTCCTCTAGAGGGCGCCATTTTTAATTTAATGTGATGTCACATAGCATGTAACCAGAGGACGATCAAGACGCTTCCAGCGATACCTCACTTGTCAAATTGTGATGAGTGGTTTAGAAGATAGGAGTGAATAGATGAACATACATACATACATGCATACATACATACACACACATACATACATACATACATACTGGTCAAAATCATAACCCTCCTTTTTTCTTCGCCGTAGTCGGGTAAAAATAGGTTCTCACCTCAAGGATCAGCATACGATGGCAGAGCTGCACAAGCTGCTGTGTGCCCAGCATGTTGATCGTGACGGACAGCTTCAGCTTCTCGTCGAACTTCACCGTCGCCGCCGAGTGGAACACCACTGATATCTGGTGGAGAAGAATGGAGAATATCGTTAGTTTGCTTGAGTTGTTCAAAAAGTGTAGCTATCTGTTTATTGTCAATAAGATAACTTTCAATCACAATCCGAACGATTTTAATGAAAATACTAATCCATTGCTTCATAATGTTACAAAAATTAGTCTACTCAACAATGTAAATAACGCAATAAATGTTTTTGAACTGTCAAGATATTGATATTGCCAGTGTGTTACGGAATTTCTCCGCTGGTCCTATTTCACAATAGCTAAGGTCCAAATTATCTTGACTTACCTTCTGACAAAGCATAGCTTGATCTGCAGCGCTGATGCCCAGCTCTGGTTCGGTGATGTCGCCCACTATTGGGACTATCTTGTTCAGCTCCTGAGGCCGCTCTCTCCGTAAAGTCTCGAACAACTGGAGAAGAAATACTCTTCATCAGTAATTGGTTAGGTAGATCATAAATAATCTTGGATTCACTGTAAATTAATCTCGGCTGTCATTCGTAGATCTTTGACAGTCGTTACGAGTTGTCAAAAGCTCGAAAGTACCCCCCCACCGCCATACCCCTTTGTAAGTCTGGTTGTCAGCAACCAGACTTACAAAGGGGTATCGTGTCTCCCATTAACTGGGATGTGGAGGTCAGATAGGCGGTCGCTCCATGTACTAGTATCCAGTTGCATTCAGTTAGACTGGAAGCTGACCCTAACAGAATTGGGAAAAGGGTACGCAGATGATGAGTGATTGGTTACACAACTTTAATAATCGTAGATTTAGCTCAGACCAACTAAAAAACCAAGACAACGCTGTCAACAGTGACGTGAGGCCGGTTTCATAAACATGTGTGCGCTTAGTGAGGTATAGTTTGATTGTAAATGTGTGCATGTGAGCGTGTATGCACAGAGCGGAGGTTTAGTTTTGGTATGCTTCACTGTATTGTTCTCAGCAGTTTTGGTTTTTTGGTCTGAGAGATTTAGAGACATATTACAATTAATGTAGGTAGGTACGGTCATATTACTGGTATAAAAATTAAACCTAAGTAGATATTTGCCTCAGGCATTAAGTCCGCCTTTGAACAGTTTTTTTGTTTGTTCGTAATGTTTTCATAAATAAATATTTGGTATGCCAGTCTGGTAAGGTAATTGTAATGCTGAAAATTCATACAAATACAATCAAATCCTTTAAATTCAAAGTCAAGTACTTTTGTCTAATACTTATCCAAAGTGGACTTTGGTTATGGACGGAATAACCAGCCTTTAATGTTCCCACTGCTGGGACACAGGCCTCCTCTCGATGAGAGGTAGTGGGCCCAGTGCGAGTTGGTAGATGTCACATATCTTCGAATTTTTGGTTCTAGGACATGTCGGTTTCCTCACGATGTTTTCCTTCACCGTTTTGAGAGCAGTGGTGATGAAATAATTTACATACACAAAGTAAAGTGCCTGTCCATAAGTGCATAAAATAAGAGTACATAATGATAACACTTATACACAATGTAAATGTCATTCCATTGAAATAAATAAAGAGGTAAATAAATGGCATCTTTGAAATAAGGAAAATAAACAATATTAAAATGGTCGTTACGGTTTTAATCCTCGGTGTACTTAAGGACGTTGAAGTACACACTTACAATGTCCTAATGATGCTTTGTCAAGAAAAGCATGAAGCAGAAGTGCTTAACGGAGTTCTCGAATAAGGACAACGCAAAATAAATAATGTATTCAATGTACGACTTCTAATTCATACACAGCCCGAAAGGTGTGGTCAAATTTAAGAGTGTGGTACAGCCCATCAAAAAAAATATTTTATTTCACATAGGTAGCACTTATGAAACGTCAGAAGCTAGGTGCACGGTTCCAATTGGTCGTTTCCTATGGAGAAGAGCCGGCATGAAATTCCACGGTAACTCTTTTAAAAATAATTGGCTTTTACAATATTTTCACATTACGATGTAGGCCTTTCAACAAGTACCGGGTACATTTAACTTTATTTTTAATTTATTTATAACTTTATTTTATTTTTATTGGTGTTAGAGCGGCAACATAAATACACAATCTGTGAAAATTTTAACTGTCTACATATTACAGTTCATGAGATACAGCCCGCTGACAGACAGACGGACGGACGGACCGCGGAGGGTTAGTAATAGGGTTCCGTTTGGCATCCTTCGGGTAGTTACGGAACTCTAAGAAAGGGAATGTGCGTATGATGAATGAATGAAAGAAGATCGAATGTGTGAACAACTGACCGGTGACTGTGTTAGCTCGGTGAGGCGTGAGGCAACATCTTGGCCTCGCTTTGGCCTCATCAGTAGGTAGATCTTCTTAATTTTTGGACAACTCCTTAATAGCTTTTCAACCAGCACCTGTGAAAAAAGGACATAATGATCCATTTAATAAATGGCTTCTTGTTATGGGCTTACCCTACCTCAGCTCTCCCTACCCTTTTATCTCGCTCGCACCTTACTACTCGCGGCCGGAGTGAGAGCGAGACAGAGTGGGGTGCTGGCGGTTCCAAGCCTCGAACAGTTTAGGAAATTGCTTTTTACGATGAAAATAATGCTAATTTAAAAAAATAAAAAAATGTTTGACCTTCTTTAAAACTTAGGTCAGTTATTATGCAAAGTTTCAGGACCCTCTAATTGTGTCCTCTAATTGTTGTGTGTTGAGTGTCCTCTAATTTGAGGTGTTTTTGGAACATTAGCGGTTTCTAGTTCGGTTTAGAGGTTACTTTGAACTTTTTTTTTCCATCGAGAAAATTTTACGTAATCGTGTTTTCGTCAAACATAGGACCTAGCATCAATCCTGATCTTTATTTCAAAATTAATGCTGCAGTTTTATCGGCATAACGGAGGATCATGCTGCAATTTGAGATAGGGTGGGCCGTGAAGAGATATATCCCCAGGGAGCTAGCAGACAAAAAAATTCGGCTTCGAAGAATGTAATTTCTGTCATTCATGGAGTAGTTTATTTCTGAAGCTTACACCCGGGTAGGTACTGTTAATAGAGTTTTCTTGGGTACATCAATTTATGTAACGGATGGGATTCGAAATCACGATCCCGAACTCTTTAGACTTTGTACATTATCAACTTTCAATCGCTTATCAGTGAGGGTCTTTGTCATAGTTGGGAAAAGGCTAGGCAGATTGATTCAATCAGTCAATCTGCCTAGCCTTTTCCCAACTATGTTGGGGTCGGCTTCCAGTCTAACCGGATGCAGCTGAATATCAGTATTTTATATGGAGCGACTGCCTATCTAACTTCCACAACCCAGTAACTGGGTAATACGATACTCCTTTGGTAAGACTGGTTGTCAGACTTTCGGGCTTCTGACGACCCGTAACGACTGTCAAAGATCCACGAATAACAGCCGGGACCAACGGCTTAACGTGCTTTCCGAGACACGGAGGAGTCTTGGTATGTAAAGATGGTCACTCATCCACGGACCAACCTCGGCAAGCGTAGCTTAACCTGATGGATCGAAACGTGCGGATGTTATGATTTAGCCACGAGCTCCTCGAATCTTTATCATCATGTAATGATTTTTGGGTGAATGTATCGACTGCGCGCTGTTGCTGCGATGCAGGCCGTCTGATGGCAGCCATGTTTTTGTGGTAAGAGCCTAGTCTACACACTAGATATTGCTGCTAGGAGTGAGGCGTATTTATCGTCACAGATATAAATAACTGATATTCAAAAAATAGCAGATAACAGTTGCTCCTCACAATAAAACATATCTGTTACTTAAAATAACAGATCCTCAAGACTGTTACCGCGGCTGTTACTGTTAAAACTTCGGATACGATTTTCGACTTTAACGAAAAGAAATAAAGAAGATAATATTCAATTAAGATTTAAATACGTATTTATCATCCGTACAAAAATAACAGGCTGTTATTTAATAACAGATAGATACGATTTTCGACTTTAAACCAAAAGAAATAAAGAAGATATTCGATTGAGATTTAAATACGTATTTATCGTCAAAAATCACAGACTGTGATTTGATAACAGATACAAAAATCACAGGCTGTGATTTAATAACAGATATTTGGATCTGTTATTTTTTTGTCACAGTAACAGTGATAACAGATATCGTGTTTAACCTGTTACAACCCATCTCTAATTGCTGCTACCTTGCATCGTCGGGGCAGTCCCTGCAGACGTGATATTCCTACGTCAGCAGCCCAGTATTGAAGTAGTAATTAGGTTACTAGTATAAAACACCGATATATACCCTTTCCGAAAGCAAATAGATTAGATAGAGCTGTGGTGTTGATAACGACTAATTCGTTAATCACTTAAAACTTGCATTGATAACGGTAATATCAAATATTGATAACAATATTGGTGAAAATGTATTACATAAAGTTTGTGTTGTTTAGGGTCATAGTTCTAATATCACGTCAAAGGGCTCATTGCGGGTTGGTAGATGTCACATGTCTTCGAATTTTTGGTTCTAGGACACGCCGGTTTCCTCACGATGTTTTCCTTCACCGTTTCGAGAGCAGTGGTGTTGAAATTATTTACACAAGGTAAATCGCCTGCCTAGGTTCAAACCCACGACCTACATTAAACTCGTAAGTCGGGGCTGCTACAACTGGGCGACCACTGCTCTTCCCAGATTACTAATTTAATCTAGAAAATTCATGAAATACACAACCGTCTTGTGATTCCCACAATTTGTGAGAATGAGCTAAATAAATCTAGTTTTTACCCGACGTTAATGAGGACCAATCTAATATCAGTGTTAAGGACAAAGTAGCATGACGTATCAGGTAACTTGCAACATTGTTAGATGTAGTAGGTAGTCTTTTGAGGTACCTATAACATTTTTGAACACAAGGCAGGAATATTTAGGCCCGATAAAAGAAACGAGCGAGCCTTAGGGTCAGTTCAGACCGCGACGTGAAGCGACGCGACGCTGCGCGCACTTTTTAACAGTTATCTAACTTATTTTCTTCACGAAAAGGTATAATTTCAGTGCAACGGTTGACACGTGTCAAAGTACACTGAGATGCGCAGTGCTACGCAGCGCGTGTACCTTATTGTGTAGTAAATAAATTCGATATTGTATCGGATCATAAAAAAGTGCGCGTCTCTTCGCGTCTCGGTGTGAACTGACCCGTACAGTAGTCGCATAAGATGACATCTCACAACTTAGCTGACAGTAGCAACCTCTCGGAAAATGGGTTAGGACCATCTAAAGGCCAACTCTAGCACCGCGCGAGCTCATTGGTCGAATCAAATAGCGCGCGCTTCCTCGGCTTCCTGTTACACACTTCCGTCGCTTTACACGAAATCACTCCCACAGATTACAGGAAAGCGAGAGAACTAGGAGTCAGGTGTATTTATCGTAACAGATAGAAATAACAGATATTAAAAAATAACAGATAACAATTGTTCATAACAATAAAACATATCTGTTACTTAAAATAACAGATCCTCAAGACTGTTACCGCGGCTGTTACTTAAAACTTCCGATACGATTTTCTACTTTAAGCGAAATGAAATAAAGAAGATATTCAATTGAGATTTAAACACATATTTATCGTCTGTACAAAAATAACAGGCTGTTATTTTTAACAGATATTTGTATCTGTTATTTTTTTGTAACAGTAACAGTGATAAGAGATATCGTGTTTAACCTGTTACAACCCATCTCTAGAGAGAACAGATGTTACTCACAGATGCTACACATTAAAAATAAGGCAAAGACTAGTGAGCGAGAGCCGAAATTTGGATCCCCATCATTGTAGTTCTACCATAAGTATACATATTAAGCTTTGAAGAAAAAGCTAAGCTCCACATCGTAAGAAAAGTATAAAAAACAAATAAAAATAATACGTCAATTTGACAAACACGTCATGGGATTTGCATTCAAATCGAATGCGCATCAGACTCAATAACTCGAGCAGCACATAGCCCTTACGTGAGGGCCACCGCTGTCTCAAGAAACTCTATCTTATATCTACCTCCTTCTAAGAACCAGTAGCTTGAGTGAGTATAAAAGGTTATTTTTCTTACCTTCCCCATGAAACCGGTACCACCAGTGACAAAAACAGACTTATCGGCATAAAACTCAGCAACTGGCACGTACTCCTGACTCCCGGGTACATAATGCCCACCAGACAAACAGGACGCCATTTTCGAATTACTTTCCCTTCACAAATCTCACGCTTGAACACTTGCTAAATACATCAATACTTGTCTAATTCCAGTTAACATGTGCGGGTTTCACAGGTTCTCCGGTTGTATTGGTCTAGTGTATCAACAGGTTGCGGGTTGCTTCAACATGGTTGTTTGTTTACACCTGTAACGAAAGAGAAATTGGTTAGTTGGCTGTTGAGGTTACAAGAATAATAATATCGTCCCGACCGACTTCCAAAACGGCGGCTAATCTCGCAGCGGACATTAACCAGGTACGCAGGAGATAATTTAGTGCACAAGTGTGTGCGCAAACACCGGTGCACTCTTTATTCCCTCACTCTCATAGTCCGATCGGACGGCAATCCGACACGACCGGAGGGAGATCAGGCGCAGCACCAACGGCTTTACGTGCTTTCCGAGGCACGGGGGTATCACACTGCCAAATTCTAAACTACGGGCTGCTACTGAGAAATTTCTGATGAAAAAACTCAATAAGACTTTGCCCGAGCCGGGGATCGAACCCAGGACCCCATGCTCAGCAGTAGTGTTTGCGACCAGGAGACCATCTGGTGCCGTCAGAGTGGTTGACGTTGCGATGCATTAGACGAAAAAATGAACAGCTTTAATTCGTTGGCTTCGTAAAACGTAATGCTATTCTGAAGATCTCGATTGCATTTTTAGCCCGTGTTTTTTTTTTTACCACTTTTTTATTGTTTGTATTTCGCAAGTTTTTATTTCGGTATTTGATTCAATACTGTTTTCCAGAATCCTGCATGTTAGGCACAGTCAATCAATCTGCCTAGCCAATCTCCTAATCTAGGCTAACTGGATGCTCCTGAATACCAGTATTTTACATGGAACGACTGCCTATCTGACCTCCACAACCCAGTAACTGGGTCACACGATACCACAACCTTTGGGGTTCTGACCCGTAACGACTGTCATAGATTTACGAATGACAGCCGGGACCGATGGCTTTTAACGTGCATTCCCGGGCACGGAAGGGCGATATGTAATGAATGGTCACCCATCCACGAACCGACCGCGGCTAGCGTACCATAACCTTCGATCGCTGTGCGGCTGTCATCATTTAACCACGCGACTCTCTCATAAGGCATAATACAGTACCTATGAATTTTGAATTTTCTTCAAAAGTTAACTAAAATACTTATTTAATTCTAAAGGAAACTACAATATTTAGTCTATGCGTATGCTGAGACGCAGGTGACGCAGGTCCGCGCAGAGCAGGGCAGAGCAGATGTTGTAATGCATGAATGTACTGACAGCTGGTCGTCACTTGTTTTTGAGACGCAGACGTAACGCAGCACAGCACAGCACGCGTCGCGCAGAAATCTGTGCCGGCTCTACCACCAGACGCAGAGCAGGACAGACGCATGTCTGCGTCTCACGTGACTGCGCCGCAGCTGTCAGGGACCTTGCACAAGTGCTATCGGCTAATCGCCTTCAATTATTTTTGTTTACTAACTCAGTTTTTTTGACAATAATTTCCTTATCTATCTTGATTGCATCTCATAAATAAATAGGAAGTAAACATTAAACCTGCCATTTAACCTCAACCTTCATATCTATTGCAACAGTTACCAAAAATCATGTTTTTTTATTGGCAAAACATCCTTGCAAAAGGCCGACTAGTTTGCTAAAACTTCTAAGTTAACTAGCTGATGTCCGCGGCTTCACCCGCGTGGTTGTCAGTTATTACATACTAAAACTCGAGAACCACTCTATCCATTGGTGGAATCAACATGAAAATCGGTGAAGTTGTTTTTAAGTTTTTCGCGTACGGGACGACAGACAGAAAGACGCGGCGGAGGACTTAGTTTTATTATATGTAAGGATAAGCTTTGAACAAGGATTTATTAACAAAATATACACGAGGAATAATATCAGGTTTATATACTTTTGGAACGATACAAATGATCACAAAGTTTTTGGAACGATACAAATGATCACAAAGTTGAGTGTATGTTAGTGTAGTTTAAAAACCATCATTTGTCAAGCCTTTTCCCATTTTGGGTTCAGCTTCCAGTCTAACCGGATGCAGCTGAATACCAGTATTTTACATGGAGCTCCTGCCTATCTGACCTCCCCAATCCAGTTACTGATTAATACCCCATGGTTCGACTGACAGAATTACGGGCTTCTGAATACCCTTAACGACTGTCAAGACGTTTAAAAAAGCATGACGTTAAGCCTTGGCATGGAGGGTTTTCGATATGTAATGGATGGTCACCCATCTCTGCAAGCATAGCTTGACCTTCAGTCGACCGGTGCGGCTGTTATTTTTTTAGCCCCAATAATTAGACTTGATTATTGATTATAATTAAGATACATCTCCGAATGCGGTAGTTATGATGCGACGTGGATCTATTAGGTTTTTAGAGGTATGAGGAACAGGGTGTAAAGTTCACTCATCCTTTATAGAAAAGGGAGGATCCTCCGACCAGACGGGTGTTGTGTTTGGCGGGCTACTAACCCAACGATCGATGTCGGGTTCTTGATCTTATATATGTCCACCGCGCGGTAAACTCTAATTGCGCGATGTAGGATTTTGTGTGACGTCAGATCTTTGATGCGTAGTTTGCATGTGGCGGTGCCGCCACAGGTTTATTTATATGAGCTCAGTATTGTGACAGTACAGTAAAGTCAGTCCAGCGCTGACTTGTTTCAACCCAGTCCAGTGCTAACTTCACGCCCTCAAGTCAATCCAGTTGTCTAACGTACCCTTCTATTTTCAGGCCCACTAGCTTTCCCTGCCTGATTTATTGACTAATTGCGAATCTTGTCTGCAGGAACCCACTGACTGGGTCCGAAATTCCGAGTCACTGAGTCCAGTCACTGCCATCGTATTAACCGAACATAGCTTTGCAAAATAGAGAGCTACAAAGTTTTCACAGTTACTTTACTTTTGGCAGGAGCAACCGAACAGCAACCTTATTGCAACGAGCATAAAGACTACTGTCATTTTGTCAGACTTGTCACTGGCAGCAGCCCAACATCAACGTTATTATAAGGACAATAAAGTTCACTGTAATTTTGAAAGTGATGCCAAATCAGCGGTAAAATAACTAACAAAGAATTGCAAAAGGAAATGGCTTTCTGCTTTCACAGGTTTTTGATATCTTTACTTGACAAACAGCGCGGCAGTGCCGCTATGATATTCTTTCCAAGATCAAGATAAGATGCGATTTAAATCAATCTGTTTTCAAATCCCGAGGAGGAGCTCGTGGCTAAGTAATAACAGCCGCACGAGTCGGTCCTTCAGGTTAAGCTACGCTTGCCGGGGTTGGTTCATGGATGGGTGACCATCTTTACATACCCTCAGTGCCTCGAAAGCACGTTAAGCCGTTGGTCCCGGCTGTCATTGGTGGATCTTTGTCAGTCGTTACGGGTCGTCAGAAGCCCGAAAGTCTGACAACCAGTCTTACCAAGGGGTATCGTATTACTCAGTTACTGGGTTGTGGAGGTCAGATAGGCAATACCTCCATGTAAAATACTGGTATTGGTATCAGCTGCAACCGGTTAGACTGGAATCTGACCCCAATAAAAAACAAAAAACGATAGGCAGATTGATTGTTGTCAAATCCCAAGTTAAGACAAATGATTTACTGTTATAATTTTAGTCAGCCAACAGCCATGAGAGACTTGCTGATTATGCTGACCATTCATAATTTTTTGGTGACGAATGAAAATCAGCTAGTTTGTGAGACCCGCATAGTACAGCATCATACTGAGTGGAAGCCTTCTTGTCACTGTCAGACGTGTAACTGACAATATTTTTTTTTTCTTGTCCTAAACCTTAGACACTGTCTTGTTAAACGCGTGTCTACTGTCAGTTTTATGCCAAACTCCATACAAAAATGTCGTGTTTAAAAGGTGTTTAGGCTATACAACTGGTAAACACGGTTTTGTGGTAATAAGGTTATTGTTTAAATATTAAATTTTAATTATAAAATCATCGACAAAAATTTAACTTACAAATTTAACCTCAATTGTCAAATAAATAACATTGTTAGGTGATTTAAAATTAGAATTTCGGACTTATGTATTCAAATAATCTAATCAAAGCACTCAATATTTAAGTGGAACTACAAATTAGCATCCACGTGTTTTCTGATCCATTTGTTTACATATTCTTCAGATACTTTTAGGGATGTAAGAAGTGCCAAAAAGTATCGATATACATAAAATCGTATCGATATTTAAAAAAAATATCAATATCGATTTCGATATATCGAAAAAACAATATCGTTCAAAATTGTGTTTGTTTTTTATTCATATAACTACTTATATACCAAATAAGGAAAAAAAGTAAACTTTTTACGACTCTGAATGCCAGCGGTTTTAGACAATGGCGACAACCAACGGTGTTGCTATTGGAAATATATCGTAGTTGATATATTTTCGATACTTACTACCTATTTTATATCGATATTTCGAAATAATAAATATCGCCTAAATAAATCGATATATCGAACAAAAAATATCGATATATCGATATTCTTTCTGCAAGCATCTGTTCCTAAAGCTCGATACTTTTACATAATAGAGCCGTTAAAGGGGCCAATTGTTAAATTTTCTCGGCTCTGCTCCACTCTGCCGCAATGGAGTGTTAATCTTAAAGATGACTAAACTTTCAGAACAATTGAGTGGTTTGCTAATTTTATTTGGCACCTACCCATTAAAACAATAAACCATAGAAAAGGCTAATAATGATAAAAATGCTAATGTAAAAAAACAACTTAAAATTCTCTGTGTCATCGTAAAATGCCAAGGTGTAAACAAGTTTAAGGCTATGACAGTTAAAACCTCTGTAGGTCACATAAATATTCATAAAAAAATAGCATTAAATATGAAATTACATAATTGCAATCACAAAAATCTTCCGGCAAAATTGATTATTGATTAAGGTCATAAAAATGCCTATTATAATAAATAAATTACCAAATAGAAGCAGCTTGTTTATTTAACAGCGATTTAAAAAAAAAATCGTTTTAAAATAGTTTAGTAACTAGGTTTCATTCAGAAAATAAAACTTGAATGAATGATCTTACGTCACAAAGGTCATGGAAGGTGAACTGTCAAAATCGGTTCAGTATTTTTATCAACCGAAAGTCAACTTACGTTAGAGCCTTTTTTTAAAGAAAATGAATAAACTGTCTACTGGTTCAAACATTTTGATACAACATCTAAAGCTGCATAATACGGATATTTTTGCATTCACGAGCTTGGCTCCTACCGGAAGGGCTGGCCGTAACAAGAAATAAAAGGATGTGTGAAAAAAAAAAACCCTCCCTTTTCCACAGAATTCTGCCTTTTGGAGGCTATTGCCCTGCAGCGGCAGTGGGACAATACAGTCCACATAGATTAAATTCTTTATAAAAATCTGTTGATGAAAACGATGAAGAAATTAGGGCCTCTTCACACTAGTGTCTATCGAACACCTTGTGTGAAGGGGCCCTTACTGATTCCGAAGCTAAATTATCAATATCTATACACAGTATAGAACAAAGTCGCTTTTCGTGTCCGTCTGTGTGTTCGCGTAGATCTTCTAAACTTCACAACGGATTTTGATGCGGTATTCACCAGCATTTAGAGCATTTATTCCGGAAGGTTTATGAGTATAACACTTTAATATGCAACATAGATTTAGCAAGGAAATCTAGATGTTTTGACATGTCGCCATTGCACCTGCGCGAAGCAGGCGGGTCGCTAGTAGTTTAACAAGATTCGAAAACTAAGTACTTACTACTTGAAAGTTTATTAATATCGTACATACCTATAGAAATAACTTAAAATACCGTACCGCAAGATAATCTTCTTAAAATAGACAACGTTCTGCAAATAAATCAATAAAAAGTTATAAGTAAACAATTCAAACTACTAAATTATTTACGCTGCAACGATATCGTATCAATGGGCTGTTTTCATTCAAGAATATTCTTTAAACTGCACCCTAATGGCGTAACAAACTTTCAATAACAATTTGAATGATTTTGTAGGATAAGGCTAACCATTGCCTCATAATTTCGAGAAATTCGTCTGCTCAACAAAGTAAATAACACAATTAATGTTGTTGAACTGTCATAATGAAAGTCATTACTACTGTAAGTGTGTTACGTAATAACTCAATTTCTGAGTATGCCATGGAAATGCAAACACAAGCAAGTGCTGGATGCTTTACTGTCATCTTCTTCTCATAAGAGCTACATTTGAGCACACTTATAAGAGATATGTCGTGTTTCATAAGCCGTTATTGCTACATAACGAAACTGCATATTACTATAGAAATCCTAGATCATTGCCCAGATGCTAGCCAAACATACAGTATTTTTTAAGTTTTATGTAATGTCAACAAAAAAAAAAACACAAATATAAACAGGTGAGGACTGAGTTATGTAACACAAGTTGACCTTTATGCAGCATTGGACTGCAATGGATTCGCATCACATTGATTGATTGATTCAATCTGAACTTCTAACCTCTTACATTAAGTGATGCGGGGTTTCTGGGTCCAAATAAAGAAAAATCTGGAAATCTAAACCCAAACATCACGAAATCAGTTCTTACCAAAATAGCCGTACAAAAAAAATTTACACTTTTCTCTTGAAACAATAAAACGTCAATACAATGTAGAATCAAAGTATGCAACAGCCAAAGCACTTGTATTTCGCTTTCAGATACATTTTTAATAGTCACAAGCTGGCCCCGATGTAAATTATATACGTTCATGTACAAGTTTATCAATCATTTACTTTTTATTTTATCGGTTTTTATAAGATAGGCGTAATCTATGCCTTCATTTTGACGTCTCCAGTCATTTTTTATACTTTTATTTTCTTGCTTTTGGCCAGTTTCGGAAATGAGTTTGAGGTTGGAGTTAACTTTGAAATAATGTAAATTCGCCTAAATTAGCATGAAATTGTTAAGTTTTATTTACATGTTGTAGTTTTTTACCATTCAACCAAGGGTGATGAACAGATTAGATGGCAGGTGATCAGTTTGAGAAGTATATTAAATATATACGTGTTTTTCCGAAATCCCATATCTCTAAGGTATTAATGAGACCATGTCAAAGAATCAACTGGCATATGTTTCAGGATTAAATTCCAGGGCGAAAGGTGTTAAGATGACGCTACGCTATTTATTTTGATCCGGCTGTTGGTGTTACGTGTTATCCTCACGAAAACGTATAACGAAGTATATACAAACAGTTGGTCACTATATTTAGGTATGATGATACTCGGTTATCAACCGATAAGCTATGCCGATAGAAATCCTATGTTTGTGCATAGTGATAAAAAATTCAGGCTAAAAAAATCTGGCCCCAATTTTTCAGTTATCAATCAAAATGATACTGTAAGTCGGTAGACTGCCGTGCCTATAAAAATAATGAAATAGCGAAAATAATTTACGTGAAATGGACTTAAAACTTAGTCCTTTAAGGACGTCGACGCTTTTTATTTGGAAGAAAGAAAAAAAAAATTGCCGCTTTTTTTACAGTCGGGTTTTTTACCGGGTTATTTATTACATGGGGCACGGGTGGCCGTCGTCTAGCGGGTGTCTACAAGTCATAAATACTAGACAGAAAATTTGCTAATTTATAATGAAATTGGGGTAATTTTGGCACTAAAAATGTGAATTTCAAATTACAATAACTTTTTTTTTCTTTTAATGTTATTGCAGTTCCTACGGGCCCCCTTTCGAATCGGACAGGGTTTCTGTTACACGCTGCAGACCTTCTGTCTTTTGTGCCCTGGTTCCCTTGTCTGTGCGATGCGAAAATACACGTTTCATCAAAATAGTCCATGAAAATGCTAATCGTTCTCCATTTCTTTAACGGTAACTGTGGTCTGTAGTCTTTGGAGCTAGAGCAGAGAAGACGGCTCATAAAAAGATAGCCTCAGCGTTCATAAATATGGTTAGTATATACACACGGCTACACATCAAGCTATACATTTCCAGTATAATTTGACCTCGTATTGTACGGAAATCCTATACAATTGGAGATCAGCATAAACTTGAAATTACATGCCGTGTGTACATCTTTTGGCAAGGTGGCGCTGTTGGTAAACATTTATTTTGTGAAATGTATTGAAAAAACAACATGGCGGCTTTCGTTCCGATTTCAGCCATGCGCCAAAAGATCGTTGTATAGTATATATCAGTGGGATAATGTGGGCAGTGTAAAGGCTAGTAATTAGCACTTCTTGCATAAATGTTGAGATGGAGATAAAAAGACGGCTTTTTTCTGGAGGTCCTGGGTTCGGTTCCCGGATCGGACAGTCTTGTTGGATTTTTCCATCTGGAATTTCTCACTAAGTAGAAGCTGGATTTGTGCCCGGTTGATGGCAAGGCTCGCCCACTAAATCATGCGACAAAATTTTTTCTGGCGAAATGTGGATGTAGGTACTATAGGTACTTACATATCTGTCTAACCCTTTGGGGAATACAGGCGTGATGTTATATATGTATTGTTTTATTGCTGACGGGCCTAATTTTTCGTTAGCAATCCAATCAGCCGATTAGCTAAAATAGCAGGATCCAGTTAACAGGGAAAAGGATTATCATTATTCAATTTATTTTCGTAACCATGTGACTTTAATTAGTAGATAGGTGATTTTATAATAATGATAGAAATCCGATGAGAGGATCTCGTGCCTAATAAATAACAGCCACACGGCTCGATCCATCAGGTTAAGCTACGCTTGCCAGTGTTAGTCCGTGAATGGGTGACCATCTTTACATACCGAGACTCCTCCGTGCCTCGGAAAGCATGCCAAGCCGTTGGTCCCGGCTGTCATTCGTGTATCTTTGACAATCGTTACGGGTCGTCAGAAGCCCGAAAGTTTGACAACCAGTCTTACCAAGTGGTATCGTATTACCCAGTTACCTCCTGGGTTGTGGATGTCAGATAGCCAGTCGCTCCATGTAAAATACTGGTATACAGCTGCATCCGATTAGACTGGAAGCCGACCCCAACATAGTTGGGAACAGGCTAGGCAGATTGATTGATAGAAATCCGATGATAAAATTAAGTTCGCTCGAGTATATTAATTTAAAGGAATGCATCAATCATTGACAGATGAATTGAAAGATGTTTCTGATAATAATAATAAATTGGTTAAGCTTAGTTAGGTTTAGTACGTCAGTTAGGTTAGTTTGTAAGTTTTACTAACATAGTTTCTAAGTCTTTGTTACTAATACTATATATTGTATAATATACACACGGCTGCACATCAAGCTATACGTGTCCGGTATAAGCTTACCTCGCATTGTACGGAAATCCTATACAATGCGAGATCAGCACAAACTGGACATGTATAGCTTGATGTGTAGCCGTGTATACTTTTATGTGTGGTCCACAATAAATGTATATAAGCAAAGCATTCTTATTTTTAAGACCTCGATAGCCTGGTGATGTGACCGTCGGACTGGCAAGTCAGGTCTCAAGTTCGGACCCAACCAAGGGCGCACCTCTGACTTTTCAGATTCATGTGCGTATTGTATAATTATCACTTGCTTTAAAAACGGTGAAGGAAAACATCGTGAGGAAACCGGCATGCCTGAGAGATATTTCGCGACGGCATGTGAAGCCAGGTCAGAGGCCCTTCACTTTGTGTAAATAATTTCATCACCACTGCTCTCATAACGGTGAAGGAAAGCCGGGAGGGAACCGGCATGTCCTAGAAGCAAAAAGTTGAAGACCTTCCGAATGTCAGTTTTTAGAAACTGCCAGCATATGTACATTGAGTAAGCGTGGCGACTGCCTCGTTGATCTACTGGTTGTAAGCGCTACTACTAAGTATGAGGTCCTGGGTTCGATTCCCAGTACGGGCAAAGTGTTATTGACCTTTTCCATTAGGACTTTCTCAGTAGCAACGCGAGATTCGTCACCGCCCGGTTGATGGCAATAGGCTTTTAGGGGTATGATGAACAGGGTGTAAAGTTCACTCATCCACCATAGAAAAGGGAGGATCCTCTGAGCAGACGGGTGTTGTGTCTGGCGGGCAACTGCCCAATGATTGATATTGGATTTTTGTATATATGTTCACTGCACGGTAAACTCTAATTGCGCGATGCAGGATTTTTGTGACGTCAGGTCTTTGATGCGTAGTTCGAATGTGGCGATGTAGGTACCGCCACAGGCTCGTCCCCTATTACATGGGACTTAAACATAACTGGCGAAATGTGGGTGAACTATGCCATGCCTCTGCCCGACCCTTCAGTGAATATAGCGTGATGTTTATTTTTACTGGTTATACCCAAACTTGAAACGACAAGGTTTAACAAAAAATATCATATTATATCATAGTTGAAAACCAAATATCCGCATAATAAAAAAAACATAGCGAAATTAATTCATATGACCGTGGCACAGTTATTTAAATTAATATCTATGTATAAGGTGCTAAGTATTACCACCGGATATAAATAAATTGTCCGTCATAAATATACTGTACTAATCGGTTAATATTATGGAATTATTCACGCTATATTTGTTTAAGGATGAGCAGAATTCAAGGTGGTCAAACCGGACTTAATTGATTTTAAATATGATTATTAAAAGAAATCAATCTGCCAAGCCTTTTCCCAACTATGTTGGGGTCGGCTTCCAGTCTAACCGGATGCAGCTGAATACCAGTATTTTACATGGAGCGACTGCCTATCTGAACTCCACAACTCAGTCACTGGGTATTACGATACCCCTTGGTAAGACTGGTTGTCAGACTGTCGGGCTTCTGACAACCCGTAACGACTGTCAAAGATCAACGAATGACAGCCGGGACCAACGGATTAATAATTTTTATGTAATCGCGTTTTCGTCAAACATAGAACCTAGCATCAATCCTCACCTTTAACATATATTTATTTCCAAATTAATGCTGCACTATTTTCGGCATAACGGAGGATCATGTTAAGCAATTTCAGGTAGGGTAAGGCCATAGAGCCCCGCGATGTGATGCGGCGTCCGTCAATACGTGCACGTTCATTGGGTGGCCATGTAGGCTTGGACTGGGGCTACTGCGGCGGCAACTTTCTTATACTGCGTTCACGATTTAGTTTCCAAGTACGTAAACAAATATGTGTTTTTGGAAAAACCACTTTAATATGGTCGCATAAAGCTCAGTGTCCGCTACAACTTTTTTTTTGACTTTTTCACTAGTAAGAGTCATTCTGAATTCAACTTAATTTACACTTTTATAAAGTTGGAAATAAGGATTTTATTAGAATAAAAGTGTGTATGCAATGGTATTCAGCAGGAGTGCCCCCATCCATCGTTTCATTCGTCTCTCCTTTAATTACCACTCGAAAACAATATACGTATAATTTCAATAGAGGTCGACCCCGCTAAATAGTCGTTCCTATAAACCGCTACAACTGAATTTGGCAGGATAATACCATTATTAGCAGGCTTGGCAAACGAATAAAGACACGTTTTCAAATCGGCGGCGGCACGTGGGGTGATTAGTTTTGTATAGAGTTTGATAAAGGATTACGTTCTATACAGCTTGTATAACTGTATAGATAGTGCCATCCACAAAGACGCGCCCCTCTCCGCTGCGCTCAGTACTAATGTACAACTTACAGTACAGTAATCCCGGAGAAGGGCGCCTCTTCGTGGATGACACTATTTATAAAAGCGCTGTAAATGAGTAACCAATTCACTCGAGATTTGAAGACTTTCAGTAACTGAAACCACAGATTAATACCGATGGTTCACTCTGGAAACTTAATTAAATAAAAAGCGACTCTTGCTACGACACAATAAAGTGCAATTCAGGTCGCACAGCGCTAATTAACTACAGTTATATTAACGTAGAAGTTGCCTCTCTTTCTATCGCGTAACTGTTATATCTTCTGACTACGTTACGCTCACTGAATTGGCCCGATATATGACGGGAACGCCGCGTGCCGCGTACTTGTAGAGTCATACCTAAAATGCGGAGTGCGCCTTCTGTACTATTCTGTGCTGAAACGTTATTTTTCATTTACGTAATAGGGTTTACCAGAAAGGTGTGTTCATATTTAAGGGTGTTTGTATATTTTATAGTTGGTCCCATGGAGAAAGTTATTCAGTTTGATAAACTGCTCATAGTTTGTTCAATGAAATCTCCAAACGGCTGTTTGACACTTCCCGTGACCCAAAGGCTGGCTTTACCTTGGTCAGACGTTAAGCATTGCCATACAACGTGGCAATGCCGCCAGTCTCTTGGGTACATTACCAGCCGACAGCGATGCGAAGGAATTTTTCGACGCCATATTTTAGTTAAAGATCCACGAATGACAGCCGGGACCAACGGCTTAACGTGCTTTCAGAGACACGGAGGAGTCTCGGTATGTAAAGATGGTCACCCATCCACGGACCAACCCCGGCAAGCATAGCTTAACCTGATGGAGCGACCCGTGGGGCTGTTATTACTTAGCCACGAGTATTTCCCCATACGTCAGACCAAAGATCCAATATATTTTTTTTACCTAATGTCTGTTCATATTTCGGAAAGTTTCCGATGAAAATGTAAACAGTGGTCAGGTTAAATTCTTCCCATGTGTTTGCACTGGCGAAACATTCATTGTTCCTGTTAATGTTCCATACAATTTTTGACAGGAACTAGACACTTCAACATGTTTTTACCCGACTACGGCGAAGAAAAAAGGAGGGTTATGATTTTGACCAGTATGTATGTATGTATGTTCATCTGTTCCCTCCTATCTTCTAAGCCACTCATCACAATTTGACTAATGAGGTATCGTTGGAAGCGTCTTGATCGTCCGCTGGTTATAGGCTAAATGACGTCGCATTAAATGAAAAATGGCGCCCTCTAGAGGACACAAACTGAGGAACTTAAAAAAAATATTGTTTAATCGTACCAAATCAAATAAAATATCAAATAAAAGGGCTTAATGAACACATTTGAAAAAAATATATATTCTAAACCCAAAAGAATTAAAAAAAATTAAAGTAATATAAACTAAAACCCAACTACGACTAAAAAGGTATAAACAAGACACCACAGACAGACAAATTAAAAATTCGGAGTCACACGTGTTATAAATCAAACAGATTACGTGTGACTCCGAATTTTTAATTTGTCTGTCTGTGGTGTCTTGTTTATACCTTTTTGGTCGTAGTTGGGTTTTAGTTTATATTACTTTAATTTTTTTTACTTTTTACTTTACTTTGATTACTTTAATTTTTTGTCGTAAATGCTTCGACAGTGCAAACGCACAGTTACTCAATCACTCACTAAAGCTAATCAGTAACACATTCATCTATATTTAGGTATAAAATTTTAAACTTATCTCACCACTATATCCAACAATTATTTTAAGAATTATATTACTAAATTGTAATTGAAAAATCATCAACGAAAAATAACCTCAAATTATCAAATAAGAAACATCTATAAGATGATTTTGGGTTTACCTATCAGTATGCAAATAATCAAATTAGAGCACTCAATTTGTAAGTGGCACTACAAATTGGCATCCCACCAGGCCCAGAACCCAGAAGGCACCAACGTTTTCTGATTCATTTGTTTACATTTCCATCACATACTTTTTGAACAGACTGTACAAAACGACGATTCCTGCTAACCTCTCAAACTAGAGAGCGTGCGTACAGTTGGGCGAATAGAATCAATAAGGACAAGGTCGTACGATGCCCCCACGTACCCGGCGTCGACGCCCAGAGCCGGGCGAACGACTAGGGAACTTTACGCTTCGTTTAGCCCGGGAGAGTAAGTGGGGCAACCTACTGGCTCAGTGACACTGGCGCATAGTGTTGACGTTGCAGTTGGATTTAACATTTGAAATCAACTCTTGGTCTGCGTAACGGGTGTTAAAAAGATTCCGACGAATTGAGAACCTTCGTCTTTTTTTTAAGTCGATAAAAATATTGGAATTTAGTTTTTTTATAACTTGTCAATCATGAAATCCTACTAATATTATAAATATGAAAGTTTATGTGTTTGTGTGTTTGGATGTTTGTTACTCAATCACGCAAAAACGGCTGAATGGATTTGGATGAAATTTGGCAAACAGATAGTTTATGACCTGGATTAACACATAGAATAATTTTTATCCCGATATTCCCACGGGATCGAGACTTATGCGGTTGAAACCGCGGGGCGCAGCTAGTTAATGATAAATAAATGTCTCAAAAATGATTCCTCAATACCTAAGACACATTATCTAAGATAAAGAAAAGTGATTTTATGATAAGTCTTTTATGTACTTTTAAGCGAATTCGAGGCAGCAGTTTCTGTTCTTTATAGCTCCAACTAGCTAAGATGGACATATTTTCTGATATTTGTTTCTTATAAGGATGCACATAAGCTCAACGAAGTCTAGTCCAGATAAACTATCACCATCTTGAAAATTACATAATAATGCATTGGAATAAAGTACACGGAAAAATCTTTGACGAAGTTAAATACACAGAGTTGTGGCGGTATCTACATCTCAACATGCGAACTACGTATCAAAGACATGACGTCACACAAAAATCCTGACGTCACATAAATCCTGCATCGCACAGTTAAAGTTTACCGTGCAATAAACATATATACAAGAACCCGACATCAATCATTGGGCAGTTGCCCGCCAGACACAACACCCGTCTGGTCGGAGGATCTTCCCTTTTCTATGGTGGATGAGTGAAGTTTACACCCTGTTCCTCATACTCCTAAAAAGTAATAGGAAATTACTGTCCCGTCAGTACTAGGCAAGTCACTCGACCAATGAGAATGTGCGTTCCCTCGTAACACTCAAATGCGTCTATGCGGGAAGTTGGAACAAAATGTAGAGCCGAAGTAAGTACTCACAATGTTAGGTAATCTGTCTTAGATTTGTAATCTAACCAGACATTGCAGAAGCTAACAAACAAATAAGAAATATAAATCAATAACCAAACTGATTTTTGAATACTTGAAAAAAAAATGGTGGATCAATCAATCTGCCGAGCCTTTTCCCAATTATTTTGTCGTCGGCTTCCAGTCACCGGAAGCAGCTGAATACTAGTATTTTACATGGAGTGACTGCCTATCTGACCTCCTCAACCCTGTCACTAGGTAAAATGATACCCCTTGGTAAGACTGTCAGACTTCTAACAACCCGTAGCGTCTGTAAAAGGTCTATGAATGATAGCTGGGACCAACCCACCGCGGTAACCATAGCATAATCTTCGATCGTCCCGTGGGGCTGTTATCATTTAACCACGAGCCCCTCTCTCTACTCTAAAGGTATGTTAAACACTGTGTTTTTATCTCCAATAACTCTAGGGTATTAATGAGACAATTACCCTGTTTATCACAACTTACAAGCCTCGTAGTACCAAATGTCATTATTTAGTTCACAAGTACTTATATTTTTACACTTTTATTCGTGATTTTGTTTAACAAAAAATTATTTGTAAGTTACTACTTGTAGAAAATCATTACAAATCCTGAGAGTGTCCGGCGACTCTCTATTTCGTCTTACAAGTTTACAAGTGTCGTGCTTAGTACCGCAATAAATGTTTAAATTAAATTTTCTTTTTTAAATGCGGTCAAAAGAGAGAGATGACCTGATGCCCGTGTCCCAACAGTGGGAACATTAAGGCTGATTATGAATATGGAGATGAGCTATGAATTCAACAAAAAATAACATTCTAGGTAACTTATAAACGTGTAGACTTGTAACTTTTGATAAACAGGGCCAAGGTCAAAGATTCAACTGTCACACGAAGAGTGAAAACAATTACGTGGGTACCTGGTTGTACTCTTCGTGTGACCTCTTCATCTCTTCGAAATTCCGCGTCAACACTGTTCAAAAGCTTTTGCATCCATACAGTCTGTTTCAGTCACCTTTTTAAGGTTGTCAGTACTAGCCGAGGGGCTTTCGCTTATTTATTTATTGACACACCAACGACTTATTCACTAAAACACTACATTAAAAATATATTGTATTTCGACAGTTTTGCGGTGAATTCGTCACTTATAGGCGTGCACAGCACCCGTATAATCAATAATAAAAACTAAAACTTCGCTTGCCGATTTGTTGTCTCCACTGAAGGATTCGCCTGCTCTAACGGCCTTCAACAGACGTGGCCAGCCCAGTGTCACTTCAGCTTGCAAGCTAAGCCGGTTTTCAGTTGTTTTACCGGAAATTTCGTTCCTTCAATGAAACCGAGCATAGCTCGCTCCATAGCGCGCTGAGCGACCTTGAATTTGGTGACCACCCTGATTCGAATGTCAGTGACTGTGTTTTTTATACATTGTGTCCGGACATGGACTAGCGATATTCTAAATACTTAAATATAAACTATTTTAAAGTACAATTTTAATGAATAAAAAGTTTTTATGATTTTTCCTGTTCATGGTTCCGACAATTGCCTTGCAAAAAGCACAAAGCTTGCGCATTCGCTATGTTCAAACCATAATAACTCCTAAAGTATTAAACATACAGTTGTGAATTGTATGTTGTATTGTAGCTTAGCTCAAAATCTGTCGATAAAGTAAAAAAATTAAAATTTTTCGGGTGTGTTTTTGTAGTAATTAACAATTATTGGTTGAATTGCATAATTTTTCATTCAGTGTGTCTAAAAAAGTAGTTAATATACTTAAATGACTCACATAAATACATAAAAACGGTGAAAGATTTCAATTAGCCTTTCTAACTTAATTGTTAATGTAATGCGTAACCACGGATTTTGGTTTAAAATGGTTTATTTGCAACTATAGTCCTAGCATAGCCCGAAATTGCAGCTGTGCCAAATTATTTGAAATCCGTTTAAACATTCCACCGCCATAGAAAGTGAAACCACTTAAACAATGATCTCCTGCGACCGTATACCACCCACGCCTCATTTTGGATCTCATACTATTCGACGGATGACATCTAACCAGGCAACCTACTTACGAGTAAGTGCCATTTAAATCCACGGACCAGGCTGTTTATCACTTGTTTCATATTGCTATTCAACTGCAAATTCCACAATGTCTTGATTTTGTGTTGTGGCTCTAATCCTGGGGCCACATTAACGGTCAACGTCAATGCCCCTCATCGCCATAAACAGCGCGGTAATTATTGCGATAAATGCAGTGGCCACACTTGAACGGTCAACGTCAATGGTCATTTGCCGCCACCCGAGTTATGGCCTATCGTCAAACGCCAATGTGAATGCCGTTGTCAAATTCTCGCGATAAGTTGTGGCTATACCTACGGTTAACGTCCATCATCGCGATAATCAACGACGTTTCCCGTTGGTGTGGCCCCAGTATAACAAGTACCAACGGTTTTCAAGTCCTTTCGGTGAACGTCGGATTCTGCGCTTAGATACAATTTGAAGCTAAAAAGCTAATTTGAAGCTGTACGAATTAGCAAGCACCTATGTTTTTAGTAAAACTGACTGGTAAGAAGCTTATAATCAACTCAGACATAGTCAGAGAAGGTGGAAATTAAGGTTAGCAATTTTATCACATACAGAAAAAAATGTGCAGTGATTGATCGGAAAAACGATTTCTTATTCTGTTATATCTTACTATTATTATAAAAGAGTGTGTGCTAATATGCTAATGAGCTTGCATTCTTTTATAGCAGGTCAATGTTAGACGAAAAATAAAGTTTCATGAGGAATGCACCATGTGACAGTGGTGCAACTGTTAACTGTCACGTGGACCTGCTCCGAAAATTAGGTATATATGGTTTTATGGCTATATAATTAGGTATACATCATTAGGTATTATGGCTACTGGGCGAATGATTCACCCTTTTTTAATTTTTTTATTTTTGGAAATCATCAAATGACTTCTCCCGCTCTAGGCAGAGCTGAGGGCGTGTCAGACTTTTACTGACTAAAACCCACCCGTGTTCCTTCAGTTGCCTGTTGCCAAGGGCCCCGGTATCTCTACCGGACTTTCCCGCAACCCTTACAGGCATCGGCCCT
This sequence comes from Lithophane leautieri, assembly GCA_949152455.1. NCBI lineage: Eukaryota > Metazoa > Arthropoda > Insecta > Lepidoptera > Noctuidae > Lithophane > Lithophane leautieri. Next base: position 6,063,679 of record OX424486.1, read on the forward strand.
AGCGGACCAATGATTCTCCCCTTGATTTACAAACTGCGCGTCTTTGCGCTATTGAAATCGTTTTGAATAAATCTGTCTAGCCTGTTTCGCGAGCGCTGTTGCGGTCTGGCTTAACGCCGCTTTACTGTTCCGTGTTCCTATACGCAGTAAATATGGGTACAGGTTAGTTGGCATACAGTGACCTTGGCCAGTCGTCTTATCCCACAAAGGATTAGCGGCTTGGTGTTTAGAATTTTATCCGTTACTTTAACATCCAGGACGCTACGGTCTACTGAGATTACTTTGAAATCCTTATCCTTGCTAATATTATAAATGCGAAAGTAAATCTGTCTGTCGCGCTTTCACGCCAAAACTACTGAACCGATTTAAATGAAATTTGGTACACAGATAGTCTAGAGCCTGAGAAAGGACATAGGCTACTTTTTATCGACATACCACGCGGGCGGAAGCTAGTACCTAATATGTATTTTATCAGAGGAAGAGTAAATTCTCCTTTCTATTTGCCAATTTATTTGGGGTCTGCGCAGCACGCTTCTTCTATTAATTTCTATTAGCCGTCATTTCTGATCAAACTCCCTCAATATCCTCATTACTTGATCAGAGAAAGAATATACTCATCAATTGAAATATTATACTTTACACCTATCTCCTAAAATAACTACATATGTAACAAATAAAAATAAAAACACAATTCAAGCTCAGTTTAGGCAAATCCCAGTTGGATATTTCTCAAAGAAACTTGGCACAGCAACAGATTGAAAATCGCTAAAATGCAGGTTTTTGTGGACCAATTTAATGGCTCCCGAGCGATTTGAGCACGTGCAAAGCCGGGGGCTAAACCAAGCTTGTTTCACGCTTTTTTATGTTTGTTGGTTTGCCGAATTTTTGGCAATTTTTGGCTATATTCTTTACTGTGTGGGTCTTAATGGTCTAGGTTCCACGTACTGGGGAAGTGTGGTGTGTGGTGATCCATTTGTTCTTACTCTGTTTGAGAAAGGGAGATGTTTCTATAAAATGGACATCTCTGAAATTACCGGCCCACATTGGAAATCCTGATGGAAAATCCCGATAACAGTTTACCAGACCCGGGTGTCGAACTCAAGATCCCATGCTGAGAGGTTGCACTCAAGACAAACGAGGCAGTAACTATACAGCGTGTAAAAAAACCCTGACCGGTTCGTGACGGTGTTGTTGAGAATCATTCTAAGAGTTCTACGAGTATAATTTTATTTATGACATTTTTTTTGTTGAAAAAAGAATAAAAAATCTCTAATTTATAATGTAATTGTGGTAATTTTGGTAGTAAAAATGTGAAATTCAAATTGCAATAACTTTTTTATTTTGAAGTTTTTTTTTTTCGGGTAATTTTATTGCATTACCTATAAGTATGCCCCTTTCAGATCGGACAGGGTTTTTGTTACACGCTGTATAACAACAAGAACAATTAAAAAGTTTCAGCCCAATAAAACACTCTTTGCGGTCAATGGATTGAACAACATTATTTAGGTGACACTAAAGACGAGCAATTTCACTTTCAAAACATTAAGAAAGCACTTGGAATTACTAAAGCAGGGCAATATTTAACAGTTTTCTGGGGGCCTACCACCACCCCTTACAGCAATATTACTTCAGTGTAGGAAAGAGATGAAGCTCTACAGGACGTATAGCTCCATCTCTGTCTCCCACGAAGTAAGATGGTAGGCCTCCTGATCCCTAAAAAATAGGTAAATGAGACACGAAGCAGTTATGGTTACAGTAAAAAAAATGTAACAAATTTATTGTCACAAATTAGAGTATTTATTATTTATAACTAGCTGCGCCCCGCGGTTTCACTCGCGTAAGTCTCAATCCCGTGGGAATATCGGAATAAAAAGTATCCTATGTGTTAATCCAGGTCATAAACTATCTGTTTGCCAAATTTCATCCAAATCCATCCAGTAGTTTTAGCGTGAAAGAGTAACAAACATCCACACATCCATACTCACAAACTTTCACATTTATAATATTAGTAGGATTAGTAGGAAGGATATTAGTAGGATAGGATAGTAGGATTATTAGTAGATAGTAGATAGATAGTAGAAGATAGATAGATAGACTAGTAGATAGTTGAAGTAGACTAGTAGAAGTAGATAGATTGTTGATTTCATAGTATAGGTTATCACTGGCCCAACCTAACTTCGCAGTAAACATGACTAAACAATACTTGACTCCTTGGCGGCTGCTGTTAGTCCGTGCTGTATATATGGCCACTAGAGTGTGTTGTATAATTGTGCCAACACACTTATGTAGTTGTACAAGAATCGTGAGAGATGATTGTAGACAGCTTAGCCGATGCATTCGTTGCGGACTCATTAGTCATGTGAGCAGTTCCTATTCCTGTACCCATAAGCGATCCGCATATATCAATTCTAAACTATCACATTTGTTATGTAGGTTTATTTTCTGTGTTTAGAAATTGGTATAAACACAACAAAACAGTAGTTTGATACATCATTCTTCTTTCCGTATCCCAATCTGTGGTTGGCAGAATATGTCTTCTTTCGCATTAGCTTTGAAACACCTGGATGATGAGGAGTAGAATCCTACTATCCTACTAATATTATAAATGTGAAAGTTTGTGTGTTTGTGTATTTGTGTGTTTGGATGTTTGTTACTCAATCACGCAAAAACGGCTGAATGGATTTGGATGAAATTTTACAAACAGATAGTTTATAACCTGGATAAACACATAGGATACATTTTATCACGATATTCCCACGGGATCCAGACTTACGCGGGTGAAACCGCGGGGCGCAGCTAGTTAGTTAATATATGTAAAGTATGTATACAGCAGGGGTCACCAAGAAGTATCACTCGGGGTCCGTTTTAAGAAATGAAATGACCATCGCGGTCCGCAAAATATTTATAAGAAAAAAAAAAAATTAACAAAATGTAATTACGGAAATACCAAATGCATTGTTTTACATATCAATGAGAAAAATGACGTTTTTTTGTTGCAGACTATCAGCATTGCTATTCTGTAACCATCTCACCGTGAAAACTTAGGTGAAGTGAGCGTGGAGTAAGCTGTCATTGTCATCGATACCTACTGATGCTAAGGCAGTGACAGTTCACTCCAAGCTCACTTCACCTGGTGAGATTTTTACAGAATAGCACTATACTGTTTGAAGTTTGGAGTAAAATTGGTGCAATCTATTGACATTAAATCCTGGAGATTTTCATCAGTAAGTCGAGATCGAGATTATTAAATTACGTACTCTGTAGTGCAAGTTGCTGTATTCTCGCGTCATTTGGCGACCCCTTTTTTTTTTTTTTTTTTGATGGTGGGAAATCATCCAATGACTTCTCCCGCTCTGGGCGGAGCGGAAGGGCGTGTCAGACTTTTACTGACTAAAACCCACCCGTGTTCCTTCATTTGCCTGTTGCCAAGGTCCCGGTATCCCTTTCGGACTTTCCCGCAACCCTGGCAGGCATCGGTCCTATTGGACCCCGTCATTTTTGCTGACATCTCTTTGAGGCGCGCGTGGAACACGACGCGCCATCGACCCGGGCCTGGTCCTTATCGGACGGCGAGCTGCCCGTTGCTCGCCGTCCGCAAGCCCGCGCCTATGGTGGCCGGAAATCCGCCTGGGATTCCCGACGCCCAGGGCGTCTCCAACGGCGGCGGTTAGGGGCGTGAGGGCGCAAACTTTGCCTTTCCCTCACGCGTTCCGCCTCCTCCTTCGCGAGCATTACTGCTTCGCAGAAGGAGGTGACGGCTTCCCATGCCCTCTCGCTCCGTACCATGGCCTGAACCAGGGCCGGACGCGAGAGGTCACCGCCGCCAATCGCCTCCGCGAGGACACGGCGGTGCCCCGCCCAAGCAGGGCACACCTCAACCGTATGCTCCACCGTGTCCTCCGGGCGATCCACACAGTGGTGACACCCGGGCGTTTCCTCCCGCCTAATCCTACACAGGTACCTCCCGAAGCTGCCATGTCCGGTGAGGACCTGTGTCAGGCGGAAGGCGAGGACGCCGTGGCGCCTCTCTATCCACTCCTCAAAGAGGGGACTTATCGCCGCTATTGTGGCGTGCCCAATTTGGCGACCCCTGGTATATACTCTTCCAGATCGTCTTTCAGCCACGGCGGCCAATCTCAACGGAGACCAGCCTTCGGCGCGGGAGATATTATAGTGCACAAGTGTGTGCGCAGACACAGGTGCACTCTCTCTTCCCTCACTCTCATAGTCCGATGGGACGGCAATCCGACACGACCGGAGAGAGATCAGGCGCAGGACCAACGGCTTAACGTGCTTTCCGAGGCATGGGGGTATCACACCGTCAACTTCTAAACTCCGGGCTGTTACTAAGAAATTCCTAATGGAAAAACCCAATAACACTTTGACCTGGTAGTGCGGTAGAAAGGAAAGGATGCTTATCTGATGGTGCAAATGGTGACCATGGAATATCTAACCTGTATTGTCCAAATGCTGGTCCTACTTTCACTCCTTCGGTTAGTCTCGAATGTGCATTAATTTTTGCTAAATTTTAAGGTGGATGCGCCAAGGTAACCCGCGAAATTTAAATTTTCTTACGTCTTTTGCAATTTGCAGGTCAGCGTCTGGTTGTATGTTGATTAAAATATGATTCGCGGCCATAACAAATACGGCTTTACAGAATTATAATCATTAAAATCAGCAATACGCCTCCTTAAGTTCGAGTAACTGCCAAATGTCATAATTTCATGAAATAGTCATTCAATACACTTATTTGAACTTAAAATATCGGCTATAAATATCGAACAAAATATTTCGATATTTTTTCTACAAGCCTATATAATATTTTGAATAGAATTGTATTGCGAGTACTATGCTCAGGTCGATGGCAAACATGCAGAGAAAGTTTTGTAATATGGGTCAAAGTCTCTCGCTCGTTTCGGCTTTCTTTAAGGATGACTAAGATCCTACGCATGTCTTTATGTTAAAACGGAACGATGTTTTGTGGCATTTTATAGTGCTATGTTGACTCACAACTGAGTTTTGAAAGCATGATCTAGTCTCTGGTCAATGAATCTGCTATCAAATTAGTTAGCAATTGTGATATCATAACTTAGCATAACATCACGCCTGTATATCCGAAGGATCAGACAGAGGTGTACATAGTACACCTAAATTTCGCCAGTTATGTTTAAGTCCCATGTAATAGGGGGCGAGCCTATTGCCAAAACCCGGGCACAAATCCAGACACCGGGCTGCTACTGAGAAACTCCTTTTTTATTTTTTTGAGGTTGGGAAATCATCCAATGCCTTCTCCCGCTCTGGGCGGAGCGAAAAGGCGTGTCAGACTTTTACTGACTAAAACCCACCCGTGTTCCTTCAGTTGCCTGTTGACAAGGGCCCCGGTATCCCTTTCGGACTTTCTCGCAACCCTGGCAGGCATCGGTCCTAGCGGACCCCGTCAATTGTACTGAGATACTCCTGATGGTAAAATAATGAACTCAAACTCAAAACTCAAAGCATTTATTTCAATTAAACCATTTACAGGCACTTTTGAATTGTCAAAGAGTCGGTCAGTTAGTCAAAAAGTTGAAGCTAGTTGCCCATTCAAATTCGTAGATCTCTATGGAGAAGAACGGGCAAGAAACTCCAAGGACACTCTTTTAAAAATGTATATAGATATTACAAAATCCTGGGTACTATTACTCACAAGCAGAAGGTATTATTATTACATAGAGCAATTAATCATGGTTTGCTCTGGTGATCACAACGATTAAAATTAAACTACAGACAGAGATTTGTTTTAATAAGATTTTTTTTTTTGGCACTCCATTCTATAACGACAGTCTCTAAAATTCTCTGCCAATACAAAATAGTTTAGTAGGATATTGTGACAATTTCTACCATTCCGAAACGGTCAGAACAATGGTTGTGATTGTCCACAAATGGTGCGTGACTGTACCAACGTCGTACGGTGAATTTTACTTGCAGGTTAGGCTATGTTTACACTGATGTACTACCCCGGATTCAGAAGTGTGATTACCGAATCGATTGGGTAAGAATTAATTGACATGGTAAAATATTTACTCATGTTTTACTACAGCTATTATTACTTCATACAAGAAAATAAGGGCATGATTACAGATCGCACTTTTACTAAGACCTTTCTAATAGTTTCATTCGAATATGAACATTAAAACTATACCGATAGCGTTCACATTCGTATGCGATGGTATTTTACTCAGTAAATTAAAGTCGGTCTGTTGTGGACCAGCTATAATCAGTCCCAACCAATGACAATAATATCATTAATCGGGCACAAATCATAGACGATTTTTTTACTCAATAAAACTTTGTCCAACCTTGGAATCGACACCAGAACCCCATACTCAGCAATCGCAACACTAGACAATGAGGTTATCATTAGGTACTCGTACTTAGTTACTGTTTGTTCATACTGACTTTGAATAAATAAAAACAAATGATAAAATAATGTAGCCAAGTTTAATCGACCGGCGAAATGAGTTATCTCTAAGACCCGAATTAGAACGCTGCTATTTTTTTTTTAATTCTTTCGAAATCTACTCGTAAACTCATGTCAACGACAATCGATGCCAAAAACTTGTCAAAAATGTTGGGAAATTAGCGGTACTTTTGATAGATTCAGATCAGAATACGACCGTTCTTTAAAACTACGGAATTACCCCCAGTTCTGAGCGAGCGCTCAACACAAATTGTTCGTTCATTCGTCAATGTAAACTCGCCTTTACAAGACGGATTCTATTCTACTGTACATTGACCTAGCGGAGAAAGTGCCCACGCGCCTGTACAGTCGAGCACAGCGGTGACTTGTCGAGAATCGAGATGTCTTGTTTTTTTGTTTTGTTTTTTGCTGCATTCTTGCTGGTTTTTTATTATGTTTTGTTATGGCATACTGTTTTAATTATCGTGTGGTTAAATGATGTTGTTTAATTTGAGATTTATCTTTCATTCTTTGATGATTTTTGACAAATTTTTACCAACAATGCCCCTTTATTGATGTCATTCAGACGCCAAATAATTCTTGTAGTACAATTCGAAACTGTCTGTTTTTTTTTCAAATAATTATGGAAAACTAGCTGCTCTCCACGGTTTCGTCCGCTTATGTCTCGATCCCGTGGAAATTTCGGGATACAAAGTATCTTATGTCCTATTCCAGGTCATGGTCTATCCATGTACCAAATTTCATCTAAATCCGTTGGGCCGTTTTAGCGTGAAAGCGTAACAACCAAACTCAATTTCGCATTGATAATTACTACATTACTAGCTTCCGCTCGCGGCTTCGCCCGCGTGGTATGTCGATCAAAAGTAGCCTACGTCCTTCACCGGGATGCCATCTATCTCCTTGCCAAATTTTATCGAAATCTGTTCAGTGGTTTAGGCGTGAAAAGGTAACATACAGACAGACAAAGTTACTTTGGAATTTATAATACTAAGTATCGATATATATTTATTAGATATGATAGTTCGTTTGTAGTATGTAAAAAAACAAAACAGCCTATTACTGTCCCACTGCTGGGCTTTTAGGCCTCTTCTCATACAAAGTGGGGCTCACGACGAAGTGGCAATGTATGTAAGTGGGAAAAAAAACGTATGTTATGTATTACACAGCATGTAACAAAAACCTTGTCCGATCCGAAAGGGCCACATTATGTACTGCAATTATATATTATTATTTTTTTTTTGAAAATAAGAAAGTTATTGCAATTTGAAATTCACATTTTTAGGAACAAAATTACCGTAATTGCATTATAAATTAGCAAATTTGCTGCAGAGGTCATATGACTTATAGACACCCGCTAGACAACGGCCGCCCGCGCCCCGTGTAATAATGGGTCAGTGACAAACCCGGTCAAATTCCGGATTGAAAAAATATGCGGCGACTTTTTAGTTTTTTCCAAAAAAAAAAAAAAACGCGCATAGAATCTCAAAATGATTCTTAACAACACCCTCACGGATCGGACAGGGTTTTTGTTGAACGCTGTATAGAGGTCTATACGAATCAGCTGTTGATTTGTTTCTTATGCAAAGCTGCTCTGATGTTGTATGTTTGTTTATCTACACCCATGCTATAAATCCTCTATAAAAGTTTCTGAAACAGTTAGCTTATTGCCAACATTAAAACAGCTAGTGTCATAGTAACCATAATAACATCCAAACGGGTGTTATAATGTTGTACTAAATTTCATAATGCAACTCATTTCAAAAAAAGAACATTGTCATGCAGGCGCGTTTCACTAACAAAGCACAGTAATTTAAAAAAAAGAACATATAGGTTATTCGAATTAGAAAAATTCGAATTCATGTGTGTCGTATCCCTCCATTTTTGTTCGATATTAGTATTGCAAACCTTTTATAGAGGATTCATATCATGGGTGTAGATAAAGTCTTGTATGGGTCAATATCAACAAAGTGCATTTTTGTTCAATTTTGTTAGCGAAATTTTTTCTTCTGATTTCGTGAAAAATAAGGACCTGGCATGAGAGTAGAAAGTCCAAGCTAGAAGGATCTTCAAGAGGTCTGAGAATATCTCGATAACTTTTTGAGATATTTTAGTTCAAAGTCTAGTGTGGCCACCAAAATTGAAAATTGCCCACCAAAATCGAAAGTGCCCACCAAAATTGAAAATTGCCCACCAAAATCGAAAGTGCCCACCAAAATTGAAAATCAGTGGCACCAAAATTGGATTTCTCTGTCACAAACCTCAATCTCACTAATTAATAAAGCTCAATGTAACCCATCTCACAAATTCTCGAGATTTATCAATAACTTGCATCGGTTAATAAAACTCTCTATTGTTAAAAAATAATTATTATTATTTGTCTGATAAAGAAAGAATAAAGGACGGATTTAAAGCCAGGGCAATAGATGAATCACGAGCAAGTGAAGGATTCTAATGACTGAATCACGACCGTAGGGAGAGATTCATGATGATTGAATCACGAGCATAGCGAGTGATTCAAGTGTTAGAATCATGAGCGACGCGAATGGTTCATGGCCCTCAATATAAATCCGTTTTATTCAAGAGTTGCATACTATTCTTTATACCATGACTACGAGAAAAACTAAGTTGCAACTTCGAGTATGTTGTTATGTCAATGTTATGCCTTGTTTTTATAGTACACCGTAGCATAGAATACATACTCCATAATGTCGATGACTTTTTTTTCTTCGACAGCTCATTAAAATAAGTTAGAAAAACAGACTGAAAATGTGCCAAAAGCTTGATTTACATTTGCAAAACTCATCGTAGCTTTGATGTAAATTAGCCGTAATTTGTTGGGTAGCAAGTTTTCTACTATATCTCTTTTTTTAAATCAGGTTAATAACACATCTTCTTCATCACTTGAATGCATTTTCAATCGATTTATTATTAAGTTACACTAAATTTTGTGTTCGTACAGCTTACAGTATTGAGAATAGCGCCAATTTACTAATGACAGCAAAGAACATAAAACAATTTTTATTCTAATACTAAACTCCTTGTAGAAAATGTTGAAGAATCAAATCGGAGTTAAAATCGAGTATTTTTTCGCAAGAAGCATGTATAGTATTGAGATGGAGGATTTATTGATGTGTTCTGAATTCGAATACCAAAACGAGTGATTAAAAGTGCTTTTTATTCACTGTTTTCAGTCAATAAAATAAGCTTTTTATAGGGGGAATGGTATACACATAATTATCTCTCCCTTTCTCTTTTTCGTAGTGTTTCAGCCTGTTCGGGATTGCTCTTTATTCTTCCTTTTCTTTTTCTTTCTGCTATTCTCTTTTTAAGCAGCCTCTCTTCCCTGGTCTATTTTGGCATTCTCAAAAGCAACAAATAAAAATATATGAATAAGAAACTTGATAATTAGTATGCCACCCTTATAATAAATTATGAATAGGTCTTACTTACTGCCAAGTACATAACATTTAGTTTGCTAATCAAACTTGCAACGTGAAAACTGGCTATATAGGTACAAACAATACATAAACAGTACATATTTAAAATTTGGTGGCTCGTTTTCAATTTTTGTGGCATGAAATCGCCACCAAAGCCACCAAAATTGAGCCACCAAAATTGGAACCTGGCATACAGGTTCCAATTTTGGTGGCTTTGGTGGCGGTTTCATGCCACAAAAATTGAGAAACCAAAATTGGAACCTGGCATAAAAAATCTTTAAAAATAGGGGTTTTAAGTCACAATTAAATTAATATCACTGATTTATGCGAAACCCAAATCACTACCTATAACGTGTAGCTCACTATTAAAGCACTTTAAAATCAACAGCAAATCGATCCACCAAAAATGGATCAATTCTTGTCCCCCTAGCCACCCAAGGTGATACTTACGTTTTTGGCGGGAAAACACAGCACTAATCACACGCCTGTTACGTGCAAGTGTAAGCGCACGACTGAGACATGCGAAATAATAAAACGCGATTGAACGCACACGCACGAAACTTTATGTTATAGTGAGTTGAACAAGTGCCACCAAAATTTTGATTTTTGCTTGGACAAACTTTGATCGAGTATCCTGTGCGTTTAAATTAGATTTTCTAATATGGTTTAATTGTTTTTAGATAATGTGTCTTATGTATATACTAATGATATTGTTTATTTTTTATTGTACCTTAAATTGTTACTTTGGTGAACGCAATTATATCAAAAAATGGAGCTGGGACAAGCCACCCAACTTGAATTTTAAGGCGATTTTTTTTTCCCCTTATTATTTACATACACTTATATTTAAAAAAAATGTGGTCCTAATTGAACCAAGTTACGTTGTACACTATAAAAAAAAATAAAAAACATCCTATCATTTAACACCTAGATTCTCAACGTGGACACGTATATTTTGCCGCTGGGATATTCACCCGTATGCAACTGTAAATAATTAGGTATTAAAACACTCATGTGATAAACCCGCATTCGTGTTTTATTACCCATTATTGTATATGTATAACAGTTGCATAAATAACTATTATGTAATGATTGTTGAACTTCTTGTTTTAAAGTTTATGCTATAATGTTGATACCTTCAATATCTTAGAAAGAGATACTATACTCCATTTGAAATAAGATTAGACATGTAAACAAACCTTTTTACAGTCCGTTCAACCGATTTTGACTTCTATGTCGTAGGGATAAGGATGGCCTTTATAAACAAAAAAGGTTACACAATACCAACTGTCTACTGCAGCTGCCATTTGTCATGCTACCAACGCAATAGAAGTCAAAATTGGTTGAACGGACTGTAAAAAAGGCTTATTTATATGTCTAATCTTATTTCAAATGGAGTATAATATGACGGGGACAACGGTCTATGAAGTTGAACTTAATGTGCCATATTCAATTCACGAATCGAGGTAATTGTCCCGGCTGTCATTCGCGGATCTATGACAGGCTTTACGGGTCGTCAGAAGCCCGAAAGTCTGACAACCAGTCTTACCAAGGGATATTGTATTTCCCGGTTACCAGGTTGTCAGATGAGTACCTACAAATTATCAATAAGATTAAATCTCATCTAAATATTCCGCAAAAGTTAAGGACAGTGTCCTAAGACCGTTATTTCGCTGCCCTAGTTCAATAGTAAGATATCTTGATAAAGTATGTTTTGAGTTATTCATACTTTTATGATTTTACTGTGACTAATTCACTTGTCGTTATTTGAAATGTGGTTGATTGATTTAAATGATAGCTTATTTTTTTATTATTATTTTCATATTAAGACATTTCAAGAAGTCTCTGTGTAGAAATAAAAGAAAAGTAAAAATATTCCTGATCACTCTAGATATCGTGAGATGCCAGAATCTTGAACTAGTTTTCGGCAAAAATATGCATAAATGTCTCAGTGAGAAGGCACTTAGGTTGCGTTTCACATATATCCGATTTTTTTATCAGAAAGAAGAGCAAATTTTTTACATGATACAAAACTTATCTCAATTTGGACATTTTTAAAGATATCTTACTATTGATCTAGGGCAGCGATATCACCACTGCTCTCAAAACGGTGAAGGAAAGCATCGCTTAATCGTGTCGTGAGGAAACCGGTATGTCCTAGAACCAAAAATTCGAAGACATGTGACATCTACCAACCCGCACTGGGCCCGCGTGGTGGATTACGGCCCACACCCTCTCACAGAGAGGAGAGAAAAAAAAACTAGAAACAGTGGTTGTTTTTCAAGTTATTTAACCTTTCTGGAATATGTTATGGTTTTTTTTAGGGTTCCGTAGTCAACAAGGAACACATATAGTTTCGCCATGTCCGTCTGTCTTTCCGTCTGTCCGCGGCTTAGCTCAAAGACCGTTGGTACTAGAAAGCTGTAATTTGGTATGGATATACATATAAACCACGCCGACAAAGTGGTAAAAAAATTTTGTAAAAAATTTTTTAGTGTACCTTCCCTACATTTAAAGTGGGGATTGTTTTCTTTTTCTCGTCAATCCAATGGTATAGGGTATCGTTGGAAAGGTCGTTAAATAATAATGGGAGTTTGTAAAAATCATTTTTGGATTCAGGGATCCGTTTGCGGAATATTAAGCTTTAAAGTGCAAATTTTTGTTAGAGTCAATTGTGTCCCCCCCCCCCCCCCCTACGAACTAAATTGTTGGGTTTGGAAATGTGAAAAAAATTCACGGCAGTAGTATATAAAACGAAATTAAAAGGAAAACTATCACCGCTACGAAGGCTCTACCAGTTTCCGAGTAATAATCGTCCAACTTTAATTTGCAGTTGCAAAAACATGTTCTTCAACTACAATGTTAAGTTTGTTGGATAAATTCATCCCAACTACGGAACCCTTCATTGTGCGTGGTTCGACATGCACTTGGCCGGTTTTTTATTTTATGTATTACTTTAATATAATTAAATTAGATAATCATTTGTTAATTTTTGTGAGAAATTCCAAATCATCTCTTTATTTGATTGCCATTAAAAGTCCTGTAGAGAGAGAAGTACTTTTTTTTTTAAATTTCATATTTAACTATGTCTTTATTATTTTTCTGACGTCATAAATTGCTTATTACCTATATAAATTGCCTATTATGATACTGACGTACATATATTATATGTACGTCAATATCATAATAGGCAATTTAGGAGAAATATTGATAACATCATAGCAATAATTTTTAAATACCTATTTCAGCGCTAACACCCATTCTTATAAACAAGACAAGTTACTAAAAAAACGTTAACTTTTTAGGGTTCCGATTACTAATCTCTGCGGTTCAAAAGATACAGTTCGTGACAGACGGACGGGTCTGTCACGAACTGTATCTTTTGAACCGTAATAGGTAGACACTTTAAATTTCCACAGAGTGTGGTCTACTACGGCCGCTATAAAAAAAATAAAAAAATTAAAAGAGTTTAACCCCCTTTAAATGGTAAATGTATTTTTTTTTTCATAGATTCAGAAGTTTTATAGAAAAATGTAGTCCTTACATATTATAAAACAAAGTCCTCCGCCGCGTCTGTCTGTCGTTCTGTACGCGATAAGCTCAAAAACTACTTCACCGATTTTCATGCTGTTTTCACCAATGGATAGAGTGGTTCTCGAGTAAGATTTTAGTATATAATAACCGACATCCACGCGGGCGAAGTCGGGGGCATCAGCTAGTGTTAAATATTATTGTATGGAAACTTTGTGTCGGCCGCTTTTTTATGTAAAGTATACAACAATACATGTATGTTTATTTAAATCCTTTTTACAACAAGGTAAATTAATGACACATATAAAATTAATCCTACACATATTGCGTAATAACGCAATTTAAAGGTACCATTCTTATAAGAAAAATAACCTTTCAATATTTTGATTAATGTCTCAGTTATTTACATTTATCTGTTACAAAGCTCAGTTAAAATCCAGAGATAGGATACTAGAGACTAAAAAGCAATAGGCGTGTCCTCATATAAGAGATCGAACTCAAAGTCAAAGTCAAATAATTTATTTCAACTAGGCAATGGCATTTGAACGTCAAAATTTACAAAAAAAATAGAATTGATCCCCTTCCAAAAGGAAGTTTTCGTATGGAGAAGAATGGGCAAGAAACTCCATGTTTACTCTTTTAAAATGTTTTGCATAATTATATAAATATAATTATGTAAAGACGATGCACCTAAAATAGGATTAGTATACCACAATAGGTAAAAAGAATTAAAAATGAAGAAATTATAAATAAATAAATTATGTGATTGCCCACGAATACCAGAATATTATTTATGGTTCTTACCTACTCTGTAGCGTAATCAATAAGCCTAGCCTTTTCCCAACTATGTTTGGGTCGGCGTCCAGTCTAACCAGATGCAGCTGAATACCAGCATTTTACATTGAGCGACTGCCTATCTGACCTTCAAAACCCAGTTACTGGGTAATACGATAGCCCTTGGTAAGAGTGGTTGTCAGACTTTTGAGCTTCTGACAACTGTCAGATGTACAAATGACAGCCGGGACCAACGGCTCAACGTGTTTTCCGAGGGGTCTCGATATGTAATGGATGCAAGGTCACCCATCCATGAACTGACCGCTCGCAGCTTAACCATCGATCGACCCGTGCGGCTGTTATCATTTATCCACGAATTAATATTTCACAAAAGGTTTTAAAAATATATTATAAAAAAAAAAAAAATATTCTTCAATTAAAAATGTAATTTAAGTATATGTATTTAATTAAATAAAGGAGATTTAAAAATAATAATAATAATTATATGTGTAAGACTTTTGTTTCAGATGTTACTTGCCCTACTTAGAAAGAACTTGAAGTTACTGAACCGAGTGAGCTATTTAAATCTAAGCACGATGCAGCGGGCTATGTGGAGTTAGTTTAAACTTCAACTTAGAATTGCTTGTGTATCTTATGTACTTAAGAACTACATATTTTCTATAGAACGCTGGCTCGCTCTATCTAAACTGTGTATTTTTTTGTTTTTTAAATAAAATTATTTTATTTATAAAAAAAAAAAAACAATGCTATATAGAAAAGAAAGAAAGAAAGAAAGAAAAAACCTTTGTTTTTCGGTAAACATCACGCAAATTCAACATTTCGGTTAGGCCGAGTCAGCGACACCGACCCGAGCGTGTCAGTTCGGTTTACTGTACAGAAAGAGCTCAAAGAGCGCCTAAAGAAGTTTTAATTCGCTTTAAAAAAAAACAAGTTTAAATTCACTTAACACTTTTGTTCTCCATCAACTCATCATATAACATTTTGACATCGAACGTACTCTCATTGCCGCAATGACGTTTACGTTACGTTTGCGTTACGTTATCACACACATTACTGACTCAGCAACTTAACGAGCTTTCTCTGAGATTCATCAAAATTAAAAAAAAAATTCAAGCTTGTAACATACTTTGAATTACTTGTATAAATGACTGTTGAATTCTCAGAAATATAATTATTTCATCAGTATCGAAGATTGGTTTATGTAATCGGCTTATCAAATTGTTCGCATGGTCTGTGGATTATGGTATATTTTTTACCCGACTTTGGCGAAGAAAAAAGGAGGGTTATGATTTTGACCGGTATGTATGTATGTATATATGTTCATCTGTTCCCTCCTATCTTCTAAACCACTCATCACAATTCGACAAATGAGGTATCATTGGAGGTGTCTTGATAGTCCGCTGGTTATAGGCTATATGACGTCACATTAAATTAAAAATGGCGCCCTCTAGAGGACATAAAGCCATGAACTAAAAAAAAAAAGTTAAATCGTACCATGTTGGGTATCAAATGAAAGGACTTAATGAGCACATTTCAAAAATATATATATTATAACCCCAAAAAAATTAAAAAAACTCAAAGTAATATAAACTAAAACCCAACTAAGACTAAAAAGGTATAAACAAGACACTACAGACAGACAAATTAAAAATCCGGAGTCACACGTAATCTTTTCGATTTATGGCCCTAACACGTGTGACTCCGGATTTTTAATTTGTCTGTCTGTAGTGTCTTGTTTATACCTTTTTAGTCGTAGTTGGGTTTTAGTTTTTATTACTTTAATTTTTTTGAAAGATGCAATTGGTTAGTATAATATATATTATGTTAACATTGATTAATATGTTAACCGTTCAAGTGAAGTTATACTTGTAGGTATTTATATCCATAGAAAAGACAACGCGGCATGCCCAGCACGCATAGCATGACCACCTTAGAAACGGGTTTTGTCGACGGAAGAACAGACAAAATGACAGATTGTGATTATTTATCTGTCGTTTTGTCTATTCTTCCGTCGACGAAATCCGTTTCTACAGTGATCATGCTACGCGTGCAGAAAGGATGGCCGGATGAGCTGGACCACTCCAGCTTCGCACGGTTTTTTGACATAAAAAAATATTGAGATTTCTTAGATTTTATGTAACTTTTATCTTAACGTATTATACACATAAACCTTCCGGAATGAATTCTCTAAACGATTGTGAAAACCTCATCGAAAGTTCCGTGGTTGAGAAGAACAAGGCGGACATACAGACAAAGACGAAAAGCGACTTTAATTATAAATTATATATAAAATTTGTGAGTGTGTGTAGGGCTACCTAATCTTCGGAACTACTGATCCGATTCCGTAAATTCTGTCAGTAATGGGAAGCTACATAATTGCCGAATGTCATAGGATATATTATGTAAAAACAATAAATTTTACGCGGACCAAGTCTAAAAATGAAATGAATGAAATGAATATTCGTAGAAAACGTCATAAAATTAAAAAACCAATGTGCTAGATAAAGGATGATTTCCACCAAACGGCTCGCATCGCATCGGATCGGAACGGATTTTACAATATTTAAACGATATTAAATCGTGTACACAGTATTTAAAGTCTATATTACCAAGCCGCGCACAGCAGCTTGACCGCAGGCGTCTTCCGCGATACGCG
This sequence comes from Lithophane leautieri, assembly GCA_949152455.1. Taxonomy (NCBI): domain Eukaryota; kingdom Metazoa; phylum Arthropoda; class Insecta; order Lepidoptera; family Noctuidae; genus Lithophane; species Lithophane leautieri. The sequence goes on from OX424486.1 coordinate 6,080,558, forward strand.
ATTGTAGCCGAAAGTATGCTACGTCACGCGATCGGCTCCGTTCGAAAACTTTAACCATTTTCAAAAATTAGAACATGTGAACACGGTAGGAATGAAACTATTTGACTAGGCGCAGAAACGGATACGTTCGCAAGCGACGGTACGGAGCCGATCGTATGCGTCGACATCCTGTCGACGCGATCGGCTGTCGCCGCATCAGTTCGTATCCGTTCCGATCCGATGCGATGCGAGCCGTTTGGTGGAAATAATCCTTAAAGTTTCAAATCAAAAATTAATAATTCGGAAATAACCCAGCCTTAATTCACAGGAAACGTCTGAAATTTTACGATGACGTACTTCTTATCAGCTGTGATAAGATATCAGCCTGTGATAACGACAATCCAATAGCCTACTTTTTACTTGGAATTATGTAAGAACCGAATCATTCAATATGGAGGAAAAAAAATAAAAAAAATACAATAGACGAAGATATATTTAGTAACCTATTCCGCTTAACTATTCTTCAAGAGTCATATAAAAACCTGTAAGAAATCGACACGTGTTTCACCTCTCAACGAGGCATCCTCAGGATGACGATTGACCAGTCGCAAACCAGAACACGATGTGTTGCCACACCGAGTTCTGGACGCAGAGACAATTATAACAAATAAAATTGTGAGGAGGGATAAATCCCTTGACGAAACTAGGAATACCACGTCCAGTAGTGGACGTCTTTCGGCTAATGATGATGATAATAAAAAAGAGGCAGAGAGAATACATGGATTGTGTTAAAGATAACATTGGCTAACAAGGAAGTGAACCCAGAGTTAATAGCTGATTGAGATGTATTGAAGAAAAAAATTAAAAAAAAAAAACAACCCGCTTCCAAAAAAAAACACTAAAAAAGTGAAAAGTAACTTTAATTTCGGAAGTCGGTGTCTTTAGTTTTGAATTTTCGTTTTTTGCCACCGACTTCCGAAATTAAAGTTATTTTTCAGTTTTTTTGTGTTTTTTTTTGGAAGTCATTCATTTCATTTATTTTCAAAACAAACAAAAAGCTTTAACAAATAATTGATTTAATTTTTAATAATAATTTTTTGTTTTATTGGTAAAAAGTTTTTATTTTTCACTTTTTCGACTTTTTAGTTGTGGTACCTACCCCACACAAATTCGAATACCACTACGTGCTATGTAAATAACAGTGACGGAGTTAAATAAGATATCGTGTACACTCGGCTACACATCAAGCTATACATTTCTAGTTTATGCTGATCTCGCATTGTATAGGATTTCCGTACAATGCGAGGTCAGTTTATACTGGAAATGTATAGCTTGATGTGTAGCCGTGTGTACATAGACTAAGTGGGAAAAATACGTAATTATTGACGCTAACCCAAAAAATGCGCAAGTAAAGTTAATAAAATTTATATGGGACTACCTCTGAAGCATGTTGGCGGAGTAATCGCGTAACAAACATACAAAAAAAAAACCTACAGACGAATTGAGAACCTCCTTTTTGGAAGTCGGTTAAGAAACGCACTGCGCTGACATCAATAAAATTGGAAAAGGGCAAGAGAATTGCAATAAAAACGACAAAAAAAAATCACTCAAAATCGTCACATTAGATTATCAAGCAATTCACCGAACAAAAGTTTCAAGTTAAGGAAAACGAATGATTATCTTCTTTTTTAACCGACGAAAAAAAAAGGAGGAGGTTCTCAATTCGACACGTATATTTTTTTTTTTTTTTTTATGTATGACCACGCATAACTTTTTAGTGAGTAGTCCGATTTGAAAAATTCTTTTTTTATTGGGAAGGGTATACCTCGAAGTTGGTCCCATTTAAAATTGGAAATTATAATCCACCCCTAAAGGTAGAAAAAATGGGGTTGATTGAATTTTCACCACGTGAATTTTCAACTGTGAACCGATTCTGTTGAAATTTCGCACACATACATAGTTCTGATGACACAACCACTCATCATCAACTCCAGGTCTTTAACCTGGAGTAACCCCCTGGAGTACCCTGGAGTGGATGGTAACTCAAAAGCGAAGAATAAAAAACTTTTTTACAAAAAATTAAACCGACGAAAAAAGAACTGAAAAGCGAAAAATAAATAACTTTAATTTCGGAAGTCGGTGGCAAAAAACGAAAATTGAAAAGCGAAGACACCGACTTCCGAAATTAAAGTTATTTATTTTTCGCTTTTCAGTTCTTTTTTCGTCGGTTTAATTTTTTGTAAAAAAGTTTTTTATCTTATAATAATAATATAATTAATATTATAAAGAGGAAAGATTTGATTGTTTGTTTGTTTGCATTGAATAGGCTCCGAAACTACTGAACCGATTTGGCTGAAAATTGGTGGGGAGGTAGCTTAGAACCAGGAGACGGACATAGGATATCTTTTTATCCCGTTCCCGGTAGGGTAGGTAAGTAGTGCAGGGTAGGTAGGTAGGGTAGGTGGTAGGGTAGATAGGGTAGGTAGGTAGAGTAGATAGGTAGGGTAGGTAGGTAGGATAGGTAGGTTCTTCAACTAGTTCATTATAAACTTATATAAACTACAGAGCTGTGTGTCTGCTTACCTCATATGGAAAGCAAAAGCGATATGCAATGTAAATGTTAAACAGTATTGAGGAGTGTTCTGCGAGCACGGAGTAGGTAACAAATGGAGTGCCAAAATACACACAATACCTTCCTAGATTCTAGGGTCTAGAATCTTGAGGAAGTACAGCCATGTATTTGTGACTGCTCAATATAAACCTCAGTGATAAAGCGTCGAGAACCATTTTTAAACTCCTGTTTCTGTACAAACATGTGACGCCAACGTAAAGGATTTTTAAATCGAAATTTTTTAATACACCTATTTTATAGTATTTTGGTTATGAATAAAACTAAGTTAACAATGTGTGAAACGGGTATTTTCAATTTTAAAATCGTTCGAATTAACGTTTCGTTAACTCCACGCGTTTGTGCTATACCCACAAGTATAGTGAACTACAAGACGATGTTAATTTTTTCAATTACTATTATTAATAACTGTGGCTTTTCAGCAGTCAACATCTAGAGGCATATATTACAAACTATCACGCAGAGGCGTGCCTCAATCTGCGCGCTATTGCGTGTCATTCGTGACCACTCTATTCACTACCTACTCTGTGTCCGTGCGTGACTGGGATGTCACTTTCTACAGCATTAATATTGATTTCAAACGGCTATGTTAGTTGGCGAAGTATATGTTCACTATATTTACCCTTGCAGGGTAGGCAGATAGGATGGTAAAGGGTGAAGTTTTAAAATCTAGTCGTACGACATCCTAACTCCATCCATGTCACACAGGATGACCTAGTTCAGGCACATAAAACATTTGAATTTTTCGTAGATTTAGACAAATTTGTATTTAGTGTTTTACCTTTTTACCTCAATAAACTTTTTTAATTTTATGTTAGGTTTGAGATATCTAAAATCCCTCTGTACCTCGGAAAGCACGTTAATGCGTCGATCGGCTTTCATTTGTTGACCTTTAACTCGTGGCAAAACGTCGTGTTCTGGTTTGCGACTGGTCAATCGTCATCCTGAGGATGCCTCGTTGAGAGGTGAAACACGTGTCGATTTCTTACAGGGTTTTATATGACTCTTGAAGAATAGTTAAGCGGAATAGGTTACTAAATATATCTACGTCTATTGTATTTTATAATGGATTTCCACAAAGTCACGCCTGAACCAATTAACTATCTTTGACAGTCGTTACGGGTAGTCAGAAGTCGAATGACAGACAACCAGTCTTGCCAAGGGGTATCGTGTTACCCAGTAATTAGGTTACAGAAGTCAGATAGGTAGTTGATCTTGTCAAATACTAACACTCAGGTGCATCCGCTTAGACTGGAAGCCGAACCCAGCATAAGTAGTTGGTGAAAGGTTAGGCAGATAATGAGTGCTTTAAAAAGGTCAGATGCGTTACGTGATAGTCACAAGATCACAAGATTTATGAGCGTGGAGGTAGCAAAAGTATCTATACAAATACATACATACCTACATACATACATACAAATAAATAAAATTGAAGTGTCTGTTTGTAATGTAATAACTGGTTTTTAAGGCTTCAGTTGTTACCTAAGATTTCTTCGAAATTGTATGGTTGGGACAACCATGAATGCCCTAACGCGAGATACTAACAAAAAAACATTTTTTTTCTTCTGTCTGTCTATTTTGCCTGTTTGTTTGTTAATGTATTTTTTCCTTAACTTGACTGCATAAAATTAAAAAATTATCAAAATATCCTAACCCGTATTTCTGGAGTTGTCGATTCGCCCACAAAAAAAATTAACGCCGTGCGAATCGCCTCAAGAAAAATATTTTATTTAAAAGTATCGATTCGCCCGTTTTGGGACGAGTTAATTCGTGCTATTGGTTGATTCGCACGGATTAACTCGCCCCAAACTGACTAATATTTCTCTAGTCGCATTTCAATACGAGAGGAGCTCGTGGCTAAGTAATAACAGCCGATTCATCAGGTCGGCTGCCATTCGTGGATCTTTGACAGACGTTACAGGTCGTCAGAAGCCCCAAAGTCTGACAACCAGTCTTGCCAAGGGGTATCGTATTACCCTACTAGGTTGTGGAGGTCAGATAGGCAGTCGCTCCATGTACAATACTGGTATTCAGCTGCACCCGGTTAGACTGGAAGCCGACCCCAACATAGTTGAGAAAAGGCTAGGCAGATTAATTGATTTCAAAACAAGAGAAGTAGACCCGGATATCAAACTATGGCCCTCAAAAAGGACTTAACTACGTCATCTAGGCTATTTAATACAGCCTTAATTTCAATGCAAAATATCATGTTAGATTTGGCCTTATAATACCTTAATATGTAGTTTGATATTTGGTATTGAATCTTTAATAACATTTCATAATACAGTCATTTATCATATAATGTAAGTAAACAGTGTATCCTTTCCTTTTATCTAAATAAAAGTTATAAAACTAAAACCCAACTACTACAAAAAAAGTCAACTAAAAAGGTGTAAACAAGACATCACAGACAGACAAATTAAAAATCCGGAGTCACACGTGTTACGACATAAATCAAACAGATTCGTGTGATTCCGGATTTTTAATTTGTCTGTCTGTGATGTCTTGTTTATGTCTTTTTACTTGACTTTTTTATCGTAGTTGAGTTTTAGTTTTATGACATTTATATTTATTTAAAAAAATGTGGGGTTACACATACATATTTTTGTAATGTGCTAATTAAGCCCTTTCATTTGATACCTAATTTTTATTTTTTGTTCATCACTTTTTGTCCTCTAGAGGGCGCTATATTCAATTTAATGTGAGGTCACATAACCTATAACCAGCGGACGATCAAGACGCTTCCAACGATACCTCATTAATCAAATTATGGTGAAAAGTTTAGAAGTTATATACACATGAACATACATACATACCGGTCAAAATCATAACCCTCCTTTTTGCTTTGCCGTAGTCGGGTAAAAACTAGCTTCCGCCAGCTTATAAATTATAGCCTTTTTTTTTTGAGGGTGGGAAATCATCCAATGACTTATCCCGCTCTGGGCGGAGCGGAAGGGCGTGTCAGACTTTTACTGACTAAAACCCACCCGTGTTCCTTCATTTGCCTGTTGCCAAGGTCCCGGTAACCCTTTCGGACTTTCTCGCAACCCTGGCAGGGTATAAATTATAGCCTGTGTTCCTCATTGATATTATAGCATAATACTTGTGAAATAATTTAAAAAATCGGTCCTGTAGTTTTTGCGTTTATTCATTACAAACAAAATTACAAATCTAAGTATACATAATATTATAAATTAAAGTCGCTTTTCGTGTTTCCCTGTATGTCCGCGTTGTTTTTCGAAACCACGCGACAGATTTTGATATGGTTTTGACCATCGACTAGAGAGTTTATTCCGGAAGGTTTATGTGTGTAATACGTTAGTGTTAAAGTTACATATAACTACGAAATATAAATGTTTTTTCGAGTAGTAAAAACCGTGCGAACCAGGACCGGGTCGCTAGTAAATAATTAATTAATAAAATTTTATTTCAGAAAAAAGAAACACGTGATGTTCACAAAACCAAACCAAGTAAAAAATAAACATTACAAAAAAAAAATATTGTAAAATCTTTTCTGTTTATAATATTAGTGTCGAAAAACGATATTGTGTGTTGAATCTCAAGAATATGAACATCAAAATTACACGCACGATTCACAAAATAGTTAGTAGAGTACAGTAAACCACATAATTTTCGTTTGCAAGTACGATTTCGAAATCGTGATTTCGTTTTCGTGACGATATGATTTGAATGGCCGATTTAAGGGAAAGTTTCATTATTACATATAATTTAATTAAATACGGAAATAGAAGAGTAGGTACAGTGTATATTTTTTTGAAGTATTCCCATTTGAGCACCTATGCATAGGTGCTCAAACGGGAATACTGCTTTTTTTTTTGTTATGATAATTTATGTTTTTTCATTCATTTTAAGACAGTATACATAGCACATTTAACTATTTACATTAGGTACTAAATAAATTAAATGATTGATTAAAACTAATTATACAAATAAACTTTTAACTAAAATATGGCGTCGAAAATTGTTGTTTATTATATTCAAGTATTATTATTTATTATATATGTAATATAAAATAGTTAAGATGTTCAAGTTTCTAAGTTTTGTATTTAATGAAGAACTTCTAATGGAAAGCGGTTGTAAATAATAAAAATTGCATACTTTATGCACGTGTTTTGTAATGTATGTTTTCCAATTATTTTATTACTAGCTTCCGCCAGCACCCGCCCGCGTGATATATTTATAAATTATAGCCTATGTTACTCAGTAATAGCATTCTATGGATGAAAGATTTTTTTTTAATCGGTCGAGTAGTTTTCGAGTTTATTCATTACAAACAAAAATACATTTATTTTCTCTTTATAATATTAATACCTATAGATTTCCTGAGATGTTATGTAAGTATGATTTGATGAATACATCAATCATCTTAGAATTGAATAGAAAACTATCGCAAATAAGTAAAAAAAAAATTTATTTTCAGTTGATTTTGAAAATAATTAACTTAGAAAAATAATCTTAATTGTTTCCTTCCGGTGGCTTCTTAAACAGTCTAAATTCCTATCTAGCTTTGTTTTGCTGAAAGCCACATAAACAAGGTCAAATTAAATTAACTAGCAAAACTCCACAAACGTAATGGGTATCAATATCTAAACATGATTAAATTTAAAAAAAAATGTTAATTTGGTGATTTTTTTTTTTGAGGTTATCAACACTAGCTGATAAGTAGATTGATCACTTGCAATATCAGTTTAACAAAAATCTGTGTTTTTGTGAAAATGTCACAGACGGATTAATATCTAAAAACTAAAAAAAAAAAACAGATTTTCTTAATTCGTACTTTAATTAAATACCTAACAAAACTACCAGGGCTCGTTACCCCAAAAATTGTTCTCGTGTTTAAATATCAATCAACTCTGCAGAGTTTCGCTAGCTAATTTAATTTGAGCCTGTATTTACTTCAGGAAGTCTAGTTAGACCTGTAATCATTTACCTTGCGAGAGGAAAACGGTCCCAAAACTTATTTTGTAGAGGAAAAAGTTAACTCTAAAACAAGGATAATGTAAAAAAATATAATTAATAAAAAGATAAGAAAACTATGCCAATTTTTACTGTTTGTACCATATTTAAATTAATTATTTCAGTTGTATTAACTTTAGTATTTTAATTTAAACTTTGCAATCTAGTTTTTATTTATTAATAATTAATTGTTCTTAGAAATTGTTTTGGCTCATTTTTATTACTAAAATTTTTATTATTAAATTTCACTTAAATAAAAAATAATAATAAAACTAAACTAAAATACCCACCGAATAAAACAGAAACCTCCAAAACACACCGCACTCAAAAAAAAAAACTTTCCCAAAGAAAAAAACTTTTCGAGTCAACGGGATGAAATATAAAAAAACTTTTCGAGTCAACAGGAAAAAAAATTAAATAAAATAATTATTATATCACTTCCACTAGCACGTGTCCACTACGTTACTTCGCGGTAGTTTAGAGAAAGGCAACGTCGTTAATCGGACGGTGCCGAGTCGCAACTGACCGCGCGCGGGACCCACCATGGCTTATAATAGGTTCAGATAGCAAGTAGAACCAACATCGAGATTTTTGACAAAGAAGGGGTGCGTTATAGATGAAGAGGAAATTAATATTTTTTAATTTATCACTGAGGTCAGCTAAGTAGGTATCTGTTTATGAGCCATTCATTCTAAAATTTGGCAACGTCGCAAATAGCTGTCAAATATTTCGCTGTTTTGATTAATTTGACAATATTACTGTACGGAAATAAAATATCGATATTTAGTGAACTAGAATTTTAATAATGAATAGCAATTATGACACTAACTTTGATGATGTAACCGTTTTAGGTGTCAAAAAGGCCATTTGGAAACTTTCCAAATACTTTTCATACATCTGTAACTAAATATTTGGTGTTACATTAATTAAGTATTGCGTTTCGTAATCAATATTTTAGTTCACTAGTTAGCGATGTTCAATATTTCCATACAGTAATATTGCCAATTAATAAAAACAGCGAAATATTTGACAGCTATTTGCGACGTTGCCAACTTTCAGAGTGAACTCTTTTAACATAAACATCACGCCTGTATTCGGCGAATGGTTTGGCAGAGGTGTACCTTTAACACACCTACATTTCGCTAATTATTTTTAAGTCCCATGTAATAGGGGGCGAGCCTATTGCCATCAACCGGGCACAAATCCAGACTCCGGACTGCTACTGAGAAATTCCAGATGAAAAAACCCATTACCACTTTGCTCGATCCGGGTGTCAAACCCAGCTCAGCAGTAGCGTTTGCGACTACTAGACGAACCGACATCAACGACCATCCAAACCACCGAAACCATAACCATATAGGGGCCATGAGTTTTATTCACGGACGACATATCTTTATTAGTCTCATGTCAAAACAACACAAACATCGAAGGAAAACTCAGTTCCACACTCACAAAAATATGTGACTGGATGACCTCACATAATTTAGAAATTAACTATACTAAAACTTTTTACAGAAAACAAACAACCAACTTCCAAGAAAAACACAAAAAAAGTGAAAAATAACTTTAGTTTCGGAAGTCGGTGGCAAAAAACAGAAATTGAAAAGCAAAGACACCGACTTTCAAAGTTTTTATTTTTCACTTTTTTGTTATGGTACCTACCCCACACAAATTCGAATACCACTACCTGCAATATAAAAAATAAAAGTAACGGAGTCAAATAAAATATCGTCTACAAAAAATACGTAATTGTTGAAAATAACTCAAAAACTACGCAAGCAAAGTTAATATTTATATGGGACCACCTCTGAAGTATGACCAACCAAACAAAAAAAGAATCATCAAAATCGATTCATAATTGGCGGAGCAATCACATAAAATACATACAAAATAAAAATAAAACATACTGACTAATTGAGAACCTCCTCCTTTGTGAAGAAGTCGGTTTAAAACTAAATTAATGACTTTCCACCCTTACCAAAAAGCTCCTATACACTTAAATTTCTACTTTAATGGCTCAAAATGTTGATGAATTTACATTACTTGGACTTACAATAGATAAACATGTTAACTGGAAAACAGAAATACAAAACACTCGTTCAAAAATATCAAAATTTTGATATACATATGCTCTCCGCGAAGTTAATAAGACCACCAATCTACAAACTACTCTCTCCACATATTATGCCAATGATGGCTTAGCTACGGCATAACTCTCTGGTGAAATAGTACAGATGTACCGACACTCTTTACCCTGCAAAATAAATTAGTTAGAATCTTGGTAAATATCGATCAGACTAACAGCTGCAAACCCTATTGTCTAAAACATAATATTCTAACCCTCCCCAGTACTCGTTTTTACATTTCAGAAATATGTAAAGTGCGTAAGCAGTAAGACATTCAATCACAGTACACACCTAGGCACCGATCTAGGCTAAGCATACCAACATCCAAGCTAAAAATGCATTTCTACAAGTGCCTGTGTAATGTTTATAAAAATATAATATAACAAACTACCTGAGATAATAAAGAAAAAAGAAAAGTTAAATATAGCTATTTATACAAAACTAGGTGCCCGCCCCGGCTTCGCACGGGTTAGTTCTTATCTACGGCGTACCTACCTACCCTACCCTACCTACCTGCCTACCCTACCTACCTGCCTACCCTACCTACCTACACTACCTACTCTACCTACCTGCCTACCCTACCTACCTACACTACCTACCTACTCTACCTACCTACCTTGCCCTACCTACCTACCCTACCTACATACATATTATCTACCTACACTACCTACCTACTCTACCTACCTACCCAACCTACCTACCCACCCAACTACCTACCCTACCTACCTACCTGCCTACCCTACCTACCGACCCACCTATCTATCAGCCTAGCCTTTTCCCAACTATGTTGGGGTCGGCTTCCAGTCTAACCGGATGCAGCTGAATACCAGTATTTTACATGGAGCGACTGCCTATCTGACCTCCACAACCCAGTAAGTGGGTAATACGATACCCTTGGTAAGACTGGTTGTCAGACTTTCGGGTTTCTGACGACCCGTAACGACTGTCAAAGATTCACGAATGACAGCCGGGACCAACGGCTTAACGTGCTTTCCGAGGCACGGAGAAGTTTCGGTACGTAAAGATGGTCACCCATCCACCGACCAACCCCGGCAAGCGTAGCTTAACCTGATGGATCGACTCGATGCGACTGTTATTACTTAGCCACGAGCTCCTCCCGACCCACCTACAAGGTTGATAGGAGGTTCCTCTCTCTGGAGCCTTGACCCGCCGGTAGCTTGGACCCTATTCCCGACATTGGTGGGCTACTATTTTTTATATAATTAAATGTTTTTATATCTTTATATTCTTATATATAAAAATGTAATTTATAATTGTCTATATGAAATAAAGGAAATAATTGTAATACTAAAAAATTATGACAATAATTTATGATAATCACGCAATTTATGGGCACTTATGTTAAAAATATATTAATGATACGGTAATAATCAATAAATATTATATATAATAAAATAGTAATAATAATAAATAAATAAGCGACTGAAGGAGTTACTGAAGGTAACTGAAACCTTCTGTAACACCATCAGGATGGAATTTGATGTGGACAAATATGCAGTCATGCATGTAAAGGGAGGGGAGATTATGGAATCAGAGGAAATTCAACTTTCGGATTTCATATACCTCAGGTCCCTCTCCTCATCCGAAAGCTATAAGTATTTGGGTATGTCGGAAGCGTTAGGCATCAACGTTGCTGACATGAAGCAATCGTTGACCGAGCCCTTCTTTGGTCGCCTGAAGAGTGAATGAATTAGTCTTCTTTCAGGCGCAAACAAGGTGCGCGTCTTCAACGGTTGGGTCATGCCGGTTCTGATATACTCTTTCGGCATACTCAAATGGACTCAGACCGAACTTGAAGCCCTGGATAGGAGGGTCCGTACACTACTAAAAAAATCGATATTTTAAAATAAGTCATTACGAATTTAATTTTCCAAGGAGTTTGGTTTTTCAACAGCTACAACGCCCATTTCAATTATGATATCTTTTTAAGTACTTAGCCTAAGTTCATTAGTTTTTAAATTGTCTGGACTAAAAAAGACAAACGTTCTTGTGCTATGATAATGACACACGTCGGATCTGATGACAAAACAAAAGTTTTCTATCTCACTCTTGCACAACAAATTTACAATAGTCTAGTAAAATATAAAAGACAAGAAGGCGATTTTGGAGATTCTGATTTCCGCTTATATGAATAAATAGGTATTTAAATAAATAAAGACAGACTTTACCACAGAACAAGTTCTAGAATTCAGTTTCATTTAAAATAATAATATTTGTTACATTTATTCATAAAAATATATAAATAAAATCTATCAATAAATGTTAAAAATCTTCAATATTCGTTCGATACTTTTCAAGCCGACGGTACACACCACTATTTTCGGCGTTTTGATGACGAAGGATCTGGTATTATTATTCGGGTTGAGTTGACACGGGCCCAGTTGTCACTGACCCTTTCTTTGATCTTGCCTTCCTTAGAATGGGCTAGACAAATGTATGACTGTGTAGGAAGAAGAAAACCTCATATGTCTATAATAGGAATCAGTACGTCGATTCTGTGAAATTAAAACAACAACTCGCATCTCACATCGCTATTCACTCTCACTTCGCTTATGGTTCAAAATGTGTTCGGGTCCGAACAAAGTGAGCGTCGAAGTGACGGGGGTATTACCTCACTGAATGCCACTTCTTACGTCAACTCATACTTTATCTGTCAAAATCACACGGTCAATTTAGTTCAACTCGCTGACACGCTCGCAAGGGTAGCGCTAGTGTATCAACCGAGTTTTTAGAATGCCAATCAAGAAACTCACAGCGGATTCAGATTCGAAGTTTAGAATGAGGTCTTACAGAATCACACCCCAGTATTAAAAAAAAAAAGAACGCATCTACTTCTTTTAAAATGGACGATGTCAATAACGTATTCAAAACTTCAAACTCAGTATTGAAAAGAGCAGGAACGCTCAACTGACAAAGCTGTGCCTCCTTTTGAAGAAAATAAAGGAATTCATGAAGGCGCTTACAACCTATATGACCTACATTATTAAGACGTATTTGGTGCATAGCATAATCTATAGTGTCCCCACTGCTGGGACAGAGGATTTATTCCTCGTAGATATACTTTCCTCGTAGATACACTTTCCTCGTGGAGAAACTTTTGAATTTTTTTTCGCTTCTTTTCCTCATAGATCCACTTTCGTTTAGTACAACAGAAAACAAAAAAGTAAATGTACAAAAGAATAAATGTAAAATTTTTACATAAATAGGTAATGGGACCATAGAAAATAAACCATTTATGTTTTTTTAGGCCTCCAAAATAGACAATTTTCTATGAGAGAGACCACATTTAGGCCTCCTTTCTGTGAGAGGGAGTGGGCCGTAATACATCACGTGGACCCAGTGCGGGTTGGTGGAGGTCACCTTTTTTCCTCACGATGTTTTCCTTCAACGTTTAGAAATAAGTGGAGATGAATATTATGTACACTATACTCCATTTGAAATAAGATTAGACATTAAAAAAAATCTTTTTACAGTCCGTTCAACCGATTTTATCTTCTTTTCCGTAGGCATAAGGCTGGCATTAAAAACAAAAAAGGTTACACAATACCAACTGACTACTGCAGCTGCCATTTGTCATGCTACGATCGCAATAGAAGTCAAAATCGTTTGAACGGACTGTAAAAAAGGTTTATTTAAATGTCTAATCTTATTTCAAATGGAGTTATAGGTAAAGCTGGCCCGGGTTTGACTTTGAAGTCACGGTTAAGACTAACCTTTTTCTTGTTGACAGTTCAACAACATTCATCGCTTTATTTACGTTGCTGAGCAGATTTTTTTTTCGAACTTTTGAAGCAATGGATTAACAATTTGTTTCAAACCGATTCAGATTGAGATTGATCGTGTATTACGCTATTAGGGTGTTGGTAAGTCGGGTCCGTTACTACTAGAGTCTGGCAAACGAAAGTTGACCCTGAAAACACGCGCGAAATTTAAAAAATCAAGTCTGCTTATGTCTGTACATAGTGCGATAACACGTGTTGTTAATTGAAATTTAATTTCATTTAAATATAATAATATTTCAAGTATCAAAATGTGTTATCACACTTTGTACAAGGATAACCCAGTCTTGTTTTTTAAATTTCGAGCGTGTTTTTGGATCAACTTTCGTTTGCCAAACTCTACCGAGTAATTTGTTTACGTTTGGTTATGTTTTCTAAACTACCTTTGTTTTGCTCATTCCATGGATCAATGACGGGCGCTATACAATAAAATAGTTTAATTCAATTATATCATCATTGACAACAGTAGATGATGAAATTTTTTTTGTTGTTAGGAATCTTCTCCGATTTATTCCATTCTAATACCAAAAACAAATACCACTGGTATTGTTTCAACTGATATTTATTGTCTACTATTTCTGCCCGCGGCTTCGCCCGCGTGCTATGTCGATGCAAAGTAGCCTAAGGGACTACTCTCACTTATTCAGCTCTATTCAGCTTATGCCCATAGAAAACAAAGATTTTTTATGGAGACGCGTACGCATCCGTTCATCTTCCGGATGCGTACGCATCTTCTATTTCTTCTATTTTAAAGTACAATTACACTCCAAGCTTGGGTCCAATACACTTCCCCGCTATGTGGCAGCCATTTTGGTTTTGTTAAAATATTCTCTATGCGAGTACAAAAAAAATCATATCTCTCAAAGTTTTAGTCATACTGAGATAAAAATAGGCTTATTCGAAATATAATAATATTATCTAACGTCTGCATTATAAAGCAATGTGTTCACAATACCATAACTTTTGAAAATAAAAGTGAACGTCGAAAAAAATTATTATAAATTATGCAATTCAACCAATAATTGTTAACTACTACAAAAAAAACCCGTCAACTTTTTTTTTATTTTTTAGTAAAATCTGGTTTGACAGATTTTGAGCTAAGCTACAATACAACATAAAATTCACAACTGTAGGTGTGTAATTCTTTAAGAGTTATTGTTGTTGGAACATAACGAATGCGCAAGATTTGTGCTTTTTGCAAGGCAATTGTCGCAACCCTAAACAGGACACCATAAAAATAAAAAAAACATTAAAATTGTACTTTAAAATAGTTTATATTTAAGTATTTAGAATATCGCTAGTCCATGTCCGGACACACTGTATTTACGATAGATCTCCTGACACTCCCTAAAAATGACGTACAATTTCGACTGACCGTGACAGTAACCAACGATGTCAAAGTCAAGCTATGTAAGTGCTGATAAAATTAATAAAATAATAGTCATATTTCAAGGTAACAAATTGATTCGCCATGTTTATGGTAAGTAGGTAACCTTAGATCGACATAGATTATTACCTTGAAATGTCATTTGGGTTACATATTTTATGACATAATATTAAGCAAAGACAAATTATTTATAAAAACTTCCTGATATTGTTAATACCCTTAAAGGCTAACAGCTTAATATGGCCGATTAGGCTTGGTCAAACAATTATTTGATATCATTAACATTGTCGATGCCTTCATGGCTGTCATATTTTTTTTTTATGAACATAAATCTTCAGAATTAAATTTGGTTTTTTTTAAATATATTTACGTAAGTGTTTTACGTAAATAATCGTGAATTATTGTGCCTGTTGGTTCTTTAACATGATCTCATATTAGTACCCTAGAGTTCATCATCTGCCTAGCCTTTTCCCAACTATGTTGGGGTCGGCTTCCAGTCTAACCAGATGCAGCTTTTTACATGGAACGACAGCCTATCTGACCGCCACAACCCAGTAACTGGGTAATACGATGCCCCTTGGTAACACTAGTTGTCAGACTTTCGAGCTCCTGACGACCCGTAACGACTGTCTAAGATCCACAAACGACAGCCGGGACCAACGGCTTGACGTGCTTTCCGAGGCCCGGAGGAGTCTCGATATGTAAAGATCGTCACCCATCCACAGACCAAGCCCGGCAAGCGTAGCTTAACCTGATGGAGCAACCCGTGCGGCTGTTATTACATAGCCACGAGGTCCTCATTAGTACCCTAGAGTAGTGGGATTTAAAAAAACACGTTGTATATGGATTACTCGTAGCAGTGCTCAAGACAGCTGTAAGAGGCGACAGCCACCGATGGTTGTGACTGGTTGGCTCGTGTGCCCTTACCTTAAGCCACCACTATTATTTGATTTGAGGTACCTATACTACATTTGAAATAAGATTAGACATTTAAATAAACCTTTTTTACAGTCCGTTCAACCGATTTTGACTTCTATTGCGTTGGTGGCATGACAAATGGCAGCTGCAGACAGACAGTTAGACAGTTGACATTGTGTAACCTTTTTGCTTTTAATGCCATCCTTACGCCTACGGTATAGAAGTCAAAATCGGTTGAACGGACTGTATAAAGGTTTTTTTTAATGTCTAATGTTATTTCAAATGGAGTATTAAGTATTTTTTTGATCCGGCGGCGAGATTGGCTACTTTGTTACCAAACTCATGTTACTAAAACTCCAAGTTTTACTCGCGATGGCGAAGCTGATATAGACATTTTGTTTTTAACTTGTGATTGTTTGTTTTCACTTGATAATGTCGCAACTATATATAGTTGGAAATAAATCGTTTTAAACCAAAATCTGTGGTTTAAAAACCGTGTTAAACAAATTTTAAACGGTTTTTAAACCACGGATTCTGGTTCAAAGCTGTAAAGAAAACGTTTAAAACGAAAATCCGTGGTTTAAAAGCCGTTTTTAACAAATTTAAAACGGTTTTTACACAACGGATTTTGATTTAAAACGTTTTATACATATATAGTCGCAACACATTACGCAACTAAATTGTCTTTGGCCTCTGGCCCTGACAAGCAATAGACAAAATTTGTCAAACTTTTATAAGTTTTTATTAATGAATACGAGGTTTTCAGCGAATTTGTACTTAGAATAAAATGTAATTTTTATTTTGTAATGTGCGTTTAATTTGTTCAGAATAAACAATTTTTTCCTTTTTTAGTTAAAGGTTAGGAATTTCAAAGTAATACTAAGTTAAAATGTCACAAACTGACAATTCATAAATAATCTGCGTGTAATTCATATTACGAAATAATTCATCTGTTTGACAGTTTTCTATGGAGATTCGTAAAATGGTCCACACATTATGAATTGCTTTTAGGTATGTCAAATTAGAGGAATTGCTAATGACAGCTGGGATTCAGGAAATGAACTGCTTTTAGAGGGATTGCTAATGTGGCCGGTTTAAGCCCCCTGGTCTGGATTTGTGCCCGGTTAACAGCAATAAGCTGCCAAGACTAATATCATAGTTGGTGAACGCTGTAGGTACCAACTCTAGCTCCTGAAAGTCAATGCCTACTTTAGGGAATTAGGCATGATGTACTTTTCTTGCAATTTTTAATCAAAGGTATTTGATTCTTTGCTAACCACAAGGGCCAAAGATCATATATTCAGCGAGCCCTACCACAGGATATCCTCAATTCAGACAAACATATACAGGGACCCACAGTTATGCATAGTTTATGTACCGACAGCGTAACAAGTTAACTAACTAATGATATTTGATATACTATCATAATCATAGCGTACATAACTACTATACTCTGTTCATTTTATGATGGTACGTATGACAACCGACGAACACGGTAGTCATCCTAATTACCCGACTACGGCGAAGCAAAAATGAGGGTTATGATTTTGACCGGTATGTTTGTATGTTCATCTGTTCCCTCATTACTTCTAAACTATTTATCATAAATTGACAAATTAATGAGGTATCGTTGGACGCGTCTTGATCGTCCGCTTGTTAAAAATTATGTGACGGCATATTAAATAGCACATGATTTAGCTTTAGTTCCCTCTAGCTAGAGGATAAAGTGAACTAAATAAAAGTTATAAAAACGCTAACTAAATAGGTATAAAAGAGTAATTTAAAAAACTAAAAAACCCGACTGCAAAAACCCATTACTGAAAAGAGAATAAAACAAGTAGGTATATTACGGAAATCTATAGAATTTTGGGCATTGCACGCGGGACAAATATAATAACCTGAAATATGGTCTAAGTTTTGTTTATCCCCCGCCTGCGATACCAAAATTCGATTTGGGAAGTATTTATAACGTGTGAGATTCAAACCCGGCACGAAGGAAGTCAATCCTTTAATGAACCAATCCTATCAATCATAATCAAAATAAAATTTAAGTAAAAACTTTTTTTAAAACAAGCATTTAATGAACTAAAAAGTACGAAATAAAACTTACGTAAACATTCGTAGTGAAAATGTATTTTTGTGATGATTGTATTTTTTATTTGCATTTGCAAATGCTGTCAGCAGTACCTACCTAACTTATTAGTGTAAATAATTTAAACAAAGATTTTTAAATATTGTTTGTAAGTGTTCACAGCATCTTTTTATTTAATAGGTAAGTATAATTAGGATTTTTAGGTGATAATTTGGAGGGGTTAATAACAGTTGCACGGGTCGATCGAAGGTTAAGCTACTCTTGCCGCGGTCTTGTTATAGATGGGTGACCATCCATTACATATCGAGACCTTTCCGACTCACCGTGTATCGGAAAGCACGTTAAGTCATTGGTCCCGGCTGTCATTCGTGGATGTTTGACAGTCGTTACGGGTCGTCAGAAGCCCGAAAGTCTGACAACCAGTCCTACCAAGGAGTGTCGTATTACTCAGTAACTGTGTCGTGGAGGTCAGATAGGCAGTCGCTCCATGTTAAATACTGGTATTCAGCTGCATCCGGTTAAACTGGAAGCTGACCCAAACATAGTTGGGAAAAGACAAGCTGATTTATTTACTAACAGATAATAATGATTAATATTTTGCAAACATTATCAAATTTTATTGATTTGTTTTTTACACCAATCTATACTTAGTAAATATTGACATGAATATTTTCGACGCAAGCATTTGTTTTGAAGACCGTACATTCAAAATTAATGTCAATAGGTCAATGCTCTGTTTGTCAGTTAGTAATTTTTTTATTAATATTATTGTCCAGATCGTGAATCTTTGAACCCGTGGTCTAGTTTCTAATGTGCCTTAGCCGGGTCTTACTGCCACACTCACAGACTTTAATGATTGTTAATGAACCATTAACTAAGCAGTAAGAGTCACCAATTAAACAAAATCTTCGACAGTATAAGGAAAATAATTAATATGGTTTTTTACACGAATGTTCAAACTTTTTCAGTATAAGTAAAATTGGCTGAATTTAATTGCGTAAAACACTCCTTATGTCTATCGCGTTCATTTTACCTGTTCTACAACACATTTTAACGTTCATTGGTTATCATGAACATCGATTTTCAACACAAATAATAATAAATAAGCAGTGACTTAAAAAAAAACCGTTCCTTACAAGGACTTTGTTTTCAGCTATTATTTCCGGCAATAATATCCCGAGGTAAATCGAGCAATATAGAGCAATAAATTTAGACGCATACCCATTCGATAATCCGCAATTCCAAATACAGAATACATGGAGCCAATAGAGGCAATATTGCCGAAACAATTTAGACAATTTTTGTCAATTAAAAAAAGCTAGGCTACCTCTAGCAATTATTGCCGGCTGGCAAAAATGTGTGCCAGTCTCCACTGCTAAATAATAGCTCATTAACAAAAATGAACGTCTGCAAGTGCGGCGGTCACTTCGAGATTTGTTATAGCCGTACTAAAAATAGACTCCTATTTTGTCACGAGGTATCTTCGTATCCTTTTGCGTCACTCGGGAAGAGAAGGCGGGATCATCCGTTTGTCTAACGCAATGATTATGGCACTACCCTCGTGATCATTGAATGGCATTCTTTAAGATATTCTTTGAGATAGAGAATAGTAATGGTTTGCCAAAGTAACAATGGAGGGAATGTGTGAAAGATGATGTGACTACTGAGATGACGTTTAATAGTTTTTTTTTACCCAACTACGGCAAAGCAAAAATGAGGGTTATGATTTTGACCAGTATATATGTATGTATGTATGTTGATCTGTTCACTCATATCTTCTAAACAACTCATCACAATTTTGACAAATGAGGAAATCGTTGGAAGCGTCTTGATCGTACGTTGGTTATAGGATATGTGACGTCACATTAAATTGAATACGGAGTCGTCTAGATGACATAAAGTCATGAAAAAATATATTTTTTAGTCATACACAGACAGACAAATTAAAAATCCGGAGTAACACGAAATCTGTTCGATTTTTTTTTCTGTAACACGTGTGACTGTATTTTTAATTTTTCTGTCTTTTTTATACCTTTTTAGTTAAATGTCTTTTTTGTCGTAGTTGGGTTATAGTATTATAACTTTTATTTTTTCCTAGTAGAATGGGCCTGCTCTTTCCTCTATCTCACCTGATGAAAATGGATAAGGTCTACGATGGAACAAGCGTGCCCAGAAGTCAAAGTCAAAGTCAAAGTCAAATAATTTATTTCAAATAGGCACATAAAAGGCACTTTTGAACGTCAATGAAAAACAAACAATGAAATAGAATTGATTCTAGTTGCCCATTCCAAAAGGTAGCTTTCGTATGGAGAAGAATGGGCAAATGAAGAAGTTTAGATCGTTTAGTACCCTTCGTGCTCGGTGACACGACGCCGTCCGTCACCGCGCCGCCACCGCGCCGCCACCGCGCCGCCACCGCGCCGACGCCGCGCCGACGCCGCATCGCCATCACACCGCTAGTATTGTTTAAACTGTTTTTTTTATTCCATCGCCGGCTGCTTGCAAAAGCGCAAGCACTTTATAACACTTTAATTAATCAAGCGGAGACGGCGCGGCGTCAGAGCATTGGCGGCGCGGCGGCGGTGCACTGTGGTTCGAAAAACGGCTCTCGAGGCTTAGGAGCTTACATTTTTAAGTGTCGGTTTTTGCTTGAAATCGCTTCGAATAGCCAATACCATGCATAAATATATCATGGTATACAATCTGGTAGGCAAAGGGGAAACTTATTTTTTTTTTTAATGAAAATAAAAATATGTTGTAGCTTTTCCTACCAGATTGTTCAATCCACAGTGCGCCGCCGCGCCTCTAAGTTGTGTACACACGGCTACACATCAAGCTATACATTTCCAGTATAAGCTGACCTCGCATTGTACGGAAATCCTATACAATGCGAGATCAGCATTAACTGGAAATGTATAACTTGATGTGTAGCCGTGTGTACACGGCACCGCCGCCAGCTTCCAAAAGTGACGGAGACGGCGCGGCGTCAGCGCGGTGACGGCGCGGTAACGGCGCGGCGGCGGTGGCGCGGTGACGGCGTCATGTCGCCGACCACTTAGGATACAGAAGCCTAAAAACCGTACGAACCAGGAGCGGATTGTTAGTTCTTCTATCTAACAATTACTGCTAGTAACTGGTCTATATTAATAGACTACATATAATGCTTGCAAACAAATGTGGCCAGTTATAAATAATCATTGTTTAGATTCACACTATAAATAGACACGAGGAGGATGGAAAATAATGTGGCTATTACTCAATTCATAACATACTTACATAACATAACATCACGCATGATTTCTCGGAAGTGTTAGGCAGAGGTGCATCTGTATCTATTACACTCACATTTCGCCAGTTCTGTTTAATACGGAAGCTTCAGGATAGCTCGCGAATTTCAAATTTTCTTACGTATTTTGCAACTTGCAAGTCAGTATCAGGTTTTATGTTGATTAAAATATGATTCGCGACCGTAAAAAATATGGATTTACAGAATTATAAACAGTAGAATCAGCAATACAACTCCTTGAGTTCACTTGAGACCAACGGCTTAACTTGCTTTCTGAGGCACGGAGGAGTCTCGGTATGTAAAGACGGTCAGCCATACACGGAGCAACCCCGGCAAGCGTAGCTTAACCTGATGGATCGACCCGTGCGGCTGTTATTACTTAGCCACGAGCTCCTTTAAAAGCACAAAGAACTCCAGTAATATAACTGATTACGTGCATTGCTAGTACAAATGCAACGCCGGCAATGCCTCTTAATTGGATGACATAATTCTCGTGACTCTAACCAACTGGCGACACTGAATTTATCACGGGACACAAGAGAGCAATTTGTTGGAAAATATCCCTATTTTCCAACAAATTGCATAATATGATTCAAATAAGGGTCAAGTATTTTTTTTATATTACTTCAGAATTATGCCTCCATCAATATT
This sequence comes from Lithophane leautieri, assembly GCA_949152455.1. Taxonomy (NCBI): domain Eukaryota; kingdom Metazoa; phylum Arthropoda; class Insecta; order Lepidoptera; family Noctuidae; genus Lithophane; species Lithophane leautieri. Next base: position 6,102,403 of record OX424486.1, read on the forward strand.
TTTGAATAATATTTCTTTTTGAGCGAGAATTTTTTTTTTTAAAGTGCCAAAAAACTGTGGGAAATTCAAATACTTGAAAAGCGACGCTATTGATCAGAGCGGATGTGACGTAACAATCTATGACAACAATCAAAATGTCAATGTTTTTTGTAAGAGTATTTGACACTTGTTTGTTTGTTGTCATAGACTGTAAACGTCACCACATCAAACGTGCCAAATGGAGGGCGTTTAAATAGCCCGGGTTGGTTGGATATTTTTATATTTTTTTTAAGTACTTTAAATTGAATTTTTGCCGTCAATTTTTTTTTACTATTATTTGGCGATGTAAACTTTCGAATAAAAATATTTAAAAAATACATGCATATTCCCTATTTAATGATATAAGTAATTTTAAAAGGTGTGCTGTTTCAGTTGTTTCAGGTACAGTTATTTTTATAAAAGTTTTGGCTAACCCGCACTGGGCCCGCGTGGTGGATGGCCCACTCCCATCTCACAGCGAGGAAGGCTGTTATTTTATAAAAGTTTTGACTAACCCGCACTGGGCCCGCGTGGTGGACTGCCCACTTTCATCTCACAGAGAAGAAGGCTGTTATTTTTAAGTTTTGACTAACCCGCACTGGGCCCGCGTGGTGGATGGCCCGCTCCCATCTCATAGAGAGGAAGGCTGTTATTTTTATATAAGTTTTGACTAACCCGCACTGGGCCCGCGTGGTGGATGGCCCGCTCCCATCTCACAGAGAGGAAGGCTGTTATTTTTATATAAGTTTTGACTAACCCGCACTGGGCCCGCGTGGTGGATGGCCCGCTCCCATCTCACAGAGAGGAAGGCTGTTATTTTTATAAAAGTTTTGACTAACTCGCACTGGTCCCGCGTGGTGAACTGCCCACTTTCGTCTTACAGAGAAGAAGGCTGTTATTTTTAAGTTTTGACTAACTCGCACTGGGCCCCCGTGGTGGATGGCCCACTCCCATCACACAGAGAGGAAGGCTGTTGTTTTTATAAAAGTTTTGGCTAACCCGCACTGGGCCCGCGTGGTGGATGGCCCACTCCCATCTCATAGCGAGGAAGGCTATTATTTTATAAAAGTTTTGACTAACCCGCACTGGGCCCGCGTGGTGGACTGCCCACTTTCATCTCACAGAGAAGAAGGCTGTTATTTTTAAGTTTTGACTAACCCGCACTGGGCCCGCGTTGTGGATGGCCCACTCCTTCTCACAGAGAGGAGACCTGTGTCCCAGCAGTGGGAACTTTATAGGCTGATTATGCTTTTGTTTAACATAAGAACAATATTTAAGATACCAAAAAAAGAAAAAAAGATTTTTTTTTGTTCCTGTTAAGACCATTTTTTTTTGTGTCGAGTTTTTCTCAAAATAGGAAAAATAGACAGAAATAAATAAGGAAAGTAGAGGATAATTTATATTTTTTTAATGCTTCCAGAGTTCCCTAAGTAGCGTTCCCTGACTAGATTTAAACTTATTATTATCAAGCTAAATATGAAGCTTCATCGCACTACTACTAACTACACTAGAGAGTCAATCAATCTGCCTAGCCTTTTCCCAAATAAGTTGGGGTCAGCTTCCAGTCTAACCGAATGCTTGATTACTACACTGTAGAGTGTAGAGGCACAATATAAATATGGAGTAGTGGCCACCATTGCTACAGTTTTTAAGGGGGCTGCGATGAGGGAACCCGCAAAATTGAAATTTTCTTACGTTTTTTTGCAATTTGCAGGTCAGTGTCAGGTTGTATGTTGATTAAAATATTATTCGCGGCCGTAACAAATATTTATTGATAGAATTGTAATGTTAGTGAATTTTAAATTGTATTGAATGTATAATTTGTAATGTTATTGAGTTTTTATTTTTTGTTATTTTATATATTTTATTGTAATTATGAACTTATTAGTTTTATAGCTTTAATGACCGTGTTTTCTTAATTTATTTATGATTTCAAACACAATGTGAATTGTTCCTGAATAAAATTGAATTGAATTGAATTGTAATCACAAAATCATCAATTGAATTGAATTGTAATCACAAAAATCATCAATACAACTATCTAGTTCATATTACCGGTGCTTTCGCCTTAATGCCTGGGATTTTTAACTCCAAATAATCTGTGATAGAGTCGGCTGTGACAGTACGTGGTTTCAAATATTTATTAGGTTCCGATATATTTCCTGACAGGTATCATAAAGGTGCGTGACACGATTCTAACAGAACAACTTCCATGAAGTTTTCATAGAAATTGAACTATGTCACCATCACCGTTTACAGCAGTATTATTTTAATCTTACTTCGTGGGGGAAAGAGATGCGAATATACGTCCTGTAGAGCTTCATCTCTTTCCTACACTGAAGTAATATGAAAATTATACTGTTGTAAGCGGTGGTGGTAGGCCCCCTGGTCGCGCCTGTGTTGTGACGTGCGGAAGGATATTCAGCAAATTATTAAAAGAATATTTGTAGTATTCATGGGAAATACTTAGTACAAATATGAATAACAAATTAAACTTTGTGAAACATCTTTTTAACTTGGTAGTTAGGTAAGAGAAAAAAAATAAAAACACAAAATCTGTTTTTCGCAGATTTATTTATTGCCTTTAGTTAATAAGTTTGATTAATAACTATTGTTACCTTATTTTTTTTTTACAATATTTTACTTAAGCATTGCTTAGGTAGTGAGCTTATAATGTTCCCACTACTGGGACACAGGCCTCCTTTCTGTGAGAGGGAGTGGACCACCACGCGGACCCAGTACAGGCCTTCGAAATGTTGGTTCTACGACATCCCGGTTTCCTCACGATGTTTTCCTTCACCTTTTATTTATTCAAGAACGTTCAACATTGGCTTACAAAAGTTTAAAAAGAAAGAAAAAACTTTTTACAAAAAAAAAAAAAAAACGACTTCCAAAAATAAAAAAGTAGAAAATAACTTTAATTTCGGAAGTCAGTGTCTTTGCTTTTCAATTTTCGTTTTTTGTCTCCGACTTCCGAAATTAAAGTTATTTTCTACTTTTTTTGTGTTTTTTTTTGTAAAAAGTTTTTATTTTTCACTTTTTAGTTGTAGTATGTAATTATCACTGACGGAGTCAAATAAGATGTCGTCTACATACATAGACAAAGTGGGAAAAATACGTAATTATTGAAGGTAACTCAAAAACTACGCAAGCAAAGTTAATAAAATTTATATGGGACCACCTCTGAAGCATGACCTACCAAACAAAAAAAGAATCATCAAATTCGATCTATAATTGGCGGAGAAATCGCGTAACATACACAAAACAAAAAAACATACAGACGAATTGAGAACCTCCTCCTTTTTGAAGAAGTCGGTTAAAAAATGTTTATTCTGCACAAACTAAACGCACATTACAAAACAAAGAATTTTATTCTATTCAAAGTACAAATTAGCCAAAAGCCTCGTATTTATTAATAAGAACATAATTATAAAAGTTTGACTTCTGTCTATTGCTATTGTTATTTACGTTTATATTTTTTTATAATTTATTTATCGTTTTGAGATCAATGGTGATGAGAGAGATGCTGTCTGAGTTCGAACCTGCAAGCTAAATCTGAAAGAATATTGACCTCGCTTTTAATATTTATGTCAGGTAAATAAATCCATCATTTACATAGTGCTTTTTTTTTCATAAAAAATCTAGACCTGCCCGTTTATTCACTGTGCCATTTAACACGGCCGCAAGTGCACTCCACGTAGCAAATACGTCTAATTGGATGACACAATGTATGTCTGACTTACGTCGGCCAACAGTGTAGCGGTCATTTTACTAAAATAAATCATTAATCATCACTTATCTTATATTTTGATGATTTCACTGTCTGATATCAAATTAAATATGACTAAAAAAAATTACGAATTTGATGATAAAATCATTTCTGAAAAATCTCAAGTCTCATTTGGCCTCTAATACTTTTGAAATCCGAACACAACAATGAGGTGACGTGATCATTCTATAAAGTTCACTTGGAATCTCACTCAAGTGAGCGCAAACAATTCGAAAGCGAACTCATTTGTTTTTAAAGTAAATCACCGCGGATTCACAACGAGACATCGCGGCATCGTTTGAATGTCGAAGTGTTAAACATGGCATTCACTACTACTTGGCGAAATATGTATGGTGGTTGTATTCCCCCGGACCAGCTCCTTCAAAGTAAGTTTGGTACAAAATTATTACATTGATGAACAATAACTTTGCTGAACTTACTCTTCAGGGGATTGGTCGTGACACTTTTTCTAAGCTTAGAACTTTTGTTTTGCTGTACAATTTCAAAATCTCAGTACTGGTAGCTTAGAGTGATTTCCCAAAGGCTTGTATCAAAGGCAATCGGTATAAAAACAGCCTTTTTTCGTATTGGCATAACTGTTATATGAATAGACAGAAGCGTTCGCGCGCGGCAGTCGGCCAATAAAACCGCGGCAGGCCGCGCGCGGCAGCCGCGCACGATTGCCGCTTTATGTTTGCAGTAGGCACCTAAACGTGGACACTGACGCCCACAGCCAGGCTGGTCAACAAATTCTAAGTCTCTCAGCGCGCTACGAGGTCTGTTTGTGGTTTCTTTGAAGGATAAGATCAGAAATAAGATCATCTGGAAAAGAACCGGAGTCACCGACATGGCTTGCATGGGTATGAAGCAGAAGTACCAGTAGGTGGGACCCGACGCCCACAGTCAGGCTGGTCAACAAATTCTAAGTCTCTCAGCGCGCTACGAGGTCTGTTTGTGGTTTTATTGAAGGATAAGATCAGAAATAAGATCATCCGAAAAAGAACCGGAGTCACCGACATGGCTTGCATGGGTATGAAGCAGAAGTACCAGTAGGTGGGACCCGTTTGTCGAAGGTCCAATACCCGGTGGAGCAGACGTGTGCAGAGTGGAGATCGCGTATCGGCCGCGTAGTGTGGGACGTACCCTACTTGTTGGACCGATGACGTTAAGAAGGTGGCTGGGACAGACTGGATTCTGAAAGCGGAGGACACGGTTTTGTGGCATAGCTTTGGAGAGGCCTGTGTCCAACTAGCTAAGTTGAGCTATCCTCTTAAAATGTAGATTGCGCAGATGAAGTGCGTGAACAACGATACGAATGTTATTTAGATAAATGACTGGCTAAAACTAAAATTAAAATCGTTTTAGATCAACATCTGGGATGTTAGTCACACGACTGTTATGAACTCTTTAGAGGTTATTATTATTTTCATTGTTCTGTGAGGAGTAGACGGATGATCGCCCACGATACTACTCAAAAGTTACTTGTTAAACTATGGCACATTTTAATTATGAACTTCGTTAGTATATAAATCTATAGGTATTTTTTTCTTTAGATTATAAACTGTAGAAAAATTATACACAGCAACAAACCATTTTACAATTTAACGCATTATTTTTCGATATTATATATTTTTTTTATATTATAATTTATTTTTATAATAAATAGTTTTTTTTTCGATCTAGCACTTAATGGTTTTTTAACTCCCGACTGAAAAAAAGGGGTGTTATAAGTTTAAAGTGTGTATCTGTAGCTTTTTTTTTTTTTTTTTTTTGAGGTTCGGAAATCATCCAATGACTTCTCCCGCTCTGGGCGGAGCGGAAGGGCGTGTCAGACTTTTACTGACTAAAACCCACCCGTGTTCCTTCATTTGCCTGTTGCCAAGGTCCCGGTATCACTTAATGGTTTTTTAACTCCCGACTGAAAAAAAGGGGTGTTATAAGTTTAACGTGTGTATCTGTGTGTCTGTCTGCGCCATCGTAGCTGCCAAACGGCTGAACCGATTTTGTTTTTAACATAAATACGTTGTACAAGTTTAGGTAATCTATAATGTATGACTAAGGGAAGAACAAAGACACGATGGATGAACTATGTGGAAGATGATATGGCTAGAAAGGAGGTGACTACCGAGATGTCGACTAATAGAGAAGTATGGAAGAAACGGACATGTTGCGCCGACCACAAATAAATAAACAAATGCAAAAGTTAGTCTGTCTGTTAACTTGTCACGCCTTAATAGCGGCTGAACAAATTTTGATGAAATTTGGCACACAGGCCATGACCTGGTTTAAGACATAGGATAAAGTACGTTCCCATGGGATATTTGTTTATCTCAACGCGGGCGCAGGCGCGGACAATTTATACGAGGTTATTGTTAATTTTCTCTCTCTCACTCAACAAAATAACGACCCTCATACAACAATTCTAGAAGTAAAAAAAACAATATTGATGTTTACTTGAACAATTTGAAGGGCTCCTGAACCGCAATATTACGTTGAGATATTCAACAGTATCTGGAGAGAATGGACCGACCCCAACATATAATAATTGGGGTTAGCCTGAGCGCATAATAACATAATTGTTTTACCAAAATACAGCTTTGAAAGAAATGTGCACCATTCTCTTAATTACACTTGGAACCTCACTAATGTGAGCGCATATATTTCGAAAGCGATATGTGTGCCTCGGAAAGCACGTTAAGCCGTTGGTCCCGGATCTTTGACATTCCTGGATCTTTGACAGTCGTTACGAGTCGTCAGAAGCCCGAAAGTCTGACAACCAGTCTTATCAAGGGGTATCGTATTACCCAGGTACTGGGTTGTGGAGGTCAGATAGGCAGTCGCTCCATGTAAAATACTGGTATACAGCTGCATCCGGTTAGACTGGAAGCCGACCCCAACATAGTTGGGAAAAGGCTAGGCAGATTGATATATTTCGAAAGCGAACTCATTTTGTTTTTGAAGTAAATCATCGCGCATTCACAACGAGACACCGTTCGAATTTCGAAGAGATGTGTAGAAAATTATATAGCTTTTAAATTTTGGAACGTTTTTGAAAAATTACAACGGTCATAATGAATACGAAAAGAACTACCGCCATGTTGAATTTTCTGTGAGGTCATATGGATAATGTTCAAAGCCACATTCTGGAGCAAGACAATTCAAATAGTGTTTGTTTTAATAATTGAGGCTCTGGTTGATAAAAAGCTATGCTCTCACTGTATTGTTGTGTTTCAGGCTGTCGAGCTCCCGATACGGTTGAGCTCATGATGGCTGATGCATGCGTGCCGTCTGTTGGGCCAGGTTCACTCACACTGTTTCTGGTACTTTCCAAAAGGCCAGTCCAGATACATCCCTGCATTTTGTTATACGATATTTTAAGAGAATTTGACCCCTGAGTTTGTATTGCCATTTCTTCTCAGGGGTAGTCAGATAGGAAATGTCGACTCCATCTGGGATTTTTTTTATTATTTGACGTTTAAAAGCGATTTATCTATAAAAACAATAAACAGTTTCATTTCTATCTCGTAGACGTAGACAGAGAGATTCTTAACACTTCTTTTTGGCATTGCCGTAGACATGTCAAATACACCACACATTGTAATTTGCAACCACAGCATCCCAATTTCGCATAGCGCGGTGCATTTTAAGTATGATCTGGGGGCCTACCACCACTGCTTAATCTGCAGTGTCTGCGGACAGTCCGTAGATGAGGACCTTCACTAAATTACATTGGGATGGGATGGGTCACGTCCGTTCGTGCAAGGGGACTATCACTGCATTGGGACAAGCCAGTAAAATTTACCTTTTGCCGTACTTGAAAATAACTTGAAAGCAAGCAAAACGCACGATTTATTTACGTGCACATTTACATACGTTTTTAAATCAGAAGCGATTTAAATATATAAGTACTTGATTATTGAATTGTTTAAATGCAAATTTATTGGTACATAAACAGATATAATTTGATTTGCAATGTTTTATATTCTAAATCGAACCTAGCCGTATTGACCTCTGGGGTCGCGAACATTTTGTTTGAATTTCAAAACGTAAAGTGTTCTTACTAGGATTGCGGGAAAGTCCGAAAGGGATACCGGGACCTTGGCAACAGGCAAATGAAGGAACACGGGTGGGTTTTAGTCAGTAAAAGTCTGACACGCCCTTCCGCTCCGCCCAGAGCGGGAGAAGTCATTGGATGATTTCCCACCCTCAAAAAAAAAAAAAAAAGCATCCCAATTTAATCCCTCATCATCTTCCTGCCCTTGTCCCATGTTATGTATTTGTGGTCGGCGCAACACATTGTCTTCTTCCACTCTCCCCTGTCAACCGTCACGCTATCATTCACTCCCGTCTCTTTCATATCATTCCTCACACAAGCCGTGCATCGTTTCTTTGGCCCTTTTCTCCCTCTCCATCCATCATCATTTATATTTATCACTCTTTTAGTCATATGCATTTCCTCACTACGCATCCCATGCCCATAGCAAGCCAAACCTTTCAACTTTTCTGTCACTGGCGCCACTTTCAAACTTCCCTCTATAAACTAATTTCTTACTTTATCCATTTTCGTTACTCCACACATCCATCTCAACATTCTCATCTCCGCTTCATGCAATCTTTTTTCATCGGTCTTCTTCACGACCCAGCATTCAGTACATTATCCTAAGTATGATTTCAAGTCGCCTAGACTGTGTTTTCGTGGGTCACTGTTGTGCCATCTCAAATGAGTTGCCACAACGGTGACACTTTAATAAAGATAAATTCTATTCTTATCTATTCCGATCCATACAGTACGACAGGCCTTATCACGGAAATGTAGGTTTTCCCCTTTAACTTGAGTAACCGTGATTCGCAAATTGTTCCTGTGACCTGTTGCCATTTCATCCATCCTAATGTGATCTGGCGCATTATGTCTCGCTCTACTTCGCCAATTTATCCCCTGTCTGTTGGAAAATATCTGAGTGCAAAGATTGGAGATTATGAAAACAAATCTGTAATTGTTGATCCATTTGATTTCCCACATTAAATCAAAATTGAGTAAATCATTTATTAGTTAGCAGATATTTTTAATTAGTACATTAAATAAGATTTTATTTATTGATAATTGGTCAAGAATATTTAACATAAGCTGAAAAACTATACTACCTATTTACATTATATACTAAATTAAATTACTGATTAAATCTAACTGTACAAATAAACAATTGACTAAAATATGGCGTCGAAAAATTCCTTCGCATCGCTGTCGGCTGGTAATGTACCCAAGAGTCTGCCGGCATTGCTACGTTGTATGGCAATGCTTATCCTCGTCTGACCAAGGCAAAAGACAGCCCTTGGGTCACGGATAGTTTCAAATAGCCGTTTGGAGATTAAAGTTATTTTTAATATGTAGCCCATCATAGTTAGTTTATATTAGGTAGTAACCAATCATGCCTATATGAAATGATTAACCAGCCATCAAGGGTAGTGAACGGTGAAGAAAAAATCGTAGAATAAAAAATCAAAGACATGTAACATCTACCAACCCGCACTGAACCCGCGAGGCGGATAACAGCCCACTCTCTCTCACAGAGAGAAGGCCTGTGTCCCAGCATTGGGAACTTTAAAGGCTGATTATGAAAAGGTGGTGGCAGGATTTGACTAGTTATAAGATAAACCTGACGTACCCATTTTTATCAATGCTAGAGGATACTGCTTTGATTCACTCCAAAAACACTAATCACCGTACTTGTCAAACAAATTGGTGATCGAAGATATTTGGTATTAGCAAACAGGATGCTTCCGTAGGTGCAGTCGCTCACGTTAGTATGACCACTGCAATTTTGACCTAGCTCTGGCCTAGTGTAGTGCGGATTTTCAATGGAATACGAGGCTAGAACTGGTTTTGTTATAGGTATGGTCGGTTCTAAACAAAAACGAATCGTTTTGCTTACCAATGGTAGCATTTTTTATTGCCAAACTGGGCATAGATGCCAGATTCGTAAGCTAAGCTGTACTGTCATATGACAGGGTCTACTATGCAAAGCTATGTATGAGGTCTTTGCTTCATTATTTGTAAAGATTGAGTCTTAATTTTAACCAATAAAGGTCCGTAAATTAGAGGAATCGCCCATTAGTCGTTTTTTATAATCACCGCTGTTGGAGATAGGACGGCTTTTTCTTTAAATTACACGGCATACATTTTTGTTTGTGTATCCTGTGCGTGTCCCAAATAAAATATTTATTTTCTTTCTTTATTTCTTTCTTTCTAAAAAGGTTAAAAATGGGAGTGATTTCCAAAGACACTGTGATCCAATAAACTTATTATTTATTAAACGTAAGTAATACTATGAGTATATTTCAGTAAGTGACAGTCTTACCAAGGTGTATCGTATTACCCTCAGTAAAAGTAAGTGGGTTGTGGAGGTCAGATAGGCAGTCGCTCCAATGAACCAATTTTGGACCTGCAGTAGGCCGTTATTTACGTCGTCCAGATTTGATACACGTCTAATTATCTTAAAAATTAATGAAGTATCGTCAGCAAATAACACCATTCGTGGTTCGTTTTATAATAGATGCTTTGAGTTTGAGCTCCATGTAAAATACTGGTATTCAGCTGCATTCGGTTAGACTGGTAGCTGACCCCAACATAGTTGGGAAAACGCTAGGCTGATGATGATTTCAGTAACTGACAAAATAATAAGTACCTATTTTTACAAGCTCGACGGAAGAGACATCTAATTTATTTGTTTTATCGTACATACAGTAGTTGACAGTCGAAAGTGACGCTATTTTTACCGAGATTGACGTAATTGTGAACCGAGTAATTAGCGTTCAAAAATAGGCCATTTGTACATTATATTATGGTTAAACAGTTTGAAGATCCTGAAAACTGCGGTGTGAAAAGAAACAATAAATAGGGAATTAAAAAAAAATTGGTTTAGCGAAATGATTTGTCGAAATTTTCTCAAGCCAAAATTCTAACCTATATCTGCTCGGAGCATCGATCCGCAAAATTTTTGTGCTCATATTTGAGATTACTTAATACGATTACATGGTAACAATGACCAATAATCAGATTAACCTTACACATAATTTCTCGTCACTCACACATTCGCATCAGAATATGTGTCAACTTTGACATTGGCGAAAAAATCGCCCGTGAAATATGGAAATCCTCACTAAATTGTCCAGACATCACCAGGATAGGACAGCGCATGCTTAACACCCATTCAGGAACGTAGCCAGAACGAGACCGCAATAGGAGTCAGAGAGAGACGGCTATAGGATTCCGAAAATTCAGGGGAAACCACTTTGGCTGCCGAACATTATAACACATTAATGTTATGTCATTCGTGCAATTTTTTAAATCCTTCAAATCGTATACGTCACACTTTTTTCGCAATTGGAACACTTGAATTCGAATTACAATATTCCTGTTCGAAATTAAAAGAAAATGCGGCAAAAATTAACCGTCACTTTTTTTTTCTTTAGCTAACGCGGCATAGTTGACGCCTTTACATTTGTCGGTCTGTTACTAACTGCATTAGACAGATTTTAGGTCACACGAACTGAACTAGACTGGTGAATTAAATGAAGGATAATTTACTTACGTGTGCTGCATTGACCACGGGGTGACATAAAACACTTAAGTCTATGCATTTGTTAGAAAAACCGACGATTTAACATGTAATAACGATTAAAACACACGACACAGTTATAACCTGAGAGCTTTACACAACAATTTATTTTTACACTAACCCGGTATGTGGTACGCGGTTAATTTTAAATAATTTATTTAAACACAGTAAGGCTGAAATGTGTGTGGTTACTAGTTTCGTGGGGAAAAAAAATCAATTGCAGACGGTCCGTCGGGTAGCCATTTTGTCTCCGACTGGATAAGCAGGGCACTGTTTTGTACGCATGCGCCAAGAGCCGCCCAAATCTCTATGCTCGAATAGATGAGTACACCAGAGTACCTATATGGAAGACTTGAAACCATCTTAACTCAATGTTACTATCGTCATTTTTTGAGGCTGGCTGATTTTTTTTAAGGACTTTTTTTTTTGTTAAAAAAAGTTAGGTACGCGTTCTTAATTCCATAATTGAATTTTATTGACGTAAGCAGGTTATTGTTTGATGTTTATTAAAAAATAAAAAAGACGACCGCTTCTTGAGGCTTTTTTTTTAAATAAAATGTTTTTTTTTACCACCATAATATTTTCAACGATATACATATGTAATATCAAAAAATGGACCAGACAAATACAATAAAAAATATGAATAAATAGATCCATTTTCAAAAATTTCAGGTTATTGACATTTTACTCATTTACATTAGCTAATATTAAACTACCTTCATACTCATTGCTTTATAAACAATCCCGTGAAAAGTGGCGAGTACTCTATCGTCAGCAGGTATTGTCCTCTGTGGTCCGCGCAGTGCAAGATAGATGGCGCTGTTCACAACATTGGTGATAATAGTTATTGTAAAGCTAGATTTAAATACCTACCGTTACTTTTAATATTAGGTAAGTATAATAGTCCTTATGTTGTATGTATTAAATATAGGTTTATTGATAAATGTCTATTAAAACGAACACATTTGTTTTATAGTAGGTATGTAAGTATTTACTTACTTATACGTAGCGGATGTCAAAAGAAGCTTAACGAAGCCGAAAGTCACTTGTTATTCCTATTATTGTGATCATTTTTTTGTTCTGGACCATAGCTGGGAAACTTCTGGTTACGGAGATATTGAAGGACAAAGTTCCAATTTTTTCAGACGTTTTTAAAGAAAGCAAGTTTTAAATGTAATAAGTAATTTAATACTAAATACCTACCCCAAAAAAAATCTGCTGTTCCCTACATTTGAATGAGTTATGCGAACATAAATTTAATTTAGGGAACAGTTGACTATTTTTTCGCATTTTCAGGTTTGGTCCCATAGTTATACTGGAAGCCGACCCCAAAATAGTTGGGACAAGGCTAGGCAGATAGATAGGTTTGGTCCCATAGTAAAAGTTGACCATAACTAATGACGAGTAAAGTCACGTGTTTAAGTATCGGTCACTAATACCAGTCACCTTGTACAATTAGACAGAAACAAAAGAAAGAAAGAAAAATATTTTATTTGGGGCACGCACAGGAAATACAAACAGTAAAAAAGGCGCATTCAAAACTAACAAAATTTACATTTTATCAGAAAAAAAAAACGACCTATGAGAGGCCAAAAAGAAGGCATAAAAGATCACTAATTTAGTTTAATAATAGGAACAATTAACAGGTTATGGGCCCAGAGAAAAGAGGAAAAAATAAAAAGAACAATTAACACTATATCTAGCACATAGCCGGTCGAAGAAGCGGTGCTTTGGGGAGGCCTATGTCCAGCAGTGGACATCTTTCGGCTGAAATGGTGAAAAATAAGTTGACGATTACGTAATTGAAAAAATGTGGCGATACATCTCACAATACCTTGGGTATGTACATTATGTTAGTAACTTACAAGTGCGGAAGCATTATATTTATTGACTTAAATACTTCATAATAAATGATTCATCTCAAGTTATTTAAAATAAATAAACAATAAAAAACGGTAGTACGAAGAAAAGCCGACCACTACGAAACAAAGGTAATTTGCTTTTGTTTTGAGATACCAAGAAAATAAATTAATGGAGACCATTGTATAAACCATAAGCAATAGTTATGTATTCTCCAAATTGTATCATCGTCTGTCATTTGGGTAGCCTTTTCCCAACTATGTTGGGGTCGGCTTCCAGTCTCACGTCATATACTATATAATTTTCCCATTGCTGGGAAACAGACCATAATTCATTCCTCTGTGAGGAGGAGTGGGCCGTAATCCACCACGCGGGCCGATTACGAGTTATTAGATGTACTCGTAGCATGTCTTCGAATTTTTAGTTCTAGGACACGCCGGTTTCCTTACGATGTTTTCCTTCACCGTTTTGAGAGCAGTGGTAATGAAATAATTTACACAAAGTAACGCCTGTCAGGGTTCGAACCCACGACCTACAATTCGTAAGTCGCGACGTTTACCACTGACCACTGCTCTCAGTCTAACAGGATGCAGCTGAATACCAATATTTTACATGGAGCGGCTGCCTATCTGACCTCCAAGATTCAGTTACTGGATAACACCATACCCCTTGGTAAGACTGGTTTTAAGACTTTCGGGCTTATGTATTCTCTAAACATCATTTCGAAATTCGAACGTAGTCTCGTTGTGAATCCGCGATGGTTTATTTTTAAAACAAATGAGTTCGCTTTCCAATTGTGTGCGCTCACTTGAGTGAGGTGAGCAGTGAACTTTACAGAATATTACTACTGCAAAACCAAGACTGTCGATGTCTTCACATCTGAAAAAAGTAAAAATGCCTCATGTCTCTTTAATTTTATAGAGACAGATTGGCTTCAAATCAAAATAAATAAGCACAAATAGTCATGAAAAGTACACGAGGAAAAACCAATTATATGCTATATACTATTTATTATTCCCTATATAAATCAGGATATTTAGACGTTTATCCTGTTTTAATAGTCATGGTCACAGTTAGGGTGACCAGATAAATTATTTCTTTAGGATATTCTGTAAAATGAGGGAGCGCCCTAATAATTGACGTCCACTGAATATACACACATCAACACGGTCTAGGGATATTTCATACTCAATTAAATAACTCGAAAAGTACTGGCCGCATTGGAATCTTTTATACACCGATTTGTTTGTAATTTATCTCAGACTAATTCCAAATTCAAATTTTTGAAAATTCTTTTGTTTCGGTGGCATAAAAATGTCTTGATGTGTAGGAGAGGGAATTTTCATTTGTGCGAAATTTAGAAAACAATACGAATTACGTTTAGTTACAGTTTTTTTTCATTTTTAAACGAAAAATAAAGTTAAAATTGAGGTATTGTAGCCATGCAACGCCAACATTTGACGAGGGCGGAGATGTTACGAGCTATGGGAATGCTGGAAGCTGGGTCTGTTCAGCGTAATGTTGCTGAGGCCATAGGGACCCACCAAAATGTAATTTCAAGTTTGTGGACACGCTATCGTACCACAGGTGAAGTAGCGGAGAGGCACCGGGGGCCAAGTCGCATCACTACCCCCAGACAAGACCGATTTTTGCAAATCACTGCGCGAGCTCAACCAAATGCAACGGCGACTCAATTGGTCCAAAGGCTGCGAGTGGAACACCAAGTGCTTGTGAGTGACCAAACTGTAAGAAGGCGACTGCATGAAAGCAATCTACGCTCTCGTAGACCACTCCGGGTCCCACCTTTACGGAGAGGCAATCGTGGACGACGATTAGAATGGGTTCGGAACCACGTGGACTGGGGCCGTGAGCAATGGTCCAATGTGCTGTTCACGGATGAATCCAGGTTCGGATTCCATCCAGATTCACGATGGACGCGTGTTTGGCGAGTTCCTGGACGATGGAGCCGTCTTCAGAACCCTCAGGAAGTTCACCCATACCAAGGAGGAACAATTATGGTTTGGGCAGGAATTCGTCTTGGAGGAAGGACGGATCTCGTTTGGGTGCGGGGCAATATGACGGCAGAACGATACGTCCAACAGGTGCTGGGGCCCGTAATCTTGCCCTACAGAATACAAATGAGGCAAGATTTCCTGCTCATGCACGACAATGCCCGGGCACACACGGCGAGAACGGTAGCAACTTGGTTACATACACACAATGTTAGGGCCTTAGACTGGCCTGCTCAATCGCCAGATCTAAATCCCATTGAGCATGCGTGGGATATGCTGCAAAGAAGAGCTCTGAAGGAAGTTTCTGAAAATCTGGCTACAGAAGATGAACTTTTTGCGCACCTCAGAAGAACATGGGACAATATTCCGCAGCAAGACATTGACAACCTTGTTCTGAGCATGCCGAATCGTTGCCGATGTGTTATGAACATCATGGGCGCTTTCTCAGACTACTAACTTCAAGTTTATAAACACAAATTAAATGATTTTTCTATTTTTTTCAGTTTTTACTCATAAATTAAAAGTTAATTCATATACAGTTTCCGTCTATGCTTCATTTTTTTTCCATAATATCCTGAAATTTTAATCGAAGTACCTTAACCATTATTAAAAAATGGTAGAATATTAAATAACGTATCTTTTAAATATATACATGTCATATAAATAATTAACACATTGATAGTAATTCGCTTTTTTAAAAATATCCCTAGACCGTGTTGATGTGTGTATATTGATGATGTCATTAAAAAACAGTCAGATGCATAGTATATGCAACCGTTGCATTTTTATGACCTTAGGAATGAACTTGTCAACGGGTATCGTGTTATCTAGTAACTGGATTGTGGAGGTCAGATAGACAGACGCTCTATGTAAAATACCGGTGATCAGCTGCTTCTGGTTAAAGGAGGGCGTGTCAGACTCTTACTGACTAAAACCCACCCGTGTTCCTTCAGTTGCCTGTAAATTTCCAGAGGCTACAGTATCCCTTTCAGAGTTTCCCGCGACCCTTGCAGAACTTCTACTACCATACGGTGGTGATGACTTGCCATAACATAGGTTAACAAAAATGTTTGAAGAAAAAAAAAACAACTCACTTCTGTAATTAGACTTTACCCTGGTCTGAACCCAAAGAAACTATCATTCTGTTAACGACAAATTTTCGAAACTTTACTACCTTTTTTTTTTTTTTTGAGGGTGGGAAATCATCCAATGACTTCTCCCGCTCTGGGCGGAGCGGAAGGGCGTGTCAGACTTTTACTGACTAAAACCCACCCGTGTTCCTTCATTTGCCTGTTGCCAAGGTCCCGGTATCCCTTTCCGACTTTCCCGCAACCCTGGCAGGCATCGGTCCTATTGGACCCCATCAATTTTGCTGACATCTCTTTGAGGCGCGCGTGGAACACGACGCGCCATCGACCCGGGCCTGGTCCTTATCGGACGGCGAGCTGCCCGTTGCTCGCCGTCCGCAAGCCCGCGCCTATGGTGGCCGGGAATCCGCCTGGGATTCCCGACGCCCAGGGCGTCTCCAACGGCGGCGGTTAGGGGCGTGAGGGCGCAAACTTTGCCTTTCCCTCACGCGTTCCGCCTCCTCCTTCGCGAGCATTACTGCTTCGCTGAAGGAGGTGACGGCTTCCCATGCCCTCTCGCTCCGTACCATGGCCTGAACCAGGGCCGGACGCGAGAGGTCATTGCCGCCAATCGCCTCCGCGAGGACACGGCGGTGCTCCGCCCAAGCAGAGCATACCTCAACCGTATGCTCCACCGTGTCCTCCGGGCGATCCGCACAGTGGTGACACCCGGGCGTTTCCTCCCGCCTAATCCTACACAGGTACCTCCCGAAGCTAAACTTTACTACCTGAGCAGATATAACGAGAAACTCCTCTTCTGTTATTTTCTGATTAATTACAACGCGAGTTCCAAAACTGCTCCAAAATCATTTCTTTAAGACTTTATTGTCTCGTCACTTTTTAGGTGGTCTCCACTGTTGATTTTGGCACACAGAAGTCGCAGTGGTTGGAAATAGTGTAACCTCAGACTAAATAAAAAACCAAGACAGAGCGCTGCGAACAATACAGTGAAGCATCGCAAAACTACACCTCTGTGCATACACGCACACAATTACAACCATTCACAATCAAACTACACCTCGCTATGTGCACACATGTTTACGAAACCGGCCTCACGTCATTATTGACAGCGCTCTGTTTTGGTTTTTTATTTGGTCTAAAACTGTAACGAGAAAATATAGAATGTATGCAAACAAAGTCACAGAAAACACAAGTTGTTAAATTATTATTATAGTTTAACTACTTGCGTTGTTTGTTATTAACATGTTCATCTTACAAAATTATTTCTCTACGTAAACAGTAAAAGAAATAGGGATGATGCCTGGGTAAAAAATAGTCTATCAGTCAGATAAAAAAAAATAGTCCGTCAGTCAGATAAAAAAAATAGTCCGTCAGTCAGATAAAAAAAAAATATTTCATAAAAAATAACTTAGATAAAACACATTAAAGTTGGGGAGTGGTGGCCGCTAAATCACAAGTAAGTATTCAATCTACATAGGTCGTCGAGACATTATGGCACATTTTAACTCAGTGAACCTTTTGATTACGTAAAAAAAAATATGTGTCCAATATTTTTTTAAATACAAATGTCAGGTAAAAAAAAATTTACATTATTATTATTCTACTTACTATAATAACCTTAACCACATAATATCTTAAAAACAATAGCTTTTGTTTTATTTTAACAAATAAAACATGAATATAATAAGTATAATAACACACCTAACTATTAATTACCTAAATAAATAGCTTTTTAAATGACGTTCTGTTGACATTTTTGTAATATTACTATTGTTTACCAACCATAGGTTTGTATGACGTATTTCGATTCAATCCGGGAATTGTGTAGGAATTTACTGTCACCGTAGTCGGGGCCATTTGCAGTATAGCCTGTAATATTATACAGGGCAGTTGTGATTTTTTTTTGCAAAAATTTACAATTATAAAAATGTCAATAATTATTTATTTAGTGTTTTTGTGTTCAAACTTTTTATTGATTAAATCTCAAGGTGAGTTTGTTGTTTATTTCGTCCTATTGGTTGAAAATATCAAGAAAGACATTATGCGTAAGAGTTAAAAAAATCTTGTTATGTTGATTGTGAGTGTATGTTTTTTTTTTGGGTTAATGAATCGGTAGGTGAATTTGGTTTTCCCTTTGTTATTAATTTATGCTTTAGAAATAATAATAATTAAGAATTAAGTGTGTTAGCGTTTACTGGATGATCAAAACAAGGCAATTATATCTTCTTGAAAATGGTATTCTATCTGTGGAATGCAAAGTCATTTGGACACATTTTTTTTTTTTTTTTTTCTTTTCTACCTTTGCACGAACTTATTTTCAAAGTTTGTCTTTTCTGTTTTTTTTTAACATAATAAGTTTATGTAATAATCTATTGTAATACACAAAGCGAGCAGTGGTGGTCCAGTGGTAACGGTCGCGATTTACGAGTTTTAGGTCGTAGGTTCGAACCCAGACAGACGCCTTACTTTGTGTAAATTATTTCATCTCCACTGCTCTCTAAACGGTGAAGGAAAACTTCGTGAGGAAACCGGCTTGTCCTAGAACCAAAAATTCGAAGACATGTGACATCTACCAACCCGCACTGGGCCCGCGTGGTGGATTACGGCCCACTCCCTCTCACTGAGAGGAGGCCTGTGTCCCAGCAGTGGGAACGTTATAAGCTGATTATGCTAAAATACTAATAAGTTAATATAATTCGTCATTTGTCATGCGGGAAGGATTAACTCGCCTTCTGCAATTTATGTATCAAAACGGGAAAAGCCTTTAATAAAAAAATTAAAAAAAAATATGTGTAAATCAGATTTACAATAATATATAGCTTTTACTAGCGGCTTCGCTCACGTGAAGGCGCTAGAGAAATTCACAGACGAAGTCAATAATAGTCTTGATGAAAAAAAGATAGTTATGGTAATATTTATAGACTTCAAAAAAGCATTTGATACATTAGATCACGACGGCTTGTTGCAGGCTATGAATGAATGTGGCATAAGGGGCCCCATGAACGCGTGGTTTAGCGAGTACCTTGAGAACAGATCACTCAGAGTCTGTGTCAGTGGAACTGAAAGTGTACGGGGCGACATTAAATTCGGAGTTCCGACCGGTTCAGTATATGGCCCATTAGGGTACATAATGCACGTCAATAGCATGTCTAATGTATTCAAAAAATGTAAGGCATTTATGTACGCTGATGACACTTGCCTGGTTTTTAGTGATAATAATATCGGTCTCATACAACAAGCTATGCAAAACGATTTTGACAATGTGGTTCAGTGGGCACATGATAATGGCATTATAATAAATTTAGGTAAAACTAAGGGCATGCTTATTCACTCGCCGTATCATAAAAATAAAAATAGTTTAGAACTAGTGCAAGTTAAAGGTCATTCGTACGAATGTCTGCATAGCAACAAGCAATTTTGTCAGTGTTTATGTTTAGAAACAGTTACCTCTTATAAATACCTAGGACTTGTAATAGATAATACATTCACATGGAATCTACATGTTAATAACGTTTGTAATAAGCTGCGTTCCATTTTGGGTAAATTGAAAAATCTAAAATATATTGTCAGCAGGAAAGTACTCTATGCCTTGTATTACGCATTGGCTGACTCAATTATTGGTTATGGCTTGGGTGGATATGGTCTTACATTCCCTACACACTTAAATAAAATCAACATCTTGCAGATAAGGTTACTAAAACTACTTATAGATAAAAAAACAAAGAAAACATTAAATAAAAATTACGAAAAACTATTTTCAATTTGTAAAGTACTCCCGATCCATCTTAAAAGTAAGTTAAATATCTTGACTGAACAATTCAATAATCAAAACCACAAAGTGGAGCGTAAGCATATGTACCCAACCCGTTTATCTAAGAAGAAAACATTTTCTGTTCCAAAAGTAACAAATTACTTTGGCAAGCGCACAAGAAGGTACATGGTACCAACATTAGTGAATGAGCTGCCCTCAAAACTGATATCGCATGTCAAGTCTAAGTACCAACATAAAAGAGTTCTACAAAAACATTATCTCTCATTGTGTTCGTAGCTATGTCTGTAACAAACCTCACGTTTGCAAAAATGCCTTCTTGGAAAAAGTGAGATTTTTGATCTCGACTGTAGGTATATTATTGTATAGTTTACTTAGCATTCATTAATTTTTAGCACATTTATTTTCAAAATTCAAAATTTGTAATCCATTGCTAGACGAGAACAACTGCCGACATACTGTTATGCAGTTTGGCAGACCTTAGGTATGTTATTGTTAATACAGATTTTGGAATAAATAAAAAAAAAACTAATAAGTTAATATAATTCGTCATTTGTCATGCGGGAAGGATGAACTCGCCTTCTGCAATTTATGTATCAAAACGGGAAAAGCCTTTAATAAAAAAATTAAAAAAAATTATGTGTAAATCAGATTTACAATAATATATAGCTTTTACTAGCGGCTTCGCTCGCGTGAAGGTCGGAAATCATCACGTGGGAACATACTACCGGTATAAAAAGTATCCTATGTCCTAACCAAGGTCATGGTCTACCTGTATGCATCAAAATCCTTCAATTATGAAAAGGTAACAGGTAGGCAGTGTAATTATTAATAATTATTATGGATACACACCCGAAAGTCTGACAACCAGTCTTACCAAGAGGTATCGCATTACCCAGTAACTGGGTTGTGGAGGTCAGATAGGCGGTCACTCCATGTAAAATACTGGTATTCAGCTGCATACGGTTAGACTGAAAGCCGACCCCAACATAGTTGGCAAAAAGGCAGATGATGCATCAACATCTGCCTTACCTTGATTTTCGTAGCAAAATTCGTAGTCGCATGGTTACGCATTTCTCTGCTACGAGGCTACGCCGTAGCAATGAGAGTCCGGCCCGCTACCTCCACGCTGATTGGCAGTACGAGTATTATAATATAATTATTATTTTACTACGGAATGGAATTCTGCTCATACATTACGTGCGAAACGAGAAAAAAATATAGGGGTTTTCCCCTAAACCCACTGTACGCCTAGTAAATTGGATTCCCGAGACCAATTTTACCCACCAATATAATAATTATTACATATATAACAAATTGTGACGTATTTTATTGGTAAAAAGAGGATAAATCAACGAATTGTGGTCATGTAGCTTTATTGTTTCAATAGTTGTATCTGTGTTTTGGTCTTTTCCTTAATGAGATGGGTGTTGTTTGACATAATTAATCAGTACTAATATTAGAGCACCACCAAGTCTCCACCCTGATTGCGTAACGCTTTTAATCACAATACGAGAGTTTTGAATAAAGCTGGCTTGAAAAAAGCTCAGAGGTCCTAGACAAAGTGACTATGACATTCTATCAGCGATAACGATGGCAAAAATGGATAGGACTGACATAAGCTATCGAAAAGCTTATGTCAATCCTGTTGAAAGACGTTGTGGAAATACGAAACGCTTTCGAAGCGATTGTCACTTGTCTAGGCCCTCTGAGGCCCTAGACAGAGTGACATTCTACCAGCGATAACGATAATAAAAAAGGCAAAAATGTATAGGACTCACATAAGCTACCAAAAAGCTTATGTCAACCCTGTTGAAAGTCGTTGTAGAAATACGAAACGCTTTCGAAGCGATTGTCACTTGTCTAGGCCCTCAGGTCAGCTCCTGTATGGAGTATTGCAGCTTAGCCGCTCAACTGTAGATTGGCCTTTAGAAGCCCGATAACAATTAAAATTATATTGTGTCTCGTTAGTGACAGTCGTTACGGGTCGTCGGAGGCCGAAAGTCTGACTACCAGTTTTACCAAGGGCTATTTTATTACCCAGTTACTGGGTTGTGGAGGTCGGATAGGGAGTCGCTCCATGTAAAATACTGGTATTTAGCTGCATCCGATTAAACTGGAAGCCGACCCCGATATAGTTGGGAAAAGACTAGGCAGATTGATTGTGTCTCGTTAGTGACAGTTGGAGGTTTGTGGGATGGCTCAGCAAAATACCAGCTCACTGCACTTGACTCGGTGGAACGCAGATCAAAAAGGCTCATAGGTGACCAGCTAGGCTTCATTGCACAGCCTGGCACATCAGCGTAGTGATACTTGCCTGTCGGTCTTCTGCAGACTGTACTTGGGAGAGTGTGCGGAAAAGCTCCACGACCTGATCCCACCATCTCCCTTTCACTATCGGACCACCAGTCGTACTGCGGGGTACCATCCAAACTTGGTCGATATATCGTCTAGTCGTACTATGCGCTTTCTCTCCACATTTATTATGCGCACGGCCAAAATGTGGAACTCTGCCAGCGTCTGTGTTCCTTTCCACATTTAACCCGTCAGCCTTAGCCTTCAGGGCCGTCAGCCTTCAGGGCTTGCTTGTTCCATCATAAACCTCATCTTTCGCTTTCCATCAGGCCAGATCGAGGTCAAGAGCGATCCCAAAACTCAATAAAAAAAAAAGCATTGCTAATCCATTGCTTCATAGATTTAAAAAAAACGTCTGCAAAACAACGTAAATGACAAAATACAATGGAGCTTACTATTCTTTTTGCAATTGGTCAAGTGCCAACACGTCATGCTCGGGTTCGCGACTGGTCAATCGTCATCCTGAGGATGCCTCGTTGAGAGGTGATAAACGTGTCGATTTCTTACAGGGATTTTTATGACTCTCGAAGAATAGTTAAGCGGAATAGGTTACTAAATATATCTACGTCTACTGTATTTTATAATTGATTTCCGCAAAGTCTCGCCTGAATCTATTAACTAACGTAAATGACGCAATGAGCTGTCAAAATCAAACCCATTGCGATCAATTGTCATTTTATGTGTGTTACGCGAATACCCTACACAATTTATGCCCGGTTGCTGGCAATAGGGTCGCCCCCTATTACATGACACTTAAACTTCTGCGTAGCCCTTTGGTAATTACAGGCGTGATGTAATGTTATCATTACAGATACTAAATTGTATTCCAAAGTTCATGTCTATGTCTTCATAGTAGTTAGGTTTGTGATTGAGTCATTCACGGAATTTTTTTTAGTCAGAATACGTTTCCACTGCTTTCCCCCTGAATAGCTCCTAGCTGAGTTGGGCAGTACTTATTACTTGCAATTAAAATACAATTCAATTACTTCTTTAAAATATAATTAATAATTGGTATGACAAATTTCTGACGCTGAGGTATTTTGCGGTTAGTATTTCAAATACCTACCTACTTCAAAATGAATTTTGACATATATAAATTCAGTGATCTTTTTACCCGACTACGGCTAAGAAAAAAGGAGGGTTATGATTTTGACCGGTATGTTTGTATGTATGTATGTATCTATGTATGTATGTAAGTATGTTCCTCCTATCTTCTAAACCACTCATCACAATTTGACAAATGAGGTATCGTGAGAAGCGTCTTGACCGGCCGCTGGTTATAGGCTATGGCTAGGCGTCACATTAAATTAAAAATGGCGCCCTCTAGACGACATAAAGTGAGGAACTAAAAAAAAAAAACGTTAAATCGTACCATGTGGGGTATCAAATGAAAGGGCTTAATGAGCACATTTCAAACATATATATATTATAACTCCAAAAGTATAAAAAAAAATTGAAGTAATAAAAACTAAAACCCAACTACGACTAAAAAGGTATAAACAAGACACCACAGACAGACAAATTAAAAATCCGGAGTCACACGTGTTAGGGCATAAATCGAACAGATTACGTGTTAGTTGGGTTTTAGTTTTTATTACTTGAATTTTTTTAATGGGTGCGTTCTGCTGAAAATGGCGCTCGATAGCTTTCGTAAGAAAAATGGCGAACGCTAAATATGTCAATCTTCAAAGTTGGCAACACTGAGCTGGATTACTGTATTTTGTCATTGGTATTTTAAATAAAAATAGTCAAAATACTGTATTTTGTATTTTATATTTCAAACACACGACTTACAAATATTTTGTATTTCGTATTTTAATCACGTGTGGGACAGTATTTTGTAATTTGTATTTTAATTAAAGCAAAGCATGTATTTTGCCCAGCTCTGACTCCTAGTCATATTTACTGAACATCAATTAATTTAACCACAAACAGTCATTATGTAACTAGTTCAATTAGATTTCCTAACCGCTAACGCCTGAAGCCGAGAAATAAGGCCTATCGTTCACGATGTCACTCAAAAATGACTCATGTTCAAACTCAAATTACAAATTACACGCGACATACTAAAATCTGCCCAATCTCTGCTCTGCAATTTGGTGTAGGCTTCTAATCTACCCAGACGCAGCTGAATACCAGTATTTTACATAGAGCGACTCCTTATCTGACCTCCACAACCCTGTTACTGGATACCTCGATACCCCTTGAATAATAGCCGGACGGGTCGATCCATCAGATTAAGCTACGCTTGCCGGCGTTGGTCCGGGGATGGGTGACCATCTTTACATACCGAGACTACTCTGTGCCTCAGAAAGAACGTTAAGCCGTTGGTCCCGGTTGTTATTCGTGGATCTTTAACAGTCGCTCGTTACGGGCAAAGGCAGATTATCTCTAAGGCAAACTAGGAACGTGTCTGGGGCCGCGAGGTTACAAGGGGGCGCGCGGGGAAGTTTATAAAGAAAAAAAAAATCTAGTGACATAAAATTATTCAATTTTGTAATTAAATTAAGCACACACAATTTAAAAGATTCTTTAATTCTGTAGAGATATAGACCTTCCGAAGCGTCCTCTGCTTATTTGATTATTCCGCGTAAGTGAAACCGACGCGTCGGTAGCTACGGAAGGTATTTCATAGAAATACATAAGAAACCAGTAGTGTCGCAGCGACACGTTGCCTTCTGCTGCTGCCTACAGATTTGTATAAGTACCTTTAGTTAATATATTTATGTATAAGTACTACTTAAAATGTAACGGGGCGATCCATCAGGTTAATCTACGCTTGCCGGGGTTGGTCCGTGGATGGGTGACCATCTTTACATATCGATACTCCTCCGTGCCTCGGAAAGTACGTTAAGCCGTTGGTCCCGGCTGTCATTTGTGGATCTTTGATAGTCGTTACGAGTCGTCAGAAGCCGGACAGTCTGACAAGCAGTCTTACCAAGGGGTATCGTATGACCCAGTTACTGGGTTGTGGAGGTCAGATAGGCAGTCGCTCCATGTAAAATACTGGTATTCAGCTGCATCCAGTTAGACTTGAAGCCGACCCCAATATAGTTGGGAAAAGGCTAGACAGATGCAGATGGTAGATGGCTGCTAGAGGGGAGACGATGAGGTGCTTGCCTAGGGCGTTCTCGACATTTAATCCGCTTCTGGTTACGGGTCGTCGGAAGTCCAAAAGTCTGACAACCAGTCTTACCAAGGGGTATGACCGATTAAAGCCTTCTCCCTCTCTCCAACTTTGCTGTGCCCACAATATACAGTATTGAGGTTTAAAAATCGCTGTATTATTTTAATTA
Source organism: Lithophane leautieri (assembly GCA_949152455.1). NCBI lineage: Eukaryota > Metazoa > Arthropoda > Insecta > Lepidoptera > Noctuidae > Lithophane > Lithophane leautieri. Next base: position 6,128,186 of record OX424486.1, read on the forward strand.
TTCAAAAGAGACTATAAAAAACCGCAGCTATTAATAATAACAATGATTCATACAAGCACATGCTTTGTATGATTCGCTTTTCTACACTGAATATACCTATTTGATTATTCATTTAAGAGGTATGAGGAACAGCGTGTAAAGTTCGTAATCCTCAATAGAAAAGGGAGGGTCCTCCGACCAGAGGCCCTAGACAAAGTGACATTCTATCAGCGATAACGGTGATGGAAAAGGCAAAAATGTTTAGTCCTGACATAAGCTATCGAAAAGCTTATGTCAATCCTGTTGAAAGACGTTGTAGAAATACGAAACGCTTTCGAAGCGATTGACACTTGTCTAGGCTCACAGACGTGTCATGTGTCTGGTCGACGACTGAAGTTGGGACGTTGCATGCTAGACACGAGTCGAACTTTGCTTTCGCAATAGTGGATTTTGTGTGATGTCAGCACGCATAGTATGACCACTGCAGAAATGGGTTTTGTCGACGGAAGAATAGACGCAATGAGTGATTGCGATTGTTTATCTGTCATTTTGTCTACTCTTCCGTCGACAAAGCCCTTCTACGGTGGTCATGCTACGCCTGCTAGTCTTTGATGAGCAGTTCGCATGTGGACTTGTAGATGCCGCCACACACTTAACATTTTCTGATTATAAATATTTCATGGGTTTACTATATGTACACCTCCACCTATCCCTACAGGAAAAACGAAGGTGATGATTATCTAAACTAATATTATAAAGAGGAAAGATTTGATTGTTTGTTTGCATTGAATTGGCTCCGAAACAACAGAACCGATTTGAAAAATTATTTCACTGTTGGGAAGCTACACTATCCCCGGGTGACATAGGCTATATTATATTTTCAAAAAAATGAGGGATCCTTAATAAAACTCCAATAATGTAACCCAAGGTGTAAAAAAGGGTAGGTAGGTAGGTAGGTAGGGTTGGTAGGTAGGGTAGGTAGGTAGGTAGGTAGGTAGGGTAGATAGGATAGGTAGGTAGGTAGGGTAGGTAGGTAGGTAGGGTAGGTAGGTAGGTAGGGTAGGTTGGTAGGTAGGGTAGGGTAGGTAGGTAGGGTAGGGTAGGTAGGTAGGGTAGGGTAGGTAGGTAGGGTAGGTGCGCCTTAGTTAAGTACTTAGTGCGAAGCTGGGGCGGGCAACTAGTGTTAAATATTTAGGAAGTGCCCCATTGGGGCCACTGGTACGGTGGGGTGTGCATGTGTGATGTGATGTCGTAAAGAAAGTCTGACAGTTAGTCTCACCAAGGAGTATCGTATTACTCAGTAAGTGGGTTGTGAATATAGAGGTCAGATAGGCAGTCGCTCCCCTAAGACGACCCAATGACCAAATCCTTTGTGAAGCGATGAAAAAAAAAATTGTTTCTTATAAACTGATTCTCGAAACATATCGACTGAACATACTCAGAGAGTTTGTAATCGACGACTTATCTACATTGATTAAAACTGATTCTCAAGGCATAACGTTTTATTACATGTACGGGAACGAAACGTCAAAACGGACTTCTTAGATTGTCGCGAGTTTAGTTGGGGCGATGTAGAAGAAAAAGTTAGTATGAATGGAGATGGCCATAACAAAAACTGCCGACTGCAAAGTGAAAACATAAAACTGGTATTAGCGCCATCTACATTATGACGACGGTGAACACAATTTTTTTATTTAAATGGTCAAATACTGTAGAAATGAAACTTTTTTGTGCCTCCTGTAAAATCAAGTTTTTGTGAGGAGCTCGTGGCTACGTAATACGCACGGGTCGATCCGTCAGGTTAAGCTACGCTTGCCGGGGTTGGTCCGTGGATGGGTCACCATCTTTACATACCGAGACTCCTCCGTGCCTCGGAAAGCACGTTAAGCCGGCTGTCATTTGTGGATCTTCGACAGTCGTTACGGGTCGTCAGAAGTCCGTAAGTCTGACAACCAGTCTTACCAAGGGGTATCTTATTATTCAGTTACTGGATTGTGGAGGTCAGATAGGCAGTCGCTCCATGTAAAATACTGGTATTCAGCTGCATCCAGTTAGACTGGAAACCGACCCCAACATGGTTGGGAAAAGGCTAGGCAGATGATGACATTATTTTATGCATTGCACGACGGCGCGAGCATGTCGGTGACGTGAATCCACAAGTTTATCCCCTACCAAAAATCGCTCAACGCCCCTAAAGAAGTTTTCACTTCAAAAACCGACCGAAAAAACGATGGATGGATTGTGTGAATGATAAAGGACTCCGCATCATAGTTGTATAATTAAATGTATAGAAGTAACACAGCTAAGTCGCGGTTCAAGGTCACAATCCGTTCTTAGCACTTGTGCACGCTTAGGATAAAGGATACCGTCTGTCCTTGTTAGCACGTGGCAGACGTGGTGGCCTGTCAGCACAGGCCTCGCGAAGTAGCAACAAATTATAGAAACGTTTGTCGCACTTCAGTTTGTCGAGCGAAAGTTGTGTTGCGGTATCGTTCGTCGATCAAAAGTTCCGTCGTCCTATCGTTTGTCAAGAAAAGAACCAGTCGCACTAACGTACGTCGAGCAGATGTGCTGTCACACCACTGATGGTCGACATCGTACTGTCGCCCCAACATTTGTCGCGTATGCAGACGCGGATTTTTGATGGCTCACATCCGCCGATGCGGATGCGCATCTCAATTTTTTTAGGGTTCCGTAGTCAAAAAGGAACGGAGTGTTTTATGTAAATAATCGTGACTTTGTCGAATTATACTTGGGTGAAAAAAGAAAAAAAATATCCGAAAAAAAAAAACATGCCAGTTGATTCATTAACATGATCTCAATATTACACTAGAATTATGGGATTCAAAAAACAAGTTGTGTAATAACAATCATTTCATTTACAGATCATTTTATGATAATAGACGTAAAACCCGGCACCGAGTGTATTATCTACAGCAGTAACTACACATTCACGGACGGACAAAATATTACTCTGATTGTCACATCACCCATGTTCATAAACTACGGCTGGTAAGTTCTGTCACGGAAGAAGTGAAGAAGTATCGCTTCACTTGGAACCTCACTCAAGTGAGCGCAAATCATTTTTAAAGTAAATCATCGCGGATTCACAACGAGATACCGTTCGAATTTCGAAGTGAGGCGTTACTTTCGAAATGTGTGCGATCACTTGAGTGAGGTTTGATGTGAACTTTACACTCGTTCTGACCACACTGCGACGAATCCCGCACGGGATGACCCCAAAAACTTCACGAAATAAGAATCAACTTTTTTTTACAGGTGGCAACTTTTAAATGTAACTGCCCCAAGGAACTTGTCTTCCGAATTAAAGACAATTGAAAAAGGCAAACCAATTTCATATGTAAGTGATGCTGATATTGTTCAAAGTCAAAGTCAAATCATTTATTTCAATTAGGCACAAAAATTTACAAAAAATAGAATTGATTCTAGTCGCCCCTTCCAAAAGGGTCTTAGACAAAGCACCGGAGCACGGGCACGGCCGGTAGCACGGACACAGCCGGTAGCAAGGGCACGGCCAACGCGGGCACGGCAAGCACGGGCACGGCTAGCACGAGCACGGCCAGCCCGAGCACGGCAAGCACGAGCACGGCTAGCACGGGCACGGACAACACGGGCACGGCCAGCACGGGCACGGCTAGCACGGGCACGGCCAGCACGAGCACGGCCAGCACGAGCACGATCCCATCCTGAAAATCATCAATACAAGTCTCTAAGTTAGTTAATTGGTGGTGAAACCATACACTACGACTGAGCATTTCTACGTAACTTCATTCATTAATATTAATTGAGCAATAATAATTAGAACTCGATTTAGCGGTCATCGCGTGGGATCGCTCCTCTATATTATTATAACTAGCTTCCACCCGTGACTTCGCTCGCGTGGAATATCGATAAAAAGTAGCCTATGTCCTTCCCCAGAATGCCATCTATCTCCTTGCCAAATTTTGTCGAAATCCGTTCAGTGGTTTAGGCGTGAAAGGTAACATACAGACAAACAGACAGAGTTACTTTCGAATTTGTAATATTAGTATGGATGACCTGCGAATTGGAAAAAACGTAAGATTTGAATTTCGTGGCCTATCTGGCACTTTCGACTTAAAAGGTGATTTTTGAAAACTAAAATAACAACATTATAATTTTTACGTTTGAAATATTTATTTTTGTTATTTATTTTAATTATTATTTATTTATTTTCAGGCGTCTTCAGTCAACAAATCTATGGAAGGGATATGGGGATTTAAATTTCTTTTATTAAGAGGCGACGTCAATGTACCATCTAATCATCTACCGAGAGAAGTTTATGAAGGTCTGGAATACTCTCAGTCAGTGTGCAGTACGAATATCAAAATAGGTAAAGAAACACATTTAAACATAATATTATAACTTTATGTCGTAGGCTCAGACCAAATAAAAAACCAAGACGAAGCGCTGCGAACAAAACAGTGAAGCATGCTAAAACTACACCAACGCTCTGTGCATACACACTCACACACACACATTTATAGTACATTACTGTCGCGGCCTGCAATAAGGGAATTGATGGACGATCGTGAAAATATGGGCCGAGGCGAAGCCGAGGCACACATACGGGAGTCCATCAATTCCTGATTGCAGCCAAGGCTTGTATAGTACTTTTCTCAAATAATGCGCGGAAATTAAAACTGAGTAAATTTAATAAAAATTCCAGAATCAATGACGAACAAGTATCATTTTTCATGCGCCAATATAATTATTAATTTGTTTCTTCTTTGTTCTATTTGCAAGCCAATTCGAAATTTAAATAAAATCTTTGATAAGTTACCTCCTTGGTTGCCGTGTGTTGAAGTAAAAAGTTCGTTCCATTTTTAAATAACACGACAGATATGAGTTTTCATAGTAATTTATTTGGCCGCTAAACACGCCAGATATGGATTTTCATAGTAACTTTGCTGGCCGCATCGTCACTTGTTTTTTACCAGTACAGCAATTTTGATTTATCTCGAAGAAGGTTGTCAAAATAATGCTCGAATTTCCAAGCATGTTTGAGAAAAAATTATTTACAATGACACTACAATCAAACTACACCAAACTAAGTGCACACATGTTTACGAAACCGGCCTCACGTCACTGTTGACAGCGCTCGGTCTTGGTTTTTTATTTGTTCTGAGTGTGAAAGCTTTACAAACAAACTCACTTTCGTTTAAAATATTAGTTTGGATGTTTGTGATGTCCAAGCCAATAATATCACCCATTTTTTTTTCAGCACCGAAGCCAATAGAACATCCAAGTCAAAGCAGTAAGTTATTTATTTACTTATCAGTTGGGAACTGACTATTCAGACACTGTGAAATAGTACTTAATTTTATATTTGAAATTCGTATAAACGTCGGCGGCATAGGTACAGCCCGGTTTATGGCGGCTCCGAACATTGGGCGAGTCGCTGCGCAGTAACAAATTCACGTATCAGCGGGGGTGAGGGGTGCGGTACTGCGCAGGAAGTAGCGCACTTCAGAGCCGCCATCGCCATATTTAACGCGTACTTTATCAAACTAAGAGAACGGAAATGCAGCCCGTATAGAGACGGCTGCAGAGACGGCTGCATAAATGCATCTATGCGGCTGCATTACACGGTAATCGTTATTCGGTATTCGCGTTTTTTACTGTGTTTTATTCGGCTATGTAGTATACAATAGACGTAGATATATTTAGTAACCTATTCCGCTTAACTATTCTTCAAGAGTCATAAAAAACCCTGTAAGAAATCGACACGTGTTTCACCTCTCAACGAGGCATCCTCAGGATGACGATTGACCAGTTGCAAACCAGAACACGACGTGTTGCCACACCGAGCGCTGGACGCAGAGCGCAGAGCGCTGTCTGCGTCCAGTTTGATTTGTTATTTGGTGAGAGGTGAAACACGTGTCGATTTCTTACAAGGTTTTTTATGACTCTTGAAGAATAGTTAAGCGGAATAGGTTACTAAATATATCTTCGTCTATTGTATTTTATAATGGATTTCCGCAAAGTCACGCCTGAATCAATTAACTATCAGCTATATAGTGTAGAAGTCCGAATAACTCGAACACACCGTCCACACCCCTCCGTATCAAAACGTCCTAAAAGCAAATGGTCCTATTAGCAAAACGACCCATAATCAAAACGACACTTTAGCAAAATATCCTATGAGCAATCGTCATGAACAGCCAATATGCCGAACATCCAAGAATAATTATGATTGCTATCTATAGATAACTATGTAGGCTTATCTGAACTCAAAGATGGACGTATTGACTCTGTGTTAGTTACCAATACATGTATAAAACGTACTCTACTGAGCAAGCTATGTGTGGACGCTAAACGAACTTATTCGCTACTTATATTCGCAATCCTTTGATATGTGACCAAAAACCGACTAAAAGGTTATAGTGAGTCAATCTTAAAAGATAGACATATGCTGTCGCGGAATTTTTTTTAGAACTTTTAAAGAGGAACAATTCCATCATACATGATATTTGCGTCACTTAAACCGTTTACGCAGCGCAAGCAACGAAAGCTCTCAAAAAGAAATAATTTTTCCCGTTTTTGCAACATTTTTCATTTATATTCCGCTCCTATTGGTCGTAGCGTGATGTTATATAGCCTAAATGGACTATCCAACACAAAAACAATTTTTCAATTCAAACCAGTAGTTCCTGAGATTAGCGCGTTCAAACAAACAAACAAACTTTTAGCTTTATAGTATTAGTATAGATAGATTATTTTATTTTATTACTTTTAAGAAGGCTTACAGACTAATTATAAATAATAGGTAACAACAAAACATTATCAAGCTGCTAATAACAAGCCTCCACAGATATCTAAATATATATAACTCAAAGGTGACTGACTGACTGACATAGTGATCTATCAACGCACAGCCCAAACCACTGGATGGATCGGGCTGAAATTTGGCATGCAGGTAGATGTTATGACGTAAGCATCCGCTAAGAAAGGATTTTGATTAATTCTACCCCCAAGGGGATAAAATAGGGGATGAAAGTTTGTATGAAACTTTGTCAATTTTAAACCGATCGGGCTGAGACTTTGCATGCATAAAGCTACTATGACGTAGGCATCCCCTAAGAAAGGATTTTGAGATGCAGGCTATATAAGATTAGTAACTTTTCAGTTCAAAATATAAATAATTATGTTTAGTAATATTATAAATGCGAAAGTAACTCTGTTTGTCTGTCTGTCTGAACCGATTTAAATGAAATTTGGTACACAGATAGTCTAAAGCCTGAGAAAGGACATAGGCTACTTTTTATCGACATACCACGCGGGCGAAGCCGCGGGCGGAAGCTAGTATAACATACATCTATTATTTAAAGCCGAACAATCAGCAATCAAACAATTAAAGTAAAGACGCCAGCACATCCTCCCAAGCTTGCTAAATATAATAAAAACTGCTTATATAAATGTGTTAGTATACATAATAACATACCGAGTAGCATAAAAAACTTAAACTCCAGATTATTTAAGAAAAAATTGTTTGACTGGTTAAACTCGGAAAATTTCTATAGTCTTAAAGAATTTATGGATAAAAAATTCTCATGTTAGTATTAAGTGAACATATGCATGCTAAGTACAATTCTGGCAAAACATGTAAGATCTTTATTGTAAATTATTGTAACACCATGTATACCATGTTTTATGCAAATAACTAGGTACAGTAGTACCCAACTGATATGGCTTACCGATGTACCTGCGCAGAAGATGAATTTTCAAAGCACGGGAAATGCTATGGACAAATCGGCACGCTCCACGCACCGCGCTTCTTTTTCCTGTACCGCTATTGGTCGGCGGCTGCCGCCATGTTAGCGCGCGCCGCGTGGCATGTTATTCAGCCGCCATACTTGCGAGTGACTTGCGAATGAGACGGAACTAACAGCTGCAGTGTATTATGAACCTTATAGTAATGATCTAAGGTTGATTGTAAGTTTTAGCATTCTTTCGTTAATCTTCGGGGCCATACTTTCTTTTCTGTGCAAACGAAGATTCACGACGCGCCTTATCAGTTGGGTACCACTGTACTTACTCACTTACATCAAGCTACACCAATCCGTCAAACCTTCCCAATCAACATTGATCCTTATTCTTTAGTGATATAGTTGAAAATCCATTAAAGAAATTTGACATTTGAATTTGACATTTCGTTAATGAGTGATATTTTCAGTTCCAATGAAGTTTATCATCATTGTATCTGTCGTTGGTACAGCCCTCGTAAGCATCATAATTGCCCAAGCGGCTTACATCATCTTCCTGAAAAAACAAGGTAAGTTTCTCAAAATCAATACAGACACACACATAAACTTAAAAAAAACGGCCAACTGCATGTCGAACCACGCACAATGAAGGGTTCCGTAGTTGGGATGAATTCATTCAACAAACTTAACATTGTAATTGAAAAACTGGTTCTCCGATACAAAATGTATGGGAGAACATGTTTTTGCAACTGCAAATTAAAGTTGGTCGATTATTACTCGGTAACTGGTAGAGCCTTCGTAGCGGTGATAGTTTTCCTTTTAATTTCGTTATATATACTACTACCGTGAATTTTTTCACATTTCCAAACCCAACCATTTAGCTAGCAGGGGGGACGGGACACACTTGACTCCAACAAAAATTTGCACTTTAAAGCTTAATATTCCGCAAACGGATTCCTGAATCCAAAAATGATTTTCACGAACTCCCATTATTATGAAACGACCTTTCCAACGATACCCCACACCATGGGATTGACGAGAAAAAAAAACCTGCCAGCTTAATGGTTGGTTTTGGATATGTGAAAAAATTCACGACAGAAGTATACATAACGAAATTAAAAGGAAAACTATCACGGCTAGGTAGGCTCCACAAGTTACCAAGTAATAATCGACCAACTTAAATTTGCAGTTGCAAAAACCAAGTTTTTCAACTACAATGTTAAGTTTGTTGGATAAATTCATCCCAACTACGGAACCCTTCATTGTGCGTGGTTCGACATAAATACTTGGCCAGTTTTTTAATTTTCTTTTTTGCGCCCCGAAAGTGACCCCATATTTAAAATTAATTTATTTACGTTACACGTACGTGATACTTATATATGTGTACTAAATGTCAACTTAATCGGTCCATTACATTCAGAGCAAATTGGCTGTGACAGACGGACAGACAGACACACGAGTGATCCTATAAGGGTTCCGTTTTTTCCCTTTGAGGTAAGGAACCCAAGAAAAACCTTGATTGCAACAAAAAAGTTCAGAACAAGATCACTTTTCAAAAAGTCTGATGCAATGACAGAAATCAATTCAGGTTGTTTAGATCTATAAAAAGATCGTAGGGCAGACTTCCTTAACATTTATTTTTATTTTTTAGCTCGAAAACTGGTCACACTGAACACTCATAACAACCTATCGAAAAAAACTGAGCCTGCGCCAAATGATACTGGTAAGCTCATCTCGCTAATAATATAAATGCGAAGGAAGAAACTCTGTCTGTTAGTTTTTTCCACATTACTACTAAACCATTGAACAGCCGCTAGCCGGTCTATTCTGTAAAAATCTCACCGTGAAGACTCAGGTGAAGTGAGCTTGAAGTCAGCTGCAGTACTATTCTGCAACCATCACGCCGTGAAAACTTAGGTGAAGTGAGCGTAGAGTGAGCTGTCAGTGTCATCCTACTTGCCGATCGATTCTGTAAAAATACCACCGTGAAGTTCGTGAGTTCAGTGAAGTGAGCTGTCAATAACGTGTCAATCTCTAGTTCCCTAGCATCAAGTGGAATGACAGCTAACTTCACCTGCGTTTTCACGGTGATACAGAATCGATCAGCTGGTCATGCAGTGACAGCTCACATAACCTAAGTTGCCACGGTGAGACTTTTACACAATAGGTCGCAATGAAATTTTAAAAAGAGGTACCCTGGGACACCCATACTGGATGTAGAAGGAATATATGGTTTAAAAAGCTCCCTTGACGCAATCGGTCAATCGTCTTTTACTATACTACGGGTCAAAAGGACGACCTTTTAAAAACTGTAAAGCTCTAAAGCCGAGAATATCTGCCCATACACTGTTTGTCCACCGCAACGTGAACGGGACGTCAATGACATGACGTCCCGTCCACGGAGCGGTGGACAAACGGCCTTACTCTTGATGTATTCTGAAAAAGTCTTCCTTTAATAACTCTTTATTATAACTATGTATATTCTGTATGTCTTCAGCTCGCTACTGCTCCAATCCTGGCCAGAAGATGAGGAAAGCCGCCACCCCCGTGGATGATGATGATAATCGTGATAGTGTTATCTATGAAGCACCGAATATCGAAATATCTGGGAATGGTAAGTGAATCTTAAATCGCCTATAGAAGCGATCATTACCATTTTCGGCATTTCTTCTTATGCTAGTAGGGTAAGAAATGTCGGCTCCAGCTAATTTATTTTGTTAAAATCTCACAGTGAAAACTTAGGTGAAGTGAGCTGTCAAAAGTGTCAAACCCTAGCATCAGATGTGCTATTCTGTAACCATCCCACCGTGAAAACTTAGATGAAGTGAGCTTGAGAAATATTGATGACAACGACAGCTCACTCCACGCTCACTTCACCCAAGTTTTCACGGTGGGATGGTTACAGAATCGCAATGCTGGTTAAATGACAGCTCACTTCACCTTAGTTTTCACGGTGAGATTTTACAAAATAGAAAGAACCGCAGTATGTCTACAATGAACTGACGTTTAAACTCACCAAAGCCAATCTGATAAAACAAATTCTGTCCTTATTCCATTAAAAAAATCAGTCGTCTCGGGTCATCAGAACCCCGAAAGTCTGACAAAGAAAGAAAGAAAGAAAGAACAACCAGTCTTACCAAGGGGTATCGTATTATCCAGTTACTGGCTTGTGGAGTTACAGTGCACCTAGCTTTTTCGTTTCATAAGTGCCAATGTAGGTTTATGTGAAATAAATATTTAGATTTTTGATTTTGGAGGTCAGATTAGCAGTCGCTCCATGTAAAATACTGGTATTCAGCTGCATCCAGTTAGACTGGAAGCCGACTGGAAGCGGATTGATTGATTCCATAGTAAGATTCTTGCTGAAGTTGAACATGCTCCTTCCAATCCTAGCCACTGCACTAATAAAGGCCGCTCCCGCAGACACGCCACGCGACTCTGGTTGAACAATTCCTATGAAAACATCATGGAAATTGTTCTACCGGAGTCGCATCCCGCTGTCGCATCGCGTCTGCTTCATCCTTTGAATTATCTATTATTTCACTTGCAGTACGAATGCCAATACAACCACCACAGCCTCCAGCAACAACCACTATACCTCGTGAGTACTTTTCATTTTGTTTATCCTTACATATTATAAAACACAGTCCTCCGCCGAGTCTGTCTGTCGTCCTGTTCGCGATAAACTCAAAAACTACTGCACCGATTTTCATGCTGTTTTCACCAATGGATAGAGTGGTTCTCGAGTAAGGTTTTAGTATATAATAACCGACAACGTGGGCGAAGTCGCGGGCATCAGCTAGTTTATTATAAACCACTTAACCGCGTCCTATTTAAAAGCGATTGTCGCGGGAATACATCACGCATTACAGCTAAACGTGGTTAGCAGTTTTGTAAAACGTAACGCAATGACAATAAAGCTGAATGTCGTTCAGCTGTTTTACAAAACGGAGCTGAGGTCCTAGACAAAGTGACATTCTTTAAGCCATAACGATGATGGAAAAAGAAAAAATTTATAGGACTGACATAAGCTATCGAAAAATTTATGTCAGTCCTGTTGAAAGTCGTTGTAGAAATACGAAACGCTTTCAAAGCGATTGTCACTTGTCTAGGCCCTCTGTTATGTAAAACAACTAGCGGTTTTGCAAAACAGCGAATTCTACAATCCATCTGCGACATATATACAACGTCCTACCATCAATCGTCGGGCAGTAGCCCACCAGATACGACACCCGTCTTGTCGGAGGATCCTCCCTTTTCTATGGAGGATAAGTGAACATAACAAACGGCAATGCTCCTCTAAAAAAAAAACCTACATTTTGACGAGATAAGGGAACGTAAATGTAGAGAACAGCTGATATTTTTTTTGTGATTGTGATTTCTGTGTTGGTCCCATAGTGAAAGTTGTTCATAATTATGAGTAAAATGACCCCTTAAGAGATTTCGTGTATGAAAAGATTCACCTTATTATATAGTCAACCTCGTAATTTCCAGGTTGACTATAACTATAAAATAAAATAGAATAAAACTCTTTATTATGTACACCACATAAAATACAGATATAAATGTAGACGAGATGGAGATGTGTTTATTATTTGTTTGTCATAGATTTTTTACACTCTGTGATAGCTTGGAATCACGCACTGACTTATTAGTATTACTTGTAAAGATGTTAGGAATATTGTAATATCGTATACTTTTACAATGTTTGTAAATATGTGAGCACCATGTACCTATCACATAACTGATTTATTTGTCATTGCTCCATTTATAATTCTTTTTGCCTTTTGTGGGACAGTAATCTTATTGCAGGTGCATCGTCTTCACATATAATTATATAATTCATGTATACAAAATATTGTAAAACATTTTTTAAAAGAGTAACGGTGGAGTTTCTTGCCCATTCTTCTCCATACGAAAGCTACCTTTTGGAATGGGCAACTAGAATCAATTCTATTTCTTTGTTTTTCTTTGACGTTCAAAAGTGCCTCTTATGTGCCTATTTGAAATAAATTATTGGACTTTTTTTTTTTACTTTTCTATCGTCTCGGTGACTGGCTAGTAAGTAGCATGAGCTTTTCACGAGGAAACATGAAAAATAAAGCAGTACGAGTAATTCCATTTCGTATTAACACGAAAGAAGACGAAAGTTCTTAAAAAAATTATGTTTTTAGGAACACCCAGAGCAGGCCACAACATGAACATTGCTTAATAAAAATATGTTTTTAGGAACACCCAGAGCAGGCCACAACATGAACATTGGTCCACAAGCGATGCTGGGTGATTTTCAAAGGCCGAAACTTGGTTAGTATTCTCTTTACCATATTAGAGATCCTTAACCAGTACATAAACATTAATCAGCTGAAAAAAAAAACCTCAGTTGCATACAAAAGCACTAACTATCACTTTTGTATGAATCAGTAGTTGTATTAGGGTTCCGTAGGTGTCCGTCCGTCTGTCTGCCTGTCACCAGGCTGTATCTTATGAACCGTGATAGTTAAACAGTTGTAATTTTCACAGATGATGTATTTCTGTTGCCGCTATAACAACAAATACTAAAAAACAGAATGAAATAAATATTTAAGGGGGCTCCCATACAACAAACGTGATATTTTTGCTCGTTCAAAAAGACCCATCACATAGCCGGCAACTACGCATTCTGTACATCAAATTAAGTAACATTGCACAAAAATAATTGCTAATAAACGACTTTTATTTATTGTGTAAAAAATCGCTGTTTACAGTAGAGCGCAAAGTACCGCACGCAAATATTGTGTTTATGGGTGCATGCAAAGAGGTTCAGGGTTCGTGAGGGTATTTAAAATTAAGTTATTATAACATTTAAAACTTGGTTTCTTTAAAAATAAACTGAAAAAGTTGTAACTTTGACCTTCAATATTTCCGTAACCAGAAGGTTCCCAGGCATGGTCCAGAACAAAAAAAACATCACAATGAAGGAAATAACAAGTGACTTTCGGCTTCGTTAAGCGTGTTTTTAGAATAGAATAGAATATAATACTCTTTATTATGTACACCATAAAAAATACAGATACAAATGTAGAAAATTTAACATAGAACATTTAAATCATTTATCGTCAAATCATTTTACATTTAAATTTAACATTTTTTATTTTTATTTTTTTATTTAATTTTTTACACCCGTTATTGTTCTTATGCTCGGAAAATATTTTAATTATCTCCGTCTTGCCTTTTCGGCTAATTTTCCGCAAATACGTCCAAGTCATCACGACATCGTTTTCGTCCATCTTTAGCATCACAAGCATTCCCCTGCCCATAACCCAATATACGGAGTCAGCGCAACAACACCTTCTTCTTCCATTTTCTATTTCTATTTCTATTAGCACGTTAAGCCGTTGGTCCCGGTTGTCATTTGTGGATCTTTGACAGTCGTTACTGGTCGTCAGAAGCCCGAAAGTCTGCCAACCAGTCTTGCCAAGGGGTATCGTATTACCCAGTTACTGGGTTGTGGAGGTCAGATAGGCAGTCGCTCCATGTAAAATACTGGTATTCAGCTGCATCCGGTTAGACTGGAAGCCGACCCCAACATAGTTGGGAAAAAGCTAGGCAGATGATGATGGCTTTTCTATTAGTGGTCAGCTCGGTAGCCCCCTTTCTTGTTTCTTCAGGGACAATTAATAACTGTATGCAGGTGCAAAATAATATTAACCGAACCGCACTTATCAAAAGTTTCAGTGTGGTTAATGGAAGTGCTCAGGTGCGGTTCGAACAAGTGCTATTGAAATCAGTGCTCTGAGTGGAATACCTCAATTTATTGAGTTAGTTTTCTTTCAGATCGTGAAATCAATCTGGCGAACCGACCTCCATTGCCATTGCCAACTCATGGTCACCAAAGTCTTCCTCATCCAGGTCTTCCTCATCCAGGTCTTGCTCATCCAGGTCATCCCCATAATAATATGTTTCAAGAAATATACGAAGGTAAGAGCAGAAAAATACATTTAGAAATTGTTAGTAGGTTTCTCAACTTATTCACAAAGCCTGGTATGACTTGAGAGACTGGCAACAAAAGATAATTATTATTACATAACATACCATCAGGCTTTGTTTCCCTGAAGGGAGAGGTGTACCTATAGTACACCCACATTTCACCAGTTATGGTTAAGTCCCATGATCGCCGGGGCGAGCCTATTGCCATCAACCGGGCACATAAAATCCAGACTCCGGACTGCTATTGAGAAATTCTAGAAGCAAAAACCCAATAAAAAAAATTAAGAAAATAACACACCCGATAACACTTCCCGATTCAGCAGTAGCACTTACCACTACTAACTAGATCAGACCAATTATTATAATATAATATTATATTTTAATTAAATTATATTAAATTCTTGACCACAGAAATGGAAACTGACGCTTATGAACCACCTCCTAGCATCAACACTATGCCAAGTAAGTAACTATATTGATTACAAAGTAAAAACCACCTTTATTATAGTATAATCCATCTGCATACAGTAGTGTAAATCTGTAAAGTTCACTTGAAAGAGTAATGCATCAACTCGTCCTACATGCCTACGGCCCATTTAGGACGACTTGCAGAAAATCAAAATAAATAATATTTTCATTCTGCAAGTAGTCACACGTTTCTTTTTGTGTGGAACTTTAAACTTTATCAACATTTGGTACAGTTAGTAAGACAAGTTAAAACAATACTTTTTAAAGAATTTTTAGTTTTACTTTCGTTTGTTCAAATATTTGTATGCCAGTCCATAGGATACGCTCTATGACTCGCTGGCAAACCTCGAGCTTGGACCTCTACTGAAGTGCTTTTATCTATTTGCGTGTATTTCCAGTAAAATACAATAGACGTAGATATATTCAGTAATCTATTCCGCTTAACTATTCCTAAAAAGTCATAAAAAACCCTGTAAGAAATAAGACTCGTGTTTCACCTCTCAATGAGGCATCCTCAGGATGACGATTGACCAGTCGCGAACCCGAACATGACTTGTTGGCACGCCGAGCACCGGACGCAGAGTCAAGCTCAGAGTTAAGCGGAATAGGTTACTAAACATATCTAAGTCTATTGTATTTTAAAATGGATTTCCGCTAAGTCATGCCTGAATCAATTTTACCATTTGTATTTCCAGTGTATATTTGTATACTGATATACCCTTTCAAATTGCAGCTCGACTACCTATGCCTCCGAAGAAAGTTCCCACAGGCAATCTTTTGGACGTAAAAGAAAATACACTGAAGATGAGACAAGGGAACAAGCCAAGTTTCACACAAAAGCCGCAACAGCCTCAACCCAGTAAGTATATACATACAATAGACGTAGATAATTATATTTAGTAACATTTTCCACTTAACTATTCTTCAAGAGTCATAAAGAACCTGTAAGAAATCGACCCGTGTTTCACCTCTCTACGAGGCATCCTTAGGATGACGATTGACCAGTTGCAAACCAAAACACGACGTGTTGCCACACCGAGCGCTGGATACAGAGTAAATGAAATCGTTTTTTTATTTAAATGTATGGGTCTCGCAGGTCAACCTATGAGGTTGTCGGTTGCTTAACCGAACTTTGTCCACTTTTAAAATTCTGGTAAAAAAACACTTCCTCTCTCCTTAAACATCGTTATTAAATATAGCTCTTTCCTCCTGTTTCATGTTTATTATTGTATTGTTTATACATATATATATATTTATATAGATAAGTATATGCTTTATGTATATGTGTATTTATTGTATATGTAAATGGTACACCACTGACTACCTGCAGTATTATCTCTCCTTCGCGCTTTAATCCATCCAAAGGTTGTCTGTAAAAGATCGCTTTTAGCGATAAGACCGCCCATTGTGTCACCCTATGTTAAATTTTCTACATTTGTATCTGTATTTTTATGGTGTACATAATAAAGAGTATTCTATTCTATTCTATTCTATTCAACGGGTGGGAGGGAAGCTCTACGTTCGACTTCAGCGTCAACCTTGTCAAGGTGCGTTTTGTCGACTGGTTGGGAGCTGGGAGAGCATTGAGCTTCTAGACTGTCGGCTAGACATTCGGCCTTGTCGGGATTGTCGAAAGCGACACTCTTATTGGGACGGAAGGAGGCATGGAAACCTCTTCAGAGGAACGTAACTTTCTCTGTTTCTGCCAGAAAGCTTGGTGAGTGGTCTCGAGCTCACCCAGATTCTTGTTCCAGCCCTCAGAACGTAGCTCCACTATGCCTTTCTTTATAGCACGCTGTAAATGACGCATGTGAGATTTGTTCGCGTCACAGGGAAATGAGTCGTAGACACGAATGGCCGGGTTCTTCTCGGTTATCAGTTCACGCACGTCTTTCGGTAATTTCCAGCGAGGGTCGACCATCGCGGGAACTTCTCGCGAACAATTCGTCAATACGGATTGTACGTGTTCTGTAAACGAGTTGATCGCGCCGGTCGTGTCCGCAACTGACACTATGTGTTCGGGGATGGTGTCCAAGTGAGGTGACGTGGTGGATTTCAGCCTTTCGCTTACTTTCCTCCATTCAGTTATCACTTTGGTCAGAGGGGGCTGGTTGGGATCGAGCGGGTCCATGTAGGGGGCGTGTAAATGCATAACGACAGGGCGGTGGTCAGAGCTTAGCTCGTGTGGCGTCTCAACGGATTGCAAACGGAGGTGTATATTTTTGAGCAGCGCTACATCGAGAATATCGGTTGGGATCGCCAGGGAAATGGGTAGGATTCATCGGAGCGATGACATCGAAATTTAGAGTGGAACCTAAGTTGAACACGATTCTACCTCTGGTAGTAGTCGTGCTGCTATTCCAAGCGGGATGTTTAGCATTGAGATCACCTGCCAAGATGACGGAGTCACTCAGAACAAAGAGGGCAGTGAGGTCTCTGTTGAGAGAGATGGGATCCTCGGAACTAGGTGGGATATAGGTGGAGATGATGGTGATTGGTTGATTACCAGTCATACCGAGCCGACAGAGAGAGACCTCTAGGTGAGAGAGGAGAGGAGGGTCCATTGAGATGCAGTATAGAGCCTTTCTGTAGTAAATTTGGGTACCGCCCTTGTAGCAACGAGACCTGTCATTGCAAACTATTTTAAAGCTAGCAATGTTCGGGTTTCGCTGGTTGGGCTTGAGAAAGGTCTCCTGTATAAGGAGATTGTCAATCTGATGGTCGCGGAGGAAAGTAGCGATGTCATCACGTTGACCAGAAATGCTATTAGCATTGAAGAATCCCAATTTTAGGGAACGGGGGTTTAGTGTACCTAGCTCTTTCATTAGCCATTGGAATGTTTAATAATTGAAGGTTTTCAGGGCTTGCGTTACCTCGGGGGATCCATTGAAAATCTCTAGGATCAGCATAGCATTGCTTATGGCGGTAATGATTTCATTTACCATCGCGGTAGCGTTGGGAGTATTAAAGACTGCAAGAATCAGATCGCCCGACCCCCCCACTTATATAGTATGTTGGCTTGTTAGGTAGGGTTCTAAATATATTTACGTCTATTGTATTTTATATTGAATTTCCGCAAAGTAACGCCTGTATCAATTAAGTATATACATATTATCATCATTTCTAGGTTATCTTGTTGGTCTTTTTGTAGCAATCGTGATATTATATTTATCCAAAGCAAAGAGAACTGAGACGGCTGGGCGGCCGCTGCTGCAGACGGTACTGTCAACATATGTTATACAAACCAAGTCTGACAGCGAAGGTCACCATGCACTCAGACAAAATGACGGCCCGTGACAAGTTCTAACGACTGACAGCTAGCTTGCGCTCAATTGCTCCAAATTCGCACATGAATATCATTCGTAAAAACGTCTCCTGTCCGATTTGGTTTCGCTTGTGGATAAATTCACAGAGGCGAATGAAAAATCAGAGAACGAAATCGGCGCGGTGGCATCAGGAAATTCTCAGTTACAACTCTATTAGTTTGATATCTTTAGCATATTGCTGTTCTGCACAACTTTCTCGAATACATAAATAACTAGCTATTGAAAGTTTATCGAAGACTTCAAACAGCGGACACTTATCAATTTTTGTTCAGACATCACTTCCTAATTCGAACGCTGTCTCGTTGTGAATCCGCGATGATTTACTTTAAAAACAAATGAGTTCGCTTTCGTACTGTGTGCGCTCATTTGAGTGAGGTGAGCACTGAAATTTACAGAATAGCACATTTCTGAAATTAATTTTTTTCTTTCACAGATATCATGACTGCCAATGAGTTCGAACAGATTCTTAGGAGGAGAAACAACGGTAAGGATTCTTCGTTAATAAGGTTCATAATTCATTGGTTTTTGCCCACAACTTCGTTCACATTCAATTCCTGGTTTGACCTGCTTTTTCTGCCAAAATAGTATACATATATATATACATACATATGTATGTATATATATATGTATATATATATATACAGTATGTTAAATAACAGAGGGCGTTCCCTTAAACTCGATAATCTATATCATTAATAGATTCAAATAAAAATATCAGCATATAAAAATGAGTTAAAAAAAATCCGAATAAAAAAAAAAACTAAATAGGCAATAAATTCGAAACGACCTGTTTAAAATCAAAATACTAACGCGGAATACCTAGCGTAGTGGCGTAGCCCAAAGCGGCAACGTCGCAATTTTGTTCTCGCGCGCGCACGATGCCGAGCGAGCTTCTCACCGAGCCGGCCGGCCGGGCGGGGGGCGGGCGGCGTGACGGCACTGAATGGCGAGCGCTGACTTTGGTAAAGGCGGCAAAATTAATACTGTACCTTTCCACAGACGATATTAGCCCTTTACTCCGTAGAAATAGAGATTTTAATAGCGTGAGTGAACTGATGCAAATATGCAACAGTGGGGCTCAACGGTTTTGATTGATGCAATCTTGCATCAGCGGAAAACGAAAAACAAAACAGTGAAAAACACAGCGTCGTGTTGTTATCAGTAAAATAAAACATTTATGTATGTTTTGATTTTACAACCCGTCTCAAATGCCCGGCTGACAAAGGAACGCGTCACTGAGGCCCCTTGGGCTTGTAAGAACCTATTCGCAAACAGTAAAAACATAAATTCATGTACCTACCTATCTAAGCCACGTTTCAATCATATTAGAATACAGAGTACAGCGAATTATTCTGCTCGTAGCGGCCGAGTAATGGACACGGGGTGGCGCGTCGGCAGCGCTTTGCCGACACGTCGCGTCGGTCGCGGGCTCGCGGCCACAAAATAAACAGATAAAAGTACAGAAGGTCCACTCATGGAACAAGTACAAGAATGTGTTTTACCTATTCACTCAGATCGGTGACTCCGGTGCCTTACAGTGCTAATAAGAAAGTAGTTAGAAAAATAAATAACGTAGTAGGTAACTACGCTCATAAATAGTGTGCGGTTAAGTATTAGAGAAAGTTTCATTTAAATCTCAGTTTTAGGCTAGCTTTTAAATGATAATGAAGTATTGCACGTTAGCAATCACTGTCTAACGTTTTGTAATGTTTTCTGCAATGACATCGAAATGAAAAAAAAAAAACTTTTACTTTATGCAGTTGCATTCGTAATAAATTACTTAATAGCAATCGTGTAACACCACAGAAGTAATACGCTCGTTGTACGGGGTAGGTACTCCCTGAGTATAAAAGTAGTTTTAGCAAAGAGTGGGCTTTCTGATCTTATTTATTTTGTGGCACAGTCGTTTCTTAGTGTTATTTCTTTTTTCGAAAAGGTTTTACGTTTTATGATAGGTAGGTACATTTAAATAATGTTGAAAGACTTACTTAGATTTTGAACTGCGCAATATGCTGACCTTCTCTCTCTACACATTGCTTGTTGCAATCGCCGACGGTTGTTTTGGTGCACTCGTCGCATTAAATTGTGCATTGGGATCCTCAAAGCACCATCACACAATTACACTCAGCTTAAATATGCACCATGTTTACATAATCCCGAGCACTGAACTGATAACGCGGCATTTTTCACACACGAATGACGAAAGGAGACAAGATGTTGCAATGCGAAAATAAATGCACATCCGGTATGCGCGCGAGATTAGTTCCGACTAAAATTAGGTGGACAAATCCTGTGGACATTCGGGGAGCAGGGGGCGGGGCTAGGCGCATCAATCAGATCGCCGCACACGCGGCCCGTCATTCATAGGTAAATTGCGACATTGCCGTACTTACTTTGAAGGACAAGTGCGCGTGTACAGTGTGTTTCTTTTACGTATCAATTTAATATTTTTTGTGAATATTTTATTATAAAAATTAAAAAAAACATTTTTTTTTTTAATGGTAATATTTTTTTTAGCTTGTGTGGATGGTATACTATTGCGGGTTAACGGGAACGCCCTCTGTTAGTTAACATACTGTATATGTATATAATTATATATATTATTTATTTGTTAATTATTAATTTTATAAATAAATTTAATAAAATTCAAAAATATTATAGGTTTGTATTTTCCATTTGTTCCTATATTCAGCATTTTATCCTGTGCTTCATCTGGCAGACAATCAATAGAAGTAGTTTTATATGTGTTGGCTCTTCAACTATTAATAAGCATGCTATTCTGATACCGTCATCCACCATGCCTAAATTTGTTAAAACAAACCTATTTTTAATGATATTCGTATTTCACAGATACCATGAAAAAACCCAATCCAGGACACATGTCGTCAATGCAGCAAGAGCCGGCCATGAGAAGAAGGCTGAACAGTAAGGACTATAAAATAACATTTGAAAAACTTCCTGTAGTGTTAAGACAATGGTCACAAAGCAAAGGCTAAGTTATCTCAGTGAAATTAGTCTCGCTTTATTCTAAACTTTTAACTTGTGGCGGTATCTACATCCCCACAAGTCCTCTGTTAGGGCGTAAGTCGTGTTAGGGCGTCGTGTTATAAATCGAACAGATTACGTGTGACTCCGGATTTTTAATTTGTCCGTCTGTGGTGTCTTGTTTATACCTTTTTAGCTGATTTACTTATTTGTCGTAGTTGGGTTTTAGTTTTTATTATTTTAATTTTACTTTTTATTTTTTTGGGGTTTATAATATACAGGGTTACTGGTAACTCGACGTATTCCTTGCAGGACGTCATAGTAGGGTTAAAATGCAACAAATTAAGCCACCAAATGTTCTACCGAAATTCAGTAGTTTTTGAATTAGTTAAGAGTTTTAGAGCTAAAAATTACAAAAAATTAAATGTTTTGTTAGTGTTAACTTTTAATTATTAACAAAGGTCTGCTACGGCGTCAACTATGATAATAACTTAAATTTCAGTACAGTCGCGCCGTAAATCATTTTTAAATTGGTTTCAAATGGTTTAATCTGGGATTTTCATTAAAAAACTAAAACTCTTAACTAATTCAAAAACTACTGAATTTCGGTAGAACATTTGGTGGCTTAATTTGTTGCATTTTAACCCTACTATGACGTCCTGCAAGGAATATGTCGAGTTACCAGTAACTCTGTATATATTTTTGAAATTAGCTAATTAAGCCCTATTTCTTTAGCAGGTGATGCCCAGACCAACGAGCTTGAGGAAGCTTTTAGGAGAAGAAATAATGGTAAGACTACTTCAATGATACAAAGTCTTAATAATACTCACCCACACCCACCCATCCACTACCCACTTCTCACTTGTATAATTATCACTATTGCTTCAAAAACGGTGTAGGAAAACATCGTGAGGAAACCGGCATGCCAGAGAGATAGTTCTCGACGACATGTGGATCTAAGTCAGATGCCCATGAGCGGCATAAAAGCTCTGCAGAACCGAGATAGTCACTAACCTCAAGAAAAAAATTACAAAAAATTAAACCGACGAAAAGAGAACTGAAAAGCGAAAAATAAATAACTTTAATTTCGGAAGTCGGTGTCTTCGCTTTACAATTTTCGTTTTTTGCCACCGACTTCCGAAACTAAAGTTATTTATTTTTCGCTTTTCGGTTATCTTTTCGTCGGTTTAATTTTTTGTAAAAAAGTTTTTTATTTTTCTCTGAGTTACCATCCACTCCAGGACACTCCAGGGGGTTACTCCAGGTTAAAGACCTGGAGTTGATGATGAGTGGTTGTGTCATCAGAACTATGTATGTGTGCAAAATTTCAACAGAATCAGTTCACAATTGAAAATTCAGTTGGTGAAAAATCAATCAACCCCATTTTTTCTACCTTTAGGGGTGGATTATAGTTTCCAATTTTAAATGGGAACAACTTCGAGGTATACAATTCCCAATAAAAAAAGATTTTTTCAAATCGGACAACGCACTAAAAAGTTGTGCGTGGTACATAAAAAATAAATAAAAATATACGTGTCGACTTGAGAACCTCCTCCTTTTTTTTTCGTCGGTTAAAAAGACGACTCTGGGTTTAAACTAAGGCAAAACATGTAGGTACTTTACATGTTTTGTTTATCGTTTCTTGTTTTTGCTTATCACTTACACTTGAAACAAGACTACAAAACTAGTAGAAAATTTGTCAAAAAAGTGAACAAAATAAGTCTGAAACAACATCTCTCAACCCTTCATAGGTCGCGGGCATTTTTTTTTTCGATTTTTAAATCCGTTTTCCTGTATCTACAAATTGTCAAGGGTACCTGACCTTACCGACCGATCTCAAAAATCCTGTAGAGATAATTTTCACATTGTATGCGACGCTTACTTAGCCAAAGTAAAGTTAGAGTAGGTATGGTGGCAAAAGCGTCAGGGTAGCCCGCGAAATTTTCTTACGTTTTTTGCAATTTGCAGGTCAGTATCAGGTTGTATGCTGATTTGAATATGATTCGCGGCCGTATCAAATATTTATTTAAGTATATAATTTATAATCATAAAAATTATCAGTTCATGTAATCCTATCAAATGACTATTTCATGAAATTATGTAATTTTAGGATTATTCTTTTTTGTTTTGTATTGCATAATATTGCATTATTATTTTACAGATTCTAATGACTATAATTCTGTAAAGCCATATTTGTTAAGATCGCTCATCGATCGATCGATCAACTAACAACCCCCCTGGTTTTATGTTGATTAAAATTTATCTATCTCTCTGTCTCACAATCATGGGTTTTTGACAGATTTGCCATATAAAATCTGTCAAAAACTCATCATTGTGAGACCACTGACACGTTTGTAAATTAGTAGACTTGGCCCCCTGGGTGCCAAGTCTACTAATTTACAAACGTGTCAGTAGACTTGGCCCTCTGATACATTGCCCTGTAAATTGCAAAAAAACGTAAGAAAATTTGAATTTCGCGGGCTACCTTATTGCGTCTGTCATAAGAATCTTGCTCTTGGCATCCCAAATAATTATTATCTATCATGTTTTTGTTTTCTTTACAGTTAAGCAGGTGCCAATTGGGTCAATTCCTGAGCCCTCTTCGAGAGTATCACCGAATCCCAGTAAGTATTCAAACTCAAACTCAAAGCATTTATTTCAAATAAACCAATTACAGGCACTTTTGAATGAAGCTAGTTGCCCATTCCAAAGCGTAGTAGGTTCCTATGGAGAAGAACGGGCAAGAAACTCCACGGACACTCTTTTGAATCAGAATATAGTTACAATATATTGCTTACATCGTTCATGTTGAAATTATACATTTGAGTACAATGTAGAAAAATGCGCATTTTAAAAGCGTCCGTAAAAAGATAAAAAAAGACAAAACAATCAAAAAATATTCATTCATGAACAATCGACGAGCTCGTGGCTAAGTAATAACAGCCGCCGCGCGGGTCGATCCATCAGGTTAAGCTATACTTGCCGGGATTAGTCCGTTGATGGGTGACCATCTTTACGTACCGAGACTCCTCCATGTCACGTTAAGCACAGAATATCACCACTTGTGGCCAAATAATGTCAAAATTAATTTCGTAAAAGTCAAAGTCAAATAATTTATTTCAATTAGGCACATAAAAGGTACTTTTGAACGTCAATGA
Source organism: Lithophane leautieri (assembly GCA_949152455.1). NCBI lineage: Eukaryota > Metazoa > Arthropoda > Insecta > Lepidoptera > Noctuidae > Lithophane > Lithophane leautieri. Next base: position 6,152,813 of record OX424486.1, read on the forward strand.
AAAACAAAGAAATAGAATTTATTCTAGTTGTAAAATTATATTTTTGAAATACATCACTAAATTAAACTTATTTTAATTCAGGACCACCACCTGCAGTTAAATCGAAGCCGAGGGGACCACCAATCCATCAGCCAATGCAAGAAGGTAAACTATTATCACCTTATTGAGAGTAACTACCTTCTTAAACTGATACGAACAGTAACATCACCCTTGTAATCTCCAAAGAGGTAAACAGAGATCTCTAAACCGTTTTTATTTTCAGAAATATATTACAACGAAAATCAAGCATCTTCAGATGAAGAATGGACTTACGAGCCCCTTAAGCCTTTAAACAGTTATGAAAAAAATCTATACAATGTATAATTTACCTTGTTTTAGGGAAAATGGGGTTTAAATTTGAATATTAAAGGAGGCTTGTTATATAGCCTGTAGCTATCCCACTCCACTCACCTTGTCTTGGCGATTCGGATTACAGTTTACAAGTCAAATCCACGTTTCCTGTCATAATACGTAAGCGAAGATTAACTTAGTACCGACATAGAGGTGATACAAGGTTCTTTTGGCGCGTCCCCAAAATCAGAAGAACACCGCCATTTTGTTTTTCAATATGTTTCCACCAGTTGGCGCCACTTAGACATGAGGTTATCCATTTCGAAAATGAACAGAAAATAATATTATTATGATGACGTTCATCACGCGTTTCATTCATTCGTTTATCATTCAGTCACGACTAAAGAAAATACAGGTGCTTTGGACTCTTTTGTCAGGACCTGACGTCTCAGTGCTGCCACCTGGTGAACGTCATTTCAGAAACCCCCTTACCCTCATTCGTACCGACGTTTACCGATACAAGGTTCTTTTAATGCGAGGCCAAAATCGGAACTAACAGCGCCATCTTGTTTTTCAATACATGTCACAAAAGCAGTTGCACAGAAATGTTCACCAAGAGCACCCCCCTGTTAACGTCATTCGAGCGTCAAATGGTCCTTGTAGCAGTATTATGATTATGATAATGACAGTCACTCATTCACTCTCAAAAGGTACGTTCAGTTTGTGAACACACATACTTTAAGGTCGCATGTCCACTTACGACGAAACGTCTGCGAGAAATTTCCGATAAACTACTGTTAGGATGTTTCCTGGTAGAAGACTCCATTTTGAAACATATCTTCTTTCCAATAGCCATCTCAATAGTTACAAAAATAGCATAACATTATGTCACGCCTGTAATCCCGAAGAGTTAGGCAGAGGTACACCCTAATTTCGCACAGTTATGTTTAAGTCCCAGCGAGCCTATTGCCATCAACCGGGCACAAGTCCAGAATCCGGGCTGCTACTGAGAAATTCCTAGTGGAAAAACTCAAAATCAATCCCACCCAGGATTTCATACTCAGCAGGAGCGACTGCAAGTTGCAGTTCCAATTTCTAATTTTATTTAATTTAACCAAAAAAAAATGAACCATAGAGAAAATGGTACTGCAAGCTGCAGTTTACATTTGAAAGTCGTTTTTCTCGGGATCATTTTATCGCATCTGAAAATGCGACCTCATGGAATTTACAATAAAAAAAATATACCATCGATTTATCACTTTTAAGTAGGAAGTTAGGCAATACATATTTTTTTACTAACACTACGGTTTCCCAGAAGAACGGTGGCCGTAATATACGTCTTCTACGAGATAAAAAAAACAGACTTTAATTATTTAATTTAGGTTAATAATAACATTTTATTTCGACATCATCATTCAGTATTAAGCAAATAAAAATTTAAGATATTTTATGTAAATAGTTTATTTGTAACAGTATACAGGGTTACTGGTAACTCGACGTATTCCTTGCAGGACTTCATAGTAGGGTTAAAATGCAACAAATTAAGCCACCAAATGTTCTACCGAAATTCAGTAGTTTTTGAATTAGTTAAGAGTTTTAGTTTTTTAATGAAAATCCCAGATTAAACCATTTGAAACCAATTTAAAAATGATTTACGGCGCGACTGTACTGAAATTTAAGTTATTATCATAGTTGACGCCGGAGCAGACCTTTGTTAATAATTAAAAGTTCAATAATGCCTAAAACTTTGGCAAATATCACTAACAAAACATTGATTTTTTTGTAATTTTTAGCTCTAAAACTCTTAACTAATTCAAAAACTACTGAATTTCGGTAGAACATTTGGTGGCTTAATTTGTTGCATTTTAACCCTACTATGACGTCCTGCAAGGAATACGTCGAGTTACCAGTAACCCTGTATAATTGTATTTTGTAAGTAGTTGTGAAGTAGAAATAATAAAGACATGACTTTAATTAATTAAGTAAACAGGGTGTCCCAGAAAGGTGTAGTCAAATTACAGGGTGTGGTACAGAGTACAAACTAGATTTTGATTGATTTGATTTTGACTTTCAAGCTGAACAATTTTCTCCATGGGACCAACATCGTATTCTTCTTCAAAAAATTATCAGCCGTCCCATACATTTGAGTAGAATAGGTATTGTAGTTTTTTATGGGACAGTTGACACACCCTTCTGGTACACCCTGTACAAATAGGTATTTTATGTGAATAGGTCAAAATTGTATTATTACTAAGATGAAAAATTAAATAAAAGGATTGAAAACTTGCTTTAGGTCTTTTCTTTTATTTTTCTCATTATTGTCCTTATCTACGAGTAGACTACCTATACTGAGTTACTTCAGGCAAGCCCTGTACTGATATTCTATAGAGTTCACTTGGAATCTCACTGAAGTGAGCGCACATAATTCGAAAGCGAACTCATTTGTTTTTAAAGTAAATCATCGCGGGTTCACAACGAGACACCATTTGAATTTCAAAGTGATCTTTAGAGATTTTCTGTATTTTTACCTAGCTTCTCATTTGAGGGATGCTGCAATGGAATTTAAAAATACAAGGGAAGTACCGACCAGTTGATAACATAATTTATTTACAATACTTATTAAAAATATACATTAAATTCTTACACATTACAATTTCGACCTTTAAGGCGGTACCCTGAGCAAAACGCCACGCTAGCCGCTTTTTTGGTAGTTTTTAGGAGCTATCTACTTGTTATTTAAAAAGAAATATCAAATAATAAAAATACATTAAATTTCTACATAATCTTAATTCCAAAGTTGTGCATTTCTTTTTTTTTTTTAAAGTAGTATGTGTATGTTTCTTTCCTTCCAACGAAACCATAAAAATGAGAAATCATCTTTGTTATCAACTTATCATGCATCTCCTCGTAAAGTAAACATTATTTAATTTTGCTACTGACACTAATGGATAGATAATTTAATAATGAACAACTTGTAACATTTTTTTTTTTTTTCATTACGCCAATATTAAATTTTATTAAGATTTATCCTAAAATTTGGGCATATTCACTACTGTAACTTACCGGGATTCAGTCTACAAAGAGCGAACGAATTTATTTTGCTCAGGGTACCGCCTTAAGGTCACACAAATAAACAGATTGATTGATTGATTGATTAAGTATGAATTTCACCAATACAACTGAACGCGATCAGCACATAAACTGCGTTTAAGGGCTGTCAGTGTCATTATTTTCTATGGAATATTGACACTGACAGCTCTTGAAGTCAGCTTAGATGTGCTGATCGCGTTTAGTTTTATTGGTAATATTCGCCCTTAAAAAAAGTTTAGCTTTATAGTTCGTCGTCTTTGTCACTCATGACTCCATGCCTGTGTGGCAGTCCTTTCTGAAGCTCGGTGAGTCACATTAACGCTATAGCCAATTAATTCTGAAAATATCTCACCGTGAAAACTTGGGTGAAGTGAGCTGTCAATAGTGGCAATCCCGAGCACCCTGAATGACAGCTCACTTCACCCAAGTTTTACGGTGAGATTTTTACAGAATAGACCAGCTGTACTTACTGTACAATTATTATATTTTGATTAATAAAACCACTAAGAGATGGTGAGCAAAAATAAAAAATTATATTATGGCTTATACCGGGTCATTCAGCGAAAAATAAATTTTCACAAAAAATCGAATCTATCACAGTTCGAACTAAAATTGTTATTTTATAACATTAATATTTCGTTTTTGTTTTAGAAACAAACAAAGAAAATCTATAATAACATATTAATAGTTATTTTTTTACGCTTATTATAATTTATTTACACATTTGAGTTGAGAAGGCCCGATATCAGTCACCTATACTAAAAAAAATACTGGTATTGAGCCAGCATCTGGAATTCAGCCTCAGGTTACACATTTTATTTTTTATAAAATTTTCGCTTAAAAAATAATAGGTACTAGAGGCATTACAGGTGCCATCCTTATCAAAGACAAAGCTGATTGAAATATCTCATGTGAATTATACCAGCACCCATACCCTTCAAGTGGAATCAAACTACGTTGCTTGGCGGCAAAAATCAACGGTTATCAGCATCATCAGCCTACAGCAGTCCACTGCTGGACATAGGCCTCTTCGAATGCACGCCATTCAGCTTGATTCTCGGCAACTCTCATCCAGTTGCTACCAGCAACCCTACAAAGATCGTCGCTCCACCTAGCCTGATGGCGTCTTACCTTACGTTTATCGGTTCTACAGCTAATATGGCCGGCCATTGGTTCTCTGCCGAATTCTATCCCTCAAGGATACTCCAAGCATAGCTCGATCCATAGCTCGCTGAGCGAACTGAATTTATGGACCAGCCGTACCGTGAGTGTCCACGTTTCGGCTCCGTAAGTCATAGCAGGCAGGACGCACGCGACGTGAAAATTCTACAGAGCTTCCCATAAGCTGCTCAGCCCAGCTGAATTCTTCTGTTAGCCTCCAACTGTTATAAAGTCAATTAATCACGCGTAGCCTTTTTCCAACTATGTTGGGATGCGGCTGTATACCAGTATTTTACATGGAGCGACTGCCTATCTGACCTCCTCAACGCAGTTACTGAGTAACAGGATACCCCTTGGATAGACTGGTTGTCAAACTTTTGGGCTTCTGACTACCCGTAACGAGTGACAAGATCTACTAATGACAGCCGGGACCAACGGGTTAACGTGCTTTCCGAGGCACGGAGGAGTCTCGGTATGTTGGATCAGGAACCGACCGCGGCAAGTGTAGCCGAACCTTTGATCGACTCGTGCGGCTGTTGTTATATAGCCACGGGACCCACAAACAGTTATGAAATAATACCTAATTAAATTAATTAATTTTCTACATATTGTCATAAGGTGTATCAGAAAAGTTATTGAGGTATTTACTCGCTGGCTCCAATGCCTCATACTGCCAATCAACATCGGACAACCGGGTCTCTGTGAAAAGAATACATTTTGTTACTACAATGCCAGAAGGTCGGTTGTTGAAAACCGTCGTTTTTCTTTCTTTCTTTAACTTGTCATCATCTGCATAGCCTTTTCCCAACTATGTTGGAGTCGGCTTCCAGTCTAACCGGATGCAGCTGAATACCAGTATTTTACTTGGAGCGAATGCCTATCTGACCTCCACAACCCAGTATCTGGGTAATACGATACCCCTTGGTAAGACTGGTTGTCAGACTTTTGGGCTTCTGACGACCCGTAACGACTGTCAAAGATCCACGAATGACAGCCGGGACCAACAGCTTAACGTGCTTTCCGAGGCGAGGAGGAGTCTCGGTATGTAAAGATGGTCACCCATCCACGGACCAACCCCGGCAAGCGTAGCTTAACCTGATGGATCGACCCGTGCGGCTGTTATTACGTAGCCACGAGCTTCTTCTTTCTTTAGCTTGTATTAGTATAAAATGGACCAGCACCATAACAAGGCATAAGGCCTTAGACTTATACATGTGGCGTCACGAAGCTTATGACTCGCCCCTTGCCACACATGTCACACTTTGATTACGCCCCTTAGCAAGGGGTAAGGGGCGTAGTAAAGTATATTCCCCACTTAGCTCTGGTGGGATTATACGCTTAGTTTTTGACCGACTGCAAAAAGGAGGACGTGCTCAATTGGACTGTATGTTTTTTTGTTTGTTACGCGATTACTCCGCTAATTATGAATTCATTTTGATGATTCTTTTTTTGTTTGATAGATCATGCTTCAGAGGTAGATTCATATAAATTTTATTAACTTTGCTTGAATAGTTTTTGAGTTAGCGTCAATAATACGAATTTTTCCCACTTAGTCTATAAGGGATGATGTTTTAAGTTCCTGTCAGTCTTATTTACATATCAGTTAGTGGTATTCGAATTTGTGTGGGTTAGGTACCACAACTAAAAAGTGAAAAATAAAAACTTTTTACAAAAAAAAAAACAACCGACTTCCAAAAAAAACATAAAAAAAAGTGAAAAATAAATTTAATATCGGAAGTCGGTGGCAAAAAATGAAAATTTAAAAGCAAAGACACCGACTTCCGAAGCTAAAGTAATTTTTCACTTTTTTAGTGTTTTTTTTTGGAAGTCAGTTGTTTTTTTTTTTTTTTTAAGTTTTTAAGTGGAGCTAAGCTTCACCGCTCATCTAAGGTGGAACAGTGTCCTTATGCATAAGTGTGCTGGGTAAGTAGATGTAACGAACCTGTTTGCCGACATGGTGCAGCCGGCGGAAATATAGGCATATTTTTGGGATGCAGAGGCGGAGCTGGTTCTGAAAATATAAAATAATTTTCCTTATTGACTTTAACCAAGTATTATTAACAAATCAACATAATATGCTTTGACGCTTCTGATGACGCAAATCAACTGACGGGAAAATAATAACTATTTATTTTCATTGTTATAAAAGAGTGACTAAGCATGTAAGTACTAACTATCTGCCAAGTCTTTTCCCAACTATGTTGGTGTCAGCTTCCAGTCTTACCGGATGCAGCTGAATACCAGAGTTTTACATGGAGCGACTGCCTATCTGACCTCCACAACCCAGTTACTGGGTAACACGATACCCCTTGGTAAGACTGGTTGTCGCACTTTCGAGCTTTTGACGATCCGTAGCAACTGTCAAAGATCTACAAATGGCAGTTGGGACGGGACCAACGGCTTTTCGAGGCACGGAAGGGTCTTGCTTTGTAAAGATGGTAGCCCATCCACGGAGCAACTGCGGCAAGCGTAACTTAACCAGATCAATCGATCCGTACGGCTGTTATTACTTAGCCACAAGCCCCTCAAGCATATAGGTACTAACAATAAAAAAAAAGGGGGGAAAAGTTTTTTTTTTTTTTTTTTGCGAACCTGATTTTTTTTGTTACGTTTTCACGCTAAAATGGCTGAACGGATTTGGATGAAATTATGAGTAGATGAAAAGTAATCCAGGTCATGACCTGGAGAAGGATTACTTTTCATCGTGGATCGGGCAACAACTAGTATAGTATATACTTAAATCAATATAGTCCTTTAGACATAAACCTAAGTTATATCAATCAAGTGATTCTATTGGTTGTTGTCATTTTTTCTGTGTCATCCAATCAGTGTCGTCTACAACAATTATCTTTTTAATTTAAAAAAACTTAACAGTTAAAATTTATACAATTCCTTGTTTCCAATTTATATTATTCCCACATAAACGAGCATCAACTTCATGCACATGTAAAATAAGTTGATTTCACAATGACTTTACTCCATTTGAAATAAGATTAGACATTTAAACAAACCTTTTTACAGTCCGTTCAACCGATTTTGACTTCTATACCATAGGCATAAGGATGGCATTAACAGCAAAAAAGGTTACACAATACCAACTGTCTACTGCAGCTGCCATTTGTCACGCCACCAACGCAATAGAAGTCAAAATCGGTTGAACGGACTGTAAAAAAGGTGTATTTAAATGTCTAATCTTATTTCAAATGGAGTGCAGTTACACACTATTGAAAATATAAAACGTTTCAAGTTGTAGCGCAAACTGAACTTTATGACTGGGTGTTATAGTTATTTTTCCAAAAATAAATATTTGTTTACATGTTTGGTAACTAGGTCGTTTACGAAGTTTAAGTACCTTTTCTGTGTGCGGGTTGAAATGCTGGAGCCTTATCCGGTAGCGGCGATGGGGGTGCACGTGGTAGAGGTTCTGCAATAATAACTATGTATTTCTACACTACATAACTTTATACAACGTGTAACAGAATAAGCGCAAGACCAGAAAGTAGTTTGCTCAGAATCGGCTTCTGAATAGTTTTTCATGAAAAAATCTTTTATTTAACTGAAATTTGAATCACTGCGTCATAACAAGGTAATAAGACATTTTATTTAAGGAAATTGAAGCCTTATCTCAAAGAAATGAAGCCTATTTAAATGCATAACCAAATTTGTAATATGCTCATAGCTATCTTATGTGTAGTGCGCGTTAAATAAAATAGTTTATTTAAGGTGTGGTTTAATTAAATTAAATTACTGATATTATTTTAGTCTTATAATTTAATATTCTAATTAGGGTGTACGAGCTCTTGCGTTTATTCTGTTACACGTTGTATACAGAAAAGATTTGTATTTATGTTTGTAATGAATAAATTCATAAAGTAATGGACCGATAAAAAAAAATCTTTCACCTTTAGAATGCTATACAGTGTGTAACACAGGCGCGGTCCGAGGGGGGGTGGGGGTCCTGGGGGTAATGACCCCCCCCCCCCCCCAAATCATTCAAGCTGTCGTGAAACTGAATGATTTACGTACATTACTAACTAAAAACTGTAGGTACTTGAGCCACAGTGACCCCGATGAGCAAATACAAAAAAAAAGTTTTTAGAGGACTTATCAATTAAGTAACCATTTCCCTAAAAATATTCCTCGGCATCAATGGTGACGCCCCCCAAAATCTTGGACTGCGATCACGCCTGGTGTAACAAAAACCCTGTCCGATCCGTGAGGGTGTTATTAAGAATCATACTGATAATCAATAAAAGAGATCTTTTGGAAAAAAAAAAAAAAAACGGAAATTTTACCGGGTGCGGGCGGCCGTCGTCTAGCTGGTGTCTACAAGTCATAACATATGACCTCTAGAGAAAATTTGCTAATTTATAATGGAATTGGGGTAATTTTGGTACTAGAAATGTGAATTTCAAATTTGTTTAATAACCTAAAATTGATGTTACAAATTTTTTTATTTTCAATTAAAAAAATATTTCTTATTTTTTTCTGGTAATGTTTATTGCAGTACCTATGTGCCTCTTTCGGATCGGACAGGGTTTTTGTTACATGTTGTATATATACCTGAGGACATAGGCTATAATTTATAAAGATATCACGCGGCCGTTGCCGCTACCAGAGGCTAGTATCTATACAGGGTGTAAGGGACAGCCCTCCGCCAATGAACAGGGGGCATTCAGCTCCTTATTTTGAATCATATTCCACCGGAAATTTTCTCAGGAAAGTCTTAATTTTTTTTTTTTTATCGTTTTTTCCTTATTTTCAATCATATTCCACCGGAAATTTTCTCAGGAAAGTCTTCATATTTTTTATCGTTTTTTCGGTTACTATTCCTTTATTTTAATTTAAAATTACATTCTCTGTATGCAGCACTCCATTTAGGTAAGTAAATAAGACAGCTAAAATATGGATGTATGACTACCCGCCCCCCCCCCCGACACCGACAGTCCGGCTAAGTGGGTTTTGCCGCGGTAACGATACATTGCGCATGAGGTAATAATACAAATCAGGTTTCTGAAATAATGTAATGTACCGGTGGTCTCAGTATGATATGCTGAATTCATCCCATAAGTCTGCGCAGGGCTGTCCCTTACACCCTGTATAATACAATGGTTACACTTACTTGGAACTTTAAAAGATTTAGAAGCAGGAATTGGTTTTGGTGGTAATTCAGTTAACTTAGCTGAAAAAAAAAAAACATAAATTAATGTCATCCCACTATCCCTACTCATCATCATGTGCCTAGCCGTTTTCCAACTATCTTGGGGTCGGCTTCCAGTCTAACGGGATGCAGTTGAATACCAGTATTTTACATAGAGCGACTGCTTATCTGACCTCTAGAACCCAGTAACTGGGTAATACGATACCCCTTGGTAAGACTGGTTGTCACAGTTTCGGACTTCTGACGACCCGTAACGACAGACAAAGAGCCACGAATGACAGCCGGGACCAACGGCTTAACGTGCTTTCCGAGGCACGGAGGAGTCTCGGTGTGTAAAGATGGTCACCCATCCACGGTACCTTCTATTTGTCTTCGGGCAAAACCATGAGTCCGCAGTTCTTCTTCCGAATTATTAAATGGTTTTTTTGTCTGTGACTGCTTTGGTACTAATGGACCTGAAAATAAATATTTATATTAAAAGATAGGTAAATTAGTATTTTGTAGAAGAGCGACATTTCATAATTTCACTCAGTACGTAATACTGACAAATAAATAAAAAATTGCGAAATATTTGTCAGTTTTTCCCCACATTGCGCCAGTTAATTCTCATCATGGACCCATGGACACTCATGGACCCATGGACCTATGGATTGGATGGATAGGATTCATGGACCTTTTTCAAGGAAACCATAATTATTTATAGGTACTTTGCTTTACAACTTCACTATAAACTAATAAAAAGGAAACAAAATAAAATCACTCATAAGATGTGCGCACTTTGCGGTAGTCATTACATTTCTAGCTGACAGTTGCGTCTTGGCAACTGTCTTGGTAACTTATGAAAAAGCTATGCTTGAAGTATCTCTGAGGGAATCCGGAACGAGGTGATCCTGACAGAGAACCAAAGTTGTCGACAAAGCTCACAGAATAAGCAAGCGAAGTGGCAATGAGCCGCATATTAGCCGTAGAACCGATGACCGTTGGGGTAGACGTGTTCTTGAGTGGAGACCGCGACTCGGCAAAGGTAAGGTTAGACGCCCTCAGGCTAGGTGGAGCGTCGATCTTCGCAGGGTGGCTGGTAGCAGCTGGATGAGAGTTGCCGAGAATCGAGCTGAATGGCGTGCGATTGGAGAGGCCTATGTCCAGCAGTGGAATGCTGGACATAGGTCTGCTAGCATCAAACTTGTATTCTCTGAAGGGGCAGAAGTGAATATTCACCAAATTTTGCCAGAAAACTCCATGTTATAATGGGGCGACCCACCGAAGGCGCGGGCTTTCGGGCGGCGAGCAATGGGCAGCTCGGCGTCCGATAAGGACCAGGCCCGGGTCGACGGCGCGCTGTGTTTTACGCGCGCCTCAAAGATGTCAGCACAATCGACGGGGTCCGCCAAGATCGATGCCTGCCAGGGTTGCGTGAAAGTCTGAAAGGGATACCGAGACCCTTGGCAACAGGCAACTGAAGGAACACGGGTGGGTTTTAGTCAGTAAAAGTCTGACACGCCGTCCCGCTTCGCCCAGAGCGGGGAAAGTGATTGGATGAGTTACAGTCAAAAAAAAAAAAGATAGCTACTAAGAAAACCCAATTATTCTCGACATGGGAATGGAATGCGTAGCGACGACAACGATTTTTATACGAAAAAGAAACTCACCAGAATTGTCGTTATTATAAGGATTCACGACTGGCATGGGTGGCGCTGAAGCTGGAGGAACTGAAACACAACATGACCCAGAATTAACGCACACCACTCAATCAATCTGCCAATACTCTATTTGAAATAAGATTAGACATTTAAACAAACCTTTATACAGTCCGTTCAACCGATTTCGACTTCTATACCGTAGGCATAAGGATGGGCTTAAAAGCAAAAAAAGGTTACCCAATACCTACTCTCTACTGCAGCTGCCATTTGTCATGCCTCCAACGCAATAGAAGTCAAAATCGGTTGAACGGACTGTAAAAAAGGTTTATTGAAATGTCTAATCTTATTTCAAATAGAGTATTGTCTTTTCCCAACTAAGTTGGGGTCGGCTTCCAGTCTAACCGGATGCAGCTGAATACCATTCATTTACATGGAGTGACTGCCTATCTGACCTCCACAACTCAGTAACCGGGAAATACTGGTAAGACTGGTTGTCAGACTTTCGGGCTTCTGACGACCCGTAACGACTGTCAAAAATCCACGAATGACAGCCGAGAACAACGGCTTAACGTGCTTTCCGAGGCACGGAAGAGTCTCGGTTTGTAAAGATGGTCACCCATTCACCGACCAACCCCGGCAAGCGTAGCTTAACCTGATGGATCGACCCGGTGCGGCTGTTATTACTTATCCACGCACACCACTAAACACCCCAATTAGAATATTATCATGTTTTATCATAATACATGCATACACTGCATTTTTACTGTCCTAACTAATTTTATAAATGCGAAAGTGAGTTTTGTTTGTTTCTTTGTTTGTTACGCTTTGACGACTGTACAGTGAAAAGTTTACGTAGATTTTCATTATTAATGGAATAAAAAATTTCCTACATAAAAAATTACAGAAATCGATTCAGTAAACGATTCTGAACAAGTACTTTCATAATGTGCATCAATTTAGTTACACATTGTAAACCAAAGACTATTCTTTGGCTTTATGTAATAACAGCCGCACGGGTCGATCCATCAGGTTAAGCTACGCTTGCCAGGGTTATTTCGTCGACGGGTGACCATCTTTACATACCGAGACTTCTCCGTGCCTCGGAGAGCACGTTAAGCCGTTGGTCCCGGCTGTCATTTGTAGATCTTTGACAGTCGTTACGGGTCGTCAGAAGCCCGAAAGTCTGACAACCAGTCTTTGCAAAGGGTATCGCAGTACCCAGTTACTGGGTTGTGGAGGTCAGATAGGCAGTCGCTGCAAGCGCAATAAATAGGTACTGTTATTCATAGTTTGGAAAAGACTGCAGATAATTATTTGTATTCATACGTACAAAGATGGTGACGTTTTTGTACATGTGACATTGGTGACTGATTGGGCTCTGTAAAGTTTACAAGTAAATATTTTTAATTGCCACCAAAGAGAGTTTTCATGAAAATTCACGCCACCAGTTGGCGCCACTTTGACAAGAGGTATTCGATTTCGACAGTTAATCCTTACTTACATATTATAAAACAACGTCCTCCGCCGCGTCTGTCTGTTCGCAATAAACTCAAAAACTACTGCACCGATTATCATGCTGTTTTCACCAATAGATAGAGTGGTTCTTGATGAAGGTTTTAGTATATAATAACCGACATCCACGCGGGGAAGCCGCGGGCATCAGCTAGTTATAAAATATAAATAAGATGAATTTTATCATACATTTCACTCATTCGTACATCGTATTAGTCACGACTAAAAAAAAATTGCGGATTGACACTATGATAGTTGCATGGACCTGGGGGCCAAGTCTACTAATTTACAAACGTGTCAATGGTCTCACAATGATGAGTTTTTGACAGATTTGCCATACAATATCTGTCAAAAACTCGTCATTGTGAGACCACAGACACGTTTGTAAATTAGTAGACTTGGCCCCCTGATGTCCTAGTGCTGCCATGTATGAACTTCATTTTGGAAAACCCTCATTTTGATTACGAATTAATATTTCAATGTCCTACATACTATGGTTTTCTAGGGTAGTATTATGAAGTATTAATGCCATCGTTATTCCACTGCGAAAACGGGATGGTGCTAGCGGCCTTGTCTAGCTCCGTCTCTCTCTAACACTGGAAAAATGGTGGCATTAATACTTCATAATACGACACCTGGGTCTAGTTGTTCATAATGTTAGGTTTTGTATTTATTGTTTTGTACTCGCGGTTGAGGATAAAATAGTGTATGGCTACATTTAAAATGGTATCAAAACTTATACCCCAAATTTCAAAATTCGGCCCTATAATGTAGTGTGCAATACTAGTACTTCCCAGGTTTTTTTAATCTAGATTATTGAATTATAGCACCTCATCAGGTCACAAAAAAAAATTCGCTGTTTCAACACACAATAGATTAAGCATGACATCCTGTTCCCACTATCCTACTAATATTAGTACTTAATTCACTTCAAAAATTCAAGCGCCAAGTCCACCAAAATAGGTAAAAAGAAATAAAAGAATGTAACTATGTAACGCAATTACTCCAGCTATTGAAATGACTATTTTGTTTTAAAATTATGTAAAAATATTGTGTCATTTCTGTACTTAATTATTGTTTTTTTTTCTGTGTTCTATACTTTTTGCATGCTGTGTCTATTGCTTAATATGGTGCACTTGGCTTGTATGTTGACTTGTGTTTTCTAATTGGTTGAACAGTGTAACAATTTATTGTAGATAGGCCATAAATAAATAAATAAATTACAAATGTGAAAGTTTGTGTGTTTGTGTGTTTGGATGTTTGTTACTCAATCACGCAAAAACGGCTGAATGGATTTGGATGATATTTGGCAAACAGATAGTTTATAACCTGGATTAACACATAGGATACTTTTTATCGTGATAAACGCGGGTGAAACCGCGGGGTGCAGCTAGTCCTAACTAATTTTATATACGAAAGTGAGTTTGTTTATTTGTTTGTTACGCTTTCACGCCACAACGGCTGAACGGATTTGGATGAAATTTGGCTGGCACATGGGTAGACCATGACCTGGAATAGGACATAGGATAGCTACTTTTTATCCCGATAATACCACGGGATCGGAACTTACATATAAACCAAAATTTTGAAAAAGTTTAAAATTATTTGTTTATGTTTATGTTTGTATAAAAGGTAATCTCTTGAAGTAGATATCTACTGATTCTATGATGTAGTTTCTATTCCTATTCCCACTGCTGGGACACATGCCGTAATCCAATCCCCTCTGTGGGATAGTGAGTAACACACGCGGACCTAGTGCGGGTTGGTAGATGTCACATGTCTTCGTTTTTTTTGGTTCTAGGACATGTCAGTTTCCTCACGATGTTTTCTTTCACCGTTTTGAGAGCAGTGATGATGAAATAAATTACACAAAGTAAAGCTTCTGTCTAGGTTCGTACCTACGACACGTACATACGTATATGAACATTATTTTTGCTTAAAATAAGGTTCATATTCGTATGAGACGCTAACTTAGCAAAGTTAAATCAAAGTGTGATCTGTGAAACTTGCCCATTTTGAACTTATCTTCATTTACTACGTCGTCAGGCAAAGGCAACGGTGGCCGATCAGCTATGTTCCTTCTAGGTTCTGTAAAAATTCAGGGTCAAATTAAATTATGTAGCAAAACTTCACAGATATCAAATTATAACGAAACAAAAATTTCCTGAGAACTTTACCTACATTAAATAAAAGAAACAGAACATTTTGGTATACTAAAAGGCCGGGTGTTAACATTATGTGAATCGCCCGGAGTATACGGTGGAGCATAAATCATAATACGGTGGAGGTCTGCCCGGCCTGGGCGGAGCACCGCCGTGTCCTCGTGGAGGCGATCTAAGGCGGTGATCTCTCGCGTCCGGCCCTAGTCCAGGACATGGTACGGAGCGAGAGGGCATGGAAAGCCGTCACCTCCTTCAGCGAAGCAATAATGCTTGCAAAGGAGGAGGCAGAACACGTGAGGGAGAGGCAAATTTCGCGCCCTCACGCCCCTAACCGCCGCAGGAGACGACCTGGGCGGCGGGAATCCCAGAAGGATTCCCGGCCACCGTAGGCGCGGGCTTGCGGACGGTGAGCAATGGGTAGCTCGCTGTCCGATAAGGACCAGCTCCAGTTCGACGGCGCGTTGTGTTCCACGCGCGCCTCAAAGAGATGTCAGCAGTACTGATCCGCTATGGCCGATGCCCGCCGGGTCGCGGGAAAGTCCGAAAGGATTACCGTGGCCTCTGGCAACTTACAGGCAACTGAAGGAACACGGGTGGGTTTTAGTCAGTAAGAGTCTGACACGCCCTCCCACTCGACCCAGAGCGGTAGAAGTTATTTGATAAATTCCCACCCAAAAAAAAAAAGATATTAAAATAAAACAAAACAAAAAAGGTATAATTTTCCTGAGAGCTTCACATTAAGTATAATATGAATGTAAGGAAAAAAAAATTAAAAATTATAAGAGGTTACTTACTGGCTCCACGCTTTGTTTTTGGTGACTTTGGTGATATTGCGTCTGCAAATATATTGATTTTAAATGTTAATAACCGTAATATAAGCTTGAATACCACAACGGCGGAGGTGTGCTACTGGCGTTACAGCGTTTGTACACTGCATCCGATTCAAATCTGAGACATAACGGTCCGAACAAAAATATCTGGTGAAAGTGTAAACAAACCCTGTCTAAATTAAATACTTACGTAATCACTAACTAAAGGGAATTAGTAATACATTCATCTGTATTTAGAAGGGTTCAACTTTATAACACACCCAGCAATTATTGTTTGAATAACATTATTTACTTAATTGTGGGTAATTGCAAAATCATCGAGGAAAATTGAGGTTATAAAATTGAATGAAAAACGAGATTTAAAATTAGAATTTCGCATTCGTTTTCAAATAATCGAATCAAAGCACTCAATTCGAATGTAACACTACAAATTGGTATATTGCAGAGACGTTTTTGAACCATTTGTTTACACTTTCGTCGGATACTTTTGCAACAGACCATGTACACACGGCTACACATCAAGCTATCATTTCCAGTTTTTGCTGATCTCGCATTGTATAGGATTTCTGCACAATGCGAGGCCAGCTTATACTGGAAATGTATAGCTTGATGTGTAGCCGTGTGTACGCAACCCAATACACAAATAGTACTACAGGCACTTCGGATCGGAACGACATTTCTCGAACTGATAACCGCAGGATGCAGTTTTGAATGTTTAATTCTTTAATTCTTTAAATGTCTAGAGAGAGTGTCGTGCTGCAACTTAAAAAAAACAAACTGGTCAACTTTTTTATGCTGGTGTATGCTGAATTTATATCACTTTGTCGTGTCGTATCGTGACGCTTTCTGACACAGTGTTAGCCAATCAAAACTCGTCGTGACTTGACGTAGTCCTGAACAGAGTCGTTTGATTGGTACATCCCGCGTTACGACACAATATTGTGTCGGTG
Organism: Lithophane leautieri; assembly: GCA_949152455.1. Classification (NCBI taxonomy): domain Eukaryota; kingdom Metazoa; phylum Arthropoda; class Insecta; order Lepidoptera; family Noctuidae; genus Lithophane; species Lithophane leautieri. The sequence continues at coordinate 6,169,649 of OX424486.1, forward strand.
GCTTTACGTACACTCCCGCCACGTCATTGTGCGTAGATTTAGCGGCAAACCGCTAGACGCAATTTTTTTTTACGAGTTCACATCTTTGACTGCCTATAGACATACTTACCTATTAATCTATTTGATTTAATTATGTTTTTTTCGTATAATATTACCTTCGCCATTATTTTTCTTTGATTTGCGACCTGAAGAATAAAAATATTAGGTAAGTTTTCCTCATCAATATAACTTGCCGCTACAATAACGACATTAATTTAACACACGGCTGGGGCCCTTGGCAACAGGCAACTGAAGGAACACGGGTGGGTTTTAGTCTAACATAGGGCTTTCTCTTTCATTCACTTCGCCTACTCTTTGCACGTAAGGGTCAGTTCACACCTAGACGTGACGCGACGCGCACTTTTTAGGGTTCCGTACCCAAAGGGTAAAACGGGAGCCTATTACTAAAACTCCGCTGTCGTCCGTCTTCCATCAGGCTGTATCTCATGAACCGTGATAGTTAGACAATCGAAATTTTCACAGATGATGTATTTCTGTTGCTGCTATAACAAAAAATACTTATACTAATAATTAAAGGGGCTCCTATACAACAAACGTAATTGTTTTGCTTGGGCTTCGTGCGCAAGTCCGGCTCGCACTTGGCCGGTTTTTTTATGATCCGATACAATATCGAATTTATTTACTATACAATTAGGTACACGCACACACACGCAGGTAAGGCGATTAACACACGGCACCGCGCACCGCCGCGGTCTCTACCGGTTCGACCGCGCGGTCGGGCGGTATACGTGTGTTAGGCATCAGCGGATTTAATAGAGGCCAATGCGACATGAGACCGCCTACCGCGGCGGTACGCGGTGCCGTGTGCCAATCGCCTAAGATACCGCGCATCTCAGCGTACTTTGACACAAATGTCAACCCTCGCACTGAAATTATACCTTTTCGTGTAGAAAATAAGTTCGATAATTATTAAAAAGTGCGCGCAGCATCGCGTCGTTTCACGTCGCGGTCTGAACTGACAGTTCTCTAAGTAGTCTGTGGAACTGACCCTTACTCCTTTTAGTTTCATAGATGTGACGTTATGATCCGTGACTATAGATGTTATTAAACCGTTTTAAACCAAAATCCGTGGTATAAATGACCTCTGCGCTAAACTTCTCGAAGTACTAGTTGCTCCAAGATGCAATTTTAGAAAATTGTAAATAGGTCAATAAAACGCGAAGTCGTAGGTAATGTTAAACTAATGTCGCCATTAAAGCGGCACCCTGTATACTAGTCATTATAACATGGTTTAAAATTAATAAGTGCTATTCTGTAAAATTCACTTAGGCGGGCCCTAAACGATCAATTATATTGCACAATATCACGAAATATTGCTCAAATTTAATGTAGGTGTAGGGGCCGTCTTAGAACTCACTCAAGTGAGCGCACGCAATTTAAAAGGATTTCGAATTTATTCATAAAAGTCATTGAGGACACACAACGACACTCCGTTCGAATGTCCAAGTGATGTCACAGATGTATTCAGATGGTTCACATTTTAGGTATGAAGCTACATGCAGGTATGTGGCGAGCTCGACTTGTCGAATTTAGGGCCGGCGGCGCCCACTGGCGGCACGGCACTGCTATGGATTTTTATGCGACGAATAGAAATGTAACTTAATATTATGACAATAAAATTTGAAATATCAACGGCAACGATGCAGCGGTATCCTTAGGCAGGGCGCGACGTCCGTAGGTATCACCATTGAAACTGCAATTTTATTGTTGTTCCATTTCTATTCGAACCATCTCTATTTCTACCCGCAGACGTAGCATGGCGCTTTCTATTTCTACGAAGAATAGACATGGCTTTTTCTATACAAAGAGACATTTCGTTTCTTCATTTTTGACATCGCACCATAGAAATCCTTCTACAATCTGTCATTTTGTCTTTCATTTATATCGATCTTTGTCTAGATCTATTAATATGTAGACTATTTCGGAAGAAAGTTTTCTATCCTTACTGTCAAAATCACACTGACATCTGAAATTTGTCTAAGGAAGTGAAGACAATTTGAAACAACAAAAAATTCTGAGTCGAATTTCGTTAAAAGTGCAGTTGACTCTTTTTACTTAGCTGCCGTCGTACTGTCTATACAGAACGTCATTTTTGTCTACTCTTCCGTCGACAAAACGGTGCTCATGCTACGCCTGCTGGTGAAGGCCGAGGGAATCCGCTGGATGCGAGAAGCACAGAACCGATGAAAGTGGCGGTGCTTGAGGGAGGCCTATGTCCAGTAGTGGACGTCTTTCAGATGAATTGCATGATGATGATAATGGTGGACGTAGTCAGAAGATGAATAGTTACACGATAGAAAGAGAGGCTCTAGGTGAATATAACTGTAGGTAATTAGCGCTGTTCGACCTGAATCGCACAAGCAAGAGACGGTTTTTATTTAGGTAAATGATTTTGCTGAGTGAACCATCTGTGTTCATCTGTGGTGATGTTTAGAGAATAACACTTTAATTATTTAAAAAGTTGGTAATACGTACTTCTAGCTTTTCCGTATAAGATAACTGATGTTTGGACTAATAAAAGTATCCCAAACAAAGATACAAATATTATTAGCCAAGACTCTCTTGAAACTAAAAAAAAAATTGTCAAGAATAATGAATTTATTATGTAGGTACCTAAAATGAAGAAAAGTGTGGATAAAGGGACTGATAAAGTTCGTTTTTACCAATTTAGCTGTATTTGGAAGAAGTTAAGGCTCTTACATACTGGCGCGACTTGTCGCGCGACGTGACTTATAACAAAACAATTTCTGAGAAACTTCACGGCAGAACAATACCGGGGGCGTGGCGTCGCGCGACAAATTACGCCAGTTTTAACAGCCTTTATATGTACATTTATCTGTCAGTTGCCAATACAAAGTCAAACTAAATTAGCTAACGTAACGTATCGTAACTCCAGATACGTGATGGGTATGGATCGATCTCTAAATCTGCCGTCGTAAGAAAAAAGGGCACAAATAACATTAAAAAAAAATTTAAATTACATACATATTTAGAATTAGAAAAAAAAAAGACACATCTGCTCAATTTTTTGTAGAATTATCTCGCATATATCATCAGTATTTTTTTTTCTTTTAAGCATTAGGTTTCCACACTGAAGCAGAATATGATAAAAACTTTAATCCCAATTATCTCAGTTTGACCAAAATTATAGATGTGCCCTTCTCTCGTACGACGCCGACGCGACGGCAGAAATACGATGAAACAAAAAAAAGTTATGCTTTTTTTGGGTCAATTACCGCATTCAGGTTACGTACTTGAAGTATATACGTTTAGAAAATACATTATTATTATTTTATCATGTTACTTACCTACCCATGATAATCCACCACGTCTGTGAAGTATACACAAAAAAAAACTATTTTTTTTAAAATAGGTATTAGAAGTAAAAACCTGCGGTAGACCAAAAAAACTTTTTTTTTTTTTTTTCATATCATTTCAGCGAGCTTAATACGGCCCCTTTGGCAGAATCATAATAGGAAAATATTATGAATCATCGTAAAATGTCACAATGATCTGCGTGCAATTCATATTACGAAATAATTAATCTGTTTGACAGTTTTCTATGGAGATTCTTAAAATGGTCCAAAAATTATACCATCACGTACACGTGGCTACATAGCAAGCTATACATTTCCAGTATAAGCTGACTTCTCATTGTACGAAAATCCTATACAATGCGAGATCAGCTTATACTGGAAGCTGTTAAGTAGCCGTGTGCACCTATGTAGACTTTTACTAACTAATTTGACACTGTATCGACACGTGACGTCAGCCGCAAGCACAATGACTACAGCCACAGTATAAATAAGTACAGTATTCTAACTTCATTGCAAACGGCCAAAACGATGCGCTTAGAATTCGCAGTGGTTTTCGGTAGTGTACGCAATAGAGGGCCTAGACAAGTGACACTCGCGTCGAAAGCGTTTCGTATTTGTACAACGACATTCAACAGGATTGACATAAGCTTTTCAATAGCTTATGTCAGTCCTGTACATTTTTGCCTTTTCCATCATCGATATCGCTGATAGAATGTCACTTTGTCTAGGGCCTCAGTAACGAGTGCGCGGCAGTTACGCACGGACGCGGAAGTTTTATCTACCGAGCGGCCCTAGGTAATTATTTCAAGGTCACTGCCGAGATATTATACTGCGAATTATTTATTCTGTGCTACAGGGCAGGAGTCTCCAAACAATGGGTGCCTTCAGATGAACTAGAAACTTACCAGGACTACTCTCAGCGTCATCCAAGCTCTGTATACCTAAACAAGAACAAAACAACAATTTATAAAAATAAAATACAATAGACTTAGTTATATTTAGTAACCTAATTCCTTAAGAGTCATAAAAAACCCTGTAAGAAATCGATACGTGTTTCACCTCTCAACGAGGCCGCATCCTCAGGATTACGATTGACTTGTCGTGACGACGTGTTGCCACGCCGAGTGCCGGACGCAGAGTGAGCCATACCGCCCGACAACCTCACTCATACATAGGATTACTGCTCGGTCCGCCTCGGCTCGGATCGTTATCAGCGCGATAAGGGGCGAACATTCGCAATAACAGGTGACCTTGGATTACCCGTATTTGATTCGTTCAACAGTGTAACGTTCGCTGTATTATTTTTAAACACGTGTTCTTACAAGGTTTTTTATGACTCTAAGAATAAAAAAACAATACCCTCCTTCTGAGGTAGTCGGGTAAAAATCTCAATCCGCCTAGCCTTTTCCCAACTATGTTAGGGTCGGTTTCCAGTCTAAATGGATGCAACCAGTCTTCTCAAGGGGTGTCGTGTTACTCAGTTACTGGGTTGAGGAGGTTAGATATGCAGTCACTTCATTTAAAATACCTGCATCTGGTTAGACTGGAAGCTGACCCTAACATAATTGGGAAAAGGCTAGGCAGATTTTGGCAGTCGACACCATGCGGATTTAGGTAAAGCACATTATTATTGGCATCGCTGGTCTCTAGGTCGCAAGCACTAGGACTGAGAATGATGAGGTCTTTTTTTTTTTTTTTTTTTGAGGGTGGGAAATCATCCAATGACTTCTCCCGCTCTGGGCGGAGCGGAAGGGCGTGTCAGACTTTTACTGACTAAAACCCACCCGTGTTCCTTCATTTGCCTGTTGCCAAGGTCCCGGTATCCCTTTCGGACTTTCCCGCAACCCTGGCAGGCATCGGTCCTACCGGACCCCGTCAATTTTGCTGACATCTCTTTGAGGCGCGCGTGGAACACGACGCGCCATCGACCCGGGCCTGGTCCTTATCGGACGGCGAGCTGCCCGTTGCTCGCCGTCCGCAAGCCCGCGCCTATGGTGGCCGGAAATCCGCCTGGGATTCCCGACGCCCAGGGCGTCTCCAACGGCGGCGGTTAGGGGCGTGAGGGCGCAAACTTTGCCTTTCCCTCACGCGTTCCGCCTCCTCCTTCGCGAGCATTACTGCTTCGCAGAAGGAGGTGACGGCTTCCCATGCCCTCTCGCTCCGTACCATGGCCTGAACCAGGGCCGGACGCGAGAGGTCACTGCCGCCAATCGCCTCCGCGAGGACACGGCGGTGCTCCGCCCAAGCAGGGCACACCTCAACCGTATGCTCCACCGTGTCCTCCGGGCGATCCACACAGTGGTGACACCCGGGCGTTTCCTCCCGCCTAATCCTACACAGGTACCTCCCGAAGCTGCCATGTCCGGTGAGGACCTGTGTCAGGCGGAAGGTGAGGACGCCGTGGCGCCTCTCTATCCACTCCTCAAAGAGGGGACTTATCGCCGCTATTGTGGCGTGCCCAGCACTGGGTTGCGACAATCGCACTCTCCATGCCGCCATGAGATCTTGCCGGAGCTCTGTCCGCTGTGCCGCGATTTCTCGCGGCAGCGGAGTTACACCCCGGCGCTTCACCTCCTCGCGCCACTCCCAGATGTGCGCGAGGACCTTCGCCTCCAGATCCCATGGCGGTAATCCGGCAAGGAGGCTCGCCGCCTCACGGAATGATGAGGTCCTGGGTTCGGTTCCGGGGTCGGGCAAGTGTTATTGGGTTTTTCATCTGGAATTTCTCAGTAATAGCCCGGAGAGTTTTGTGCCCGGTTGATGGCAATAGGCTCGCCCTCTATTACATTGGGCTTAAACATAACTGGCGAAATGTGGGTGTACTATAGGTACACCTCTGCCTAACCCTTGGAGGAAACCAGGTGTGATGTTATGTTATGTTATGTGTGAGTGTTATTATTATACAACCCTTTGCAAAACAAACGGGCGGTTTTGATTTTCTTACATTATTTGTAATAATTTAGTTGTAAAGAGGTTTTAATAGCCAAACTATGTTAACTGGCAGTTAATAAAGAGTCTGGGTATGAAAAAAAGTTAATTCCAAATTCGAAACTTTTGTTAAAAACAATAATAATCCCTTTTCAGTTTGTGACTTTTACTAACTTTTTGCGGGTTTGCAGTTAAAAGGTTATCCTGGCAACTGAAACTAACTTCTCGTTATTTTTAGTAGAACAATTTGTTTGTCGCATAATCCAGCCTTATTGTGACTTAAAACAGATATCTTTGTGTCGATTGTAATGGCAGAAAAAGCAATAAGAGCTCGTAAAATTATAGCGCTGCTGGAGGAGGGGTGTAGCCAAAAAACGATATTCTTATTGATAATAAGAAATTACCAGTCATTTATGGTAATGACATAGTAAAAATATTAATATTATCCATAGAAAAGCCAATGACTGTTAAGGTGCCCGTTTTTTTTGCAAATGGGTGTATTTAATAGGTAAGCACTTGTAAGTACTAAGGTATCGGGTACTCACCGGTAGGTAAAGTTTCTTCGTTTTTAAGTGTATCTGAAATAAAATTAAAATTGTAATATCCAAATCAGACTTCTAATCATCACAAGGCCTGGAACACCACACTATTTCTTTTTATTCAAATCCAAGTAAGTAAAAAGTGAGTTAATTTTCAAACTGTGTGGGGTCACTTGAGTGAGGTTCCAAGTGAACTATTGAAAATAGCAGAACCGCTCCAATCTCACCGTGAAAACTTAGGTGAAGTGAGCTGTCAATCACTATGACAGCTCACTTCACCTAAGTTTCCATGGTAAGATTTTTACATAATATAGACAGGCATGGCTGGTTCTTTGAGGCGATGCTCGACCTCGTGGGAGCACTTGACACTTTTAAGGATTTTCCTTCATATCAGCAGTAGTCAATTAGAAAGAAAGAAGAAAAGAAAGAAAGAAAATACGTTTATTTGCGGTAAACATGACGCAAAAAAAAAGAAAATAAACACAAAAAAAAAAAATACAATAGGTTGGGGGAAACATGCGTCACATTCACGCAAAACGGCTATCGCTCAGCATTATGCTGCGACCCTATGCAGGACAGAGCCCCAGCGCTGGTTTTCAGCGACAGCCGGCGCTGACGTAATGACGTCGACCGGTGCGGCACGGGTGAACCATTATTATTACCCAATAGAATAAATAACAATTAGTGTCACGTAGCGGCCATTTTGTTATGTTACTGGCTTTTCCCCGCGGCTTCGCCCGCGTGGATGTTGAATATCGTCCAACGGAAATGTACTAATTGGATACGCTGGGTTTCCTATACAAACTTTCATCCCCTATATCACCTCCTATAGGATTATTTTTGAAACAAAAAGTAGCCTATGTCCTTCCCCAGGATGTCATCTATCTCCTTGCCAAATTTCGCTGAAATTTGTTTAGTGGTTTAGGCATGAAAAGGTAACATACAGACAGACAGACAGAGTTACTTTCGAATTTATAATATTAGTATGGATAAGATGCTCATTTTTATTTCGGAAACTATCTTTCAAAGGGGGTGGAGGGGGTATTGAAGTATTTAGACGAAAGTATGAAATCCACGCGGACGAAGTCGCGGGCAAAGTGCTAGTGTATTATGCCGAGATCCGAAGATCGGCGATTTTGCGGACGGACACCGACGAGCCCGGACGACGGACCGTGGGATGGTGTACGTGCGGGGTATCGCAGACATCAGAAGCGCCTCGGTGCGCGGTGCGTGGCGGTCTGTGGTCGTCTGTCGTGCGTGTCCGTCTGCAATATTGCCGATCGTGGGATTTCACCATTATAATTTACGTCTTCTGTGTTAGTGAAAACGGGCAGAAGTATATAAGGTGTATCCTTTCATACAAAAATCTCATACAAAAGTCATTGTACTCATCATAATGAACAACTTTCACTATGGGCCAACACTCAAACAATCTGCCTAGCCTTTTCCCAACTATGTTGGGGTCAGCTTCCAATCTAACCAGATGCAGCTGAATACCAGTATTTTACATGGAGCGACTGCATATCTGACCTCCACAACTCAGTAACTGGGTAATACGATACCCCTTGGTAAGACTGGTTGTCAGACTTTAGGGCTTCTGACGACCCGTAACGACTGTCAAAGATCCACGAATGACAGCCGGGACCAACGGCTTAACGTGCTTTCCGAGGCACGGAGGAATCTCGATTTGTAAAGATGGTCACCCATCCACGGACCAAAACCGGCAAGCGTAGCTTAACCTGATGGATCGACCCGTGCGGCTGTTATTATTTAGCCACGAGCTCCTCAATACGGGCCAAAACTGAAATAGCAAAAAAAAAAAACAGCAGTTCCCTACATTTTGACGAGCTATGCGAAAATAAATGTAGGGAACAGCAGTTTTTTTTTTCGCGACATTTGCTTACCGAGACTCTGGACAGAAGTTTGGCAAGACCAAGTTTCAACATCTTCGTTTTGGTCGTTAGACGTCCATGGATCGTAATTCCTTAACAATTCAAATGTGAAAATCCACGTTGCTCCTGAATGCAGGCCAACGACCTTGTGCGTCTAAAAATAAAATAATAAATAAAATAGAATAGTCACCGGTCCTTCCATAGTTCCAGGTTACCAGTTCACTTTATCCACCCAAACCCATAATCCAATATCTTTTTTTCCAACCGGGGATTGTCCTTGGCTGCACTTGTATAGTGCGAACAGGGATAATTGTCAGTTGGTGCCGCATTCCATTACAAACGTCTAACGGGCCTCTGCGAGTCGGCTTCGGCCCCTCGCACGCCTTCTAAAGGTCCGGGACCCCAGGGTCCCGAGTTAAATAAACATAAAAATAAAATAGAACAAAGTTACTTAAATGAATTTATCTGTAAGATAATTTTTAGTTAAAATGTCTCCGGAATTGGTGAAAATAGTTGATTATTTACTAAGGGGATAAAGCAGTGACTTATGTCACGTGCGCTATATTGAATATCAAACGCAACGAAAGATTCTAGGGCTCCCGAGAACAGCGAGGGACCTCTGAGTTAACTCCTGAGCGAAGCGAGGGAGTTAAGACTGGAAGCCTGAGTGCAGCGAGTGATTCCGCTCGCCAAGACGAAGACACCTTTATCCCCGAGGACAATACTTCTCGCACTTACCGTGAGGTAATAAAAACCAAATCGATTTTCGAATAAGTAGCATATGAAACTTAAATAACCGTGGAACACCTAGTTATGTGCAGTTTCATAAACTATTTTATGAACACTCATGAAACTTTATTAAAAACCAAATAAATGTAGAAACATCGGTAGAATGAGGCAATATGCATTATGATGAACATTATTTAATAACTTTGCCCTTGACCAATGTACAGAAATTAATTGATTTTATTGTTGTAATTATTTTTGTTTAATCTGTTTATTTAACATCACACATTATTGTTACATTTATTGTTCTACTATAATTTACATTAAGTATTTTTTTCGTCGGTTGCAAATGTTGCAATTGAAATGAGAACTAACTTTCCATACGAATGTTTTAGTTGAGGTTCCAAATTCGAATCACATCATTGATCAGCAGGTTATAATGATATTCAGGAATGATTCACGGAAAAACTGATGCTCCTGAACTGTATGACGAACTGTCCCATCTTTTTGCTCCGATAAAGGCCTAGACAAGTGACAATCGCTTCGAAAGCGTTTCGTATTTCTTCAACAACTTTCAACAACATTGACATAAGCTTTTCGATAGCTATGTCATTCTCATACATTTTTGCCTTTTTCATCATCGTTATCGCTGGTAGACTGTCACTTTGTCTAAGGCCTCAGGAGGCATAGATTGTTCGCCGTGCGCCGGAGTCGAACCGTCGCTCGAGCCCAGTCTCCTGTCCCTCACACACTCTCTGCTCTCAACGCTTTCTTGGACACCAAGCCTGACTGTGATGTGTTCGCGGATGATGAATCTGGACTATTGTGAGATGAGCATCAAAGACCTGACGTCACACAAAAATCCTGACGCCACAAAAATCCTGCATCGCGCAATTAGAGTTTACCGTGCAGTGAACATACATATATACAAAAATCCAATATCAATCATTGGGCAGTTGCCCGCCAGACACAACACCCGTCTGGTTGGAGGATCCTCCCTTTACTATGGTGGATGAGTGAACTTTACACCCTGTTCCTCATACCCCTAAAAGCGTATGACTGTTGGGTAGTTTTATACTTTTGTTATTGTGTAAATCTGCCTCGCCTTTTCTCAACTATATTGGGGTCGGCTTCCAGTCTAACCGGATGTAGCTGAATACCACTATTTTACATGGAGCGACTGCCTATCTGACCTCCACAACCCAGTAACTGGGTAATACGATACCCCTTGGTAGGACTGGTTGCCAGACTTTCTGGCTTCTGACGACCCGTAACGACTGTCAATGACCAACGAATGACAGCCGGGACCAACGGCTTAACGTGCTTTCCGAGGCACGGAGGAGTCTCGATATGTAAAGATGGTCATCCATCCACGGACCAACCCCGGCAAGTGTAGCTTAACCAGACGGATCGACTCGTGCGGCTGCTATTACTTAGCCACGAGCTCCTCCTTTGTTACTGTAATTTTTGTTATTGTATATGCTCTAATATTGTGTTTCTGTCTTTGTCTTTAAGTAATGCAAGTGGCCCAGGCCGTTTTATCCTTACATATATTGATATACTTGGAGGACTTTGTTTTATAAGTATCTTACATATTGATGTAAGATACTTATAAAACAAAGTCCTCCGCCGCGTCTGTCTGTCGTCCTGTACGCGATAAACTCAAAAACTACTGCACCGAATTTCATGCTGTTTTCACCAATGGATAGAGTGGTTCTCCAGTAAGGTTTTAGTATATAATAACCGACATCTACGCGGGCGACGTCGCGAGCATCAGCTAGTGTTAAAATAAAATAAATAGATAAATCAGTAGGAAGTCGGTGTCTTTGCTTTTCAATTTTCGATTTTTGCCACCTACTTCCAAAATTAAAGTTATTTTTCACTTTTTTAGTGTTTTTTTGCAAGTCGGTTATTTTTTTTGGGTTTTTATTTTTCACTTTTTAGTTGTGGTACCTACCCCAGACCAATTCTAATACCTGCTATGTAATTAACAGTGACTGTGTCAAAAAAGATATCATCTACATAGACTAAGTGAGAAAAATACGTATTTATTGAAGCTAACTCAAAAACTACGCAAGCAAAGCTAATACAATTTATATGAGACCACACGGGAAGCACCAGCTTTCAAATAAAAAAAGAATCATCAAAATCGGTTCACCCAGTCGAAAGTTCTGAGGTAAAAAAAAAAAAAAAAAAAACACGATTTTTTAACGTCCTCCTTTTTTTGAAGTCGTTTAAAAATGAGTTGAATAATTGAAAATTAAAAACAACCAAGTTCTGCATTCAAATAAAACGTTCTTGTTATTAATTAAAATACCAACGTACGTTGATATTTAATAAAGATATTTTAGATTAGAACTCAAGGTACAAGGTTAGTTTACCGTTAATTTGTATCTAGATTTTTTTTCAAAACGTTTTTTCCTCACAACCAAGTTCTGAGAAATATGTTCAAGATTAACATAATTATATAAGTAGATTTAAAAAAGTCGTAATCAATCCAAAACATAAAAATAAGGTATTTTTATACATAGAGGTACCAGTACTTACATGTGAATATTTATAAGTAAAATTATTAGTTTTTTCGTTGTTAGAGGATATACTCCTTTCATAAGTTATGCTAAAATTTGAATTGTTCAGGTGGTGAAAACGGTGATGGAATTGATGTCGGTGTTTCATATGATATTGAATCCAACTGAAATAATTAATAAATTCTATAAATAGCGAGTTGGACCGGCGCACTAACACATAGCACATCTAAATGTAATGCGTAACAGATATGCTAAGGCTAGATTGTCGCGATAACGCGAATTAAGGCTCTTAAATACTGGCGCGAATTGTCGCGCGACATGACTTTTAACAAAACAATTTCTGAGAAAACTTCACGGCGAACAATGCAGCGGCGTCGCGTCGTGCGGCATGTCGCGCCAATATGTAAGAGCCTTTACACTTCACACGCTTTCTCTCGCACAGCGATTGACATCCCGTTTTACAACAGAGCGCACGAAGTGTAGTTCGCGACAATGTAGCCGAAGCATTAAGGCGAAAGCGCCAGGGTAAACCGGCGAAATCCTTTAACTTTTTTCAAAATGAAATTATGACAATTGTGGTCAATCTGACCTCCAAAATCCAGCTGGTCTGAGTAATGCTGGAGCTATATTGTCGCGTTATCGCGCACGAAGTCTTCGTGCACTCTCTCACAGACGGCTTGACATCTCTCTGAGCAACAGAGAGCGCGCGAAGTATAGTTCGCGATAACGCGACAATGTAGCCCCAGCATAACACGATATCCCGTGGTAAGACTGGTCAGACTTTTTTTAATAAATGTAAAATAAAACTTACTTGCTAACTTTGATGAAATAATCACTTCGTACTTCTAAAGAGACATAACTGCCATTAACAAGTGTCACCTCACTAAGTACATTGCATTTGCGCGGACCTTCTAGGTTGTCTGTGGCGTTGATGTAAATGAAAATGTTTTCTGAAAAATAAAACTCTAGTTATAGTTTAACATCAGCGTCATTTCGGAATGGAAATCGAAACGGAAATGAAGTTAAGAAAAAGCAGAAACAAAAAATAATATGCGTCACATCCACGCAAAACGGCCATCGCTCAGCATAATGCTGCGACCCTATGCGAGACAGCAGTGCTGGTTTTCCGCGACAGCCAGGTTTGACGTAATGACGTCAACCGGTGCAGCATATAATTAAATACCTAACAATACCAAATTATGAAATAAAATAAATATCCAATCATGATAAAGCAAAACTTTTTACAAAAAAAAAAACGACTTCCAAAAAAAACACGATAAGCGCGATAAGGGGCAAACAGTTGTAACAAAGGCGACCTTGGACCTTGTTACGACTGTTTGCCCCTTATCGCGCTTATCGCACTGATAACGATCCAAGCCGCGTTGCGCCGAGCAGCAATCCTATATAAGTGGGAGTGACGGGCGATTTGATTCATTCTGCGTCCAGCTCTCGGTGTGGCAACACGTCGTGTTCTGGTTTGCTATTGGTCAATCGTCATCCTGAGGATGCCTCGTTGAGAGGTGAAACACGTGTCGATTTCTTACAGGGTTTTTTATGACTCTTGAAGAATAGTTAAGCGGAATAGGTCACTAAATATATCTACGTCTATTGTATTTTATAATGGATTTCCGCAAAGTCTCACGCCTGAATCAATTAACTATGTAGCTATCATATTTATATACAGAACTAGAATAGTCACAATAGTCAGTGCACTGTCGGTAAAATGTTTTTGTCAGGAAAAAACTTTTCATTTTTCGTTTCGTTTTTTTTTGTTTTTTGGTCAAAGTCAAATAATTTTTTTCAAATAGGCACATAAAAGGCACTTTTGAACGTCAATGAAAAACAAAGAAATAGAATTGATTCTAGCTGCCCATTCCAAAAGGTAGCTTTCGTATGGAGAAGAATGGGCAAGAAACACCACCGTTACTCTTTTTAAAAATGTTTTACAATATTTTGTATACATGAATTATATAATTATATGTGAAGACGATGCACATACAATAAGATTACTGTACCACGAAAGGTAAAAGGTTCATTGACTCTTATCCTAGCGCTCACCGCCGCCGTAAACCATAAATTATTTTGTTACGCGTAGTTTTGAATTTGATATCTTTTACAGTACCTATTCATATAAGTGGTCATGTCAAGGCAAATTTTAATCTAAATTAAATGACTAATTTAAATAACATTTGATTGAATTAAGATTAATATTAAACCGGCCAAAATTGCTGCATTGCAAAATTTTATTTCTGTTTAGTCAGCGAGTAAATGAGTGACCTTTCGTATTGTATTTATACATATTAACAAAATACAACAAATTGTTTCGCTTCTTAGTTCATTGTTTGGCAGGGCAGTCGTTTTTTAATTTTTATTTTATAAATTTTAGTGAAATATTTATTTTTTTCTGAATTTTTTAGGTACATTTTTGTTAATATATAGCCTAATAGTTCCGCTATAAAGCAATAGCTAACGTTGTGTTAATGTTAGCATTTTTTAAATTAATTGCCTATGTTACTCGTGTGATGATGAAAGAATTCTCATAATATCTCAATCATTTACCAAACCATTGACATTCGCAATGTTACTAAAGTTTAGTAAATCGTCTGCAGCCAAAGATGAAATGCTTGTTTTGCTTCCGACACCCAACCTTTATAAAATTTATGCCAATCATTTTCATTATAGTATAGTTTTGGAATGTACTGATCAAGATCAAGGCCTTCAATTGGATACCCATATTGTAATAATTGGAGATTTTTTTATTTTTATATTAAAAATGGAGCCATACTGCCGCCATGTTGATTTTTAAAACATAGCATGTCATGCCACTCGGTATGATGCAAGGATTCTAACAATATCCGATACAAATCCGTTCAGGCATTTAAAAGTTATGGTGGAATAAAGAAACTCACATACATACATACATACATGAACCCTAAAAACATTAGGTAGTCTCCTTTTTGGGCAGTCGTGTAAGTCGAGTTTTGTTTAATTTTCCTTTTGGCCGCGTTTGACGTAAATGTCAAACGTGGTCACTTTAGCCTCGAAAATAGTTTTCATAAACAGGAAAGTCCCTATATAATGAGTTAATGACTGTAAGTAATAATAATTATAAATTCGAAATTAATGACCTAGGTATAAAATATTGCAGGGCAACTGATGGAAATCCGACGACTGACAAAACAGGAAGTTCTTCGAGGGACAATAATACACTGGTCTGCAAAACTTAGTACCACACTTTTAAAATTGCAATTTCTCCTAAACTGTAGAAGCCAGAGTTTTGAAATAAAAAACGTTTTATAGCAACTTTCATCAGCTTTCTTGGAAATTATAATTTATTATATATATGTAACGTTTTTAACATACACCAAAAAAACAGCAATTTTTTACTTACTAGCAAAAAACTCAAACATCATTTATATTTACAGTTTTACGCCTTATTTACATTTTTTTTGACACCTTGGTTTTTAAATCGAAATTCATCGATCAAGAAATAAATGTGAAAACAAAAAGAGTCAAAAGTTGCAACAATTTGAAAAGGAGTGTTTTCGTATATAAAGTATTTTTAGCCTTTCCTTAAAAGACTTATCGGCTATAAAGTTTTTATATAAAAAAAAAATCTTTTTGTACTTAATCCTTTTTATTTCGAAAATAAATCTTGTGTAACTAAAAGTCATTGCAATTTTAGAAGTGTCCAAGTTTTGACGGCCTGTTTAGTTGTAATGTACTTGCCTAACCCTTCGGGGAACTCGTGATGTTATGTTGTGTCCATCCATCCTTCAAATTCGGGGAACATAGGTAATCTTCTTGATTTCGAGTCGATTGTACCTTTTAGGGCCCCTACCTCAGATTATATCTCGCTCGCACCATACTACTCGCGACCTGTGTGAGAGCGAGACGGAGTGGGGCGCTAGCCGGTCTCAAGCCTCGAAAAGTGTAGGTAATTGCTTTTTACGGTGAAAATAATGGTAATTTAAAAAAAACAAGACTTGCTTTATAGATAGTTCAGTTATTATGCAAAGTTTCGTGATCTAATTTGAAGTATTTTTTTAATACCAGCAGTTCATAGTTATTTTTAGAGGTAACTTTCGAATATTTTTCTATCGAGAAAATTTTATGTAATCGTGTTTTTGCCAAACATAGGACCTAGCATCAATCCTCAACTTTAACATATATTTATTTCAAAATTAATGCTGCAGTATTTTCGACATAACAGAGGATCATGCTAAGCAATTTGAGGTAGGGTGTGCCCAATTGGGTTTCCTTCTTGAAATCGAATGACGTGCGATCGGATAGGTAATACTTCCTGGAAAACGTTAATTCGATAGTAGTTGTGCCCAGTAGGTGGCCATGTTAATAACAGCGTCTGTGGCGTAATGCGTTCTCATTAGATCCTCAAAAGTCCATGTGTATGGACACCTGGGACATTCCAGGGAGCGTAAATAGTTGCGGGAAAGTCCGAAAGGGATACCAAAACCCTTGGCAACAGGCAACTGAACACGGGTGGGTTTTAGTCAGTAAAAGTCTGACACGCCCTCCTGCTCCGACCAGAGCAGAAGTCACTTGATGATTTCCCAACCCAGGCTATTTAGTCGCAAGCATGTTTTTAATAAAAATTGATTTAACACAAACAGACACCTTAAACAGTTAGTCGTACATTTCATACATAAGTACATAGAAAAATATTATAATATTATGATCTCAATTATTGTTAAGAACATAATTTTAAAAATTGTTTGAATTATTAAATATGTTTCTTTTATTTTTATATAAAGAGTTTGTAATTTTATACTTTTTGCTGTGCCCTACAGGGTCCGTAATTGTACTTTTAGCTCTAAGCCATTGTAATACCTTATCTACATTATGGAATGCAAATAAAATATGAATATGAATATGAATAATAAAAATAGAGGATATTGGAGCGAACAAAGCAAACTCTGGGCAATTCGGGTTAAGGCCCGATTAATTTCAAAACCTAAACAGCTGTAAAACGAGTTTAAGCTTTTCTTCTCGACAAAGTTCTTTTTTTTGTATAATGTTCAAGAGAAAACAGAACCTGTTCAATGCGGGGTGCTAAAATTTAGAGGCTCACCGCTCACGTAACTCGCTTGTCTTGAATCGACAAAGCAAGTCATTCTTAGTATATTTGGAATGATCAAAAGAAAACCTAACGTATCTGAGTCTGCAAAATTTTTGAGCTCGCTTCGCTCGCTCTTGTATTGTATATTTTCAAAGATGCTTATATTTATGTTTGAAAATGTAAATCAAATTCGAACCTATCCGAGACAGGGTATTAAAACTATCTAGTAAGCTTCACTCGCTCTTATCACCCTACATAATCTACTGTCCTAGCACTTATTATTTATCAAAAAGCTGGCGAACAATTTGGCATCATAAAGTTAAATGTAATAAATATAGCTTTCGCTCGCGCGCGGTTTTTCACTGTTTTCTAAGCGACCTGGGGTAGTATTTATTCCACTGCGAAAACGGGATAGTGCTAGTGGCCTTGTCTAGCTCCGTCGCTCTCTCACACTGGAAAAATGGTGGTATTAATAACTTCATAATACCTGGCGGCACATCCGCAGACCAAAATTTACGATACAGTTACATACATTAGCGTACCTTGACCACTTAGCCACTTACCCACCTTAGACCACTTAACCTTGAGCAAATAAATTTATCATAAAAAAAAAAAAAAAAAAAAAAAAAAAACTTAACCTGACCTAACCCTGGTCGGGGTTGTTCAAACGTACATGATACGCTCTAATTATTCGTTCATAGATTATAGAGTATGGTTCTCACTCTATACAAAGACAATGACATATACTTCCTCTTGTCAAAATGTCGTCATGGTGAGAACACACTTTTTCTTGTTTCTTCCTAATCCCATAAAATGTTTGGTACCCTTATCCAGTTTAATGTATTAATAGTTGCTATTCACGACAACTTATTGTATGTAAGGAATACATGAATAGTCACAAGGATCTTGTGTTTTAATCCCACCGCATGCAACCTGTAGCAACTCGGCACGACCACGCCTTTTATCGCCTTCACAGCGCAGACACTATTTGCTCTGTTCTATTATTTCGTAATAACAGGGGTACCCTAGCTTAATTACTACTAGCTACCAACTGTGGGAAAAAATAAAAAGAGGTTCAGTTATTCAAAATGTGTACATCATTAGAAGGTGAAAAAGTTTTTAGAGTACTTATCGATTAGGTAACCATTTCCCTAAAAATATTCCTCGGCACCAATGGTGACCCCACAAAATCTTGGGCTGAGACAGCGCCTCAACTCACCCTACCGAGCTAATTTCCTAAAATTGTAGGAGTAGACTTCCTCAAAACTTTTCCTCTATTAGTCATAATAGGGTTTATTTATAAACGTTACATAAAGTTAAGTGACGTTCAAATGTTAAAAATGAATGGTTAAACAGTCACTAATCATTACATATCTCTACGCAACGTATACAAAACACCCCAATATGTCTATGTTTAACAGCAGATATTTCCATGATGAAGTGTCTATTGTTAAAACTTAAAATCAAATTATCCGGAAAAGAACCGGAGTTAACGAAATAGCATGCAGAGTAGGTATCTAAGTGGCAGTGGACTGGCCATGTTTGTCGAAGAACCCACAACAGATGAAGAAGACGAGTCGTGGAGTCCCAATGACTATATAGCCTCTCGACTGCTCATGCGGGCGACTCAGGCTCACGACACATAAGTTGAATTGCACTGATACTAGATAGAAATATGAGTGGCCATTTTAGTTTTGACCAGTTATTGGATCTCTGCACATGCGGTTATTTTGATACCTTTTAAAACATTTCTGCATAAATAAAATCAATTATGAGTTCCTGTTCAATTAAATGGTGTTGGAAATTCTCTAAAACATCCAGCTATAAAAAGCATTACTTTTCATCGGTAAGTTAAATAAATATTTTATTAAGAATAATTGCAGGGCTCAAGCTAAACTGGTTGTTTACGTAAAATGGCACAAAAATTTCTCTCCTAGGGTATTGCAATAAGTCTGTCCCTTTCTATCTGCACTTATATTGTAGTGTTGTGACAACTTCAAAATAAAGTCTATCTAAGTCGATAAAAATTACGATGTTTCCTAATGGTATAAAAGTAACATTAAGTACTTAATGTTTACATTTTAGATTTCAAAATGTTCCGTAACTGAAAGTAAAGTGGATTAATGCAGTTCACAGGGAAAATTGGTTTCCAAACAAATATAGCGTTGTTTGTTTCATTTCACATCAGAATAAAAATAAGTAATAGCAATGTCAATCCCTGTCGGATAGAACAATAAATTCTCTTAAGTGAAATTCAAATTTAAATAATTTATTGTTCAATTAGGATTGTAGACGTCGATTTTATCGATATTATTGTTGCAAAACTGACTTGTGCATCACTATGTTTAGAACTTTCGTCCTAACATTGTTACATCGGCTAATCACAACCGCTGTAATTTCTTCGTCCCCCGGCCCGCAGTAGTGAGTCGTGTGCCTAGACGAAATCGGTCTATCAGTTCTCAAGTGGTTTAATTCTCTTTGTGGAGTCCAAACCGCCTATATCGGCAAGTGTAGTGTTGGGACGCCCTTCTAGATTCACCGACGACCTTAAGGCCTAATCCTACCCAAAATTTTATCTCGCTCGCACCATACTACTCGCGGCCTGAGTGAGAGCGAGACGGAGTGAAGTGTTGGCGGCTCTCAAGCCTCGAATAGTTTAGGTAATTGCTTTTTACAGTAAAAATAATGGCAAATTAAACAAAAATAAAAAACATAAGACCTGCTTTATAGTTACCTAGTTCAGTTAATATGCAAAGTTTCATGATCTAATTAGAAGTATTTTTTGAATACCAGCGGTTTATAGTTCGGTTTAGAGGAAGCTTTGGATTTTTTCTGTCGAAAAAACTTTATGTAATCGTGTTTTCGCCTGACACCAATCCTCAACTTTAACATATATTTATTTCAAAATGAATGCTGCAGTATTTTCGGCATAACGGAGGATCATGCCGAAAAGCCGTGACGTGTAGCCGCGAGTAGTGTAGTGCGAGCGAGACAAAAAGTTAATTTGAGCTAAGATAGTATAGGCCCTTAATTTCGGAATGAAACTGTTAATGTCTCGAATTTTCAAGACATAGTAAATGGAACAGAATACCTAGATACTATAGTATTATAGTAGTCAGTTCTGCCACCTCTGTATTCTGTTGTAGAATGAGTGTGTTCAATGATGAATAATAAGTGGTGGGACGACAGGAATAGACCTTCAGTGGGACGGCAGGAATAGACCTTCAGTGGGACGGCAGGAAACAGAATAATAAAACATCTCCTCGTCACCTCGTCTAGGTATTTGGTGAGTCTTACGAAGCCTTCGAAATTAGTGCTCAATTGATCATTTGCGCGAATAGCACTAATGAATTATGTATCTATTTAAACAAGGGTTTTACCACAAAAACTTAGACACTTGTTCAACGCGTGTCTAATGTCAGTTTTATGTCGAACTCCATAAAGAAATGTCATGTTTAAAAGGTTTTTAGGCTAAAAAACTATTAAACACGGTTTTGTGGTAATAATGTTTGTATATACTTAAAATACTGTTAATTTTTCCGATATACGAACCTTATTACAACAAAACCGTGTTTAACAGTTGTTTAGCCTAAACACCTTTTAAACATAACATTTCTGTATGGAGCTTGACATAAAACTGACATTAAACACGAGTTGAATCAGGGCTTGAAATACCGTTAAAAATATGGTATCGTTACAGCCTTCTGATGCAGGTATCGTTAACTATTAAATAACGTTATGATATTTAACGTTATATCTGACAGATTTTACCGTTAAACATACGTGACGTTAAAATCTACGCTATCGAAAATTTTATCGTTATGATTTAGTTTTGTTACCGCCGTTCTGGATATCGTTAAAAATTTCAGACTGCATCGATGCTAAGACTGTGCCGTACGACTATTTGCGTGTATAATAGGTATTCTCTTTGTTATTCTGTGTTGTGCTTGTTCTTGTGAATATACTTGGTTGGTTACCTTTGGCCGCCTTTGAGAAAACGGGCCGGTAACGTCGCATAAAATAACAAAAATAATACCGGTAATGTTTTACCGCTATTTTTACAATAACATTAAAAATACCGGTAATTTTTACTTACCACAATTTTTAACGTTATTATTATGTTATGCTACTAAGTAACGCTACCAAATCGTACCGATATCCAGGTATCTCTACGGAAATACCGTTTCTTAACATTACTTTTAATGTGAATTGGTAACGTTTTCAAGCCCTGCGTTGAACAAGTGTCTGAGTTTTTGTGGTAAGGCCCTTACTGTTTATTCTCCCACTTTGTCCTACTATATCTAAATAATGTACTTTATTTCTTGTAAAATAAGTTGGCAACCATAGAGGGTACCTTCCGCTTTGCCTATCCGTTCGGAGATACAGGTCTCATGTCGTTTTCATTTATTTAAAATCAACATGTTAGGTATGTCGTGTTTTATAAAAAATATACAAGGTCAAAAGTAGCCCGCCAGTATCGGGAACAGAGAAGATGACCCACCGACCCAGGGCAACAGAGAGACGAACCTATTCGACCCAGGGCAACATAGAGAGGAACCTATTCGACCCAGGGCAACAGAGAGAAGAACCTATTCGACCCGGGGCAACAGAGAGAGGAACCTATTCGACTCAGGGCAACAGAGAGAGGAACCTAGTCGACCAAGGGCAACAGAGAGAGGAACCTATTCGACTCAGGGCAACAGAGAGAGGAACCTAGTCGACCCAGGGCAACAGAGAGAGGAACCTATTCGACCCAGGGCCACAGAGAGAAGAACCTATTCGACCCAGGGCAACAGAGAGAGGAACCTATTCGACTCAGGGCAACAGAGAGAGGAACCTAGTCGACCCAGGGCAACAGAGAGAGGAACCTATTCGACCCAGGGCAACAGAGAGAGGAACCTATTCGACTCAGGGCAACAGAGAGAGGAACCTATTCGACCCAGGGCCACAGAGAGAAGAACCTATTCTAACAAATACGAGTCTTGTCCAGAAGTACTGCCTTCTGAACCAAGCCCCTGATCCATCTGCCTAACGAGAGCCTCCTCATCTGATGGTTGATACTCTTGGCTATTATAGACCATTAGCTGTCACGACTATCGGCCCAATGATCGCTAAAGGATGACGCAGATTTGGGCGGGCCGCACCGCAATGCAAAAATCCTACTCATAACTTTCTTAGGTACATAAATGTTGTATGACTCATAGCACACGTCTGGCGAGCCGCACCGCTCACCGCACTTTTGTGTATTGCAACGCGATGAGCTGCGGCCCGATGCGGCTGCCAGCGAGCCTAATCAATAAACAATTTATTGTTACAATATGTCTGTCAAAATCTATAACCAAATACCCAAACAGATCAGAGAGCTGCCATATAATCACTTTAAAAAATTAAATATACTTAATAAATTACTGTATTATAATGCGTTTATACAATATGTGAATTCTTTTTGCATGCTGCAAGTAAGCAAGATATGTGAGACTTTTTACGTTTAAGACCTTTTATCTACTTACCATATTTTATGCAAAACAAAGATATACTATATTATTCTACAAAAAAAAAATTGGTTATGGAAGATAAGAAGCTCAAGAGGAAACTCGATTGGTCTTTTCTCCATACAAACGCTCTCGCCTGTTTTCTATCTGGTTTATGAGCTTTTACAGTAAAATAAAATATCAACTACTTCTATGTCCCAATGTTTTCCTTTTTAACAGACGAAAAAAAAAGAAGGAGGTTCTCAAGTCGAACCGTATATTTTTTTTTTTTATGTATGTCCACGCACAACTTTTTAGTGAGTTGTCCGATTTGAAAAAATCTTTTTTTATTGGAAAGGGTATACCTCGATGTTGGTCCCATTTAAAATTGGAAACTATAATCCACCCCTAAAGGTAGAAGAAATGGGGTTGATCGATTTTTCACCAACTGAATTTTCAACTGTGAACCGATTCTGTTGAAATTTCGCACACATACATAGTTTTGATGACACAACCACTCATCATCAACTCGTCTTTAACCTGGAGTAACCCCCTGGAGTACCCTGGAGTTGATGGTAACTCAAAAGAGAAAACAAAAAAACTTTATTACAAAAAATTAAACCGACGAAAAAATAACTGAAAACCGAAAAATAAATAACTTTAATTTCGGTAGTCGGTGGCAAAAAACGAAAATTGAAAAGCGAAGACACCGACTTCCGAAATTAAAGTTATTTATTTTTCGCTTTTCAGTTCTTTTTTCGTCGGTTTAATTTTTTGTAATTGATGATACATTATCTGTAGACCCCTCAGAAAATGCTCAAAATTGCCTGTTTTTAGACCGCTGTCAACAGAACCTTGTAGTACAAAGATAACTATTAATGAACAAGAAAAACAGGGACACAGTATAACCTTCTTATTCAGTTTATGAAATATCTTTTAAATTGGTCCAATATTGGAGGAGAAATCCAGAATTTGTCCTAAATCAAAATATGAACAAAAATATCAATCTGATGGTAAAATTGTTAAATTCGGTGTACCGCAAGGTAGTGTATTAGGTCCCCCGCTGTTTTTGCTGTATATTAATGATCTACCCCGTCAGATACCAAGTCCAATGGTTCTATTTGCCGATGACAGCACAGCACTAATAAAGTGTACAAATATTAATAATTATGAACAGGATATCAACATTACCCTTAGAAATATTATTGATTGGCTTGATAAAAACAACCTGGTGATAAACTTACCAAAGACTAATGTGATGCATTTTCACCAACGTACAATTCCACCGAACGTTAATGCACAGTACAATGGACAGGTGATCAATCAAGCAAAGGTCGCGAAATTTTTAGGAATTTACATAGACGATCAATTAAATTGGAAACCGCAAGCAGAAGAGGTGTGCAAAAAATTAAGCACTGCTGCTTATGTTCTTTTTAACCTGGCAAGAAAAGTTGACATAAAGACTGCTTTAGTGGCATACCATGGTTTGGTCGCATCGGTCTTGAGGTTTGGAATATTTTTTTGGGGTAACTGCACTCTAAGAGATAACATATTTAAAGCCCAGAAACGTTGTGTTAGAGCTATGTGCGGTCTTAAACCTAGAGATAGTTGTGAATCTCTGTTCAAGTCTTTGAAAATTCTTACTTTTCCGTCGTTATACATTTTAGAAATGGCAATTTTTGTAAAAAGAAATAAAAATTTGTTTGTTATGGTCTCGGACACCAAGAAAGGTCCCGTGAGAAGTCAATACAAAAACCTCTTAACTGTTAGTGGCTATAAAACAGCACTACTTAGAAAAAGTATTTTCTGCATGGGTCCAATAATATTTAATAAACTACCAGACAGCATAAAATGTGACAGCCTTCAACAATTAAGAAATAAACTCAAGGCTTTTTTGATACAGAAATGTTATTATTCCATAAGCGATTTTTTGAATGACCCCATGTGTGACATCTCAACAGTTTGACATTATTATCCGTAACAATTTTATGCATGATCTGGACCTGTTAAAATGACTTATTAATTTATTATCTGTTTCGTAATTTTTGTATTGATGATGACATTATTGGATAAATTTTGCATGCCAAAACTCAGAACTTATTAATTTATTATCTATTTCATAATTTTGTATTGACATTATTTGTTAAATTTTGCATGCCAAAACTCAGGCAGAATGTACCCGGCTCACTATAAATTTTTTATAACAACTTTTTTGTACTATACCTACATTCTATGCGAATAAATGATTTGATTTGAATGAAAATATGCGAGAGGCGAACCTCGAACTATGTCTTTTAAACCGACTTCCAAAAAGAAGGAAGTTCTATTTTCGTCTGTATGTATTTTTTTTTGTGTATGTTCATCGGTATTTTCGCCAACTCTACACCGATAAAAAAATAAAAGTTATTTCTTAGTTAAACTGTTTTTTTTTTTTTTGGAAGTCGTTTTTTTTTTTTGTAACATGTTTTTTTACTTAGGCTGACCAGTCGATTCTGCAGCTGTCCTTATCACACGAATAACGCCCGAACGCGAGCGCTCGCGACAGCGATAGTTTCTTCAAATACCTAATTTTCGACAAGTCTCTCCGACCGGAATTCATCATAAATAAAGCACAACACTCTGGGCTTAGATTACGACTAGGTATTTCGCACCATATTGGCACTAGGCACATTCTTTTGTCAAAAATCAAAATATTTTATTTCACATAAGAAAACGAATTCAGTTGTTTTATTTAGTAGGTAGGTAAGTCACCTCTACAGATAACGAGCTGCGCCCCGCAGTTTCACCCACCTAAGTCTCGATCCCGACGGAATATCGGGATAAAAAGTAGCCTATGTCCTTCTCCAGGTCATGGTCTACCCATGTGCCAAATTACATGCAAATCCGTTTTAGCGTGAAAGCGTAAAAAACAAAAAACTCCATAAATCCCGTGTTGAATAGCAAACCCTCTTCTGACATGCAGTATGTCTGTACAAGTAATAACAACAAATTATGTCTTACCTTGCGTTCTGATAATGACCAAATTCATACAAACTAAATATACGAACAAAATAAACATTTTTCACTAATTATTTTCACAACACAATCCCACTAACGCTTTCAAACTAAAATAATTTAATGGCCACAGTGTTTTCAGGAATTAACCTAAATAAAATTGACAGCTACTAAATGATTGTACTTATTTAAATAAATTTTACATTTTCCTTATATTGTCTGTAATGGATTAGGCAATATTCTGAATCATAGTAAAAGGATACCTAATTAATTATTTTAAATACAATATTTCCCTTGGATTTATTGCTAACTAGCTGTAACCCGCGGTTTCACTCGCGTAGGTCTCGATCCCGTGTGAGTATAGGGATAAAACGTATCCTACATCCTATTCCAGGTCATGGTCTACCCGTGTGCCCATCCTATCCTCTCTAGAGTAGGGAACGTCGCGGCGCACTATGGGCCAGAACGGTGCGTACCGTCTCAAAAATCTGTAACTTTTTTGTTGATTGAAGTAAATAGCTGAAATTTGGCACGTAGTATCTCCAGAGTATATAGAATCCAATAGTGACACATTTATTGTCAAAACTTTAATTATTAATATTTAAAAAAAAAAAAAAGTATTTTTTTAATATTAAACCATAGTTTGTTTAACTTATTGAATTATAATTTTACAGTTTTATGATATTAAACCTATTTTCTTTTATTTTATAGGTATTAAATATAAATCTTACATTTAAATAAATGACAAATATGATATAAATCCACTCTAAAAATATATTTTACAATTAATGTAGGTACGTAATTACTTCCATTTAAATAGCTAAGAGGGTCTTAGCTTCGTCTAACAATTCCTTGGAAATAGTGACTGATGGTTTTCTGATACTTGATATATAAGGATCTGACGTAAATAGAAGACCATGAAATACGTCTTGATTCGTTGCGCACCTAGAGCATTTTCTAGCGTGATGCAATCTGAATTTTTTGTAATCTTTATTACAAGATTCTTGGGCATCCTCAGATAAATTACCAATGGGCAGAACAGCAAAATGTCTTATTATACTTTCCCCATGTATTAAGATTTTATGTACTGAAGAAGGCATATTATACCACATATATTTTGTTACGTATAAGTTGTGCGGTTGCGCGAGTATATTCACCAAATTTTTCTGGATTTACAGCAATACCGGATGCCAAAGTTTGAAGAATAACATAGAACCTTTTAATATGTTCCTCGTCAACTCCTATAATTTCTGAAGCGCAATAGTAGTTCTCAAAAAAACGCCGAGCTGTATTGCCGTCATTGCTGTTTCCACTTCCTTGTCGGGGCTTATCAACGTGCAATCCCATTCGGCTTCGAAATAAACTTTGTACAAGCTTTTTCTTGTCTTCTTTGCTTTTTTTATCTTCTGGAGTTCTCGCAGCCCATTTTTTAAATGAAAGGTTATATGAAATATGTAAAATTAACTCAATGCACCTGATCCACGCGTGCAACGTAGACAAACCGTATTCGTAAGCATTTATATTATCTGGCTTTGATTCAATCTTCTCCAAATTATTCATTTCGCTTGGTTTAGCCCCACATACTGTATACACAGCTCCAGAACTTGTGTCGGTTAGAACTTGTGTAACTTTTCCATCCACCATAGTTAGAAATAGGTCGTGACTTATTTCAATTACCTGCTCCTCCTTGTGTATCTTTGAAGTTTGCAAATTATTAATTTGACCCCGAATATCACCAACCACTGATCGGGTTTTCTCGGGGGTTTCTTTTGCAAATTCCATCAGGACTGGTCGGCAATAACGAATAGACGAACAAGCCGAATTTTGCCAAATTACCTCATTTGTTTCTGTGTCAGTCAGCTTTATTGGTACCAAAGACGCTATAAATAAGTTTGCATCTGAGACTAAATCACTCTCACCTGATAAAACTTGTTTATATTCACTTTGCCCCGATGACCCATCACATCCCCACTTGGTAAACAATTTAAGAGATTTTCTTGTTGAGTTGTAAACATTTTCAATCTTTAAGATGCGAGCAGAAGTGTGGTCCAGCAAATCTTGTAGATTTACTTTGGCACTTATATCGGTTATTTCAATGCTGGATGGTGGAGGATAACACAGTTTTTTGGCGTTTGTCAGTATATTATATGATGGCAGTATGTCGAAGTTTTTGTTAATCAGACTTGCTCGAAGTAATCCGTATTGTGATTTCAAAAGATCTAAATCTGCAAATATACTTAAAGCTTCATCCACCGTAAAATCTGTTGCATTGCGACTTTCATGCAATCATTTTTCCTTCATGATCCTTTTTTCATTTCTATCACAACTCCGCATCATCGTAACAACAGCAGCTTCTTCGAATTCTCCTTCAGACCGCAATCCTTGAACGTATGCATTATGTATATACTCGATTCCATATTCTTGTACCAACTCCATATTCTTCCTTTTTTTCGATTTCTCTGATAGATCTTCATAAGACTTTGGCGGACGTCCACGTTCTCCAGATGTTGTAGGTGTAATATCTAACGGTGCTTCTTCGAATTGTACCTTAAATTCACCGTCTAACCACGATGTATTTTTATTAAAGAAACGTTCTTTAGTTCGGTTAG
The DNA here is from genome assembly GCA_949152455.1 of Lithophane leautieri. NCBI lineage: Eukaryota > Metazoa > Arthropoda > Insecta > Lepidoptera > Noctuidae > Lithophane > Lithophane leautieri. The sequence goes on from OX424486.1 coordinate 6,197,790, forward strand.
ATTTGGTCCACCGATCGTTAAACGCTGTTATAAGCCATTTTTGAATACGGTTCACAACTAATTCACTTTTTTCAGACGACAAATGGTGGTGTTCTTCTAAGTATTTTTTAATATCTTCTGATTTTGTTCCATTATCAATGAAAAATTCGCATAATACTCGTCGAGGCACAACAAATTCACTCATTTTGTTTTTACTTCTAACTACTATTTTTTTACCGAGGTTGGTGAAGACTATATTATGTCAAAGCACACTAAAGTACTGGTAAATGACAACGTAAATAAATAACTTTTATACTGAAATTTCGTGTGAAAAAATACGTATTATTGTCTAGTGCATTATCACGTTCCTAACCACTATCTACGAAGGTGGTTAGTAGTACTGATATAATGTACAATAACAACTTTAACTACCATTTCCTCCCTTTTCCTTCACCGCGATAGAGAAATACATAAACTACATGATAAACATGTAATTCACACAGTGATAACCAAACATTAACCACATCTGACCGAACGATAAAAAAAAATACATTACCCAATACTCCCACCTAACCTAAAGATTAAGTAAATAGATAATTTTAAGAAAAAAGTAATCTAAATATCCAAAAATCTCATCAATCACAACTAAAATCATTTTTGGTATATTTTGTATATTCCCCCCATCAGGCATTTTTCGTTTCATTTCAAGGGGGGCAGATTCGGGCAATTTATTTTTTTTGCCCTAACTTCTTTATTAGCTGCTCTATGTGATGCTATCAAAATTACGACATGGGCAGACATTGCTAACTGCCAAGAGTCTATGTAAAGTTTCTAATAAGGATAAAATATTAGGTTCTGAAAAATAATTTATATACCTCCCCAGTTTTCACATAATGGTCCACTTAAATTATTTTTAAATAGAATACTACATAACCATTCTAACCATATATCACACTTAACAATTTGCTGTGAAAATAATGAAAATATGACCATGTAAACTGGTGAAATTGTGTTCTACATAATTGACATAACTTTGAGCGTCAACTTGCAAGCCTTAGTCTAATAGTAAAAATGAGAAATAGTATATTTTAACTGCTATATAATATGCATTGGACATTCAGTTAGACATGTGCATTAACACAATATTCAATATAGAACATTACGAAAACCTATTATTTGTTTAGTATCAATATCCGGAATCCATCTTGAGTCAAGCACCTGTTTTTCAGCCTGTTGTCAGCGTTTCCTTTGCCTCTCCGCTGGCAACGCCCTCTATACTTACCGTTGGTACTAAGTATTTTAAGCGCGCATCGGGTGATGGCCCGATTTACCGCCATTATAGCGTCGTTTTTCGCGCCGTTAAGTTGTTAGCGTTATTTAAACTTCGCGAAAGTCTTAATTCATTTTAAAGTTTGGTAAAACTATTTCAGTTTTAAATTCGTGAAATTTTTTACCTCTCCGTTGTTATTATGGAAAATTATAATTCTAATAATAATTTAGAGCCGGAAAGTATTAATGACGGCTCATTATCGCGTAAACGGGTTCTTTCTCCGACACCAAGTACAAAAGATAGTGATAGTGATTCTTCTACAAGTAGTGGACCCAGCCCAGAGAAGCGCAGCGCGAGAATGGACTCTCAAACCGTGAGTTATGCACAATTTGAGTTCTTATCACAACAAGTGGCCTATTTAACGAACCTTTTATCGAGAAATTCCGACGTTGAAAATACGAATTCTAGTGTCAAAAATCCGTCCGTTACCACAAACGAGTTAAACCTACGACGACCTGAAATTAACAAACTTCAGATTTTGTCGGAAGTCAGTACAACGGTAAAAGATCCGATTTACCCAAAGGCGAATGAAGCGTTTCTTAAAAAATTAACGGAACTTCAGCATTTTAATTGTGATGATTGGTATGCCGTTCGGTTTTTGGATGCACAAAATAAATATTCAGCTACCCCCGGATTTGTCGAGTTAAATGTTAACAACGAATTAAAGCGTTTTGAATCTGATATGTTAAAAGAAGATTCACGTTCGTATTTATTAGAACGATCTTTTGCTGGATTAACGAATGCTTTACTTTCTCAAAAATATGAATTGCATAGAACTTTACAATCATTGGTGGACTTGTCAAATGAGTCTAGAGAAACGTTGACACCCAACACGTTATTCGAAAAAGTGGAGACATTATTTTCGAAAGAATCTACGTATAGTAAGGTTACCGACGACTTGTTGCAAATAGTGTGCGGTCGCAGAGCCGATTTAATTAACATACGTCGTGAGGCTTTGTTGCGCCAGATTTCCGAAAGTTTTCATCGCGGTGTATTACATAAAATTCCTCCTAGTACAGAATCACTTTTTAAAGATGAGGCAGTTCAAACCTACCTTCAAAAAATTGGGGGGGTGGATAAATTAACTGTATCAACAAAATCAGTACCTCAAACTTGTTCTAAAGATAATTTTTATCAAAATCAAAAACCGTCGACTAGTAAGCAAGCTGATGACAGATTTTTTCGTCGAGACAACTTCAATAAAAGACAAAACCATGGTTCTCACGCTTCACAACAAAATAAAAACCGAGCAAGTAACCATCGAGCCAAACCTAGGGGAAAGAAATCGCAATCGCAGGCTTTCACTAAAAACAAGCGTCGCGAATGACTGTCGGACATTTCAAGGCGGCTGTCTAAAGCAATTTCAGTATGCTTGGAGCAATCTAGGTGCGCCAGACAAAATATGCCGGCTATTAAACGGTGCACGCATACCTTTCATATTGAAACCGCCGCTAATATTTCCAAGTCCCACGGTTCTGAAATGTTACAGAACCAAAACATCCCCCAATATGACCATACAGATTCAAAATTTGCTAGAGTCGGGTGTACTAGAACCTACAGAACGGACGCCCAGCTACCTTTCCACGTTCTTTCTGGTACCGAAGTCAGATCAGTCCTTCCGTCCTATCTTCAATCTGAAGCAACTGAACCAGTTCGTAGTAGCCAAACCATTTCAACTATTCAGTCACTTCCGTGTTCCAAATTTTTTGCAACAACTAGATTGGATGGCCAAACTAGATCTGAGCCAAGCATACTTTCACGTGGCTATCGCACAGCAGCATCGCAGGTTCCTGAGATTAAATTATCATCAAGATTTTCATCAGCATCAGCTACTTCAAATGACTTGTTTGCCGTTCGGCCTTTCATCGGCACCCAGAACGTTTGCCTCGATAACCAATTGAGTGGCGGAATTCCTGAGGAGTCACAACATCAGGTGCGTCGTATACTTGGACGATTTCCTTCTAGCAAACCAGTCAAAATCGCAGTTGGAAGACGACATCGCATTCACGATAAAGAATCTGCATTTACTCGGCTGGAAAATCAACTTAGAAAAGTCTGTACTGGCTCCGACACAATGCCTCGAGTTTCTCGGCATAACATGGGACACAAAACGCAACGCAAAGTCCCTGTCGGAGCCGAAGTGCTTATCGCTACGCAATGCACTTCTCCAATAGCTCCAGACAAGCAAGTGGTCCCTTAAACAGTACCAAGCTCTAATGGGGAGACTCAACTTTGCAACGTTCGTGACTCCGAGAGGTCGCCTTCACTGTCGCACTCTGCAATACTACAGTCGACAGCTGTCGGTGAAACACCCGTACCGGCTGATACCTATACCTCAACAAGTTCGGTCAGAGATGGTGTGGTGGTGTCAAGCTATAGGAAAGTCGATGCCGATCCACTTGAGTTCGGTGACACACCTATTAACTACAGACGCATCGGATATCGGATGGGGGGCACAACTCAGCGATACAAATATGGTGGGTAATTTGATTACCATAAAAAAAGGTTATAGTGAGTCAATCTTAAAAGATAGACATATGCTGTCGATGACTTTTTTTTTGAACTTTTAAAGCGGAAAAATTCCATCATACATGATATTTGCGTAACTTAAACCGTTTACGCAGCGCACGCAACGGAAGCTCTAAAAAAGGAAGAATTTTTCCCGTTTTTGCAACATTTTTTATTTAAGCTCCGCTCCTATTGGTTGTAGCGTGATGTTATATATCCGGTAGGACTATCCAACACAAATTTTTCAATTCCATCCTGTAGTTCCAGAGATTAGCGCGTTCAAACAAACAAACAAACTCTTCAGCTTTATAATATTAGTATAGATTTTGACGGACGAGTTATAATTGTATGGCGAAATGCACGCCTAGATTTACTTTAGTAAAAAAAAAAATTATGTTTCTTGTATCAAAAAAAAACGGGGGGTTCCCCTTTTATTTTATTTTTATTGTTTTAGCGGCAGCACTAAAAATACATAATCTGTGAAAATTACAACCGTCTTCTACAGTTCATGGGATACAGCCCGCTGACAGACGGCCAGCGGAGGTTTAAGTATAGTGTTCCGTTCGGCACACTCCAGGCACGGAACCCTAAAAATCACATCACTTTTGATCGGCTGGACCGAATTGACAAATTTTTGTTTTAAAATGTTCGGAATAGTCCGAATCAAGTTCTTACGGGTGAAAGAAAGTCTATGGGAATTTTGTACTTATGAATTATTGAAATTTGAACAGAACGACATCTGTTGGGACAGCTAGTAAATAAATAAGTTCATGGCTCCATTGACGTTATTATATCTACTTCAAATAAATATGAACTTTATGTAAGTGTTGATTAAGTTAACTTCAGAATGACTAGTACTATTTATCGCAGTTTAAATTTAATTTGAATTCAGAATGCTTATAATACTGAAAATGACGTCAATAAAAATTTAAGTTGTAGCGGAAACCAAACTTCATGTGAAGTTATTAAAGACATTTTTCCAAAATCTAACATTGGAATTTAAATCGCAAATGTACTTATTAAATAAAAATACTTTAAGTACGTACTAATAACAAGTTTATTTACAAAAATATCGTCTTCTCAGTATTTACAAAGTCTTGTATTTAAATAAAAATAAATAAAATTAATTCTTATAGAAAAAAGATAGAGGAGCTCGTGGCTAAGTAATAACAGCCACACCGGGTCGATCCATCAGGTTAAGCTACGCTTGCCGGGGTTGGTCGGTGGATGGGTGACCATCTTTACATACCGAGACTCCTCCGTGCCTCGGAAAGCTCGTTAAGCCGTTAGTCCCCGCTGTCATTCGTTGATTTTTGACAGTCGTTACGGGTCGTCAGAAGCCCGAAAGTCCGACAACCAGTCTTACCAAGGGGTATCGTATTACCCAGTTACTGGGTTGTGGAGGTCAGATAGGCAGTCGCTCCATGTAAAATACTGGTGTTCAGCTGCATCCGATTATACTGGAGGCCGACCCCAACATAGTTGGGAAAAGGCTAGGCAGATTTTTTTGATAGAAAAAAGATGGCGGGTGGGAACAGCCGAATTTTTTATTTTTTATTTCACATCTTCATCACGTAGTTTCACAATTTTCGGGTTGTCAATAATTTCATCGATTCTATGCAGGTCTTTGAGCGAAACCTGTCCAGAGCCTCTCTCTATAGGTTTAGGTTGAGTCGGGTCAGGTTTCCAACCTAGGAAGTTTATAATCTGGTATGTAGCTGGAACGCCGCGCTCTTTACGGTCTGGCATTTCCTGAAAAAGTGAATTAAAATGAAATTGTTTATTCTGTAAATAGGATATAAGAGTCACTTTTAAAAGTCATATTAAAAAAAGAAATAAGCTAGATGAGGTCGGCGTTTTCTATCTGACTACTCTGAGAAGAAAGGCCGAAACAAACTCAGAGGTCGCAGTCTCTTTTAAAGTCCAGACATAATCTTGGTCAGGCCATAGGTTTGAGGACCATGTAGATTAGTGTCTGAAATGATCTTTTGAGGAAAGAACCTCACAGATTTGAGTGGACCTGTCCAGTCAGTGTAAGCATTTGTCAGTAATAGTGGAGCTCAACTCAGAACTTAAGGAGCTCAACGACTCGACGAACAATACCAAACAAAGGACATTTAGGGTAGGCCGCATAAAGTACTGAAACTAGCAAACCATCATTAAAACTGCGAAAGAGAAGAGGAAAAAAAACCGGCCAGGTGCGAGTCGGAGTCGCGCACTAAAGGTTCCGTACCATTATCTATAAAAACGGCAAAAAAACACGTTTCTCGTATGGAGTTTTTTTGCCGGTGCCTTAAATATTTATTTTATTATATTTTTTAGTATTTGTTGTTATATCGGCGACAGAAATACATCATCTGTGAAATAGTCCTCACATTTACAATAATTAAAATAATATATTTTACAAAGTAATCATGCCGAGAGACAAGGTCAAATGAATTATCTAGAGTAACTTCAAGTGATGGGTATTGAGATCTAATGATTAGAGACCGGTTTCTATGCAACTAACAATCTTAACTAATATTATAAATTCGAAACTGATTTTTTTTTTACGCTTTCACGCTAAAACGTCTGAACGAATTTGGACGAAATTTGGCACAGGGGTAGACCATGACATGAATCATCATCTGCCTTGCTATTTTCCAACAATGTTGGGGTCGGCTTCCAGTCTAACCGGATGCAGCTGATGCATTTTACATGGAGCGACTGCCTATCTAATCTTGCGCACAGATTGCAACAAGCATGAGGCGCGTGAGTCGCTGATAGAACGGAATGTTGCCATCATAAATATTATTTTATTTTATTTCTTATTTTGTTATTGATAATTCATTATGTGCTGCACCGATTGACGTCATGACGTCAACGCCGGCTGTCACTAAAAACCAGCGCTGGGGCTCTGTCTCGCATAGGGTCGCAGCATTATGCTGAGCGATGGCCGTTCTGCGTGAATGTGACGCATATTTTCCCGCAACTTGGTATTTTCGTATATTTGTCCTTTGTTAGCGTCATGTTTGCCGCAATTAAACGTATTTTCTTTCTTTCTTCTTTCTATCTCCACAACCCAGTAACTGGGTAATACGATACCCCTTGGCCTTACCTGGTTGTCAGACTTACGGGCTTCTGACGACCCGTAACGACTGTCAAAGATCCACGAATGACAGCCGGGACCAACGGCTTAACGTGCTTTTCAAGTCTCGGTATGTAAAGGGGCAGATGATGGCGAGTATAAGAATGCAATACGCGAACCGTTCGATGCCGCCGCGACGTTCCCTACTCTAGAGAGGATGACATTTGGAACATGGGTACACCATGACATGGAATAGGACATAGGATACGTTTTATCCTCCGACGGGATTGATACTTACGCGGGTGAAACCGCGGGGCACAGCTGGTATGTAAATAAATGCCCAATAATAATACTTACTTTACCATACATTTCATCGTAAATGCTAGCAGCGGCAAACATCACATCTTTGGACAGTCGTAATGGTCGGTTATACGCCGCATTGCCTTCGCCTAACGCTCTGACGTCCCTCATTACTTCAAACATACTAGGATACCATACGACTATATTATCTACGTCGACTGTTTGTAGAGTGTAGCCGCTCCTGGAATTGGGAAAACAAAAGTATTTAATGTGCTATAGATATGGTGGTAAATCTTAAGGTGGATCCGCCAAGGTAGCCCGCGAAATTCAAATTTTCTAACGTTTTTTGCAATTTGCAGGTCAGTAGTGCTGATTCTGTTGTTCACAAACTAAACTAAACTTAAGTTCAGTGCATCTTTTTCGTTCTATTTCATTAAGAAAAGGACAGAAGATAATGTTTAGTTTAGTCCTGTCAAATTAATCAGCGCCTGACGTAAATTAACTTAATTAAAGTAGGCAAGTTTTTAAATTACGTCTTAACTTGTATGGGCGCTGATTAATTTGACAGGACTAAACTAAAATTTATCTTCTGTCCTTTTCATAATGAAATAGAAAGAAAAAGATGCACTGAACTTAAATTTAGTTTAGTTTGAGGATAACAGAATCAGCACCAATATCAGATTGTATGTTGATCTAAATATGATTCGCTACCGTAACAACTACTTATTGAAAGAGTTATAAGCTTACAAATCAACAATACAACTCTCTCTGACGCTTTCGCCTTAAAAAGCGACGACGGATGAATTCTCCATACAAACGTAATACCTAAATCATTTGCAATTTGAGCATATTTCCACCATAATGTGTTGTTATTATTTACATACACATTGAAATTATTTATCTAGGTTCCTACATCTTTTTTTTTTTTTTTTAAAACCGATCTAAAATGAAGTTATAGCGATTTGAATTTCGCACATTTTTACAGCGTAAATGACATGTTTTCATATTGTTTTTTCTATAATATAAACAACAATACTTGTAATATTGTTTCTGCAGAAACATAGCCTATATCATAAAATTACAAATCATCAAAAAAAAAAATTTCAAAAAATTTGTTTTCATTCATCATTTTTGGTATTACGGAACACATCAAAATTTATATTTCAATAGCTAGTAGTGCTATCGAGTCAAGCCAATGTCATGTCAATGCCAATGTGTGCCTGGTCGTACAGTTCACGGTAGCTGTGTGTATCGCTCCGACAGGCACATTACCGCAACATTTGTAGCACTCTATTCGTCGTTGCAACCGACAATCCGCCGGCCCCTTAAGGGAAACAAGCATTAAATCAGCTTGTGTTCTCACTGCTGCCTCCTCTCAATGATAGGGAGTGGGCCGTAATACACCACGCCAACCCAGTGTGGGTTGGTAGATGTCACATGTCTTCGAATTTTTGGTTCTAGGACATGCCGGTTTCCTCACGATGTTTCCTTCACCGTTTTGAGAGCAGTGGTGATGACATATCTTACACAAATTTAAGCGCCTGTCTGGGTTCGAACCTACGGCTTACATCTCGTAAGTCGCGGCCGTTACCAATGGGCCACCACTGCTCTAAGGGAGACAAAGTTTAACAGTAATCACTAATCACACAAAAAATAATAATTATAAAAACTAAAACCCAAAAAACGCCGACTAACTAAAAAGGTATAAACAAGACATCATAGACAAACAAAATTTAAAAATCCGGAGTCACACGTGTTAGGGCATAAATCGAACAGATTATGATGATTATAGAAGTTATGAAAGAACAGATGAACATTTATATACCCACACACATACATATATAATACATACATACATACCGGTAAAAATCATAACCCTCCTTTTTGCTTCGCCGTAGTCGGGTAAAAATAGATAAACTTTTGCCCAGCAGAACAACGATTAAAGTATTTTAAGTCCGTTTCGTGCGATTTATTCAAGAAAACATGAACACAACACACCTTTAAAAAACATATTTTTTTTAGTTTTCAATTATTCATTCTATATTTTTTTTTCCACATTCATTTTAATTGTATATCTTCTTGGTTTAAAAAAGTTACAGAATTAAGAAACTATGTTATAAAACTAGTTTACAAAAAAAAAAAACAACCGACTTCCAAAAAAACACTACAATTTGAAAAATTACTTTAATTTCGGAAGTCGGTGTCGTTGGTTTTGGATTTCCGTTTTTAGCCACCGACTTCCGAAATTAAAGTTATTTTTCAATTTGTAGTGTTTTTTTGGAAGTCGGTTGCTTTTTTTTGTAAAAAAGTTTTTATTTCTCGCATTTTAGTGGGTCAATTTGTAGTTTAATTTATCTAAGTTACAATAGCCTAATGTCAAATGCTTTTACAAAAGATTGCTTTTCCCGATGCAGGGACGTTAATCGTTGAGGATTTCTCCTGGTACTTCACCATCAGTCCCACTTCACCATAATAATATACATTGTGACGAGCATAAATTGCTTGGCAACCATATTAAAGTACCTAATTGAATCACAACCCGTGAAATATTTATTATTGAGTAGTTCCGGTGGCCATCATGATGAGTTTCAAACACCATTTGGTGAAGTCCGAGGGCAACTGCAGAAGTTACTATAAAAAAATATCCAAATCGCAAAATCGGTGTGCTTATAATATTTGAAGAGTTCCCTCGATTTCTCCAGGATCCAATCATCAGATCCTGACCAATGGGACCATCTCGGAAGTATACCCTTTCAAACAAAAAATATATGTTCTAGTACGTTCTAAAAAACTACTATCGACCAACGATTAATGTCGGAAAGTTATATATATGCTGATCGCGCCGGAAAATCTGCTTGCGCGATGCAGGCTTTCGCGTGACGTGAGTGTGATGCATAGTTCGCATGTGGCGATGTAGATGCGGCCCACATGTTCAGTGTCAATCGTGTATCCGTTTGATGGTTCGAGGCCGATGTTCGTACAACTTGACACTTTATGCCACTAGTAACAGGGTGTATTATTCAATGTCATTAGAAAATCTTCTGCTCCTTACGAGTTACGCAACTGATTTGTAGCCATATCTCTTAAAGAGGGTTGTGGAGGTCAGACAGGCAGTCGCTTCATGTAAAATACTGGTATTCAGCTGCATCCGGTTAGACTGGAAGCCGACCTCAATATAGTTAAGCATAAGGCTAGGCAGATTGAATGACTCACGCAGTAAGCAGGCCTCCAATATCTCTAACCCTAGTAAAAGGCGATATGTGTGGAGATATACCGCCGCTTCGCTCGCTCTCTGCCATCTGTAGAGCTTGGCGCATCTCCATCAGAGTGTCTCCGCCGAATACACATGCCATGAAAACCTGGAAAAATAAGTAATAATTGTGTGAGAAAATATTAACGTAAGCAATAAGTAATTGAACTACCAAACTTTTTACAAAACGAAAAAAAAACAACCGATTTTCATACACTGAAAAGGGAAAAATAACTTTAATTTCGGAATTCGGTGTCTTTACCACTATTATTATTGAAATGACTATTTCATGAAATCACGACTGGATTATTCTAACTGCCTACTGCCTGGAGGGAGTTGTATTGGTGATTCTAATGATTATAATTCTTTAAAGTCATATTTGTTACGGTCGCGAATCATATTTTAATCAACAAACTGCTTACAACCTACAACTGACCTGAAAATTGCAAGAAAATTTGACTTCTTCGGGCTAGTATCTCCCTTAATTCTATAAAAGTGCACACAAAATTGCTGCTGCGCTTGCGACAAATACAGTAAGTATCATTTTGTCCAAATTGAGTTAACCATAGATTCGGAATCGGCTCAATGAACTGTACAATTTGATCTGATTGCCATTTTAATCATCATCTGCCTAGCCTTTTCCCAACCATGTTGGGGTCGGCTTCCAGTCCAACCGGATGCAGCTGAATACCAGTATTTTACATGGAGCGACTGCCTATCTGACCTCCACAACCCAGTAACTGGGTAATACGATACCCCTTGGCAAGACTGGTTGTCAGAGTTTCGGGCTTCTGACGACCCGTAACGACTGTCAAAGATCCACAAATGACAGCCAGGACCAACGCTTTAACGTGCTTTCCGAGGCACGGAGGAGTCTCGATATGTAAAGATGGTCACCCATCTGACCCATTCTGACTGCCATTTTAATATCTTAATTAATTTTCAATAAGGATAACGGCAGTAACTCGATGAATAACTTCATACTTACTGCGATTATATTAAGCAATGCATACTAAAATTGTTGATCTCGTACCAGGCTTAAAACAGTTTTTTGTCATATAAAGATATTCCAATAGAAATACGTATTTAATGATTACACAAGGAAATGGAGGAGGAGCTCGTGGCTAAGTAATAACAGCCGCACGGGTCGATTCATCAGGTTAAGCTACGCTTGCCGGGGTTGGTCCGTGGATGGGTGACCATCTTTACATATCGAGACTCCTCCGTGCCTCGGAAAGCACGTTAAAGCGTTGGTCCCGGCTGTTATTTGTCGATCTTTGACAGTCTTTACGGGTCGACAGAAGCCCGAAAGTCTGACAACCAGTCTTGCCAAGGGGTATCGTATTACCGTTACTGGGTTGTGGAAGTCAGATAGGCAGTCGCTCCATGTAAAATACTGGAATTCAGCTGCATCCGGTTGGACTGGAAGCCGACCCCAACGTGGTTGGGAAAAGGCTAGGCAGATGATGACAAGGAAATAATACTTTATTTAGGCTACGCATTTAAAAAATCTGAATATAAATAAATTAATAAAATAAGTCAGAAAAGACAATTTTTTTTTTTTTTTAAATCCTTTATTAAAAAGATCTTGGTTTTTAATAATTCATTACAATCTAGCCTATAAGACTAATAATAAGCAATTTTAATATAACTTAATTTTCTATGTAATCATTATTTAAAAATTTGAATGTTAGTGTTAACTTTACACAGTCCGTTACACTTTCTTAGTTTGATATTATAAATTATAAACAGACACACAAAAGTTAAAAATTTGACGAAAAAGTTTGAACGCCAATTACTCGAAACTATGCAAAACGTACTTACTACACTTATCGCAAGCGCGGCAGAATAGCACTCACACTCACCCCATCAGGTTTCAAGCACTTCATGATCTGATCGAAGCAGCCCGGTAGATCATTCACCCAGTGCAGTACTAATGACGATACTAGTAGATCTACGCTGCTATCTGGAAGCTAAACCAAACAAAATAATTAGAGAAGACTAGCTGCTGCCCGCGGCATCGCCCGCGTTCTTTTTCTAAAATAAAAGTATTCTAAGTTACTCCTTATAATTTCAGCTATCTGCCAGTGAAAGTCTCGTCAAAATAGGTCAAGCCGTTTCGGAGATTAGCCGAAACAAACAGACATACACAAAAATAAAAATAAATGGTTTTTTTTTGTAAGTAAGTACTGTTTACACTCTCATATATATGCATTTAGTTAAAAGCTCTTATTTTGACGTCACAAATCGACACTTCAATTTTATTTATTTGTAAAGATTTATAGTTTGAGCCGCTGCTGTTCTGCACCTGAGGTATGTGAAAGATCACGGCGCGTGGCATCCCGCCCGAGGCTCATTGGTAAACGCTGCCTAATGGTGCAAGGGGGAGGGGGGCAACCAATGCCAGAAAGTCAATCAATAAATCATGGGTGGTTAAGCAAAAAATATTGTAGAACTATCTCTACCCCGCGGTTTCACCCGCGTAAGTCTCGAACCCGTGAGAATATTGAGATATATTGAGATAAAAAGTATCCATGTCCTATTCCAGGTCATGGTCTACCCATGTGCCAAATTTTATCGTGAAAGCGGTTTAAGCGTGAAAGCGTAATGAACAAACAAACTCACTTTCGCATTTATAATATTACTAGCTTAGCGATAAAAAGTAGCCTATGTCCTTCCCCGGGATGCCATCTACCTACTTGCCAAATGTTATCGAAATCTGTTCAGTGGTTTAGTAGTGAAAAGGTAACATACAGACAGATAGACAGTGTTACTTTCTAATTTATAATATTAGTATGGACAACTAGTTTTTTGAATGTAAGTTAATTTTAAGACCATAATTATACCTGTAATGTTAGATATAAGGAAGATTTTGATAAATAAAAAAATAAAACTTACATCAATTTTCTCCTCATCCATAACTCTTTTATCAAACTTAACTCCATCTCCTACTATTGCCTTGTCAAGATGGGTCTGTGAAGTGTCACATAACGTCACCTTCTCGACGCTGTCCGGAAAGAAGTGACGGGATACATACCCACGACTTGCACCTGAAATAGAATTTTCATATTTGTATTCATCATCAGCATCATTTCAGCCGAAAGACGTCCACTGCTGGACATAGGCCTCCCCCAAGCACCGCCACTTCAACCGGTTCTGTGCTTCTCGCATCCAGCGCATTCCCGCAGCCTACACCAGGTCATTGGTCCACCTTGTGGGGGGCCTTCCAACGCTACGTCTTCTACGTCTATATTTGTTTTAATGGATTGTTTTTAAACCACTCCCAAACATTTAGTTAAATTATAAGTTTTTTTTTTCTATAAATACTTCAAACAATAAATTTGTAAGAAAGGTTCTATAATTATGGGGGTTCAACCCCTCAGCCAGCAGCCCTAGCCAGTTGACCACAAAAACTAACTTATTTTATTGATTATGAACTCAGACCAAATAAATCAAAAGGCAGGGCGCTCTCAACAGTGACGTAAGGCAGGTTTCGTAAACGTATGGGCACTTAGTGAGGTGTAGTTTTATTGTAAATGTGTGCGTGTGAGCGTGTATGCACAGAGCGGAGGTGTAGTTTTGGAGACATGCTTCACTGTATTGTTCGCAGCGCTCCGTCTTGATTTTTTTAATTTTTTTATTGAGTCTGAGATAATAAAAGATTGACTGTATCGTTTATTAATTAAACTAGGGAAACAAGCAATAGAAAGTATATTAATCAGAAATAGAAGTGTCTTAATATTCAACTTAATAAATATACTACCTACCCACTACATTTTTCATAGATTATTATGACAGAAGTTATCAGCAAAATCAACATAATATTGTTTGTTGTCAGACAAATACTTTCATACATTCTACAACAGTCAATATCTAACTTACCAAGCTCAACAGCGTTAGTAAATACACGTTTGATATCTAAAACCCGGTCCGCAGTCCGCCAACCAACCTCCTCTTTGATATATTCTGCCAAGTGGTAATCTTCCCTCCTTGCTGACCTCTCCCTCTGCAAAGCCTTCGAATTCCTATCAAATATATTCATAGAACGATAAACAGACGCAGCAGTCTTCTGTTTAGCAGTTTTAGAAGAATTATTTCGCACCAAAACCTGCACACAGTTACGTAAATATTTTGACTCGTTTCTCGTTATGTGGAACCTAGAAAGGCAGTTGAATAGTTGTGTTTGTGACATTTTTGATAAATAAATACGTTAGTAAGGATTATTTTAGTTACAAACACATTATTTTATTTCTTTCGCAAATTGCGTCAATTATTTGTGGTTATGTTTTCAATTCTCTGACGTCTCTAAGTCTTAATGACAGATACATAGAAAACGAATCGTTTGGAAAAGGAACTAAAATTAAAAATCTTTAAGAATTTGGCTTTGCTTTTTAGCGTGGAGTTATAAGATAAACTGAAAAACCTAATATAGCTTAGTAATCTGATTCTGCGGGTTCTTTAATAAATCAGTATGAGCTTACGCTTACGCGATAGCCCCGCTGAACACCAACACCAACAAAAAGACTGATACTGCAAAAAATTAGAGTAAAATTATTTCTAAACTAAACCGTACACGTCGAAATATTGTCTGTCAATCTGTCATAGTGGTGGTCGTTTTCGAATTTTTGACGGACGAAACGAAACCGTTTTCCCGACGACGGAAACGAATGCAGAAAACGACCGTCTCAGCAACTGGTTTGAAGACGACTTGTCGGACGACGGAACTTATTCAAGGAAGGACGGAACTTATCCAACAACGGGTTTGACCGTCACATCACGAACGATACAAGTGGATTATCGACTGTATTTCATTGGCAAAAAGTTCACTTTTGATTGTAACGAAGTGTTTTGTAAACGAACGAATGCGGAACGTAAATAGTTAAATCATTGCGTTCTCGACTGTATTTTCTTAGGCGTAAAATGCAAAATCGCACCGAGTAATGGCAAGACTAGTTTGTACAGCGAAGATTGTTTGAACCCAGAACGTAAAACGGTTGCATCGTCGCAGAACACAAAACGGTCTTTGAAAACTGTTCGTCGTCGCCGCAACGCCACCCCTAATCTGTCTTTCATTCAATTTGTTGTCATCAATTAAGTCAGCTGTTATTCGGTGAATACCGTTCTGATAAAGTATTAATTTGCACAAAAAGTTGTTTAAAATTCATTAATCTTTATATTAGCGCTCGTAATTAACATCAAAGTAAGTAATTCTCACTTAAGAATTGAAACACAAAACTAATGTTATCAACCGCTTACATAACCTTAAAATTTAAGATAATATTTTGCGTTTTTGAATACTGTTATCAAAGCATAGGAGTTCTTGCATAATAGTTAATAAATAACAGTTTCAAATGATGCAGCAGTTATAAAAACTGATCGAAAAGTTAAGCATTTATTTAAATCCGCACCAATTTTAACCAACTGAAAAAATACAAAGGGTTTTCGACGTTACCGCCCACTAAAACCTACCTGCTTAACGTTACGTAGTTTAAATAGTCCCTAAAATTATGACCTAATGTTTTTTTTTTGTCATCCATCCCTTGGTAGCCTGTAAAATTGTATGCCCTTAAATAAATATAAAAAATAATCAAATTGTCTATTTATTTTCAGATGTGGCCTATATTATTGCAATTTTTAAGGTCAAACGCTCCATACTTCACGTTGCCAGTTGCAGCGGTGGTTGGAGTCATAGGATATAACTTAGAAAGCTTACTGTCTGATAGATATACACCATATAATAGTAAGCAACTACCTTCTTCTTAGCTTAACGATGGCAAATAATAAATTGGTTGTGAAAATGTTTAGTCCAAAATTCAGCCGTTCAAATTCAGTTTGCTGCCGCAGTCATGAGATCCTCAAGTGCCCAGGTGATAGGGCTGGACCTTATTATTATACTTAAATCCTAACTAATAATATAAATTAGCTGTTTCCCGTTATTTCGTCTGTGAGCCAGGATGAAACGTAGCCTATGTCCTTCTCCAGGTCCGTTCCTGTGCCAAATTTCATTTCAATTCTTTCAGCCGTCTTAGCGCAAACTCACTTTCGCATTTATAATATTAATTAGGATGCGAAAGTGAGTTAGTTGGTTGAACAGATTTAGATAAAATTTGGCACATGGGCAGACCATGACCTGGAATAAGACATATGATACTTTTTATCCCGATATTCCCATGGAGTCGAGACTTACGCGGGTGAAACAACGGGGCGCAGCTAGTACGTTATAAAAATAATAAATTTATAATAAGTACTTATTCTAAATCTCATGGAATGAATGACTGAAGGGCCAGAAGAAATCCAAATGGCAATATAATTTTGCCGGTGATGCAGATGCTAACCAGGAGAACTATATGTCCAGGAACAGACAGTTTTTGGCTGAGGTGATGATGATAAAAAGGCACTATTATACCATGTTGTAGCAAGTTTTAGAAAAATTAAACTTTATTCTATACTATTTTCTCAAAACAGTGAAGGAAAACAGTGAGGTAACCGGCATGTCCTAGAACCAAAAATTCGAAGACGTGACATCTACGAACCTGAACTGGGCCCGCGTGGTGAATTACGGCCCACTCCCTCTCACCTAGAGGAGGCTTGTGTCCCAGAAGTTGGAATATTATATGCTGATTATGCTCAGGCCTGGTGAAGAAAACATTATGATGGACCCTGGACTAATTAATATAACTATGAAATCGCTAATCTGCCTTGAGCAAGTGTGGTGACCAATACTCATGCCTTCTCTGTATGACAAGAGGCCTTTGGCCAATTTAAAGTTACAATTCTTTTATTTTATTTATTCCAGAGGCTGTCCAAGACCAAAGATTAGAACGCCAAGATGAAGAATCCCTCAACGACCCAACTAACGTAAAGAAACTTAAATACAAAGAGAATGTGCTTGGAAGGAACGTGTCACCATCCCTGCAGACGAACAACTAGTCATTGTGGTTCGATTTCGTAAAATATTAGTAGCTAGTTTGAGTTGGGTATTTTATTATGTTCAAAAATGATTCCTCAGTCTTTGAGGTGTCATTTGTGTGGTGACATGCCTAAAGTAGAGGCAGAATAGGGAATTTTATGACATTGAATCTTATTACTAATGTCTTAAAGTACAAACGCGACTGCTCCAACGCGCCCTGGAAGCAAAACGTCGCTGTTCATAAAAAATTGCATTTTACGGCACTAAAAATGAAGTTTATTATTCAATGTCATCATATAATACAATGTTCTGCGATCCGGTTAGGTTAGATCGATGTTTGGCTGAATAGCATTATCCTTTCGTGGTCTGCTTCAAACTAAGAACTGCCTGTATAATAAAAAATATGAACTTGTACTAGTGGACAACTTCCATATTACTACAAAACCGTATTGTATCAGTTGTTTAGCCTAAACACCTTTTAAACATGACATTTCTGTATGGAGTTTGTTAAAAACTTTAAAAAAAAAAATTGACCGACTTCAAAAAAAACAAAACAAAAAAGGACTACTGTACTAAAACCAAACGACAAAATTACTTCTTTAATAATAAGATAAAAATAAAAAAATAACTTTAATTTCGGAAGTCGGTGTCTTTGCTTTTAATTTTAGTTTTTGGTCACCGACTTCCGAAATTAAAGTTATTTTTTTATTTTTATCTTATTATTAAAGAAGTAATTTTGTCGTTTGGTTTTAGTACAGTAGTCCTTTTTTGTTTTGTTTTTTTTGAAGTCGGTCAATTTTTTTTTTAAAAGTTTTATTATTTTTCCATTTTATGTGTAATTTGATTTTTGTAATCACCATGGGTAGACCAACTAAAGGAGCCGCCCGCATGAAGAAAAACAGAATTAAAGAGACTAATACTGCTGAAAAAGAACGCCTATCTAAGAATCGCAAACGCAGTGCTATGTCTGTTTCCCAAGAATCACCGTTAGCTCTTCATGCTAGGTTATCTCAGATGAGAAATTACATGCATTCTCATTTGTCGCAGGAGTCGCCAAATGATAAGATCTGCTGACTCAATCTTATTCAAAAACGATTAAGTGGCGAGTCGTCTTGGTCTGAACAGCGCAAGTATCGTTTAGATGTTATACGAAACCGGCTGGCTAATGAGACTCCCGTGCCTTCTGAAGAATATAAGGGTGAACACTATACATTTGCTTACACTGTATAGTTCCCCTCATCATCATATTATAAGGTGACCATAATCAGATCTGTAATGTCACTTACAACCTATATGGTTGCAAAGTTCTTATCAATATAAATGAATTAAGTCCAAATACAAGGTAATTACCTACTGTGAACCGTTGAGGAGTTCCGTTAATCGTCCTTCGTCTTCATCATCAGACCCTTAACGACAGTCACAACCCATCCAAGTGTAAGGTTCTTATCAATACAAATTAATCAAGCCCAAACACGAGGTATCTGCTGTAAACCATTGAAGAGTTCCCTTGACTGTCTTTCGTCTTCATCATCAGACCCCTAACGACAGTCACAACCCATCAAAGTGTAAAGTTTTTATCAATACAAATTAATCAAGCCCAAACACGAGGTATCTGCTGTAAACCATTGAGGAGTTCCCTTGACTGTCTTTCGGCTCCATCATCAGATCGACTCCAGGCATCCATAAAATTGTAGTGCTGTAAAATACTTAATGAATAAATTAAGGAATGCACTAGTTGCCCTTACGATTTTTGAAAGTTCCCCTCGATTTCTCTAGGATCCCATCATCAGATCCTGACTTGGTGACAATGGGACCACCTCAGAAGTATAAGCTTTTGAACAAAAAAATATTTTTTTAAATCGGTTCACAAACGGCGGAGTAATCGGTGAACATACATAAAAAAAAAAAAAAAAAAAAAAAAAAAAAAAAAAAAAAAAAAAAAACAATCATCCGAACATAGTACCTCCTCCTTTTTTGAAGTCGGTAATAAAAATGACATTAGACACGCGTTGAATAAGTGTCTAAGTTATTGTGGTAAAGGTGTGTGTTTAATTGTCACAAACGCCGTTGGTAAAATATTCAACTCATTACAAAAACAATTATTATTTTAGTTAGATTAGAAACTTGTCTGACTCAGTCAGCGTTTTTAGGGTACCGTAGTCAACAAGGAACCCTTACAGTTTCGCCATGTCCGTCTGTCTGTCTGTCCGCGGCTTAGCTCAGAGACTCTTAGTACTAGAAAGCTGTAATTTGGTATGGGTATACATATAAATCACGTTGACAAAGTGGTAAAATAAAATCATGAAAAACAAAATCGACCATCTTACATTTGCAGTTGCAAAAACTTGTTCTGCCATACCTACATTTCGTATGAGAGAACAAGTTTTTCAACTACAATGTTAAGTTTGTTCGTGGGATAAATTCATCCCAACTACGGAACCCTTCATTGGGCCAGTTTTATTAATTATGTCAGTCTAGATTTAATTTAATTCACCCCAGTTTTATAAACTTTGGTGGCTTTTTGAGCGGCCAACAACAGGCGTCCGTGTACAAAAATATACGTACAGTACAACTATTTCCTAAATGTCCCTCGGGAATCATCGCATTTCCGAATACAAACGAATGCAAATTTCCATGTCCATTAGTTATTAGATTTATC
This sequence comes from Lithophane leautieri, assembly GCA_949152455.1. Lineage (NCBI taxonomy): Eukaryota > Metazoa > Arthropoda > Insecta > Lepidoptera > Noctuidae > Lithophane > Lithophane leautieri. The sequence continues at coordinate 6,217,793 of OX424486.1, forward strand.
GTGTATTATAGTAATTTGAATTCAGAACTAAGTACTTCATTGTTGTTTTCCATGTGAACTATAGATTGCTGTAAAACCATTTCCTTAAGTTAAAAGAGTATTAACAACTCTATATACTTCCAAGTCGATTGAGAGAGTCCGGTCTGCACCAAGTGCAAAGGGCGACTGACGAACAGACAGGGTTGCCAATGCCTATTTCCCAGATTCTCCAAAATCATTGGTGAAAATCTCCGAATTTGGGGAAAGCAAAATCCTGATTCCCCACAAAATCCCCTCAAAACTATTTCATAAAATAAACTAATTTCTATACAAAAATCAACTATATTTATTAATTGTAAAGAATATAAACATTAATAGCAGGATAAAAAAAAAAATTCTTTGTCATGCAAATATATTAAAGCAGGGGTTTCGCCCGAAGATTTATTGAAATTTATGTAATGTTGCCATAAAAAAATATAAATTTATTTACTGGATGACTGATCCATATCAGAGTATGTAGATAGTAAAATGATGTTTGTAATTTAATATTGGTTTGACTTGGTAAAATTTCAAAATCTGCTTGGGTCCTCTGCCCACAAAGTCCCCAATCGTTTTGAAATTCCCCGCATTTTGGGGAAATCCCCACAAATTGACAACTCTGCTGACGAAACACGAAGTTTGCCGAGGGACCTTAACTTACGAAAACTACAATTATGAACTACTTTAATGTCACATACTTATTTAATACTTAATTTATGTTTCCTCCAACTATTTCATAATTATCATTAGTAGCATATTAAGTTTTATATTGTTATTATTAAAATAATTTTTGATTTATGTTCTTTATTATTTTAAAACCTAGGAGCTCGTGGCTAAGTAATAACAGCCGCACAGGTCGATCCATCAAGTTAAACTACGCTTGCCGGGGTTGGTCCGTGGTGGATACATACCAAGACTCCTCAGCATCTCGGAAAGCACGTTAATCCGTTGGCTGTCATTCGTGGAACTTTGACAGTCGTTACGAGTCGTCAGAAGCCCGAAAGTCTGAAAACCAGTCTTACCAAGAGGCTTCGTATTACCCTGTTACTGGGTTGTGGAGGCCAGATAGGCAGTCGCTCCATGAAATAATGATATTCAGGTGCATCCGGTTAGACTGGAAGCCGACTCTAAAATAGTTGGGAAAAGGCTAAGCAGATTGGTTAAGTATTTAAAAACCTAACCAAAAATTAACTTTACCTTAAACCAAGTACTTATTTTATTTGCACTTAGAGGGAAACCCTCATGATATAGTACATTACTGTCGCGGCCAGCAATAAGGGGATTGATGGACGATCGTGAAAATGTAGGCCGAGGCACATATACGTGAGTCCATCAATTCCTGATTGCGGCCAAGGCCTGTATAGTACTTTTCTCAAACAACGCGCGGAAATTCAAACTGAGTAAATAAAATAGAAATTCCAGAATCAATGACGAACTACTATATTTTTTCTTGCGCCAATATGTTCATTTGTTTCTTCTTTGTTCTATTTGCAAACCAATTAGAAATTTAAATAAAATCTTTGATAAGTTACCTACTTGGTTGCCGTGTATTGAAGTAAAAAGTTCGTTCCATTTTTAACTAACACGACAGATATGAGTTTTCATAGTAATTTATTTGGCCGCTAAACACGCTAGATATGGATTTTCATAATAACTTTGCTAGCCGCATCATCACTTGTTTTTGACCAGTACAGCAATTTCGATTTATCTCGAAGAAGGTTGTCAAAATAATGCTCGAATTTCCAAGCATATTTGAGAAAAAAGAATTACACACTCTATACAGTTTTATGGGACATAATAATTTTCTAACTGAACAGACAGCTGTGCTGCTGGAGAGTGTTGCGCCACTTCTTCCCAGCTAAAGCAATAGGAAGTGGTGAAGGGTGGGCGTTTTGGGGGACTGTCTTATGTGATTTTGACGTTTGAAAAGTGCTGATTCTCAGCCTAGTTTGAATAAATAACTTTTGATTTGGAACATGTTATTTAATTTTTAACCCCCGACGGAAAGAGAGTGGTTTTATAAGTTTAACGTGTGTATCTGTGTCTATCTGCGCCATCGTAGCTGCCAAACGGCTGAACCGATGTTGGTTATTTGGTTTCGTTTGAAAGGGCACTTGATCAAGTGTTTTTAGGTATAAAAAAAACAACAAAAAAATCCATTCTTAGATGTTTTGTTTCTGTCGGGGGTTTTTTAAATTTTTAATTTAAGGGTGGTTGTGGTGCAATAAAATTGCTTCCACTTGTTGCGATGGCACACATGTATACCCAACATTATTAGTACAGAATGAAATTAGACACATTCTATGGATTCGCTATACTAATAAAATTGAAGCGTGTTTTAAATGTCAAAATAACAGCTTTTTACTGCATTATGAAAGTATATAACAAAAACAAAAACAATTTAAAAAATGTTTTTTCTGCCTTTCTGTTTGTTCTGGCTAATCTCCAAAACGGCTGGACTGATTTTGACGGGACTCGCTTATAAGGAGTAACTAAGGCTACTTACTTTTATTTTAGAAACGTTTTAGGGTCCACGAGGACTAGGCCGCGATTAGCAGCTAGTATTAATTAAAACGACATAAAGACTTGACACTTAAATCATTTATTCTTAGAATACTTTTTTAGGAAATAACACTTATAACAGACTACAATAATAACGCCACGATTTCACCCAAGTGCCACAAGAGCGCTAAATTGCACTGATGTGCATTTACCTTTAAATAGTGTTGCCAAACTCAAAAGTCTCATACGTTGGACTAGGGAATAATTGGAAAATTTTATTTCAATTGGAAAATAGTGTATTAAGTTATTTAACATTTAACAATTTTAAAAACAAGAAATTAGTGCGATTAATGTAATAATGTTTGAAAATGTGAAAAGTATGTCTGGCAACACTAGTGACCCATTCAATGTATTTTTTTTTAATGTTATAGACAAAATAATTCAGTAATCAACGGGATACACAGAATTGATAATTAATGTTTTAGTGTGACATGGATATTTTATCATATCATCTAATTATGATACCGCGGTAGCTATGTAAATGTCAGATCGTTTATGGTCAGGCCATTTTGACTATAGACAATTTTGATACATAAATAGAATGGGTTTTTCCCCATAGCTATATCAAGCTATCAACCATAATCATACTCAGAATCTGTTCATTATAATAAAATTGGAATTTATCTTACATACAAATTATTTACAAAAAGAAATAACATATAACTTTTGCTTATGTTTAATAAATCTCGCTATATACATAAAACTTTCGTACATAACAAAAACGGACAAGATAGACAGAAAAAGGGAATAAAAGACTTCAATTTATTCTAGAAGCGCCACTCTTTAACCATTATTTTGAAGGCCGCTATTATATTATCATATTTTTGTGATCATAGATTCATCTTATCATAGCTGTCGTTATATTTTGTGACACTACGATCACACGTCAAAAGTATTTCTTTCGAAAATAATAGAGAACGACATCTGAATTTTAATATTAGGTACATTGCAGACAGAGTAAACGATTATCATACTTTCAAATAAATGAGCTTAAATGACACCGTCATAGTTTTGTTATATTTCTATGAGTTATAATATGATAGATCTATGATCATTATGATAATGTAATAGCGGCCTCATTCTTTATAAAAACATAAAATTCGATATTAATTTACATTAAGTATAACAGTAGAAATTATTTAAAATAAAATCATTTATGCAATGCTATTTTTACATCCCCACTTTTTCGGATTTATAAAAGCCTAACCTAGTCTCAATCAAAGATATTGACGAGAAATTGAATAGAGTTTCAGAAACAAGAGGTCCGTCACTTTGTTTACAGAAAACCTTTTTATAGAACATTTCTGTGCCATATACCTGGTAGAAATTCATAAAAACCATTACTAGCTTCATCCTACAAAAAAAAAAACATTCAGCAGTGGCGCCATCTATATCAAGTGAACTATCTAATTTCACATCAAACATTTTACTACTATATTTTAAATTGTAATTGTAACCATCGAAAAATATGTATAAAAATTCAAAATCTGTAAAAGCTAGATTCGTTGATTAAAGTTTAAATATTGCCATTTTTAAATACAAGTGTGTGAGGAATTATATTTTCTTCTTTTAATTGAATATTTTGGCTGAAGATCTTCGAAACAGTAAGTTTGAAATTAGAGCTACAAACTTGAATTTAAAGTTTTGATACTAGCTGTCATAACCACATAATGATTTCATTATAAAACATCAGCGGGGTTATTGCGTATCACACATAGTAATGGCACAGTATAAATAAGTAACAGTATTATGTTTCGGCAGTGACTTTGAAATTATTATTTCAAAATTTTTAAAATTATTATTACCTCCGGCCGCTCATTAGATAAATCTTCCGCATACGTGCGTACCTGCCGCGCACTCGATAGGTACTGTTGCGTACTGATATACACATGATTTCGAAACGCGTCGTTTCGGCCGTTTTCTATGAAGATAATAATACTGTTACTTATTTATACTGTGGCAATGGCAATCGATCGCAATTAAATAAACACCTCTGCCTATCTGTTCGGAGAATAGAGGCGTCATTTCATGCAGCTTAATTTTTTTTTTTAAAGATGTGATTATGGCAATATAATTGTATCTTCCTTTTTACCACCTTGAATGCCTAATTTGTAATTCTTAATAAATCTAGAATTTCAAAAGTTAAATCTAATTTTGACTCTTTGCTAGCTCACTACTCGAATCTTAGAAGAATTCTTAACACCATTGATAACGAAAAAAAAAAAAATGTCTCCTAGTTATTTTTAACAAATCCTTGATTATTTGACTTTTTAATCAAGCAGGCGGGAAGTAGTAACCCATGGCGAATCTTGAACATGATTTTCTTTCCGAATGAAGACCCAAGACTACCCCCCAATTTCTGAATGCCAGATCTTGAAATCTTATGTGAACAAATTACATCACTGAAAATTTAGGCTTATAGCTTTATCCACAACGAAGCTACGGGGGGGTCGAATATGTCCTTCCATAATAACTTTCATCCCCTTTTGACACCAGATTTAAAAATCGAACTCTCAAAAATGGGAGGAGACTCCCGATTTGTCATTTAATTGCACCAATAACACAAGAGTTTGACTAGCCACGTTGACGCCTATTGACTCATCTCTGCCTATTACATAATAGTCTTGGGCCAATCACGTGATTTTGTCTCATAGTCGTTGCAAAGTACGAGCGCGTCATTTGACTTTTAAAAACATAGGTTTAAATTCGAGTGACGCGCGATATTGAAATGCAAAAATAGTTACCCAAACTGTTCCGAAAATAATTTAAAAATCCAAGGTCAACCAATAACACTTTGCATAACGAATTTATCAATCTCCATGAAACAACAAAACGTATCATACGACGTTGTATTCGATTGTAAATACTTTCTCACAATATCTAGGTCTTGCAAAGCTCTAGACTTTTTGACTAAAACCTCCTTTTCTTCAGAGTCTGGCTTGTTTGTGGCTAGAGGCATTAAATCCTCCTTCGCTTTTTCAGCGTAGTTCAAAGGGTCATTGACTTTATGGTTCCCTCCAAAAACGGATCCATTGGTCCCTTGGCCTGTGACCAGTTCTTCATCAACTGTCAAATATTGGTCTAAGTTACTTAGATTTGTGAAGTATGATTCTACATCATAATCTTTTAACATACTGGCTAGAACTTCCTCGTCATTTTCATAGACTTTTGGCTTGTCTACTTCTCTTATTGCCTCTGGTACTGTGACATCATATCCTGTATCGACAAAGCTTTTAGTTATTGCATCCGGAGGCGTTCTTTCCCATGCTTTTTCTAACATGTTCAACGCTTCCAGACAAGTAAGATTCCTATCAACCCCTCTAAGTACATTTATAGCTTTTTCTTCTAAGATTAATCTCCGAAATTCTTCTCGAAATTTCGCTGACACACCATTCTTCATTGGTATTAAACCATTTGACGCTTTCCAAGGAACAAAAACTAGTTTTAAATGTGATAACTGAAGTTTAGAATGTATGGTTGCTCGGTCTAACACTAGGATTGCTTTCCGATTTTTCACTTGCAATTCTCTGTTCCAATATTTGACATATTCTTCAAACATTTGTGTAGTAAAATGGGCTTGGGAATGACGTATATAGGTAACAGGTAAAGTATCAGGATCTCTAAAGGAATGTAATAACGGGTCTTCGGTACCACAGACAAGTAACTTTTTTTTATCTGTGCCTGGCATGTTGGCGCAAAGGAATACTGACAATCTGTCTTTAACATAACCCTGAATATACTTTTTTCCCGCCAACTTTTTGATTCGACCTTTTGAAGGGTTGTAATAAAAGCCAAATTCGTCTGCAGTATAAATATCTTCGTCTGGTATACCTAACCGAGCGTCACTCCATTGCTCTCTGAAAAAGTGGTTCTTCCATTTTGATTCCATTTGATTATGGTAATCCCTTTTACATGGCGTCCCTCTAAGCGTTATATTATATCTTTTTTTAAACCTGTCTAGCCATTTTTTGCTGCCATTAAAGGCCACAAAGCCACTCTCTTTGGCAAACGCTTCAGCCACATCTTGAAGCATTTTTCCTGATACTTGAATATCATTCGCTCTCTGGGAATGAAACCACTCGACTATTCTTGTATCTAAAACACTATTCATGTATCTAGTGGTTCGTTTTCCTGCCTTTTTGGGTAGCGCATACTTTTCCCTGTCTTCCCAGATCTCGTTGACTACTTCTGGGGTCAGATGGTAAAGCCTACAGACGTCTGAAACCGATCTGCCTTTATGCATTTTGCTGACGATGGCACATTGGGTTGGATGGCTCAAGTCTTCCCGTTTCAGGCAGCCATCAAACTCGTTGTATAAAAATGGTGGCTTACCGGATTCATCTTCTGATAATTTTTGGTCCTGATCTGATTGTGTGTTGTCACCTGCTGAGGAACTTTGGTTTGGGCCTCGACGGCGGGATGATTTTCTGTAAAAGGTTGATATAATTTTATTATTTTAACTATTTCTGCTATGGGTATAATAATTTGTAATTCTAGATGACATGTTACATCGTACTGGGCCCGCTTGGTAGATTACGGACCACTCCCTCTCACGGGCAGGAGGCCTGTGTCCCAGCAGTGGGAACGATAAACTGATTATACAATGCTATGTTAATTTTATTTATTATGGTGCTCCCACACTTCTGTTTTTATGTAATCGTGTTAGAAAATGTTTGTAAACATTTTTAAAGCAGTGTGTGAGGCTGAGAGCACCCTTGGACACGGTGAAAACTGGGCTAGAAGCGAAACTGAGTGTGACATACGGACCGAAGTTTACAAACTAAACGCAATTTTTAACGCGAAAAGAACACGAAAATGTTTGTATAAAACTGCTCATATTAAAAATTCAGTTTTACATTACTTATACTCAACGCCTTTGTTGTTTTGTGTAGGTAGAAATAGTGTGAGTTTCTTTAAACTATCTCTACTTTACTCATCGACCGCGTTCGGCGCTCCGATTGGCCCTTCACTGGCCTTCACTGGTGAAGGGCCAATCGGAGCGCTGAACGCGGTCGATGCGTAATGTCGAGATGGTTAAAAGAAACTCGCACTAGAGCCTCAGAACACCTGCTACGATCCTTAAAAATAATTTCAGTTTTTGTGTTTTTCTGGTTAGGCGTGATTTTGAGGTTTCGGCGCCTTCGTTTTTTAGTTTAAATATCCGCCCAATCGAAGAAAAAACTCTCTGAAGCACGCCTGAGGTGGTACAGCCATGTAATTACAAGGCCCGAGGAACACAATGACATGACTAAGCAAGTCCTACACATGAATTCAGGTCCGAAGAAGCGAGGTAGATGTGTGCAGTCAACAATGACCTGAAGCAAGCCCAAGTGAAGGACTCGACCCAGAACCGAAACATTTGGCGAAGAATGACGAGAAGAGCCGACCCCAAATGAAATGGGATATGGCTAGGCAACGAGAGAGAAGTTATGGCGCATTTGACAATTTTTTTCTCCCATCCTAACTAATATTATAAATGCGAAAGTGAGTTTGTTTGTTTATTTTTTTTTGTTAAAACGGCGTTGTTAAATCGGCTGAGCGGATGTAGACGAAATTTGGCACATGGGGAGACCATGACCTGGAATAGGACATAAGATACATTACATCCCGATGTTCCCGCGGGATCGAGACTTACCCGGGTGAAACCGCGGGGCGCAGCTAATCTACCAATAATTTTACTTAAAATACTCACTTTGGGGTATCTTCTTGCTGTCTCTTCTTAGAATGGGCTTGTTTCGTATGATTTTTCAACTGTGAGTTCGTGTGGAACTTAGCGTGACACTTCTCACACTCTTCTGTTCGGTCGTGGGTGGACATGTGTCGCGCCTGGAACGAGAAGGTAAGAAAACTTTAGATTATGTTGATATGTGATGCAGTTTTGCCGTGACTTCACTTTTTGTTAATTTTTGCCTTCATTCGGCATCTTTCACTGAAGTGGAACGTCTGAACACAAAATGAATCAAAAGTGAAAAACAAATTCATTAGTTAACCGATCCAATGATGTTGGATTTCAGCATTAAGCATCTTTCACTAGTGTAACTAATGATCGAAAACTCACTCTGCCTAGCCTTTTACCAACTATGTTGGAGTCGGCTTCTAGTCTAACCGGATGCAGCTGAATGCCATGGAGCGACTGGCTATCTGATCTCCACATCCCGGTAACTAGGTAATACGATACCCCTTGGTAAGACTGGTTGTCAGACTTTCGAGCTGCTAAGCTTTTCTGGCGACCCTTAACGACTGTCAAAGATCCACGAATGACAGCCAGGACCAACGGCTTAACGTGCTTTCCGAGCCACGGAGGAGTCTCGGTATATAAAGATGGTCACCCATCCACGGACCAACCCCGGCAAGATGCAGGTCCTAACAATAGCTTAATACTCCACACATAAAGTCCCTGGAACTTAAGATGAAAAGCGCTGCCGAGGCCAACCAGAACGAGATGATCCCTGGATCCCTGGTCGCGTACGCGTAACACGAAGACTACTTCGAGGTGACTCAGGAAAAGAGTAAGTATATAAAAGACATTTGGGGACCTTTTTTAAGGGCCAACCACAAATTTTATCTCGCTCGCAACATATTACTCGCGGCCTGAGTGAGAGCGAGGCGGAGCTGTAGCTGGCGGCTCCAAGCCTCGAATAGTTTAAGTTTTTGCTTTTTACGGTTAAAATAATAGTAATTAAAAAATACAATAAAACATAAGACCTGCTTTATAGTTTGTTCAGTTATTAATTTATTTTGAGAGTTTCATGATCTAATTTGAAGTATTTTTTTAATACCAGCGTTTTATAGTTCGGTTTAGAGGTAACTTAGGATTTATGAGAAAATTTTATATAATCGTGTTTTCGTCAAACATAGGACCTAGCATCAATCCTCAACTTTAACATATATTTATTTCAAAATTAATGCTGCAGTGTTCGGCGGATAACGGAGGATCATGCTAAGCAATTTGAGGTGGCCCTTAAGAAAAAAAAAAATAACTTACCAAATAATTTTTATTATTAAACTTGAGGCCGCACAGCGGACATGTTGGCGCCGCCTTCTCCATATGCACTTTGGCGTGCATGCGGAGACTGAACGCTTTCTTGAAGTACCGGCCACATATCTCACATTTATGTCTGTAAACAGTTGTAGAATGCTATTAAATATGTTGTTGATGGTTGAAAAGGGTCACTCGTGGCTAAATAATACATCACATAATTTTTTTTTGGAATTGCTTTGTTTTTTTTTGGAAAAAGTTTTTATTTTTCACTTCTTAGTTGTGGTACCTACCCTACATAAATTCGAATACCACTACCTGCTATGTAAATAACAGTGACGGAGTCACTTAAAACACGTAATATTCAAGCTAACTCAAAAACTACGCAAGCAAAGTATATAAAATTTATATGGAACCACCTCTGAAGCATGACCTACCAAACAAAAAAAGAATCATCAAAATCTATTCATAATTGGCGGAGTAATCGTGTAACAAACATACGGAAAAAAAAAGAACAGACGAATTGAGGACCTCCTCCTTTTAGAAATTGGTTAAAAAAATACAAGAAATACAACGTGGAAATGCTACCAGCCTTTTGGGCACTTTTCCTGCTGACAGCGATGCTGACGAATTTTTTGATGCACTGTAGTGGTTATTTCCCCCCCCCCCCCCCCTTTTTATATACTTGTATATTTCTATTATTGTAGATTGGTAGATGTATAATAATGATATTATTATAATACTGTAAAAGAAACACTAACTTATATATTACCTAGTTTTAACTTGATGTTCAAGCCCATGTGTCTTGAGGTCAGCAGCGTTCTCAAACTCTGTGTCACACTCAGTACATCGGAATGTCCTCCCTTTTTTTACTTTATCCTTTATTTCTTTCTGCTTTTTTCTTCTTTTTGATTTTTTGGGCTTTTCAGTCTGCAAAATGTAATGCATGAAAAAAACTATTTTTTTTAAATATCGACAGGTTTAAAAAAAAAAAAAAACAACTACAGTTAGCTAGGCTAACTACAATACTTTTTTTTTTTTTTTTTTTTTTTTTTTGAGGGTGGGAAATCATCCAATGACTTCTCCCGCTCTGGGCGGAGCGGAAGGGCGTGTCAGACTTTTACTGACTAAAACCCACCCGTGTTCCTTCATTTGCCTGTTGCCAAGGTCCCGGTATCCCTTTCGGACTTTCCCGCAACCCTGGCAGGCATCGGTCCTATTGGACCCCGTCATTTTTGCTGACATCTCTTTGAGGCGCGCGTGGAACACGACGCGCCATCGACCCGGGCCTGGTCCTTATCGGACGGCGAGCTGCCCGTTGCTCGCCGTCCGCAAGCCCGCGCCTATGGTGGCCGGAAATCCGCCTGGGATTCCCGACGCCCAGGGCGTCTCCAACGGCGGCGGTTAGGGGCGTGAGGGCGCAAACTTTGCCTTTCCCTCACGCGTTCCGCCTCCTCCTTCGCGAGCATTACTGCTTCGCAGAAGGAGGTGACGGCTTCCCATGCCCTCTCGCTCCGTACCATGGCCTGAACCAGGGCCGAACGCGAGAGGTCACCGCCGCCAATCGCATCCGCGAGGACACGGCGGTGCTCCGCCCAAGCAGGGCACACCTCAACCGTATGCTCCACCGTGTCCTCCGGGCAACTACAATACTTGTTGGATTATTTTTCCCACTTTCTAGGATTCTATAGTATAAATAGCATTTATTTCAAGTTTAGCCAAAACAGGCCATTAAATGTTTCTGGCTGTCAAAATCGAGGTCCAACAATTGGCCCTAAGAATGCCCTGGATTTATTGTTGCAGAAATGAGTAATATTTTTTTGTTAATTATAGAAACATTAATTATAGTATTTGTATGGTATGATGATAAATGATTTTACACAATAGCAATGGTATTTTCCTGCAGCTGAACAAAAAGGTTTTTCGATTTATGAACCTTATTCCTATTATACAAAGTTGAATTTTAAGTGCAACTAATATTTAAAATGCTTGTTGTCCTGAAAAGCACCTAGTTTCCATAGAGACAAAGTGGAAATTTGTTTAAATGGCAATCATAAGTTTTTAATATTGTTGTTATTTTTTTTTTTTGTTAATCAAGATATTGCTACCAGTTGATCAATTCTAAGATAAATATCTATTATGAAGAGATGTATAAGTTCTGTTATTTTATTAACGAGAACAAACAAATTTTTTGGCAGGATGAATGTTCCATTATTCAGTGATAACAGGACTGTGTTATCAGTATTGTTTTTTACTAAATAATAATACTTTTTGTAAAATCCCTTTTATAAAAAGATTTATTAAAAAAATTCTTCAGTCAAATGAAAGTAAACGCTACATAAATGTTACAATGTGTTATAAACCATGGCAAATTTATGCATGAAACATTGATAGATAAGGTTTTCAAATAAGAATATATTCAAAGATAAATAACTTGATGTAAGGTACTGAACAGAGTTAACATATAAGTGTTAAAGTGGTTTTGAGAGCTAGTTTCAAGTATTTACACAAGTTAACATGACTGAAACTAGTCAGAATCTATAAAATTTTAGTAATTTGATGCCAATACTGTTACCTACTTTGTTAAACTCTAGGGGGCAATCCTCGTCCATTTCTTCCACTTCCACGGTAACGAGCACCCCGGCCATGATAGGCTCATCATCACTGTCCTCCTCATAATTACAGCTTCGATTACTTTCGCCAGAAATTTCGGCTTTTCGTTTTACTGCTGACAAACATTCATCGTCGGAAGAACTATCGACATAAGTCGTCACAGGAGCCTCCGAACTAGAAGCCATGTCGATGGACACGTTACTCATTACCGGTACTACAGAAACACTGTCATTATTATCGTGTAAAAACTCAAGTTTTCAAGGATATAAATAAAAATAAACACCGCCTATCACAGCAGACGCCATTTTCCAGCTGTCAGATTTTGATTTTTTTTACTTGGCAATTGGCATGGGTGGAAAAATGATGTCTCAACTCTGAAAAAAATCTTAAAATTATTTTGTTGTTCATGTAAATGTAAAGCCAGGTCTACAAAATTAAAACCGTAATTTCATGATCACTTATAAAGTGTTGTTTATTTAGGGTTAAACAAAACTTTACAATGGCAACAATGAAGTTGTCAAGAATTAAAAAAAGTTCCCGCTGTCAATGAACCGCCCGAAAAAAAGCAACGCGCATCGCTTCTCTTTTGGAATTTATGGTACAGTAACAAGGCTCCCTTTTGTGTTACCGTTGATATTTTAACGTGAAATCCTCAAAAGCAACGCGTAAACAAAGCGCGATTAGCGTTGTGCACGCTAGAATTGTGTATTTACGCGAAATTGTGAGTACAGCATCGCGATTTATGGATCAATATCGCACACTTGATAATATGCGCTAACAACAGCGAAGCGTCCATTCACCAAATGGAGACGAAATCCGGCGTTGGCATTCAAGACCACTGGATGAAGAGTATGATGGAGCCGGCGTCCAGCGACAAACAAGATAACCGTTCGTCAGTAAAACGCGAAAAAATGGCCGAAGCTTACAATGGTGGTGAAAATGTAACATACGAAATGAAACAACAGCAAAATGATCCGAGGTACAGATGCGATGTTTGCGATCTCACGTTTGAAGGTATGGAGTATTTGATGCTGCACAAAAAGTTCCATGGAAACGACAAGGATACGCCGATTATGGAGCCTGAGCCCCCAGTACATCACAAAGAAGGACCTAAAAAAAGGCGCAAGTTCAAATGTGACCAGTGCGACGTTAAAGTGAACTCTCAGTACCACTTGGATATTCACAGGAGCAAGCATGAAGGTGCTGCCTCTAAAAAGTATTTATGTGAGGTCTGTGACCGCAGCTTTGTTGCCGCTCAATTTCTGAAAAGTCATATGCAAACTCATTCGTCAGTATCTACAATAAACTGTGAGATATGTAACAAAAGCTTCACAGGACAAGCTTACTTGAAGCTACACATGCAGCTACATAATGATATTAAGAAATTCAAGTGTTCTAAATGTGATGAGATGTTTCCTACAAAAAACTGCTTGAAGATCCATATGAAAAAGCATACAAAAGTGAAAAATTTCAAGTGTGACTGTTGTAACAAGCTGTTTGTGTCAAAAATAACCATGGAGAAGCACAGACAGACCCACGAAGGGCAGCCAATTGACTGTCATGTGAAATGTACGCAGTGTGACCGAACTATGCATGCGTCGTTACTCAGAACGCATCTCACACGAGCTCATCCTCCTCACGTTGACGATGATGTCAAAAGACCGCATAAATGTACTACATGTGGAAAAAGTTTCATTGTGAGAATAAATCTTAATCTCCATATCAGAGTCTGTCATCCAGATCTTGCGGAACCGGAGGATGATGACGAAGAGATCATGACAGACAACTCTTAGTTTTAATGCATATATTAGCATTTTGCTACGTATTATTATGGATAATTATACTTTTTTATAATAACTAAGACAAGTAGTTTGAATAAATTTACTACCCTGTAACCTTCCATTTTTATGTTTAATGAAGTTGAATAAAACAAGTATATTTTTATGTGAATTATTTTATTTTTATTGTGACTAAAACAACTTTTTGCAAAGTCGTGCCTTACATTATAAAACTCTGTTCACAATTGAGTGAAAAATAGCGTGGTATTTTAGCTGGTAAAAATCCGACATTCCCTTTGCCTTCTCGGGGAGGTCATGGTATAGCCACGCAGATACAACTATACTCCATTTGAAATAAGATTAGACATTTAAACAAACCTTGAACGATTTTGATTTATAGACCGTAGGCATATGGAAATAAAATAAAGGTTACACAATACCAACTGTCTACTGCAGCTGCCATTTGTCATGCCACCAACGCAATAGAAGTCAAAATCGGTTGAACGAAGAGTAAAAAAGGTTTATTTAAATGCTCAGACCAACAAAAATTTTTTGGTCTGAGTTTAAATGTCTAATCTTATTTCAAATGTAGTATAAATTAGATAGGTACACACATACACATCAAACTATACATTTCCGGTATATGATGATCTCGCATTGATGAAGAGGATTTCCGTACAAAGAGAGGTCAGCTTTTTATTGGAAATGTATAGCTTGATATTTTTATAGGATAGATGGTGTGTGTATGGGTGACAATTCGGGGCGGTCTTATAGCTGAAAACTATACCTAAAGTATGTTCTGTGGGTCCTAGTCTGCCTAGCCATAGCTATACTATACCTACTACACCAGGCGTAAAACATATTCCCTTTTATTCATAAACGTTGCTTAAAGTTAAGTAATGATTAGCGACTGTTTAACCATACATTTTTGACGTTTAAACGTCACTTAACTTTAATCATCGTTTATGAATAACATTCTTAACATTCTGTAATTGCCCCAATACCCCATTCACGCTCTGACGCCATCTAGTGGCGGTTTTGTGTAACAAAGCTAAATGTTTCAGATTTTAGTAAAGAACATAGTTGATGCTCATTTGCACATATTGTTGGAATGTTCCAGATCGTGCCAGTAGGTAGCTTGGACCTTGTTGTTGTTCCCAGTCGCCAAAACTGACGGATTTTCTTAGTGTTCACGTTAAGAAACTCCTGTGCTTCATGTTCATGTGTGTTTCATGCTCTACCTATGTTCCAGTGAGCGGTTTAGGCCACAGACAGAGTACATTCTTATATAAGTACTTACTGAAAGTTTACGCTGTGCGTTGTCTGACAGCCTAGAGTTTGTCCAACGAAAACTGTCCAAAAAAAAAGCGGCAATTTTTTAAATCAAGAGCTGGCTTTACACGCAGTTGACTTGACACTGTCATTTATTATTTAAAGACAGTAATGCCGGAGCTACATTGTCGCGTTATCGCGAACTTTACTTCGAGCGCTCTCTGTTGCTCAGTGAGACTTCGAGCGGTGTGCGAGAGAGAGCGCGCGAAGTAAAGTTCGCGATAACGCGACAAGGTAGCCCGTAACGTAACGTAGTAACAACGTAAGCGATACTTACATCCAGTATTTCATAATTATATAATAATTCGACATGTAATACTTTACTTAGAAGTGAAGTAAAATATTTAACAGATAATAATTCGTGGTCAGCTTTCGTTGGACAGACTCTACTAAAATAATAATGGATGTAAGATTATTTTTAATAGACCTTATTGATAAATAAGGTAAAAGAAAAAACGAAATAAATTAACTACATTTTAATAAATAAATTAAACTAAAACGGTTCACTTCTCAGTTTCCAGCTTCTTTTCTTCTGCGCTGTCTTCTACCTTCTCTTCTGGCTTTTCTTCTGTCTCTTGTGCCTTTTGCTGTGAACAAATATAGTATTTAAATGAAAGGAAATAAGTAGTTAAAGGAAATAACTACTTATCGTCAAGACAAATCGCCAATACGGGAAGTTTTAAGTTTATCTAAACACAGTGAGGCGTTCTTTCACAGGCTACTTTATCGGATCGTTCCTTCTGAGTACGAGAAGAGATCTTGCAGGTTATAGGGGACAGATTTCTTTGAAATGGTTGGCGCATTGGTTGAATGAATCTGCTGCTCAACGTGTCGTGGCGTCGATTTCCCCACGCAATAAAAACTTACCAGAACCTTCTTTGGAACTATTGGTTAAAAGACGATATAGTTAGTGTAAGGGCGTATTGGCGGCACGGCACGACAGGGAATTTTTATGCGACGAATACGAATTTAAATTTCAACGGCAACGATGCGGCGGTATGCTTAGGCATGTCGCGACGTCCTCACCATTGAATTTTCAATTTTATTGTCATACGATTAAGGTAGGTATATTTGTATTCGTCGCATAAAAATCCCATGCTGTGCCGTGCCGCGCCACCAATGTGTGCCGGGCCTAAGGATAGTTATTGATAGGCCTCTGTCCATGTCTGGGCAGGTACCTACCCATGTGTTGTGCGATTGTGTGTGTGTGAAACCAATGATAAAGGAGAAAATAAATGATAACTTCAAGTAAAACGAATAAGCTGATAACAAGAACGTTAGACGAAATGTTATCTTTGCTGATAGAAGGATAGTGCAAATGCAAAAGTGTAGACACAAGAGATCTTATAAATCATATCTTCAAAAACACACGCAAGTCAATAGACAAACTGACAGACAAATAATTATGATTCTCCTGCATGTGGGCACCTATAGTGTGGGCTTTTATTTGTCTGTAAGGGCCGGCGCCCACTGGCGGCACGGCACGGCAGGGATTTTTATGCGACGAATAGAAATGGATGATAATAAAATTTAAATTTCAACGGCAACGATGCGGCGGTATCCGTAGACATGCCGCGACGAGGATTTATTTCTGGAAGGATCACATATCCTTCCAGAAATAAATCCTCGATCTGGCCTTGAGGAGGACTGTGCCCCAGCAGTGGGAAGATAAGGTAAGTATAGGCTGATTAGGCAGTTATGCTAGGTAAGTATCACAACTTACCGCAGCTTTCTTCATATCTTCCTGCTTCTTCTTCTCCAAATCCTTGCTGACTTCCCTCATCAGGTAGAGTTCTGCCAAACTCTTCTCTGAAATAGGAGAGAATACCTTCACCGGTTCCAGAGTCACGTCGTTAAGAGCGTCTTGGAAATTAAAATATCGTCTTTGCAGGGCTCCGAACTCTTCGGGTGTTAGTCCCAAGTATTTGTCAAACATTTTCGCTGAAAAGTTAAAGATTTGTGTTAGATTCAAATTTTATCTATCTCGCACCATACGACTCGCGGGCTGAGTGAGGGCGAGACGGAGTGAGGAGTGCTGGCGGCTCTCAAGCCTCGAATAGTTTAGATAATTTATTTTTACGGTGAAAATAACAGTAATTACAAAAAATAAAAATCATGAGACCTGGTTTATAGTCAGTTCAGTTATAATGCAAAGTTTCATGAGCTAATTTGAAGTATTTTTTGAATACGCGTTTTATAGTTCGGTTTAGAGGAAACTTTGGTTTTTTTTTTCTATCGAGATAATTTTATGTAAACCTTTATTCGCCAAACGTAGTACCTAGCATCAATCCTTATTTCAAAATTAATAAGTACCTACTGCAGTATTTTCGGCATAACGGAGGATTAAAGCTTTGGCTACGTAAATAATAACAGCCGCACGGGTCGTTTTTCCGGGTTAAGCAACGCTTGTCGAAGTCGGTCCTTGGATGGGACCATCCGTTACATACCGAGACCCTCCGTGCCGCAAAAAGCACGATAAGTCGTAATTCCCGGCTGTCACTCATAGATATTTGACATTCGTTACGGATAGCCAGAAGCCCATAGGTCTGACAACCAGACTTACCAAGGGGTATCGACACGAATGTTACCCAGAAATTGGGTTGTGGAGGTCAGATAGGCAGTCGCTCCATGTAAAATACTGGTAAATATTCAAAAAACTCAAAAAAAAAAACTCGAAACTCAAAGCATTTATTTCAATTAAACCATTCGCAGGCACTTTTGAATTGTCAAGGAGTCGGTCAGTCAGAAATATGAAGCTAGTTGCCCATTCCAAAGCGTAGTAGGTACCTATGGAGAAGAACGGGCAAGAAACTCCATGGACAATCTTTTAAATCAAAATATTGTTACAATATGTGGGTTACATCATTTATGTTGAAATTATACATGTGAGAACAATGTAGAAAGCACGTTAAAAGCGTCCGCAATTATTACATAAAACAATTCAAAAATTAAAATAAGCCATGGCAGCTAAGAGATGTCCAGTCACAGCTGACGGCGCCCGTTCACGAACATGACGCATGGATCAGCACCATTCAGCTCAACCATTTTGAAGGGAGCTAAATTCAGCTGCACCCGGTTAGACTGGAAGCCGACCCGAAAATAGTTGGGAAAAGGCTAAGCAGAAGAAGCAGAGGTGCAAAACGTTTTTGTATTATCGAATATGCAGCTAACTTTTCTTGTAGGTAAAATAAACGAATAAATAAAAATAAGGTACTTACGTTTGTCTTCAGAGACCTGTGAACTACCAGAATAATAAACTCCAAATGAGTATTAACAATGACATTGGAATATATAAACGTACTTTTTGTTTCCGTAAATAGGGACAGAGATCGCCAACGTTTTTGATACTTACCTACATAAAATTGAAAGAGGTACCCGCAGGCAGAATACGTAACGTGATAGATTAGATAGTACCGTCGTGTGTATGTGTGTATTATGTGCTGACGCCTGACTCTACTCGTCCTCACGCACACATCCACAACGTATTTGTACACTTGGTAAATGGCGCGTCGCTTCGTAAGATAAAAATACTGTAACTGAAGTTAGGTACCTAAGTAGGTACCTATAAATCTAAACATAATATCAATGCGCACTGAGTAACACATTTATCTACGCATTCTTACCATGACAACCATAGTAACAGGTTTTCTACGGGTTTTGTCGACGGAAGAATATACAATAATATGACAGATTGTGATTGTTTATCTGTCATTTTGTCTATTCTTCCGTCTATAAAACCCATTTCTATTGTGGTCATGCTAAGCGTGCTGCAATTCAAAGCATCGTTTGCTCTCTAAAATCAACATGTTTTAGAAATAGCCAGACTGAAAACCGTTATTACATACCTAAGCGAAAGAAGTGGCAGACCTAAGTACCTTTTTTTTTTTTTTTGAGCGTGGGAAATCATCCAATGACTTCTCCCGCTCTGGGCGGAGCGGAAGGGCGTGTCAGACTTTTACTGACTAAAACCCACCCGTGTTCCTTCATTTGCCTGTTGCCAAGGTCCCGGTATCCCTTTCGGACTTTCCCGCAACCCTAGTAAGAACACTTCACGTATTCAAACAAAATGTTCGCGACCCCAGAGGTCAATACGGCTAGGTTCGATTTATAATATAAAACATTGCATTTCAATTATATCTGTTTATGTACCAATAAATTTGCATTTAAACAATTCAATAATCAAGTACTTATATATTTAAATCGATTCTGATTTAAAAACGTATGTAAATGTGCACGTAAATAAATCGTGCGGTTTGCTTGCTTTCAAGTTATTTTTAAGTACGGCAAAAGGTAAATTTTATTGGCTTGTCCCAATGCAGTGATAGTCCCCTTGCACGAACGGACGTGACCCATCCCATCCCAATGTAATTTAGTGACGGTCCTCATCTACGGACTGTCCGCGGACACTGCAGAGTGGTGGTAGGCCCCCAGAAATGCACCGCGCTATGCGACCACAGAGCACTATATAATACTGGTATGCGACGGAGCGCGGTGCTCCTCCCCGACCCTTGATCGACGGTGAAGCGCCCGCACAGGCGGACGCTGAGCCGCCAGTAGTAGTAATAGTTAATTTAAACTCCCCGATCCAGCCTGTCCCCACTAGCTGCCCTACCCCCAGCGACGCCCTAAGCCGAGGTCCGTACCCCACAGGGGGTGCCCTTAGCGAGCCGTCGTTTAGTTTTTAATTAGTTTTAGATTAGTTTTTAAATGCCCCTGGCTGGAGGCGCTTTGAGTTAGTATCATAGCTTAGAGCATCTTCGCAGGACAGTCCGGTTAAGTAGATAGTACCCTTTGTGGTAAAACCTACGAGATGCCATTCACAAAAAAAAAAGGAGCGCGGTGCAGTGTGATAGTTACCTGGCAGGTACAGACCGCCGAGATGTCGTGAAGATAGCGACGTCACTATGAGCGTCGCGGCGCGCCTGCGGAAAACCACATTGCATTCTCACACATGAGCGCGAACTAAACGCGCTCACTACCATCGCCGCTTAGGCACCAAGAGGAGGGGCCCGTAGTAACGGACCACAGTATAGCCTCCGCGGGCAAGGGGCGAAGCCCCGACCCCGCCAGCCACCCCCCCCGGACGGGGGTGTAGCGACTTCCACTCCTCTGATAAACACCTTACGGTCGAGGAGAGCTGTTTTTACCCGACTACGGCGAAGAAAAAAGGAGGGTTATGATTTTGACCGGTATGTATGTATGTAAGCATGTTCATCTGTTCCCTCCTATCTTCTAAACCACTCATCACAATTTGACAAATGAGGTATCGTTGGAAGCGTCTTGATCGTCCGCTGGTTATTTATAGGCTATGTGACGTCACATTAAATTAAAAATGGCGCCCTCTAGAGATCATAAAGTCAGGAACTAAAAAAAAATATATTGTTTAATCGTACCATGTTGGCTATCAAATGAAAGGGATTAATGAGCATATTTCAAAAATATATATACGTATACTTTAATCCCAAAAGAATTTAAAAAAAATTAAGTAATAAAAACTAAAACCCAACTACGACCAAATAAAAAATCCGGAGTCACACGTGTTATAAATCGGACAGATTACGTGTGACTCCGGATTTTTAATTTGTCTGTCTGTGGTGTCTTGTTTATACCTTTTTGGTCGTAGTTGGGTTTTAGTTTTTACTACTTAATTTTTTTTTGAAGTGAGAACTTTTTATTTACACAATGTTGCATTATAGTTGACGTGGCATTTTTGGTTTACCGTGCAGGTTGCCGTTCCGCTAAGAGGGCCAATAGTACCCTCCTAGCTAGTGACGAATAGGGTCGTGTAATAATATTATTGTTTGTCTGTAAAAAATATGAAATAAAGACAGAAAGCTTTACCTCATAAAATAATGTTTAATCCATACCACCCGTAATAGTGAGGAACACAACAGTTCAACTTCTTTAGGCGCGTTGAGCACTTTTTGGGTGAACAAAAATCATGGAACTTGCGTCATCGTCACGCTTGAACAAATGAATCAATGTTACTTAGTTTTCACTTCTATCGGCAGTCCCCAAAGACTGCCCGCATGTTTTTTTTTCGCTATTTCGGTGTTGTAGGTACGTAGTTACGTGGTGTACCCAATTGTTCACAATGACAATGATCCATCAGTTAGCTATAATTCATTTGAAATAAGATTAGACATAATATAAATAAGCCTTTTTTACAGTCCGTTCAACCGATTTTGACTTTTATTGCGTTGGTGGCATGACAAATGGCAGGTGCAGTAGACAGTTGGTATTGTGAAACCTTTTTTGCTTTTAAGGCCATCCTTATATCTACGGTATAGACGTCAAAATCGGTTGAACGGACTGTAAAAAGGTTTGATTACATGTCTAATCTTATTTCAAATGGAGTATAGGTCGGTAGTAGGTACACATTTTTAGTATTAGTTAGAAATAGTTATCACTAGTTGTGCCACGCGGTTTCACCCGCGTAAGTCTCGATCCCGTGGGAATATCGGGATAAAAAGTATCCTATGTGTTAATCCAGGTTATAAACTCTCTGCTTGCCAAATTTCATCCAAATTCATTCAGCCGTTTTTGCGTGATTGAGTAACAAACATCCAAACACACAAACACACAAACTTTCACATTTATAATATTAGTAGGATAGTAGGATTATTAGGATATTAGTAGGATTCTCAGCAGCTTCGGGAGGTTCCTGTGTAGGATTAGGCGGGAGGAAACGCCCGGGTGTCACCACTGTGCGGAACGCCCGGAGGACACGGTGGAGCATACGGTGGAGGTATGCCCTGCTTGGGCGGAGCACCGCCGTGTCCTCGCGGAGGCGATTGGCGGCAATGACCTCTCGCGTCCGGCCCTGGTCCAGGCCATGGTGCGGAGCGAGAGGGCATGGGAAGCCGTCACCTCCTTCTGCGAAGCAGTAATGCTCGCGAAGGAGGAGGCGGAACGCGTGAGGGAAAGGCAAAGTTTGCGCCCCCACGCCCCTAACCGCCGCCGTTGGAGACGCCCTGGGCGTCGGGAATCCCAGGCGGATTCCCGGCCACCACAGGCGCGGGCTTGCGGACGGCGAGCAATGGGTAGCTCGCCGTCCGATAAGGACCAGGCCCGGGTCGATGGCGCGTCGTGTTCCACGCGTGCCTCAAAGAGATGTCAGCACAATTAGCGGGGTCCGCTAGGACTGATGCCTGCCAGGGTTGCGGGAAAGTCCGAAAGGGATACCGGGACCTTGGCAACAGGCAAATGAAGGAACACGGGTGGGTTTTAGTCAGTAAAAGTCTGACACGCCCTTCCGCTCCGCCCAGAGCGGGAGAAGTCATTGGATGATTTCCCAACCTAAAAAAAAAAAAAAAAGTTAGTAGGTATGTCTAGGCTAGGGGCTGATATCAGTAATTTATAATATGTAAGTATCTAACAAAAGGACATGATGTATTCATTGTTGACCAGACGAGGGTAGACATGTTTGTTTCCAAACCGTAGGTATTATATCTGTGAGTGAAGACGATATACTAGTACCCTGTAAACTGTAGGTAGGTACCTTTTAAAGACATAGATTTATCTAGGTTCATAAATTGTTAGCTTTAAACCTCGTGCAGATTGGTACGACATGACACCCGTAAAGGGTCCCGCAAACAGACGCGACGTGACACCGCGACGCGACTTTAACAAAACAATTTTTGAGAAAACTTCACGGTAGTGCCGCGCGACAAGTCGCGTCAGTCTGCACGAGCCTTAATTGTTATACAGTGAAGTTTTCTTAGAAATTGTTTTACTAGAGTCGCGTCGCGCCAGTCTGAACGGGGATTTAATTGTAAGAGCACTGGTGGCCCAGTGGTAACGTCCGCGACTTACGATTTGTAGGTCGTAGGTTCGAACCCTGACAGGCGCTTTACTTTGTGTAAATTATTTCATCACCACTGCTCTCAAAATGGTGAAGGAAAACATCGTGAGGAAACCGGCATGTCCTAGAACCAAAAAATCCAAGACGTGACATCTACCAACCCGCACTGGGCCCGCGTGGTGGATTACCCCCCACTCCCTCTCACTGAAAGAAGGCCTTTGTCCCAGCAGTGGGAACATCCTATACTGGTTATTAGTAGGTCAATGATGGACTATCGCAGGGAATTTTGATGTCAGTATTAATCTGTCAAAGATTCGCACTCTATTACTTGGGACGGGACTTTGGTAAACATAACTGGCGAAATGTGGGTGCACTAAGGTACACCTCTGCCTAACCCTTCGGGAAATATAGGCGTGAGGTTATGTAATCTGTCAAGGAGAAATAGGTACTTAGTACATGAGTAATTGAGTACCTCTACCTACCTACCTGACTTCGCAGTACCTCGAAAAGACGGGTAGGTAGGTTTTGTAGACAACTCTGTGAAAAAAAAAATTTTTGTAATAAAAACTAAAACCCAACTACGACTAAAAAGGTATAAACAAGACCCCACAGACCGACAAATAAAAAATCCGGAGTCACACGTGTTAGGGCATAAATCGAACAGATTACGTGTGACTCCGGATTTTTAATTTGTCTGTCTGTGGGGTCTTGTTTATACCTTTTTAGTCGTAGTTGGGTTGTAGTTTTTATTACTTTATTTTTTTTAATTCTTTTGTTGTTATAATATATTTATATATTTTTGAAATGTGCTCATTAAGCCCTTTCATTTGATAACCAACATGGTACGATTAAACAATTTTTTTTTAAAGTTATTTTCTTTGTGTCCTCTAGAGGGCGCCATTTTTAATGTGACGTCATATAACCTATAAACTGCGGACGATCAAGACGCTTCCAACGATACCTCATTTGTCAAATTGTGATAAGTGGTTTAGAAGATAGGAGGGAACAGATGAACATACTTACATACATACATAATTATATACATACATACTCAAAATCATAACCGTCCTTTTTTCTTCGCCGTAGTCGGGTAAAAATGTGTATGTGTTTGACACCCAATTGATCCGATTTGAAGACTGTAAAAATGTACTTGGTATGTAGTTTATCTTGAGTATACAAGATGGCGCTGCCTGTCACCGTTCTCGCGTAGGTATTGAGTATATTAGTTCATTTGGAATAGGAACAACTTTAACATTGAGTAATATTTTGATTTGTTTATGTACCCGCATAACAATTAGATTTAATTAATGGTTATTAGATTGAAACAAAACTGAGAGGATTGGTTGGTAGTAGATGCTTTATTATAGGTAGGTACTTATATCAGCTACCCCAAATAGGTACCATATGGAAAAATAACCCTTAAGTACATAAAAAAAAAAAAAAATTTAAGTAAGTACTTATATTTTTTCATTTTAATGATTTATTCCATTTATTTCAAACCATTCCAATAAGATATCGTTCCCCTTTCATTTTGCGTTCGTAAAACGGAACGAAAAGCCACCCCTCGAGGGGTAATGACTCACTCGTCCCACCCCCGACAAAAAGTGCCGACGTAACCCGATGATAGCCGAGCGGGGAGCGTACGGAGCCCGCACGGAAAACATTAAATCTGAACCCACATTATTATGTAATTTTTTGCAAATTTTTTAACAAAATAAATTCATTAAAATTTATGTGAAAATGCGCGGGAATATGTCAAGTGTTTGTTATTTCGGATACGCATCCGTATGCTGTGTTAAACTAAAGTGCTGTGGCCAAGACTGCCTATATTGATTTTCTAGTAACGTGCAGATGAAAACGTTGTATGCGGAATACAGTGTTATTATTAGATTGTGTAGTGCTTTTAATAATTCAGTAAGTCATTTTACCCAAAAAAGTGATGCGAATTCGGATAAAATAATCCTGTTGGAACTTTGAAACGATTCCTGTGCCTCAATTGGAAATGTGTGAAAATCTGCATTAATTTTTTCATAATTAATTATGTTGCACCAGTATTTTTGATTGAAAAACTGATTTTAAATGAAAAATTAACTTGTAATATAAAAGGAAAATGTGCTAAAAAATACTTTAAATAAAAAGACGCCATATTTACATTCTAAAAATAGTTTCTACCCCTAAAAAGACTATTTTAGACCGAAATCTAAAATAAACTACGTTTACTAAAATCGTCGGTAAAAGTGTTCAATTTATCGATCGTTTTACAAGCAAGGCCACCCATGAACCCGAAATTAATTTATATTTTCTTTTTCCACTATATACCATCACGCTAGATCGATTTTCGGATAAACAAAAGCAAAGTATCGCGCTATCTAAAGTGACCATCTGATTTACTGACATGAATCTCTCCAAAAGAATGGAAATGGTCTGCCGAGTTTCGTAGTTAATCAGTCTGCATGGAAAACGGATTGGAGACGGTAAAACTTGAATTTCCCAAACTGTTTTCACGTTTTGAAGGGCACTTGCCTGTTGAAAGCTATAGCTTAGGTAAACTCTACTTGTAAGTAATTCGTGGAACGTTCGATTTATAATGTTAAGTAATTTAGAACACATTAGCTCCTTCATTATCATCGTTCATCTACTGCTAGGCAATGGCCTCTCTTTTCTTGTGCCAATCAGCTCCTTACAATAACCAGCCAAGTATTCTGATAAGTTGACTCTTAAAATTCGAATCTGACACAAGTGAATGCGGATATTTCGGATAAATTATCGGGGGTTCACACCTCGAGACCGTTCGAATTTCGAAGTAATGTTTAGAGAATCACCTAGGTACTGGTGCCATAGCCAATCTAATGTAAATTATTTTCTTCTCTTCTCTGTATAAGAAGAGACGTTGACCCCTGCACAGGCTGTAATTTATGCCACTCGACTACGACCGTGTCATGATTCCAAGAATTTGATAACCCTACCTAGGTACCTATCCATTTTATTGGAACAAGGACGTACCGGTATTGACATTGCATTGAAATTTACCCTGTAGGTATACATACCTAGGTACCGATAATGTCATGTTATCTAATAACTATGACAATACTTTCAGACAGTTAAGATTTTAAGATTTCGAACTTTAGGTTATTACCTATCTGGAAATATCGTTACCTACATTTTTTTTTTTTTTAATCTGGATTTTGTTTAGGGGCTTTTATCAAAGATATGTCAGCCCCATCGTACCCTTTTAAATTAATTGGCTTACTTATTAAGTATTTAGTAATATTACTTACTAGCTAATGAATTAGAGTTATTCGTTGAGGACAATAATTAAATGGCACAACTTTTTAATAATCTCCGAAGATGGTAGAGATAAGATGGATTGAATTATGCCTACATCAAATTTATTTATTTTACAATCATTCACGAATAACTCACGTTCTACTCCGTTCCGAGCTCACTCCATCAGCAAATGTTGTACGTCTTCGATTTGATTGCAAATTGTGCAATTAGGAGAGTCAGCCTTTTTCATGTTACCTACATGCTCAAAACGGTGAAGGAAAACATCGCGAGGAAACCGGCATGTCCTAGAACCAAAAATTCGAAGACATGTGACATCTACCAACCCGCACTTGGCCCACTATCTCTCACCGAGAGGAGGCCTGTGTCCCAGCAGTGGGAACAATACCTATAGACTGATTATGCATGCGATAAATCTCTAGTTTGCGGTAACAGACCGCCCATTGTGTCACCCTATGTAAAATTTCTAAATTGATGTCTGTAAGTTTAAGGTGTACCTACATAAGAAAGAGTATTGTATTCTATTCTATCAGGTAATAATTATATTGCTAGTTCCTACAAAAAAAACGTTAGCGTTCTGAGATTCACCGCAGTCGGGTAACAAATAATTAGGGCAGTATCTATAACTTTTTCTATCGTGTGGAAATTCATATCATAAAGTTAAAACTTTAAAGTTCATTTCCCAAAAGTACCATTTTGGCGCTTTAGCATTTTCGCCGTTCCACTGACGATATAGACCTTATGCTTGGGCCATGAAGGGAAGGAAAGGCGGAGGCTATTTCGGATTCTGCCATTGAAGACTCGGTCACACGGTGTTCGTCTTCAGCACATACGGAAGGACTCTGGGATTCTCCGCTGAACAACTCCTCCTGTGTAACGTCTTTGACAAGCTAGTACTTATTGATATTATGATTCTGTCTTCTATTTGCGGTCTTATGAGACATTTTATTGCGAATCTGTCTAATCACCAGTCACAGCTAGTGTTACGTAGTTCCAGACAGCCATTTGTAAAAGAGGTCGTTGACCTTTGTATATAAAAAAAAATTGAATAGACGTAGATATATTTAGTAACCTATTCCGCTTAACTATTCCACAAGAGTCATAAAAAACTCTACGTTGCAATCGCAATACGTCATCGTGTTCGGGTTCGCGACTGGTCAATCGTCATCCTGAACATGCCTCGTGTCGATTTCTTACAGGGTTTTTTATGACTCTTGAGGAATTGTTAAGCGGAATAGGTTACTAAATATATATCTACGTCTATTGTTTTTTATAATGGATTTCGGCAAAGTCACGCCTGAATCAATTAACTATCTTTTTTTCTATATATTCTATTCAGCACTTCGGCATCCGCCATGGTCATCATTACGCACTGATTTATTATCTACAGCAGATTTAGACTTTTCCTTCTATTGGACAGATGTTTTTTATGCTATATAATCAATTACAGTAGCGCACATAGTACCCACAGACGATATATGGAGAAAAAATAATAATCTGGGAGGCGTACGATAGGTACAGGCCTACATGGTTGAGATTTACAACATTGACTTTCTCCAAAAAGATCATATTATTTAACAATCGGCTGTTTTTTCCCATTCCCAGACCAGCCAGCTCTCCAGTTTCTCAAAAGTCATTTATTCAAACTAGGCTGAGAATCAGCACTTTTCGAACGTCAAAATTACATAAGACAGTCCCCCAAAACGCCCACCCTTCACCACTTCCTAGTGCTTTAGCTGGGAAGAAGAAGTGGCGCAACCAACTCCCCAGCAGCACAGCTGTCTGTTCACATACTGCCTATTATAAGCCATCTCTCCTGTATTTTTCATACCAGCTATCTAATTGCGTTACTTATTTTCGTAAGACTAATTTGTTTCATTTTGACAGTTCAACAACATTCATTGCGTTATTTACGTTGTTGAGAAGATTTTTTTCCGAAGCAATTGAATTAGACTTTTGTTTCAAACCGAATTCAATTTTTATTGATCGTGTATTACGCAACTAGGGTACTACCCATTATTAACATGTTTTCTTTTTTTTGAGGCTTCAATAAAAGAGTCTTCTTGAGTGACAATTGACAATACTTTAGAGGGCCTAGACAAGTGACCATCGCTTCGAAAGCGTTTCATATTTGTACAACGACTTTCAACATAAGCTTTTCGATAGCATATGTCAGTCCTATACATTTTTGCCTGTCCATCATCGTTATCGCTGATAGAATGTCACTTTGTCTAGGGCCTCTGTGGATCTAGCGCACCGTGGGTAGACAGCCCTGAGGCCCTAGACCAAGTCACATTCTATCTGCAATAACGATGATGGAAAAGGCAAAATTTATGGGACTGACATAAGCTATCGAAAAGCTTATGTCAATCCTGTTGAAAGTCGTTGTAACTTTCGAAGCAATTGACACTTGTCTAGGCCCTCTGAGAGCCTAGACAAGTGGCAATCGCTTCGAAAGCGTTTCGTATTTGTAGAACGACTTTCAACAGGATTGATATAAGCTTTTCGATAGCTTATGTCAGCTCTATACATTTTTGCCTTTTTCATCATCGTTATCGCTGATAGAATGTCACTTTGTCTAGGCCCTCTGGCCGGGTAACACGGCTTGATCTATTCGCGTTGTAATAGCTCCAAACTGCGGAGTTTCCAATAGGAGTTCACAGCAATGAGGATCGCTATCGTTTTAAAGTGAGCTGTTCCAGCTTTTTAGAACAACCATTGTTACCATTATCAAGCCACAATATAGGTTCGTGTTCAAAAAATTTCATCTCATCATTAAATTCGACAATACACTTTTGAAACAGCTTATCGTTAAACCTTGAACATTTTTACGTTGGTAACCCCGAGTTCAATGGGCCTAATCTGATTAAACACGCGCCTAAAATTGGACCTAATAATTACCTACTGTTATTTAAAATAACGCTGGGTAAGTAGGTATGTATCGGATATTAGGCGGTCCAATTTCTATCCAATGATCCAATGGAACACCATTGCAGAACACAATTTAGTACCACAGATGACTGTAGAGATAAGGAATAAGAAGGGTCACGCTGCCTTAGGAGAGCCTCAAAATTAGGTCCCTGGTAACATTACTTCGAAATTCGAACGGTGTCTCTTTTCGAATTTGTGATGATTTACTTAACTTTTTATTTTAAAAAAAACAACCGATTGCCAAAAAAAAACACTAAAAAGTCAAATATAACTTTAATTTCGGAAGTCGGTGTCTTTGATTTTCAGTTTTCGAGTTTGCTGAGTTCACTTTCGAATTTTATGCGTCACTTGAGGTGAGGTTCCACGTGAACTCAATTAAGGATTAAAAGCATTCTAATAAGATCTCCAAACGGCTTTGCAAGCGTAACGTCAGCTCATCTAAAAGTTGTCTAAATATTGAGCAAGTGGCATAGCAATGAGAAAAATCTGCCTACGCCATTTTGGCAAATTTATGTTGCCTTGTGCGGTACGTAAAGACGATTTACCTTAATGATGAAGCAGAAGACAGAGAAATATGATTCAATATCAATCAATCTGCCTAGTCTTTTCCCAACGATGTTGGGGTCGGCTTCCAGTCTAACCGGATGCAGCTGAATATGAATATGGACCGGTAAACTTTTATTGGGACCGGGTCCATCCAACCGATAAAAAATAAACCTTTTTTATAGCACGATTTTAACATTCGAATAAATTCTCATTCCACATCAAGAAATAGGTACCTAGTTTAACGCATTGTTCTAAGACTTTTTTACGCTGGCAACAATCCAGCAAGATGCGGGCTACTGACTTATTGCTAAAAGCCTTTCTTTTGACCCAATTTAGTTACCCAAACGGTATAATAGGGCTACGTTAATTGCTTTCAAACTGGATAGCCGTCATTCAAGCTTATTGTTAGCGTAATTAGCATCTTTCAGAGGGATTTTACTAGCTACGTTGTTAAAAAAACATTTTGCCTTATTTTATGAACAGAGTGATCATTTTTGATGAATACTTTTTTTAAACGCGGCTTATTCTGTAATCCTTTCGAAATTCGAACGTTGTCTCCTTGTGAGCTCACTATCCTAACTAATATTATAAATGCGAAAGTGTGTTTGTCGTTTGTTACGCTTTCACGCTAAAACGACTGAACGGATTTAGATGAAATTTGGCACAGGGTTAGACCATGACCTGGAATAGGACATAGGGTACTTTTTATCCCGATATTTCGTCGGGATCGAGACTTACGCAGGTGAAACCGCGGGGCGCACCTCGCTATCTGTAGAGGTGGCTTACCTACCTACTAAATAAAACAACTGAATTTGTTTTCGAATTGTCTGCGGTTGAGGTTCCAAGTCAGACAGAATAATCAAACCAATCCGCGATATTTCTTTTCTTTTTTTTTTCGTGTGGTAGTGACTGGTGTCAGAGTTTTTAGCCTCTGACTTGGCTGAACATGCCGTCGAAAATCTCTCAGGCATGCGTTTCATCACGTTGTGTTCCTTTACAGTTTTTGAAGCAAATGTTGGCAACAATAGGAGCATGAAGTCGAAAACTCAAAGGTGTGCGCCTTACCGTGCGTTTGCACTGGCGAAACATTTAATACAAAACATGTTGAAATCTCTAGTTCCTGTCAAAAATTGTATGGAACATTGACAGAAAGTTGAGATTCCAACATGTTTTGTCTTGAATGTTTCGCCAGTGCAAACGCAGGGTTATGTAGGTTCGAACTCGAGACCTATTAACACTAGGCTATTAACTACTGTCTAAGCCCGCAGAAAAAATATCGAGATATCGATATTTTTTGTTCGAGATATCGATATTTTTAGGCGATATTTATTACGATACCGATGTATCGATATCAATGTATCGATATAAAATATCAAGTATCGGAAATGTATTTAAAACGATAGCAACACCGTTATCGCCACTGACTAAAACCGCTGGACTTCAGAGGCGTAAAACGTATTTTTTTTTTGTTCTAATTTGGTTTAAGATTGTAAAACTTGAAAAACATAAAGTTTTTTTTTTTTTATTAAACCGATATTTCGTTTTTTTTTCGAAAAAATCCATATCGATTTTTTTTTTAATATCGGTACTTTTTGACGCTTCTTGCATCCCAGCTGCTGTTTTATTTAATCCGCGATGATGGATTCGTACCTCGACACAGTTCGAATTCCAAAGTGCAGTTGTCAAAAAGGATGGAGCATATTTTTTTTTTAAATAAGTACCTAATAAATTTATTTTGTTAAAATAACAATAGGGGTGGCTCGCAGTTTTTGCTTCAATACGATGCAATAATAATCCCCCTCATTCGATTGTTTGTCTCCCAACCCTGAGTTAATATTGACCTGACTACCGTATCAAATTGATAATAAATACTTATTTGGAAGTAAGTAAGTGTATATTACAGACATACCAGATAAGTAATTGCTTTTGCATTCATTTCAACTTGATTAATGGAGCCAATGATAATCGTCGAGCAGTGTTGTACAAACCTCGTTCGTTACTGGTCCAAACTTACGAGTGTTAGGTTGTGAGTTCTAACTTAGGCAGGCATGCATTTTACTTTGCGCATTTAACATTGTAAAATCAGGGACTTGAAACATTACAACAGAATATCGTTATGATAACGTTACGTAATAGCGTTATATAAAACCAGTAACCATTTCGTACTAATTTCTTGGCGATGTAACGAAAATCTATCCGAACGAAATCTAAATGACAGATTGTGATTGTTTATGTCGTTTTGTCTATTCTTCCGTCGACAAAACTCGTTTCAACGGTGGTCAGGCTACGCGTGCTGGGCACACGTGGCGGTCTCCACGTTCGACAGCCTCTCAAATTCATCCAACAGAAGAGGTCAATGGGAACCACCAAAACCATTTTCATGTAAAATGTTGCCAAGACGAGACCATATGGCTCGCACTGTCAAAAAGTTATCAAATCTCATGTACCTAGAGCCAACCTTCTAACTCCACAAGCCCTAACTTCACATACTCTACGCCTTAGTCAAAATATGTGGCTTAGCCGTTTCCGACCCGATCGCATCTACATGAGAAATAATTAACTAAATGAATACTATTGTATAACAGAGAAGTAATGAACAGTGAATACATTTTTCACCTTACGCCCATGTGACGGTAGCGAAACGGCCTATGGACCTTGGCTTCTATCGGTAAAGTTAAAAGTTACGAACTATAACGTGGTCATTTGTCACGTGTGTCTAGGCTAACAATACTTAACCCATGCCATTTTTACTCATCCAGACGAATACTGGTCATAAATCGTAATTACAAAGTTATATCCCAGAAAGGCTTACTTTGGCGTAAGGGATTATGACCTCTACCTCTATGTCTGCAGGCTGAATGTCCCGTCATGGGCTAAAAAATATTGCTTGCACGGATTTTGTTTGAATGAACATGTCACAGTTTCTTGCTCACTCGCTTGGCCTTCCGGGCCGTTTTCAGAGCATGTCACACGTACGACAATGAGCTCGACTCTCTAAGTCCGTCAACGAAGAAATGGGCTCGTCCAAAAGTAGTTGATCCGTCAAAACAAAGTGTAAAATTCAATTTTTTAAACGAGCAAATCCACATCGTGGTTAGGGACAACTGTCAAATCGTGTTGTCAGTCATTCTTAGTTCGGTCCCCGAACTAATCATACGTCCGTAAGTGACATAAGGTAGGATATGCCCGTTACTTCGGCCGAAACTACGGATTTCGTGTACAAGTATTGTGTAGACCTAGGGGTCTACACAATACTTGTACACGAAATTCACACGAGATTCTCGGTCTGCGCCAGGTACATTCTAGGGAATGTACCTGGCGCAGACCGAGAATCTCGGGGTTCATGACTCCACGAGTAATGATGACCCGAAATCATCCAAGCTGGTCCAATCTATAGTTAATGTGATAACAGAACATTTTTCAATCAATAAGAACTTTTTTTTGTTGACGATGGGATATGATCAAATGACTTCTCCCGCTCTGGGCGGAGCAGGTGTCAGACTTTTACTGACTAAAACCGTGTTTCATCAGTTGCCTGTTGCTAAGGGCCCCGGTATCATTTTCGGACTTTCCCGTAGCCCTGACAGAATCAATAAAACCTACGAATAAAAATAAAAAAATGGATAACAATATTACTTATTAGTCTGTGGCGTTATCTTTTAATGGCCTATTCCTATTCCATAGGCCTATTCCTGCGATGTCCAGAGGCAAGCGTACTTTTCATAGGACGCCATTTCAATGGATGTATTTTACTCATTAATGTTGAGGCACCGGAATATATTAATGTAGGTATACCAATGAATAGGTAAACAGATAATGAAATACCACCATTGTTTTCATAGAATAAATAACAACACTAGTGAATCCGAAAGTAAACAATAAACACAAAAAAAAAACAATTGGCCGGCATGAACGTCCATCGGAACGAAAATTCGATTTAAAAAATAAAATGACTATAAATTTAGTACAACGCCATCTATCGGCGAAAAGACTGAACAGTGTTGGTGAAATGTGAAAGTTTTTTATGTTTGTGATTGGACCTCTTGGTGTGAAGCGTGAAGATGGAGGGTGGGGGTTCTACAGGGACCTCGGAGGTCTACCAATATGTGGGACCTTTTCGGCTGGAGAAGACCTTGGGAAAGGGACAAACAGGTAAATAGTTTTAGGGACTTTGTTTCTGTTTTTTTTGGCAATAAAACACGAATATATAATTATAATAAAGTAGCAGTATTATATCTCGGCAGTGACCTTGAAATAATTACCTACGGCTGCTTGGTAAGTGCCTGCTATACTGTCGGCAACCGCGTATACACTGAGATTTCGAAGCGCGCCGTTTTTGCCGTTTTCTATGAAGATATAATACTGTTACTTATTTATACTGTGATGATAGGTATACTATTTATTTAAAACAAAATTAAGTATACAGACATTACGCGACATCCCTGTATCTCTGAACACGTTTCTTGTTCTCTGACTCCTGCACTAATGCTTGCAACAAGGAACTGGTCAAAAATGGATCTGTAAAAGAAAAATACAATGTTTATTGCTTAAAGTCTGTTTTAATAATCTCGTAGACTAATTTGACATTTCAAGTGATTGTTGTTTGTTTTTTTCAATTTGTAATTTGACATAATTATTCGCCTGTCAAATTGAGTCTAAAAGATAAAAAAAACAGACTTTACATAATGATCGCAAGCACTGTTGTTGAGCGTGCACTTATGAGAGAATTACCCTATAGAAATACCCATGATCCCGGGTCCATTTCTAGAGAACTTCTCTGTACGGCGAGTCTGGATTTTTGTGTCAGGGTAATTGTACCTAATTTAAGAGTCCGATAAGCTTAAGGTAAGCCTTACTCAGTCTTGTGTCTAGGACCTAGCCTAGACTCTACCAGACCTAGACTCGATATTCGCGGGGTGGCTTCTAGCAGTTGGACGAAATTAATCGAAGATGGAGGTTTTAAGTGGGGTCCGACTTGAGAAACGTATCACGGTGGACTGCTATCGGATGAAATCTCAATATAAGTACAAATACCTGAAGACCTGCAGTTCAATATTGCCTGGCGTTGCCAGACTTTGTTAATTAACGTTAAAATATTAGATTCTATTTTGTTAATATCTGCACAAGTTATTAAAGCTGATTGGCGCTCTTTGCTTATTGAATGGGCATCTTTCCAACTGCCGACCGCTAGCAGTCTAATAAATTTCAACATAAAGCTTGAAATTCAACCACTGTTGACGCAATTAATAAGTTTCATGAAAGCCAGATGGTCTTTATTCTAGTGCATTTGGACAGCCTTTCCACGAGTGACAAAACATAGTAAGTATATCCCACGTGCCACTGCTAATCCCACCGCTCATATCAGCGGGGCGGCGCGGCGAGCACGGCCTACTGTGACATGGCTCGAGTCACATTTTATATGACTAAACTGTGATAAAATGTGACTCGAGCCATGCCAAAAAGCCGTGCTTGCCCCGCAGGTTGGACTGTAGTTCAAGTAATTTGATCAAACAGGCTGGTTCAAACAGTTTTATCAAGTTGGCATGAATGTGTGTCCGAAAATTTGATCAAAATGAGTTGTCAAATGGCATGAATAAATATCAATTTTCGTATTTCTATTTGATTAAACTGTTTGAAACAGGCTGTTTTATCAAATTACTTGAACGTCTATGGCCTGCATAATGCTCGGTTCTCCTCCCTCACTGGTGTAATGCTCGACTCTGGGGGCCTACCACCACCGCTTACATCAGAATTATTTTAATCTTACTTTAGTGGGGGGAAAGAGATGGAGCTATACGTTCTGTAGAGCCTCATCTCTTTCCTACACTGAAGTAATATTAAAATAATAGTGCTGTAAGCGGTGGTGGTAGGCCCCCTGAACATTACATTATAGGCGAATGCTCCCGTTGAGGGAAGCACCTATGCGAGGAATAAGAATGAGTACCGGGTCAAATTGAACTAACTAGCGAAACTCCGCAGACTTGATGGCCACCTATCGTTAACTATAAGTACATGAACAAACAAAATATTAATTAATATGTTGATTTTTTTTTGTCACTTGAATTAAAACACAGTTTTAAAAAAACAGTTTTTTTTTGTGTAAACTTCACAGATCTGATGCGTGTCAATATTGATATCTTAACATGATAAAACAAAAAAAAAACATGCTTCATATGGGTACGTTAGTAGGTTATTCTGTGCTTCAAGTAACAACAACAACAGAGCAAGCAGCGGTAGTTGACCCCAAAAAAATAAAAAATGTTTTTTCGCTTTTAGTCACGTCTACGCAGTTTTGCTAGGTAATTAATTAATTTGACCATATTAAAATTGAAATTCTGTAATTTAAAATCGTTTTCCGAATTATTATATTGTTTCAAGAAACAATGCGATAATTCGCTACTCTAGTCAAACCAATTTGTGTCCACCCATTCGTTTTTTAAACGTTTTCGGATCAAACGTTAAAATCCGTCAACAAACATTCCATTTTCAAACTGTTTGAATTTCCACTAGTGCTTCGATGTGACCCGAATATTCAAAATGACGGAAACGTTGACAGCTGACAAGGCCTCAGGAAATAGAGGCTGGGAACTATTTTCAGCCTTTTGAATTCAAACGTTTTCTGTAGAAGACATGGTGTATTGTTGTGGTACTGCATATTTACAGCTGCTTTTAACAATCGTACTTTGCTATTCAATGGCTCAGGATCCCAAATAAGTACCAAAGCCAAGAAAAAATTAAAGCTAATAATAAACGCGCTGATCCGTTATTCTGAATCAAAAGGAACTTTTGTTTTTGTTTTTATAGTTTCGGTAGGTAATAAGTTCGCGTTTGTCAAAGGTCCACACTTACCTAGACAGACGTAGCCTATTCGAGACATACGTAAACGTATCATCATGAATACTTACTAATATTGATAAAATTTCCCGAATTCTGCTTATCTCGTATGGGAGTCAGAGAGACACTCGGTGGCACCGCTTGTATGGCAGCAGTGTGATACATTACGGTCGAAGAACTGCTAACCATGTCTAAAACCATTAGAAGTAGAATCCTGAAAACAAATAAAACGCAACATCATTTTCACGCCATATATCCAGAAGAGAACTATCTCTCAAAGTCAAAGTCAAATAATTTATTTCAAATAGGCACATAAAAGGCACTTTTTAACGTCAATGAAAAACAAAGAAATAGAATTGATTCTAGTTGCCCCTTCCAAAAGGTAGCTTTCGTATGGAGAAGAATGGGCAAGAAACTCCACCGTTACTATTTTCAAAAATGTTTTACAATATTTTGTATACATGAATTATATAATTATATGTGAAGACGATGCACCTACAATAAGATTACTGTACCTCTTCTGCTACTATACCAAGTGCTGGTGTAGATACGTCAGCATTTTGATATTATTTGTACGCCGTATTAAGGCTCCCGCAAACAGGCGCGACGCAACTCTAGTGGAACAGTTTCTATGTAAACTTCTTGGAAATTTTTCTACCAGAATCGCGTCGACATTCGCGTCGCGCCTGTCTACGGGAGCTTTTAGTAGGAGGCATAAATCAGAAGAAAATAACTAATGGAAAAAATACACTGTTTCGACTTGACTCAAAGTTCGAACTCAAACAACCTACACTAAACAGTCGTGGTTGAGATTTGTATAGGCAAAAAAATAACACAAGCTTCGATATTTTGTTCAGTCAGGCCTAGGTTTATAGACTTGACTTTCGCTAAATCAGTTTATCCCGAAATTCAGTTTCGCCGGTCTGAAATACCTAGGTATTTAGACCTATAAACACATTATACTCTAGTATCCTGCCTATCCTGACTCCTGGTTGTAGTATCCTCTACGGTAGATCGCAGTACAGGTTACAAAGTGATTTTTTTCACTCACCCGTGCGTAAATGACATTATCCACCGCTTGTTACACTTTCCGAGGATTCCGTATGAATGGTGTTTAACTACAAAATGCGCCTCCAGTGTCTGTTTCTGTCTGGATATTACATAGAGCTGTAAAAACCCCCAATGGGTAGAAAAAATGGAAAGTTGGAAAGACATGCGAGCCGAGTATGTCATGGCTTCGTGAATCCTTCCAGCTGAGGACATTTTTGCTATGATAATAAAAATAAAAGCACCTCGTCAAGATACATATTGCAATAGGTTCACCGCGTCTGTGGCGGGAGAATACGTTCGCAATCATGAAAAAAAAAAATAGTACGACTCCGTGGTCTGTAAGGTGAGAGTCGTGTTATTAATGTTCAGTCTCTTATGATTTGCAACACTAGGTATAGTCCGCGCGCGACTTGTAGTCACCACCTGAGTTATGTGAGCGGTGAGACGGGGAAGGGCGCCATTGACAAAATTGGCAGACTGAGTTAGCTTGGTGGCTTGGCCTTTGTCTACCTCCCATGTCTCACCAGTCACATACCTCAGGCGGTGACAAGCAGTCGCGCGCGGACGATATCTAATTCTTAATTTGAAAGAAAAAAAATCGTGAGGAGATCTTATCTTGTGTAGGTAGGTACTCTACCTAATAAAGTTTTTTCACCAACATGCGGTGAATAAGCGTAGTGATCAATGCTCTGTCCTACTCTGTACGAGGATAAAAAGTATTCCTCTGAAACATCGCTAAAATGAGATATTTCAGTCACAATAATGGTATTAACCACTCTATGTAAGTAGTAAATACTGCAACAGGAAATATTGAAACTAAACGCGCGGTTCGTACTAAGTCTAACTGTAAATTGTAATTATTTATGGGCTGATTATCCTATTGCCATAATAGTTATCCTGAGTCAGTTAGGGCAGTTAGGTAATTACTATGGAGAATTTCTTCGTAAAAACCACAATAACTAAATTAAGGTACCTACTACAGGTGCAAAGGCAGGCAGATCTCGGTGGTTCAGTCAGTACCCACCTAAAGAAATCACTAGAAAGAAAAATCACTAGCAGCGACAAAATTTGATCCACTCTACAATTTATTGAAATTAAATATTTAATTAAACTTGGAACAAAAGTAAAATTGAAAGCGGAAATAAGTACCTAAAATGCATCAAATAATATTTAATTTAGACGATGTGTAAAATTAGCAGTGTATCGACTTTCGTCGCTGACCGTCATACCCGAAATTCACTGGTTATGACTCGGATGAATAGGTAAGAGGAATTACAGACGGTTCACCCCGCAAAAAAAAATAAAAAAATAAACAACTTAAAAAAAAAAAACACTAGGTCCAAATAGAAAAATAAATTTTAATTTCGGTAGTCGGTGTCCTTGGTTTTGAATTTTCGTTTTTTGCCACCGACTTTACCGAAATTATACTTAGGTAGTTATTTTTCACTTCGTAGTGTTTCTTTTTTGGAAGTTGGTTTTGTTATAAATATTTATGGGACCACTTCTGAAGTATGACCTACCAAACAAAAAATAATCGTCAAAATCGATTCATAATTGGCGGAGTAATCGCGTAACAATACAGTCGAATTGAGAACCTCCTTCTTTTTTAAATCGGTTAAAAAAGCGACTCTTGCTACACCAGGCACATTAGCAATTCCTCTAAAAGCAATTCATTTCCTGAATTCCCAGCTGTTATCAGCAATTCCTATAATTTGGCAAAAGCAATTCATAATTTGTGGACCATTTTTACGAATCTCCATAGAAAACTGTCAAATCAGCACGCAGATCATAATTATAAATTGTCAGTTTGTGATATTTTAGGATGAGTCATAAATTATTTTCCTAATAGGATTCTGCCAAAGTGGCAATTTTAGACCCGCAGGTCGCACAGCGCTAATAACCTACAGTCATATTCACCTAAGTAATAGTTGTTGCCTCTCTTTTTATCGCGTAATTCTACTACTATTCGGAATTCGAACGAGAATTCAACTTCGAACTCTTCTGCCTTCTGTCTTCTTGATCTTCTGCCTTTGTTACGCTCACTGAATTGGCCCGACAAGACGAGCTCGCCGCGAATCTACTTGTAGCTTTATCTAAAATATGGAGTTAACCATCTGTACCTACTCATCTGTGGTTTTGTTCAAAATGTCTCAATTTTCAATTTTTATCTTTCCAGGTCTAGTGAAATTGGGTGTCCACTGTGTGACGGGCAAGAAGGTGGCCATCAAGATCATCAACAGGGAGAAACTCAGCGAATCAGTGTTGATGAAGGTACTATCACTAATATTATAATGTTCAATCAAAGTCCGCCATCTAGGTTTAAAGACATTTATTTCTCATAAGAACTTATGAATAACAGTTCGCTTATAATGAGATACAAAGTTGCTTCTTGATAATATAATTACAATATTTGCCTCTGATGCGATGTTGACGTTATAGGGTACATTGTACGTGCTTTTTGAGTTTACTCTTAAATATGTTGAGATTATTACACTTCTTTATGTCTTCCGGTAAATCATTGAACAGTTGTACTCCCTCCACTAATACTGTTTTTTTGCCGTAATTAGTCCGTGCACGTGCGGTCATTAGTAGGAATTTGTGTTTACTTCTTGTGTTGTATGTTATTGTTTTTTTAGGTAGTTGTATGTTTGATTGTACAGAATTCGTGGCGATTTTTTTAATGAGAATGCAGGTGTAATATGTGTAAAGTTGTGTGAGGTTCAGTAGCTTAGTTTTTTCGTATAATTTTTTTGTTGTATTCTTTGTAGTGGGTTTATATTACATTTAGCGGCTGATCTAGTGTTGAGTAGCTGTAACTAATTTGTTACTGTTGATAATTTTAAGGATAAAACATCTTACAAAAAACTTACAAGATATTTACCGACTTATGATTAACAAAAATAGAAAATTACGGTTTCCTTTAATTTATTGGCGAACAAATGAAAACCATATTTAAATATAATAAGTGCCACCTATTGGCAGTAACGAGAATTACAATTTACAAGAAGTGTTTCTGATTTCTGTAGGTAATATTGTACCTACTTTCTACCAACACTTATATTCTGTAGAGAAAAGATTTGTATTTTTGTTTGTAATGGATAAATTAAAAAACTATCTAAGGAACCGATTTAAAAAAAAAACACTAAGTACCTAACATGGGCTTTGTAATTTATAAAGCTATCACGCGGGCGAAGTCGCGTTTTTATTTTACTAAAGTGAAACCATTTTGTTTTTCAGGTGGAAAGAGAAATAGCTATTATGAAATTGATAGAACACCCACACGTATTA
The DNA here is from genome assembly GCA_949152455.1 of Lithophane leautieri. NCBI lineage: Eukaryota > Metazoa > Arthropoda > Insecta > Lepidoptera > Noctuidae > Lithophane > Lithophane leautieri. The sequence goes on from OX424486.1 coordinate 6,258,813, forward strand.
GGACTGTCCGATGTTTACGAAAATAAGAAATATTTGTAAGTATCTAAATGCCTACTCTTCTACTTTATCATGTTGGTACCCTGCAACCTAATTGCGTAACACACTTACAATCACAATCTGAATAGTTTTGAAGGCTATTGCTGATCCATTGCTTCATACGTTCGAAATCTGCTCAACAACGTAAATAACGCAATGAATGTTGTTGAACTGTCGAAATGAAACCCATTGCTACTGTTAGTGTGTTGCGGAATTACCCCGCTGACCACCCTCGCTACGATTCTAGTTGACTGGTTGATGTTTGCCAAGACAATCATGAGCTACTGAAACCTACCATCTGGCTATAAACCATATTAAAATAGTACCTACCTACCTATATAGTTCTTGGCACAGACCAAGCCATTGGTATTTTCGCGTGGGCTTTCAATAACTTTTATGAATCAATAAGCTTGGTTAGGGATAGGTTTCCCATAAAGTGAACCAACGATTGGTCCAAGTGAAGATCAGGAATCAACTGACAGCGCAGAATCAATCGTAGTGGCGATTATTGAGAGCGGCCTATAATGTCAAGCTGTGAACGCCTTTTGGTTGATGATGACGACTTTTGGGCAATTACTTATCCATAATGAATTTATCCAGAACATATAAATGGAATGAAGGACCTTGTGCGTTTTCTGACAGTCAATTTTTGGTTATAATTCTCATTTAGAAGATTCTTACTCACTTATCTTTTATTTTCCAGATATTTAGTATTAGAACACGTAAGCGGAGGGGAGCTGTTCGACTACCTGGTGAAGAAAGGGCGGCTGACTCCCAAAGAAGCGCGCCGGTTCTTCAGACAAATCATATCCGCGCTCGACTTCTGTCACAGTCACTCTATATGGTAGGTATTGCTAAAAATCCTATTAATTGACTATCAATATAAGACGCGAAATACCGAAGTTGAAACCATCAATTTTGGCTAATAGAAAGATCTCTAGGCGCGCACTACGGCAGCATTCGTCATGGGAAACCAATCAATCTGCCTAGCCATTTCCCAACTATGTTTGGGGTCGGCTTCCAGTTTAACCGGATGCATCTGAATACCAGTATTTTACATGGAGCGACTGACTGTCTGACCTCCACAACCCAGTAACTGGAAGAAAAAAAATCCTTCGTGGTAATAGGTCTAAATCTTCCCTTGATAAGACTGGTTGTCAGACGTGACGACTGTCAAAGATCCACAAATGACAGCCGGGACCAATGGCTTAACGTGCTTTCCGAGGCACGGAGGAGTCTCGTTATGTAAAGATGGTCACCCATCTACGGACCTACCCCGGCAAGCGTAGCTTAACCTGCTGGATCGACCCGCGCAGCTGTTATTACTTAGCCACGAGCTCCTCATCTGTCATGGGAAACCATCTGCCCAAAAGATGAACTGCACCCAACATCTATGAGCGTTCGTATGCGCTAGCACTAGTGCATACCTACGTTAAACCGAGTATTACAAAGCTTTATAGTATCCAAACCCGTAGTATACGAAGTCGTTTTTAACTAAAATTGCCGCGATTCGTTAGGAATGCTGCCCAACTACTGCCATCTAGCGCCGAGAACCGTAACTAATAAATATAGTTATGGTCCTTACTACGTAAAACTAAAACAAACTCAAAATACAACCGAATTTATTTCACTTTACAGCCACCGCGACCTAAAACCCGAGAACTTACTTCTGGACGAGCGGAACAACATCAAGATAGCTGACTTCGGTATGGCGTCGCTGCAGCCGGCCGGCTCGCTACTAGAGACATCTTGCGGCAGTCCGCACTACGCCTGCCCTGAAGTTATTCGAGTAAGTAGCCACTGCAATATGAAAACGGAACGTTAGGATTTTGGTAAAAATATAGACAGGCTGAAATTGAATTCATAGGCATCCTCATTTTACTCATCATTATGAACAACTTTTACTACTACGAGGTCCAACCATGAAATCGCGAAACAAAACCGCTGTTTCCTACATTTTCACGAGCTAATGCGAACATAAATGTAAGGAACAGCAGATTTTTTTTCGCGCTATCCGCGATTTGATCTTGATATCTAAAAAAAGCCCTCATAGCGCCTAGTTTTCATTTAAAAAAAGGAAAAAAAAAACTCCACTCATACTTCTAGTAACTACCTACACTACCAGCGGTCATTGACCCCAAACAAAAAATATTATCAAATCTTTTTTTTATCGTGTTTAGATATTCGATTCCTACCATGTCTGTGGAGTAATGCTCACTAATCTAATTAAATAGTAAGTATTATTTAGGTATTCATGCAGCTCTGCACCCATACTGTGTAACACACGGTCAATCATAGTCTGAATCATTTTGAAGGATATTTGTACGAGCCAATAACGCTCATACGTGTGCGTTACCCTAGCAAAATGTTGTCGAAAATTGACATTTCAAGCTTATAGATAATTAGTTGACTAGCTTCTGTAATTGTTGCGCACATTTTTAAATTTGTTGCAATTATAGTTTTTTTTTTATTTCACAAAAACATTTCCTGCTGGGGTAACGTTTCAAACGTTACCGCAGCCAGACATTTTTACAAAAAATGGGAATATTGAAATAAATATTAGTTAGCTATATAATTAGTTGTCTCGACGAGGTAAATGTTGCAACTTATTTTTATTTTTTTACTTTGGCTTCGAAGTTATTCCATATCCTGCTGGAGTAACGTTTGTGGTTTTGCTGGATCTCTGAAACGGTTAAGCGGATTCTTATCATCTTTTGTACATGACTTCTTAAGAATTAGTTTTAATTTGTTGTGCAATAAAAAAAGAAAATAATGCACCATCTATGGGGTATTTAATTAAATATAAAAACACTTCAATATGTCCTAACACTCTAAATAAGAGCTCGTAAGACTTGCTTTAAACGTTATTTTGTAGCTTGTAATGGCATTCAAATGTATGTGAAGTTTCATTAGTATTCTGTCAGTAATTAAGAAAATATGATGATATTCAGTTCTCCACGTTCACGGTCACAATGTGCGCGGAGTTATTTGGCCACCAGTAAACCTGGATGTGGATATATAAACTGAATTTGATATCAATAATTACTGCTTAGTTCAGTTTTATGCCCGTAAAATTTCAGCGTAGTAAATACAGTAATTAACGAGATAATAAAATAAAAGTGATTAGGAAGTCCAAATCCGTGGTAACCCGACCAAGTTTAGGTGGTTACAAAAAAGCGCCCGCGTAGTACATTATGCTATCTTCTAAAATATGTAGGATGATACACATTACAAGTTCGGTACAGACGCGTACTATGTTTGAAAAATTTGTCTGCAGCAACGTAAATAACGCAATGGATGTCGATGAACTTTCAAAATGAAACAGATTGAGATTGTACGTGTGTTACGCAATTAGGGTGCTGTTCTAATCTTCCTGTCGACTAATAAGTATGACAGCCACACTACTAAACAATAAAGTGTCTGTATCCTGTATTTATGAACGTTATTCAATTACTGGGTGTTTATTATGCGTTCAATTGTCAAACGAGACTAGAGAGAGTTGGCCAGACAATAATATTCATAAGATAAGGCGGTTAGCTTGATTGAATCATTGTTAAAGCTACGATTTTCTACGATAGCGGTGGCTGACACATATCAGCCATAGTGGTGACGGTCGTCATGAAAATGATGGCGCCAGGGATTGACAGTCAGTAACAGTGCCAAAAAACGCTCTCTAGGGAAACAAACCAACTTACTTTCATGAATAATGTTTCAGTGACGTCATTCGACGATATTTTGCGAACGCTATGTAGCGGCCACCGTAGTCTTAGCCCAATAAAAAACACAAAATCAATGGAAAAGTATTTTAATACAATTCCGCGCCAAAAACATGGCGGGAAAACTTACACTAATAATTGACGTACAAAATGGCGCGCACAAAATAGTTAAACTAAAGTTTATTAAATAACCCATATCCTCATAATTATCTAGTTAAGTACTTTGAACGCAAAACGGTGGTTCTAATTGAATCAAGTGGTGTTATTGAAGTTGAGCGTGGGCTTTGGTGGTATACTCTTACTAGTAATGTTAATTAAATTGTTTATTACGACTTACACGTGCTTAGCTTTCGTAGTAGGTAATAACGTTATGCTTTAGATTTGCTTACATAAAAACAAGCAAACCATAGAAAGTAGAAATTAGTCGGAAGAGGCCGATTAAATAAAAATATAGCTTGTCTTGGCCTGGTTTAGCGAAATATGGTCATTGGTCTTATTCAAACTAACTTCGACGCGTTAGGAAATACGATGTTCTGAAAAAATTTGGCTGCTTAATACTATAAAAAAAAAAACATTAAAATCAAACATCCGCTGATAGTTTAGCAGCGATTCAAATCTTCATCGACATTTGTAGACTACTTTTTTCAACTTCAGGCGCGTTGCTTAGAGCACATAACTTTCTCATTAATCGCCGATCGTTTTAGTTTTTTTCAGCAATCGAAAATTTAAACTACATTATTCATACAAAAATACAAACATTTTAAAACAAAAAAAAAATTGCCAAATCGGACGACCGGTTCTCAAGTGATGTGCTTACCAATGAACAGAATTGTATTTGTAATACACAGAAGATTCTAATAAATTAATAAACAATCAATATAATAATGTAAAAGCTAAGCTGCCTAACAGAACAAAGTAATTCAGTTTTAACTATCAAGTTAAATTGCTGACTAACAATGAGATTACCGAAACGGTTCAACAGGGTCAGATTAGACGTGACCTTTATACCGGAAACAGACACCCTTAAATTAGATTATCAATTTCCGTTTTGTAAATAAATGTTTTAATTACTCAAACACGGTGAAGTTAAAAGAATTAACTTTGACTCATTTGAAATATTACGGACAAACAAAACATCACGCCTGTATTGCCGGAGGGCGTAGGTAGAGGTGTTTGGTACCACATTTTGTCTGTTCAAAGGCCAGCCCGCAAAATTCAATTTTCAAAAGAATTATAATCATTTAAAACCATAAATACAAGTCTCCAAGCTCATATTACGCTATTGAATGTTTTTTTCATGAATTCATGACATTAGAGGCCATTCAAGGTAGAGTTGAATTGATTCTGTGTACTATACTTACCTGAAACTTATTTTGATCGACTTATAACGTGAAACTGAGCTGCAATTTGCAAAAAAAGTGAGACTACCTTAGGGCACCCCCCTTAAGTCTTATGTAATAGGGGGTGAGCCTATTGACGTTAACCGGACTTTGATTTAGACTCGGGACCTACTAAGTACTAAGAAATTCCTGAGGAATAAGGCTATACCACCATTTTAGAAAAATATTTATGAATAATAGAACCACTTTCGTTCAATTCCACATTGCGTTGTTTTCTAATATCTAACTAGCTAGGTAAGTATATCAGATCTCTATTAGAACTTATATTTGTGCCGAGAGCTGTAATAACTACATTTTATTACAAATTCTTTGAACATACTTAACGTTAACATAACAAAGTTCAAAAATAAAACGAGTTGATAATCTATCAGGTTTTTCAGTAGATACAACATAAACAAATAGTTTTACAAAAAAACTGACTGTTTTCAATCTATCTCACAAAGTTATATAAGAAAAAAGATAGTGAGAGACTTATTTACTATGTGTCTAATATAAGCGAGTATATTTAGTATACTAAATTAGATGATTTCATTGACAACACTTGATGTTACTAAAGGTTTCAGATTCAAATAATTTTTCACATAACCCAACATGGCCACTTATGAAATGTCAGAAGCTAGGAGCACGGTTCCATAAAATATGGTTGTTTTATTATGGTGATGAGCTGGCAAGAAACTCCATGGTTTCTCTTTTAAAATGTTTTAGAATTACTGTTGATAGGTAATTCAAAATTTTTAAGTGTTGAAGATTATTACTATTTTATTTAACTCACGAAGAAGCAAGTACTTGGTACTTTGTACCTACATACTTGTGAATTTTATAAATATTTTTTGAAATTAACCATTTTAATTAATTGTGTACTTACTCATTCTTCTATTACCTAATCGATTAGCCACTGGGAACTCACTACGAAAGTATTAAGCATTGTCAATGAAACCAGGTTCAATATGTAACAAAAAAAAATGGTATGTACTTGTACAATGAGCAATTTTATTTGAATCACAGTCAAAATGTCTTCTTTAGTATAAAAAAAAAATCACAAGCCCTTATAAGCGTGTTTCGTGGAATCTTCTACCCTAAATAAATTGGCTGACTAAATCATAATTTAATTGAAAAGTTTTAAACAATATTTTCTAATAAATTAAGGCACTGAGTGAAAATCAAATTGGTCAACCAATGCTATAGGGTTTAAGAAGTTTGGAAAATGTAATAGAAAAATTCTACAAGTACTAAATTACACAACTTATGTAACATATTATATTAATTTACCTCCTAAAAATACCACTAAAACTGTGGTGGTAAAGTTAATAAACGAATTAATATTTTTGTGTTAATTTTACCCGATCTGCTTGCTAACTACCCCAAAAATATTCGATAGGTTTCTGAAAGAGAGAATATTCTCTACCTAAAACTGTAGAGCAAAAAGAAATCACAGTAAAACCTACATTTAACTTTTTTAGCACTAAAGGTTCTAGGGGAGTTCAGATATTATTCTAGTTAGGTATATAGTCGGGTTCTAACTAATCAAAATGTTAATATAACTTTTAACAGAACTTAGAAATAACAACAAACCTTCTTACTATCTCACACAATTTATCATAATCATAATAACCAGAGACATACATCTGAAATTCCTGATCAATATTTTTTTTACCAAACTTTTTGGAGAATATTTATCAATCAATGATATTTTCAAGTAAATTAGATCAGGAATCCCAGATGAATGCAAACAAAGAAAATGGTGAAAGCATCTTACCAGTATCTAAAGTCAGTCATCATCAACTCTTTGCTTTTTGCTGGTATTTGAAGGAGTCTGCGGTGGAGAGTTATTTGTGTCCCGACGCTTACCAGAATGTCTTGCACAGTTAGTGCCAGACTGACGGTTGGAGTGTGAGTGAGAAGATTCTCGTGTTGGAGAGAACTGTTTTAGCATCTCAACATCATTGAAAATTACCTGAGCACCTCCACCGCACGTAGGAACTACATCTCCTTTATACAGTTTTGTTTCTAACTCTCCGTCAGTATCTTGTTCCTGGGAAATCAGACAGTATTTCGACGTCCTAGAGTTGGCTATATCTTTAACACTTGTTAACTTACTGATGACTTTACTGTTGACGATGTTCGGCTTCATTACTGTGCCCATGGGGACTATTTTGTTGGGGGCGTGTTCGACCCAGCCTCGGCCGTCTGCAGAGATAGAGCGACGGTGTCTAGGGTTGGCAATCGCTATGCCACGACGGGATGACGACGGCGTATCTCTCTGTGTGAGTGTCTCTCTTTGGTTGTGATTGGTCTGTGGCACAGAGCTGAATGGAGTTAGCAGATGGGCTGGTAAAGCTCTTGGTGTAGACCCTGGAGTAAAATTTCCATCTCTGTTGCTTGTCTGTGCACCCATTTCTCCTGTAAGCTTGTTGAAGTCATCATTGTCTCCCCGGTTAAGAGCTTCAGCTATTATTCTAAGTCTATTTTCTTTTTCTTCGATAGCATTCCTTAATCGTTCCTTCTCGCAATTTATTTCTTTTGCTTTTTCATGTTCTGCTGCTATCTTGTGATTATATTTCCTCTCTAGAATCTTCTTTTGTTTTTCTTTGTCGAATTTGTTTTGGCTGAGCATCATCTCTTTTTCTTGCAAGTCTCTTTTCAATGTAGATGTGTACTCTGTTAATTCGTTTAGTTTCCTTTGATGGGTGAGTGATGCATTTTCAGTAGCAGTCAAACGTTCTTCTAAAGCCCTCACCCTGCGTTCAGATGCTGCCAACTGTGCTCGCAAGGAAGCGTTCTCGCTCCTGATTTCTAAAGAGTCCTTTTCAAGGTCTAAAAGAGCAGACCTCAACCTTTCATCTTTGATAGCTTTGCTGCGTTTCAGAGTTTCACGTCTACTTATTCTCATTTCCAAATGGGCCATAAGTTCTTTGATAATGTGTGCTGCTTGAGAACTGTTGAGTTCAAGACTTGGGAAGTCAGGTCCAAGACTGTAGACAAGACCCAGGTCCATCTCTAAGTCTTTAGCTTCTGGCCTGACTATGTTGTCCCGGGCTGTTGTAAATAGTCTGTTGGCCTTACGACGACCTGAAGTCAGGCCAATGTTAGCAGCTATGTCAATAACCTGCGGTTTAGCCACTTCAACCTCAGCAGCCATCTCTGCAAACCTCATCACTTGAAGAGTCTCATCATAATCTTCAGCCCTTGGGTTAGCGCACACAACCATGCGTACTTGGCCTTCTCCTTCAAAGAAATTCTTGAATAAATGAGTGATCTTTGACTCTCTGTATGGCACCATGTTGTTAGCACCGCTGATCTGATTCTCTCTTAGTGCTTCCAAGCAAGTTCTAAGTGTCATCAAAGACTTGTTAATGTTACCAGCTTCTCGTAGACGTTGACCAGTGTTCTTAGTTCTGTTTGTGCGTTCACTGCCCGCTAAGTCAACTAAGCTGAGCTGACTTATATTGAGAAACTTTTTATTTTGGATCACAGCTTCTCCCATCTCATCTACCGGTGCCTGCACCAATCGAATTGTGAACACTGAGTGGCTTCTGCTTGATTCTGCATTTAATGAAGTATGTGCCATACGTTTTCTTTTCAAACCCAAGTAAAATGCTTCAAAAGCTTCCTCAGCAGACTTGATTTCTACTTCAGTTACGCCGTGAACATACATGTTATGAGCGGCATCTTCACGTATGATCTTTACAGGTAAGTTTCTACTTATTGGAGGCCCATCTTCCAGTAAATCAAACACACTGTTATTATAAATTTCTACATAAGTTACGAAGACAGCATATTGATTATCTTCATTAATACCCTCAATTTTGGTTACATCTGATGATGACATAGCTAAATCAGGGTTTGAATGGTTCTTCCTTCCACTTTTGAATTTGTGGAGCTCCTGCTGCCGCTCCAACATGGCTTCCGCCTCAGTTTGAATATCGAACATGTTCATTTTGTCAGGTTTGAAGATGTACTTGTGTGCTTGGAAGTCGTTTATAGTTTTGAAGATAATATTCAAACATCTTGGTAAAATACCACAATTTTGTGGTTCACCGGTCATTGTGAATGTTTTGCCACTGCCTGTGACACCATAAGTAAATAATAAGCCATTTTTACCTTTGATTAGGCCTTCAACTATCGGTAACGCGACTTTGTCGAAAACTTCTTGTTGATTCGTTTCTGGCGGGAATACCTCTTTGAAAGTATACTTCATAGTTTTCGCATTCTCGTTTCTGTAGCTTAAAGCAGTCGCAGGAGGCGACAGAAGGACCATAGTAGGCGATATTATCTTCATACATGGTGAATCAGAGTCTCTTTGCATAGGTCGAAGTCGGCAATACACTTGTACCGGATCTCTCTCCCCAATAAGGTTTTGTTTACTCCGAGCAGGCGTTCGCATGTCGTTTAATCTTTGTTTCGATTTAGCAGACTTCATTTTGAACGTATTTCGATATCACATACACTATCACAAATTATATTTTTCAACGGATTGACGAAATCAAAGCAACGGTCGTTCGGGTCGTTCATGAAATATCAATATGTTACAAACATTTCAATTATTGAATTGCGAGCTTTGTGATCTCTTTCTAGCACGTGGGGTTTGTATGTGGTTGTCTCGTGTAACGGCTGACAGTTGGTATCTGCCGTATTTGGTCGGATAATAATCGGCCGTTTAAAGTTGGTTTGACATAACAGGAATGTTGCTATATTCGTAATGAAGAGTCCATTATTTTTATAAAGTGATAGAACAAATATCGTTGATTTTATTTACAAAATAATGAAGCAAATAATTAGGTGGATGAATTTAAAAAAGTATTGCTGATTGGACTGTCTTCATTGGTTAGATAAAAAATCATGATTTCTTTGATACTTATCATACTTACCATATTATAAATCTTCCAGATAAAGTTATGAAAAATGAAAATACCCCTATTTATGTGTTTAAATATATTGACGAGAATTGTTTTCATCACAAGAGCAATTACCCTAGTTAGGGGAAATCTTCACTAAGGTTGACACACTCAAATCTTACGAAGCTGCCAACTTACGAAAGATTACGTCTTATGTTGTACTGTTCCACGAAACTATTTTGCAAAAGCAAAATGTTTAAATTTTTGGTTAAAAAGTGTAAGTTAAAATATTATGTTGATTTTGAAATTATACATTACTTTTATTTCCACGTTGTTGCAACTTGCAGATAATGATACATAGACTTAAAAAACACCGACTACTTAGAGAACTAACGTTGACTAAAAAAACATAGGTACCAACCAAAAAAACATTTCGATGTGGGCTTCGATTCAATATCTTCACGCTTTTTGTCAAATTGAAATAAATAGGTTTCTCTGTACTTTGAATTATTATGATGTAATAAACTGCTCATGGAAGAATAGCATGGTTCCATAGGTTTCATCGTTTTAATTTATTTATTTATGTCTTTCAGGGTGAAAAATACGACGGTCGGCGCGCCGATGTTTGGTCGTGCGGGGTGATCCTATACGCACTGCTGGTCGGTGCGTTACCCTTCGACGATGATAATTTACGTCAATTACTTGAAAAGGTAATTTATAATTTCTTTAAATGTTTTTTAAAAGCCTGGAAGTATAGTTGTACAAGGGTATTTTGGTACGTGGCCAAAATCGGAACTATCCCCGTATCTTGTTTATTCAAACCATTTACAAATTACGCAAAATAATATTCAGCACACAGCGCTTCCCTGTCAACGTCATTCGACCGCGAAAATATCCTTGAAGCTACGCCTTGAAGCAAGCATTGTAACTCATAATTTCATAAAAATCAATTTTCAAAAAGACATTCAATCGGCCCTATCTAGGGTGCAATTCCCTTAATTTTTAAGAATGTTCGCATTCGCATCTCATTCGCAATTTGTCAGAAATACACTCAATTTACCATTTATTTTTTTGACAAGTTTGACGGATTGCGACTTGAATGTGAACGTTTGTTTTTTACGAGAATTGGCCTTCTGGTGTCGTGAATTATCTGAAAACCCAAATTGAAAGTTATTTTCACCGTTTGAACTTACTTACCTAATTTTTTTAGATAATTATTCATCTGCCCGCCAAAGAATTTGAATTGAAATCACATTTTATTTAATTTAATCTGGGTGCACGGCAGTGCGCCAGTCAAGTTCAATACAACAGTACCTATGTCATCATCATGTTCTATTTAATTTTTGATTTCAGGTAAAACGTGGTGTATTCCATGTACCACATTTCGTTCCTCCTGACTGCCAACAGCTTCTGCGAGGGATGATAGAAGTCAACCCTGAGAAAAGGATGACGGTAAGAAAAAAAAAATGTGTATAGTAAGTTTATCTAATCTTTTGAAGTAGGTTTGGAAGTATCCTTGAATATGAACAACTTTAAGCAGTATTTTTAATTATGTATTTTTGAGTAGAATTAGTATTTTTTTTCCATGCATTTCATTTGAAAAGGAAAGGAATTTATTGAACAATTTAACTAGCTTTCCCTTTTTTTTAAACTGTTATTATTTACCTCGTACGGTGGGTTCGTGTAGCTAATTCGAAAGAGACCAGTCAAAAGTCTAGGAAAAAGTCACTAATCACTTTACTTCACTTTTTTCACTAAGAAAAAAGGCTGAGAACAAATTTACCAACCACGTACCAGAGTTGACCTTCTTTTTTATTCCCAGTTGGCAGAAATCACCCGACATCCCTGGGTGACAGCCGGAGGCCGAGGAGAGTTGGAACAGGAGCTGCCAATGATGGAGGTGGTCCAGACCAGGGTCCTGCCGTCTGCTGAGGCTATAGACCCGGATGTGCTGCAGGCTATCTGTAGCCTGGGCTGCTTTAAGCAGAGGGAGAAGCTTATACAGGAGTTATTGAGTCCACAGTAAGTTATAAGTTGTGTATATTTTTGTTATTTTGATGTACAATGCTGGGGTAATAGATGGATGAGTGCGGTGGAGGATCGAGCTGAGGCGCGTGCGCATGAAAGAAGCCTTTATTTCTAGCAGTGACCGATAAAGGCTCATGATGAATAAGAATGAGGTAGTAATATCGAGCACACGAATAAATGGTTTGATTTTGATTATGCTAATTAATTACTAGCGCGATATATAAAACTAATTTAATATACTTTTTAAATAAAATATTACTGTCTAATATTCAGACAAGAAGTGACAAACCACCACCACCACCACCACAGTCACTGGTTGGTGACCGTTTTTTTGTAACTTTTGACGTTTACAAATATGGCTAATTCTCAGTCCCAATAAATAAGTTTTCTTCCACAGCCACAACACAGAGAAAGTGATCTACTTCTTGCTGCTGGAGCGCAAGCGGCGAAGGCCGGCGCGCGACGATGAGCCGCGCCCCGCCGCGCCCGCCGCGCCGCCCGACCCGCCGCGCAAGAGGCTCGACACCTGCCGGGTAAGGACACTGGTACGGACATGTTCATTGATGTTCTAGGTTGGGGGAGTCTGTCAGACTTCCACTGATTTTTTATATTCGTCTCCGTCCTTCCGTGGGCCTCCCCATGTAACTGGGGTCTCACCTGGACAGACCGCCGAGATGAGTCGTGACGCGCCTACAGAAACAAGCATAGCAATCACTCACATGGGCGCGGTAAATCGCGCTAAATTTCCACTAGCTGCTTTAGGCACACAAAGTGAAGACTTTCTATACTCCGTGGTGAAGAGACATTTGTGGGCCTCTGTATAGCCCCGCGGACGAGGGGCGAAGCCCCGACTCCACACGCCATATCCCCTGACGGGGGCGTAACGACATCCCGAGCGAAGCAGTCTGTCTGCGACTTTTTTTGGCTGGGGAGCAGAAGTAGCTTGCTCGCGCAAAAAACTACTTTCTACTTTACTCTCTGTACTAAAATATATTGAATGCCGTACTTAATTATAAATGAATAGGCAAATGAAACGACATTTGTGTTTTAGCTGTTTTCTTTTGGATTGCTCTTTTTGACCCTGCATGCGCTCTCATGATATTCGATGATTTTCCTAGTAGAAGCACGAATTGTAAAACTGTGATTTTCTATTGTCACATAAGTTTTGCAAAATGAATATTTATATCGTCATAAAGATGATTTTTGTACTTATTGCAGGTAAACGGGCAGTCGGCCCACTTTGGTCAGATCAGCGAGGGCTCACCCATAACGCCTCGAAGATCACAGTATAGGTACGAAGTACAAATTCATTCCTTGAATTTATTCGTTATGAGGGTAAGCAGTCATCTAGGACTAGACACAGATAAATAATTACTGTTTATTGACGTTATATTTTGGGTGCACGGTAGTGTACCGCTAAGTTCCCATTCATGTTTTTTTTGGTTCAAATTGATGTAAATTAATAATACTGTAAACTGTAAAAAACTCTACAAATTGGTGAACACAATAAAAACCTTTCTTTGTCATGAGTTTACGACAGAGACATATTTTAGCTCTGACGCAAATTATGCGGGGTGTGAAAATGAATCGAATGTAACGTGGTCACCGGTTCGATTCACACTTCCAGCTTTTTTTATATGCAGAAATGGGTAAGCAGAGCCAAAATTATAATTGTTGCCATATTTCAGCTAGCATCATAAACTTAATCAATATTCCTAATGTGGTGTATTACTATCCAGCTAAATAATCCACTAAATAAGTAAACTATATTAAAAACTTATTTTTAGAATAATTACTTTGGAAATGGCCGTATAATTGCGTAACACACATAAAATGACAATTGATCGCAATGGGTTTCAGTTTGACAGTTCACTCACGTTTATTGCGATAATTACGTTGTTGAAGTGATTTTTTTATATCCTTCAAAACTCTCCGATTGTGATTGAAAGTGTGTTATGCAATTAGGGTGCACGTTGGTCGTTTTGTCATAATTAAGTGAGGCCACTATCATCATGATGCCATTTGTTGGTATCTACAGTAGATGCTAAGTAGTAGTGTGTGTAATATCCGAGGTTTGAGCACAGGTTTGGTCGCAGCAGGTCTGCCTCGGGGCGTCGTGGCGAGGGTCGGAGCTCCCCACAACTACCAGCCAGTCCTCCAAGTGAGTATACATAATAAAATTATTAAAATATTCATTAACGTTTTTGAGATATTGTCTCTCAAGTAGGCAGCATGAGGTAGGTCGATTTCTTTTTCAAGTGGTGTATTATATCCAACAACTGGGCAAAATTATAGAAAAACAATAGGTTTTTTATAGGTGTCCCATTTCTGGAAAGAGTCTGTGACCAACATAAGTAATTCGATAATCAATTCTGTTGATATAAAATTAATTGTGAAATAATTTAAATGGTTAGGTATATAAAATTATTTTCGATTTATTACTCAAAAATAAACTGGTGACCTTTGTTCTTATTCATTTAGCAATGTATAATGAAATTAGATCAAGGAATTAAAATAAAAAAGTATCCAACCAGCTAGGTGTACGATAATGGTCCATACCAATGTAGAACTTCGCGAGGTTCACTACCAGCAGTTACCTAAACAATCGTTTTAAATTAACCACTAATATGCAAAAACGAACGTTATAAGAAATAAAATATCTTCCAATAAAAAATTAATGTTCAATTAAAATAATATTGATCCCAGTAAATATCAAATGCTATACTTACTAATTATTTTTGAAGTGAAAACTTCTTGAAGCGCGTGGACCAATTTTTGTAAGGGGTAAACTTGTGGATTCAGTGCTATACTTTTGAATATAGATGGCGCTAATATCAGTTTTAAGTTTACACTTCTCTCGGCCCGTGATTGCCTATTTTTGTTATCTACAGCTACGTACAATAAGAACAGTTCTTTTTTTGTATACCTAAATTTTTAATTAGTTAGTAATGGTTTTATATTTTGTTTTTTAATTTTTATTTAGCTATAGCCTTTTTGTAACATATTTTGTATATAATGTAGCAATGAAAATGAATAGGTAAATAATTGACACGTTCGTCTTTCATTCAGCTGGTCACACTCCACATCGGGTGTCGTCTTTAGGAGGTACACCCGCAACTCCTGGATCACCGTTGGGTATTTATATAATTAAATTTATACCAAATCTGCTATTTTTCGAATGATACGTCACGGACTACCTACAAAGATCTTTTCGCACGTGGCCATAATCGGAACTAACGCCGTTATCTTATATATCTTGTTATTCAATATCCTTTCCTTTAAAATGCAGACTAAACCGTTTTGCGCCGAGCGTGCCATCAATTTTTCAAATGCTTGCCAACCCAACTGCGGCCCCGTTAACGTCAACGACATTCAAGCGCCAAAAGATCCTTGTAGCAGTTTTAAACTCCGCGCAATTTAGTTCCAAATTTCATATGAGATGGCGCTGTACATTTACGTCACGATTCTGAATCGCGATGTCAAGGTTCTCCGTTATCGAACGACCTTCGCGCGTTTTTATAGTTTATTCATACTTACCTGGCATAGGGGATACCGTGATCAGTCAGGCGGTTCCCCCAGGGCGAGGTCTTCCCATTGCACTGCGGTTGGGTTGACCCCTGCGATTATCCCTAATGTGGATAACTCGGATGCGTAATTTTTGGTAGTGGGGACTGCGTACGCGCCGTCCCCTCAGAATTCCCTGCGATAGCAAGCTCTGCATCAAACAAGAGCAACACAACCAATGAGTAAAAGACATACGTCATCGTTCCTTCCCTGTATAATTGTTGTCCAGTAGTAATGGCAATTAATGCGATTTTTCATTAATTTCATTAGCAAGTGAATTATTGAGTCTTAGCATGATAATTGCTATTGCTATGCTAATAGCTAATATGAAGATAATTGATAATAATGAAGTATGAAAATTTTATTAAAAGTGCGAATTAAAATGGTGAACGCTCATTTTAATTCGCACTTTTAATGAAAATGAAAATGTACGAAGCGATAATTCACTTAGCACTTCACGAAATTTCGCAACTAAATTTCATTAGCTAAATGCTAAATGATTTTTCACAAGCTAACAATGAATGCGAATGCTAATCCATCACTATTGTCCAGCTCAATTTGTAAAACCTCCACAAGTTCTTATATAGAATACATACATCATGTTAAAGGCTCATGCAAACTGGCGCGATATCGCGGGTGGGACAGGCAGCTCAAAACTTGTCGCGCCCGCAATATCTCGCTAGTCTGTACGAGGCTTAAGGCTGAAATATGTAATGGAGAATAAAAGATGATAAGAAGAATGTTTTTTTTTGAATATTTCGAGAGGGTTGAACTCCCAAAACTACCCCCTTGGCAATGGCTACGCCCGTGGATTGTGGTGCGAGTGAGCGAGCCTAAACGAGTTGCGAACCCGTTTTCTCAAATTATTTTATAATTAATTAATTAATTAATTTTCAGCGTCTCCATCAGTTCGGGAGCATCATCACCAGAGAGCAAACTCCACAGGACCTACAATAAGTCTAAATATAAGTAAGTAATAAATGTGAATGATGGAATTGTGGTCTCCGAAATAACAACAGTACAGGCAAACCGGTCTCCAAAGGGAAGCCGGTAGGAATCGTGCTAAATGGTCCTTTCGCCACTGGTAGGTACGATACAACGGGACAATTGGCAATTGGCATCCCACACGTACACGTCTTTCGCGGGACGCATCCTCTAAAACTCTAGAAACGGGACGTCCCGGCTCTCACGGGACGGTTGGCAAGCCTTGTCACAGTCATAACAACAAGCGCCCTTATTGTGTAACACACTTTGAATTATAAATCCGGGAGTTTTGAAGGATATTGCTAATCCATTGGTTCACAGGTTTGAAAAAGTCGTCTGTTCAACAACGTAGTTATCGCAATAGACGTGAGTGAACTGTCAAAATAAAACCCATGCGATCAATAATTATTGTAATTTATGTGTGTTACATAAGCAATTATCCCGCAGTTCCGAGTGCATGATTGAAGTACAGTAGCCTTGATTTTATGAAATGAGAAAAGTACATTACTGTCGCGGCCTGCAATAAGGGAATTGATGGACGATCGTGAAAATGAGGGCCGAGGCAAGGCTGAGGCACTCATGCGTGAGTCCATCAATTCCTGATTGCGGCCAAGGCTTGTATAGTACTTTTCTCAAACAACGCGCGGAAATTAAAACTGAGTAAATTAAATAGAAATTCCAGAATCAATGACGAATAACTATCATTTTTCATGCGCCAATATGTTAATTTGTTTCTTCTTTGTTCTATTTGCAAACCAATTCGAAATTTAAATAAAATCTTTGATAAGTTACCTCCTTGGTTGCCGTGTGTTGAAGTAAAAAGTTCGTTCCATTTCTAAATAACACGACAGATATGAGTTTTCATAGTAATTCATTTGGCCGCTAAACACGCCAGATATGGATTTTCATAGTAACTTTGCTGGCCGCATCGTCACTTGTTGTTTACCAGTACAGCAATTTTGATTTATCTCGTAGAAGGTTGTCAAAATAATGCTCGAATTTCCAAGCATGTTTGAGAAAAGTACATACTTCCGACTGAAGCTCCGCTTCGCTATGAATGAGGTTCTGAGTTCTATAACTCGGTTGCATTATCGGGTTTGACATGAAATAATCTCTGGATTGATTCGTGCCCGGTTGATGGCAATAGGCTCGTCTCCTAATAGTCCCACATATTAGGAAGCGACCCATAACTGGTGAATAATAAAAAACCTAATAGTCACAGACTGCGAATATTAGAAAAAGTGTCAATGATTGTTTCTTATGAAAAAAAAACTACACCCTTTTTGATGGTGATCCTTAATAAATAACCATCACCACAGGTGGCGAGCCTGGTGAAGCGGTGATTATAATAAACGAATCACCGATAATGGGCTCTTCCGTGGCAGTGCGACCACACAGTCCTTCGCAATCACATCGAGGTATGTGCACGGTAGAGAGAGCGCCAAGTTCTATAGTCATCACCGCTTTTTTAAACAATTCATTTCACGATATAACATCTTTCCATTTTACAACCAGTGTCATTGTGCACTAATGTAGTATTTATATAGTATCGTCATTCTCTAAACATTACTTCGAAATTCGAACGCTGTGTCGTTGTGAATCCGAGATGATTTACTTTCAAAACAAATGAGTTTCGCTTTCGAATTGTGAGCGCTCACTTGAGTGAGGTTCCAAGTGAATTTTACAGAATTGCACTACAAAATTCTTTCGTTTGACCTGGTATGGTAAAAATAATTCAATTATTATTTCCACAGTGCGAGAAAGGTCATCTCTACCGGGTCCAACGAGTGGTAATCAGTCGCCTGCACAGCCTTCACTGTTCCCGAACCTAGGTACTATTCAAAGTAAGTTAATCATCGTCAGCCTTCTTAGTAAACAAAAGATATTACAAAAAAATAAATATATAATAATTTATATAATTTCTTTATTTACACTTCAAAGTCACAAACATTCCCTGGCTCTTGTATTAGGAGTTTTTGTATCACAACAGCAAAAGTTATAGAAAATTTAGTTGTTGCCGGCGATTTCTGAATTGACTTATTCAGAAGTCGCGGGCAACAAAATTATCTCAATATCAACTATACAGGGTGACTGGATCTGGACCCGCTATAGCAAATTCGCATATAGCGGAGGTCATTTGCTAATTTTAGACCTTACTTTATAGCTAAAGTTTTATAGTTCAGGAGATATGTAAATTTTTATAGTTTATTGAGATTTTTCCAAAATTAATTATTTTAGTATTTTTTTATTAATTGTTGGTAGTGATAAACATTGGTGATTAAAATACCTCGGAACTTAGCTCAAAGTAGGGTTAAAAAATAAGACAGAAGGACCACATTAAAAAAAAAATACAAAAAATCAAATCTTTACGATCAAATTCAAGTAAGGTTCAATAATTAGTAAATGACCTCTATAAGCGAATTTGCTGTGGCGGGTCCAGATCCAGTCACCCTGTATATCTCTACGTATCATCATCGGTCCGGTTTTTAAGGTTGTTCTATTTGTAGGCGTGGCCCCCGGTGCGGTGTGCCCGGGCGGGCCGTGTGGCGGCGGGGCCGCGGCCCCGTGGCGCGTGCGCCTGGCGACCATCAAGAACTCCTTCCTCGGCTCGCCGCGCTTCCACAGGAGGAAAATGCAGAGTACGTATACCTTTTATAAGCTTCATCTGATCGTTATAGTTAGTACCGTAAACAGTAGTAGTACTCATTGTGAAGAAGCTCAATCAGAAAATTACTTCCACTATTCAGTATTGCCGGAATACCGAGAATCATGAGATTTGACCTTTTTATAGATTGCAAATGCTTAAGCCAGAGGAGCTTTGGGCTAACCAATAACAGCCGCACGGGTCGATCCATCAGGTTAAGCTACGCTTGCCGGAGTTGGTCCGTGTATGGGTGACCATCATTACATACTGAGACTCCTCCGTGCCGTGTGAGCACGATAAGTCGTTGGTCCTGGATCCCGTGGATCTTTGATAGTCGTTATGGGTCATCAGAAGCCCGAAAGTCTGACAACCAGTCTTACCAAGGGGTATCGTATTACCCAGTTACTGAGTTGTGGAGTTCAGATAGGCAGTCACTCCATGTAAAATATTGGTATTCAGCTGTATCCGGTTAGACTGGACGCCGACTCTAACATAGTTGGGAAAAGGCTAGACAGATTGATGTATAGGCGGCAGCGACTACTTACCATAGAGCCATCTGCTAGTTGGCCACCCATACCAGTACCTACCTTTTTTGTTTGTTCCCTGGTGAAAAATCCTCATAGATGTCCTCCGCCCTGTGGCGGGCGGAGGGGTCTATCAGACTCTTACTGATTAAAAACCATCCCGGTGTTCCCTTCACACACATAATTGGACCTAGGATCATGGGAACTTGTGCGCCTTCCACGACGCGGACCTTCCCAGGTCCGCCGTCCCTCCGGACCTGTTTACAGGAGCTGGAAGTACTTAATATAAGGTTAAAATTCCAAACATAAATGTTTCTATCCATCCTCCAAAAAAAGGCTTTAATATCTGGTATAGATCCCGGGATTATATAACAGATAGGTCAATCCAATCCAGTTGTTTAGAGTCCTCATCCGAAAAATACTTTTATAAAGTCATCCAAAAACCTTAATCTCTCCACAGCATCTTCAGAAGAGGTCCACTTAACTCCCGAATCGTCGCCGGAGCTGACGAAAAGGTCGTGGTTCGGTTCCCTTCTACTGTCAGCTGACAAGGAAGAAACCTTCACAGCTTTGGTGAAGGGCAAACCTCTGGCAACCGTCAAGGCTGACTTAATACATGCTTTTTTGAGTGTAAGTATCAACACACAAAAAATAACAGCTGTTTCCTACATTTTGACGAACTATGATGTCACTTCATTTGGCGAGTTACGCAGACATAAATGTAGAGAACAGCTGATTTTTTTTTAACCTGCCGCGACCGCCTTTTTCTGACCTCTCAAAACAGACAATAATACATATTAGCCCAAAAGAAATGCAAAAAGATGCATCAACGAATGATCTTAAACAAGAATTACGAAATCGTTGATGTTTTACCATGATTATCTGGGCAAATTCATCACTAATTCAACAGATTTTATGCCCAGAATCCATAGACATAAACAACATTATCAACCTTTTAGGTCCTAGGTAGTTGAAAATGTTTTGAGCGTAACATTAAACTTTCAGATAGCAGAATTATCACACAGCGTGCTAAGTCCGATGTCCTTTCGAGTGGAATACAAGAGAGGATCAAACGCACCCGCCATGTTCCAAAGACACGTGAGGTTTCAGGTGAGAACCCATCTATTTCTTTTGAATTGGCAGGAAAGGTACCTATGAGAATAATTCATAGCATAAGCAGCCTATAATGTTCCCACTGCTGGGACACGGGCCTCCTCTCTTCGAGAAGGAGTAGGCTGTAATCCACCACGCAGGCCCAGCGCGGATTGGTAGATGTCACATGCCTTCGAATTTTTTGTTCTAGGACATGCCGATTTCCGTACCATGTTTTCCTTCACCGTTTTGAGAGCAGTGGTGATGAAATTAGTGACACAAACTAAACCGCCTGTCTAGGATTCGAACCAACAACTCGTAAGTCGCGATCGTTACCACTGGGCCACCGCTGTTAGGATACTCTGTTGGCTATATTGCTGAGTATAGCTCATGCCGTGGTGAAAATGTTGACCAGGCAACAATTTAAGGTAGTAGCGAGGCTGAACCGGTGCACAGAGTGACATTGTAGTGTTGTTACGTTCGCAAATCGTGGAGGATATTTAAATACTTAAAGATTTTTCACAAAAAATGCAGGGTTTATTTTTTAAATTTGACTTTAGTGTGAGGTCTGGAAGTATCAGAAGAAGAGCTAGGTGTCAGCTCGATTTTGGACATAAATTTTGAATTTTCGATTAGGCGGGAATTTGAAACCGATCTTTTAAAAAATACCAACCTGTATAATTACGCCAAACGATGAATGTATTATTACTAGTTACTTCAAAATATAAAACATGTTCCGATTGGTTCCTGAACCAAAGTTGGTAGTCATTGTTTTACTAGAACTTATAAAAAAACTATCCCTTTCAGGTCGACATTTCTACAATAACGAAAGCACCAGGGGAGAACGGCAAGGAGTATTTATATGCCATCACCTTCACGTTACTATCAGGTTAGTTAATTAGTTAAAAATCATAACCTTTGGTTTTGCCGAGGTCGGTAAAAATAAAGAGAACACAAAATTATTATTTTTAGAACTTGATTGTGCTCTACCGTACACCCAAGCTCTACAGGACGTATAGCTCCATCTCTTTTCCCCACTGAAGTAAGATTAAAATAATACTGCTGTCAGCAGTGGTGGTAGACCCCAGATCTCTGATCTCAATAACTGATCTCAATGAAATATAAATGTTATAATTCAATAATATCAATTTTTTGCTTTTTTTAATGTTATGTTTGTTGTGCACATCAAAAAGTAAAAGTTTTAAGCTATTGTAAAATCTTGGTCACATTATGGAACACAAATAATTTGACATTATCGAGCAGGGGGTGTGACATGAATATGATGTTATGTTTCGTTGTCGTAGGCAACATCCGGCGCTTCCGGCGCGTGTGCGAGGTGGTGCAGTCGGCCGTGTGCCGCGCGCCCGGCGCCGGCCGCGCGCCCGCGCTGCACCCGCCCTCGCCGCGCGCGCAGCGCAGGAACATACACCCGCACGGTAACACACCTGCACACTCTACTCCATAGGGCCCTACACCCGCCCTCGCCGCGCGCGCAGCGCAGGAACATACACCCGCACGGTAACACACCTGCACACTCTACTCCATAGGGCCCTACACCCGCCCTCGCCGCGCGCGCAGCGCAGGAACATACACCCGCACGGTAACACACCTGCACACTCTACTCCATAGGGCCCTACACCCGCCCTCGCCGCGCGCGCAGCGCAGGAACATACACCCGCACGGTAACACACCTGCACACTCTACTCCATAGGGCCCTACACCCGCCCTCGCCGCGCGCGCAGCGCAGGAACATACACCCGCACGGTAACACACCTGCACACTCTACTCCATAGGGCCCTACACCCGCCCTCGCCGCGCGCGCAGCGCAGGAACATACACCCGCACGGTAACACACCTGCACACTCTACTCCATAGGGCCCTACACCCGCCCTCGCCGCGCGCGCAGCGCAGGAACATACACCCGCACGGTAACACACCTGCACACTCTACTCCATAGGGCCCTACACCCGCCCTCGCCGCGCGCGCAGCGCAGGAACATACACCCGCACGGTAACACACCTGCACACTCTACTCCATAGGGCCCTACACCCGCCCTCGCCGCGCGCGCAGCGCAGGAACATACACCCGCACGGTAACACACCTGCACACTCTACTCCATAGGGCCCTACACCCGCCCTCGCCGCGCGCGCAGCGCAGGAACATACACCCGCACGGTAACACACCTGCACACTCTACTCCATAGGGCCCTACACCCGCCCTCGCCGCGCGCGCAGCGCAGGAACATACACCCGCACGGTAACACACCTGCACACTCTACTCCATAGGGCCCTACACCCGCCCTCGCCGCGCGCGCAGCGCAGGAACATACACCCGCACGGTAACACACCTGCACACTCTACTCCATAGGGCCCTACACCCGCCCTCGCCGCGCGCGCAGCGCAGGAACATACACCCGCACGGTAACACACCTGCACACTCTACTCCATAGGGCCCTACACCCGCCCTCGCCGCGCGCGCAGCGCAGGAACATACACCCGCACGGTAACACACCTGCACACTCTACTCCATAGGGCCCTACACCCGCCCTCGCCGCGCGCGCAGCGCAGGAACATACACCCGCACGGTAACACACCTGCACACTCTACTCCATAGGGCCCTACACCCGCCCTCGCCGCGCGCGCAGCGCAGGAACATACACCCGCACGGTAACACACCTGCACACTCTACTCCATAGGGCCCTACACCCGCCCTCGCCGCGCGCGCAGCGCAGGAACATACACCCGCACGGTAACACACCTGCACACTTTACTCCATACACTTTGCTACACAAGTCACACCGCACTACACAAGTTAAGGCTCTTACATACTAGCACGACTTGTCACGCGATGCGACGCCGCCGCATTGTTCGTCGTGAAGTTTTCTGAGAAATTGTTTTGTTAAAAGTCGCATAATGTAAGAGCCTTTAATAATAGAACTAGAGCAGTGATAGCCTAGTGGTGTGACCGTCGGACTGCCAAATCATAGGTCTCGAGTTCGAACCCGAGACACGCACCTCTGACTTTTCGGATTCATGCGCGTATTATATAATTATCACTTGCTTCAAAAACGGTGAAGGAAACGGGCATGCCTGAAAGATATTTCTCGATGGCATGTGAAGCCAAGACAGAAAAGCGGCTTTAATTTATAATGTATAGATCGAATTTTTGTATTGCAGGTGGGGACAATAACCTGCAACATGGTGTAACTTTTGTTTGTGGCATGGCAAGCTTCAAATCGATCGACTCGTGCGCTGTTATTACTTAGCCACAACCCCCCAAATACTCCCACATAACTAATAAAATATTAAGAAAGTGAACAAAAAGCCCTAACTCATTCTATTTATGTTTTTCAGCGGCTGGCGAGATCCCAGATAGCCCAGAAACCCCACATCAGCAGTCAGATCACGACAGTGACTCGTCAGTGTTCGACACTATCAAGAGTCCCACAAGCCATACTTCTATAGATCAGCTCGACCAGGTACGCCCATAAATATTTCGTTGTTAGGAAAGCCCGCAAAATTAAAATTTTCTTAAGTTTATTGCTATTTGCAGGTCAGTATCAGGTTTTATGTTGATCTAAATATGATTCGCGGCCGTATCAAATATTTATTTATAGAATCATAATCATAAAAGTCATCAATACAGCTCTCTGAGTTCATATACAAATCCTATTGAATAACTATTCCATGAAATTATGACATTTAAGTTGTATTCTTATAAAAATAATTCTGTAAAGCCATATTTTTTCGGTTGCGAATCATATTTAAATCAACATACAATCTGACACAACTTGCAAATTGCAAAAAACGTAAGAGAATTTGAATTTCGCGGGCTACTTTGGCGCAGCCGCCTTAATTCGAAAGCTTCAAGGTAGCTCGCGTAATTTTCTTAATCTCGTAAAATTTTCTTATCTACTTTTAACTAATATCACGACGAACAGATTGTTAAAAATGATCTATCTGTTCGTCTTGATATTTTTGACGTTTATATACAACTATTTTCATAATGTCTCTCGGGAATCATCGCATTTCCGAATACAAACGAATGCTAATTTCCTTGTCCATCAGTTAATACATTTATCGTGTATAATAATTTGAATTCAGAACTAGGTACTTTATTGTTGTTTTGTTTTGATTTCCGTGTGAACTATACAGAGCTGTAAAACTATTTTCCTTAAACTATTTCCTCCCATTTTTTTAAATAAATTACATTAAGTTAAAAGCGTATTAACAACTCTATATACTTCCAAGTCGATTGAGAGCATCCGATCAACTGATCCGTCTCGGCAACAGATAGAAATCCGACGACTGACGAAATACGAAGTTTTATGAGGGACATTTAGAAAAAAGTTGTACTGTACCTTGATTGTACATTTTAATGTGTTTTGACTTGTGCTATTCAATTTATCAAGACTGGCACAGTGACACTAAGTTTTATTTAAATTAATTATTAAAATTGTCTGTGTAATCTGTAATGTTTCAGAACGGTACTCATCCACTCGGGTCGAGTTCGTCTGTCACAAGCGGGTCCAGTGGATACAAAGTAAATATTTATACTTTTTTTAATATTTTAACTACCTATTATTATAAATCATTATAAATTAAACTTCATTATTTGCAACTATTAGATTAATTAGAGCACTTATTATTAATGTATGATAATTGCATTCTGAATGATAAACTGAATGAGTGAGTGAGTTAGTGAATGAAAGAATGGTAGAATGAACAAGTGAATGACAGTGTGAGTGACAGAAATATTAAATTAAGTTTATTATAATTTTGCCAACAACCGGCAGAATTAAATTCTGCTATTTCTTTTTAATGTACTTGAATTATGAATGTATGTAAGTGTGGGAAAGTGGAATAAATGGAAGCGAAAAAAATCTCACTGATTTTGTTTCTATTCTATTGAAACCCCTCATATATTTCTCAAATTCAGCGTGTAACAAAAAAAAAAGAAATCAATTAATTAACTATAGTGATTGAATGACTGAGCGATTGAATGACTTTCCTGGTATGATTCATGAATGAACTTCTGAACTAGAGACTTATTGAACGACAACGACTGAGTAATTTTGAAAGAGCGTTGACAGTGGGGCGTTGTTAGTACAATAGTCACAAAAACTGTATTGAAAAAAAAATGGCGGCAATAGTTCTGATTTTGGCCACGCGCTAAGAGATCCTTGTACAGCTGTATGTCCCGCGAATAGAGTGACTGAATGAGAGAGCGATTAATGACTTGACTGGTATGATTTTTGAATGAACTTCTAAACTAGAGACTTATTGAACAATGGAATGTGATTCCTGAATGTACTTCTGCACTGGAGACTAATTGCATGATCGAATGACTCGGTGCGATTCATGAATGAACCATTGAACCAGTGATTTATCAAATGATCGAATGACTGGTTCTTATTAATGAATGAACTTTTGAACTAGAGATTTATTGAACAATGGAATGACTGAATAATGATGAAAGTAGTCGAGTATCCCATTTCCCGTACTGTGTCTACGTAACGACTGTGCAAGTAACAAGGCTCCGCCCGGCAGCAGGGCGTGCGCGGGCGCCGCGCCGCCGACCCGGCCTCAGCCTCGCTCGACCACGAGATTATGAGCTGCGGCAGAGATCTGCCAGGTGCGTACCGTTTATATTGTCTGATATTAGTAACTTATGTAAGTTTTGTATGTAAAGTCAGACAAATTATTTTTTTATAAAATTGATTACTTACCAACTTAATTATTGTCCGTATATTAAAATTACAACTGTCATTCATTGTCAATGGTATGAATTGGCTATGCAGTAGTGTCCGCGCGCGACTTTTAGTCACCGCCTGAGGTATGTCTAATGTCGTGGGGCAGTTTAACGTACCTATTGTGTCAATTTGGTTAAAAATGAATTTTTCTGACTGTAAAACGCCTTTTTAACAGGGTTGGCTACCCGTCACGCATGAAAATATCATAAAACAACAAAGGACATGACGAAATAATGTTGGGATTTGTAGTTCTGTAGATTCACGTTTGTAAGTAAAAAAATTAAGACTTTAAAACGCAACATACACACACAAAGAGGATGCGTGCCGGGAGCGGGTCGGGACGGGAGTACGGCGGGCTTGTATATATTGTAATTAATTGTTTTATATCAATGTCAAGCCCGCTGTACTCCCGTCCCAACCCGCTACGAGCCCGACCCGCACACGCGTTTCGTGTGGAGACATCCTTATAATGCAAGGAATTACAATTGTCTTGTGTGTGTGAGCTTTAAAAATTGGTTTTTCTTTCTCTCTTACACACATTTCTTTCTGCTTTCATCTCGCTTTTTACAGAAATTTGGAATTTTATCGAGCTGAGACCAATTTAGAATTTTGTTTGACATGATGATATAATTATTGGCATGAAAAAATGAGTAGTTTTAATGTTTGTAAGGTTTTATATTATAAAGTAAAGTTTTTTAAAAGAGCCTGAAAAAAATCCAATAAAATCAAATCACTCATCCCATAGAATCACCATTACATTCACACCCCGATCCACAGGCACCCACACAAAGCGTTCCTCATCAGAATGTCGCGAGGCAACCTCGTCGCCTCGACGCGGACTCGAAAGCCGCGACAACTCCATCAAGGACGAGCTTCGACGCAACAACTCTCTGCGCGACAATCGCCGTGACTTGTTGCAACGCGACAGAGATGTCGCACCGCCTACTACGTCGATTGCGTGAAACTAATCTTACTAAGTTTTGGCGAATTGTGATGGGGAATACTGAGGAGTGAGTTCTATAAAAAAATCCCTTTTTATGGGGTAATAATTGCTTGGCGGATGACAGACGCACGTAGTGTGAACTATATGAGAGTAGTTCATCCCGTGGTAAAAATATTAGTCAGCCTCTTTGTGGGGTAATTGGGAATATGCACGTAATTCGAAACTTATTAATTATTTAAATTAAGATTGTATTTGAGCCAAAAAAAAAATCCTTTCAAAAAAATTTACAAAAATTTTTTTTTAACGAAACGCGAACTTTTGATGATACCCTCTGCACCGTCGATGGGGCTACAGTAGCCCCCTGACAAAAACTGCCCGAACCGTCAAGGGAGCTAGGCTAGCCCCGCCGCGACTTGACGGTTATTTCTATGATTTTATATTATTAATCTGTATTTTTAATGCTCAACGTTCCACAAATTGTACAGGAATTAATAAGAAAGACACATGTTCAATATCTGACAATAATTCGAGCCGTAATGAACTTTTCAAGTGCTTGTAATCTCACTAAGGTAAGCAGTAAGTGCGATTTCTGCTTGATTAAACCACAAAACGTAATTGAATTTATATGATTTGGGGAGAAAAATATAAAAAAAAAAAACGATTTGAACATAGCAGAAACGTGGTAAATGACTTCACAATGACAGAAACGGTCGTTTGAACTGAAAAAGAAAATTGTTGGGAGTTTCATAATATTTTTGAGCAACAAGCAGTAGCTGAATTTAACTTTAAATAAGTACTTTTCTTGGGTTTATATTATTGTCTTTTATTGAATTAGTAAAAAAAAAAAATACATGCATATTCCCTGTTACTTCACAATCACAGCAACAACTAATGAAAATAGCTCGTGCCGTGGTTAAAATATTAGCTTCAGCAAGGTAGCGGATTTGACTGCTCAAAGTGCGCCAAGGGCCCAAAGTATTAATATGTATTGCCTCATAAGGAGACCACTTTAATGCATCCTAAATGACGGTTGAAACCCGTCATTTTCGGGCTTAATGAATTATTAAATTAATTAATGGAATTAGCGAATTGCTTGAGCAAAATGACATTAGCTTGTTTTCTACGTTTCAAATGAATCAACCCCAATTATTGTGATAAGATTCCACAGATACTGGTATATTATGTTGATTATGAAAAGGAAAATATGTATAGGTAAGGTTTACATAGCTTGCAATAAAACCCATAACGAAGAATTTAAATACATTAACGAATAGTTGGAAACTTTTATTTTTATAAAAAATATACTCTGGAAAAATATTTGACAATTTTACTGCAGAAACTGAATACAGACCTACTGCTTATTAGAAATCTTTTTATACTTCAATAAAAATAAATACACAGGTTCAGTCGTGATCATTTTGAACTTACCTACTTTATAAAAAATTTAATCATACATAGATTAGGTAACATTATTCTTGTTACCTTTTATTCCCCATCACATTTCAGCCTTAGCTACGCTAAAACACGATGTATGTATTCTATACAAAAATTATCGATTTCCCTTCAAATTGAGCTAGTTAACAACATCAGAGACAAAATATTTGAAATGGGCCACAAATAATTTGAAGAAAAACTGACGAATGAATGAGTGAATGATTCAATCCTGGAGTGAATGATATTATCAATTTCATTTGCGTGACCATTGCTCTGTTTTTAAAAACAGAGATAGAATCAATCATTCATTCATCAGTTAATGAATGATTGAATGTTGTTATTTCGTTCATTCATTCATTTATTCAATATCTGTTCTGATGATGACGAATAATGGTTAGGTATTACTGTTTTCTTATACAACTTTGACGTTCCTAAATTCCAAACTGTGGTCTAGCTCAGTTTGAAGTAATGACATGTACAGTCAGCAAATTAAACTTTCGCAAAATTCGGTTGTGTTGTAACGTTGGGTACGGTTCTGTCTTCCCCGATTGATGAGAAGCATTGGCTAGGATAATATACAATGCCTAAGCTACAGAAATTTTAGTAAAACACTGGAAAAAGGGCAACATAATATATTTTTGTTTTTCTTTCAGAGGCCTATATTTTAGTCCGACATTTTTATTTTAAGAAAAAAAAAAAAAAACCTCTAGTGCCCAAATTAAAGGCTTTTTTTATAAGGTTATTATTTTAAGGCTTTTTTTTTGTCTTTCCGTGAAGACAGAACTTCTGGTAAAGTGCACAAAGTTTGGATAAGACTAGCCAAGTTTTTGGAAACGATGGTACTTCCAGATTATAAAAAAAATTATAGATGACACAAAAGCTTCCTAATTGACACCATTTTTGCAAAAATCGATTGAAATAAAAATAACACATTTGGCATACTCCCAAACCAATTTTTTGTCCTTTTCGAAAATATTAAAAAATAATCATTTATGGTGTTTTGAAAATGTATTTTGTTTCATGTAAATTATATACATATGAGATTTTTTATTATAATTAAGTATTTCGGAGGAGTGATTGTAGTTATTAACAATAATAACTTTTTTATTTACATAAAGCGAAAAATATTTTTAATTACACCATCAAAGCAGGTCAAAATAATAATGTTTTAGGCAAAATAGTATTATTACTTTGACTGGCTAAGGTTATTAAGAATAGAATGCTATACAGATTGTAACAAAAAAAAAAAAATTGCGTTAAATAAAAACTGGCAAAATAATATTTGTAATTGAAATTTTGTTACAACTGTATGAAAATAAATCGCCGATCGGGGAAAAAAATTAGCAAAATCTGTTTTTATAAGTATACATATAGCTGTATTTAGTAAGCTTAAAATATATGTTAATTTTAATTAAAATAAATGAAAAAAAAAATTATATAAAAAATAATGAAACCGGCCATGTACTTTTTAAAATGTTAAAAAACGCTACCCCTGTGTACTGAGAATATGCTAAATTAGTTTAAGGCATGAGATGAGATGTATGCTGTATTTTTGCAAAAAAAAGAAGTATATATTATGTATATGTTTATCCTTTCCTACTGCCATAGACGACGCTTACACTATAGTTCTAGCATCTATAGACTTGCACTTTATGTATATCGCCCATATAGAAGGTTTTTGTTTTAATGAGCGAACGATATTATTCCTAGGAAATGTAATAAATATTTAGGTACCTATATTTGCAATCATTTGTTTTCAACTTAAAAAAAATATTCACTGGTGAAGGGGCACAAATTGATACATTTATTCTTGCTCCGTGGTTACCCAATGTAGTTCTCATCAGAGAAAATTAATTTTACTTCACAAAACTAAATGATATACATTTTTTTGCACCACCCATCTCTTACCCTCAAGTATATTTTGTTCAAAAATATTTCTTGAATAAACAAAATGTACATTGATCATTTAAATTTTAATGAATTTATTTTACCAATCGAATGTAAAAATAATGGTTATTCTGGGCGATATAGTAGTTGTTCTAAATCTACATATAAAGTTGTCTTACTATAAAAAATGAAACATACTGTGTTCATTGTCAGTTAAATTATCCTGTTTCGTGCAAAATATTGTAATTTGGTGGTGCACGGCAGGGCCACGTCAAGTTTTTCAAATAGTCTAGGAGCTATGGTAACTAAAACACAATGAAGTAAGTATGGTTATTTTTCTAAGCGTCCATAAATGCGTGTTCCTTATATCATGCATGGTAGCACAGATATTATAATACTACGATGGTAGCTAGGAGGCTAAGCTGTTACTCCATCCAATTCTTGTAAAAAATAGACAGAGTTCTAGGCTCTGGGGAAACTGTATATATTTTTTGTTTATAAAACTATGGTATTCTAAAAAGTCAACCAAAACATCGGTACGGAATAGTATTAATGATGTCAATTTAACTGTTTATTGTAGATGCGAGAAACGATATTTTGCACGTCGAACCCGTATACATGTTAAAAAATGAATATAAAAAATACCTTTATAAAGTTAAAATAAACATCTGGTAAGCAATTTTTTCGTTTTGTTTGTAAATTATTGTTAAAAAAAATTAAGTTTTTGTAAATATTACGCAAGTACATCTTTTACGAGTCGTATGAAATAATATTTTCATGTTGTTTTTTTTTAACACTGTTTAATGTCAAACGATATTTACAGTTATTTTAATAACCGGTATAGTTGTGTGATTCTAAAAATAAATTCTTAATACGCACAGTAATTTGCTGTAGAAATCAGGCTGAAAATTTTAACCTGTTCAATTCAATATTAAATCTGACAAAACCCAGGATACAGTACTAATTTAAAAAACTGTAAAAATAGGTAAAAAATATCTCTTTATTCACAAGCTCTCAAATCATTCCCATCCCGTATTCCGTATATTTAAATTGAGGTACCGTTAAATACTAGACGTTTTTTTTTTTTTGTCCCCCAAATTTTCTACCTTTTCTTAGTGGATTTGTATATATGGTGTGTTTTGTTATATATTTACTTATATTATGAACGTATATCTCATTATATTGTGTCATTTTTTTTTTTAATGGTGATATCTAATGATATTGTTGATAAACCAACAGCTTTACTTATACTCATACATTCCCTGATATTGTATGTAGTTAGGTAATTTGTATAGTATAATACGTCGAGCGCTTTTGTATAAAAACGTTTTGAATATGCCTTTGGTCGCGTTTTGCGAAGTAAAAAGGCTTGAAGTAGCATTTACAATTTTCAGACTTTAAAAACTGGAAATAATTAATATTGCTTAAAAAAAAAAAATTTTTTTTCAAGGCCAAAATTGTTATCTCATATTCACCTGAGCCAAAAAAAAAACCAACTATTATTTGAACTTTTTTTTGTATTAGGTCAAAAATAATGTCTTAAAATTGTGATTGCTATTTAATGTACCATGTTTGATATTATTGCTGCAATGATAGGTAACATTTTCTAGTCATTATGTGAATTTTTAGTCCCAGTTAGTCTAATTCCTATTATTTGTTAATTTTACGGGCAACGATAACGTCCATACAATGGATTGGACAAAACCAATTAATTTTAAAAAGTGTCTACATTACTTATTAGATAGATAGATGATAGATTAAACGTTTATTTGGTGCTCACAAAAGACATAGCACAACATACAAAGCACGGTTAGATAATTACTAATTACATCAATAAATAGCTACAAGTTGATTTATAAAAAAATAATAAGAAAACAAGAAATTAGGTATATTTATCATTTATATATAAAAAAAGAAGAAAACAAGAAGTTAAGTATATTTATCATTTATCTGTCTGTAAATTTTCTGTTTATCATTTTTCTGTGCATTACTTTTGCTGAAAGAGTGCTTGTATGAATATTATCGTTGTCTAGAGAATAATAACTTGTCCTAAGGTGCTTAGTTTGTTGAAAAGCCACAAAAAAACATGTTTTGGTAAAAAAAAAAGTATTTTTATCATATTTTTAATTGCAAACATCAACAGATTTTTTTTTTTTGTGGCTTTATGGGTTTTCATGTTGTTCTCATTGATTTGTATTTGATTATTAGGTTTTATTGTGTTAATAATAAATAATATGTTATTATGTATATAAAAGAACATTACAGTTCTTTGCTGACAATTCCGATATGTACCTACTACCTAATGCCATGTTTTTATTATTTTTATTGTATAAAAAATGGTGTTTGTACATTCCCATTGACTGCCTGACCTGATTTTTACATATCACAGAGAAAAACCATGTCATCATTCCCATAAAAATATTTATCGAAGCTATGTCTAGTAAATCTAAAAGAACAATTTCATAAATGAAGGATTTTTAAGCCTGCTAAAACGAGTGAATGATAATTATTCATTCAATCAACGTGAATTAAGCGAATGAACGATTATTTTGCGAAAACAAAAAGTTTTTTGTAAAAAAATATTTATTTACGAAAATGTCTTCGTAAATCATGTAAATGTATCGTTAAAAATATTCGTATATTTTGACATTGAAAAGCGAACATAATTTTGTACTCAGTAATTTTTTAAGAGAAACTAACAAATGATATCCTCTGATATTTATATATATTAAAAAATATATAAATACAATTCCGTTTACTTTCTGTGTGTTCGTGTAACTCTGTAAAATACTTAATAATTAATATATTTATTAAAAAAATATTCTTCTTTGGTCTTCGAGCAAAGTATTTGAGACAAGTCAAGTTATGGTAGTTCTATGTAATATTTGCTCGTTAGACCAAACTTGATGGATCTGTACATTTTAGAGGGAGTATACTACGCTACGCTATATCCATAACTTGCTTAAGTAACTTATTGGTTAACATTGAACAAAATAATAAATTGAAAAATAATTGACCTGTTTTATTTGTGACCCAAGCGTAACTATAACATGAGACCTGTTTTGCATATTTAGCAAAAAATCCACACTTTGCCCGAGTTGGGATTCAAACTCAAACCCAAAGCATTTATTTCAATTAAACCATTTACAGGCACTTTTGAATTGTCAAGGAGTCAGTCAGAAATATGAAGCTAGTTGCTCATTCCAAAGCGTAGTAGGTAGATACCTATGGAGAAGAACGGGCAAGAAAATCAACGGACACTCTTTTAAATAAATAAAAAATAGTCACAAATAAATCATTCATGTTGCAATAAAACATGTGAGAACAATGTGGAAAGCATCCTAAAAGCGTCCGTAATAGAAAGATAAAAAACAAAAAACAATTCGAAAATTAAAATAAGCCATGACAGCCACAAGAGATGTCCAGTCACAACTGACGGCGTCCGTTCACGAACATGACGCATGGATCAGCACCATTCAGCTCAACCATTTTGAAGGGAGCTAAATGACAGGTGGAAATCGCTACACCCCCGTCAGGGGGGTGTGGCTGGCGGGGTCGGGGCTTCGCCCCTCGCCCGCGGAGGCTATACTGTGGCCCGTAACTACGGGCCCCTCCTCTTGGTGCCTAAGCGGCGATGGTAGTGAGCGCGTTTAGGTCGCGCTCATGTGTAAGAATGCGATGCGTTAATCCGTAGGCGCGTCGCGACGCTCATAGTGGCGTCGCTATCTTCACGACATCTCGGCGGTCTGTCCCTGCCAGGTGAGACCCCCAGTTACCTAGGGGAGGCCCAGCAGAGGACGACCAGCATCGGAGATGTCGACTCGGCGCGCCCACGGGACGGGATGTAGTCCCCCCCCCTCCCTGCTTACAGAGCTAGCCGTTTACAGTTTGGGGGAAGGACAGTCGTGTGTGTGTAGGCGGCTTGTGTTTGTTTAGTACCGCCGCCTAGTGTGTCCGTGCGAGACGCCGGCACGCCCGCGCCGCGTCATCGCACTTGTTATTGGCGGCGTATGTGTAGTGATGGTTGTCTGTTTTGGTTGTGCAACATGCCTATATTAACCTAGTACACGTTGCACAACAGTGTGTGTGTACACTGTGGAGTCATATTTTAATCGAGTAAACCGCGTGTAACCTGAGTGCAGTTTACTCGAGGATTCAATTTTTGCTGGCGTCTACGTCCGCTATCAGGTCGCGGGGCAGGGGTCGTCTCGCGTCAGGGGGGCGCGTATGCCAGGGCGCAATCTGTTTGACATGTGGCCAATCAGATGCGTCGGCACGCGCGAACATCCCTTCCGCGAGACGCCGCACGAACTCATCCAGGCTCTCGATCTCGAGATCCCGTGAGATGACATCGTTCCTCACATAGCGAGGGGCGTCTACTATTGCCCGCAGCGCAAGATTTTGTTGCGCGCGGAGGAGCTTCTTGTTCGTCTCGCTAGTGAGGGCGAACCAAGCTGGGGCGGCGTACGTCAAGATTGGGCGCACGTACGTTTTGTACACGCCCAGCTTGATACGCAACGGGATTCGAGACCTGAGCACCGGGCCGAGTAGGTTGCGGGCTACCCTACCTTTAGCGGCGACCGAGCGGACGTGAGGGCCCATGGTGAGCCGGCGGTCTATCCTAACACCCAGGTATGTGACCTGGGGCGACCAACCGACATCGGCTCCCTGTAGTTTCAGCGGTGGCGGGAGGCGCGCTTGTCCAACAACAATCGCCTGCGTCTTACCCACATTCACCGATAGCCGCCACTTAGACAGCCACTCGGGAAGCAAATCGAGTACGCGCTGCATTTTGACCGCTGCGTGCTTCGCATTTAGCGAGATGGAAATGTACGCGGCGTCATCTGCATACAGCGCGAGCGTCGCGTCTGTAGTGGCGGGGATATCGTCGGTGTAGCGTGAGTAACACGCCGGCGATATACAGCTGCCCTGCGGTACGCCTGCCAGTACCGGTCGGGCGCTAGACAACGCGCCGTCGACCACCACCCTGACGGTCCTTCCTGATAGGTAAGTGGAGATCACCTTTACAACGCGACGGGGCGCGTCGGAGGTGGCCAGTTTGTATATTAGGCCCTCATGCCATACGCGGTCGAAGGCCTTAGGGAGCTAAATGATCCAACACACGCGCCACCATAAGCGAGACATCTGAGTGAGCATGACGTACTCACAGCAACCAGGGCACATTCAAGACAATGAAAGACATAATTACCCAGTAAATGGTAGCTCTATAAAGGCCTACGCAGACCGGGACGGCATGGCGAGGGATTTAAACTTTTACCAATGGAAATTCAAACGTATCGATATAGAAATACGACATAAATTGCTATGCTTTAAAATGATGCCGTGGCATCGAAAGGAATTTCATTGCACGGCATTGAAAGACGTGCTGTGGGCTCCCGCGGCGCGGTATCTAAGCGGCTAGTGTGCGCTGACTGACGGCAAAATCCTTTGCCATCCCGTCTCGGTCTGCGTTGGCCTTAATAGTACATAGTACTCAATACTTAGAACCTTAAGTGAGACTAACGCGGCCGTTATAATAGGGCTTTAACTCCTATGAGTTAGAGCCCTATTTCAACGGCCGTGGCTTTATGGTTGGCGCAACCATAAAGCCACTACAGCTGTATACAAGGTGTTCAAAAATGAACTTTACAAACTTTAAGAGGTGTTTTAGACCATTGAACTGAATAACTTTTACTAAGGGACCAACTTTGAAATCGCGTAAAAAAAATCTGCTGTTCCATACTAAAACTTTAATACCTAGTATTATAGGGCTGCTGTTTTGTTTTTGTGATTTCACTACTTTACTTATACTTTTTATTAAAGTAAACAAATCTAGCCATATTAGTTTGTTCATATTATCTATACTATACTAATATTATAAAGCTGAAGAGTTTGTTTGTTTGAACGCGCTAATCTCAGGAATTACTGGTTGGAATTGAAAAATTATTTTTGTATTGGATAGTCCATTTATCGAAAAAGGTTATAGGCTATATAACATCACGCTACAACTAATAGGAGCGGAGCATAAATGAAAAATGTTGCAACGACGGGAAAAAATATTTCTTTTTGAGAGCTCTCGTTGCGTGCGCTGCGTAAACGAATATCATATATGATGGAATTGTTCGTCTTTAAAAGTTCTAAAAAAAAGTCAGCAACAGCATATGTCCATCTTTTAAGAGTGACTCACTATAACCTTTTTTTATGGTAATCAAATTTGTTCGAAATTAATGCATTATTTGCGAAGCAGTTTTGTCAACATTATATTAATTCTTATTAA
Organism: Lithophane leautieri; assembly: GCA_949152455.1. Classification (NCBI taxonomy): domain Eukaryota; kingdom Metazoa; phylum Arthropoda; class Insecta; order Lepidoptera; family Noctuidae; genus Lithophane; species Lithophane leautieri. The sequence continues at coordinate 6,295,929 of OX424486.1, forward strand.
AATAAATAGTTTTATCATCAAGGGTATTTATGTAGCAGTAAAATACTGTTTAATTCATTCGAATCGGACATTTAATTTCGAAGTTATCACGAAATGCAATACGCCAACCGTCGACGCCGGCCGGCGCCGCCGCCGCGACTTTCCCTACTCTAGAGAGGAGAGGGTGCGCACACGGGTAGACCATGACCTGGAATAGGACATAGGATACGTTTTATCCCTATATTCCCACGGGATCGAGACCTACGCGGGTGAAACCGTGGGGCACAGCTAGTAAATAAATAAAACAACGAATAACATTATTAAATTACATTTTATTACAATTAATTTAAATTATAATTCACAATAATACTTATTCATGATCACAATTTATTTTTGTACCCTTTTTTTATATTACCCCTAAATATGGAGTAGTTTTGTAAAGAACATTATCATTTAGAGAAAAAAAAAACATTTTAAAATGATGTTTTTACAAAACTAGTGTGATTGCATGGCTGAGTAATACAAAATAGAGTAGCTTTTTAACTGACTTCAAAAAAAGGAGGAGGTTATCAATTCGTCGGTATTTTTTTTTTTTTACATAGCTGTTGTATGCGCGCTTTTATCGTGTGTGTCCACGTCACGGCATCACGATATTACAGGGAAGCAAAACGAATGTAAATACAGTATGTTATATAATGAAGAGCAATCCCGTTAAGCGGTAATAGTATAGCGTCCATATAACCTAAAAAAAAAAAACAAAAAAAAAAAACTTTTTATTATAAGTGAAACTATTAAACTGATAGCTAAAAGAAATACTCCGTACACGCACACTTGTATTTCAACGTAGAAAAAGAGTAGAATCGTGTGCGTGTAAAGAACTTGTGTGTTTCTTTTCCTTATCAATTTAATATTTTTGTTAACATTACCTAACAAATTTTTTTTTATTTTTTTAATGGTAATATTTTTTTAGCCTGTATAGACGCTATACTATTGCAGATTTACGGGCACGACCTTCGTTAGATAACATACTGTATATTATAAAAACGTTATTTTTCCGTCCACGATAACATATACAGTCACGGACTTTAATTGATGAGCCACTTGGCACTGTTCGTATTTTAGCCGTGTAATGCAAATCGGGCTTAGTTGGTTATATTCGTACATCCAGACACGGAAAGTCATGTCTTTATATTATAGAAGAAGCAAATTATATTTAATATTTTTACCGGTTGGCTAACCTGAGAGTCAGAACTAGAAACTTGACTGCAGAGTGACTACCTAAAGTAGCCTAGTAACAATTGTTTTAGCGTAGCCATAGTAACGTTAGCGTACGGAGAAATTTTAATTAGTCATCTCGAAAAATTCGAAAATAACGTCTCTGACATTGACATTTCAACTGTCACTGTCTTCGGATAGGTTTTCAGAATTCTCGAGTTAATGAGCTCTGATTCAAAGGAGGTCAGTATCAAATAGATTGTATAAACATTATATTTATTTATCATTGAGAACTATTAGTCAACCTCTATGGATAAGACTATTTCCGATTACTAGTAATTTGTCATCTTGTTTACGAGCATGCGATTTAAGTTCGTGTTTAATCGTGTAATCTCGTGAATCTATGAAACTGCAAAATAGACAATTTTGAAAGCGGGTCATCAATTAAATTCCGTGACTGTACCAAGGTACCTAAGTATTTCCATACATTTGTTGGTGGACGTTTACGTCCACGATAATATCGTCACGTTAGAAATTAGAAAAGCGCACATTTGTTGATTTTTATTTACTCTATCTCGTTCTAGTTTTATTTTCAGTATTGAGAAAACAATACCTGCCAATATTCACTTGACATTGCTTTGAAAAAAAAAATTGATTTATTTTAGTTCGAAAGTTTTTAGGTAGGTTTCAAATAAAGAAAAAATATTAAAAATTAGTTGTTCTTATTATTATTTTGAAGCTTTGCAGAAGGATGGAAAAGATCTTTTTTTTTTTATTATTATTTTTAATGCTAATAATACCCTGGACGTGATGTGTTTTTTACGTATTTGGCACAAACTTATGACAGACAAATTTACAAAATAAGTATTACAAAAAAAAAAAACATTTCTATCTTGCACGTAAGTACTATCAACTGCTATTAAATTAAATGCAACCGAAACTCAGATTTTTTTTTTCTTGTCGCAAGTTGTATTGTGAGCTTTTTTACGTTGATGGCCAGGCCAGCGTCACACTTTAAAAAAATGAACAAACCAGGAGTTAATTTCTCAAAGATTTTATTAAAATTTTGATTTGGCTTGAAAATAGAGCTTTTAAAAGTAAAGAAGAAACAAATGAACATAATATTGGCGCGTGAAAAATTATAGAGAGAATTATTTATGGTTAATTTACTCAGTTTGAATTTCCGCGCATTATTTGAGAAAAGTACTATACAAGCCTTGGCCCCAAACAGGCATTGATGGACTCACGTATGTGTGACTCGGCTTCGCCTCGGCCCACATTTTCACGATCGTCCATCAATGCACCAGTTGCAGGCCGCGACAGTAATGTACTATCCCATCGACTCGAGAAGAAGAAGAACCGAACAAATATTGAACATTTTCTAAAAATCAATGTAACTCAAGCAAACAGTGACAAAACAGTAAGTACAACGATGCGACGATAAGGTTTCCTATCATGATGGGGAAGCCGATCTTCAAGAATTGAAGGAATGTGAACCGGTAGCCATGTTGTTCTGCCACTCCTGCGCATACCACGTTTGCGCTTGCGCCGATTAGTGTCCCGTTACCTGGTGTTAGGAAAACAGAGATTATAATTTTTATGCAAGTATATTTAACTAGCTTTTGCCCGCGGCTTCGCCCGCGTGGATGTCGAAAAATATCCGACGGGAACGTACAATCGGGATTAAAAAATAACCTATAGGTTAATCCAGGTTACCTATCAGTGTGCCAAATATCATCTAAATCCGCTCATCCGTGTTTGTGCAAGCCGGAACATACATACAAACAATCAGACCAAAAATTCTAAAAACTATATATTCAACATCAGACTCGAATATTCAATGTAATATTTGACTTCGTTACTATTTTATTTTACGTCGTCTGCGTAGAGTATAAATTCTTTTTTTCTAGATAATTATGAATTAGGTATTATAACAATAACCCTTTCTTCATGGCTAATTGTCCTCTACTACGTGTGATATTTGAGGAATACTGTAAAGAAATACCTGCTGTAAAGGACCGGTATCTACCTAAATCCTTCTCAGTATTTCTCTATATACGATGTTTTTCACTAATTCGGAAGCGGGCACTAAAACAACCAGGCTAGTAGGAGAGCTACCACGTGAGCAAGCCACATAAAATTGGCCGTGGGAGAAACAGTCTTGCCGCAAATCAACTCCAGCAAATTTTAGAGTTTGTCCCTGTGACTTATTAATAGTCATCGCGAAACAAACCTTGATTGGGAACTGCAATCTTTTAAATTCAAACAGAAGGTCATTTGGTATCAATGGTATACGCGACACGAATACTGTTTCTCCTCTGGCAGATCCAGTTAGTATTTTCGCCTCAATAACATTGCGGCCGAGAGCTGTTACTTGGAGTCTAGTTCCATTGCACAATTTTGGAGGATGTAAATTTCGAAGTAACATGACAGGAGCACCTACACGCAACATAAGTCTGTGACACGCAAGACCCGGCGGATTAAGAGAGTTTAAAAATTCTACAGGATAATTAACCGACTCGTCCATATCGACCATGGTGTCAACAGAATTGTAAATCATTTCTTCGCTTTCGAATGTATTTATCAACATTTCGTTGATCGCAGCGGCTTGGTCGTTTTTGGGAGTCAAAATGGCTCTCTCGCATAACCACTCCATCGGTTTGCCTTTAATATTTTTAATATCAGGATAAATTTTATCTACAAGTCCCTCAACTGTTGATACCACAGTACATAATTCGTATGGTATTTGTATCAACCCATCTATTTGTGGAAAGTTTCCGTTTCCGATTTGAAGAAGATCTGCAAATCTGCCGGCAGAAACTTCACCTCTGAGATGTACTCTGATGTTTCGAGTAAGTTTTAGAACTTTAATTGAAGGCCATAAGAAAGATCTTTTGATGCATGCTTTGATCTCATCTGCGCGCGTACCTTTAGGCACTACCGGTAAAGTCTGTCGAAAATCTCCTGCCAGCAACACCGTCATACCACCCATTATGTTTTTATTATTTCGTATGTCCTGCAAACTCCTATTCAAGGCTTCAACTCCTCTTTTGTGCGCCATCGTTATTTCATCCCATACTATTAGTTTAGTATTTTTAAGCACTTCGGCAAGATTGCTTTGCTTTGGTATATTGCATAAGGGTGTCTCTACATTTGTAAGATTTAGAGGTAGTTTTAAGGCAGCGTGTGCAGTTCTACCTCCTTCTAATAATGTAGCAGTAATCCCAGACGACGCTACAGCTAAAGCTATGTCTCGAGTGCTTCTTACTTTTGCCAAGAGCAAGTTTAAAAGATAAGTCTTACCTGTGCCACCAGGGGCGTCCAGAAAGAAAAATTTTCCTTCTCTTACTTCTACACTTGTCATGACTTGGTTATATACAGACGTTTGCTCGGCAGTCAACGATGGCGTATTATTATTTACAAAACTTTCCAAAGCTACTGTATCAAAATTAGTTTCTCTCATATACTCTTTATTACCGGCAACTTGTGGCTTGGTTGGTTTTGGCAAACCGTACATATCTATCGATTTTCCACCTAATGTTAACACTGCTTCTTCAATATCAGATAGACATTCATTTAAAATTTGGTCTTTGAAATTCTCTACATTGTCTCCGATCTCTTTTTGCAGCCTGTGCTTAAAATCTTCAGACAAATAGTCTTTGAAGTCTTCCCAAAGAGCTATTGGGTCTGATATTTGACAAAAGACTAACATAATTGTGAACAGTTCTCGCATTTTTGCTGCTGACTGACAAAGCGCGGCCTCCTCCAACGTCGCATGCCAGTGTAGGTCATCTTCAAGCAAACCTAACATTTTGCAAGCAGCTTGGAAAGTAGGCTGCAACACACCATTCACAGTTTCTAGTGCTTCAAATGAAGTTGGGCCCCGCACTTCATGTAGCAGTAAACGCAGATGATAGCACTCCGTATTGTTGGGGTGAACAGTATAGACTCTACCTAAGGCGTGTTCCTTCATCACACCAGGCCAACCATCAACTGTTACTCCTCTTTTTCGTCTTACAAAATTACTCTTATTCCATATGTAATATGCGGGTACCTCAGAGTAAAGTAGAATTTTAGCAAAGTTATCTGATTGACATAGTTCGAAAAAAGCTAAAAGCGTCGTTTTTGGTGGATTAGCTATTTTGTCAGCGAGATTATTTGAGTTGAAGTAAACTCTCTGACCGTTTTCCAAATGAATTGCTAAATGAACAACTGTGGGGAAACGCTCATGTATGGAAAACCCAAGAATTCGCCACACTGCTTCTGAGCTACTTATGTACCTTCCGCTCTCATAAATCTTTACCTCATCTTTTTCAATTTCTAGTGCAAATGTAGCCTGGTCCGATCCTTTATTAACATGAATACAAAATTTTGCGAATGAACAACTTCAATACAAAACTTCATACCCCATTCAGACCCTTGTTGGTCGAAATTAAAAAAAAAAAAACAAATATTTAGGTTGTGTTAGTTTCCAACCATAAGCCGAAATATTAGTGATTTTAAATTAAAAAATAAAGAACTTTAATTAAAAACAAAATTTCATCCCCCTTTTCACCCCCTTAAGGGTTGAAATTCTAACAACACCGTTGCGTTAGATAGTAGTGATTTTTCTTCGAAAATTAAGGATTTTCAACTTTATCCCCGTTTTAACCCTTCAGGGGTAGAATTATCAAAAACGTTGAGATACGTATTGATTAATTTTCAATCGTCAGTCTAAAATCAAAATTTGAAGATCCTAACTTCAAAACTGACGGACTTTCATACAAACTTCCATCCCCTATGTTTCCCCTTTAGGGGTGGAATTCCCAAAAATCCTTTCTTAGTGGATACTTACTCTTCACAAAAAACACACCCTCCAAGTTTCATGTCTCTAGGACCAGCGGTTTGGGCTGTGTGTTGATATATCAACAGTCAGTCAGTCAGTCAGTCAGTTTCTCCTTTTATACATATAGATTAATTAATTAAAATCAGTCAGTGATCCATATTTTTTGTTAGTATACTTAAAAATTATGTTGGTAACCAAAGACTACGACACCTCTCGACTTTTTTTTCTTTTTTTGTTTTTGTGCCAATAACGTTATATCTTTTTTTTTAATATATAGACAATAGCCCAGCTTCCTCCAGTTGCATCGACGAGGACCTATTTCCATAACCAGGAATTGAATTAGTTGAAAGGAATACTAGTGGCATCTACATAGCCACATGCATCACACTGACGTCACTCAAAATCTAGCATCGCGCAAGCAGGGTTTACCGCGCGACTAGCATATATACAACGTCTCGACAACAATCGTCGGGCAGTAGCCTGCTAGACACAACACCAGTCTGGTCGGCGGATCCTCCCTTATCTATGGAGGATGAGTGAACGTTACCTATTCATCATACCTCTACGAGTATAGTAACATTTGAAAAATATTGTTGTTGAGCTTGTACCAGAAGTCACACTATTTCTGCTGCAAAGCAGCGTTGCTCAGCACCAGTTTGAAGGGTATAAACAGATGTTTATTGCACCAACTTTTCTTCTCAGCTAAAACACTTGGAAGTGTTGAAGGTGAGTGTTTTGGGAGCTGTCTAACGAAATGACTTAAAAAAGTGCTGACTCGATTAGTTTTAGATTATATCTCGGCCTAATTTCTATAAGCGATTTTTGATTTTGACAGGTGCTAAGGAGTTGCTACCTCCGAGACAGGCTCCGAAGCTCAGCGCCCAGGCGAGTGGGGCGAGGGGCAGCGCCAGCCCTGCGGGGTGCGCCAGCGCAACGATGACGCGCACCATCATAGTGGATAGCGGAATGTTGTCCACGAACGCCGACGCTATGCCGGACACCTGGTGGGAATGAGACAAATGATCGATTATCCACATATCGCACACCTAGATCTAAACAGAGACAACTCAAAAATCGTTAATTTTAGTTATGTTTGTATTCGAATGCTCGGTGATCATACGCAAGATTGAATTTTAGTCCCAGTTTATATACAGTGACATTTTACAAGCTACTTATTATCTAGAATCAAATTAAATTGTATAACTTCCCAAACAAAAAAGGCAGATATACGTTTTTATCGCCTCTTGAAAAATAACCTATTTTGAGTTGTCTCAGTTTAGATCTAGGAGTGCGATATATCATATAACTCAGCCTATTGCATTCCACAGCTGGACATAGGCCTCTCCCAAGCTGAGCCACAAGACCCTGTCCACCCCGACACCTTCCGTAGCCAGTCTGTCCCACCGAGGGCACTGCCACTTGGGGGCATCCATTGAATGACTTTTTCACGAAATGATGAAATTTGAGGACCATACTTAGAGAGATGTCTTTAGGATTATAATTGTGTAAACACATGTTTGTTATGGTCGTGAATCATATTTTAATCAAGATATTTACAATCTGAAGCTGACCTGCAAATTGCAAAAAAAACAAACACAATGTTTTGCTTGCGTTACATAGAGTGCTACTGTAAACTGTGTACTGTTTGTGCGATTTATCACACCATAAATAAAAGTCGTTTCCCAGTTTTTTTTTTTTAACCAATGCGTTCATGATGGCTTCTCAATTTTTGTTTTTTAAGGGGGATGCGCCAAGGTAGCCCGCGAAATTCAAATTTTCTTACGTTTTTTGCAATTTGCAGGTCAGTGTCAGGTTGTATTTTGATCAAAATATTATTAGCGGCCGTAACAAATATGGGTTTACAGAATTATAAACATTAGAATCAGCAATACAACTTTCTAAGTTTCTAACAGGTACACCTCTGCACAACCCTTCGGGTAAGCAAGGTGTGGTGATATGTTTTGTTATATTGCCCGGAAAAAATCAAATTATAAAAATTACTAGCTGATGCCCGCGACTTCGCCCGCGTGGATTTTGGTTATTATATACTAAAACGTTACTCGAGAATCACTCTATCCATTGGTGAAAACAGCATGAAAATCGGTGCAGTAGTTTTTGTGTTTATCGCGTACAGGAAGACAGACAGACGCGGCGGAGAACTTTGTTTTATAATATGTAAGGATAATATAATTGATTATTTGTATGTCATAGATTTTTACACTCTATGGCTACTTAAACTCACGCACTGACTTATTAGTATTACTTGTAAAAATGTTAGGAATATTGTGATATCGTATACTTTTACAATGTTTGTAAATATGTGAGCACCATGGATCTATCACATACTTAGTTAATTTATTTGTCATTGCTCCATTTTTAATTCTTTTTACCTATTGTGGTACAGTAATCTTATTCTAGGTGCATCGTCTTCACATATAATTATGTAATTAATGTATACAAATTAATGTAAAACATTTTTAAAAGAATACCGGTGGGGTTTCTTGCCTATTCTTCTCAAGACGAAAACTACCTTTTGGAAGGGGCAACTGGAATCAGTTCTATTTCATTATTTTTGACGTTCAAATGTGCCTTATTGAAATAAATAAATTATTTGACTTTGACTTTGTATCAAAAACTTTTTCCAAGAAATTCCACTTACCCACAAAATAAGCATGATGGCGACTGCTAGGCGTGACTCTTGTCCCACTTGCAATATCAGCATCTCCGTCATATTGCCGATCCAGGATATTAAACCTAGTTTAGATAACGCCTGGAATGTAAGAACATAAAAATTATGATATTTTTAAGGAAAATATTTAAATAGTTCTCTGAAAACGAACTGACATAATGTGAGCTTTTTAAAATTAATGAACCTTTAAAAACTTTTTGGGCTTTATTAAAAGCCCAAAAACTTTGTATCATTAGATACAAAGTTTTTAAATAAATGAGCTTCTTTTTTTTATCTTTCTGTCATTATCACACAGGCTGGAATTGCAATCAACCGCACGCGAGCGAAGCGAGCCGAGCGAGTGAAGCGAGGGAAGCGAGGGGTGCTACCGGTACCGGCCGGCGAGCATTACATCCAAGTTGGTTGCAGTTACTTGGCGTTTTAGTATTTTTAGGATCCCGAAATAAGAATTATTCGAGGTTCACAAAAAGAGGCACATTCATCATTAGTACATTACTGTCGCGGCCAGCAATAAGGGGATTGATGGACGATCGTGAAAATTAGTGCCTCGGCTTAGCCTCGGCCCACATTTTCACGATCGTCCATCAATTTCTGATTGCGGCCAAGGCTTGTATAGTACTTTTCTCAAATAATGCGCGGAAATTCAAACTGAGAAAATAAATAAAAAATTCAGAATCCATGATGAACAACTCTAATTTTTCATGCGCCAATATGTTCATTTGTTTCTTCGTTACTTTAAACAGTTCTATTTGCAAGCCAAATTGAAATTTAAATAAAATCTTTGATAAGTTACCTCTTTGGTTGCCATGTGTTGAAGTAAAACGTTCGTTCCATTTTTAAATAACACGAAAGATATGAGTTTTCATAGTAATTTATTTGGCCGCTAAACACGCCAGATATGGATTTTCATAGCAACTTTGCTGGCCGCATCGTCACTTGTTTTTGACCCGTACAGCAATTTCGATTTAGCTCGAAGAAGGTTGTCAAAATAATGCTCGAATTTCCAAGCATGTTTGAGAAAAATTATTAGAGTGTTCAATAATAATTTTAGGAAAGCAAAATTGGGTCGGTCAAATACATCGAGGTCTCGTGGTCGTAAGCGAGCCTGCTCAGCGTGGCGTCCTAGGGCCTATACTGCATAGCATACTAAGCTAATAATTTCCCCAACTACTGGGACAGAGGTCTAGGACAGAGAGATTATGGCCCCTCTCACAGAGAGACAGTGGCCATAATCCAGAGTGCGGGTTGCTGGACATATCTTGGAATTTTTGGTTCTAGAACATGCCGGTTTCCTAACTGTTTTCCTTAACCGTTTTGCGAGCAGTGGTGATGAAGTAATTTACACAAAGTGCCTGACTGAGTTCGAACCTTCGATCAACAACTTGTAAGTCACGGCCGTTTCCACTGAGCCACTGTCCTGAGGTATTTGGTATATCCAAATACCAAAATAATAATAAACTTTGTCACCGACAGAACGGGTTACCTCCATAAGGACGAACAAAGCTGCAAAAAACAGCAAGGTAGACCACTCGACTCTCGCGAGGATAGGTTCCAGGTCATCTCTCTCTGCCAGGAGTAGCAGCAGTAATGCGCCTAGCAGTGCCGTCCAGCCTAATGATAGGCGTTCTGGAAACAAATGTGAGAGCAGTTTTATAAATATAGAAATAAAAGTTATAAAGTCAAGTCAACAAAAAAGGGAATAAACAAGACATCACATACCGATAAATTAAAAATCCGAAGTCGCACGTGTTAACCGTGCGTTTGCACTGGCGAAACATTCAAGACAAAACATGTTGAAATCTCAACTTTCTGTCAATGTTCCATACAATTTTTGACAGGAACTAGAGATTTCAACATGTTTTGTATTAAATGTTTCGCCAGTGCAAACGCACGGTAAGGCATACATCAAACAGATTACGTGTGACTTACTTGACTTTTTGTCGTAGTTGGGTTTTAGTTTTATAAAAGTTTAGTTTTTAAAAATTTTTGGGGTTTTATTATATAATATTTTTGAAATGTGCTAAATAACCATTTCATTTGATACCCAACATGGCCACATTAGAAATATTGTTTAGTTCATGACTTTATGTCGTCTAAAGGGCGCCATAATTAATTTACCTGCGTACGATCAAGACGCTTCCAACGCGCAACGATACCTCATTTGTCAAATTTTGATGAGCAGTTTAAAAGATATGACACATGAACATACATACCGGTCAAAATCATAACCCTCCTTTTTGCTTCGCCGTAGTCGGGTAAAAGAACTGTACATTTTGATACAAGTGGGCAAAGTTTGTCATTGTACTCGAGGCGGGATTGCAGCATAGATCGAAGGCATGAAAAAAGTGCACATCTCACTAGTAATTATGCATTCAGATGCATCCGGTCAGACTGGAAGCCGACCCCAACATAGTTGAGAAAAGCCTAGGCAGATAAGGTACTTACGTAATTCAGGAATTGCATGCAGAAAGAATACAATGATGACAAATGACACGCAGATTGTAGATTTCACCAACAACTGTTTGTCCCTGATCCGGTACTGTAATGAGAAAACACGGTATTCTATAATTATTAATATTATAAAGAGAGAGAGAGAGAGAGAGAGCCAAAAAAAAAAAAAGAGAGAGAGAGAACCGATTTAAATAAAATTTGGTACACAGATAGTCTAGAGCCTGAGAAAGGACATAGGCTAGTTTTTATCGACATACCACGTGGGGGAAGCCGCGGGCGGAAGCTAGTAGTAAATAATTTTACCGATTTCAATTTTTAACGTGGAATTTCAACGAAATTGTTGGATTGTAAAAATAATCTAGGACAACAATTGTAGAGGCAAGGGCGGCAACAATTTTACAGCCTATACCTTGAAAATGTCTAAGTCCGCCACTGCGTACAGCGCATTAATTATATTATAATGCTGTGTCGGTAAAGCAGATTCTATTATGCAACGACAAGACGAAAATAGCCCATAAGGTAATGAACATATTTTGGATGTGACTATACATACCTTTTGCTTCATCTGCGCCAGAGTGGAACAGAACATCGGATCAGAGCGTGAAGCCCCGCCCCCCGCCTCCCTGCGATTCAGAGCCACGTTCAACTTCTCAACCTGAAACCACGGGCAAGAGCACTGATTGGTTCATATAATAAAACATGTCCCGAAATTAACGCACACAACCAAACGCTCCAATTTGAATATAGTATGTTATCTTATGTAAAGTAAAGAGTACATTACTGCCGCGGCCTGCAAAAGGGGCATTGATGACCGAAAGTGAAAATGTGGGCCGAGGCGAAGTCAAAGCACACATACGTGAGTCCAACATTGCCTGATTGCGGCCAAGGCTTGTTGGTTGTATTTCTTTTCTCAAATAATGCGCGGAAATTCAAACTAAGTAAATTAAATAAAAATCCAGAATCAATGAAGAACAACGGAAATTTTTCACGCGCAACTACGTTCGTTTCTTTTTTACTTTAAACAGCTGTATGTACAAGCCAAATCGAAATTTAAATAAAATCTTTGATAAGTTACCTCCGTGGTTGTCACGTCTCGAAATAAAAATTTTGGTCCATTTGAAAACTACACGACATATATGAGTAATTTATTCGGCTGCTAAACACAACAGATATGGATTGTCATAGTAACATTGCCGGCCGTCTACTCTCATGTATTTGACGAGTACCGCATTTTTTTATGAATACCAGCCTATTATTATCCCACTGCTGGGCAAAGGCCTCTTCTGATACAGAGAAGGCACGAGCATTGATCACCACGCTTACTCAAGTCAGATTGGTGACTTCAGATTGGCCATAAGACCAGGGGGCCTACCACCACCGGTTACAGCAGTATTATTTTAATCTTACTTAATGGGGGAAAGAGATGGAGCTATACGTCCTGTAGAGCTTCATCTCTTTCCTACACTGAAGTGGTTTTCTCACGATGGTTTTCCTTCACCAAAGTACTTATGAAATGAACTAAGAAAGTACAAATGAATGTTTAGGGGTATGAGGAACAGGGTGTAAAGTTCACTCATCCACCATAGAAAAGGGAGGCTCCTCCAACCAGACGGGTGTTGTGTCTGGCGGGCAACTGCCCAATGATTGATATCGGATTTTTGTAAATATGTTCACTGCACGGTAAACTCTAATTGCGCGATGCAGGATTTTTGTGACGTCAGGATTTTTGTGTGACGTCAGGTCTTTGATGCGTAGTTCGAATGTGGCGATGTAGGTACCGCCACAAATGTGTAAAAATAAAACTACTAATAATTTGTAAAGAGTACCTTCTTTTCGAGAGCTCTCCTCACAATGTCCTCATCTCGCGAGTATGAGGACAGTGACGCCGCCGCACGTCGCCACACCGCTATCTCCTGACGAAGCTCTGTAATTATAACACTTTACATCACGCCTGTACCGAGACTCCTCCGTGCCTCGGAAAGCACGCTAAGCCGTTGGTCCCAGCTGTCATTCGTAGATCTTTGACAGTCGTTCGCGGTAGTCAGAAGCCCGGAATGTAACACTTGTTAAATAATTAGTACCTCGTGGGATCGCAAGTTATTGATTGAAATAGTTTCACACACCCGCCATTCTGACGTCAGCTTGGACAGACCCTTGCACAGACAGTTTTCTCTTGAACTGTCAGTCATAAAAAAATAACGTTAGTCAAGTACCTTAACTCTGTCTTTTAATTTCGTAGAATAGTTTGACATATCAAGTGATTGTTGTTTGTTTTTTCAATAAGGAGTTTTTGACATTGGGACCTGTCAAATTAGTCTAGGAGTTTAAAAAAATAGACTTTATGTCAGTGTCAATTATAATCCTTAAAAAGTACATTTTGAGTAGCTGAAAACTGGCAACCAGTCTTACCAAGGGGTATCGTGTTGCCCAGTAACTGGGTTGTGGAGGTTAGATAGGCGGTCGCTCCATGTAAAATACTGGTATTCAGCTGCATCCATTTTAGATTAGACTGGAAACTGACTGCAAAATAGGGAAAAGGCTAGGCAGATGATGATGGGACACAATTCTTACCTAAAATATCTCTGGGCACACTATGCCTTAATTTATTGATATCTCTGAACATATATCTCAGTTGGAAGTAAGTCTGTACGCCAACTATAAGTATGCCGACCCCCATATGCATTGTGAACGTCGTGAAGTTTATGTTCTGAAACGATGAAAGGAAAAATATAAGAACACCAAAAAAAAACCGTTAAAATAAATAACAATATTAATGTGTTAGATAAGCGAAACTGTGTTGTGAGTTAACATGGCTAAAAGTGAATCGCGAATGTCGCACAATGTATTTCTATAGTTTGACGGAGACTGCTGTACCGCGCTTTAGGAATATGCGGCGAGGCGGGGAGCAGCGTTGACGAATGAGCGGCGGGACGCCGTGAGCGTTGACGAATGAGCGGCCTGCGTTGCCTCCACATCTCGCCGCGCACATAACTAAGGTGTGGTACAACAAATAAACGTTTGTAAGTAGGTACGTGGCTAAGTTGACATGACCAGCAGTTGGCTAAGTGAGTAAATGTTACCGCTTTCACGATAGAAGGGTGCGTGGCTATGATGACGTTGGGCGGATCCCCCACGGGCGTGGCGGCGCCCCCCACGTTGCTAAAGATCACCATCGACATCAGCACTGGTACGGGGTTCAGTTGGGTTACCTCGCATAATCTGGAGGAAAGAGTATTTACCTATTTACCCGACTACGGCGAAGCAGAAAGGAGTGTTATGATTTTGACCGGTCTGTTTACCATTTAAAACTTCCAATTTTAACCGACTTCAAAAAAAGTAGGAGGCTGACCGAATCTTTTTTTTTTTTTATATATTTTTAATAGGTCTTCAGTATTACCTGATGGTAACTGGAGTCATCAGCAGGACAGTGGTGACATTGTCCAGAAATGTGGAAAAGATCGCCGTGAAGAAACACAAGACGTTGATCAGTGGCCATGTCCTGCCGCCGGTCACCTGAAACATTCATATTGTTTGATTTATTTACTTGTACAGTCACGGACTTTAATTGATGAGCCACTTTCGAACTTTTCAATTTTGCAGTTTCATACATTCACGAGATTACACGATTAAACACGAATTCAAATCGCATGCTCGTAAACAAGATGACAAATTACTAGTAATCGGAAATAGTCTTATCCATAGACGTTGACTAATAAGTTCTCAATGATATATAAATACAATGTTTATCCAATCTATTTGATACTGACCTCCTTTGAATCAGAGCTCATTAACTCGATAGTTCTGAAAACTTATCCGAAGGCAGTGACAGTTGAAATGTCGATGTCAGAGACGTTATTTTCGACATTGTCAAAATGAGTAATTAAAACTTCTCCGTACGCTAACGTTACTATGGCTACGCTAAAACAATCTTCGCTAGGTTATGGTTGCTAGACCTGCAATTGGTTGACTTTCGGTAGTCACTCTGCTGTCAAGTTTGTAGTTCGGGCTCTTAGGTTAGCCAACCGTAAAGATATTAAATATAATTTTCTTCTTCTACAGGGTTACTGGTAACTCGACGTATTCCTTGCAGGACGTCATAGTAGGGTTAAAATGCAACAAATTAAGCCACCAAATGTTCTACCGAAATTCAGTAGTTTTTGAATTAGTTAAGAGTTTTAGTTTTATGAAGTAATAGCAAAAATTACAAAAAATTAAATGTTTGGTTAGTGATATTTGCCAAAGTTTTAGGCATTATTGAACTTTTAATTATTAACAAAGATCTGCTACGGCGTCAACTATGATAATAACTTAAATTTCAGTACAGTCGCGCCGTAAATCATTTTTAAATTGGTTTCAAATGATTTAATCTGGGATTTTTCATAAAAAAACTAAAACTCTTATCTAATTCAAAAACTACTGAATTTCGGTAGAACATTTGGTGGCTTAATTTGTTACATTTTAACCCTACTATGACGTCCTGCAAGGAATACGTCGAGTTACCAGTAACCCTGTATAATATGAAGACATGACTTTCTGATTCTGGATGTACGAGTATAACCGACTAAGCCCGATTTGCACTACACGGCTAAAATACAAACAGTGCCAAGTGGCTCATCAATTAAAGTCCGTGACGGTACATAAAACGACTGTCCACATAAGTTAAAGAAAATTAGACAATAATATTATTCATACACTCATCTCACAGAACATAAATTCGTCTGTGAATACTTCACAGTCAGGTTTAGCGTCCAAGCGAGTGCTGAACGCGGAGAGAGTGCGAGGAACAGGGAACAGGGGGCTTAAAACGGTCACTTTAGCAGAATCATAATATGAAATGAAAATATTATGAATCATCGTAAAATGTCACCAATTGACAATTCTTATTATGGTCTGCGTGCGATTCATATTACGAAATAATTCATCTGTTTGGAGATTCGTAAAATGGTCCACAAATTATGAATTGATTTTATGTCAAGTTAGAGGAATTGCTAATGACAGGTGGGATTCAGGAATTGAACTGTTTTTAGAGGAATTGCTAATGTAGCCGGTTTACCCCATTATGACATTTTTTTACTTATTGGCTCTCCATCACTATTTTTATAAGCTTGCTTTATAGAGGTTCCGTACCTAAAGAGTGAAATGGGACCCTATTACTGAGCCTGGGCCGCTGTCTGTCCGTCCATTTGTCTTTCGATCAATTACAAGGCTGTATTTTTTTTTTACCGTAACAGGTAGTCGAAATTATATTTATTTATTTATTATATGTATACTTTATTGTACACCAGAAAATACGTATAAAAAAATGAAGACTATAAACATACAATTGTGGCCATATCGCTTTCTGGGATCTCTTCCAGGCAATCTTAGAATGGACAATGATTGCGTGGACATAAAAAAATGGGGTTGTCAAAAAAAGTATAGTCCCGGGTATGCTTGCCACAAGAAGTTCTTCTCCTTGAACTAAAGATTTAAATGGACAGTTTCGCAGTAGTGCAGCTGTATTCAGCAAAACTCAACACAGTATAAAAATCAGTACTTTTAAAAGTTCAAAAATAATAAAATCCAACTCTGTAAAACCCCATCCATCACTGCCTTGATCTCACAGCAGTAGTCAGATAGGAAATGTCGACACCATCTAGCTTTTTAGACGACGAACGTGACGTGACGTGGTAACCGTGCGTTTGCACTGGCGAAACATTCAAGACAAAACATGTTGAAATCTCTAGTTCCTGTCAAAATTTGTATGGAACTTTGACAGAAAATAGAGATTTCAACATGTTTTGTCTTGAATGTTTCGCCAGTGCAAACGCATGGTTACGTGGTGAACGATTACGTGTAAAAGTGATTCCGATATCCTATTAACAGAATTAAAAATTCAATTTCGTCACACTTACTTCGAAAGCCAAGACGGCGAGGTAATCGAATAGTCCAGTCTCGGCCAAGATGGCGACGAGTAGCATCATGCTGAACAGCAGCAGCAGAGTCTCCACATCCAGCCAGGAGACCAGCTCCGGGAGTGAGGGTCTCTCGCCTGCCAGGGCCAGTACTGCTACAGCCAGTGATGAGGATAGGAGCGCTGCTATTGTACGATTTACTATCTGGAAATCGGGATTATGAGTAAAAAACATTTAAAAAAATTCAAGTAATAAAAACTAAAACCCAACTACGACTAAAAAGGTATAAACAAGACACCACAGATGAACAACGCCACACGTAGATCCTTGTGAGTCGTTACGGGTTGTCAAAATCCCGAAAGTTTGACAATCGGTCTTATCAAGTTGTATTAGATAGGCATTAAAAGTCATTTATTCAAACTAGACTGAGAATCAGCACTTTTCGAACGTCAAAATTACATAAGACAGTCCCCCAAAACGCCCACCCTTCACCACTTCTTAGTGCTTTAGCTGGGAAGAGGAAGTGGCGCAACAAACTCCCCAGCAGCACAGCAGTTTCAGATATAAAACATTGATTCTTTATATTTACGAAACATAAAACATACATTTAATTATTACCCATAAATATCAGCTAGCACATGCCAATAAACCAACCAAAAAATAACAAAAACGAGAACTATAAGGTTAGACTGGAAGCCGACCCCAACATACGTACGACTAGAGATGGGTTGTAACAGGTTAAACACGATATCTGTTATCAGTTTATCACTGTTACTGTTACAAAAAAATAACAGATCCAAATATCTGCTATTAAATAACAGCCTGTTATTTTTGTACGGACGATAAATACGTATTTAAATCTCAATTGAATATCTTCTTTATTTATTTTCGATTAAAGTCCAAAATCGTATCCGAAGTTTTAACAGTAACAGCCGCGGTAACAGTCTCGAGGATCTGTTATTTTAAGTAACAGATAATTATGTTTTATTGCTAGGCACAAATTGTTATTTGTTATTTTTTAATATCTGTTATTTCTATCTGTTACGATAAATACGCCTCACCCCTACGTACGACCCCCAAATCACGTGAAGAAGAAGACAAACCTCAAAGATGATGAGTGTATACAACGCAATGAGCAGTACGGTGGCGTATATGATGCCATCCTCTGGATCGATGGGGTTCAACTGGTAACTCACTGTTAGAGGCACAGTGCTGTTGCTCGATGTACTCATGCGCAGGGTTATTCTTGTACCTGAAAATTTGGTATTACTGACTGTTAGTTGTATGGACTTGCAAGGAGTGGATTTCGACCACATAAATATAATCATTTTCATCATGCTCGTAAAACGGTAAAGGAACACACCGTGGGGAAACATTAGTTGGGAACCACGTCGCGTTTCTCGTCTTACCTGTGATTGTTCTAGTTTTGCACATTTCTCGGTTCCGTCAGTGAAAACACAACCTAATATTCCCACTGCTGGGTCTCAGGGCTCATCTCCAAACTCAAACTTGAAGCATTTATTTCAAATAAACCAATTAATTACAGGTACTTTTGAACTGTCAAGGGGGTCGGTCCATCAAAAAGATGAAGCTGGTTGCCCATTCCAAAGCGTAGTAGGTTCCTATGGAGAAGAACGGGCAAGAAACTCCACGGATTCTCTTTTAAATCAAAATATTGTTACAATATATTGGTTACATCATTCATGTTGAAATGATACATGTGAGAACAATGTAAAAAAGACGTGCATGTTAGAAGCGTCGGTAACAAAAAGATCAAAAACAAATCAAAAATTAAAATAAATTAAAACTATGCCGTGGCAGGTTAGAGATGACCAGTACCTACCTACTGGCGGCGCCCGCTCCGCCTCAATGAAACGCACCCTTAAAGCTCGCGCACATTTGGACGGGCCCCGCCGCATTGCAGCGTATTGCCAACATCAGAGTTCCCTCTCGACTGTCAACTAAACAACTCTTGCTCTATTTTTGCACTGCAGCTATAATGTGCACTTAGCTTTATAGGCTAATTCTGTCAAAATGTGACTTGAGTAAGATTCCAAGTGACTACTAAAATTCATTACCATTAATTCCAATTTGGTTCCATCTGGTAATTTCCTCCTCTATGGGATCCAGGGCGTTGGTCACATTCCTCCTGTGTTTACCGTTGCTGTGAATAGGTGAGTTGTCCTGTAGTATCAGCATCTTACTCTCGGTGGAACTTGGCGAGAAGTCTAATAGTTCCTCTGGTTGCAGGTGGATTTTCCATTTCGTTGAATTCTAAAATAAAAAAAAAACAGTATCTACTTAATAAAAATCTTTAATTCACTGACAGACACCGCACAGCCAAAGTTGAAAGAAAGAAAGAAAGAAAAATGCGTTTATTGGCCTTGTAACAGTGACCTTGTAGTTGAAGTCTAGAAACATGCAAAATTTTGCACAACTTCTGTTACGCAGGCACCTACGATAAACAACTGTAGATATATTATTAAAAAACATATTGTACACATATTTTTTCTTTTGTTTACGTAATCAAAAAATTACAGTAATAAAAACAGTTCAAATGTGGCATGACGTCACTGGCCGATAGATTTTATACTGACTTGTGACGTAGCGAGCCCCCGCTCCCATACTTTAATGCGTTCTATCTAAATAATTTTTTATATTAATATGATAAACAAAAAAATACGTGTCTAATATTTTTTTTATATCTGACTGACGGAATAAATAGTTTTTTTTACCGTGTTAACATCCCTATTAAAGCATACCACTAAACACGCCAACAAGATTATTATGATATAATCATAATATACAAAGTTTTACCTATATAATCGATTATTAAATTAGTTGTACTAGTTCTGGGAAAAAAATGTGGTCACATTACAAATCTAAGCACGCACAAAGTTCCACACATATGTGGCTAGCCAAAGCGACGCGCCTTTTACTTGTGGTTACCAGTGTACAAACACGCTGTGAATGTGTGTGTAAGCGCAGAAGCTCTTGGTACCGTCCGAGGCAATGGCGAAGTTGGAAGTGTGTGTGTGTGTAGTGTCCTGACGCTACTCGTCACCGCACACATTCAAAGCATGTTTGTGCACTTGATTACCAAAAGTAAAGCGCGCGCCACTTCGTGAGATAAAAATATTGTGTGTCCTTAGATTCAAGGCTAGTCCAATACTTTATGTGATCGCAGTTTGTATCATATAAACATTTAGACAATCACACTTTACATCTGCAATCAATAAGTGCCTATTAAGGACACAAAGACTTCATTATATTTACGAGTTTATGGTCATTAAATACCGTGTCGTAAATATTTATGATTGATCAGTAATTATCGCAATACTTATGCTGTTTGATAAACTTCGACGACATGTTCACACAGCGATGAAATGAACAGAAAAGTTGTACCATTGAACCAGTAGATATTGCATTATTAGTACTTATAATTTTAATTCAAGTTCCAATTAAACTTATAAGTGTTACTAACTTCCGCCCGCGTCTTTGCCCACGCGGTATGTCGATAAAAAGTAGCCTATGTCCTTCCCCAGGGTGCCATCTATCTCCTTGCCAAATTTTGTCGAAATCCGTTTAGTCGTTCAGGCGTGAAAAGGTAACATACAGACAGACAGAATTACTTTCGAATTTATAATATTAGTATGGATATGTTATGTGAAATAAAAAAATGCTTTAAGTTTTGAGCAGTTTTTTTTCACATTGCACTTTTGAACTATCATAAAATTGGTCAGTTAGTCTAAAAGTTGTAGTGAGTTTCCAAAGCGAAGATTCCATTAATTATGGAATAGTCAAGGCTTAGATCAAAATCAAAATATTTTATTTCACATAAACCTACATGGGCATTTATGAAACGTCAGAAGCTAGGTGCACGGTTCCAATTGGTCGGTTCCTATGGAGAAGAGCCGGCAAGAAACTCCACGGTTACTCTTTTAAAAATAATTGGCTTTTACAATATTTTCTAATTACAGTGTTAGTAGGCATGGAAGGACAATGTAGGCCTTTCAACAAGTACCAGGTATTTGTTGAAAGGTCATTTACGATCAAGAAGCCAAAACCACCTACAATATGGATTTTGTGGTCAGACGGTACATTGGATCATGCACCTGTTAGGGAAGACCTAAAGCTTATACGTTGAGGTTCGTTGAAAGTGGTTAAAAAGACAGTGGTCACGTCAAGCCGTTGGTCCCGGCTGTCATTTATAGATCTTTGATAGTTGTTACGGGTCGTCAGAAGCCCGAAAGACTGACAGCCAGTCTTACCAAGGGGTATCGTGTTACCCAGGTCGTGGAGGTCAGACAGGCAGTCGTTGCATGTAAAATACTGGTATTCAGGTGCCTCCGATTAGACTGGAAGCCGACCCCGACATAGTTGGGATAGGCGGATAAATGAGTGTTAAGCAGACCGAAATCTACCTCACCTAAAAAATACAATAGACGTAGATATCCTCAAGAGTCAGAAAAATACCCTGTTAGAAATCAACTCTTAACGAGGCATCTTCAGGATGACGATTGACTAGTCGCGAACCCGAACACGACGTGCTACTGCTCGGTTGTCATCCTGAAAATACCTCGTTTATTGTATTTTATAATGGATTTCCGCAAAGTTACGCCTGAATCAATTGACTATCAACCTCACCTGTTGAAACTCTGCTAACTGGTCATCAGCGACTTCTCGGTGTAGCCACAGCTGCAGTATATTGACGCTATCATTGGTCATCGCCTGCGCAAACGGCCCGGTTAAAGTTATCAACACTTTAACTCGGTCCTCACTGGCTGGTAGTTCGTATTCTGGAATTAAAAAAAAAAAACTTTTTACAAAAAGAAACGAAAATTGAAAAATAAAGACATCGACTTCCGAAATTATAGTTGTATTTCACTTGTTTAATGTTTTTTTCTCAAACATGCTTGGAAATTCGAGCATTATTTTGACAACCTTCTTCAAGATAAATCAAAATTGCTGTACTGGTAAAAAACAAGTGACGATGCGGCCAGCAAAGTTACTATGAAAATCCATATCTGGCGTGTTTAGCGGCCAAATAAATTACTATGAAAACTCATATCTGTCGTGTTATTTAAAAATGGAACGAACTTTTTACTTCATCACACGGTAACCAAGGAGATAACTTATCAAAGATTTTATTTAAATTTCGAATTGGTTTGCAAATAGAACAAAGAAGAAACAAATTAACATATTGGCGCATGAAAAATGATAGTTATTCGTCATTGATTCTGGATTTTCTATTTAATTTACTCAGTTTGAATTTACGCGCGTTGTTTGAGAAGAGTACTATACAAGCCTTGGCCGCAATCAGGAATTGATGGACTCACGCATGAGTGCCTCGGCCCTCATTTTCACGATCGTCCATCAATTCCCTTATTGCTGGCCGCAACAGTAATGTACTATTTTTGGAAGTCGGTTGTTTATTTACGTATTTTTTTTATTTTTCGCTTTTTAGTTGTGTTACCCACCCCACACAAATTCGAATACCACTACCTGCTATGTTAATAACAGTGACGGAGTCACATAGAACATCGTCCAGATATACTACGTGGGAAAAGTATTTAATATTGAAGCTAACTCAAAAACTACGCAAGCAAAATTTATATGGGACCACCTCGGGAGTATACCCTTTCGAACTAAAAAAGATTTTTATAAATCGGTTCACAATTGGAGAAAATATCTTAGAATATACACAAAAAAAAATACATACAGACGAACATAGAACCTCCCCTTGTTGGAAGTCGGTTAAAAATAAAAACAAGAAGGCACAGATCGGGCTCACATCATATTGTGTTTTCGTGAAAACGTTTAGTCACAGATGTTATCAAACCTACCCTAGCGAGAGGTTTCCTAAATAATCTTAAGTCAGTGCACTTTGCCAGCTATAACACCAATCTTGCTCTATCTAAACTAAAAACTACATCAAGTCTTCTTGATGCTACAGAATCTGAAGATGATCGAGGTTATCCGTCAGAGATCTACCCGTTCCAGAGAAAAAGGGTCTTGACAGACGGACGGAGCGCAATCAAAGTGATCTTATAAGGCCCGTAGTTCAGTCAAAACTAACGTGTTACAAACTCAAAACACCAATTAGTAGCCAGACTGCCAAGCTAAACAGATTCCATTGCACTAGTACGTTGGTCCTGCGCCTGATCTCTCTCCGGTCGTGTCGGATTGCCGTCTCATCGGACTATGAGAATGAGGGAAGAGAGAGTGCACCTGCGCCTGCGCACACACTTGTGCACTATTTATTATCTACCGCGCCGAAGGCTGGTATTGGTAGCCATGGCCGAAATTCGTTCTGAAGGATGTATTACTTCAATAGTGGTCCGTACACGAAGCAACCAATCGCAAACTAGTGAATAACGCGTAAGTCGCCAGATCCACTTTTCCCTATAAATATTTGGAACCTTAGGAGCTCGTCGTGGCTAAGTAATAACAGCCGCACGGGTCGATCCATGAGGTTAAGCTGTGCTTGTCGGATTTGGTTCGAGGATGGGTGACCATCTTTACATACCAGACTCCTCCGTGCCTCGGAAAGCACGTCAAGCCATTGGTCCCGACTGTCATTTGTGGATCTTTGACCGTCGTTATGAGTTGTCAGAAGTCCGAAAGTCTGACAACCAGTCTTATTACCTAGTTACTGGGTTGTGAAGCTCAGATAGACAGTCTCGCCATGTAAAATACTGGTATTCAGCTGCATCCGGTTAGACTGGAAGCCGACCACAACATAGTTGGGACAAGGCTAGGCAGATTGTTACGGAACCCTAAAAAGGTTTTAAATTGGAAAGGCCTACTTATAACCACTAGCATAAAACAACTAGCTTCAACTTTTTGACTAACTGACCGACTCTTTGACAATTCAAAAGTGCCTGTAAATGGTTTAATTGAAATAAATGCTATGAGTTTGAGTTTGAGTTTGACCCCACTCACTGAGAGGAGGCCTTTATCCCAGCAGTGGGAATATTTAGGCTGATTATGCTTAGAACCAGCAGTGCACTGCTACAAGCTGATGAAGAAGGCACCTTGAAAAGGAAAGGCATATTAACACAGAAAATGTCACGAAAAGACTGCTTTGATGTTGAAGATGTAGACGTACCTTTAACCTCTCCTCCTTGTATCGCAGTATGCAGCACTGTGGCTGACCGCTCCATGTTCAGCAGTAAGGAAACAGTTAAGAGTACCCAACTCGCGACTAGAGCACATAGTTTCACGGTACGTAGCGCTTGGTCTAACTGTGGACAAATAATAATAAATAATAAAATAAAGAAATAAATATAATCATCTGCCTAGCCTTTTCCTATGTTGGGGTCGGCTTCCAGTCAAATCGGATGCAGCTGAATACTAGTATTTTACATGGAGCGACTGCCTATCTGACCTCCACAACCCAGTAACTGGGTAACACGATACCCCTTAGCAAGACTAGTTGTCAGATTTTCGGGCTTCTGACGACCCGTAACGACTGTCAAACTACTACAAATGACAGCCGGGACCAACGGCTTAATGTGCATTCCGAGGCACAGAGGAGGAAAGAAAAAATATAATGCAAAGTGTTTATTCATTACCTGAATAAGGGGGATGCAATAAGGTAGCCCGCGAAATTCAAATTTTCTTACGTTTTTTACAATTTTGAGGTCAGTTGATTGAATTAATTGTGATTCGCGACCGTAACAAATATGGATTTACAGAATTATTACCTACTTAACTCAACTTATAGAGATGTACGAGTATTGCTGTTTCTTATCCATATTTGTGAAGGTCGCGAATCATATTTTAATCAACTGACCTGCAAATTGTAAAAATCGTAAGAAAATTTGATTTTTGCGGGCTACCCTGAAGCCTTCGCCTTAAGGGGTCATTGTAGTCATCATTATGAACAACTTTTACTATGAGACGAAACCTGAAATCGCGTAAATAAAATGTTCTGTTTCCTACATTTTGACGAGTTACGTGAACATAAAAAGTAGCGAATAGCAGTTTTTTTTAAAATAAATGGTTTACCTACCTTTTTCTTCTTCACAGATTTCAATTTTGTGTCATCATCGTGGGCATGCATTGGTTCCATCAACCTGAAAATAAACCTTTTTTTTAAAATTACAATACTAAACGAGCTGCGCCCCGCGGTTTCACCCGCATAAGACTCGATCCCGTGGGAATATCGGGATAAAAAAAATCCTACGTCCTATTCCAGGTTATGGTCTACCCATGTGCCAAATTTCTTCCAAATCCGTTCAGCCGTTTTAGCGTGAAAACGTAACACACGTAAAAAACTCAACAAAACTAACTCAGTTTCGCATTTCTAATGTATACATAGTTAGGATAGTTAAGATTTCACACGTAGCGAATCTGATTTATTGGGGTGGATCAGAATCTTCTAATTCATCGTCATCATGTCAGCCAAATGATGTCCACTGCTGGACAAAACGGCATCCCCCAAGGATCGCCACTTCGACCGGTTCTGTGCTTCTGGCATCGTAGGTGAGCAATGTGACTTTTTCATTTCATATTTATGCAGTTTCTGAGTTTATCTTGGAAATTACTGACATCAATCCGCCTAGCCTTTTGCCAACTATATTGGGGTCGGCTTCCAGTCTAACCGGATGCAGCTGAATACCAGTATTTTACGTGGAGCGACTGTCTATCTGACCAGTAACTGGGTAATACGATACCCCTGGTTGTCAGACATTCGGGCTTCTGACGACCCGTAACGACTGTCAAAGATCCACAAATGACAGCCGGGACCAACGGATTGACGTGCTTTTCAAGGCACAGAGGATTCTCGGTACGTAAAGATGGTCACCCATCCACGGACCAACCCCGGCAAGCGTAGCTTAACCTCATGGATCGACCCGTGCGCCTTTTATTACTTAGCCACGAGCTCAGAGGTCGCAGTCTCTTTGATAGTCCAAACATAATCTTGGTTAGGCCATATGAGGACCATGTAAATTAGTATCAGAATAATGGTCTTTTGAGGAAAGAACTACACAGATTTGAGTGGACCTGTCCAGTTAATGCAAGCATTTGTCAGTAATAGTGGAGCTCAACTCAGAAATTAAGGAGCTCAACGACTCGACGAAAGGACATTTGGCACAAAAATAATTACCTGTTAGTGACATCTTTGAGAGGCTCAACGTCCTCTTTCTTCGGTTCGACTTCGTGTTTCTTATCAAATATTGTTTTATCTCCTTCATTTGGCTCGTCTGTTCGCTCGATTTTACCTATAAATTGAATATGGCATTTTGGTCGTGTCATCAATAATCGTATAACGATCACATAAGATAACAATATCATAACATTACGCATGTAATCCCCAAAGAGTTAGGGAGAGGTGTACCTATTAATAGTACACCCACATTTCACTAGTTATATAATAGGGGGCGAGCCATCAACCGGGTGCAAATCCAGACTCCAGGCTGTTACTGAGAAATTCCAGATGGAAAAATCCAATAACACTATGCCCTATGATCTGGGAATCGAAACCGGACTTATTAACATAATTGTGTGTGTATGGATTGAGGAGCCATGTCTCATATTTAAACGCGGGTACTGCCAATATATAGTAGTAAATTTTATAAAATAAACATTCCAGACGTCTGAATTGAGGAGCCACCTTAAATGCCCTGTAACTTTTTAAAGGTTTTACTACAAATTCCAGGATCGCGGCTACAAAATCGGAAAATTTACTACTAAATATTGGCAGTACCCGCGTTTAAATATGAGACATGGCTCCTCAATCCATACGCACACACATAATTATGCCATAAAAACATTTAAATTCATCAGCCGAAACCTGTTCACTGTTAGACATAATTATTATGCCTCTCCGAATCATTATATATATATTTTTTTACAACACAACCGAAACTAATTTTACAATGGTTCGACGTAAAAAATGTATGACCAGGCTTGAATGGTTTATTTTAATACTGCTTCGACCAACGTAGCATACTATAGTATCATATTATTGTGCAACTAGTTTCGTAATGTAAATCCGGCAACAGTATTATTTTAATAATTTTACTTCAGTGTGGGAAAGAGATGGAATTATACGTCCTTTACAGCTCCATCTCCTTCCCACACTGAAGTAATGAGTGAAAATGATGAGTGTGATTCGTTTGATAGTGTGGTTCAATAGGATAGTGTGATTAGAGTGATTATTAAACTATTCTCACCATGCTGCTGCTCGTACCGCTGCTTGAACGGCGCCAGGAGGGGATCATGCTTGATCTCATCAGGCAGATCCAACCAGATCTCAACACTGCCCGGAGTCAGATCACTACATGACACCACAGAGTATACACTAGTGTTCAAGTTACTGTTCTTCTTTTTCCCTAGCCCGCGGATTCTTTGCAACAGTTCCGCCATCGTTCGATGTCAGGACATCTTTGAGTACACTTTGTTTATTATTGAAGTTCGCTTTGTTAGAATTTTTAATTTGTCACTATCCACTATTCCTATCTGTGATTTTTCTGTTTTTGTTCAATGAATTATCTGTAGCGTTATTTTTTTAAATCTTGCTGTGAAAACTTAGGTGAAGTGAGTTTGCAATGAGCCGTCAATCCCCAGATTCCCTGGCGTTAGGTAGGATGACAGCTCATCATTATAATCATCAGCAACACTTAGCCGAAAAATGTCCACTGCTGGACATAGGCCTACCCCAAGCACGACACTTCGACCGGGTCTGTGCTTCTCGCATCCAGCGGATTCCGCCGGCCTTCACCAGGTCATCGGTCCACCTTGTGGGACGCCTTGCAACGCTACGCTTGACAACTCACTTCACCTACATTTTCACGTGGAGATTTATACAGAATAGACCAGCTGGTTAGGCTGTGGCTAGATCCAAGTCAAGACAGACTGTCATTATAGTTAGATAGACTATCGTTCTTTGAAAATGATAATGAACCGTGAACAATACAGTCTCAGGTTAATAATGTATCTGCCGGGGTCGCGGGAATGTCTGAAAGGGATACAGTGGCCTTTGGCAACTGAAGAAACACGTGTGGGTTTTAGTCAGTAAGAGTCTGACACGAGGAGCGGGAGAAGTCATTTGATAATTTCCCACCCAAAAAAAAAACGGTTTGTAATGTCTAAAATATAAGTAATATTTTTTGAATTAGTTGTGTGAAAATTACCTAAGACAATGGTTTTGGTAACATTTTTGAATTGCAAGTACTCGCTCACTGCATTATGGATCTTTTGGCGCTCGATTTATGTTGACAGGGAGGCGCTGTTTACCGGAGCCCTTGGCGATACCAGGGGCCGTATTATGAAGTATTAATGCCATCATGATACCACTGCGAAAAAAGGATGGTGCTATCGGCCTTGTATAGCTCTGTCTCTCACTCGCACTGGAAAAATGATGGCATTAACACGTCATAATACTGCCCCAGGGCCCTGGGCAACAGGCAACTGAAGGAACACGGGTGGGTTTAAGTCAGTAAAAGTCTGACACGCCCTCCTGATCCGCCCAGAGCGGGAGAAGTTATAAAAAAAATAAAGTAATAAAAACTAAAACCCAACTACGATTAACAAGGTATAAACAAGACACCACAGACAGATAAATAAAAAATCCGGAGTCACACGTAATCTGTTCGATTTATGCCCTAACACGTGTGACTCCGGATTTTTAATTTGTCTGTATGTGTTGTCTTGTTTTTACCTTTTTCAAGTTGAGGTTAAAACAGAAAAATAAATAATAACACTTCCATAAATCCCTCTCACAGTACTTCTGACATGCAAAAAATATCCTCATCAACAGACCCTTTGACGCAGAGTGACAAAAACGTGATCAAGGAGTGACGAAGCTGCACAGGTTAGTGCATCTGTACCTAACACCACACGTGGATTCTTGTAAAACAAAGAACTGTGACACATACCAACATACAGATTATCTCTGTACCTACCTATATTTACCAAACAGAAAAACTCATCAGTAATCATGTAACTGAAACCGAGTGTTCTTGGTACACACGGCTACACACTAAGCTTATACATTTCCAGTATAAGGTGACCTCGCATTGTACAGAAAATCTATACAATGCGAGATCAGCTTATGCTGGAAATGTATAGCTTGATGTGTGTGTACAATAGGCCGCATGTCGTTGGTAACACTTTGACCTTGACCTTGAGTTGGCCTAGCGTGCTATGGAGTTTCAATAGATTATGAGGCCAGCTTATACTGGTTTTGTTAACACTAAAGCCATGATCCCGAACAACGCCGGTATTTACCCAAAGAGCTTCCAGTCTAGCCGGATGCAGCTGAATACCAGTATTTTACATGGAGCGACTGCCTGTCTGACCTTAACAACCCAGTAACTGACTGACACGATGCTGGGTTGGGTTTAGTAACGTGCCACCTCGCTAGAAAGAAGGTGAGTCTCCTGAGCACTTCACAACAATTTTTTTGCCGGAGATGCATATTTTGTAAGGTAGGTTTAAAAAAAAAACTTCTTTTTTCGGATGCAAGAGCGAGCCTATGAGTCGAAGGATCCCTGCGAGGTGGACTCCATCAACTACGCCTTACTTCAATTTGATAATATAATTATTATTATTTTACCTTGACCTTCGAGACGTTTGACCTTGACCTTGAAAATATGTCTCCTGTGAACTTGTGGATGACTGTAATTACTTTCTTCTTCTCTCCTTTCCAGCTCCCTCTAAACATTTATATTATCAACATTTTCTATGAGATTAATGTCATAATAAAAGATCCCTTAAAAAAATATCTATGGGTTTCCGGCAAGGGGGTGTGGGGCGTTACATAAACTCCCCCTACCGCCCCCCCCGCCCCTATCTAGGCCGCACGATTCTAAACTTTAACCGTGACGGCCGGAGACTAACGTCTTAACGTGCTTTCCGAGACACGGAGGGATCACGGTGTGTATTGGCTGGTCACCAATCCATGGAGTATTCTCGGCAAGCGTAGGTTAACCTTGATGGATCGTCCATCAAGCAGTTAGCCACGAGCCCCTTAAAATTCAATTATACTACTGCTAAGTATTTCATGCAAAATTAATTTACAATAACATGATAATTGACAAGTATTCAATATTCAATGAAATACCGTTAAGAGCATATACAACCTCAAATTGCTTAGCATGATCTTCCGTTATGTCGAAAATACTGCAGCATTCATTTTGAAATAAATATATGTTAAAGTTGCGGATTGATGCTGGATACTATGTTTGACAAAAATACGATTACTTACATAAAATTTTATGGATGGAAAAAAAATCCAAAGTAACCCAAAACCGAACTATTTCCCTGCATAAAAAATAAAAAAACATTATTCTTTAGATGAAAGAAAGAAGAAGAAAGAGAGAGAAAGAAAGAATAAAGTTTATTTGGACACAGTTCATGAAACACAAAATACAAATAACAAAAAAAAAAAGAGTATTATATTGTTTTTAAACAATAGTGTGTGCGTCACGGCTGCGCCAAAACGGTTCATTTCAGCATTAATGCCAGACAGATACTGTCTGACGCTGGTTTTCGAATGAACCCATAAGGACAAGTGACGGGAAGTACATACAGTTTCAACATACCTAATAAATAATTATAATATAAATAACTAGTAATAAAAATACATATTAAAATAATATATAATTACAAAAACAAAACAACAAGAACGGTCTCAGCTAGATCACGAAACTTTGCATAATAACTGAACTAACTATATAGGTAGCAGGCCATGTATTTTTTATTATTTTTAATTGCCATTATTTTCACTGTACTAAAAAGCAATTACCTAAACTATTCGAGGGTTGGAGCCACCAGCACCCCACTCCGTCTCCCTCTCACTCGCTCCGCGAGTAGTATGGTGCGAACGAGATAAAAATTGAATTTGAGCTGAGGTAATAATATAGGCTCTTAATTCAATTTTGGTCTGAAAACAGAATTTCTGTATAGCAATCACAATCAGAATCAGATATCAGAATTGTTGTGTGTTTATTTGGTTGCTTTCTGTATATTTCTGTTTTAATTTTTTTTTGTATTTTGTATTTCACGAACTGTGTTCAAATAAATGTTATTCTTTCTATTCTTTCTTTCTTTCTAAAAGATGTAAGTGTACCTACAAACTATGCAATCCTACTAATATTATAAATGTGAAAGTTTGTGTGTTTGTGTGTTTGGATGTTTGTTACTCAATCACGCAAAAACGGCTGAATGGATTTGGATGAAATTTGGCAAACAGATAGTTTATAACCTGGATTAACACATAGGATACTTTTTATCCCGATATTCCCACGGGATCGAGACTTACGCGGGTGAAACCGCGGGGCGCAGCTAGTTAAATTATAATTTATTGTAACCACAACGAAGACAACAAACAAACGTTTCAGGAAGTACTGCTCATACCTCTTGCGAACCAGAGCGTAAAGATAAGGTAACTAGTTGGACTATATATCCCAATCGGATATCGTAAATTTTAGTTTTAACCGTTATAATAATATCCTATGTGGCTTGGTATAGCGAGGAAATTGAATTGTATGATTCATTTATAATTATAAAACAAGGATGTTTGAGCTAAAAATTATTCTCATTAAAAATAATGACTTTCAGGAATGTATCTCAATAACAATTATATAATATGCATTCCGTTTTATTTGAGTTTTTGATAACATCAATATTATTATTCTATTTTATTTTATATGTCAGATGTAATTCAACTAACGATATCTTGCACCGTTGCACGTAATATTCATTTGTCTGTTAATGCTGTGCACTTCTGTGACGAATTTATAAAACTGTATGTGTTTTTGTTTGTCTATCTTAGTGAGTAAGTCGCTGAAGTGCCATACCAATCTGCCTAGCCTTTTCCCAACTATGTCGGGGTCGGCTTCCAGTCTAACCAGATGCAGCTGAATCCCAGTATTTTACATGGAGCGACTGCCTATCTGATAACCCTGTAACTGGACAATACGAAGTGCCATACCAATAAATAAATAAAAAAACTATAATTTTAATCTTACATTTTTGAAATTTAAATGGTATAATACCGCGGTTATTATTTTCTTTGAAACCCAGTAATCTCAAACTGCGTTTTGAAATTACAAATAACCACATGGCAGTTTTTATTTTTCCGAGAATTCTTTAGTATACCACAGTGCAGCTTCTATTAGCAACTCCTTGATAATTCAAAAGTGCTTGTACATAATCACAAAATATATCACCACACTTCACTGCTATGAAAATATATCGTCAAAGCGACATCTACCGCTCCAAACAGGTAACCAACTAATAACTTTTGACGTTCACAAAATAAATTAAAACAAATATTTACCAAAAACAAAAATAACGAGACAAATAAAACAAGTGGCCAGGTTCAACAACCGCGCGATACTGGTGTTAACTGGTACGAACCGCTTCGAACCGGTTCTATCATTACGTCACTTGTTTTAGAGACGCTATTATACTTTTTGACTTTCGAATTTCACGTGTTTTCTTTTGCAGATTGATTGGTGCTTATGTTTATTTTATTTATAAAGGCATGTAAGTACCTATGTACACCTACGTTCTATGTATCTTGGGCAGAGAGCGCCGTAATCCTTTTATTACGGCATTCGCTTATTAGCTATTCTTGTGGTTACACCTACACATAAGGAAAAACGCGGTCAACAATGGATATTTTTATGGGTAGTCTAGGAATGATGACAAATGAGGTTATAAATACAGGATGAATAGAAACGTAAGCCGTATAGGAAAAGTACCTTGGTATAAAGTACACGTGTATTCCCGTTCGTCCCACTGCCGTCGTTCCACTGGTGGGACGAACGGGAATTTTAAATACAACACTCGTGCGCTATAATATCTTCCGCGCCGAAGGCTGTTCTCCGCTGAGATTGGTCGGCTATCGCCGAAATTCGGTCTGGAGGACTATCCTAACTAATCCTACTAATCCTACTAATATTATAAATGTGAAAGTTTGTGAGTATGGATGTGTGGATGTTTGTTACTCTTTCACGCTAAAACTACTGGATGGATTTGGATGAAATTTGGCAAACAGTCCTATCCTACTAATCCTACTTCCTACTATCCTACTAATATTATAAATGTGAAAGTTTGTGAGTATGGATGTGTGGATGTTTGTTACTCTTTCACGCTAAAACTACTGGATGGATTTGGATGAAATTTGGCAAACAGATAGTTTATAACCTGGATTAACACATAGAATACTTTTTATCCAGATATTCCCACGGGATCAACACTTACGCGGGTGAAACCACGGGGCTCAGCTAGTATTATTATAAATGCGAAAGTGAGTTTGTTTGTTACGCTTTCACGCTAATACGGCTGAACAGATTTGGATGAAATTTGGCACAGGGGTAGACAATGACCTGGAGAAGGACATAGGCAACGTTCCATCCTGGATCGCTGACGAAGTCGCGGGCAACAGCTAGTATTATTAAATGCGACAATGAGTTTTTTTGTTTGTTACGCTTTCACGCTAAAACGGCTGAACAGATTTGGATGAAATTTGGCACAGGGGTAGACCATGACCTGGATTAGGATATAGCATACAATATTCCGACGGGATCGAGACTTATATGGATAAAACTGCGGGGCACAACTAGTATAAAAACAATTTAGTAAAGAAGTAGTATTTGGTAGTGTAAATACAATTTGATTTGACGCTAAAACATACAACCATAACTACATCTAAATTATAATTTATATTATTATGTGTTTATGTGTTAATATATCTCGGAACCATGGGATCCTGGTCTTTTGGAAGGCGTACGAGGGGCCGAAGCTAACTCGCAGAAGCCCCATAGACAATTTCGAAAGGAACGAGGCACCAATCGACGATTATCCCTGTTTGCACTATGGAGTGGAGAGGTATTCCACGGCTTTCAGAACAATCCCAGAGCCCAGAAGATGGTCAAGATCTCTACGAGCACTTACTGGAATACTTCCTTCCTCCGAGCATGTTTGCTCTTGCGAATCTCCACTTAAGCCGGCCTATCAAGGCAAGAATGAGGCGATTATTTTTGGGTTAAATAATTTTGTCTTCGAGTACATTATAGATGAACTTTAAAATTACGGTAAAAATTTCCAATTATTTGATTGAAACTCCTCCTATTCTCCTCATATTTTGGAGTCGTGCTAGGGCAATAGCACAGGCTGATGGTTACAAAAAAAATCTAATAAACTAACCTAACCCAGGGACCGAACCCAAGACCTCATGTTTAGCAGTAGCATTTGCAACCATTACATCACCAAGACAATCAAATACGTAATAAATAATAATACACAACATCACGCCTGTAATCTCCGAAGGATTAGGCAGAGGTGTACCTATAGTAAACCCACATTTCGCCAGTTATGTTTAAGTCCCTTATAGTAGAGATCGAGCCTATATCTATAAACCGGGCACAAATCCAAACTCCAGGCTGCTACTGAGGAGCTTCTGATGGAAAATTCCAATAACACAGCTAGACTTTTTGTTTTTTTTGACGGTGGAAAATCTTCAAATGACTTCTACTCTTCGGCATTTGGCGTGTCAGACTTCCTGACTAAAACCCACCCGTGTTCCTTCAGTTGCCTGTTGCCAAGGGCCCCGGTATCCCTTTCGAGCTTTCCCGCAACCCTGGCAGAACACTGCCCGACTTGGGAATCAAACCCAGAACCACGAGCTCAGCAGCCGCGGTCATGACGCTAGTTCAGCGAGGCGTTCAATTAATTCCGGTAGTATGTAACAACTCATTTACCTTAATTTCCACAATAACAGAAAAACATAATAAATGTTTCCTTGTTAGCATAATTATAATTAAAACGTTAAACTCACTGCAAGGTTAACTGAACTAAAAATAATTTTAAATGAGGCGGTGTAGCGCTGCTTTGTGCTGATCTTCCACTGAAAGCGGTAATTTTTATTTAGCTTTGCAATAGCCTATCGAAATTAAATGAAATGATTATGGTGAAAAATGAATTAATTGTACACATAGCCACATAACATCATGCTAACGCAGATGTCTCGCTGATGGTGGCGCGTGTGTTGGATCATTTAGCTCCCTTCAAAATGGTTGAGCTGAATGGTGCTGATCCATGCGTCATGTTCGTGAACGAGACCCGTCAGTTGTGACTAGTCATCTCTTAGCTGCCATGGCTTATTTTAAATTTTTGAATGGTTTTTTGTTTTTATGTTATAATTGCGGACGATTTTAACGTGCTTTCTACATTATTCTCACATGTATAATTTCAACATGAATGATGTAACCAATTTTCTGTATAATTTTAATTTTTATTTAAAAGAGTGTCCGTGGATTTTCTTGCCCGTTCTTCTCCATAGGTACCTACTACGCTTTGGAATGGGCAACTAGCTTCATATTTCTGACTGACCGACTCCTTGACAATTCAAAAGTGCTTGTAAATGGTTTAATTGAAATAAATGCTTTGAGTTTGAGTTTGATCACGGCTTGTTTCTTCACTCTGATCATCCAGATTATGCCAGTTATGTTTAAGTCCCATGTCATGAGGCAAGCCTATTGCCATCAACCGGGCACGAATCCAGACTCCGGGCTACTACTATGAAATGCCAGATAGAAAAAC
The DNA here is from genome assembly GCA_949152455.1 of Lithophane leautieri. NCBI lineage: Eukaryota > Metazoa > Arthropoda > Insecta > Lepidoptera > Noctuidae > Lithophane > Lithophane leautieri. The sequence goes on from OX424486.1 coordinate 6,331,546, forward strand.
CCAATAACACTTTGCCCGCCCCGGGATTCGAACCCAGGAGCAGAGCGCGTGCGACAAGAAGATAAACGAGGCATTCAAAATGAAAAAAAAAAATCTAATAAAAAAATGGTAAAATGATTTTATTTTCTATACATAGGTTTGTACACACGGCTACACATCAAGCTATACATTTCCAGTATAAGCTGACCTCGCATCGTACGGAAATCATATACAATGCGAGATCAGCATAAACTGGAAATGTACAGCTTAATGTGTAGCCGTGTGTACAAATACTGTTGATGATAAATCACCTCCATTTACTAACGCTAGCAACTGGCTAGATAAAAAAAAAAAATCTGTCTAGATTGAAATAGTCGTATAGTTTTATAAGGAGCTCCATTTTTACACACTATAGCTTGTCTAATAAGGAGGAGCTCGTGGCTACGTAATAACAGCCGCACGGGTCGATCCATCAGGTTAAGCTACGCTTGCCGGGGTTGGTCCGTGGATGGGTGACCATCTTTACATACCGAGACTCCTCCGTGTCTCGGAAAGCACGTTAAGCCGTTGGTCCCGGCTGTCATTTGTGGATCTTTGACAGTCGTTACGGGTCGTCAGAAGCCCGAAAGTCTGACAACCAGTCTTACCAAGGGGTATCGTATTACCCAGTTACAGGGTTGTGGAGGTCAGATAGGCAGTCGCTCCATGTAAAATACTGGTATTCAGCTGCATCCGGTTAGACTGGAAGCCGACCCCAACATAGTTGGGACAAGGCTAGGCAGATGATGAGCTTGTCTAATAAAATATGCATAACTTTATTTGACTCTGCAAACCGGGCCCAACAAAACACTTTTGCACGTCAATAATATAAAAAAAAACTAAATGAGGTCGGTCGACAATAATTGACTTTTTGAAAGGCCTACACTGTCCTCCCATAACTATTAACACTGTAATTCGAAAATATTGTAAAAGCCAATTATCTTTTAAAAGAGTAACCATGGAGTTTCTTGCCGGCTCTTCTCCATAGGAAACGACCAATTGGAACCGTGCACCTAGCTTCTGACGTTTCATAAGTGCCCATGTAGGCTTATGTGAAATAAAATATTTTGATTTTGATAATATAGATGTCTGTAAATCCAAATTATAAATATAGTATTTTCGGGAATCGAACCCTATAATAACAAGTAAATTAGGCAAAACACTGCCTATCCCTTTTTAGAGGAACAAAAATGTTTTATGATTTTTCGATACTAAAATAAGTAGTTAAGTAATTTAGATTATTCCACTTTGATGGGGGCAAAGTAAAATAATCCGTTAATATTTTGTAAGCACAGGTTTCGAACCCGCAACAGCGTTATAAGTGAGACCTCTGACCCCCATGCCACTGTCGGTAAAGTAAATGAATCATAATTATAATTACCTCTCATTTACCTACAATTGTGGAAAATTTTCCGACAAGTTCAATTGGTTCTACGTTCTATTAGACCGTTTGGAAAAACTGTTTGTTACAAAGGAAATAACAAGTCCGGCATTTTTGCTGACCATCCTACTATCCTACTATCCTACTATCCTACTATCCTGCTATCCTACTATCCTACTATCCTACTATCCTACTAATATTATAAATGTGAAAGTTTGTGTGTTTGGATGTTTGTTACTCAAAGTCAAAGTCAAAGTCAAAGTCAAATAATTTATTTCAAATAGGCACATAAAAGGCACTTTTGATCGTCAATGAAAAACAAAGAAATAGAATTGATTCTAGTTGCCCATTCCAAAAGGTAGCTTTCGTATGGAGAAGAATGGGCAAGAAACTCCACCGTTACTCTTTTCAAAAATGTTTTACAATATTTTGTGTAAGTAAATGAATTATATAATTATATGTGAAGACGATGCACCTACAATAAGATTACTGTCCCACAAAAGGCAAAAAGAATATAAATGGAGCAATGACAAATAAATCAGTTATGTGATAGGTACATGGTGCTCACATATTTACAAACATTGTAAAAGTATACGATATTACAATATTCCTAACATCTTTACAAGTAATACTAATAAGTCAGTGCGTGATTCCAAGCAATCACAGAGTGTAAAAATCATATACATACAAATAATAAATCAATCACGCAAAAACGGCTGAATGGATTTGGATGAAATTTGGCAAACAGATAGTTTGTAACCTGGATTAATACATACGATACTTTTTATCCCGATATTCCCACGGGATCGAGACTTACGCGGGTGAAAACGCGGGGCGCAGCTAGTATACACATACAATGAAAAATGCGGTGGACGAAGCACAAAAAAAATTTTTTTTTTTTTGTTTGCTCATTATACGTCCATGCCCATTACGGCTAGCTAATGTAATTTATCCCTGTATTATACCTACCATGAATAGGACACTTCCTAAGCACTTAAGGGGCTATACTACCTCAGATAAAATCACATTTTATCTCGCTTGCACCATAGTACTCGCGGGCTGAGGAGAGCGAGAGTGGGGTGGGGTGCTGGCTGTTTAAAGACTCGAATAGTTTCGGTAATTGCTTTTTACGGTGAATATATTGGTAATTAAAAAAATACAACAAAACAAAAACATAAGGCCTGCTTTATATGTACTTCAGTTATTATGCAAAGTTTCATGATCTAATTTGAATACCAGTGGTTTATAGTTTAGAGGTAACTTTGTTTTTTTTCCTATCGAGACATTTTTATGTAATCGTGTTTTCGTCAAACATAGACCTAGCATCAATCCTCAACTTTAACATAAATATTTATTTCAAATTTCAAAAACTAAAACTCTTAACTAATTCAAAACTACTGAATTTCGGTAGAACATTTGGTGGCTTAATTTGTTGCATTTTAACCTTACTATGACGTCCTGCAAGGAATACGTCGAGTTACCAGTGACCCTGTATATTCAAAGAGCAAACGAAACTGCGAAACTTTTTGAACACGGTACGTGAAAGTCACGGCGCGAACCGCGGCGTCAATATTGCATATATTAAAAAAAAAAAAACTATTGTTTAGATGGCCAAATAATAGTAAAAACAATTCGACGGCAAAAAAGCAATTTAAAGTACTTAAAAGAGAAGTTAAAAATAGCCAAACGACCCGGGCTTTTTAAACGCCCTCCATTTGGCGCTTGGTGTGGCGACGTCACAGTCTATGACAACAAACAAACAAGTGTCAAGTCAATGTCAAACACTCCTATAAAACACATTGACATTTTGATTGTTGTCATAAATTGTTACGTCACATACGCTCTGACCAAAAGCGTAGCTTTTCAAGTATTTGAATTACCCTCAGTTTTTTGGCAATTTAAAAAATAATTTCCCGCTTAAAAATAAATTTTATGCAAAAATATTGATGGAAGCATAATTCTGAAGTAATGTGGTTTATATAAAAAAAATACTTGACCCTTATTTGAATCACAAAAAGATTCGCGCGCCAGTGTAGAGCGAAGCATGTCACCGAATGCAATCAATGGGAGGATACGCTCGGTTACGACGTTTACAAACAACGCGAACTATTTATGAACCATTGTTAATCTTACACAGAAACACAATGCTGATTAACTGTCAGTTTTCGTACTTATACGTATTATTGAAGCTAACTCAAAAACTACTAAATCAAACTTAATAAAATTCATTTGTAGGACCACCGCGCTATCTGCCTAGCTTTTTCCCAACTATGTTGGGGTCGGCTTTCAGTCTAACCGGATGCAACTGTATACCAGTAATTTTACATGGATCGACTGCCTATCTGACCTCCACAACCCAGTAACTTGGTAATATGATATCTCTTGGTGAGACTGGTTGCCAGACTTTCGGGCTTATGACGACCCGTCACAACTGTTAAATATTTATAAATGGCAGCCGGGACCAACGACTTAACGTGTTTTCCGAGGCACGGAGAAGTCTCGGTATGTCACCCAACCACGGAGCAACCCCGGCAAGCGTAGTTTAACCTGATGGATCGACCCGTGCGGCTGTTATTACTTAGCCACGAGCTCTTCCGCGCAAGTTTCCTCCATCCTTACATATTATAAAACAAAATCCTCCGCCGCGCCTGTCTGTCGTCCTGTTCGCGATAAACTCAAAAACTACTGCATCGATTTCCATGCTGTTTTCACCAATGGATAGAGTGATTCTCGAGTAACGTATACAATAATAATCGACATCCACGCGGGCGTAGTCGGGGGCATCAGCCAGTTAAATATAAAAGAATTTTCAAAATTGGTCCACAATAGGCAACTGATTTGTCATGCAATCCAACACCACTGCTCAACTCTCAAAGTAATAAGCGGGTCGATAACGACTGTATGTAATTTCAGTACGTTGTATCAAACTACAATAATATCATTGGCTACATACACTAGCACTATCATTTATGTAACCCTCAAAAACCAAACCGAGCGAGACGATAAACGTTATAAGCGTATAATGTTCCCACTGCTGGGACACAGACCTCCTTTCTATGAGAGGCCGTACTTCAGGCTCAGTGTGGGATGATGGATGTTACATGTGTTCGAATTTTTGGTTCTAGGACATACTGGTTATATTCTGGAATACCAGGAGATAGCTTTGAAGGAATTCATTGCAGGCAGATGACAATCTTAGATTATGCAAGATGCAATTCTGCCGTGCTAGCGATAAGTGCTGTAAGTATGTTCTGCATACAAACATACTTACGGCGCTTATCACTAGCACAGCAGAACTACTGTATACATACAGACACACAGTGATCAGTGTAATATTTTGGAAATATTGTATTATATAATATTTCCAAAATATAACAGTGCCGGCTAGTAACTCCAGGGTTATCCGTGGAGTTTCTTTCCGGCTTTCCTCCATAGGAAACATTCAATTAGAACCGGACTTCTGACGTTTCTTAGGTCCCCATGTAAGTTATTGTGAAATAAATTATTTAGTTATTGACTACCGAAGTTAAAAAATATCATAGCATAATCAGTCTATAATGTTCCCACTGCTGGGACACATGCCTCCTCTCTGCGAGAGGGAGTGGGCTGTAATCCACCACGTGAGCCCAGTGCGGGTTGGTAGACAATTATCATAGGCAATTAAAATAGTTTTTACGACCACTCACAATACATTTTCCTAGTTTTTAATAACTCTATTGATAACCAGTTGAGTCTAAGGCTTATGTTTTTAATCTTCTTTCAACAAGGAAACAATATTGTTGATATACATACGAATAAACTCACGCCTTCTTCCCATGGGGGTAGGCAGAAACTACAGAACCCCACCTGCTACAGTCCTTTGGCCTCGTTTACGTTTCTACATTAGCTATCTAAATGTGTAGACACATTTTCGTAAACGATTAAGACTAATCTGTTTAATCTTGACAGTTCAACAACATTCATTGTAATGGATTAGCAACCTGTTTCAAAACGATTCAGTTTGGGATTCATCGTTTATGACGCAATTAGGGTGCGGGTTGCGAGTGCTACGCGCTGGTCATGCGGGTTGCGAGTACTACGCGCTGGTCATGCGAGTTGCGAGTGCTACGCGCTGGTCATGCGGGTTGCGAGTGCTACGCGCTGGTCATGCGGGTTGCGAGTGCTACGCGCTGGTCATGCGGTTTGCGAGTGCTACGCGCTGGTCATGCGGGTTGCGAGTGCTACGCGCTGGTCATGCGGTTTGCGAGTGCTACGCGCTGGTCATGCGGGCTGCAAGTACTACGCGCCGCCGTATAAAAATTTATTCAGCTTACCTGTGTCTAGCGGATGGAGTTGGGAAAATGTAGCTTAACTCGACCTATCAATCCATGCGGCTGTTATAACTAAGCCACGAGTCCCTCATCTAGCCACGAGTCTCTCACCTAGCCACGAGGCCCTCACCTAGCCACGAGTCCCTCACCTAGCCACGAGTCCCTCACTTAGCCACGAGCCCCTTTAAAGTAAACTTCTTCTTCTTTTTCGTGTGGTTAGCGACTAACCTGGTGTCAGAGTTTTTAACCCGCCCATGAGCATCTAACTTCACATGCCATCGAGAAATATCTCTCAGGCATATCGGTTTCCTCACGATATTTTCCTTCACCGTTTTTTAATCAATAGGGAATATGCATGTAATTCAAATAAGGGTCAAGTATTCTTTTTTTTATAAACTATATTACTTCAGAATTATGCCTCCATCAATAAAATTTGTCTTAAGAGAAATTAATCGAGAAATTAATCTTTAAAAAGTGCCAAAAAACTGCGGGTAATTCAAATACTTGAAATACTAAGAGCGGATGTGACGTAACAATCTAGCACAACAATCCAAATGTCAATGTCAAGTCAATCAACAAGTGTCAAGTCAATGTCAAACACTCCTACAAAAAGGAGTGTTTGACATTGACTTGACAGTTGCTTGTTTGTTTTCATAGAATGTGACGTCACCACACCAAGCACGCCAAATGGAGGGCGTTTGAATAGCCCGGATCGGTTGGATATTTTTTTTTAAAATTTTAAGTACTTTAAATTGCTTTTTTTCCGTCGATTTTTTTTAAACTATTATTTGACTATGTAAACTATCGAATAAAAATATTAAAAAAATACATGCATATTCGCTATTGATCCATATACAATACGCACATGAATCCGAAAAGTCAGAGGTGCGTGCCTCTGGTTCGAACTCGAGACCTATGACGTGGCAGTCTGACGGTAGGTATAACACCCGAACACCGAAAACTTTTGCACTTCTGGTCTATACAAATAACACCTCTTATTACAACCCTATCGTTAGAATGTGTCGACTTTACAATGAAATTTCAAAAGATAATGACACCATTGACATCTTCGATTCTCGTGTCGCTGCTTTCAAAAGACATGTATGTACTCTTTCTTTTTAAATACTGTTCTCTTTTAATGTTTTAACTTTTTGTACTTTACCTGGCGTGTTTGTTCTCCTACACTTTCCCTGCCTTAGTGGAGGAGTGTCGGAGGGCAGACTTGTCATCATTATTGTGTTGTTGCTAGTCATGTTGTGCGATTACGCTTTGGGTGATAATCAGATCGAAACCTATAATGTGAACCTAGTGATTTATTGTGATTGTTACCTGTTGTAGTTGCCTTGTGAATAAATAAATAAATAAGGTAGTGTTACCATCGGACTGTCACGTCATAGGTCTCGAATTCGTTAGTTAGTTAGTTTCATATAGCAGCTAGCCTGGTAGTGTTACTAGGCTATCACTTCTGTTATATGAAACTAACTAATCGAAATAACAACGTCACAGATAAGCAGCTAAAGTGGAAGATTCGAATAGTTTTAGATAAAGTTGTATTTGACTACGATAAAAATGAACGCACAACAACGGACAGTGTGTCTGTGTGTATTTGTTACTTTGATAACAAAGTGATACTTTATTCCTGAGTTTATTTGGATGCTATAGCTTCTGCCTTCGACTTCGTTCGCGAGTAATTTCTGTTTTACAATGAAATACAGTATGTTAACTAAAAATCGGCGTTCCCGTTATTCGCAATAGTATAGCGTGCATAAAGGCAAAAAAAAATTACCAATAAAAAAAAAAGATTTTGTATGGATTTGCTGCGTTCAAAATTCAATCAATCTGCCTAGCCTTTTCCCAACTATCTTGGGGTCGGTCATAAATATACTGTACTAATCGGTTAATATTATGGAATTATTCACGCTATATTTGTTTAAGGATGAGCAGAATTCAAGGTGGTCAAACCGGACTTAATTGATTTTAAATATAATTATATCTTATTAAAAGAAATCAATCTGCCTAGCCTTTTCCCAACTATGTTGGGGTCGGCTTCCAGTCTAACCGGATGCAGCTGAATACCAGTATTTTACATGGAGCGAGTGCCTATCTGACCTCCACAACCCTGTAACTGGGTAATACGATACCCCTTGGTAAGACTGGTTGTCAGACTTTCGGGCTTCTGACGACTCGTAACGACTGTCAAAGATGCACAAATGACAACCGGGACCAACGGCTTAACGTGCTTTCTGAGGCACGGAGGAGTCTCGATATGTGAAGATCACCCTTCCACAGACCAGCCCCGGCAAGCGTAGCTTAACCTGATGATATAATTTTATGAGTGATATTATTAAGTAAATAAATAAAAAATAAAAACTTTTATTTCAGAAAATTGAGTCCAGGTGTGACACAAGCCTATCAATATTAAAAGATAAAAAATAAAAAATACGAGTCGACAGATGCCCAAAAGTAAATATCGATCTTGTTTGATTTCGGTCAGCGGTGTTTGCAAACTATCTGCCCTATCAGCGCCCGCCTGACCAACTCTACATAATATGCTTATGTTATTCGTCATAAACTCATAACATAGCAGACATGTTTTATTATATTTATTTATTTACAGCTGTAGCCTCCGGTTTGCGGTCCAGGATAAAAAAGTAACCTCTATCCTTCTCCAGGTCATGGCCATGTGCTAAATTTCATCCAAATCCGTTTAGTCGTTTCAGCGTGAAACCGTAACAAACAAAAAAACTCACTCTCCCATTTATAATATTATACTACACTCCATTTGAAATAAGATTAGACATTTAAATAAACCTTTTTTACAGTCCGTTCAACCGATTTCGACTTCTATTGCGTTGGTGGCATGACAAATGTCAGCTGCAGTAGACAGTTGGTAATGTGTAACCTTTTTTGCTTTTAATGCCATCCTTATGCCTACGGTTTAGAAGTCAAAATCGGTTGAACGGACTGTAGAAAGGTTTGTTTCAATGTCTAATCTTATTTCAAATGTAGTAGTATAATATTATAAATGGGAAAGTAAGTTTTTTTGTTTGTTTGTTACGCTTTCACGCTAAAACAGCTGAATGGATTTGGATGAAATTTGGCACATGGGTAGACCATGACCTGGAACAGGATAAAGGATATTTTTTATTCCGATATTCCCACAGTATCGAGACTTACGCGGGTGAGACCGCGGGGCGCAGCTAGTACAAGAATAAATACAAAGATAAGTGGGATTGGGCCGGACATGTTTGCCGCATGTCAGATAAGTTGTGGGCAAAAAGACCACTGCAGTGTGTTGAGTGTAATTAGCTAAATTCGTGTTTTCATTTTGCTGTCAATCATTTGATTGACATCACACACACCGTCTGTCAAACTCATGTCAAAAGCAGCTCAACGTAGTCTACAGATTTAACTATTTTCCAATTTTAAATAAAATATTGAATCTAAAATTAACATTATAAAGGAAGAAAAATAAAAATAAAGGAAGAGCATTTATAGCGTCAAAAATGTCTTCCGCATCGCTGTCAGTGGGCAAATTACCTAAAAAGCTGGCAGCATTGCCACGTTGGATGGCAATGCTGATATTTCCTAAATAATACATTTTATATTGATAAATATTAAATGATTTTTATTCCTGTAAGTAGGTTTGTTCAAACACTTGTACACGTCAATCACATTTTTAAAACTATATGAGGTCGGCGTTTCCTATCTGACTACTCTGAAAAGAAAGGCAGAAACAAACTCAGAGGTCACAGTCTCTTTTAAAGTCCAGACATAATCTTGGTCAGATCATGTGAAGACCATGTAGATTGGTGTCTGAAATGGACTTTTGAGGAAAGAACCACACAGATTGAGTGGACCTGTCCAGTCAGTGCAAGCATTTGTCAATAATCGTGCAGCTCAATTATTATGTGTATTATTATATGTAATGATACCAGAAACCAGAATAGAATAAGGTTCACATCAAGTCAACAGGTCTAACTCATAACCTCTCTTCTTAAGGCTGTTTGATAAAAACAGTGCACAACACCAAAAAAATACTGTAAGTAAAAATTTAAAATGAAATAAACACGAAACTCCTTTATCACAAAATTCAATTAATACCGAACTTATCGATGTCTATAAAAAAAACTATCGATAGCACACATACAAAAAAAATACAACAGAATTACAAATTCAAATGTAGAACAAAACTAAATTCTTCTTTTGAACTTTCACTTTTTAAATATTAACGAATACGTTCGATTTGAAAATAAAAGATGGCGGCGGTTTTGGCGCGAAAGCGTGCGCTGGACGCGACGATATGAAACAAACTGATAGACTGAATGTCTGATACGTCCAAGGATTATAGTTTGTTTTCACAAACGCTATGGATGATCACAAAAACACTGTTTACTAATATTGATAGCCGTCGAACCTAATCGTACGTCGCAAACTCGTAACACGGTATAGCGGTAAACACACGTAAGTAACTGCAGTCTTTTGCTGTTTTTAGGGTTCCGTACCTCATAAGGAAAATACGGAACCCTTATAGGATCACTACAGACTCGTGTGTCTGTCTGTCCGTCTGCCAGAGCCAATTTGTTCCGAATCTAATGGACCGATTAATGATGTATGTAATTTTGTTACCCAAACACGGACGTGTAACGTAAATAAATGAATTTTCACTTTTGGGCGGCAAATAAAAAAAAAAAAATAAGTTTTCAAACTTTACCGCTTACTGTGAGGGTTTCATACAATTTTTTTTGAACCGATACTTCTTAAGATATTTAAGAAAACTGATGAAAATTGACCATTCCACCCTTGCGAATCACCCACTCCGAAAGAACTGAGCCTAAAATTTTGAAAAAAAATGCAGAAAATGGTTCTTTACTCATAGATTACAGGAGAACCTACATTGAGTCTAAGGTCTTTAAAAAAAATAGTAATTCTCTCAATATTGTGCAAACAAACTTACATTTGTAGTTGGAATGTACCTTATGATAAATTCACCCTAACTACGGAACCCTTCATTGTGCGTGGTCCGACACGCTCCATGCCGGTTTTTATAGTTTTCAGGTGGCCTGCACTTTTGCGCATTAGCTCGATAACCAAGGAGTATGTAAGTCCAGAGTGCCGGGTTGCTTCTAAGCAAGCATGCATCATTGGTTGGTGGCATCATTGCGTATCAGGTGAAAGAGCGGCCCAATACAATATTTAAAAAATATAAGGCACTGTTAGTACATACTGCTACACATCAAGCTAAAAATTTCCAGTATAAGTTGACCTCGCATTGTACGGAAATCCTATACAATGCGAGGTCAGCTTATACTGGAATCGTATAGGTTGATGTGTAGCCGTGTGTACAAGAGAATTGGCTTATTTGTCACTAAGTACTGCATTTAATAATCAACTGCCTTGTTGGCCTAGTGGTCACAAGTGCTACTGCTGAGCATGAGGTCGCGGGTTCCATCCCCGGGTCGGGCAGTCTTGATTGGCGGCAATGACCTCTCGCGTCCGGCCCTGGTCCAGGCCATGGTACGAAGCAAGAGGGCATGCGAAGCCGTCACCTCCGTCTGCGAAGCAGTAATGCTCGCGAAGGAGGAGGCGGAACGCGTGAGGGAGAGGCAAAGTTTGCGCCCTCACGCCCGTAACCGCCGCCGTTGGAGACGCCCTGGGCGTCGGGAATCCCAGGCGGATTCCCGGCCACCATTGACGCTGGGCTGCGGACGGGGAACAATGGGTAGCTCGCCGTCCGATAAGGACACTCTTATTGGGTTTTCTATCTGGAATTTCTCAGTAGCAGCCCTGAGTTTGAATTGGGGCCCGGTTGATGGCGGGATTTTATATAATTAATATTTTATATAATATTATAAATATAGATATTAAATATATATAAGTACTTATACATATTATATATTACTAGATGCCCGCAACTTCGCCCGCGTGGATGTCGATTATTATATACTAAAACCTTACTCGAGAACCACTCTATCCTTTGGTGAAAACAGCATGAAAATCGGTGCAGAAGTTTTTGAGTTTACCGCGTATAGGACGTCAGACAGACGCGGCGGAGGACTTTGTTTTATAATATGCAAGGATAATACATTAAATAGATATCCTAACCAATATTATAAATGCGAAAGTGACTTTTTTTTTTTTCGTTTATTTGTTTGTTACGCTTTCACGCTAAAAAGGCTAAACAGATTTAGATGAAATTTGGCACATGGATAGACCATGACCTGGAAAAGGACATAGGGCTACTTTTAAACCTGGATTGCAGACGAAGTTGCGAGCAACAGCTACTGTTAATAAATTCCTTAAAACATCCTAGCACAGTGTTGAGGTTTATTAATCAGATTAGCCAATCGACCCTCACCTTCTATCGTTGACCCTGACTTTGGTATAATGTGACTGTCTGTCACCTATTCCTATTTAATTACCAAATATTATATTTATTTTAAAACAAGCACATGGTTCGTGCCTCTTAGGAACACATAAATTCTCTATTTTATGGGAAACAAGCTATGGACAAGTGCCGCGAAAAGGTCGAAGGCAATAATTTAACAAATTCTAAAGTTACGACGTAAAATATCCGATTTCTAATCTTAGGACACAATACTAGTTACGCATCTGGTAACCATAAACCGAGCCCAGGTAATGCCCAAACGGACCCTTGAAACAATTGAGAAATTGTACAAAAAGCGACAAGAGGCCGATTCCGGGAAGGCATGATGGCATTTTCGATTGAAAGTGGTATTTTTTAGGGATTAAGGACGCTCATTTTGGATTGAAAGTGGTATTTTTTAGGGATTTAGGACGCTGCTTATTTTAGGTCAAGAGAGATACTTGGTTTTGGACCACGATAGGGTACAGACGTTGGTGTCTGGGCTAGTGAAGATAGGAGACTTGGTGGATACCAAGAGGCCATGTCCGAGTGGGCTGTCGTAAGATTGCGAGTATTAGTTAATATGTTAAATATAGTTGGGTTAAAGCCCAGATTAGATTAATCTAGTATTTAACGTAGTATGTGTGTGTGTGCGTTGGTTTTGGGACGCGGTCGTGACTGGTCGGAAGTAGAAGCTACGTCTGAGGCGAAACTGGTAAAGCGTGCAGTATTCTGTAAGTGAGTGGTAATCTAATTCTCTCTAAGGAATTATTTGGTAACTGTCAACTTTAATTAACTATTATCTCTAGTAGTGGTGTGTGTGTATGTCGTAGTTACAAACTTATCTCTTATAAGTTAAATTGTATTGTTATTTATAGGTAACAGTTAGGTGATATCGTTGTCGAGCTTATTAATGATCATTTATTCCAAAATGGCGAAATTACTCTTATTCAGTACTTATCGTATTTAATAATTCACGTTATTTTCTCGTGTATTACGTGTCATCTCCTAATCCGTATCTTGGCAGATAATTGTCACTTGCATTTGGTTATAGGGAATGGTGAAGGCCTTCCACCATACTTGACACTGAGCACTAACGCTCCTGACTTTTGACTACTATTGACCTTGAGCTGACGCACCACATTTGGAAGGCAGAACCATAAATACTCACAGCTCATTTAAAACAAGCCAGGCTATAAGGCCGACTTGTGATTGCACTATGAACAACCAAACGTTAGAGATGATTTCTGTATCCAAAAAGGTCTCGCCACAGAACACTTTGCGTGAGATTTGATGTCGCGCATTCCTCGGGAGAGGGGTTGGGCATTACTCAGTATCACAAACTGAATTGATAGTTCGTTCTAAGGAACGCTAGTAACCGTGTCTCATTAAAACCACACCCGGCTGTTTGTAGGCTCGTACTGAATCGACACTATTTATTGAGACACGCTATTTGGATGCCCAGATGGAAACGCCCTGCTGCCAGTCAAAGGACGATCGCACGGCTACTGATTACATTAAAAGCATCCTCTAAATGGGGAAGATTAAAGGAATGTGAAGTGACGAAATACCACTTCGGCGTTCACCAAATACGATCGTATTGTGTTCTGCTAGAGACTGAGTCTACGGTGCGCTTGTGCTAGTTTTGAGTTATCCTAGTAAAGGGGCTAGGCCGCTGTAAGGGTGTCCTTCACAATAAAAAGTACGCGATTAGAACTACTCAATACTTGTCTTGCTCAATAACAGTTGGGCTTCGCAGTACTCTGTTATAGGATTGAATAAGACATTTATATAGTGCTTAGGGAACGTGTTCCGTTAGAATCGTATTAGTGTCCTCAGAGGTTCTATGCGTTAGGTCTAACAGAACACGAACAATGAGACAAACGTTGTGAAACGGTTCCCAGTCTCACTGGATTGGGCATATTGTAAGCAGACAAATTAAAGTAGCTTTTAAATTATTATAAGTGCAAGCGTAACGATTCCTTTACCGCCTCCATATAATCAAGGTTGTATTGCAGATATTGGTGCTCGCCTGCGGGAAGGGAGACGTCGGCGTTTCTACATTTATATATTATTATAGACTTTTGATTACCCTCTCGTCTTCTTAGCTTCATAATATTATATTACTCTTATACTTACGAGTATGTTTACTAACTGTGAATTCCCAATATTAATTTCCGTGCTCCCCCCTGTCCCCTAGCCATTTCGGTCGGGACAGTTTAGGTAATGGGAATTCATTTCTTATGTCGGTGGGAGGGTGACCAGTCTGGGACGAGCCCTACAGAACTGCGCGGAACGCCGGGGCGCAGTTCTTTCCCCTAAGGGGAAGCCGACCTAAAACACTAATATTAGCATAATTAGGAAAAACGAAAATTTTATCGGCCTAGGGTAATTTAGGTACAGTCACACTTACTTACTAAGCGAAAATATAACAATATCGATACAGCCTGCTTCAGGGTAGTCCGAGAAAATCAAATTTTCTGTCGTTTTTTACTATTTGCACGTCTCTATCAGGTTGCACGTTGATCTAAATATGATTCCCGGCCTAAGCAAATATTTATTTATAGAAATATAATTACCTAGCTGCGCCCCGCGGTTTCACCCGTGTAAATCTCGATCCCGTGGGATAACGGGATAAAAAGTATCCTATGTCCTATTAAATCCGCGTTCAGCCGTTTTAGCGTGAAAGCGTAACAAACAAACTCACTTTCGCATTAATAATATTAGTAAGGATAATTATGTAATTTTTTATATTTTTAAATGTTTTTATATATTTTTTAAATCTAATATTTAAAAATATAATTCAATACAACTCTCTAAATTCATTTATTCCTATTGAATGACTGTTTCATTAAATCATGACATTTGAGAATATTTGTTACGGTTGCGAATCATGTTATAATCAATGATCGGAGTAGGTAGATTGAACTGGGGCCATAGATCCGAAACGTATATATTAATATGGACATTCCACCGGAATTGGTGGATTATTTAAAAAAAACCGCAACTTATGTAGGAATTGTATTCTGCCAGAGTGGAAGGAGTCATTTGATGATTTGCCATCCTCAAAAAAATCGGAAATCGAAAATCGGAATTCGATTGTTTTTATTATTCAACAGATAAATAATAAATTAATTTAGTTTTGATACCTTCCTTTAAATTTTGAATTGAGTAGTAATAATATCACCACCAACATTAACAATATTTAATTGAATCCGGAAATACCGGAATTACTTTCTGGAAAAATGGCTTATCCATGTTATTCTTTCTGTGTGCATTTACGCTACAAGTACCAAAAATCAATCTACCTACTCCGATCACTGGTTATAATCAACAGACAACCTGACACTGATTTGCAAATTGCAAAAAAAGTTAAGAAATAATAATTGCGGTTTACCCTTTTTTTTTGAGGTAGGGATGTCATCAATCTCCCGCTCTGGGCGGAGCGGGAGAACGTGTCAGACTTTTACTGACTAAAACCTACCCGTGTTCCTTCAGTTGCTTATTGCCAAGGTCCTGGTATCCCTGTCGGACTTTCTCGCAACCCTGGCAGAAGGCCATGTTCACATGGCAAGTGCACAGCGTAACTATAGTGTAGTTTGGTTGTGGATGATAGATAGGCAGTCGCTCAATATAATGTACTGGTATTTAGCTGCATACGGTTAGACTGGAAGCCGACCCCATCATAGTTGGGAAAAGGTGTGGCGGCATCTACATCGCCACATGCGAACTACGCATCAAAAATCTGACGTCACACAAAAATCCTGACGTCACAAAATCCTGCATCGCGCAATTAGAGTTTACCGTGCGATGGAAATATTATATCTAAGAACCCTACATCAATCGCTGCCAGCGATTCGCTGGCCAGTAGCCCGCCAGACACAACACCCGTCTGGTCGGAGGATCCTCCCTGAGGGTGAGTGAATGCTGCAACACACAACATAACATTGTGTGTTGCTTATTTATGTAAGTAGTTTGTAGCCGATATTATTATAGCATAAAACGTATTCATAACACGACTTAGGAGTAAGTATGTTTACAAGCCTTTCCATAAAGACAAACTGTTTGGAATACCAATATCAAAATTGTGTTTTATTTATCAGTTACAAAACCCTTTGTCAACATTATGCAATATTTCGCAAGGACAATAGTTTAAAAGGCAATACATGTACTAAATCAGAAACATGAGGAAAATGTGATGGTACACGTACTTACTTACATACACACGAATACATAATTCTCACACATAAACATTTTTAGTGAGAAGACGTAATAAACAAGAATATTCGACATCTTCCATGATTTCGTGATATCCCTAGGGATTTCGTGAAATCCCTGGTTTAATCATTTCCCTGCGAGATAATAATATAACTTACGTACGCGCGACCGACGTCGACGTACGCGACCGATATCAACGTAGGAGGAATTCAAGGTTAGGGACCAATTACTATATAGCGTCCTTTGCTAGGGACCTGTCCCACCGCCGCCGCCGCGCCGACGAGGATGCGACTATACCTTGCGCCTGATAACCGTAGAATAAAAGTCGTTGACGTCTTCTACCAATGTATTCCAATATTTTAAAACGATACGAAGAAATGTTAAGGCTGTGTCGCTAACACGATCAAAACAAACGTATCGCGGTAAGAGGCGTCTTTGGCGCATGCACGTGGCATGTTTTTTTTGTTTGCATTTAAGATTCGAGACACTGGGGTTAACGACTTTTATTCCACGGTTATCTGGCGCAAGGTATAGGCAATACCAACATAGTATGCGCGCGGACGATACCAAAAATTCCACACTCGCAGCTAAGTTCCGGGCTGACACAATTAAAGATGGTCCGGGTTGATTGATGAGACGAAACCAATCAATTAAGATAGAGGAGTTTTTTTTTCGAAAATGTCAGTATGAGATTAATTAACCTAAATCTTTTTTTAGTTTTTCGTTTACTCTATTTTAGGAGCGAATAAGTTCGGAAAAGTTGCAAAGATCCGTTTTTAAACTGCGTGGAGAAAGCTCAGACCAAATAAAAAACCAAGACAGGGCGCTGCGAACAATACAGTGAAGCATGCCAAACTACACCTTCGCTCTGTGCATACACGCCTTACAACCATTTACAATCAAACTACACCTCACTAAGTGTGTTTGTTTACGAAACCGGCCTCACGTCACTGTTGACAGCGCTCTGCCTTGGTTTTTTTATTGGTTCTGAGACAAAAAATTATTCATTAACATGGAGAGAAGCACTCCCTTTATAAGTTGGAGAATACCGATGACTAATGAAATGTCCTAATATAAAGCAATTTAGGCAACGAGACCATCGCAAGTTCGCGCGAACGTTGTTTAGTTTTTACACAAAGTTCTTTTTTTTTTTTTTGTCTAGGGCATCTTGAAGTGTGATTACTGAAATCATGACTTCTTAACCGGACTTTCCTGTGGCTGCCTTAAGCTACTACACTCAGGGCCTCCAGCCAGGGGCATTTAAACTATTCTAAATTAAAATTAAGTGTGCGCTCGCTAAGGGCACCCCCTGTGGGGTACGAACCTCGGCTTAGGGCGACATCACTGGCGGGGGGACAGCAAGTTGGGACAGGCTGGATCAATGGGTTTATATCATCATTATTATTAACAGGGGAATTTAAAGCTACGTGCTCAGCTACGGCGCGGGCTGGCACTACTTCATCGGACAAGGGACGGGGAGGTGAGTTTAATCGGGACGGACGCGAACGTGTTTTGCCTCGACGGCGAGGTCGGAATGACGGGAGGCGTCTGTTTCTGTGCACTGTACTGGTCTCCCTACTGCTCTCCTGGAGGAGAGTTATGGGGTCGTCTGGCTCTGAGAGAATAAACAACGTTCGCACGAGTAAAGTCTCATATAGGCGCGACGCGACATCTGTCCGGTAGAACAATTGAAACGGTGAACCTTTAATTGAATACATTGTTTTACTGTGTAACAGAGGTCCTAGTGCGAGTTTCTTTTAGCCATCTCGACTTTACGCATCGACCGCGTTCAGCGCTCCGATTGGCCCTTCACCACTAAAGGCCAGTGAAGGGCCAATCGGAGCGCCGAACGCGTTCGATGCGTAAAGTCGAGATGGTTAAAAGAAACTCACACTAAGGCCTCAGATGAAAATAATTGAAATCTTACCGTTCATATTCAATAGTTGATATGTCAGCATCACTAGAACTATGGTTCACTTTTAGCAGACCATTTCTTCTGAAGAAGGACTTTCTTCTTGGTTTACCTCCCTTCTCTTCTGTGCTAGATTCTACGAATGATATGGTGGAAGATGATGTAAATTCTTTATGGTTATCCATGGCTCTGAAAAACATATTTTCCTCGGTAATTTTTTAAGGTCAGACTAGTCTAGAAGTGCTGTAAAATTCACTTGGAACCACACTCAAGTGAGCGTACACAATTTGAAAGCGAAGTTTTTATTTGTAGGCAAGTCGACCACTCGAAAAATCGATTGGCTGTTGGATGGATAGGTGATCAAAGTTTGTTGTTATTAAGTTATTAACAGACAGAAGAATGCTGCTCTTTATAATATTTAACATAAAATCTCAGACCAAATAAAAAACCAAGACAGAGCGCTGTCAACAGTGACGTGAGGGCCGGTTTCGTAAACATGTGTGCACTTAGTGAGGCGTAGGTTGATTGTAGTGTCATTGTAAATAGTTTTAAAAGTGTGTGTGAGCGTGTATGCACAGAGTTTTGGTGTAGTTTTAGCATGCTTCACTGTATTGTTCGCAGCGCTCCGAAATTTGGTCCGAGCATAAAATATGTAAGCACCTTTGTATTTAATTGTCGAAAAAGGTTCGTCAAATTATTGATCAGTTTGAGAGCATTTTGGGAGATTCACCTTGACCCGGCAATCGGGATTTTTAGGAGATGTATTTATAGATAAGTATCATTCCCACCTATAATTTTATAGGTCAATAGGTAACCAAAGGTTTACATGTTCCATAAATGTAATCCTAAATCATCTTCAGAAAATAGATTTCTTTTTTTTTAAATACGTAGGTAAGCCGAACTTGAGAACCAATTACTTATCTTTTTCGCAAATATAAAAGTAAAAAACACTTTCTTACCTGATTTCGCCACAATAAACAACGATTTCTATCCGCTAACATCTGTATTTCGAAGTAAATTATTCAAAAAAATATACTTTACACTTTATTTTCACATTCACACTATTCAAAATCTCTTAACTTTTGTAAATACCCACATATTTTACTAAACATTGTCTAAATCTGACGCCTGTTTTAATGTGCAGCGCTGGTGTCGCGCGGCGGGATTTGGAATCAATTAATTGATTATGTATTATGAATAAAAACATCTTTATTTCTTTCTGTGATACATTTATACGTGTTAATAAATTGAAATATTAATTTTGAGTACATATTTTATGTTATTTTAACGGATTTTTTGATGAAAGTTGTTGAAACAATCTCTTTTAGAACCAGCTGATAAGGTATGATACATAAAGATAACATACCTAATAAATTGTAATCAATACTATGACGTAAATGTACTTAGAGCCTTTGAAGTCTTACAAGTATTAAATGTTTCTCTAGCAAAGTATTTAATTACTGTTTAATTTACTAAAGAGACGTAAGTTATTATAGGTAGATACCTAAGTATTGTAACTATGAATGATTTGAGAAATATAAAAGTGCTTTCAATTATAGCAGCTGGTCGACCGAGCTCTGCTCGGATGGAAATAGATAACCATATCGGTCCAGTGTAGACAGTACGACGGCAGCTAAGTAAAAAGAGTCAACTGCACTTTTAACGAAATTCACTCTTTTACATAATATTCGACTCAGAATTCTTTGTTTTGTTTCAAATTTTCTTCACTTCCTTAGACAAATTTCAGTTGTCAGTGTGATTTTGACAGTAAGGATAGAAACTTTCTTTCGAAATAGTCTACATATTAATAGACCTAGACAAAGATCGATATAAATGAAAGACAAAATGACAGATTGTAGAAGGATTTCTACGGTGCGATGTCAAAAATGAAGAAACGTAATGTCACTTTGTATAGAAAAAGCTATGTCTATTCTTCGTAGAAATAGAAAGCGCCATGCTACGCCTGCTGGTATATCAACGTTGTATCACATCTCGAGGCTGTGAAAACGAATTTTCGCCTCAGTAAACCCCCATAATGCAACTCTCATCGAAATTGTTACAGCCGTTTTCGAGAACACATATTGCTTGCTCATTTATTAGTGAGTGGATAATAAAAGGATAATAGAAATTATTTTACTTATTTTTTTACGTCACACCTGTAATGGCCGAAGGGTTAGGCAGAGGTTTACCATTTTACACATTTTATAAAATTATAAACATTACCCTCCTTTTGGGGCAGTCGGGTAAAAATAAAAGAAATTTGTATGTAAGGTCAACCCCTTAGCCAAAACTCCCAGCAAAGCGAATGTTACAAAAGTTAGCAAAAATTGATCTTCAAGTTTTGTGACGTACAAGTCGGTACAAGTGACTGTCAGCGGGAGGGTTGTTGAGAAATTACGGGGTCGACTACACCTGAAACGATACATACATACCGGTCAAAATCATAACCCTCCTTTTTTCTTCGCCGTAGTCGGGTAATAAAATAGCTCAATGCAATAAGTGACATCTGCTTACATATAGTTGAACTATTACGCCGCTTGCTCGTTCTAATAGTTCGCGTATTCCATGATAGATGGCGTAATTATCAACTTTTGATTATTTTGTGGTCGTGTAAAAGATAGCACTATGAGGCCAATAATAGGGAAATAGGAAATAATTACTAAAATTACGATTTAATAATTATAATATCCTCTACCCTACATGATTTGTACGAGGAATTTTACATTATTGTCAGTATTATTTTGACTCCAGTTTTTCTTTACGCCTGTGGTGCTTGCTGTCTCATATTTATATGCGGGAAAGAAAGAGAAAACAGACTTATAAGGCCTAAAGGATTTCTGTGGCAGGCATGGGCATTCGTTTTTCTTCATAATGTTTTTGTTTCCATCTGCTAGTGCCTTTGGAATAGTGTTCTGTGTGAAATATACGTGCGAAAATGTTTTATTCGGATTCACTTGACTTATTATGCGCAAAATGTAGTAATATTGTCTTAAAATAAGGATTTAATTGTGATCTGTGTCTTTCGTAAGGCTGAATCAGTGTTTGTTTGTGTCTGTTATTGATTTTTTTTTGAAGTTGTAAGAACAAGTGATTTGATTGAAGATTTTTTTCGTTTTGAAACTAATTACAATAACAGGTTGGTACCCAAAATAATAAACATAATTGTTTCTTTTTTATTCAGGCGTTAGAATCACTATAAAAAAAATCGTAGTTAGGTACTACTTATCTAAGTAGGTACCTATTTACATAATATGCAATGGATTTACTTTTAGTCTCATTTCATTGTTTCCAGGACACTTGAATGGAAATTATAAAACACACATTAGGTACCTAGTATATAAATATTATATTTATTTTTTGTTTTTTAGTAGCCTGTAATGTGTCCCACTGCTGGGCAAAGGCCTTTCCTTTTTCCTTCCAAATCGATTTGAGTGAAATCTCTTTATTGTGTGCGATTTCGGGCCATGTTGGCTCCGCAGACATGATTAGATCGTCACACCACCTTCGCCGCGCTACCTCGACGGCGATGTCCACCTTCAGGCGCCCAGTGAGTGAAGATCTTTGCCCATCTCTCCGGGTGCATTCGTGTGACGGGGCCGGCCCACCCCCACTTCAGCCTGGCTGTTTTTCCTTCAACATCCGCTACTTGAGTTATGGAGCGCAGAGTGGTGGTTACCTTAATTATTTAGATACCCAGTAAATACTGGTAAGTAGCTGGATCCGGTTAGACTGGAAGCCGACCCCAACATAGTGATTGACTAAGCAGATTGATTTCGATACCCGGGGAACTTTTGAATCAGCTGATAGGTATATCAGCTGATACAAAAATTCCCCGGGTATCTACTCAAATTATAATTGTGTAAGTAAGTAGAACACATGAGCCTGTAAATATTTCCTTTACTTACCTGAAACCATAGACCTGAGAATTAGTACTTAATTCCATTAAATATGTACAATACTATTGGGTAACACGCTAGCCGAGGTTGGTCCGGGTCTTCTTTACATACAGTTTGATTCAAACTTAATAGCGGCTCGGAAGTTAGCTACTCGCTGCGCAGTACCCCACCCCTAGTCTGTATGGTATAAACTTGTATAATGTATAATTTTAGTTTCACATTGCACTTATTATTAAATAGTTTTAACGCGGTCGCGGTTTGCGGAGCAGTGGTGGCGTGGCGCGGCGGTCGGCTATACTCGCGATCCTCCCTTCGTCCCCCTTTCCCCTCGATCGCCTAAACACGCGTGGCGCGCGTGTGTGTGTAGTAGGCGAGCGTGTGTGTGTGGTAAGGGGCGCGTACATCCTCCCGGGCCTTGAAAGAGTGGCTTTCAATGGTAGTTTATTGGCATGAGCTTGGAATATTCGCTCCGTCATTTTTGGCGACATCCTTTGCATTATTGGTGGCCGGTAGTACACACATTTTGTTGATAGCCCTCCTTAGCGTGCCTTTTGAAGTAAAAACGTCGGCAACTCTGCTGATTCCATCTTTCCCAGGATATAAATGGGTGATGCGGCCAAGTTTCCATTGTAGTGGGGGAAGATTTTCTTCTTTGAGGATCACTAGATCGCCCACACGAAGCTCATATTGCCTCGTTTTCCACTTGGTGCGTTCTTGAAGTTCGGCAACAAACTCCCGGCGCCATCTCTGCCAGAATTGTTGTCTCAGCTGCTCAATGTACTGGTATCTATTGGGGTACTTGCAGGTGATAGGCAATGATGGAACCGAGGTGAGGGGTCGCCCTATAAGAAAGTGCCCTGGGGTTAATGGAGAGGGATCGGCTGGATCGGAAGAGAGGGGAGTAAGGGGACGAGAATTTAAAATAGCTTCGATTTGAGTGAATAGCGTAGCGAGCTCCTCGAATGTCAAGGAAGCATTCCCTGCTACACGCTTAAAATGGTGCTTTGCAGATTTAACGCCCGCCTCCCATATACCTCCAAAATGAGGTGAGTATGCGGGACTAAACACGAACTTAATGCCTTCATTATTGGCGTAATTAATAGCTGACTCACGACTGGACCTGAGTATTCTACTTATCTCATTGTTCGCGCCCCTGAAATTGGTACCATTATCGCAATATATCACATTAGGTTTACCTCTCCTAGAGACGAACCTTCGCAAGGATAAAATGAAAGCATCAGTGCTCATATCGCTGACTAACTCTAAATGAATCGCTTTGGACGAGAGGCATACAAACAAACATAGGTAGCATTTCGAAATACGATTGCCTTTACCCTTACGGCTAGAGATCATAAACGGACCAGCAAAATCAACACCACACGAGTAGAAAGGAAACAAAGAATAGCTTCTTTCGGCAGGTAAGTTTCCCATTAAAGGTTGTATGGTCTTCCCACGTAGGCGAATACAAACTATACACTGCTTTGTCGTGCTACGTGCTAATTGTCTGCCACCTATAGGCCAAAATCGTTCTCTTATTGAGGCTAGAAGATGTTGAGGACCAGCGTGAAATAAGCGTTCATGTTCGTACCTTAATATTAATTTAGTTAAATGATGCTTAGCATCTAAAATAATGGGGTGTTTTTTATCATAGGCGAAATCAGAGTTTTGAATTCGACCCCCAACTCTTAATATGCCATCTGAATCAAGAAAGGGATTCAGCGGCAATAATTTAGACTTACGATTAAGAGTTTTATTATTTCTAATCAATTTAATTTCTTCAGCATAACTTTCTAACTGACTTAACCTAACTAACATTAGCAAAGAATCATCTAATTCCTTAATATCTATTGGTCCATTAATTTTAGCACCTTTATTTTTACAGTAATTTAGGAAACGTTGTACATAGACATAAATTCTCTTTAATTTACTTAAGTTAGAATAATTTTCAAATTGAATTATTTTGTTTGTTACACTGACATGACATTCAATGGTTTGTGATTGTTTAACTTCAGGCAAGATGTGAGGGATTTGTGTGTGTGTAGGCCAACAAGATGGGTCACTAGCGAGGAACGAAGGCCCTTCCCACCAGAGGAGACAGGACTGCAAATGCTTAGGAGTCACACCTCTAGATGCAATGTCTGCAGGGTTTTGTTCAGTAGGAACATGACAGAAGGTGAACCCAATTGCAAGTTGATTGATTTCATTCACTCGGTTACACACAAATATTTTAAGATCCCGGGGTGGAGTATTCAGCCACCCTAGCACAATCTTGGAATCAGTCCATATAAATTTACGACTAATATTACAATTTAATGACTCTAATACTTTTTCACATAAACGTGCACCTAACAAGAAGCCACATAATTCCAATCGAGGTATAGTGGTCGGGTTCATAGGTGCAACTCGAGCCTTAGCACATAACAACCTGACTGTAACTTTCTGATTAGGATTCACAGAACGCAGGTAAATACAAGCTGCATAGGCTTGTTGAGAGGCATCCACAAAACAATGTAATTCTATATTACTAGGCGTATCACACAGAACTCGTCTTGTAATACGAATACTAGTTAAATTTGAAAATTCCTTTAATAGGTTAGCCCAGTTTTTACAAAACTCAGCTGGTACTGGATCATCCCAGTCTAGCTTAGAGGACCATAACTGTTGAAGTAAAATCTTAGCTACTATTACACAGGGACACAATAATCCTAAGGGATCAAAAACCTTAGCAGTAGTAGAAATTATTGACCTTTTAGTAATATGAGTAGAAGGCTCTAAATCTGTAGAGAATTGCAGCGTATCAGCCTTGGGACACCAATTGAGACCTAATACACTGGATTCTTTGTTGAAATCTATAGGTTTTGAAGAATCACATTCATCATCAAATAATTGAGGGCAATTTGTACGAAATTTCCTTAAAGGAAGGCATGCAGAATTAAGTGTTTTTACAACTTCGTGATAGATGTGTTTCAACCCTTCTATGGTTTCTGACCCTGTATTTAGGTCATCTGCATAAAAATCATTTCGGATTACACAAGCAATAGACTCATCCCTACACTCATTTGCCAGTCTTAAGAGGCATCGAGTACTTAGAAATGGTGCAGAGGCAGTCCCATATGTAACTGTATTGAGTTGTAAAACATCTATCGATTGGGACTTATCATCACGCCACAGAATAAGCTGCAGATGGCGCTGCTCTTGCCCGACTTCAATTTGCCGGTACATTTTCTCGATGTCAGCTGTGAGAATTAATTTATGCCTGCGAAATCGCAATAAAATAGAGATTAAATCACTCTGCACTACTGGACCAATCAATTGAATTTGATTAAGTGATTTGCCAGAACTAGTTTTAGAAGAAGCATTGAATACTACGCGGAGCTTTGTGGTTTCGCTCTTTTCACGGATTACTGCGTGATGAGGCATGTAGTATCCAAATTTTGGTTTATTAATTTTAGTTAAATGCCCTAAATTTGCATATTCATCTATAAATGCCTTGTAGTTGTCCTTTAAATCAGGATATTTTATAAACTTTCTTTCCAAACTCTCAAAACATTTTTTAGCGACATAGTAAGAGTCCCCAAGTGCCTTTTCAGGCGACTCTTTCATTGGCATTAATACAGAAAATCTGCCATTTGTTAAGCGAGATACGTTTTGTACAAAATGATCTTCACACAGTTGCTCTTCGATGGAATATGTTTTCGTGGCAGGTAAGTCATCAATTTTCCAAAAATTTTCTAACGAGTCCTTTATCTCCTGAGTGAAATTACAATAAACCCTTGAAGAGGACTGACTACCCTGTATAGGGCCACTTATGAGCCATCCGAGCATAGACTCCTGTAGAACCAGTTTATTACTCCCCAACTTAATTAAATTAGAGCCAACTATGTCCCAATATACATCTGCTCCTAAGAGGATGTCAACCTCAGACGGGGAAAAATAGTTAGGATCAGCTAAAGTGATATTTCTAGGTAATTTTACATATTCAGTATTAATTGCAGTATTTGGTAAGATTCCTGTTATTCGAGGTACTACTAGACACTTAACATTTAATTCGAATGGAATACATCTAGATTTAATTTTAATATAACAAGTTTCAGTGATGTTGCATGTAGCGTTATTAATCCCACAAACATTTACTGAGTCACCGGGGTTTATTGTTAGCCCTATCTTCCTCCTTAATCTATCAGTGATGAACGACGATTGACTGCCTGTGTCTAGCAATGCACGGGCTGTATGGGTTTTATTATTAATGAGAATTTGCACTAGCGCCGTACATAATAGAACTTGGTCACTTGATGCCACAGACAGTGATACAGGTAAAGAGGAAGTTGTTGTAGAGGGTTCTTCAGTAGATGTAGGGTTGCCTTTTGTTGTGTGTATTAAAGTGTTGTGTTTCTTTCTGCATTCGCGACATACAGCTCTCAGCTGACATTTAAAAGCATTGTGACCACTATGCAAGCAATTTTTACATAACTTTAACTTATTAACTTCACTTAGTCGTTCATCTACATTCATACCTTTAAATTTTAAACATTCATGCAAATGATGATTTTCATTGCATAAAATGCAACTATTCTTGTTTTCTTTCTTGTCAACAGATACAGTTAGACTTTTAGATTGGGTGGTTACCCTAGGTTTACCATCCAACTGCTTGTCAGAACGACTATTATTAAAATAGGCAGTCTCTAGTATGTCAGCTCGACTGCGCAGGAAAGAATAAAACTCACTAAGCGAAGGTAAATTTGCAAGAGTGCACTTGTATTCTTCCCACTTTCTACTCGTGTGAATATCTAGTTTTGCTGAGACCATAAATATTATAAGAACATCCCACATGTTAGTAGGCTGGCCAAGAGTGTCAAGAGCCCTCAAATGTTTTGACACATGGTCAACGATAAACCGCAATGATTTATAGGATTCTCTTTGAATTGACTCTATGTTAAATAATGCCTTTAAGTGGTTATTTATTAATAGATTTTTATTATCAAATCTCTGACATAAAAGGTCCCATGCAACCTTGTAATTTTTGGAACTAAATTCTATTGATTTAATAACAACAGCTGCACTTCCTTCAAGCGCAGACCGTAGATAGTGGAATTTATTAATTGGTGCAATACTTTCATTGCTATCAATCACTGACTGAAATGTGTCTTTAAATTCTAACCAGTTTAGGTAATTCCCATCAAATGTAGGAAGTTTGATGGTGGGCAATTTTATGGCATTAAATGAATGGCAACTAGCATTAGATACATGGTCACTATTTTCTTTATCAGCCTTTTTCTGGGGAGAATTATATAAGATATCTTGGCTAGTTGCTATTAAGTTAATAAACTGGTTTTCTAAACTATCTCTTTCGTTAATTTGCTCTGAAATATCAGAATGCAATAAATCTATGTTGTTTTGAATGGCCTCAAACTCTTCCATAAGCGATTGAATTTTATTCAATTTTAATTCTAATTCTTTATATTGAATAGAAGAAATTTCTTTTAAGCCACTTAAATTATTTAAATAATCTGAAAATCTTGTTACCCTTCCCTTTATAAATCCACGCTGTTTGACTAACTTAGTTATTTCTACTTTGAGCTCTGCTTCAGTCATTTTTATAGATTATAGTCACCAATAACAGGCGAACAAACAACGAAACAATAAAATGTGCACTCAAACCCGTTTAAAGAGCAGAGAAGCTCAGGTCCAGTCGCTCGCGCTGGTGCTATTTAGCACGACACGATGCTCAAGGCAGCTCGCGCCGAGCAGACAGCTTAGGCCAGCAGCGCGCACGTAGCGGCGCACGCGACGGAACCAGGGGGCCGAGACCGATGCACTCCACTTCACGGAGGTATGCTGGAATAGTCGGCGTATGGTATTGAAATAACGGTACTTGTCTTAGTGGTACAGGGGATAGGTTATAGGCACTCTATGTGCTGAATTAGTAAAGTATAGTACGAGTTAGGTAGGCTATTACACACAATGCGAGAACAGGGATCGAGAAAATTGGTTAAAATAGGTAGGAAAAGGTTAGGAACAGGGCTTACTCTCCTTGGGCTAGACCTCCGGTTGACGATGTCCCCAAAGGCTCCTGAAGCAGCAACAGCCTATCCTTTTCTTTTTTTTTTACTCGACCGACCGGTGGTTCGCTGGGTAGGTGTAGATAAATGGCGGTTGCCAAGTGTGACGCTCGCAAACTCGACGGTTTCTTGATACGATATTGTATGTTCGTCACTGGTCGCCACTTTTGTTTAGGAATTTAAACAAATTAAAGTCTGTATGGTATAAACTTGTATAATGTATAATTTTAGTTTCACATTGCACTTATTATTAAATAGTTTTAACGCGGTCGCGGTTTGCGGAGCAGTGGTGGCGTGGCGCGGCGGTCGGCTATACTCGCGATCCTCCCTTCGTCCCCCTTTCCCCTCGATCGCCTAAACACGCGTGGCGCGCGTGTGTGTGTAGTAGGCGAGCGTGTGTGTGTGGTAAGGGGCGCGTACACCCGCTGACTCATGAAATTGTTACTGCGCAGCGACTCGCCTCATATTCCGATCGAACTTTACCGGGACAACTCGTTAAACCTTTGGTCCCGGCTGTCATTCGTGGAACGTAAGAAAATTTAGCGGGCCAGGGCCTAGACAAGACAATCGCTTCGAAAGCGTTTCGTATTTCTACAACGACTTTCAACAGGATTGACATTAGCTTTTCGGTTGCTTACATATGTCAGTTCTATACATTTTAGCCTTTTCCGTCATCGTTATCGCTGATAGAATGTAATTTTGTCTAGGGCCTCTGGATACTTTCGACTCAAAGGCAACGAACATATTTTGGATGTGACTTAAGACTTATAATTGTATGCACACAACTATGTCACTAGATCGATGATTCAAAATTCAAACCTGTTTACTTTGTTAAATGTCATTATGTATCAATTTTAAAATTAAGAAACATTTTAGGCTTTACTGCACAGTGTGGTAAAGAATCCTTATTTGAAAACTGGTAAACATTTTTAGACCACAATAGTACTTCTCTGCCTTCCCATTCGCTCAATAGAGGCATTAATTTATGCGCCTAATTATAATTACCTGGGATTTTTTATTATAATTAATTAGGCTGACGACAATCGCGTTAAGACGTGTTTTCCTTCCGCGCGGTTTATAAATAAAATGGTGCGTCATTCATGAGTTACTCATGTGAACCTTAGTTTAGGATAGGTAAGTAGGTACCTACTTACTTATTGTTTGTGGTGTGAACTATACAGGATAAATTAGCTAGCGAAACTACCAACGTGGTGGGTATGGGAGGGCAAGAGATCTGTAGACAATCCAGCTTGCGAAACTGAAGACCGATGATGGCAGAATCGTATCCGCGAAACCTGAACCAGAGAGATCGAGAGTTTCTATTGACAGTATACATGTCAACCAGTATCCCCGTTACGAATCTGGCAAACGACCCAAGAGCTAGATTGACCCGACACTATACCGAAGACATCCCTGACGTCAGCTTGTATGAGATTAGGATGGCTCTGAACCAGCTTAAAAACAAAAAGGCACCGGGAGATGAAGGAATTACGGCCGAACTTCTGAAGGCAGGTGGAAAACCCGTCCTCAAGGCCCTCCAGAAGCTGTTCGATTCCGTCATACCACAGGCATGGAGCAAACGTGTGGTAGTACTCTTCTTTAAAAGGGCAACAATGCCCTGCTTAAGAATTATAGGCCCATCTCCCTTTTGAGCCATGTTTACAAACTGTTTTCAAGCTTCATCGTATATCGTATCGTATATCATAGTAGTCATGGCTGAGACCATGGTGGACCTCAGTACATTACTCGATGACTTCAGTAGAGCTTCCGAAAGAGTGGGTCTTAAAATGAACATGGACAAAACGAAGGTCATTTCGAATGCCCACGTAACACCCACCCTCATGAAGATCGGAGACTCTTTTCTCGAAGTTGTAGACGATCATAATTACCTGGGACATACTGTCCAGTTAGGTAGGTCCAACTTCGAGAAAGAGGTCAATCTTGAATCTGACTCCGCTGGGCGTTTGGGAAGCTGCGTAATATCTTCTCGTCTCATACACCACAGTGACCCAAGACAAAAGTTTTTGACCAGTGCGTGTTGCGTGTTGCCAGTGATGACCTATGGCACTGAAACGTGGTCGCTCACAATGGGCCTCATTAGAAGGCTGAAAGTCACCACAAGCAATGGCAATGGAGAGGGCTATGTTTCACTCCGTGATCGAATCAGAAATGAAGAGATCTGGTTGGAGAACCAACCGACATAGCCCAAAGTATTGCCAAACTTAAGTGGCAGTGGGCAGGCCACATTGCTCGCAGAACAGATGGCCAATGGGGCCGAAAGTCGAAAGTCTCTGGAGTGGCGACCGCGTACCGCAAGATGTAGCGTTGGAAAGCCTCCCACAAGGTGGACCGATGATCTGGTGAAGGCCGTAGGAATCCGCTGGATGCGAGAAGCACAGAACCGATCCAAGTCGCGGTGCTTGGGGGAGGCCTATGTCCAGCAGTCTTTCAGCTGAAATGATGATGATGATGACAACATGTCCTGGGGTCGGGGATAGAATACTTTTTATCCCAGTAGTATAGATGTGGCCGTGGGATAATTTCCGAACTCAACGCAGACGAAGTTTCAGACACAGAAGGTATAGTTATTTACATAAACAGAGTTGATTGTAATAACAAACACATGTGTAACATCAGTTATTTACTTCTTCCAACATAATAAGTGTATACGTATAATAATGGCCATGTTATGAACTAAAGGAAAACGTAAACAAGGCTTACACACCAATGTGTGTAAGCCTTGTTTACGTTTTCCCATTACGCAATCGTATTGGCGTGAGTTGCGATCGTCTTTTCATATTTCACTCATAGTACATTTTTGAAGTATGTGAAGTCAGAAACAAAACTCATCGACTTTATAAAGCTACTATTACAACACCAAACATAAAAATAAAGGATATAAAAACCAAAACCCTACTACGACAAAAAGTCAACTAAAATAACCCTAATACGACAAAAAAGTCAACTAAAATGGTGTACACAAGACATCACAGACAGACAAATAAAAAATCCGGAGTCACACGTGTATAAATCGAACAGATTACGTGTGACTCCGGTTTTTTTTTGTTCAAGACTTTATGACCTCTACAAGGCGCCATATTTAGTTTAATGTGACGTAATAGCCTTTAACTAGCGGATGACAAGACGCTTCTAACGATACCTTATCTTTTGTCAAATTATGATGAGTAGTTTAGAAGTTATGAGGAAACAGATGATCATAAATACATTCAAATACATACCTAAATACCGGACAAAATCATAACCCTCCTTTTTGCTTCGCCGTAGTCGGTAAATTATACATACGAAACTAACAGGCCGACCGACAGATGGAGCTTCTTAGTTTTTGTTTTTATGCCTTAACAGCTAAACGGATTTGGATAGAACTTGACACACGGATAGACCAGGACCTGGGTTAGGACAAAGGATACTCTTTATCCCGATAATACGTTCCAGTGGGATTATTTCCGACCTGCACGTGGGCGAAGCTGCGGGGAAAAAGCTAGAATACACACACATTCCGGGACCGACCGCCTCTTGCCGTTATCTCGGTATATCGTTATGTGACAGTACGGCTAAGGGCGGTCAATTTTATCTCATGTAATTTGGCAAAACGTCGATAGCCGAAGCTTGCCCATAACATTCCTAGGAAGCACATGATCTAGTGTCACATCACGCAACTTCATTCGTTCGTAGGTGTCACGGCAAACTCTTTTCAAGTAACTTTTCAACACATACATATGCAATGTCTTAAGACACATTCACACCGCCGACAGGCGTAGACTGAGGCATACAAGTGCAGTGATGTTGATATTTAGTGTCACGGCATGTGCGCCGCTACGTACGGCCGGTAGTACGGCTGTAGACGGTATGATAAAATGTATGGGATTTTGTAGTGTCATATCATGACATTTGCAAATAGTCAAACGTCCCGGAACGTGTTAAGAAATTTTGTTTTATTTTGTCAGCAGTTCGAATAACTCAAGATGAAGACCAAACTGACTTCGGTGACGTACCTCGGCTTCACGGCAATGGACCGACGGTTCTCCAACGCCATGCTGCCGTGGTTGCTGCGGGAGATTAGGGCTACTGGCGTTAAAGATAAGGTATGTAATGGTGTGATGCAGACGAAAGGCAACCGTAGGATTTCCCGGTAAGCCAAACGTGTGTGTACATAAGACTTTAGGTAGAGCTGCAACTATAGTACACTACATGTATTTTCTTAATGTCCCTCGAGAATCATCGCATTTTTCCGAATACAAACGAATGCTAATTTCCATGTCTATCAATTATTAGATTTATCCTGTATAATAATTTGATTTCCGTGTGAACCTTACCGTGCGTTTGCACTGGCGAAACATTCGAGACAAAACATGTTTAAATCTCTAATTCCTGTCAAAAATTGTATGGAACATTGACAGAAAATAGAGATTTCAACATGTTTTGTCTTGAATGTTTCGCCAGTGCAAACGCACGGTTATAAAGCTGCAAAACTATTTTCGATAAACTATTTCCTCACAATTAAAAAAATAAATACATTAAGTTAAAAGAGTATTAACAAATCTGTATTATTATACTTCCAAGTCGATTGAGAGCGTCCGGTCTGCACCAAGAGCAAAGGGCAACTGATAGAAATCCGACGACTGACGAAACACGAACTATGCCGAGGGACATTAAGAAAAAAGTTGTACTGTACACAATTCGCCTTAGATTTTTAATACTGTAGGTATTTTTCTTACAGCTCAGTATTGCAATAGAAGATGGCTGCTTGAAAGCTTACAACGGAAATTTTGAACCTGTCATCATCCATCGGCTGGTCGACATTGTACGGTAAGTTCCTACCAAGGTATGATCTGTTTGCAAAAGTAAGTGATGAAAAAACCATTTTCATAAAAAAAAAAAAAATCATCCGACTTCTTAAAAAAACGCAAAAAAGTGAAAAATAAGTTTAATCGGTGTGATTTTTGATTTTAGTTTTTTTTTTTTTCACTTTTTAGTTGTGGTATCTACCACACACAAATAAGAATATTATCACCTGCTACGAATAACCGAATAACAGTGACGGAATAACCTATAATATCGTCCATATGTATAGTGGTGGTGGTATTATTGAAGCTAACTCCAAAGCTAGGCAAGCAATGTTAATAACAATTATATGGGACCTCCTCTGAAGCATGACCTATCAAACAAAGAAAGAATCATCAAAATCAATTCATAATTGGCGGAGTAAAACGTAAAACACAAAAAAAAAAACATTCAGTCGAATTGAGAACCTCCTGCTTTTAAAAGTCGGTTTAAAATCGTGTCTCTAGAATCCACTTTGTGGTGCCATATTCAAATTGAGTGCTTTGATTTGATTATTTGAATACTCAAACCGGAAATTCTATTTTTAAATCAAACCTTCAAAGCAAGAGTGAGGCATCTTCTGGGCACGCTCGTTGCATCATGGACCTCATTCATTGCTTTCCATCAGCCGTGATCGAGGTCAAGAGCAGGTCCATTTATCATCATCTGCCTAGCCATTTCCCAACCGTATTGGGGTCGGCTTCCAGTCTAACCAGATGCAGCTGAATACCAGTATTTTACATGGAGCGACTGCCTATCTGACCTCCACAACCCAGTAACTGGGTAATACGATACCCCTTGGCAAGACTGGTTGTCAGACTCTCGGGCTTCTGACGACCCGTAACGACTGTCAAAGATCCACAAATGACAGCCGGGACCAACGGTTTAACGTGCTTTCCGAGGCACAGAGGAGTCTCGATATGTAAAGATGGTCACCCATCCACGGACCAACCCCGGCAAGCGTAGCTTACCCTGATGAATCGACCCGTGCGGCTGTTATTAGTTAGCCACGAGCTCCAGGTCCATTTAGCAATAAAAATAAAATACCATAAAGGTCTATTTCTGGTCTAAACGGCGCGATGGTAAAATCAAAAGGAGCGGGACTGGTCGAAAAATAATATATAAATATGGATATGTCAATTAAATACTCATAAACTCGGAACTTGAGGCGAGTCGCTGCGCAGTAACGAAGCCATGGGTCAGCGGGAGCGAGGGGTGGTACTGCGCAGCAAGTGGCGCTCTTCCGAGCAGCCATTAAGTTTGAATCGAACTGTACATTCAATATGATATAAAAAAAAAAACAAAAAAAAAACAACACATACAAAAAAAACACAAAAAAAGTGAAAAATAACTTTAATTTCTGGAAAATGTTGTATTTCATATTTTTCACTTTTGAGTTGTGACGACCCACACAAATTCGAATACCACTACCTGCTATAAAATAACAGTGACGGAGTCAAATAAAATATCATCTACAAAGACTAAGTGGGAGAAATACGTAATTATTGAAGCTAACTCAAAAACTACGCAAGCAAAGTTAATAAAATTTGTATGAGACACATAGACACCAGCTTTCAAATAAAAAAAGAATCATCAAAATCGGTTCATCCAGTCGAAAAGTTCTGAGGTATTAAACATAAAAACAAAAAAATACAGACGAATTGATAACCTCCTCCTTTTTTTGAAATCGGTTAAAAAGAGAGGAAATACGTTTATTTAGCACAGACTAAAAGGCACACAACAGTAATTAGATATTTTTTTATTTATTTACTTAAATTATAACATTACAGGATAACCCAATCCGATAAATAATGTCAATTTATTATAAACAATGCATTAATTATGAATTTAACAAAATAAACACCTCTGCAAAATAAAAATAAATTATTCTGGTGTAATAAAAACAGCGGCCCTAGACAAGACAAGTGACAATCGCTTCGAAATCGATTCGTATTTCTACAACAAGATTGTCAGATCTAAGCTTTTCGGATATGAAATGAAATGAAATTGTTTATTCTGTAAATAGGATATTGGAATCACTTTTACACATCATATTATTAAATATTAAAATAAAGCTAGATGAGGTCGCCGTTTCCTATCTGACTACTCTGAGAAGAAAGGCCGAAACAAACTCAGAGGTCGCAGTCTCTTTTAAAGTCCAGACATAATCTTGGTCAGACCATATGAGGACCATGTAGATCTGAAATGGTCTTTTGAGGAAAGAACCACAACGATTTGAGTGGACCTGTCCAGTCAGTGCAAGCATTTGTCAGTAATAGTGGAGCTCAACTCAGAACTTAAGGAGCTCAACGACTCGACGAACAATATCAAAGAAAGGACATTTGGATAGGCCGCATAAAATACTCAAATTGCGATAGCTTAGGTCAGTCTTGCACATTTTTGCCTTTTCCACCATCGTTATCGCTGATAGAATGTCACTTTGTCTAGGGCCTCTGGAATGTGTGTTCATCACGGCTGCGCCAAATAGGTCCAGTTCCACAAAAATGCCAGACAACAAATTCGGATTTTGAATTTCTTAAAAACCTAATAACGTACTAATAAAAAATCAAACAAAAAAGGCTAATCCACAAATCCGGACCACTTATCTTTTTGCTAATTATAGCTAGATAGATCCTTAATGAAACTTGTTCTTCTCACAAAAAAGTCTCAACAAATCATTTATACCAGCAAAGGTTATCTGCACGATCTTTTATGACGTTATTGTCAGAAA
Source organism: Lithophane leautieri (assembly GCA_949152455.1). Lineage (NCBI taxonomy): Eukaryota > Metazoa > Arthropoda > Insecta > Lepidoptera > Noctuidae > Lithophane > Lithophane leautieri. Next base: position 6,367,280 of record OX424486.1, read on the forward strand.
AAACGTCAATAAATAAATAAGGAGGTATACTCGTATCATGAATATTATGTCCTCATCATCTGCCTAGCCTTTTCCCAACTATGTTGGGGTCGGCTTCCAGTCTAACCGGATGCAGCTGAATACCTGTATTTTACATGGAGCGACTGCCTATCTGACCTCCACAACCCAGTAACTGGGTAATACGATACCCCTTGGTAAGACTGGTTGTCAGACTTTCGGGCTTCTGACGACCCGTAACGACTGTCAAAGATCCACAAATGACAGCTGGGACCAACGGCTTAGCGTGCTTTCCGAGGCACGGAGGAGTCTCGGTATGTAAAGATGGTCACCCATCCACGGACCAACCCCGGCAAGCGTAGCTTAACCTGATGTATCGACCCGTGCGGCTGTTTTTACGTAGCCACGAGCTCCTCATGAATATTATGTCCTATTAAACTTAAATGTTTTTTGTTATCGTATACTAGCTGTGCTTGCGATTTCAGCGGAAAAATCGGATTATTTATTTTCAATTAGCGTTCTTTCAAACTTTTTATTTGCTCTGCTCCTAAGGGTTTTAGAGCGGTTTTAAGCGGTCAACAGCACCACGGGGTGATCAGTCAGGTCAAGCAATGCTTGCTGGGGTTGGTCCGTGGATAGGTGATCATCTTTACATACCGAGACTCCTCCGTGTCTCGGAAAGCACGTTAAGCCGTTGTTGATCCCGGCTGTCATTCGTGGATCTTTGACCGTCGTTACGGGTCGTCAGAAGCCTCAAAGTCTGACAACCAGTCTTACCAAGGGGTATCGTGTTACCCTGATACTGGGTTGTGGAGGTCAGATAGGCAGTCGCTCCATATAAAATACTGGTATTCAGCTGCATCCGGTTATGCTGGAAGTCGACCCCAACATAGTTGGGAAATGGCTTGGCAGATTGATCGACTAACGAATATGTGTTTTGCGAATTTGACCCTTATTACTACTAGAAATTGTCCAACTGACAGGTGTCGGGAACGCATTCTCTCGACGGCTGGACTGTAGGCCTTCTGTCTGCCAGAGGGAGTGGGCCGTAATCCACCACCCGGTCCTAGTGCGGGTTGGAGGATGTCACAAATGTCTTCGAATTGAAATCGAAATGACACATCATTAAAAAAAAACATCAAGTAAAAAACCAAGACAGAGCGCTGTCAACAGTGACGTGAGACTGGTTTCGTAAACATGGTGTGCACTTAGTGAGGTGCAGTTTGATTGTAGTGTCATAGTAAATAGTCGTTAATGTGTGTGTGTGAGCGTGTATGCACAGAGCGGTGTTGTTTTAGCACGCTTCACTGTTTTGTTCGCAGCGCTCCGTCTTGGTTTTTTTATTTGGTCTGAGATCATAAGATCATGCCTGTATTCCATGGGTTAGGCAGAGGTGTAGGCATCTATAGTACGGCAATGTTTTGGTTTTAAGGCAACCGGGCACCAATATTCAACTATTGTTTCTTTGCAGGGCTAGCCAAGTGCCAGGTCGTCCTGAAGAGCTGTTCTACATACTCCTGAATGAGAAGGAGGGACTCCTCAACTGCTTCCTGTTCAAAGCTGCCACAGTACATGAGGTAAGTTTTTATCTCTAAGACGAAAATATCTAAAAGCGGGCTACTTATTCAGTAAAGTTTACTGAGAACCTCACTCAAGTGAGCGCACATAATTCGAAAGCGAACTCATTTGTTTTTAAAGTAAATCATCGCGGATTCACAACGAGACATCGTTCGAATTTCGAAGTGATGTTTGGCGAATGATACTATGTGTGCTCTAACCTTAGAATTATCGTCACTGGTGGTCAGGAGGTTCCAAATACTTTTCATTATTTATCACATTATTTACATTATATTTAAATAAAATCTAACATTAAAATATTTGTACTACAAGGTGGGGTATACAACGTGCCGCGACAATGGCGACATTAATTTAACACACGTATAGGATTTCGCGTATTCGTTTTATGAAAATATTTAAATTTCATTAAACGTTATTATTTATTGATTTATTTATAATTTTCTAAATTACCATCCTGGAGCAACCTGTACTTAAAGAACTGTAACGAAGAGGTCATTTGCCGGGGTCACGGATCAATATGTAGGCGAATAAAAGGAAAGCCGCGCAATTTCTTAGAAATTATGCCGACAAAGGAACTTACCGATAGAAGGTAAGCCAGCTGGTAGGTAGCTTCATGAATGATTTTTTTACACAGAGTGATCTCAATTTTCGTTGTTTTTATTTTTTAGATTGTTTGAAAATTTAAATTTTTCAATATACGAATTATTTTATTTTATTATAATTTTTATGTTTACTGGCCACTAGCCCTACCCGTGTGTTAAATTAATGTCGCCATTGTAGCGACACGTTGTATATGCCAAGAAGGGGTCGCGACTACTTTAAACTTTGTTTATTTTTGTTTACTAATGTTAATTGCTAGCAGATAATAAAATGAAACTCAGGGAGATATTTTCAAGATAGGTTTTAAATATTACGTCACGTAAATGACCACCATTTACAGCCTCACAAAGACGGGCTCTTTCGAGAGCATTTCTCATTACTGTTCTCAGAACATGAGAAGTTAGCAACCGTATTTCAGGTCGGATGTTCGACTTCAGCTGCTCGTTTGACCTGGGTTTATTAATGTACACCTTGTCTTTTATACAGGGTTACTGGTAACTCGACGTATTCCTTGCAGGACGTCATAGTAGGGTTAAAATGCAACAAATTAAGCCACCAAATGTTCTACCGAAATTCAGTAGTTTTTGAATTAGTTAAGAGTTTTAGTTTTTTAATGAAAATCCCAGATTAAACCATTTGAAACCAATTTAAAAATGATTTACGGCGCGACTGTACTGAAATTTAAGTTATTATCATAGTTGACGCCGTAGCAGACCTTTGTTAATAATTAAAAGTTCAATAATGCCTAAAACTTTGGCAAATATCACTAACAAAACATTTAATTTTTTTGTAATTCTTAGCTCTAAAACTCTTAACTAATTCAAAAACTACAGAATTTCGGTAGAACATTTGGTGGCTTAATTTGTTGCATTTTAACCCTACTATGACGTCCTGCAAGGAATACGTCGAGTTACCAGTAACCCTGTATAACCCCAGAGAAAATAATCTGGCGGGCCGGTGAAATTTTGTAAATCTTGAAATTAAACGCTCGCCGAAAGTCTGCCTTATAATAAATAAATAAATTCATTTATTTCAGACTAAGAAAATGTCCATATAATGTTAGTAACAAAGGTCTTAAACAACTATGTTAGTAAGTAGCATTCTCAAATTACAAAAATAAAAAATCTGCCATCATTCAATATTGCGTCATCTCGTCACGTGAAGCCGAATAAGCCTCCCTAGCACTGCAGACTCTGGCCTTTCTGATATCATCTTCAGAATTCCGTTGGAGCTCCCCCCGGATCCTACACATCAGAGATGCTGCTTTTTTCCTTATGACAGTCATTGTGGCTCGAGGCGTATGCGCTGTGGCTCCATGAAATTATCCATGGTAAATCTCTAAAAAGTATATAATAATTTGTTAAAAAAAAAAAAAAAATTGTGTAAGTGCAAATGTCATAGTTTATTTTTAAAACCCCGTCGTGACTTTTGCGTCACCCAGTATATGTACAAGTAATGGAAGAAAAAAAAAAGGGCAAGTGCTCATTGGGCATCAAAATATTCTTCCGTATCGCACCGCCGTTGAGCACCAGGTTAATTAGAGCCTCAAACTCCTACAAAATAGACTCATCAGCTTCCCCGCGGTGCCAGAACTCAATAAGATTTTTAGATGCTGAGGGCCAGGCCACTTCGGAAGGCGCTCACGGCTGCAATCAGCTAAGGGGCAGTGACGTTAAAAGCATTTTAATTCGGCACCATAATTGCGTTATGCCAATGGTCAGAATTGGAATCGATTTGAAACAAATGTCCAATCCATCTAAATATATATAACTCAAAGGTGACTGATTGACTGACTGACATAGTGATCTATCAACGCACAGCCCAAACCACTGGACGGATCGGACTGAAATTTGGCATGCAGGTAGATGTTATGACGTAGGCATCCGCTAAGAAAGGATTTTGATTAATTTTACCCCCAAGGGGATAAAATAGGGGATGAAAGTTTGTATGAAACTTTGTCAATTTTAAACCTATCGGGCTGAGACTTTGCATGCATAAAGCTACTATGACGTAGGCATCCCCTAAGAAAGGATTTTGAGATGCAGGCTATATAAGATTAGTAACTTTTCAGTTTAAAATATATGAATTTCTGTATGCTAGCGCCATCTACATTGAGTTATTTTGGAGAGTACTTTGAATTAATCATTTTTGTGCATAGTGCATAAACTATATTGCAAAAATTGAATTTTTTTATTTTAATTTGCAAAAGCTATACCTAATTAATCTGTCTGTCTGTCTGTCGCGCTTTTACGCCAAAACTACTGAACCGATTTAAATGAAATTTGGTACACAGATAGTCTAGAGCCTGAGAAAGGACATAGGCTACTTTTTATCGACATACCACGCGAGCGAAGCCGCGAGCGGAAGCTAGTTGCTTCATAAGTTCGAAAAAAATCTGTTTAACAACGTAACTTACGATTATTTAGATTGGGAGGGAGGGTCGGGAAAACTGAGACCACTCTCAGGCGCTGGATGTTTGCTCTTTTACCCTACTTCCCCAGAAGGAGGGTAATGGTTTTTCATTATTAATTATGTATAATACCTCGAAAACTGTCCCTGGAGACAATTTCATGTGTTACATAATACTGTTAGCTCTACATGTTTAATTTCGTTGAAATTGTTGACAATGGCTCCTAATACATCAGTGTCAGGATAATCAGATAACAAACAAACCTGGGAGGTATGCATTCTTTTCTTTATATTTTACGAAAATTGTTCATCATTTTTTAACCGACTTTTTCAAAAAGGAGGTCGTTTTCAATTCATCTGTAGGTTTTTTTTTTTGTATGTTCCGCCTTTACTCCGCCAATTATGAATCGATTTTGCTGATTCTTTTTTGTTTGGTAGTTCATGCTTCAGAGGTGGTCCCATATAAATTTGATTAACTTTGCTAGCGTAGTTTTTGAGTTAGTTTCAGTAATTACGTATTAGTGTTTTTTTTGGAAGTCGGTTGTTTTTTTTTGTAAAATGTTTTTGTTTGATAACCGAAGCATTGTAATAGTGCCTAATGGCGGCACTTTACATCGCTATTCGGTATTCGCGGTTTTTATTGTGTTTTATTCGGCTATATTGTGTAGAAGTCCGAATAACTCGAACACACCGTCCACACATCGTCATGAACAGTGAATATGCCGAACATATAAAAATGAACATACAAGAATATTTTTGCTAACTAAAGATAATTAAGTAATTATGCTTATGTGAACTCAAAGATGGACGTGTTGATGGCGGCAACGACTTATTATTTCCTCTGTGTTAAATCGCGTTCCGCCCTAGTCCAGGCCATGGTACGGAGCGAGAGGGTATGGGAAGCCGTCACCTCCCTGTGCGAATTAGTAAAGGCTCTTACATACTGGGGCGATTCGCCGCGCGACGCGACGCCGCCGCACTGTTCGTCGTGAGATTTTTTTTGTTAAAATTCGCGTCGCGCGACGAATCGCCCCAGTATGTAAGAGCCTTTATGCTTGCGAAGGAGGAGGCGGAACGCGTTAGGGAGATTCGCGGATTCCTGGCCACCGTAGGCGCGGGCTTGCGGACGGCGAGCAATGGGTAGCTCGCCGTCCGATAAGGACCAGGCCCAGGTTGACGGCACGTTGTGTTCCACTCGCGCCTCATAGAGATGTCAGCACAACTGAAGGGGTCCGCTAGGGCCTATGCCTGCCGGGCTCGCGGGAAAATCCGAAAGGGATACCGTGGCATCTGCCAACTTACAGGTTATAGGTAAGGAACACGGTTGGGTTTTAGTCAGTAAGAGTTTGATACGCCCTCCCGCTCCGCCCAGAGCGGGAGAAGTCATTAGATAAATTACCACCCTAAAAAAAAAAGGTTTACGCTGTATAAACCCGTATTTCATCAGTTATGTTATAAGTTCCATGTGTTGGGGCCCCATAGTGCCATGGGCTTGACTATTCAGAGCCATTACATAACATAACATCACACTTTATTTCCCTGAAGGGTTGGGCAGAGGTGTACCTATAGTACACCCACATTTCGCCAGTTATGTAATAGGGGCGAGCCTATTGCCATCAGAGCCATTAATCGGACTAAAATAAAACTCAATAATTAATTGGTAAGTCTGGTTTTTATTTACTATTTCAACATAATCCTAACTAATAAATATAATAAATACGAAAGAGAGTTTGTTTGTTACGCTTTCACGCTAAAACGGCTGAACGAATTTGGATGAAATGTGGCACATGGGTCCGTGACCTGGAGAAGGACGTGGGCTACTTTTCATCCGCAGATAAAGTCGCGAGCAATAGCTAATATTTACATAATTTAAAAACTTAAGTACAAACTTCAAATAATAATAATAATGTGTACAAGTACATAAAAAAGGAGAGGAAATAAACATAGGGCATCAAAGAAAGAAAAAAAAGAAAGAAAATACGTTTATGTGCGGCAAACATGACGCTAAGAAATACGACTAGACCAACGTGATAGTCCAATTAGTTGAAAAGCATTGAATATGAATTATGAATATTAAAAATCTGATTAAAAGCTATAACGGCACCTAACCTAAATGTATTTAATATTAAAATTCATATTAATATTTAAATTCAAATTCATATTATTATAATTCCAATTCATAATAATTTTTCAACAAAAAAGTACAGATGTCAATATTAATCAAGTCAAATTAACGCTATGTCTTGCCGTCAATCTATTCTACTTGGGTAGATATATCAAATCAATACAGTTTGACCAATTTCCTGATTCGGTATAATGTTATTGAATACAATGTTATTGAATCAAGGAATGAATTTATTTATTTAATTAAATATAAACAATAGTCCGAATCTAACGTAACGCGTTAGAACCTTGATCCGCTATAAATTTAGATTCATGAACGAACTTTTGTCAGTTGTATATTAGTTTCAGCAATAAATACTAGTTGGCACATGTTTTATTGAGCTAATTCATCTTCTTCTTAATAAGTGAATTGAAAAAATAAAAAATCTATTCCTTGTGATTTTAAGGAATATAACATTTTAAGTGATACATTTAAATAAATTTATAATTATGGAAAAGTTTTAATATATAACTGGAAAGATTTTAAAATAAAATAAGTGTAAAAAAGAGTGTTTATAATTTAAATTAAATTCTGTGATATAAATTTTATATTATATGGACTCCAGACGTTAGTGACCTTTAAACGAGAAAGAAATGCAAATCTAATTTTGAAATGTTTGATTATGAAATAGATGAAGAGATTTTAATTGCGCTCGAAGGCTGGATTTCAAATATAGAACGCTACGTGATTGAAAACAGACTTTGTTCGATATTCAAATACTAATTAAATGGTTGTAGATTTGAAAGTTGAAATAAACTTACCTTAAATATTGTATAAAATAATAATTATTTATTATTATAATCTACCTGCCATTACAAAAACTTCAACAACAACAAACCTTAAAAATAATAAAGTGAAGTGGTTATCATTATCGACATTAGACCTTTTTTTTGTAGCAAAGTCGAAGGCAAAAAGCAAACTCAATTATTAAAACTTAAAATCAACAAAAAATACAAAGTTCAAATTTTATCAGAAAAAATAATTAAGAAAACCATTAAGTACCTATTAAAAATAAAGAAGTAACTTTTAAACATATGAACGAACTCCTAAATACGAAAAGTACATAAAACAATTTCCACTGCTCTCAAATAAATCAGTAGTTTCTACATTTCCTTAAACCTCACTACTTTCTCCATATGTATAAGTGTATACCTATGTATAAATTAAAACAAAAGACATTCCACAGCGAAAAAAATAACAAGACCATTCAGCATCAATCGGACAGCAAGGAATCGCTCTCATATCTTGAGAGTTCTATAAAAAATCATCAATAAACGTACAGCAATAACCAAATTGACGGACTACTTACAAACAATACAATTATAAGAAGTGCTACAGAACACGCTGACGATAAATACGTCAATTAATTACGATTTGACAGCTGTGCCAAGAAATAACTATGTCCAGTTTAGTATTCATCCCACTTGCACGACAAGCGGCCGTGTGCTACGCTAGCTTTTCCGACGTACAATTTTGGCTTGGAGCCGTGTTAATACTCCTCGCATGTGAAATGGACATAATATGTTTCCATATTCTTAACGCTATGCATATAGAACTGAACTAAGTGCGAAAAAATGAGACCAAAAGTGAATTTGACAGCTTAAAAAAGATGGCGGTGTGGTTCAAAATTCAATTATAGAACAAGGTGGTGGTTTTAAAACAAAAACAAGACCTTGATTTCGTTTCGGGATTTCTCCATTCACTTGCTGGCATGTTTTGAAAATAGAACATCAGTTGTGTGCCAACATTATAAGCGTGGCATCGTTTGCAGCAGTGTAAACAGAAAACATATGATTCGCGCGCATTTTAAAATGTTCGTTGACAGATGTGCGTAGGAAAGTGATTTTGACGTTTAAATGATTTGGAATTCGATGTTGAAAATGTGAACATAATACAAAGGATTGAAAATTAGACGAATATAGAGAAGAATTGAAAATCAAAATTGAAATTGGTAATTGGAAATCTCGGAAAACTAGTGTTCTTACTTCAAACCAGTGTTTAATTCGGTCAGTGGGTTGTCATAAGTTACTAAAAATAAATATTAAATTTTTGAATTGGAATGTGAAAAGGAATGTGACTGTGCCAGATATAAAATTTAAATAATTTAAAACGGTAAACGTTTTTAAAATTAAGACTAATGAGTTTATAATAGTTGTGACACCGATATAAGAAGACAATGGCATCGTGAAGTATCTATTGGAATTAATAATAATAGAAGAATATTGAATTGTGAGTACCTTACCTTCCATACTTACTACCTAATTATTTGGGACCCCCGATGAAAAAAGAGGGGTGTTAAGGAACCCCGAAAGGATCGATTGCAATTGTCAATTTTTACCCGACTACGGCGAAGAAAAAAAGGAAGGTTATGATTTTGACCGGTATGTACGAGTATATGTATGCATGTATGTTCGTCTGTTGGGATCCTATCTTCTAAACCACTCATCACAATTTGACAAATGAGGTATCGTTGCAAGCATCTTGATCGTCTGCTGGTTTATAGGCTATGTGACGTCACATTAAATTAAAAATGGCGCCCTCTAGAGGACAAAAAGTAAGGAACTAAAAAAAAAAATTGTTCATTCGTACCATATTGGGTATCAAATGAAAGGGCTTAATAAACATATTTCAAAAAAAAAAATTATAACCCCAAAAGAATTAAACAAATAGAGTATTTAATAAAAACTAAAACCCAACTACGACTAAAATGGTATAACCAAGACACCACAGCTAGACAAATTATAATATTTACAATAATTTATATAATAACTATTTAAAATTTATTGACATATTATCAATTTACGATCTATGGACATAATTGCCTAATATTTATCACCATGTGTTTTGATGGAATTCATATTTTTTTTTCTCTGTCATGTTAATTAATGTACAAAATATTTCAGACACAATGCGAATTGTTATATGAATAAAATAAAAAAAAATCCGGAGTCACACGTAATCTGTTCGATTTATAACTATGCCCTAACACGTGTGACTTCGGATTTTTAATTTGTCTGCCTGTGTTGTCTTATTTATACCTTTTTAGTCGTAGTTGGGTTTTAGTTTTTATTACTTTAATTTTTTTACGTGTTAGCAGCTCATTGATGCGCAAATTAATCGCCTACCAAATGCAGTCGAAGCGATTGACAATACATATACAACAATAGAAATTGATGGTAATCGATCAATTGCAATTGATCGATTCGGGGATCCCATATAAGTTTAAAGTGTATATCTGTATATGACATCGTAGCTCCTAAACGGCTGAGCCGATTTTTTTTTACCCCATAAGCAAAATTTATCACGCCTGTATTCTCCGAAGGGTTAAGCAGAGGTGTACCTATAGTACAACCAGAATGCGAGTTATTGATGTTGTGTTATTATTTTTATACGAGATATGGGTTTTATCAATCTGCAACTATCTCTTTGGTCTATTGGACGCAAGAGCTAATGTTGAACCCGAGCTGGTTTCGATTCCCGGGTCTGGCAAAGTGTTATTGGGTTTTTCAATCTGGAATTTCTCAGTAGTACCTAGTCTGGATTTTTGTCCGCTTCGTGGCAATAGTCTCGCACCCTGTAACATGGGACTTAAAAAAAAATTGAAATGTGCATTTAACACAGGTACACCTCTGCCATAACCCTTGGGGAATTCTTGCGTGAAGTTGTGTGGTTTTTTACCACGTGAGTTGTGTTGCATCTATGGTTTTGTTTTGGTACTATTTAAGTACTTTGCTATTATTTTTTTTTCTTAAAAATTAGAGTTATGCCTTATTACCACAAAACCGTGTGTATCAGTTGTTTAGGCTAAACACCTTTTTAACATGACATTTCTGTATGGAGTTTGACATAAAACTGACATTAGACACGCGTTGAAAAAGTGTCCTTAAGTTTTTGTGGTAAGGCCCTACATTTTTACCCAACTGCCCCAGAAGGAGGGTAATGTTTTTTCCTTATTGTTTGCTTTGTGTACGAAACCATTTGTAAAACTACATTTCGGTGTAATATGATAATAATTAATTTCATGGTACGGGCATAAATGATGCCAAGGAATGAGGAAAATGTCGTCAGGATAGTTTTGAATATGAATGTGGCTGTACGCGTAGAGGAACACCAAAGAAACGATAGATGGACTGTGTGAAAGATGATAATGTATAATGTGTAATGGTGTTATGTATTATTATACCCTAGCGTTTAATTAGTTTTATATTATTCCACAGTTAATTTGTGAACAGCGGTGTGGGCTACAATATTGTTCTAGTGTTATGTGTATTTTTATTTTTTTTAATGTACTGTATATTGTAGCTGTTTGTTGTTCCTTTGTATAAACTAAAATAAAATAAAATAAAATAATAATGGCTAGAAAGGGAGTTACTACCGAGATGACGACTAGTAGAGAAGTATGGAAGAATAAGATTAAAAGACATATTGCGCCGACCACAAATAAATTTGGTAAAGGCAGAAATATGATTGCGATTTGACGAACTTAAAATGGCGACTGGGATAGACTGGATGCGGAAGGCGCAGGACAGTTCTGGCGCAGCCTGGTAGAGGCCTATGTCCAGCAGTGGACTGAGATAGGCTGAGTTAAGGAGAATGATGAAACATTTATGTGAGAAATATTTTAAACTAGCTGTTTTCCGTGACTTCGTCTATGATCCAGGATGAAAAGTGTCCTATGTCCTTCTCCAGATCATGGTCTACCCATGTGCCAAATTTCATTCAAATCCGTTCAGCCGTTTTAGCGTGAAAGCGTAACAAACAAATAAACAAACAAACTCACTTTCGCATTTATAATATTACTAGCTGATGCCCGCGACTTCGCCAGCGTGGATGTCGGTTATTATAATACTAAAATCTTACTCGAGAACCACTCTATCCACTGGTGAAAACAGCATGAAAATCGGTGCAGTAGTTTTTGAGTTTATCGCGAAAAGACAGACAGACTGACGCGGCGGAGGACTTTGTTTTATAACAGTTATGTTGTGATTATTATATTGTACAGAAGAAATTATTAAAGAAATTGCGTGCCATAGCTTAAAGGTAGGTTCAGTATCGATAAAGGAAACCAGGAAAATAAATTTGCAAGAACAACCTAATTTAATATCTACTTAAAATAGCAATCGTTTAGAATTAAAATTATTTTCAGTAGCAAATAATTCGGACGCGAGAAGTGAAGGATAAAATGACAACGCGTTCGATAGTAGATTAGTTATTTATGCAATTGTTATATAATAAGGGGTATTAAAACACGAATGTGGTTATCACATGAGGCGAAGCCGAGTGTTATAATAGTAACACATGAGTGTTTTAATACCTAATTATTTACAGTTGCATACAAGACTTTATCTACACCCATGATATGACACCTCTATAAAAGGTTTGCAATACTAATACCTATCTTGGACTAATATCGAATAAAAATGGAGGGATATGACGCACATGAATTCGAATTTTTCGAATTCGAATTACGGTGCTTTTTTAGTTAAACGCGCCTGCATGACAATGTTATTTTTTTTAAATGAGTTGTATTATGAAATTCAGTACAACATTATAACACCCGTTTGGATGATATAATGGTTACTATGACACTGGCTGTTTTAATGTTGGCAATAAAATAACTGTTTCAGAAACTTTTATAGAGGATTTATAGCATGGGTGTAGATAAAAGAAATTAAAGCATTTAAACAAATTTAAACAACTATAGTTGAGTCCCAACGTAGATGATCTTCTCAAAGCCTCTTACCCACTGCAAGCCATTTGTATGTGTATCAAAAAGAGGTTATGTGTTAGCTAACGGTTGTCAAAGGGCCGACCTGAATTGAGAATATACTTTGCAACTTTGTACGTGCTGTCAACGAAATTACCAGTAACGGTTAGTAAGCATACAAATCAACGGTTCGTAGTTCGTAAGTTGCATTGAAAGTTGCAATGGAAATACTTCGATTTGTTCAATTGTAGTTCATTGACGGAGTCAGTTCTGTTTTATTCTAACTCTCTCAAATTGTTTTTTGTAATTTGCAAGTTATACGTTGATCTAAATTATGATTCGTGACCATAAGCGATACCTCTGGGCAATGCCAAGAATGTGCTATACGCCCTTTGAGCCCAGAGGTATCGATTATCAAATATTTATTTATAATAATATAAAAATCATAAATACATCTCTCATGAAATCATGACATTTGAGACCAATTCTCACATATGGAGTCATATTGCTGATTCTTATCCTGTGTTTAACCAGCACCCTAATTGCGTAATACAAAATCAATCACAATCTGAATCGTTTTGAAACAGATAGCTAATACATGCTTCATTAGTTCGGAAAAAAATATCTGCTCAACAACGTAAATGACGCAATGAATGTTGTTAAACTGTCAAAATTAAACAGATTACTTTCTTATCGTTAAAATTAAACTTAAAATTAAACAAATCTTAAATGTATATTAGATTACAGTACATTTATGTTATTTTTTTTTACGGTAAAATATTCACAAAAAATATTTAGTTGATGCGGAAAAGAAACACTTGTCGCACTTGTATTTCTACGTTGAAATAAAAGTGTGCGTGTACAGAGTGTTTCTTTTACGTATCAATTTAATACATAGTTTTGTGATTTTTTTTTTTTAAGGTTTTTTTTTTCTTGATATTTTTTTTTTGCATGTGTGGACCCTATTGGGGTTTAACAGGAACGCCCTTTGTTAGTTAACATACTGTATACATTCATAGACCGTTTAAGCATCGCCGCATATACATAGTTGTAGTTCAAAACATGAAATCGCACTGCGTTTGAATGGTAATCATGCACTGTTGGGAGCTGGGGGCCTAAAACTGCCACATTAGCAATTCCTCTAAAAGCAATTCATTTCCCGAATTTCCAACTGTCATTAGCAATTCCTCTAATTTGACACAAAAGCAATTCATAATGTGTAGACCATTTTACGAATCTCCATAGAAAACTGTCACACAGATGAATTATTTCTTAATATGAATCGCAAGCAGATCATATTATGAATTGTCAGTTTGTGACATTTTACGATGATTCATAATATTTTCCTATTATGATTCTGTCAAAGTGACTGTTTTAAGCCCCCTGGAAGTTTACAGAGCTATACCATGTGTCTGAGAAAGATTTGTCAGTATTCTAGGTAGACGAAGGTTCTGAAGCACCTGTATCTCCAATATTTAGCAAAAAAACGCCGAAAAATAAAAACAAGTTCCGTGTATAGTTTAATTTTATTTTTATTATTTACTAGCTATGCTCCGCGGTTTCACACCCGCGTAAATCTCGATCCCGTGGGAATATTGGGATGAAAAGTATCCTATGTCCTATTCCTGCTCATGGCCTACCCATGTGTCAAATTTCATCAAAATCCGTTCAGCTGTTTTAGCGTGAAACCGTAACAAACAAACAAACTTAGTTTCGCATTTATAAGATTATACGAACTGCGCCCCGCGGTTTTACCCGCTCCACTCTCTCGTCCTTCACTCTCATAGTCCGATGGGACGGTAATCCGACACGACCGGAGAGAGATCACGCGCAGGACCAACGAGTTAACGTGATTGTAGATAGAACTAGTTATGCTACGCGAGCTGGAACTGGTTCTTAATTGAATCAAATCAATTCTAATCTGAATTGATTTGATTTGACTTAATAATATGTACAAAGTGTGGTCTATTCGTTAGTTTACACCTACATTATTTCTAAGAATCACTGCTATAAAGTGCAATTATTATTAAATTATTCCTAATTTCTATAATTAAATAAGTATTCCAATAAAAAATCTCATATCCACCATCTATTATCGTTCTCGTTGGAGCGTAATATTGTTATAAATTATTGTATTTATCTATTTCATCTTAATTAGTACTATAATTAGATATTTTCTTTTATGAAATTGTATTTTTTTTCATCGAATGTTCATCCTTCTCCGTCAATAACAAAACAAATCCGTGTGACATACCTATTATGGACGGACAATGCCTAAAATAATGGACACAAACATATGACGTAAAATGTAAGGGTAATATCCGTGACCCCTCAGTGATCTCTCTAATTAGTACCACTCAAGGTCATCGATCAAGTTTTACGACCCCATGTTATGTCGCCAATAATCCATGCAGTGTTAATTAAATTAACTTTGCTGTCCCCTAAATGCCTATTCAATTTTTATCGCTTGGCAAATCACTTTGTCATTGGTTTTTGTTATTTTAGTCAACTAATCAGAGCTGATCATGTACAGCGCGTCATGTGCAGGCGGCAAAATTCACGTTTTTTGTAACAAAATTACCCCAATTTCATTATAAATTAGCAAATTTTCTACAAAGGTCATAAGTTATGACTTGTAGACAACTGCTAAATGACGGTCGCCCGCGCCCCATGTATTAACCCAGTAAAATTCCCCATTGAAAAAAAATACGGCCAATTTTTTTTTTTTCCAAAAAAATAGACATGGTCGTCCACATGAATAGACTCTCAGTATGATTCTTAACAACACTCGGATCGGACAGGGTTTTTGTTACACGCTGTATAGTGCGTTGAAAACACAATACAACCGATTTGATACGATAGAAAAAAACATACCTTTAAAAATTTGTTTCATCAAATTAAAAACCATTACATAAAAATCATCAAAAATAAATTAAATTAATGAAATCATTGTAATTTGTTGTCAGATTATGGTACAAGCTACATAATAACTTAATATTAATTGTAATGTAGATAATAATTGTTTCATATTTTGCAATAAATTACCAGTTACCGATTCCCGTAGTTTTTAAGAACGCTCGCATTCACATCTCATTCGCAATCTGTCAAAAATACAATCAATTTACCAACAATTTTGACAAGTTTGACAGATTGCAACTTGATTATAAACGTTTTATACGTACGAGAATTGGCCTTCAAATTTGTGTCATCGCGCTTCTTTATGTTTTCTATGCAGTCCGACAGTGACCGCGTTTTAGCTGTTGTCAGCCTCTTAACAGATTTAGACTCATGTTCACACACTACTGCCATCAGACGGACTGCACTTCAACTGTTTCAACTACACTCAAACTGCAAATTTGCAGTTTGAATGCAGTTACCAGAGGGTTTAAAACAAGCACTTTGGCAGAATCATAATACGAAAATATTATGAATCATCGTAAAATGTCACAAACTGACAATTCTTAATATGATCTGCGTGCGATACTTATTCTACTAAATAATTCATCTATTTGACAGTTTTCTATGGAGATTCGTGAAATGGTCCACATATTATGAATTGCTTTTGGGTCAAATTAGAGGAATTGCTAATGACAGCTGGAAATTCAGGAAATTAAATGCTTTAAGAGGAATTGCTAATGTGGCCGATTTAGGCCCCCAGTACATTACGAGTATTGCAGTCGTACTAAACTGCATTCAAACTGCAAGAATGCAGTCCGTCTGATGGCAGCCCTAGTAGCAGTGTGAAGATAATATTGTAGACAGAAGCCGCCCTTGAATGTAACTAGGTATATAAACGTACACGGAAAATTAAAATAAATAGAGTAGGGCCGTAGACGCTGTAGTAAATGCGAATTTATAAATAAACTGTCCACGCGGCATCGTCGCACGCGCATCGTGGTGCTCATTCCTTGAAAACATTCTTGATACAGATTGAAATATCCTCTTCAACATATATTATTTTTTTCTGAACAAATAGAGTAGAGTCATATCTACACCTCTCTCCCTAGAATTTGTATATATATATATATATATATATTATAGGTATATATATAGTGAATTAGTATGTAAGTAAATGTATCATAAGTTTATAGCTTCTTATTCTGTAAAACCTGTCTTATCTATGCATTATGATTTATGATATAATATTATATTATTATTTTTTCTCTTTGTTCGTCACAGTTAGAGCACCTGCCATCTAATCTCTTCACCACCCTTGGTTGACTGGTAGAGAATGCCTAAGGCATTAAGTCCGCCTTTGTACCTCTTTTTTGAGTGCGAAAAGTTTAAATAAATAAATAAATATTATAGTGACGGCAGAGACTAACTGACTGACAACGCACAGACTAAACTACTGATGGTGGAATCATGGAATGATTTTATTATTTTTCTTGACTTGTAACTCTAAGAAATAATTACGTCGAACCCAACTGACATGAAAAAGGGCAAAAAAATGCGTGAATGTGAACCGTGGAAAAAATGATCCTAAAAACTGAGAGAAACGGTTTTTTTTCTCAAACATGCTTGGAAATTCGAGCATTATTTTGACAACCTTCTTCGAGATAAATCGAAATTGCTGTACTGGTCAAAAATAAGTGACGATGCGGCTAGCAAAGTTCCTATAAAAATCCATATCTGTCGAGTTTAACGGCCAAATAAATTACTACGAAAACTCTTACCTGTCATGATAATTAAAAATGGAACGAACTATGGTACTTCAACACACGGCAACCAAGGAGATAACTTATCAAAGATTTTATTTAAATTTCGATTTGGCTTGCAAATGGAGCGGTTTTTAAAGTAAAGAAGAAACAAATGAACATATTGGCGCGTGAAAAATTATCGTTGTTCGTCATTGATTCTGGAACTTTTATTTAATTTACTAAGTTTGAATTACCGCGCATTATTTTGAGAAAAGTACTACTCATGGGCTCACGTATTTTCACGATCGTCCATTAATGCCCTAATTGCTGGCCGCGACTGTAATGTACTATAAATTATTTAGGTAAATAATGACGTAGTTTTTAAAACCGACCAAATAGATAATTATTCTGTAAACACGTGGGCCTTCTAATAACCCGACACAATGAGTAACATGCCATAATTTCATGCTTGAATATTATTTAAAGAATTTTTTTGCTACCACAAAAATTTCATTGTTTACTTGTCAAAAATAATAATTAAGTAAAGTAATTGACAAATGACAAAATGAATGACGTCAAATTGATTGATTGAGGTGAGCAATGGCAAAAAATGAGTTTTTCCTATTGTAGTGAACTTGTGATACGTAATTTGTAGTTTTGTAATTTTTTTGTGCTATTGCAAAAAGTAACATTATTTTTATGGATGTAGAACTGACGATGCTTTTACAGACACTAGTGCTATTCTGTAAAGTTCACTGCTCACCTCACTCAAGTGAGCGCACACAATTCGAAAACGAACTCATTTGTTTTTAAAGTAAATCATCGCGGATTCACAACGAGACACCGTTCGAATTTCGAACAGATTTTGAACAATAGCACCACCATACTTACGTCATTGGCACAAGAAAACTGTCTAATATCTGCCAATTCTAGAAAAAAAAGTATTTTTCTCCAAAATCTTCTCCTAATGACTAATTTCTAACCAAGTCTTCTAGGCGAGCCAAATTCTAACATAATGCGAATATGATTTTCCTAGAAACTTGTTGGACTATGTCCAATATGCTGTCCATATGATAAGAAAATGCAGAAGGCTTTTACCTATATTCTAACTCATTTGCTTACAAATCCTTAAATTCAAAGATTAGTTAAAAACTAAAACAGAGATCAGTTAGGCCACCACGAAGCCAAAAGCCCACCGTTTCGGAAATTTGCCGGAACAAACAGACACACAAAAATATTGTTTTGTTGATAAAAGTACCGTACTTATGTACTTTTATAAGCATTTAGTAAAAACTGTAATTTTGATATTAAGTACAAACAGACATTTCAATTTTATTTGTTTGCAATATCAACGCCACAACGGTCGTCAGAAACCCGAAAGTCTGACAACCAGTCTTACCAAGGGGTATCGTATTACCCACTTTCTGGGTTGTGGAGGTCAGATAGGCAGTCGCTCCATGTAAAATACTGGTATTCAGCTGCATCCGGTTAGACTGGAAGCCGAGCTCAACATAGTTGGGAAAAGGCTAGGCAGATAGATCAACGCCACAACAATTTGGGAGAGAGTGACTGCCTATCTGACCGCCACAACCCATTTACTGGGTAACATTAAGATTAGTGGTCAGACTTTCGGGCTACTACGGGCATACCTGTAACGACTGTCAAAGATCTACTAATGATAGCCGGGACCAATGGACCAACATTATGAGAAAATCTTCGTTCTTTACTAACCAAACAAGATCTATATTGTGTTCAACTGTATCAATCGAATAATTTTACCGCCTGGCCACGGGACATTCGCAGCAGCGAATGATCCACAAATGACAGCCGGGACCAACGGCTTAACGTGCTTTCCGAGGCACGGAGAGTCTCGGTATGTAAAGATGGTCACCCATCCATGGATCAACCCGAGCGGCTGTTATTATGTAGCCACGCTGCTCCTCTACTTTAAATGAAATGTTACTTCAGTTATTGTTTTTTAGCCAACTTCAAAAAAAGGAGGAGGTTATGAATTCGTTTGTATTTTTCATATTTTTTTTATATTTGTTTTCTCAGTACTTTCGACTGGGTGAACCGATTTTGATGATTCTTTTTTTATTTGAAAGCTGGTGCTTCCTGTGTGGTCCCATTTTTATTAACTTTGCTTGGGTAGTTTATGAGTTAGCTTCAATAATTACGTATTTTTCTCACTTAGTCTATATAGACGACATCTTATTTGATACAGTCACTGTTATTTACATAGCAAGTAGTGGTATTAGAATTTGTGTGGGGCAGGTACCACAACTAAAAAGTGATAAATAAAAACTTTTTACAAAAAAAAAACAACCGACTTCCAAAAAAACACTAAAAAGTTTTTATTTTTTAATGCACTTTGGCAGAATAGTCGACATCGGCGTTGCTTGCCATTCAATAAAAATGAAATAGAGCAAATATTCACTGTTACTAGAAGTAGACCTACTTTCTTCACTTATTTGTGGCATCTACCCACACAGTCCGACAAAAGTTTTATCGAAAATGAATAAAAATATGAAGGTCGGCTTTTGTTGGCTTTTCTGTTTTGTTATTTTAAGAACTAGAAGATTTGTAAAACGTATTAAGGTTAGAGACGTTCAAGGTCTGAATAAGTTGTAGAAAAGCCTTGTGGTTAAATGAGTCATAATATCACTGCTCTAGTTCAATAGTAATTCTTCAAGGACTTTCTAATTAACTACAATAGGTTTTGGTCCGCGCGCGGCCCGTCCGCGGTCATACAGGGTAAGATATCATGTAAAAAATTTGCTCTTCTTTCTGATAAAAAAATCGGATATTTATTTATTTATTTGAGGGCAACCAACAAAGCATACACCAAAAATACATGTATAAGAACTCATGTTGAATTTAACATTTTATGGTGAAGCCTTTATTAAAGGCTGCCACGGCATGCATTAAACATTGCTGAAAGAAAATTCAGTTACAAAACAGATTTAACCTATTCAGATCTATCTAAATAAGTAAAATCTGCTTTGCGCATCTTTATCTGTCCGATTCTGTGTCCATTAACTGCACTTATATACCAATCTAATGGAATAAAAATAACGCAACCTATAAGTGCCTTCTCACTGAGACATTTTATGCATATTTTTACCGAAAACTAGTTCAAGATTCTGACATCTTAGGATATCTTGAGTGATCAGGAATATTTTTACTTTTCTTTTATACACAGAGACTTCTTGAAATGTCTTAATCCTACTATCCTACTAATATTATAAATGTGAAAGTTTGTGTGTTTGTGTGTTTGGATGTTTGTTACTCAATCACGCAAAAACAGCTGAATAGATTTAGATGAAATTTATAACCTGGATTAACATATAGGATACTTTTTGTCCCGATATTCCCAAGGGATCGAGACTTACGCGGGTGAAACCGCGGGGCGCAGCTAGTATGAAAATAATAATAAAAAATCTTTTTCTGTTTTTATACTGAGTTCAATATGAGGGTATCTTACTATTAAAAGCCTTAAAACTATTATAAAAAATATTTTATTCATATTGAAATGTAAATAATTCCCAAACGCATTAAACTAAGCTATCATTTTAATAAATCAACCACATTTCAAATAACAACAAGTGAATTAGTGACAGTAAAATCATAAAAGTATGAATAACTCAAAACATACTTTTTCAAGATATCATACTATTGAACTAGGGCAGTCATATTTTATCATCCCAATGTCCAACTCTCCATATACTCGTAATTTGTTTATTTTTCTTTAAAGGCCAACTAACAACGATACAAACTATCTTGCCCTTTAATTTTTAACTTTATTTTATACTAGCTGCGCCCCGCGGTTTCTCCTACATAAGTCTCGATCCCGTGGGAATATCGGGATGAAAAGTATCCTATGTCCTATTTCAGGTCAAGGTCTACCCCTGTGCCAAATTTCATCTAAATCCGTTCAGCCGTTTTAGCGTGAAAGCGTAACAAACAAACTCACTTTCGCGTTTTTTTTGTGTTCCTTTCCCGAATTTATTTAGGATTAGGATAATGATTTAGCGTTTGTTAGTATATCGCCAATAGAAATACACAATCTGTGACAAGTGTCTACCTATTACGGTTCATGAGATACAGCCCGCTGACTGACAGACGGGGTTGCGGGAAAGTCCGAAAGGGATACCGGGACCTTGGCAATAGGCAACTGAAGGAACATGGGTGGGTTTTAGTCAGTAAAAGTCTGACACGCCCTTCCGCTCCGCCCAGAGCGGTAGAAGTCATTGGATGATATCCCACGCTCAAAAAAAAAAAAAAAGCTGAGGCTTAGTACTCGGGTTCCGCTTGGCACCCTTCGGGACTTCCTCTTTCCAATCGTTCTGTCAGTGCTGAGAATCGTGTCTTTTTCCATCTGGGGCCTAAAACAGCCACATTAGCAATTCCTCTAAAAGCAATTCATTTCCTGAATTTCTAGCTGTCATTAGCAATTCCTCTAATTTGACACAAAAGCAATTCATAATGTGTTGACCACTTTACAAATATAGTGTAGTATACCATAGAAAACTGTCAAACGGATGAATTATTTCGTAATATGAATTGCACGCAGATCATATTATGAATTGTTAGTTTGTGACATTTTACGATGATTCATAATATTTTCCTATTATGATTCTGCCAAAGTGGCCGTTCTAAGCCCCATTTTTTTCTTTTTTTTTTTGTAGTTGGCAAATCATCAAATGACTTCTCGCGCTCTGGGCGGAGCGAGAGGGCGTGTCAGACTTGTACTGACTAAAACCCACTCGTGTTCCTTCAGTTGCCTGTTGCCAAGGGTCCCAGTATCCCTTTCGGACTTTCCCGCAACCCTGGCAGGCATCGGTCCTAGCAGACCCCGTCAATTGTGCTGACATCTCTTTGAGGCGCGCGTGGAACACAACGCGCCATCGACCCGGGCCTGGTCCTTATCGGACGGCGGCTACCCAGTGCTTAAATTTAATTAAAATACCAAAAAGTTTATGTCAATCCTGTTGAAAGCCGTTATAGAAGTTCGAAACTGTTTGAAAGCAATCGCCACTTATTATCTAGGACCTCAGTTTTGTATTTTATCATTCGCTAACTCAATCAAAGACCTGTTTGATACACAAATGTTATATAAATTCTAAGAGCTGACCGCCATTGACCTTGTGATAGTTAACTTTACCTCCATAACATTATCGTAGAACAGGTTTCCATAGTTACGCGAGGCTATGAGATTCATTTTGTACGTCCATTTTAGGTATTAACTTGAATTTGAATTAAACTACGGATAATCCCAGCGCTGATTTGCTGGTTTCAGTTTCGCCTCTACGGATTGTTATTCTCCTCTCAATCAATCTGCCTAGCCTGGTCGGTTTGCAGACTAACCGGATGCAGTTGAATACCAGCATTGCTATTTTGTAACTATATATTAACACCGTGAATACTTAGGTGAAGTGAGCTGTCATTGTCATCAATACCTACTGATGCTAAGGCAGTGACAGTTCCCTCCAAGCACACCTCACCTAAGTTTTCACGGTGAGATGTTTTACAGAATAGCACTACAGTATTTTACATGGAGCGACTGCCTATCTGACCTCCACAACCCAGTTACTGGGTAAGACGTTGAGTTTGTAACTTCGGCGTCTTTTCTGTAAACACCTCACCGTGAAAACTTAGGTGAAGTGAGTTGTCAATTCCTAGCGTCAGGTGGAGTGACAGCTCACTTCACCTAAGTTTACACGGTGAGAGTTTTACAGAAAACCGGAGAGCCTAGACAAGTGACAATCGCTTCGAAAGCGTTTCGTATTTCTACAAAGACTTTCAACAGGATTGACATAAGCTTTTCGATAGCTTATGCCAGTCCTATACATTTTTGCCTTTTCCATCATAGTTATCGCTGATAGAATGTCACTTTGTCTGTTCTGTTTCTTTTGAGTAACGTCTTGTCGTATTCAGAGTAAACTCGTGACGTCATAGTTATGGACTATATTTGTTTCAACTGCAGACGTCAATCATTGGTTTCCTGTATAATTTATATGTGTATATATTAGTTTTGTTGGTTTCCTCGTTGAATCCTTGTTGATTGTTACATTTCCCAGTTATGTTAGTGTCGGCTTCCAGTCTAACCGGATGCAGGTGAACACCAGTGTTTTACATGGCAAGACTGGATGTTTCGGCTGTTGCCGCTGTGTATTTTGGACTTCGACATAAATAATGGACTGCTCCTGGTTCTTTATACATTCTGAATACATTACAATGATGTTCTGTCTGATGGTTTTCTGTTGGTTTCTGTGTTGAATTGTGATGATATAAATAAAGGCCAATGTCAAGCGGTGCGGCGCGACGCGACGCTCCCTGCGAGCAGTGTTGCCACTAGCGCTAGCGCCCCTGGCGGCGCGAAGCGACAACTCGGGGTATGGCCGCAGTAAGTACCGCGGCGGGGCCGTAACATTCTATCAGACTTTCGGGCTTCCGACGGACAAAGATCTACGAATGACAGCCGGCACCCACGGCATAATTAACGTGTAATATTGGTGTTCAAACGTACCAGTCTTACCTAGGGGTATCGTATTACCCGGTTACTGGGTTGTGGAGGTCAGATAGGCAGTCGCTTCATGTAAAATACTGGTATTCAGCTGCATCCGGTTAGACTGGAAGCCGACCCCAACATAGTTGGGAAAAGGCTAGGCAGATGATGATTTGTGTTCAAACGTCTAATATATTACATTTGCATATTTCTAAATACAATCTCGTTCTAAATCGAGATTCATGACTGAATAACAAAATAGTTCTCTAAACTACTGGTTAACGTGGCTAAAAACACACTTTACTCATTAAGGGCCTACCCTGCCTCAGCTCAAATTTTTTATCTCGCTCGCTCCGTACTACTCGCGGCCTCAGTGAGAGCGAGACGGAGTGGGGTGCTGGCGGCTCCAAGCCTCGAATAGTCTAGGTAATTGCTTTTTACGGTGAAAAGACAACATGACAACATGCTTTTCGATAGACGTGACTTTGTAATGAGGGGTAGAATAAAATAATTATTTGTGACATTTTATGGCAAATACAAGAAATACGGCAAGTTCAGTCTATAGTAAATAAATACAAATTGCTGCGTTCAATAATAACCATAAATTGTTATACACTCATGTTTAAGTCCACTACAGAGCACGGAGAAACTTCGACAGCCGCTGCTAGAGATGGCACTGTCAACACTTTACTGTTATGCAAGTCAAGCGTGTCAGTGAACGTCACCTTTTACTGATTGAAACTGACAGCATGTGACAAATTCTAACAATGCCCTTTGATAGCTTGCGCTCAGTTCGTAAGGAGTAAAGGCGTGGGAGGCGGTGTGGCGATTTTGTGCTCTGTCATCTCCATTTACTAGGTTCGAACTGTTATATTTTTTATTTTCAAAAGGCTAGACAGATATTTTACTTCATATTTCTTCCTGTAAGTACGGGGATAATTGATTGCTTACGCACGTGACTTCACTCGTATGTACCTTACATCACACGCATGACCGGTTAACGACACATTTTAACACGTGCAGTCAGTTCTCGATAAATACCTACACATTTGACATGACACTTGCTTTCCGAACGACGTGACTTTGTAAAGAGGTAAACATTTAATTAATTAATACACTTCATGTTAACGTGTTTTGAAAAGGGTTTGAATAATCTCTGCGTTGTTGTGTATTCATTTGAATTTGTAATGAGGGTTTGTTTGTTTTGTTCAAGTTTAACAAACATTGTTTATGTGTATGGAAAGTTGGTTCGGTGGGTTTGTTGTTACGCGAAATTAAAGTTAACGGAGAGTTTCTTGAACATTATCACTATGTGGTAACTTTGAGTTTCTGTTATTACTAAGTTCTGCTCGCTGCTTCGTCCTTGTGGAATTTCTTGTCCTCTCGACCCACCTCGTCCCATCACACCATGCTGCCCGCGCTATTACTTCGTTTTCGATTAGGGCTCCCAGACATAACTTCGAATTCGCAACGCATCGCAAATATCTGCGAGTTCGCACGCAGAAAATCTTAGGGTACCGTCGCGGATTTTTGCGATGCGATGTCACAACGCAGTTTTGTGTACCAGCCCTTTAATTCTGACTTTTTTTTTCTCTGCTCCTAAGTGATCTGGTGTGATTTTAAATAGACTATAGATTTTTTAATTGAGCTATCAAATGAAAAAATAGTTTTTCAAATCCGGTTTATTCAGGGATATCTTCAGCTTTATTATAAATTATAGTTATACAGCGTGTAAAAAAAACCCTGTCCGATCCGTGAGGGTGTTGTTAAGAATCATACTGAGAGTCTATTTATGTGGTTCTTTTTTTGGATAAAAAAATTCGCCGCATTTTTTTTCAATGGGGAATTTTACCGGTTTATTACATGGGGCGCGAGCGGCCGTCGCGTCGTTTAGTTAGAAAATTTGCTAATTTATAATGGAATTGGGGTAATTTTGGCACACAGAGTGTGAATTTCAAATTGCAATAACTTTTTTATTTTCAGTCATATTTTTTTTATTGCAGTACATACCGATGTGCCCCTTTTGCATCTGACAGGGTTTCTTTTACATATTGTATAGTGGAGATCAGTTAAGAAGTCGCTCTATATGGAATACTGGTATTCAGTTGCATCCGGTTAGACTGGAAGCCGACCCCAAAATAGTTTGGAAATGAAATGAAGTAGTTTTTTCATGATTTTTCAAGTAAAACTACCTACAACACCTAACAGAAATATGTATTTAGACCATCGTAAACAAGAAAATAGGTCGGTCAATCGGTCAATCCACTTTGTCAATCAGGATAAATTATATTACAATTTAATTCACACATACACATTCAATTCAGGAAAAACTGCTTTTTCCTTGTATTCACTGTGATTATTACTTCTATTAGTTATAAATATTCCCCATAATGTTTAATTTGTTACTAAATAGAAGCAGCTGTACTCATACCGTTTTTTTTTTTTTTTATTATTTACATTTTTTAATATTTCTTAAGATGAAAATTATAAAAAAAAAAACATAGTTAATTGATTCAGACGTGACTTTGCGGAAATCCATTATAAAATACAATAGACGTAGATATATTTAGTAACCTATTCCGCTTAACTAAGTATTCTTCAAGAGTCAGTATTTAAAAAAAAACATTTAATAATATAAACAAAAACCTATAACCAAAAAGAGAAAAACAAGCATTGAACTTTGTATTTTGTAAGGTATTGCAGGCGGGAGCTGCATCCAGTTAGACTGGAAGCCGACCCCAACATAGTTGGGAAGAGGCTGGGCAGATGATGACTTAATTGAATTAACTTGGAACCAAGTTTACGTTCGATAGCCTCCCGGAAATCGAACATTTAATTGCTTTAATTCACACATTACGATGTATTATTACCTAAAATTCACAAAAAACTGGCCCTTGTTTACACAAACATCAAAAAAAATACTTTACCCGGCTCTGAGGTCACTCAAGCTACGTAAAAAAATTTTTGAAGGTAAACCTTTATTTGTACTTTGTTTTCGCACTTTTTGTTTATAGCGTGGTTACAAAACAAATGTTGTCATAAAATGTTAATAGTAAAACGTTTGTGTTCCGTCCGACATTATTACCTGACTGCGAAAAAGAATTACAAAAGAGCCTTTTTTTATCCATAAAGAATCTGAAATCCTAACCAATATTATAAAGGCGAAAGTAAGTTTGTTTGTTACGCTTTCACGCTAAAACTGCTGAACGGATTTAGATGAAATTTGGCACATGGGTAGACCATGACCTCGAATAGGACATAGGATACTTTGTATCCCGATATTCCCACGGGATCGAGACTTACGCGGGTGAAACCGTGGGGCGCAGCTAGTAAGAAATAAACCTTTAAGTACGAGGTAGGTACATTTTATTTTTTTGTTTTCACGGGGAAGCCTTTCTAAAGGCGCCCGGATTTTGGGGATAAGACCCGAAGAAGTATGAGATTTTTACCTCACTAAGTCCACTCCGGTGGTCACCATCTGTACCTACATGAAAGGGGCTCCGTTACCTCTCAAAAGAACGATCCGAAACCCCCCTGTGCAACGCCTGTTAGGACACATCTCTGGGGAGTGTAAAGGGGTCTCCCCAAAACCTAACTGTGCACGATTAAGTAGGTACTTATTCATCTAAGCTACGCCACAGGAGTCGTATCTCCGGTGCAAGCCAAGAAACTTCAACCACCAGTTATTACAATTTATTTTTTATTTTTAACAGATCGAAAATGCATTCAACCCGACCATTTTTTGGTTCTCACTCGGATACCTCAGCTATCAATATAAAGAACATGGTAAGGCTTTGACTGTTGTTCATAAATGTGCATTATAACCCCGCTGTTACAACGTTATGTCTTTCAGCTTCTATCAGAATGCCTTCTAATATGTACTCATAGTCGTTACTTAATAATAATGTATCATTATTCATTAACTTTAATTTTGAAATGGTAATCTAAATTTAAAAAAATCGATTTAATTAAATCTTTAATTGTGAAACGCCAAACGTAAGGTAGGACGCCCTCAGGCTAGGTGGAGCGTCGATCTTCGCAGAGTAGCTGGTAGCAGCTGGATGAGAGTTGCCGAGAATTGAGCTGAATGGCGTGCAATTGGAGAGGCCTATGTCCAGCAGTGGACTGCAGCTATAGGCAGATGATGATAATGAACTTTAATTTGACAAGTATATGCAATGCTAACAGGGGTTGGCAAAATTGGAAGTAATTCCGCCATCCTGTTTTGTCAATACAATTTCTGGGACACAATTTCACAAATCTTTACCAACAACACCCCCTGTCAATATCATTCAGACGCCAAAAAATCCTTAAAGGACTTCTTAAATTATTTTGATTTTTAAAAGAGTGTCCATGGAATTTCTTTCCAGTTCTTCTCCATATGAAACTACTACGCTTTTGGCCTGAATTCTTCTTACGGTGATGTCAGTCGCGCGTGCGTATATACATTGTGTTCTATATAGCACCATACTGCAACGCTGACGTCCGTGGCGCATATTACGTTGCTACGCGTACGCGACCGACATCAGCGTAAGAGGAATTCAGGCCTTAGAATGGGCAACTAGCTTCATCTTTTTGACTGACCGACTCTTTGACAGTACAAAAATGCCTGTAATGGTTTTATTAAAATTAGAGTTTTTCTTTATTTCAAAAACATAACAGATTAAAACATTTAAATGTGTGTGTGCGCTAAAATATAATTATATGCTACTCAATTAAAGTTAATGGTTAATACATTTTATGTAACGACTCTGAGTGCGGCGGTTAATGTTTCCCTACAAGGGATAGTATTATGAAGTATGAATGCCATCATTATTCCATTGCAAAAACGGGATGGTGCTAGCGGCCTTGTCTAGCTCCGTCTCTCTCTGACACTGGAAAAATGGTGGCATTAATACATCATAATACGGCACCAGTAAGTAAAGTAAAACTATCTCCTCCTTTTCTGTAAGATGCTCTATTCAAAATCTAGGCAACCGTAGCATGTTCTTGCATTGACCTAAAGTTGGTTATAATTATAGAAAAATTGTCTTCAAATTCTAACGCTCTCACTAATTCACTAGAAATTAATCGAAAACTTGTCATTTCGATGAGTAAAACTCATGCCTTTTTTTTGAGGGTGGGATATTGTCAAATGTCTTCTCTCGCTCTGGGCGGAGCGGGAGGGCGTATCAGACTTTTACTGACTAAAACCCACCCGTGTTCCTTCAGTTGCCTGTTGCCAAGGGTCCCGGTATCCCTTTCGGACTTTCCCGCAACCCTGGCAGGCATCGGTCCTAGCGGACCCCGCAAATTGTGCTGACATCTCTTAAACTCATGCCTGCCTGACAACAAAATTGAAAGCATTGCTGCCAATATTGATATTAGACAGGACAATAACTGTCCAGAGTCCTTCAGAACATTTTGAGAGTCCTCAGTTGTTAATTAATTTATAATTCATTAGCCCGCGGCTTCGCCCTCGCAGTATATCGATAGAAAGTTGCCTATAATGTCCTTCCCCGGGATGCCATCTATCTCCTTGCCAAATTTTATCGAAATCCGTTCTGTGTTTTAGGCGTGAAAAGGTAACATACAGACAGACAGACAGAGTTACTTTAGAATGTATAATATTAGTATGGATTGAGTACCTACCTATGCATTATGCTTCCTATTTTAAACATCGTAAACTAAATATCGTATTTTCCAGTTTAATATTAATGGTCTTCCTTATCTTATGTTGTATGAGAATGAATATTTAAATATTGCATGCATTATACAAAGTTTTTATGTTGTCCTGATTATGGTATACCAGCCTCTAATGTTCCCACTGCTGGAACACCAGCCTCCTCTTTATGAGAGGGAGTGGATCGTGGGAAATGGGTTAGTGGATCTCACAATATTGTCCTGGATCTCGTTGAAAGATTGGGTAATCCGATACGACTGGTTGTCAGACTTGGGCTTCTGAGTTACAGTGGTTAAGGGTTAATGACTGTCAAAGATCTACAAATGACAACCGGGACCAATGCTTTCCAAGGCATGGTATGTAGGTAATGGATGGTCACCCACCTACGGACCGAAGTCGACAAGCGTAGCATAATTATCGATCGGATCACGAGCTTAATCACGAGCTCCTCGCGATACAAAAAATCTTCGGAATTCTTTGTTGTACCAGGAAAAACCTGGCAAAAAGCGCACGTCGCTTCGTGTGATATAAATCGTATATGTACACACGGCTACACATCAAGCTATACATTTCCCGTATAAATTGACCTCGCATTGTACGCAAATCCTATACAGTGCGAGATCAGCATAAACTGGAAATGTATAGCTTGAAGTGTAGCCGTGTGTACCTAATCTAGTCAATAAGTAGATACCTATGTAAAGTTGTCATAAAATGATCCACTTTATAAACTTCTCCTATATGGCTCACATGACGTGTTTTGGAATCACTGGGATAGGATGTAATTCCTCCTATGAATAAATTACTTTACGCTGATGTCGGTCGTGAGCGTCGGTCGCGCGTACGTATATACATTGTGTTCTATACAGCACCATACTGCGACGTTGACGTCCGCGGCACGTACTACGTTGCTACGCGTACGCGATCGACATCAGCGTAGGAGGAATTCAAGCCTTATTTTCTTTAGGCATTTCTTAGGAGTACTTACTCTTTCGATTTCCGCCCACACTTTCGTGGTACGTCACCAATATTAATTCTATGTATCTATACATAATTATATACATTAACCAACGACTTTTTTTCCATGGGGGTAGATAGTACCAGCAGAACGCCACCTGCTACGATCCTTACATACTCCTTTTGCCTCGTTTACGTTCATACATCTTTTTTTTTTTTTTTTTTTGAGGGTGGGAAATCATCCAATGACTTCTCCCGCTCTGGGCGGAGCGGAAGGGCGTGTCAGACTTTTACTGACTAAAACCCACCCGTGTTCCTTCATTTGCCTGTTGCCAAGGTCCCGGTATCCCTTTCGGACTTTCCCGCAACCCTGGCAGGCATCGGTCCTAGCGGACCCCGTCATTTTTGCTGACATCTCTTTGAGGCGCGCGTGGAACACGACGCGCCATCGACCCGGGCCTGGTCCTTATCGGACGGCGAGCTGCCCGTTGCTCGCCGTCCGCAAGCCCGCGCCTATGGTGGCCGGAAATCCGCCTGGGATTCCCGACGCCCAGGGCGTCTCCAACGGCGGCGGTTAGGGGCGTGAGGGCGCAAACTTTGCCTTTCCCTCACGCGTTCCGCCTCCTCCTTCGCGAGCATTACTGCTTCGCAGAAGGAGGTGACGGCTTCCCATGCCCTCTCGCTCCGTACCATGGCCTGAACCAGGGCCGGACGCGAGAGGTCACCGCCGCCAATCGCCTCCGCGAGGACATTCATACATCTGGGTCCTGTTTATCAAAAGTTACAAATCTACACGTTCACAAGTTACCTAGAATGTTAAATTTCGTTAAATTCATAGCTCATCTCCATATTCATAATCAGCCTTAATGTTCCAACTGCTGGGACACGGGCATCAGGTCATCTCTATCTTTTGACCACAATAAAAATGGAATTTAAACATTGAATGCGGTACTAAGCACGACACTTTGTAAACTTGTAAGACGGTATAGAGAGTCGCCGGACACTCTCAGGATTTGTTATGATTTTCTACAAGTTGTAACTTACAAAAAGTTTTTGGCTAAACAAAATCACGAACAAAAGTGTCAAAATATAAGTACTTGTGAACTAAATAATGATATTTAGTAATACAAGGCTTGTAAGTTTTGATAAACAGGGCACTGGTCATACACGCACGCCGGGTACCTTTTACGCACCTGACCTTTCTGAAGAACCTCCGCAATAAAGTTACTGTCATAATTATGTCTTCCTAGGGCGGCAGCCCGGAGTTTACACTCCCATCTAATTCTATACATTATACAAAAATAGACATACGAGTATATGTCTGTTAGCTGTCAGAGAAAATATGATATTAGCCACATGCGAGGCTTTCCTATTACGACAACAAACAATCTTGAAATATATATAATACTAGCTGCGCCCCGCGGTTTCACCCGCGTAAGTCTCGTTCCCGAGGGAATATCGGGATAAAAAGTATCCTATGTGTTAATCCAGGTTATAAACTATCGTTTTGCCAAATTTCATCCAAATCCATTCAGCCGTTTTTGCGTGATTGAGTAACAAACATCCAAACACATAAACTTTCACATTTATAATATTAGTAGGATTAATTAATTAATATATATAATAATAATATATATATAATATAATATATATAATATAATATATATAATATAATATATAATATGTAGGTATTTACATTTAGATTATAATTTACTAGCGACCCGCCCCTGCTTCGCACGGTTATTGCACTACTTGGCAAAACAGCAGAATTATATTATTATTATAATAGACTTTTCCCAAATATGTTAGGTTAGTTAGGCTTCCAGTCTAACCGGTTGCAGTTGAATACCAGTATTTTACATGGTGCGACAGCATAATTTGTTAAATTCTAAATTTAAAATTCTAAAAATAATGTTAAAATTCTAAATAATAAATGTGAAATTCTTAATAAAAAAACATATACAGGGTGTAAGGGACAGCCCTCCATAAATTAACAGGGGGTATTCAGCTTCTTATTTTGAATCATATTCCGCCGGAAATTTTCTCAGGAAAGTTTTCATTCTTTTAATCGTTTTTTCAATTACTATTCCTTTATTTAAATGTAAAACTACATTCTCTGTACGCAGCACTCCATTTATGTAAATAAAACAGCTAAAATAAAAAAACAGCAATGGATGTTAAAATACTCGAGCGCGTCCCCCCCGACATGGGGAGTGCTACGTGGGTTTTGCCGCGGTAACAATACATTGCGCGTGAGGTAATAATACAAATCAGGTTTATTGGATTCCCATACCGTTCCTGAATGGGCACGCCACAATAGCGGCGATAAGTCCCCTCTTTGAGGAGTGGATAGAGAGGCGCCACGGCGTCCTCACCTTCCGCCTGACACAGGTCCTCACCGGACATGGCAGCTTCGGGAGGTACCTGTGTAGGATTAGGCGGGAGGAAACGCCCGGGTGTCACCACTGTGTGGATCGCCCGGAGGACACGGTGGAGCATACGGTTGAGGTGTGCCCTGCTTGGGCGGAGCACCGCCGTGTCCTCGCGGAGGCGATTGGCGGCGGTGACCTCTCGCGTCCGGCCCTGGTTCAGGCCATGGTACGGAGCGAGAGGGCATGGGAAGCCGTCACCTCCTTCTGCGAAGCAGTAATGCTCGCGAAGGAGGAGGCGGAACGCGTGAGGGAAAGGCAAAGTTTGCGCCCTCACGCCCCTAACCGCCGCCGTTGGAGACGCCCTGGGCGTCGGGAATCCCAGGCGGATTTCCGGCCACCATAGGCGCGGGCTTGCGGACGGCGAGCAACGGGCAGCTCGCCGTCCGATAAGGACCAGGCCCGGGTCGATGGCGCGTCGTGTTCCACGCGCGCCTCAAAGAGATGTCAGCAAAAATGACGGGGTCCAATAGGACCGATGCCTGCCAGGGTTGCGGGAAAGTCCGAAAGGGATACCGGGACCTTGGCAACAGGCAAATGAAGGAACACGGGTGGGTTTTAGTCAGTAAAAGTCTGACACGCCCTTCCGCTCCGCCCAGAGCGGGAGAAGTCATTGGATGATTTCCCACCCTCAAAAAAAAAAAAAAAAAAATACCGTTCCTGAAATAATTTCATGTATAGGTCATCTTAGTATGATATGCTGAATTCATCCCATCTGTCTGTGGAGGGCTGTCCCTTACACCTTGTATGATAAATTCTCTAAATGATTATGAAAAATGCATCAAATCCAGTTGCGTAGTTTAGAAGAACAACGCGGTCACACAGACAGACACGAAAAGTGACTTTAATTTATAATATGTATAGATTTGCAGCTAGTTCTTAATGGAGCTAAATTATGTGTTTGTTTACCTGCACGAATGGCATCTATTCTGTTAGATTAGTAGGTACCTAAATGTTTTTAGTCAGTAGTCTCCGACGGGTAGACAAAGGTAATTAATTAATAGCGGATGTAAGATGAAGCAGAGAATCGCTTGCTCTTCTTATCATTGTGATTTTTTTTTTGTACTGCACCGTAGCTGGGAACCTTCTGGTTACGCAGATATATATATTCAAGGAGTTTTGCTAGTTAGGTAGACACATAAATGTATATTATCGTGCAAGCTAATTGGCAGAGCATCAGTCTAGGTTCTGGGAAAAGAAATTCTAGTGTTTCAGACAGCAACTGACAATTTTGACAAAAACCCAATGACACAATGCCTGATTCGGGTCTCAAACACAGGCCGAAGATGAACAGAACAAAATAAACAACTATTGTTGTTGTTGTGGTATTGTTATTAATATTTGGCAATTCGAATTTACCCGTAACGATTGTCAAAAATCTATGTCAGCCGGGACCAACTTATGCTGTTGGTCCCGGCTGTCAACGAAAGCAACGTCACATGTTTTCGAATTTTTGGTTCTTCTAGGGCATCCCGGTTTCCTAGTTCCAGTAGTGATGAAATTATTAACACAAAGTAAAATGCCTGCCTTTTTTTTTGCTTTGATGTTGGGAAATCATCCAATGACTTCTCCCGCTCTGGGCGGAGCGGGAGGGCGTGTCAGACTTTTACTGACTAAAACCCACCCGTGTTCCTTCAGTTGCCTGTTGCCAAGGTCCCGGTATCCCTTTCGGACTTTCCCGTTTCGAACTCGTAAGTCGAGGCCGTTACCGTGATTTACCTCTGACAGCAACCTTATTTCAACGAAAATAAGGGTGGTCGCACATCTGACGGAAGATGCGTCGGTTGTATTTTTTTTACTTCCAGTTAGTACTCTCGACGCATTAACGCATCATCGGTGGAGTGTGTAAGGTTGTTTAGTTTTATTTTTATTATCTACTTTTCCATTCCTTGCGTTGCGCAACCGAAGATTCGCGACGCATCTTCCGTCAGATGTGCGACCAGCCTGAGATCCTTTGTATATGTTGCTGGAAAGTCCGAAAGGGATACCGGGACCTTGGCAACAAGCATATGAAGGAACTCGGGTGGGTTCTAGTCAGTAAAAGTCTGACACGCCCCTCCGCTCCGTCCAGAGCGGAAGAAGTCATTTGATGATACACCAACCTCAAAAAAATAAAAAAAGGTCCTTTGAACTCCGCACGGTTTCTTTACGGTACAGCCTGTAAACCGCGCCGTAGAAAAAATCTGTCCGTCAACAAGCTTCCTAGTGACCCATGCAACACTGACGACCGTGCCTAGACACGACGAATAAACCGTAGTTTTTCACGGCAAGAAAAACTTGTGTGTACAAAGAGCCTGAGAACATTGTGATTGAAGTACAAGTTAAATTAAATTTAAAAACTCCGACAAAAACAATAAAGCATCTAATAAACGATTTTCTCATTTATTTTTTTATAGCGCTCGATCAAGTAACATTTCAAACAAAACCAAAAAAATCAAAATCGGTTCAGCCGTTTGGCAGCTACGATGGCGCAGACAGACACAGATACACACGTTAAACTTATAACACCCCTCTTTTTCCGTCGGGGTTTAAAAACAAAGGACTGTACTATATTTTCGCTCTGACAAAAAGACAAATGACAATCAGAAAAGGTCCAAAGTCCACGTTAAATTCAGCAGAATTCATACAAACTGCGGAGATATGGCAAGCGAACGGTTTTGTCCTTTCCTCTCTGATTGGAACTGGCGGAATGCCAGCAGAACGGATATTTTGATGCCAAATAAACTAATAAATATAGGTACAGTGTTATACCCATAACGCGTATCGGATATGAGAAAAATAGTAGCCATAATCAGTCCATATAGCCTGTGAGAGGGAGTGGGCCGTAATCCACCACGTGGGCCCAGTGCGGGTTAGTAGATGTCACATGAATTTTTGGTTTAGGACAAGCCGGTTTCTTCATATTCTTTTGATGCAAATTTACAAAGATGTATTAACCAAGATTGTTTGTTTTGTCGAAAGTGGAAAGAGAGAAAGGCCTTTTTGGGACAACATTATGCTTACAATTTATATTTTATTATTTATTAGCTTCCGCCCGCGGCTTCGCCCGTGTGGTATGTCGATAAAAAGTAGCCTATGTCCTTTCTCAAGCTCTAGACTATCTGTGTACCAAATTTCATTAAAATTGGTTCCTTAGTTATGGCGTGAAAGCGCGACAGACAGACAGACAGAGTTACTTTCGCATTTATAATATTTTTCACCAAGTTTTTTTAGACACCCATTTTTTTTCTTTATTTTTATTCATATGTAGGGTTTTAAATTATTAGTAAGGAAGTAAGGATTATTTATGTACACACTGCTACACATCAAGCTATAAATTTCCAGTATAAGCTGACCTCCCATTCAACAGAAATCATATACAATGCGAGATCAGCATAAACTGGAAATGTATAGCTTGATGTGTAGACGTGTGTACATACAGTAAAATACATAAAAATACGACATAATTATAATATGAGTATAAAGATAATGCTTATTTTTTAAGAAATTTCTTCCAGCAGACCTGCGAAAGGAGAAATGAGAAAGAAATGTAGACAATAGTGTGTGAGAACAAGAAGAGAAATACATGATTATCCGAAGTCTTAACTATTTTAACTAGAGTTTATAATTTCAAATAAACACAATATTGCTATGAAAATTATAGAGTATCGAACAACTAATTAATGATAATGTCCATATAGGGTACCTATAAAAAATCCAGTGTGAGCTACACTTTATATAGCTTACAGTAATTTCAATAATATACATTATTATACATCTAACACTACAATACTAATAATATGTACAAGTATATAAAAAAGGACGGGGAAATAACCACTACAGTGCATCAAAAAATTCGTCCGCATCGCTGTCAGCAGGAAAAGTGCCCAAAAGGCTGGCAGCATTGCCACGTTGTATGGCAATGCTGATTCTTTGGCCGAAGAATAGGCCAGCCCTCTGGTCACGTGAAGAGTCGACCAACCGCTTGGCGATGTCTTGATAGACTAAGTGAGCACTCGGACCCCATGGCCCTAGGGTTTCAACCCCAAACGGCTCGAACATTAAGACCCAGATAGCTTAGCTATCTGAAAACTTCGCCTGCGTGAATCAAGTTTATTTTTCTGGGAGTAAAATGAAGGATTTTTCAGGTTCTATCAAATTACCTCTGACTTGTATTTAAAAAAAAAAACGGTTAAGAAAACATTAATAAAAAATTAAGTAGGTATATATTTTATTAGACAAACTCAGTTTCTTAATATTTTGTTTACAATTTTTTTTAAACAAATAAAATACCAAAACATGTACACACGGCTACACATCAAGCTATACATTTCCAGTCTAAGCTGACCTCGTATTGTACGGAAATCCTATTCAATGCGAGATAAGCATTAACTGGAAATGTATAGCTTGATGTGTAGCCGTGTGTACGTACCTATATTAATAACGATAGTTATTGAATGCCCTTCAGTAGTTAAGAACAAATAACCTTCGCAATATTTTAGATTAAATCTTAATATTAAAGTGATTCACAAAAACTTGTTGAATAAATAAACTTGCCTTAAAAAAAAAACTTAATAGTGTCCTTTGTAAAAAAAACGGGCGGTTTTAATTTTTGTACATTAGGTATTGGTAATCATTTAGTTGTAAAGAGGTTTTAATAACCAAACTATGTTACTGGCACTTAATAAAGAGTCTGGGTTTGAAAAAAAAGTTAATTCCAAATTCGAAACATTTGTTAAAACTGTCTACTAGTTAAATTATTTATTAACAAATACCTACCTTCTTAATAAGTAATTCTTATATTTAGTTTTAAGAATACCTTGTATTTCTCATATTAAGTGAATTGTATTCTTTTTGAGAAATAAATGTCTTAAACCATAAAACAATAATAATAATCTCTTTTTCAGTTTGTGACTTTTTACTAACTTTTCGCGGGTTCGCGGTTAGAAGGTTATCAGGCAACTAAATCTAACTTCTCGTTATTTTTAGTAGAATAATTCATGTTTGTCTCATAATCCAGCCTTATTGTAACTTAAAACAGATATCTTTCTGTCGATTGTAATGGCAGAAAAAGCAATAAGAGCTAGTAAAATTATAGCGCTGCTGGAAGAGGGGTGTAGCCAAAAAACTATATTCTCATTGATAATAAGAAGTTACTACTTAGTCATTTATGCTCATAGTAAAAATATTTATTATCCATAGAAAATCCAATGACTGTAAGGTACCCGTTTTTTTTTTTTGCAAAGGAGTCTATTTATACTTACAGAATAAAATAATTTACTGTTGATTTTGCATTTATGTGTAAAAGAGCAAATATTTTATTTAAAAAAAAATTACTGGCCAACAATAACGCAATTAATGTTGTTGAACTGTCAAAATGAAACAAATTAGTCTTAATCGGTTACGAAAATAGGTTACGCAATTAGATAGCTGGTTAGATTCGAAGCCGACTCCAAAGTATTTGGAAAAGATGATGAAAGAAAGAAAGAAAAGAAAGAAAAATTGGTTTATTTGTCACAGAAACACGTGCATACAAAATAGATAATTGATCAGCAATATTAAACGGAATAGATCTACTTAAATACAAATATGAGATTACGAGTTTACAGATAGATAATCGGCAGCTGCACGTCATGACTGTGACAAGAAGGCTTCCACTCAGCATGATGCTGCGCTAAGGAGACCCACAGCACAGCGCTGATTTTCAGTGGTCACCCGAAAAAGACGTACGGAAATCAAGTCAGGTTCAACAATTTGTACAAAATAAATTAATAAATAAAATAAAACAAACAGTACTTAGAATATAATGTAACTTTAAGTAAAGCGAAATAGATTAATAAATATTATTAAATCAGCAGGCATCACTGTGCGTACATAAATAAATAATGTGGGTACCTACATGAGAATATACAGTTTTTGATGCTTTAATTTGTCTTCGCCTAGCTTAAAGTACAACATTGCCCTGCCAGCCATATGGAGATAAACGTCGCTTTTTGATAGGAAACACACGTTATACTAATATTGTGTTACACAGTCGAAGATACATAACATAATTAGGGTTGCCAACCCTATTATAAAAGAGGCCATAAGAACCAAGTGGCCTTATCCAATGGACAAGCCAATTTTGGAAATAGCCATATTTGTTAGGAAAAATGCACAATTTTTCTCCACAGTAACCGTAAACAATAGATTTACAAAAAGAGACCCCATCAAGCTAATAACCAATTTTAGTAACAGTACTCTCCACTTTAGAAATAGCTATCTTATGTCTATCAAAATTTATAACCACATTCCTAAAGTATTAAGCGAAATTCCGTTTCAAAGTTACAAAATAAATTTGAAAACATGGATTCTCCAACATAATTTTTATACTATAAAAGAATTTTTAGATTTTAAGGATAAGTAAGTAACACATATTTAATTTTAGTTTTATAATTCAAATAGAGTATATCTTATAGTAGAGAGTATACTTAGCTTTTATTGTTTATTAAAATTAGAATATAATTACCTAATACCTTTAAAAATTTGTTTACATACCTACCTATTATAAATATTCGTATGCCGCTTTTAGCGGCGGATGTGTTCGGAACATAACCTTATTATCCATCTTTGTACATACCATATCCTACGAATAAATGTCTTTGTCTTTGTCTTTGAAGCCTTATGAAAACAAAAACAGTATTTTTTTAATCAACTAATAATCTTCATACTTTTTATTACTTTTATATTTTAACTAGCTGATGCCCACGACTTCGCCCGCGTGGATGTCAGTTATTATATACTAAAACCTTACTCGAGAACCACTCTATCCATTGGTGAAAACAGCATGAAAATCGGTGCAGTCATTTTTGAGTTTATCGCGTACAGGACGATAGACAGAGGCGGCGCGGTGGACGACTTTGTTTTATAATATGTAAGGATTAACTTAACTGGAAAAATCATAGACTCAATATTGTAAAAAAAATTAAAGTAATAAAAACTAAAACCCAACTACGCCTAAACTGGTATAAACAAGACACCAAAGACAGACAAATTAAAAATCCGGAGTCACACGTGTTAGGGCATAAATCGGACAGATTACGTGTGACTCCGGATTTTTTATTTGTCTGTGTCTTGTTTATACCTTTTTAGGCGTAGTTGGGTTTTAGTTTTTATTACTTTTTTTTTTTTTTGGGCTTTTTATATATAATTATATTTTTGAAATGTGCTCATTAAGCCCTTTCATTTGATACCCAACATGGTACGATAAGACAATTATTTTCTTAAGTTCCTGACTTTATGTCCTCTAGAGGGCGCCATTAATAATTTAATGTGACGTCACATAGCCTATAACTAGCGGACAATCAAGATGCTTCTAACGATACCTCATTTGTCAAATTGTGATGAGTGGTTTAGAAGATAGAAGGGAACAGATGAACATACTTACATACATACTTACATACATACCGGTCAAAATCATAACCCTCCTTTTTTCTTCGCCGTAGTCGGGTAAAAATTGGTTAGGCCATTATGGTTCTCATGGCCTCTAATAC
Organism: Lithophane leautieri; assembly: GCA_949152455.1. NCBI lineage: Eukaryota > Metazoa > Arthropoda > Insecta > Lepidoptera > Noctuidae > Lithophane > Lithophane leautieri. Next base: position 6,407,439 of record OX424486.1, read on the forward strand.
AGTATCCTGCTAATAAGAGACTTAATATATTTCTAATAAAAAAATATGGTAGGCGAAACTAATTACCATTTTGTATTGAAATGAAAATATAAAAGGCGAAACTACTATATTTTCATTTCAATACAAAACGGTGAGATGGTCGCAATAGGGGGTTCATATTAATTTTATTAAAAGCTAAATTAATGGTATTTTTTATCTTTAATTTAGAGTGTAAAATTAGTTATGAGATATAAAAAAAAAACCTGTTAATAGAAGCTCAAAGTTGCTAAAATATGCATTTAAAAAGAATAAAAATGTTTTTACTACTAGTTTTTTTTTTTTTTTTCTCCTCGTTTTTTATTTCTAGAGGCAATGGCTTCGAAAATACTACCCTACATCAAATACTAATATTATAAATTTGAAAGTAACTGAGTCTGTCTGTAAGTGACCTTTTCACACCAAAACCAATGAACGGATTTCGACGAAATTTGGATAGGGGATAGATGGCATCCTGGGGAAGGACATAGGCTACTTTTTATCGACATACCACGCGAGCGAAGCCGCGGGCGGAAGCTAGTCTACTATATTTCTAGAGGTAATTGCTTCAAAAATATTAATTGTATTTGTTAAAAAAAGTTGGCAACCCTAAACATAATAATACCCGTGTTTAGATTATACTTATGTTTTGTTTTCACAACCAAAGGCTGTCCAGTGTCCATGTAGAGTAGATTAGATATTATAAATCGGTATAATATTATGTACTTGTGGCTAAGTAATAACAGCCGCACCGGTCGATAGATTAGGTTAAGCTACGCTTGTCGCGGTTGGTCCGTGGATGGGTGACCATCTTTATATACAAACACCCTTCCGTGCCTCGGAAAGCAAGAAAATAGGTTTTTTTTTTTTTTTCACTGCTTATGAGGAAATTGTGTCGGTCTTTTCGCCATACAAAAAGTCATAATTTGAGGTTCGGCTCTCGTCTATTTCCTCCTCCAATATTGGACCAATTTGAAAGATATTTTATAAATTGATTAAGAAGGATATTTACTGTGCCCCTATGTTTTTCTTTTTTCATTAATAGTTGTCAAAGTACAATAGGCCTCTGATGACATCGGTCTATACAGGCAATTTTGAGCATTTTCTGAGTGTTCTAGTGCTTCTACAAATAATGTATCATCAAAACGAAAAACATAGGGGCATAGAACTAGTTGATATTTATTTTTCTGTAAAAAATCATTGCTCTAAGGTCATAAACCAGAAAGAAAATAGGCGAGAACGTTTGTATCGAGCCGACCCTATTTCCTCTTAAGCCGTTGCTCCCGGCTGTTATTTGTAGATCTTTGACAGTTGTTATGGTTATAATTAATTCTTAATTCTTAGGTCACTGTCTCTTTTAAAGTCCAGACATCATCTTGGTCAGATCATGTTAGAAATAAGAGTGCTATTTGAATGAATCATCTTTTGGTTCTACACCTGCCTACTCCATTAAAAAAAACAAGCTTAGTGTTATAATTACACAGAATATCACTGCTTGTAATTAAAATAGCAAGTGGCACAGCCATTGTATTAACGACGACTGTTATGCCACCCATCAATTTATAGGAGACGGTACTATTATAAACATTAGCTGTCACGATTTGTACAACACGATTGTTGTGCGGATAATCATTGTAAAGATATGGCTAGGGTTTTCACACGACATTATGACTATAAACCCCGAAAGAGTAGACAGGGGTATCAAAATCAAAAGTCATTTATTCAAAATAGGCTGAGAATCAGCACTTTTTGAACGTCAAAATTACATAAGACAGTACCCCAAAACGCCCACCCTTCATCACTTCCTAGTGCATTAGCTGGAAAGAAGAAGTGGCGCAACAAACTCCCCAGCAGAACAGTTGACCCTTTCGCCAGTTAATTGGTGATTCGCCCGAATTTACTGGACCGAAACGGGTGAATCGACACTTTTAAGTAATATTATTAAAGGCCAAGTACGTGTCGGACCACGCACAATGAAGGGTTAGGTATCGTATTAAGACCTGAATTCCTCTTACGCTGATGTCGGCCGCGTACGTCGGTCGCGCGTTCGTATAATATACATTATATACATTGTGTTTTATAAAGCACCATACTGCGACGCTGGCGTCCGGCGTATCGGCGCGTACTACGTTGCTACGCATACGAGACCGACCGGGACCGTACGAGACCGACATCAGCTTAAGAGGAATTCAGGCCTAAGATCACGAAAAAAAGACGAAAAAAAACAGTTTCTTGAATTTTTTATTTTTTATGAATAACTTTATAAAACTTTTGTTATAAAATAGCAGCAATAGAAATACACAATTAGTGTTTTTATTTTCCTTTAGAGGTTCACAAGAAAGAATCATACGAGTCCTTATAACTTTTCATAATAAACATGGTCGTTAACAAGTCGCACATCAATTGTGGGGAAGGTTGTAGCTAAAGATTCATTGATTGATTGATGAATCTAGCTCGTGTTTGAATCAACATCTTCCATACATAGAAACATAATAATGTATTTGTGTAATGAACCTTGCACATACATGCTTCTTTATTTATCTTTTACTCTGATGCCAGTCGGCCGCGAATCATTATTTAGATCAACTTAAAACCAGCACACTAATTGCGTATGTAATACACGATCAATCAGAATTTGAATCGGTTTGAAACAAACTGCTAATCCATTGCTTCATAAGTTCGAAAAAAAATCTGCTCAACAACGTAAATAACGCAATGTATGTTGTTGAACTGTCAAAATGAAACGGATTAGTCTTAATCGGTTACGAAAATAAGCTACGCAATGACTGATCTACATATTGCAAAAAACGTAGGAAATATCCAAGTCCTGAAGCTTTTGCCATCGCTTTGATCATTACGATTATAAATGAAGATTAGGCGTTTAACACACGGCACGGCGCAGCGCCGCGGTCTCTATCGGCTCGACCGCGCGGTCGGGCGGTGTACGTGTGTTAGGCGATTGGCACACGGCACCACGTACCGCCACGGTAGGCGGTCTCATGTCACATTGGCCTCTATTAAAACCGCTGATGCCTTAGGCGATTAACACACGGCACGGCGCACCGCCACAGTCCTCTTGGCCACAGTCTCTACCGGCTCGACCGCGCAGTCGGGCGGTGTACGTTTGTTAGGCATCAGCGGATTTAATAGAGGCCAATGCGACATGAGACCGTATAGCGCGGCAGTCTCTACTCGACCGCGCGGTCGAGCGGTGTACGTGTGTTATACCGAAATCCCACGATCCGCGATTTTGCGGACGGACACCGACGAGCCCGGACGACGGACCGTGGGAAGGTGTACATGCGGGGTATCGCAGAAATCGGAAGCGTCTGCAATATTGCCGATCGTGGGATTCCACCATTATAGAGGCCAATGCGACATGAGACTGCAGAGACCGCGGCGGTGCGCGGTGCGGTGTGCCAATCGCCTTAAGGTTAGGTTAGGTATTATAACACGACAACAGACGTTGTATATAAGTAAATCAATCTGGAACTGGAAGCCGACCCCAGCATAGTTGTGAAAAGGCTATTTTCACAACTATGCTGGGGTCGGCTTCCAGTCTAACCGGATGCAGCTCAATACCAGTATTTTACATGGAGCGACTGCCTATCTGACCTTCACAACCCAGTAACTGGTAATAAGATACCCCTTGGTAAGAATGGCTGGCAGACTTTTGGGCTTCTGACGACCCGTAATGACTGTCAAAGATCCAAGAATGACAGCCGGAATCAACGGCTTAACGTGCTTTCCGAGGCACGGAGGAGTCTCGATATGTAAAGATGGTCACCCATCCACGGACCAACCTCGGCAAGCGTAGCTTAACCAGATCGATCGACCCGTGCGGCTGTTATTACTTAGCCACGAGCTCTCTAGTAGCTGAGTATTGTATGCAAATATTAACGAAAATTAAAACAATAGAATTCTGAGAATATAACATTATAGCTGATTTAATATTTCTTGAACGAACTTCAACCATATTTCTTAGAATAAACACGTATCGTAAATGTGTCACGTTGCTTTATATAAAGTAATGTGTATGCAATAGGGAATATGCATGTGATTCAAATAAGGGTCAAGTATTTTTTTTTATAAACTATATTACTTCAGAACTATGCTCAATCAATATTTTTGAATAATATTTCTTTTTGAGCGAGAAATAAATTTTTGAAAAGTGCCAAAATACTGTGGGAAAGTCAAATACTTGAAAAGCGACGCGAGAGCGGATGTGACGTAACAATCTAGGACAACAATCAAAATGTCAATGTGTGCTATACATATGAGTGTTTATGATTTAGTCAGTTGTCAGTTGACATTCAATTGACACTTGTTTGTTTGTTGTCATAGTGCTCTGTGTTTGTTGTCCTTGATTGTGACATCACCACACCAAGCGCGCCAAATGGAGGGAGTCTAAATAGCACGTGTTTGTTGGATACTTTTTTTTTTTTAAGTTCTTTAAATTGATTTTTTACCGTCAAATTTTTTAAAACTGTTATTTGGCGATGTAAACTATCGAATTAAAAAATTTCAAAAATACATGCATATTCCCTATTCACGAATAAAACTAGTTCGAAGGAGCATTCACACACACACCAGCACCCTAATTGCATTACACTATCAATCTCAATCTGAATGATTTTGAAGGATATTGCTAATCCATTGCTTCATATGTTCGAAAAATGTATCTGCAGCAACGTAAATAACGCAATGAATGTTGTTAAAGTGTCAAAACGAAACCCATTGCTACTGTAAGTGTGTTATTCAATTACTCAGCAGTTGATTATAAACTAGCCGATATAATGTATAGAAATGTTCACCGTGAAAACTTAGGTGAAGTGAGCTGTCAGTAGTGTGTAGCATCATATGGAATGACAGCGCACTTCACATGAGTTTTGAAGGTGAGTTAATTACGGAATAGACCGGCAGGCTCTGGTCCTGTTTTCAATCAATCTGCCGAGCCTTTTCCCATCTATTTTTGAGTCAGCTTCCAGTCTAACCAGATGCAGCTGAATACCAGTATTTAACATGGAGTGACTGCCTATCTGACCTGAACAATCCAATAACTGGGTAATACGATACCCCTTGGTAAGACTGATTGTCAGACTTTCGGGTTTCTGACGACTCGTAACGACTGTCAAAGATCTAGGAATGAAAGCCGGGACTAACGGCTTAAAACTACATATGGGTACTTATTTACATTGATTGCGTGGTCATTATTTATTAATTTATGTTGCCCTGCAAAGGGTGCCTACTGGAAGTTGGCAACGTCGCGTCGCAAATAGCTGTCAAATATTTCGCAATAATGATTAATTTCTCAATCTTACTAGATTTTGCTTGTTGCTTCGCCTGCATGGATGTAGGAAAATATTCCATGAGAACGTACCTACTGCCGGGATTAAAAGTCTATTTATTGTTTTCAACAGCCGTCTGATATCTAGGAGCTCGTGGCTACGTAATAACAGCCGCACGGGTCGATCCGTTAGGTTAAGCTACGCTTGCCGGGGTTGGTCCGTGGATGGGTGACCATCTTTACATATCGAGACTCCTCCGTGCCTCGGAAAGCACGTTAAGCCGTTGGTTCCGGCTGTCATTTGTGGATCTTTGACAGTCGTTACGGGTCGTCAGAAACCCGAAAGTCTGACATCCAGTCTTACGAAGGGGTATCGTATTACCCGGTTACTGGGTTGTGGAGGTCAGATAGGCAGTCGCTTCATGTAAAATACTGGTATTCAGCTGCATCCGGTTAGACTGGAAGCCGACCCCAACGTAGTTGGGAAAAGGCTAGGCAGATGATAAACAGCCGTCTGATATCTGTCAACTGGGCCGTCCACCGAAAAAGCATTTTTTTAAATTATATGACTAACTATTACGTTGTAATGCCTGTTTTTTTTTTTTTTTGTTAGGATCCTTCTCCTACCAAAGTTTCATCACAATCGGTCGAGCCATTTTCAAGATTTGCGAGACTAACGCACGACAATATTGATTTATAAACGTATAGATTACAAATTAATGTTTTATAATACCGTGGTGTGTACAACTAGTGTTGGGTTTAGCTCATGCATATAATCGTTGGGACAACACTACCTGTTATGACAAACCGAAACCATTATTTCTATTATCAGAAGCACGGGCGTCATAAATCATTGTCAACGCATCATCTTTCAATTTAACCAGTGCCATGTTGTGTGTTAACCTGTTGACGTGTCTTATAAACAAACGGTTGGATTCAAGGCTGACCAATTAACATCACTTTTCTAGGGTTGTCACTGATCATAATATTACCCAAGTCTTCTCCTCATAATATCTAAATTCTGCACGAACTAAATGAGTGAATGATATTTCATGGGAAAATATTTAAGTAATTGGTCCTCTAACAACATATTGACCTTCTAATGATGAACACTTTTTATATTAATGAACCTCAAAAAAATTTTTCACACTGTTTTCAATTAATTGAGCCTCTGTATTTTTCTGGCCTTTACTCACAGTTTTTCGTAATGCTAAACCCCGGTCCAATTTGGTCGCAGTTACTTTGCTATTTCATCATTTCAGCCGAAAGACGTCCACTGCTGGACATAGGCCTCTCCCAAGCACCGCCACTTCGACCGGTTCTGTGCTTCTCTCATCCAGCGCATTCCCGCGGCCTTCACCAGGCCATCGGTCCACCTTGTCCACCTTGTGGGGGGCTTTCCAACGCTACGTCTTCCGGAACGCGGTCGCCACTCCAGAACCTTTCGGCCGCATCGGCCATCTGTTCTGCGAGGAATGTGCCCTGCCCACTGCCACTTAAGTTTGGCAATACTTCGGGCTATGTCGGTTACCTTGGTTCTCCTACGGATCTCTTCATTTCTGATTCGATCACGCAGGGAAACTCCGAGCATAGCCCTCTCCATTGCCCTTGGAGTGACTTTCAGCCTTCTAATGAGGCCCATTGTGAGTGACCACGTTTCAGTGCCATAGTCTATCACTGGCAACACACACTGGTCAAAAACGTTTGTTATCTTTGCTATTTAGAACCCCAAAATAAGAATTATTTGAGGTTCACATTTGACATGAAATCTCATGAAATCAGAGGAGCTCGTGGCTACGTAATAACAGCCGCACGGTTCGATCCATCAGGTTAAGCTACGCTTGCCAGGGTTGGTCCGTGGATGGGTGACCATCTTTACATACCGCGACTACTCCGTGCCTCGGAAAGCACGTTAAGCCGTTGGTCCCGGCTGTCATTTGTGGATCTTTGACAGTCGTTACAGGTCGTCAGAAGCCCGAAAGTCTGATAACCAGTCTTACCAAGGGGTATCGTATTACCAAGTTACTGGGTTGTGGAGGTCAGATAGGCAGTCGCTCCTTGTAAAATACTGGTATTCAGCTGCATCCGGTTAGACTGGAAGCCGACCCCAACATAGTTGGGAAAAGGCTAGGTAGATGATGACATTTGAAATGAAATGAAATGAAAACCAGAGTGTTAACATTTTTTTTAAATCACTCGCGTCCCAAATGCGTTCCCAACTTCACAATCCGAAGGATTTTGAAGGAAATTCATGATTCATAACTTCATTTATGTATGATGTTTGAAAAATTGATCTGCTCGACAACGAAAAATAACGCAATGAATATTATTGAATAATTGTCAAATTATATGGCGTTGATATGTGAACTCCCGCTGGTACACACGGCTACACATCAAGCTATACATTTCCAGTTTATGCTGATCTCGCATTGTATAGGATTTCCGTACAATGCGAGGTCAGCTTATACTGGAAGTGTATAGCTTGTTGTGTAGCCGTGTGTTCCCCCGATTAGTTTTGATTGAGCAATTATATTCCGTTTTTGCTCTATAACATATATTGTGACACCCCTGCCCTTCATTGTATGTATCAAACAGCTCGAATAGGATGTAAATAGTTGTTTACATTTACATTCAATGTACTTAACGAATATCAACCTTGACCCAACCACTTAAGGAAATGGACATACTTACATGCATCACTACACGCGAACTAGTTTGTTTCAATTGTCATAAACAATAATATTATAATTATTTGGAGCTCGTGGCTAAGTAATAACAATCGTACGGGTCGATCCAGCAGGTTAAGCTACGCTTGCCGGGGTTGGTCCGTGGATGGGTGACCATCTTTACATACCGAGATTCCTCTATGCCTCTGGAAGCACGCTATGCCGTTAGTCCCGGCTGTCATTCGTAGATCTTTGACAGTCGTTATGCGTCGTCAGAAGCCCGAAAGTCAAACAACCAGTCTTACCAAGGGATTTCGTATTACCCAGTTACTGGGTTGTGGAGGTCAGATAGGCAGTCGCTTCATGTAAAATACTGGTATTCAGCTGCATCCGGTTAGACTGGAAGCCGACCCCAATATATGTAGTTGGGAAAAGGCTAGGCAGATTGAATAATATTATAATTATTTAACATTTATAACAAAAACGAGGGAAAACGAACTTTAAGCTGTACAGCTCAAAGTTAGTTTAACCTTTTCTTTAAAATGGGCAGTGTACGTTTGTTGTCAAAAATTCGAAATTCGAACGCTGTCTCGTTGTGAATCCGCGATGATTCACTTTAAAAACAAATGAGTTCGCTTTCGAATTGTGTGCGCTCACTTGAGTGAGGGTCCAAGTTAACTTTACACAATAGCACAATGTAACTTGGTCCGATAGTGTTTCAGTAATTTTGTAATCAAGACAATGACCCATGATCTTGCCAACAATTAACTAATCTTCGTCAATTATGCACTAAGGAGTACGTGGGACGTACTTGAAACTCGTAAATAAGTTGTTTGCCTCTTAATTAAAGGCCCTTACATACTGGCGCGACTTGTCGCGTGACACGACTTTTAACAAAACAATTTCTGAGAAAACTTCGCGGCGAACAATGTGGCGGCTTTGAGTCGCGCGACATGTCGCGCCAGTATGTAAGAGCCTTAAGGATCTCTGTATGAGTCCGAATCTAGATAGACATCTCCAAGTGATAACGGTTCAATTTACCTACATGACGTTAAAAACCCTCACACCAAATAAAAAATCAAGACACAGCGCTGCGAAAAATACAACGAAGCATGCCGAAATTACACCTCCGCTCTGTGCTTATACGCTCACACGCACACATTTACAAGCATTTCAATCAAACTACACCTCACTATTATTGCACACAATACATGTTTACGAAACCGGCCGACCTCACGTCAGTGTTGACAGCGCTCTGTCTTTGTTTTTAGGGTTCCGTACCCAAAGGGTAAAACGGGATCCTATTACTAAAACTCCGCTGTCCGTCCGTGTCTGTCTGTCCGTCTGTCACCAGTCTGTAACTGATGAACCGTGATAGTTAGACAGTTGTTTTCACAGATGATGTATTTCTGTCGCTATAACAACAAATTCTAAAACAGAATAAAATAAATATTTAAGGGGGCTCCCATACAACAAACGTGATTTTTTTGCCGTTCTTATAGATAATGGTACGGACCCCTTCGTGCGCGAGTCCGACTCGCACTTGGCCGGTTTTTTATTTGTTCTACGGAAAAACCTTAATAATTCGAAATAATTATTTTCGTCATTGAATTCTTCGAGTAATTGATTGATAATTTTACGATTGATTTTTAGACAATGAAGCTTTGTTATTTATTTATCTTTGCCATTTGGTTAACCCCGGTTAAATTCGGAGGGCAAGCCTTCACGTAATTCAACTCAGAATTGACCTTACGAGTAGGTACACTGCGGTACACTGAGGGCGGTACAGGTGACCGTGAATGACACTACTAGGGCCATTGTGGCGAAGGGCTGCCCCCAAGGGGGTGTCCTCTCGCCACTCCTATGGAACCTGGTGGTAGACAGCCTCATCAGAGTGCTAAATGACAAAGGTTACTTCACCGTAGGCTATGCGGACGATATAACCATAATAATCAACGGCACACATGAAAACACTATGCAACCTCATGCGCCAAGCTCTGAAAATAGTGGAGGAATGGTGCAATGAACACCAACTTACGGTGAACCCAACAAAGACCGAATTGATTCTATTTACAAAAAAGAGGAAACTACCAATACTACAACTACCCCGCTTCTTCGGGACAACCCTGAGCCTATCGACTGAAACCAAGTACCTGGGCATCTTCTTGGACAAACAGCTGAACTGGGCAAAACATACTAACTACATCATCACAAAAGCCACGGTATCCCTCTGGCAGTGCAAGCGACTGCTGGGAAGGAACTGGGGAATTAGCCCCAGGGTCACTTACTGGCTATACACCACGGTCATCCGACCGATCATCACATATGGCTCATTGGTCTGGTGGCCCAGGACAGACCTGAGCACAGCCCGAAGAGACCTCGAGAAACTGCAGCGTTCTGCATGTGTTGCAATCACTAGCAGCATGAGAACCACACCCACTGCTGCCCTACAGGCAATGCTCGGACTGCCGCCTCTGCACCTCATCGTACGAGAGGAAGCGGCCCTGGCTGCTTTTAGGCTCCACTTATCAGGAATCCTGACCAGAGACTCCAGAGTTAAGCATACACGCATAAAGGAGGATGCGGTCAAGCGACAGCCAATGATGGCATTACCCTGCGACAAAGCCCCAAAGACACACAACTTTCAAAGGCACTACGGTATAGTACTCACCGAAGAACGGTGTGACTACTCAGGGCCGAAAGAGATGAGAGTATACACTGACGGATCGAAGACCCACTCCGGCACAGGAGTCGGAGTCTTCTCACAAGACCTCAACATCAATATATCCAGCCCGCTGGGAATGTCCAACACCGTCTATCAGGCAGAGTGTGTGGGCATCATACAAGCAGCTTATGCTATACAAGCCAGGAGAGTTACGGGCACCCATATACGGATACTCTCCGACAGCGCTTCGGTTCTCCAATCCTTACAGAAGAATTATATCACCTCGAAGCTTACACTAGAATGTCACAACGCACTAGAACAAGTAACGGTTTCCGGTTGCAACAAAGTGACGCTACAATGGATTAAGGGACACAGTGGATCGCTGGGCAATGACGCAGCAGACGAGCTTGCTAGAAGAGCGTCTAGCGCGTCGGTATGCGGGCCCGAGCCCATCGTACCCATCCCGTTCAATCAAATACGCAGGTGGCTCCAGGAGTTCACCCATACCCAAGCGGAGAACTGGTGGTCCTCGGTTACCGGGCTGCAGGCAGTCCAAGGAAGCTGTGCCATCCCTGGATGGCAGGCTAACTAGGCGGTTGTTATGCCTGGACAGGAATAGCCTGCGTCTGGTGGCGGGGACCATCACAGGACACTGCTCGCTGAACAAACACTTCCACACAATAGGCATAACGGACAGTCCTCTATGCAGAGCGTGCATGGACGCCGAGGAAACCGTCGCGCACGTGCTCTTTGAATGCACGGGCGTCACCCAGACTAGAACCGAAACCCTCGGGTCACCCAGATCTTACACAGAGGTTCTGTACAAACCAGGAGTCATAGCTAACTTCTGGAGGGAGGTGGGCTGGTTGGAATAACCCCCAAACGGCCGCCATGGTCCACGCACAATGGTCCACCTTAAGGACTAAGTGCGGAAACCAAACCCATAACATAGAACATAGAACATAGGTACACACGGCTACACATCAAGCTATACATTTCCAGTTTATGCTGGTCTCGTATTGTATAGGATTTCCGTACAATGCGAGGTCAACTTATACGGGAAATGTATAGCTTGATGTGTAGCCGTGTGTACATAAATGCACGAGTATTTGCAAAATAGGAAACCTTTTGGACTGTGACCAAAACACATAAAATAACATAACATCACGCATCTATTCTCCGAAGGGTTAGGCAGAGGTATACCTATAGTATACCCAAAATTCGCCAGATAAGTTTAAGTCCCATTTAATGGGGGGCGAGCGTATTGCCATCCTGACCCCGGGTTGTGAGAAATTGCAGACAGAAAAACCCAATAATACTTTGCCCAACCCGGGAATCGAACCCAGGACCTCATGCTCAGTAGTAGCGCTTGTGGCCATTAGACCAACCAGGCAGTCTGACTAAAAGTAACTGAATATTTATCTTACTTATTACTAGCTACGCCCGCGGTTTTACCCGTGTAAGTCTCGATCCCGTGGGAATATCGGGATAAAAAGCATCCTATGTCCTATTCCAGGTCATGTGGTCATCTACCCATGTGCCACATCTAAATCTGTTCGGCCGTTTAAGCGTTAAAGCGTAACAAACTCAGTTTCGCATTTATAATATTACTTAGGATGAAGCGTCAGCCATCTGAGGATCTGAGCTTACCACTCAGTTTCTGGCCAAAACCGTTGGACCACTTGTTTTTATATCGTCTGACTACACCACATTACCCGAAACATAGATTTTGGTATGAGTCCTAGAAGATGAGACGAAAAATGAACTGAAAAGCGAAAAATAAATAACTTTAATTTCGGAAGTCGGTTAAAGTTATTTATTTTTCGCATTTCAGTTCTTTTTTCGTCGGTTTAATTTTTTGTAAAAAAGTTTTTTATTTTTCGCTTTTGAGTTACCATTTTCTCCAGGGTACTCCAGGGGGTTACTCCAGGTTAAAGACCTGGAGTTGATGATGAGTGGTTGTGTCATCAGAACTATGTATGTGTGCAAAATTTCAACAGAATCGGTTCACAGTTGAAAATTCAGTTGGTAAAAAATCAATCAATCCAATTTTTTCTACCTTTAGGGGTGGATTATAGTTTCCAATTTTAAATGGGACTAACTTCGAGGTATAACCCTTCCCTGCAAAAAAATATTTTTTCAAATCGGACAACTCATTAAAAAGATATGCGTAGTCATAAATAAAAATAAAAAAATAAAAAATACGTGTCGACTTGAGAAACTCCTCCTTTTTTTTCGTCGGTTAAAAAGAAAACGATAGACGTAGATATATTTAGTAACCTATTCCGCTTAACTATTCTTCAAGAGTCATAAAAAACCCTGTAAGAAATCGACACGTGTTTCACCTCTCAACGAGGCATCCTCAGGATGACGATTGACCATTTGCAAACCAGAACACGACGTGTTGACACCTAGAATTGAGTGCTTATCGGGCTCTCCAAGGTTCAAACACGGAATTGCTCTTCACAAATTCATGAATACAATGATATGAATATTTAATATGTCATCATCTGCCTAGCCTTTTCCCAACCATGTTGGGGTCGGCTTCCAGTCTAACCGGATGCAGCTGAATACCAGTATTTTACATGGAGCGACTGCCTATTTGACCTCCACCACCCAGTAACTGGGTACCCCTATACCCCTTGGCAAGACTGGTTGTTAGACTTTCGGGCTTCTGATGACCCGTAACGACTGTCAAAGATCCACAAATGACAGCCGGGACCAACGGTTTAACATGCTTTCCGAGGCACGGAGGAGTCTCGATATGTAAAGTTGGTCACCCATCCACGGACCAACCCCGGCAAGCGTAGCTTAACCTGATGAATCGACCCGTGCGGCTGTTATTACTTAGCCACGAGCTCCTATAAAATGAATATGAATCGATGAATATTTAATATGTAAAGTACATATATTATTATTTTAATTTTTGTTAATGTGAGGATTATGTGGGTCATTGTTATTTTCGTGTTTTTTTTCTCAGTTTGTTTTAATCATGGTCTGGCGCAGTTTGAGTAATTTATGCAGCCTACCAAAATGTCCTTTCTTTTAATCGTGCCGCACCGGTCGACGTCATTACGTCAGCGCCGGCTATCGCTGAAAACCAGCGCTGGGGCTCTGTCCTGCATAGGGTCGCATAGCATAATGCTGAGCGATAGCCGTTTTGCGTGAATTTGACGCATGTTTTCCCCAACCTTTTGATTTTTTTTTGTGTTTATTTTCTTTTTTTTTGCGTCATGTTTACCCCAAATAAACGTATTTTCTTTCTTTTCTTTCTTTCTAATCGTTCCTATTCTTCGTCGAATCATTGAGCTCCTTAAGGCCGTGCTCTATCTCAAATTTTATCTCGCTCGCACCATACTACTCGCGGCCTGAGTGAGAGCGAGACGGAGTGGGGTTCTGGCGGCTCTCAAGCCTGACATAGTTTAGGTAATTGCTTTTTACGGTGAAAATAATGGTAGTTAAAAAAAATCATGAGACCTGCTTTATAGTTGGTTCAGAAGTATATTTTTAACTAGCTGCGCCCCGCGTTTTCACCCGCGTAAGTCTCGATCCCGTGGGAATATCGGGATAAAAAGGGTCCTATGTGTTAATCCAGGTTATAAACTAGGTATCTGTTTGCCAAATTTCATCCAAATTCATTCAGCCGTTTTTGCGTGATTGAGTAATAACAAACACACAAACTTTCACATTTATAATATTAGTAGGATAGTAGGATACCAGCGGTTTATAGTTCGGTTTAGAGGTAACTTTGTTTTTTTTTTTTCTATAGAGAAAATTTTATGTAATCGTGTTTCCGCCAAACATACGACCTAGCATCAATCCTCAACAATTATATTTATTTCAAAATTAATGCTTCAGTATTTTCGACATAACGGAGGATCATGCTAAGCAATTCGAGGTAGGGTAGGGAAAGCCCTACCCTACCTCGAATTTAAAGAAATTCTGAGGAGAGCTGCATGATTACTGAAAAATGCGTGCACTGACTGGACAGGTTAACTCAATCTGCGTGGTTCATTCCTCAAAAAACCATTTCAGACACCAATCTACATGGTCTTCACATGATCTGACCAAGTATATGTCCGAACTTTAAAAGAGACTGAGACCTCTGAGTTTGTTTCGGCTTTTCTTCTCAGAGAGACATGAAACGCCGACCTCATCTAGTTTTAAAAATATGATTGACGTGTAAAAGTGTTTTACATACCAACTTACAGAAATAAAATTATTTATCATAACATCACTTCTCTATTCCTCAGAGGTGCACGTAGAGAAACACAAACATTTTTCCAGCAGTGTTATAAGCTTTATTATAACCCGCACAGATTAAGACTCCGGGCTGCTTCTAAGATAACATCTTACTAACGTTACCAACCCAAGAATCTATCTCGAAACCACAACGCTCAGCAGTTGTGCTGCGAACCATAAGATCAACGACGCACTGTCCACTTTCTTTACCCTTCATAACCTGTCAACTCCTCATTCCAGGTGACCGACCTGTTCACCCAGATGCGGGAGCCGTCCCCAGGGGCCCCAAGCCCCCGAGGGTCCGAAAACTCGCTAACTAACGGCGCAGTCACCAGGAATATGGGCTTTCAGCAGCAGAACAGCTCTGAGCATCTGCCTTGGAGTAGTCCTGCTATTTCTCTGCCAGGGAACTGTAATTCTAACTTGTAAGTAATTTATCTATTATAATAATATAAGCTTGTCGCTTCTGGGTATGCTTGAGAGATATTTTTCGACGGCGTGTGAAGCCCAGTCAGAGGCCTATGGGCGGCTTTAAAACTCTGACACCAGAGGCCCTAGACAAAGTGACATTCTATCAGCGATAACGATGATGGAAAAGGCAAAAATTACTGACATAAGCTATCGAAAAGCTTATGTCAATCCTGTTGAAAGTCGTTGTAGAAATACGAAACGCTTTGGAAGCGATTGTCACTTGTCTAGGCCCTCAGGTTGGTCACAAACCATACAAAAATAAGACTTCTGGTTATAACGATGTCGTTCGAATGTCACGAAAAACTAAATGTTCGCGAGCGGTTAGCGAGTAGCTTGCATGCAAGTTTCATGTCCTCTCGCGTACATGAACAGAGGCCCTAGTGTGAGTTTCTTTTTCATTGGTCGTTCACTGGCCTTCGCTGGTCAAGGGCCAATCGGACCGCCGAACGTGGCCGATGCGTAAAGTCGAGATGGTTAAAAGAAACTTACACTAGGGCACCAGTACGGTTCGCGTGCATCTTAAGAACATAGTATGGACTTGGATACTTTTGGACATGCTCGCGAGCCGTCAGCGAATGGTTCGCAAGAGACAGACAAAACACTCGTTGGCGAACACATCGCGGACATGCCGTGTACCTATGCTACCTCGGATGTCCTGAGTAGTTCGAGCCAGGTAGTGTTCACGGTTTGTGCGCGTGAGCTTCAATTGCACAGCGAACCGTTTGCAACATGCGAGCGTGCATAAGACGTGATGCGTCCATAGCTATTCGATACGCCTAGCGTGCACGGTTCGTGCGCGTGCGCGCTGGTGTGGGAGGAGGATTGAGTCCAAATGGCTCATTAACAAGACTTAATTTTAGAAAAACTAATAACATGAACCGTTTTCCAGGACGACTGAGAACCAGTCGCCTATGGCTCGCACGATCAGCAATGCATCAGCGCTCACGTCGCTTTGTGCAGACCTTTCTGCTTCTGACTCTCACTTCTTTGAGGTAAGTGTCTATGATTTTTACATAAACAACAGTGGTACGCAGGAACTAGAGGATACCACGCTACGATCCTTCATACTTATTTCGACAGCATCTGCCAGCCTAGCCTTTTCCAAACTATGTTAGGGTTGGAATAACAGTGTTTTATATGGAGCAATTACCTCTATTTCATTTATCTGGTCATAGAGCGGCACTTAATGCGAGAATTGTACACCTTTTCAAACCAAAGGGTTCAAGAAAGTCAGGTGCGGAGTTCTCCTACGATGAGTCTACATAATTATACCTACTAGCCAACCAAGATTGACTGAATAGGAATGCAGCCCACCTGGGGGCCAAGTCTACTAACTTACAAACGAGTCAATGGTCTCGCAATGATAAGTTTTTGACAGATTTTGTATGGCAAATCTGTCAAAAACTCACTTACCTTAGTGAAGTCAAGAACTTTGCAAAGAATACCTAGATTTTTATTCGTCAGTTCCGGCATTGTCCAAGACAATTTGAGTTTGCCTTCCTTAACATAAAATAATGAATTGTAAAACAAGTAATGCATAAAAAAAAAGAAAATTGTTTCCTGACTCCTACATAGACAATGTATCACTAACATCTTTATTATTATAAAACAAAGTCCCCCGCCGCGTCTATCTGTCTTCCTGTCCGCGATAAACTCAAAAAATACTGCACCGAATTTCATGCTGTTGTCACCAATGGATAGAGTGGTTCTTCAGCTATTCCGTTATGTCACGATACAAACAGCTTTCAAGTGTCTGTCTAATAATTTGCTCGACTAGTAACAACCAACTACCAACTCTGAACCACAAATAATCTCAATTTTCCAGGTTTTATACATCGGCAAGGTCAGGATATCACAGCGCAAGGTCCCGGAGTCACTGATCGACGATGCTTTGAACAAGTTCGCACTACACGAGGCCGAGAAAGCAGTGAAACAACGAAGACATAGCTTACTGTCTTCTACTGGGGTGAGTAATGGAACAACAACAATAAACAACAACAGCAATTGAACAACAATAAAAAAACAACAATATTATTGCCGTTTTTTTTTTCATGTGTGTATGATTTTTAACAACATTTATTTACTTATTTATTAAAACTTTATGCACAAATAAAAAAACTACTGTACAAAGGCGGACTTAATGCTTGAAGCATTTTCTACCAGTCAACCTTAGGGTGATGCAGAGACATTTCATTGACATGGACTTGTACACTCTAGAGGAAACAGATTTGGATAAAATGGTGAAGTGTTACATTTTTTATTTGAGATGTACAATCTAGTATTTCAGTGCATAGGTACCTACCTACAATTTGGAACAGTGCATAGGTACCTACCTACAATTTCGAACAGTGCATAGGTACCTACCTACAATTTGGAACAGTGCATAGGTACCTATCTACAATTTGGAACAGTGCATAGGTACCTACCTACAATTTCGAACAGTGCATAGGTACCTACCTACAATTTGGAACAGTGCATAGGTACCTACCTACAATTTGGAACAGTGCATAGGTACCTACCTACAATTTCGAACAGTGCATAGGTACCTACCTACAATTTCGAACAGTGCATAGGTACCTATCTACAATTTCGAATAGTGCATAGGTACCTACCTACAATTTCGAATAGTGCATAGGTACCTACCTACAATTTTGGCAATTGTAATTTATGTTATCAAATTGTTATGATAATGTATGTAATCGAATTGTTATTGTAATTTATGAATTGTTTATGTAATTTAATAATTGTAAAATATTTATATTTGTTAATGTGATTGTGTAAATTCAGATACAAGGTACTTTGTTCATGAATAAATGACTAATAACTAATGACTAATGAGCTCGTGGAGCTCGTGGAGCTCGTTGAGGAGCTCGTGGCTAAGTAATAACAGCCGCACGGGTCGATTCATCAGGTTAAGCTACGCTTGCCGGGGTTGGTCTGTGGATGGGTGACCATCTTTACATATCGAGACTCCTCCGTGCCTCGGAAAGCACGTTAAACCGTTGGTCCCGGCTGTCATTTGTGGATCTTTGACAGTCGTTACGGGTCGTCAGAAGCCCGAAAGTCTGACAACCAGTCTTGCCAAGGGGTATCGTATTACCCAGTTACTGGGTTGTGGAGGTCAGATAAGCAGTCGCTCCATGTAAAATACTGGTATTCAGCTGTATCCGGTTAGACTGGAAGCCGACCCCAACATGATTGGGAAAAGGCTAGGCAGATGATGACTAATGACTAATGACAATTCCGTAACCGAACACATGCTGCTGCCGCCTGCGGTCGGCTACGGAATGGTACCTTTTAGGTAAACTCGTATTAAACCTTCCTTATATCAGGAGTGTAGAATCCTGTTAATCCCGTATTTAAGCTGGCTAAATCACTACACTGGCTTATCACCATACCAAGCCTCTCGAGCAGTCACCACCTCACTTTCAACTGTTTCCCGCCATTCGTGGTGAACTGACAGTTGACGTTAGTGACAGCGACTTCCCTGCTGACGTGCATGAGATAGTGTTTACATATCTATTAAATAGATACACTACAAGGAGCATGACAGAGTTAAAAGCAACAAACAGATCCCAGATAATTAGTAAAATTTAAAATAACCATCCATTCTTGCTTTCAGACCTCAATTTACAGTGGTGACTCAAAAGAAAACCTCAATCAAGAAAACAATTCACCACCACCACAAGATTTTTTTAACAACAACAGGAAGATCCTAACACCCAGTACAACGCCCCTAGAACCAGACAAGGTAAAAACTTGGGCAAGTGCAGAAATACTTAATGTCCAACCAAAACCAGACTCGAAGAAACTAGACGAAGAATTTGACATGTTCACTAAGGAACGAGTTGAAACGTTTACTAAAGACACACAGGTTATTAGGAAACCCACTCCTACACCATTAGAACCTAACGTTTTAATCCTAAACGTGCCTAAAAATAATCTAGACACAGTAAAAGAAGAAGATAAATCTGATATTTACTCTGTCATATCAGAAACTGCTTCGTCCATAACAGAATTTTGTCAGAAAACTAAAATTGAGGACGCCAAAATGGATTCTGAGACCCAAGACCCATTTTTAGACAATCAGAAAGTTCGTGACGATAGTCCAGCCCCGATAAGTTTTCAAGAGATTAACAGGAAGCCGGTGGTAACTGAGAGGAAGACTTTGAATGAAAACAAGCCGTTTTTGAGGGATCGGTCGGCTTCTATTGGGACCATTAATCTGAAGACGCCCATCGCTCAACTGATTGGGGAACAGAATAGGACTATGCTGTTTCAGGTATAATTTACAAATTACGTAGTTTCACTTGCACATAATACTATCACACCAAACCGATCTATTTTCATTTAACGAGATTTATCGATTGATTGTAAAAAATAATTAAAAATAATAGAAGAAATGTTTTATTATCACAGAAATACAAATATATAACAAAACATTTAGTTTGGTTTGGTTGATGGAAATACTAGCTCAAGACTGAACTTATTAATCGATATAAAGATAAAGAAGAATATATCGATTAAAAATACAATAAAGTTAGATATTAGTAACCAAAATCGCTTAACTATACATAAAGAGTTTGAAAGAAATCGACACGTGTTTCATCTCTCAACGAGGCATCCTCAGGATGACTATTGACTTGTCGCGAACCCAGGCGGTGTGGCTCACTCTGCATCCGGCGCTCGGCGTGGCAACACGTCGTGTTCGGATTCGCGACAAGTCAATCGTCATCCTAAGGATGCCTCTTTGAGAGCTGAAACACGTGTCGATTTCTTACAGGGTTTTTTATGACTCTTTAGGAATAGTTAAGCGGAATAGGCTACTAAATATATCTACGTCTTTTGTATTTTTAATCGATATGTTTTACAAGTGCCAATAACATTTGATCATCGCCAGCTTTTGCGACTACACGATTGACGTTGATAAAGGCATCAATGCGTAGATCGAGATTTTTACCATTACAGTATTTCATTAATCTCGTATTTCTTCAGGTTGGTCGGGCAGAACTCCGTCTTATCAGTCCAGACAGAAAACAGATTCTACTCCACCGCGGGTTCAAAGACGTGGCCTCGTGCGTGCTCGGCAGACTGAACAAGGAGCACTTCGGGTTCGTGTGCCGTGAGACGAACGACACGTATGCTTGTTACGTGTTCAAGTGTGAGAGTGACTCTGTGGCGCTGGAGTTGATCAACGGTAAGCCTGCTATACTCGTAGTTCCCATCTTTTCTAAAGTTCTTCTACTTGCCAAAGGGCCTCCGTCTGACAATGTTTTCACTCTTTAGCTCCACTAAATAACAATAGTTTTGTTTAAGTTAAGAATGTTTTTGTATATCCTTACATATTATAAAACAAAGTCCTCCGCCGCGTCTGTCTGTCGTCCTGTACGCGATAAACTCAAAAACTACATCACCGATTTTCATGCTGTTTTCACCAATGGTTCTCGAGTAAGATTTTAGTATATAATAACCGACATATACGTGAGCGAAGTCGCGGGCATCAGCTAATTTTACATATGAAAAGAATTTTTTTTTTAGATTAAAATCATGAAAAATTACTGTAATAGTGGAACAAGTTACAATTTTTTTTTTTTTTAAGATCTGAAATTAAAGTAAAATATAATAAGTCTTTAGTGGGATTATGATCTACATGCCTGCACAAATTCCTCTAATTGCCCAAATTATTAGTTTTGTCAAAGATTGAAGAAGTTCCTCGTACCTGCCTAAGTTCCTCCGATAACCAAAGTTCCTCTATCTACCAAAGCTTTCAAATACAAAGCCCTCAGTCACAAAAATGCTCATTTTTTTTACCACTTGTCCTTGATGATAAATGATGATCAGGCCAAAGGTGGAAGCGAGCATCACATGGAATCCTCAATCTCAGCGGAACTGGCTATCTTACCTCTAACTGCCGAAACACAGCAATGCTGTTAACGTTTTTTATGGTGATAGACTTAGATAAGATAGCCAAGTAGTAAAATGGACTTAGAATAAGACCTACCAACCAAACCGAGCAGAAAATTTTGCCCTCTCTGGGAATCGAACCCGTGACCTCAGGGTCTGAGACAGGTGGTCTTACCACTAGTACACAAAGGCGGTTTTCTGAACCACTATCCTTTTTAACACCTCACGGTTACCTTTTCATCTTGTTACAGCCATCAAGCAAGCATTTGTAGCACACGCCGACCTTCTGAAGAAGACCCGAGAGAAGTCACCAAACATGACATGTGAACACTGTCCCATGCTCTGGTACCATCGTCTGTGCCATGATATTGAAGGTACGATCATCATCTCTGATCATCTGCCTACCTTTTTCCAACTCGGTCGGCTTCCAGTCTTACCGGATGCAACAGAATTCCAGTATTTTAAATGGAGCTACTGCCTATCTCGGGGCTTAAAACGGCCACATTGGCAGAATCATACATAATAGCACAATATTATGAATAATCGTAAAATGTCACACACTGACAATTCATAATATGACCTGCGTGCAATCCATATTACGAAATAATTCAACTGTTGACAGTTTTCTAAGGAGATTCGTAAAATGGTCCACAAATTATGAATTGCTTTTGTGTCAAATTAGAGGAATTGCTAATGTAGCCGTTTTAGGCCCCCTGACCTTCACAATCAAGAGCTCTGCCATTAAATAATTTAATAAATTATATTTTCAGGTATGAACGACAAGAAGACACATGCATTCATTCTGCGTCGCATAGAACAGCTTCCTGATGATGAACAGGATCTCATCATCACCAAGTATCAGGGTGGCACCAATCATATGTATGAGGTGAGATCATAATACCCTATCTTACTTATTAACCCAGTAATATTGATGTCAATGACAGAAGTAAATAATTTGCTTTGTAAAGTATTGGATTATTACCCGACTGCCCCAGAAGGAGGGTAATGTTTTTCGAGAGTATGTATGTATGTTTTTAAGTATGTATGTATGTCTACTTCTTTGGCACACTCTGTAGCCTAAACGGCTTGATGGATTTTAGCTAATGAGGTGTCATTAGATTCGTCTTAATTGTGGGAGTGACATAGGCTATATTATAATATTTATTGCTTCAACAAATAAAAAAAGGCGGGGGGGAAGGTTTAAAAAAAAAACAATACAACGATATTGGTATCAAATAGAAGCTAGTAATAAGTCAATTCCAATATATGTATAAATAAAACCCTAAAGCTTGAAATAAAGAAAATTATTTAAAAAAAACAAAAAACCCGCCTGCAAAAACATATAACTTAAAAGAGAAAAACAAGTATTATAATCTGTAGAATTTTGGTATTACAGGCGGGGAACAAACCAATAACCTGAAATATGGTGTAACTGTTGTTTGTTCTGTAGTTTTTTCTTTTAAGTTATGCGTTTTTGCAGGCAGGTTTTTTAGTTTTTTAAATAATTTTATTTATTGTGAATGTGAAGACTATGTGGGTCATTGTTTTTCTGTTCTGTCACAGACGGGCGAGCACAACGCCTTCCTGATGATGTTGCTGAGAGCACATTGCGAAGCGAAGCAAACACGACATGTTCACGACACCGCTGAGAATAGGTGAGCAGTACCCTTTCAATCACAATCCTTTTCATTTTGAAAGAAATTGCAAATCCTTTCCATCGTATGTTTGATAAATTCGTCTGTTCGTTGTTTGTTTTGTTTACACTTTCATCAAATATTTTTGGAACAGATCATACCATATTTCGCATTATAGTATACAATATGTAAATAAACCATGTCCGATCTGAAAGGGGCATATAGGTACTGTTTAGGGGTATGAGGAACAGGGTGTAAAATTCACTCATCCACCATAGAAATGGGAGGATCCTCCGACCAGACGGGTGTTGTGTCTGACGGGCAACTGCCCAATGATTGATATTGGATTTTTGTATATATGTTCACTGCACGGTAAACTCTAATTGCGCGATGCAGGATTTTTGTGACGTCAGGATTTTTGTGTGACGTCAGGTCTTTGATGCGTAGTTCAAATGTGGCGATGTAGGTACCGCCACAACTGTAATAGCAAATCCGTTCAGCCGTTTTAGCGTGAAAGCGTACCAAACAAACAAACTCACTTTCGTATTCATATTAGTTAGGATTTGTTACAAGTTAATTAAAGGCTCTCTTTCCTTTCAGGTCTGAATTCCTGAACCAATACCTAGGTGGCAGCACTATCTTCTCTAAAGCCAGGCGCTCAATATCCAGCAGTTTTGATCTGCTCAAGCGCAAGGCTAGCCGAGACGAGAGCTTCGCACCTCCTATGATAAAGAAGGTGACTTTTACTATAGAATGAGACGGCTTTCCGAATTAGAACATTATTGCTCACAGCGCTTACATCAATAATTTGCGTTCCAATTTAGATATTATTATCACGAATATGATAACTGAGGGCTGTCAACAATTCGGAACGCTCGTGAACACGCTCACAGTGCTCACTCAACGTCAATACTTGCCTAAAATATTTCTTTGTGCATATACTACATTGTTTGGTTATGTGGCGACGGTTGCCAGAAGCACAATTTTGAAAATACCACGTTAGTTTAATGTTACAAAGCGACTCAAATTAAAATATCACATCTGTCATTTTTGACAGCGCTCAGCGCAGTACCGTTTTATTAATTTAGGGCATGGCCGGCGTTATCGCAAGATGGCGTATATTATGACGTCATCTATGGTGATTCACGGGACATCGTTATCGTGCTCATGCTAATTCGAAATGGGTGTTAGCACGCTCAAATCGATTACAGCGTAACTCGGAACGCACCCTTAGTAATTGAACAGATAACACTATGAAACTGCCTCGTTGGTGTGATTGCAAGCGCTACTTATGATCATGAGGTCATGTGTTCGATTCCCGGGTCAGGCAACGTGTTATTGGGTTTTTCTATCTGGAATATCTCAATAGCAGCCCGGAGTCTGGATTTGTGCCATGTTGATGACAATAGACTCGCCCCCTATTATGTGGGAATTAAACGTAACTGGCGAAATGTGGGTCTAACAACCATAAAAAATTGTAAAAAAATTAGCACTTCCCTTTTTTTTGTTATTTAAGTTCCTAAAATTTGTATATAATGTAAATAAACCGATATTCGTTGAAAAAAAATATCGAAATAAATTCTTACTTATTTCAGGAATCATCCCCCCTGCCCACCCTTTTACCAATAGTACTGGACACATCGCCAGAGCCTTCAGGCCAGGAGCTACTGTCTCCTGAGCAAGTGAGAAGCAAGAGTATGTCCCCAGCAGTGTTGGACGGTAAGAAATTGAGCCTAAATGGCTTGAATAAAAAGGTTTTTTAATATTTTTTTATAGTAAAATATTCACAAAAAATATTAAACTGATACGATAAATTGAAAGAACAGAAAAACAATTAAATAGGTTGTAAGTAAGTTTATCTCAAATCTATTGCTTATCTGTAAAAGATTGATAAAGTATGGTGTTGATTGCAGAAGTAACACCATCCCCGCGCTCGACCATGACGCCGACACCAGAAGAGAGCGAGGACATTCCGGGAGAGGGCACTCCTGTCAACTCACCTATGATGGACATGTAAGGCATTAGATGCGGTCCGAGGGGGGATTTTGAGTGGGTTATGACCCCCAGGACACCCCGTCATGACCTTCCCTAAAATCTAGCTGTCGAGAGACTGAATGATTTACGTACTGACCAATTAACCATTTCCCTAAAAATATTCCTCGGCATCAATGGTGCCCCCCCCCCCCCAAATCTTGGGCCGCGCCAGTGTCATTAATACCTAACAGTTATCTCAAGACTCTAGGGCAAGCAAATAAAAAAGGTTGTCAAAAATGGTGATAATAGTAACTAACTTGAACAATTTTGACTTGCTAACAAGATCTGGGAGCCTACCATTGCCGCTTACAGCAGTATTGATTTTAATATTACTTCAGTGTAGGAAAGAGATGAAGCTCTACAGGACGTATACCTCCATCTCTTTCCCCCACGAAGTAAGATTAACAGTTTCGCGGACTGTAAACGCCCATAGACGTAATAACAATAAAACTTCAATTGTGTCTCATTCAGTGTCCGCGAAAGTGTTAAAATAACACTGCTGTAAGAGGTGGTGGTAGCCTACCACCACCGCTTACACTCTCACTCACACTAGAGCCTCAAGGGGCCTACCACTGGTAGGCCCCTTGAGGCTCTAGTGTGAGTTTATTTTAACCATCTCGCCTTTACGCATCGACCGCGTTCGACGCTCCGATTGGCCCTTCACTGGCCTTCATTGGTGAAGGTCCAATCAGATGCGTAAAGTCGAGGTGGTTATAAAAAACTTTTTTACAAAAAATTAAACCGACGAAAAAAGAACTGAAAAGCGAAAAATAAATAACTTTGATTTCGGAAGTCGGTGTCTTCGCTTTTCAATTTTCGTTTATTGCCACCGACTTTCGAAATTAAAGTTATTTATTTTTCGCTTTTCAGTTCTTTTTTCGTCGGTTTAATTTTTTGTAAAAAAGTTTTTTATTTGTCGCTTTTGAGTTACCATCCACTCCAGGGTACTCCAGGGGGTTACACCAGGTTAAAGACCTGGAGTTGATGATGAGTGGTTGTGTCATCAGAACTATGTATGTGTGCGAAATTTCAACAGAATCAGTTCACAGTTGAAAATTCAGTTGGTGAAAAATCAATCAATCCCATTTTTTCTACCTTTAGGGGTGGATTATAGTTTCCAATTTTAAATGGGACCAACTTCGAGGTATACCCTTCCCAATAAAAAAAGAATTTTTCAAATCAGACAACTCACTAAAAAGTAATGGGTGGTCATACATAAAAAATAAAAAAATATATACGGGTCGACTTGAGAACCTCCTCCTTTTTTTTTCGTCGGTTAAAAAGAAACTCACACTAGGGCCTCAGTACCATAGTTTGACCTCACCGCTGATATAGTACCGCGCCGGAGGAATGTGCCGCTCGCGGTGCGCGCGCGGGACGCGGGGGCCTGCGGGGAGGTCAAACTATAGCACAATGTAGCAGCATGATTTCATAGATTCCTAGATACCTACATAACAATTGTGTAGCCCATGAAAAAAAATGTTTAATGCTGGTATTAGTAACACTGTTTGTTAGTTTTTAGCTTTATTGAAACCATGGACTTAAAACCCTACATATATGAATAACAATAAACAAAAAAATTGGGTGTCTAAAAAAACGTGGTGAAAAATATTATAAATGCGAAAGTAACTCTGTCTTTCTGTCGGTCTGTTGCGCTTTCACGCCAAAACTACTGAACCAATTTAATTGAAATTTGGTACACAGATAGTCTAGAGCCTGAGAAAGGACATAGGCTACTTTTTATCGACATACAACGTGGGCGAAGCCGCGGGCGGAAGCTAGTAGTTTATAAACCTTTAATAAATGACATTATTTGAATTCAATCTTTGGTATTTCTTTTCAGTTTCCTAAAAGTAAGTGACAGTCGCCCCGCGCAAGTGGAAGCCGGCAGCGAGAACGAAGCCACTTGGAGACAAGCCATCTACGAGAAGATCGTACAACCTGAGGTGCAGGTTGAAGGTAACGTATTTATTTCAATCAATATGGGCAATATATAACGTTTATTTGGCAATATTAACTCTAGGGTCATATCAAACAATCAACTGGCATATAAATAATTTTTCATGATATCGTTTACATTAGACTCTCAATGTGTGTATCTAATGCCTCATTTACATTCAGCCAAAGTGAGCAGGGAAGTGGGCAGGACGAGTGTGTAAACACGATATTTCTCGTGCCACTGCCATTGCCACTCGCGCTGCCCGGCGCTCCTCAAAATAGCGGTTTTTTGTGCGGAAGTCAAAGGACCGGCAGCGCCAGCGGCAGTGCGTGTTTACATTCTGCTCCGTAAATGAGGCATAAGTTTCATTGATAAGGACGCCCACGTTCTGTACGTTCAGCACGGCAAAATTAGGGGAGTGGAGGATTTGAAAAATCGGAACCCATCTCAAATAGCAAATACAAAAAAAAACACCGTGAGGAAACCGGTATGCCTGAGAGAAATTTCTCGGCATGTGAAGCCAACTCAGAGGCCCATGGGCGGCATAAAAGCTCCGCCACCAGACGTGTGGTTAGTAAATAACTACATGAAAAAGAAAGATGATCTCAAATAGCTCCTATTTTCCATTTGTAATAAGATTAGACATCAAAATAAGCCTTTTTTACAGTCCGTTCAACCGATTTTGACTTCTATTGCGTTAGCGGTATGACAAATGGCAACTGCAGTAAACAGTTGGTATTTTGTAATCTTATTTGCTTTTAATGGCATCCTTATGCCTACGGTATATAAGTCAAAATCGGTTGAACGGACTGTAAAAAGGTTTGTTTAAATGTCTTATCTTATTTTAAATGGATGTATAGCAAAAATGAGACAGTTAGCAAATTACCCAGGCGTATGACATAGGATGATCCGATCAAGATTCCCAGATTTAAAAATTTCCATTCAATTTCAGGAGAACTAATATCGTTGCGCAAGTCTTCAAATCCTAAAGCGAAGAGAACCAGAGAAGAACTGCGTCAACTGTGGAAGATGGCTATAGACCAGACCATTCTGCTGTTCAGAATGGAGAAGGAAAATGCTAGACTTAGAGGTGAGCCATGTTATACAATGGGGTCATGAATACTGACCGACTGCTTTGTTAGTATAGTCGTTGCAACACCGACTGCCGAGCTTAGTGATCCCGAGTTCGATTCAGACGTTGGACAAAGTGTTATTGGGTTTTTCCTTTGGAATTCGTGCCCGGTTAGTGGCTATAGGCTGGTCCTCTATTATCATCAGCTTCCTGCCCTTGTCCTATGCTACTTGGGGTCGGCACAAGTTGCGACACGTTTACATTCCAATTACGGTGACTACTTGGTTTTTTTTTGGTGTTTTTTTCAGAACGGCCATTTAGTATATGCTATTTAAAGGTTATTCATTCATGACCGGACACCCTGCATACTCATTTCTTTCTTTATATTTTTTATAAACAGGCGTTATACAGGGTTACTGGTAACTCGACGTATTCCTTGCAGGACGTCATAGTAGGGTTAAAATGCAACAAATTAAGCCACCAAATGTTCTACCGAAATTCAGTTTTTTTTTTTTGTACTAGACTACATTTTTTATGAAGTAATAGCAAATTTTACAAAAAATTAAATGTTTGGTTAGTGATATTTGCCAAAGTTTTAGGCATTATTGAACTTTTAATTATTAACAAAGGTCTGCTACGGCGTCAACTATGATAATAACTTAAATTTCAGTACAGTCGCGCCGTAAATCATTTTTAAATTGGTTTCAAATGATTTAATCTGGGATTTTTCATAAAAAAACTAAAACTCTTAATAATTCAAAAACTACTGAATTTCGGTAGAACATTTGGTGGCTTAATTTGTTGCATTTTAACCCTACTATGACGTCCTGCAAGGAATACGTCGAGTTACCAGTAACCCTGTATATGTTATGTATTTATTTATGAGTCTATTCATTTCCAGAAAGCGAAGAATCCTCAGCGGTCCGCAGAATAAAACTAGAATACATTGAACTGGGGATTTGTGATGCCGGAGTGAGTCTGATGTGGGACTCCTTACTGTCTCGAGACTCCTCACACGCCATGGCGCAGGTCGACAGACATATGCTGACACAGGCTGTGATACAAGGTAACATTAATAGTCCTAAAACCTAGAAAAAACTTAGACCTAAGACAGAGCCCTGGGGAACCACTATTTGCATTGTTAATATTATTATTACTTGACATAATTTTTTTATGTTAACGAGAGTCATGGTAATTTTATTCGATTACTGGACGATAGACAAAAGGATCTATTAGTAATATGGCGTGCAATATAAAAGATTTTTGTGTTAACCGTGTCAAAGGCTTTTATTGAGTCAAATACGTAGCGAAATCATATTTACCATTAAAAACCGGCCAAGTGCGTGTCGGACTACGCACAATAAAGGGTTCCGTAGTTGGGGTAAATTTATGCCAAACAAACTTATTTTAATTGAAAAACATGTTCGCCCATACATCGATATACTTCACGGCACAATGGTCACGGTCAATTCTCCAACCAATTACAAACTTACATTTGCAAATGTAAGTTGAAATGGCTGTATTTTTTTATTCTCTCGTCTGACGTTCTTCTAAATTATTCTGTGCCACAAGTAAGAAACTTGCACCGAGCATGTAATGGGACATAACATGGTATCACTTTGCTCCACAGGCGTCCCGCGCATGTCCCGCGGCGGGGTGTGGTACTTCCTGGCCGAGCAAGCGTGTCTCCGCTCCGCGCCGCCCGACACGGCGACGTGTCCTCTGTATCACACGCCGTACACCGCACTGTTAGGAGGACTCACGAAGCACCAGCATGCTATACTTATTGATTTAGGTAAGTTTAAAAAAACGTCAGCAACATATGATCGGTCATACTAAAATCAAAGATAGTTAATTGATTCAGGCGTGACTTTGCGGAAATATTTAGTAACCTATTCCGCTTAACTTTTCTTTAAGAGATATAAAAACCTTTAAAGCCTAAAACGGCCACATTAGCAATTATTCCTCTGAAAGCAACTCATTCCCTGAATTCCCAGCTGTCATTAGCAATTCCTCTAATTTGACACAAAAGCAATTCATAATTTGTGGCCAATTTTACGAATCTCCATAGAAAACTGTCAAACAGATGAATTATTTCGTAATATGAATTGCACGCAGATCATAATTATGAATTGTCAGTTTGTGACATTTTACGATGATAATATTTTCCTATTATGATTCTGCCAAAGTGGCCGTTTTAATCCCCTTTAGTCCCAATTTAATGTTATTCTTTCTCATCCAGGTCGCACATTCCCGAAACACTCCTACTTTGCATCCGCCCTGGGTCCCGGGCAACTGGCTCTATACAACCTACTGAAGGCATACTCTCTGCTAGACCCTGATGTCGGGTACTGTCAGGGACTGAGTTTTGTTGCTGGCGTGTTATTACTGCATGTAAGTATATATTATCCCTTGGTAAGACTGGTTGTCAGACTTTCGGGCTTCTGACGACCCGTAACCACTTTCAAAGTTCCAAGAATGACAGCCGGGACCAACGGCTTAACGTGCTTTCCGAGCTACGAAGGGGTCTCGGTATGTTAAGATGGTCACCCATCCACGGACTGACCGCGGTAAGCGTAGCCTGATCGATCGACCCGTGCGGCTGTTATTACTAAGCCACGAGCCCTGTCAGCCCGATATAATTTTTCAAATATCAATGGGCCCCCCGTTTTCCGTATCATATTACTCAGTTACTGGGTTGTGGAGGTCAGATAGGTAGTCGCTCCATGTAAATACTGGTATTCAGCTGCATCCGATTAGACTGGAAGCCGACCCCAACATAGTTGGAAAAGGCTAGGCAGATTGATTTTGAATGGGGCCCCCGTTTTAATGACATATCGAATTTGCCAACAGATGGAAGAGGCAGAAGCATTCATACTGCTCCGTCACCTAATGTTCAGAAGAGGTCTCCGGAAGCAGTATCTACCTGACATGAGCGCTCTACAAGTTCAGGTAACTAGTAATACAATCAAGAAAGGTTTTTCTCCAAATCTTTGAAAGTGTCGCAGAAGCTGATTCCAATACCACTGTGGCGAATCAATTAATTATCTGTGGTTCCTACCGTAACCTGACAACACTGGTTGATCTAGAGAGCACTCTATGGTTCAATAAGTTTGAGAATAGTACCTATGTAATTGTTCAATTTATTTTCTAATCTAAAACTATAATTATGCATGATTTTTCAAATATTTTTAGTAATTTTAATTTGTGGTACCTACTCAGCTCGATTTAAACACCATATTTGTACGCCTTCTGGCATAACATAGCGCTCTGTTTATCAAACATAAGATCTATATTTCTTTACCTATGTTAACAAATAAATAAAATAAAAAAGAATGGGAATCTGCCTGCTAAACTAGCTAAGTTATTATTAACTAATAAACTCTCGTGTAGGTAACTATAAACATTATCCTGTTTGTGTATACGTTTGTTCCGCCGTCACTTTGATTCTGTGCTGTGTAATATCAAATACGAGTCAATTATAACTCAACCAAGTTTCATTCAAAGGGCGCCGTAACGCGCCTAAACCACGAAGCATGTTCAATACTTCCAAGTACAAAGGTACATACTAACTCGACTGTGTTTTTTATTTACGTAATTTCTGTTTGATTTGGACTCAACGCAACAGACATACAGTTGAGGCAAAAAAAATCAGAGACAAGCAACATAAATTTTGTCATAGTGCTGCATGTGTCCAGCACTAGTATCGGATAGGGGCAGCACCAGCGCCGCCATGTTGAATCGATAAAAAAATATATTATTGTATGCACGTTGTGTTTTTTTTTATTGCTTTCACAGTAAACGTGTTTTGATTCATCCCATCCTCGTCGCCAAAATGTTATATCTCTAACAAGGTACCTAATTAATTAATACCACTATTAGACTGTAGAATATTATTTATTGAAAAACCACAACGTTCATACAAGAATTATTTTTTTATCGAATCAACATGGCGGCGTAGTGCTGCCCCTATCCGATACTAGTGCTGGACATTAGTAATGGCAATTAATGCGATTTTTCATTAATTTCATTAGCATGTGAATTATTGAGTCTTAGCATGATAATTGCTATTGCTATGCTAATAGCTAATATGATGATAATTGATAATAATGAAGTATGAAAATTTTATTAAAAGTGCGAATTAAAATGGTGAACGCTCATTTTAATTCGCACTTTTAATGAAAATGAAAATGTACGAAGCGATAATTCACTTAGCACTTCACGAAATTTCGCAACTAAATTTCATTAGCTAAATGCTAAATGATTTTTCACAAGCTAACAATGAATGCGAATGGTAATTAATCCATCACTACTGGACATATATCCAGCACTATGACAGGTTTAGTGCCAGAAATCGCCAACATGCAGTGTGCTAGCGCGATAAATAATGCTCGGTCATTCTTCGTAAGACAAAAGGCATTTGGTCTTTGGTATGGCAGTGATACAAAACGCTGATATCGATTTTTCTTCGAGTTCTACTCTATTATGCTGTGGACTACTCTCATTCTAATGTTGGTCAACTCTGGAACCACACCTGCGTGTGTCGTGTCAAAGCAATGCGTGCCAAAGCTTCGTATGTTTTGCTCGCTAAAAACTTATCGCGGTGGTCACATTACGGGCTTCATAATTTTTACGAATTATCGTGCAGAAATCCAAGATGGCTCTCCATTATTTCGACAGAGCGTCTACGCAGTCCAGAAACAACAGTCGAAATGAACAACGTTATCCGGCCACGTGTAACGTTAATTAGCGCGCTAAAACCTTTTGATGCACCGCCACCTGCGCGATAAGTGCTACGCAATCCAAATTATCGCGACAACAGCCGATAATGTTTGGTCAGATCTGTGCGAAACTTCGTCACGATAGACGCAGGTGCGGCTCCAGCTTATCGAGAAAGCTCTGATTGTGATAAGACCGCCCATTGTATTAATCTTTTATTATTTTTTTCCGTTTTTTTTGCTACAAAGTGTATTTTATCTAATAAGCCATTTATGAGACAATAGACGTAGATATATTTAGTAACCTATTCCGCTTAACTATTTCTCAAGGTAATTGCCACACCGAGCACTGGACACACAGACAAGTGACCAGTCAAGCTATGCGTCCAGTGCTCGGTGTGGCAACACGTCGTGTTCTGGTTCGCGTCTGGTCAATCGTCATTCTGAGGATGCCTCGTTGAGAGGTGAAACACGTGTCGATTTCTTACAAGGTTTTTTGTGACTCTTGAGAAATAGTTAAGTCGAATAGGTTACTAAATATATCTACAGCTATTGTATCTTATAATAGATTTCCATAAAGTCACGCCTGAATCAATTAACTATATAATAAGCCATGCTTTCACTCTTCCAGCTGTACCAGCTGTCCCGCCTGCTGCGCGACCACGAGCCCGAGCTGCACGCCAAGCTGGAGGCGCTGGACATCTCGCCCGCGCTGTACGCCGCGCCCTGGATGCTCACGCTCTTCACGAGCCAGTTCCCGCTGGGCTTCGTCGTCAGGGTGTTCGGTAAGTAAATATAAACTCAATGTTATACATACGTGATAGAGTTCAAATTCCAATGTAACCAAGCATTGTTAAGCTAGTTCTGTCGTTAAAGTGCTTTCCTTTAATTCATACATGCAAGATCTACATAAGAAAGAATGAAAGAAAAAATAGTTTATTTGTCACAGAAACATCTGCATAGTAAAAGATTAATAAGTCGGGTAAAACAGAACAATAGGGAATATGCATGTATTTTTTTTTATTCGATAGTTTATATCGCCAAATAATAGTAAAAAAAATTCGACGCCAAAAAAGTAATTTAAAGTACTTAAAAAAAATGTTTAAAATATCCAACCGACACGTGCTATTTAAACGCCCTCCATTTGGCGCGCTTGGTGTGGTGATGACACAGAGCACTATGACAACAAACAAACAAGTGTCAATTGAATGTCAACTGACAACTGACTGAATCGCAAACACTCATATGTATAGCACACATTGACATTTTGATTGCTGTCCTAGATTGTTACGTCACATCCGCTCTCGCGTCGCTTTTCAAGTATTTGAAACTCCCACAGTTTTTTGGCACTTAAAAAAAAATCTCGCTCAAAAAGAAATATTATTCAAAAAATATTGATTGAGGCATAATTCTGAAGTAATATAGTTTATACAAAAATACTTGACCCTTATTTGAATCACATGCAATTCCCTTATAATAAAGCACACTAGATCTATTATCACGAGTATAAAACAGAAATAATTGGTAATTGCACGTCATGACTGTGACAAGAAGGCTTCCACTCAGCATGATGCTATGCTATGGGGACCCGCAGCATAGCGCTGATTTTTTGTAGTCACCCGTAACCTAATTACGACCAGGGATTGAAAAGGATCCTAAAATATCGGTACAGAACCGGTTTTTAGTGGTTCCGGTACTAAGAACCCTAACCGGAACCAAGAACCTAAATTGGAACCGTTAAGAATTTTTATTTTACGGGTACACCGGTAAAAAACCGGTATTTAGTGGTCCCGGTACCAAGAACCCTAACCGGAACCAGGAACCAGGAAACAGGATTGTGGGTTAATGCCGTGAATGTTTTTAGTTGTTATACTGTACTTTTGTTAGAAGCCATTTGGAATATGCATCGGAAATATGGAACCCATGTTATCACAAATATATTAACCGCATTGAGAGCATCCAAAAAAGGTTCATAAGGTATCTATGTTATCATCAAAAAGTATCGTATCATTCGGAAAACTACCATGACCTATGTAAAAAATTTCATATATTACCTCTACTCAACCGCCGCGAGATCTCTGACTGTGTGTGTTTATTGAAAATCTTTAACAATACAATAAACTGTCCAGATATTTTGTCAAAATTTTATTTCAACATTCCCAGGAAGTCTAAGCGTTACAATCCACCTTTGCGCGTGCCATTTTCTTCAACCAATTATAGGCAGAATTCGTCCATTGTGCGTGCAAGCAGAAACTTTAATAAGCTTTGTAACCAGTACGATATAGATCCGTTCCTAACTAGTGTGTCGTCGGCCAGGAAGTGCTTAAGCCGTAACTTTTTCATGTAGGCCATGTGGTTCATTTGTAGTGATAAGATGGTTGTTATGCAGTGCGAGCAACATAGTTACTATGCTGCAGTCTATTGTAACTTGGTGTGAATGTCCTTAGAATTTTACTTTTTTTTTTACTCTGTATTTTATACGTGGAGACCTGTAATTGGCTTTCTAACTAATATACTGTTCTTGATCTGTTTGTTTTAGCTGTAAGTCTCCCATGTTACTTAAATAAATAAATAAAAATATACAGGCTCAAATTCAATTAATTTGCGAAACTCTCCATATTTTAAAATGTTTAAGGTCAAAAATTTATTAATTTGATATATAAAAAATTGCATAAATTTTCTTATTACGCGTAAATGTTCTGCTACCACCAACACCAACTGCTAACAGACATTCTCTTTGCTTTCCAGACTTGATCTTCCTCGAATCCCTAGACATCGTATTCTCTGTCTCTCTTGCTCTGCTATCTGCACACAAAGACGGACTGATGCTGTGCGAGAGCTGTGAAGAGGCTGCAGAGTATCTCAAGCACAAACTGCCCGACATGAACCGAGGGTTCTATGAGAAGGTTATGAAGAAGGTACGTTAAACTAAAAGATATCGTCCATAAAGGGGTGATTTTTGTACGTATTGGTACTCATGCGTACCTACTGGACGCAACAAGTCACCCGTAGGCCTGACACGACATGACATGATTACTTTTAAAGTATTGTATTATTTTAATTATTGTAAATGTGAGGACTATGTGGAATTTTGTTTTGATTTCTTTTTTCGTTCTCAGTTAGTTTTAACGATGGTCTGGCAATTTGAGTATTTTATGCGACCTACCCAAATGTCCTTTCTTTGGTATTGTTCGCCGAGTCGTTGAGCTCCTTAAGTTCTGAGTTGAGCTCCACTATTACTGACAAATGCTTGCACTGACTGGACAGGTCCACTCAAATCGTTGTGGTTCTTTCCTCAAAATACCATTTCAGACGCCAATCTACATGGTCCTCATATGGTCTGACCAAGATTATGTCTGGACTTTAAAAGAGACTGCGACCTCTGAGTTTGTTTCGGCCTTTCTTCTCAGAGTAGTCAGATAGGAAACGCCGACCTCATCTAGCTTATTTTAAATATTTTATAATATGACGTGTAAAAGTGATTCCAATATCCTATTTACAGAATAAACAATTTCATTTCATTTCATTTCCTGCGCTGATGTCGGTAGCGTACGTCAGCGTTAAATACATATTAAAATATCGCACTGCGAGACCGACCGCTCTACGATACAGTCGTATATTCATAACAACTGTCGCGTACGCGTGGCATTCAGCTGATCGTCGTCGGTAACAGACTGAAGGCGCTCGCACTATTCCATGCTCGTCGGTCGAGCGACGAACGCGGCGCTGACAAGCGAGACCGACGCGCGTGATACGCGGCGCGTAGCAACGTACGCGCCGCTGACGTCAGCGTCGCAGTATGGTGCTATATACAACACAACGCGGACCAACGTACGCAACTGACATTAGCGTAAGAGGAATTCAGGCCTCAAGTGTCTCAGCGACACGCGTTTTGGCCAGAAACCATCAAAGGTAGAAACATTATGTTACTAAAGCTCTGACCAGAAATTAAATATTTTTTTTCGCATTTTTGAGAGCTCGCAGAAAAACGAACTTTCAAAACTACATCACTTTAGCTGACGAAACTTGGCTGTCATGTTTCCCGCCAACCTTTTGAAAACAAGAGACTTGTTGAGACAATAATAACTACCATACTTTAATTCTCAGGTCCTATCACTAGACATAAGTCGCCAACTCTGCGACTACGCGGTTGAGTACGCCGTACTACGCGAGGAGATGCCGCGTTTAGCTGCGCTGACTGAAGATAACAAACAGCTGGTTGAGGATAAGAATAAGATGGGGGAGGAACTGGATGTAAGTTTATTAGTTACCTGATTTAATGTGGATTTGAAAAATCTTTGTGCAGGCCGGCTGAATTCAATGGTATCCTCACTGAATGACAGCCTGAGCTATTTAGAGGTATGAGAAACAGGGTCTAAAGTTCACTCATCCTCTATAGAAAAGGCAGATCCTCCGACCAGACGGGTGTCATATCTAGCGGGCAACTGCCCAACGATTGATGTTGGAATCTTGCATATTACGTCCATCGCGCGGTAAACTCCAATTGCGCGATGCAGGATTTTATGTGACGTCAGGATTTTTGTGGTAGGATTTTTGATGCGTAGTTCGCATGTGGTAGATGCCGCCATAGCTATAACCTGAGAATCTTCCAACCTAAGACTAACTAAGACTTTAAAATCACGTAAGTAGAACCATCAATCGTGTTAATCTAATTCAACATTATTATCACCATCAGCCACTTCGACCAGAAAGAGCCGGTCGAAGTGGCGGTGCTTGGGGGAGGCCTATGTCTAGCAGTGGACGTCTGTCGGCTGAAATGATGATAATGATGATGAACCTCAACCATCTTCTATTACAGGAAGCAATGGACGCGATAACAAACTACCAGAAGAACCAAACCAGACTAGAAACGATGAACAAATCTTTAGAACAACAATTAACACTACTCAGCCGATACATCTCTGCCCACCACAAACAAGACATACCGATAGAAATAAAGAAAATAGTGCAGAACCACTCCAAGAAACTGTCCTTCAAAATATTCTCCACGAAATTCTCTAACGAAGAACAACAAGATGATCCGAGGAAGAATTTCAAAACGGGGATAAGTTCCCCGAATCTATTCGCGAAAATTCGGGAGGACTCCCCGAAAGACATCGATCAGGCAAGAAAGCAATTTATAATGAAGAAATCTCAGTCAGTACATTCTGGATTAATAGCGAATATGAAGAATACCCAACTCACCGCATTGGAAGAGAAAAACGAGAATCATAAAACAGAAAATATTACAGATTCGTTAAAAGAACTAGGGAGGAAAAACTCGGTGTTTTTCGCGAGCACCCAGGAGCAAATCCGCCAAGAAAGACTATTCGAGCATCAACTAAAGAACAATTTCGACGAAAATTTGCGCAGATTGGATGAAAAATTAAACGAAAAGCTAACTCCGACATCCTACATAGATGATCTGAGTATCTTTCAAAGTCGGAAAAGTATGTCTTTGAATTTACAGCCGATAAAGGACGGAAAAGTGAACGATAGTGGTTTTGTTACCCCGCTCAGCCCAGACGAGTCGAAATATGACTCGTGTTCGACCATTTCTCATCCGCTGAGTGACGTAGATGTCGATATTAAGTTCGATGGACAATCGACTAAATTAAAACAAATTAGACCTATTAAACATGTAAACGATAAATCGTAGTACTTGCCTAATGCTATATTTTTATAATGATTGGACACTTGCTTATTTTAGAGCTGTGGTAGAATGTTCCGATTATTCGGCAGAATTTTCAAACGATGCTTTTCTATTACAATACTAGCTGACTCGACAGACGTTGTCCTGCCCAATTTTTTCCCGAATTTGAAGATTTTCCGGGAAACTTAAAAAAAAAAATCTTATCTTAAGGGCAAAACTCGGACTATTTCGAACATTTTGAAACAAAAAATAGCCAAATCGGTCCAGTCTCTCAGTGATGCGCTTACCAACAAACACCACTATTTTTTTTTGTATTATATATAACGGAGAGGGTACTTCTCTTTTCGTTATTATCAGCCATATTTTAACTACTGTGGGTGATTATTGCGCAAAGAAAAACCGTTTCTGATCACATTATAATTTACTATCAAATAAATCACACTAGCAATTCACGCACTGTAGGTACACGACACAACTACACGGAACGCGCGACAGTATCTAAACGTGCTCATAGCTCGACAGCCACTGACAAACTCTCCTTATCTCCCAGTCGCGCGTTATGTTGTAGACTCTGTCGAACGCCGCTAGGCGGCGCTGGCGTTCCGATTAGTCAAGTCAGTAACGTACTTCCGACATATAGATTATATTTCCATTGCTTTTGTTAAGTCGGTCTTAAATGAACAATACTAAAGTCGATATTGCTTTAACGTTGTAGGTACGTTGCGCAAAACACTGCATTTGTAAGTGTCGTATCAATCATTATAAAGTTAACACAGTAAATAGCTATTTTAAGAATATTGAATATTGTAGAAGCAAAATTGCGTTCATAGACCATTCAGATTAATAATGTGGAATTTACTAGAATTCATGAAAACATGAGAAACGTTGAGACCTTAGATAAGCGATTTGTTGCCTATGATTGACTAAAATATGGCTGACAGAAGACAAAAAATAATTCTTGGTTTAAAAAAAATGTGTTGTCAAATCTTATAATTGATGAATAACATGATGGTATTTCTATTAGGTAAGGCCTGAATTCCTCATACGCTGATGTCGGTCGCGTACGTCGGTCGCGCGTATATACATCGTGTTCCATATAGCACCATACTGCGACGCTGACGTCCGCGGCGCGTACTACGTTGCTACGCGTACGCGACCGACATCAGCGTAAGAGGAATTCAGGCCATAAACATTATTTGACATCAAATTCTGGAACGAAAATCAACTCAAAAATAATATTAAGTACCTTAAAAATTGTCAAACGCCCGTAATGTTGTGATTGGGAGAATGAATGATCAATAGCCAATCGCACCACTTGGCATGCGTTTAATTTGGACGCGTTGATAATATTCGTTCCAGTCACCGGGTGTTTAGTGCCCAGAGACTTGCACTGGTTTCCAGAAACCAGAGCATAGCGACATTTTAACGTACATACTATAAGTGACTTATAAATAAATGCGTACATTATAATGAGGGTCTTGTGTTCACAGAATAGGATATATTGTACAGTCACGGACTTTAATTGATGAGCCACCTGGCACTGTTCGTATTTTAGCCGTGTAATGCAAATCGGGCTTAGTCGATTATAGTCGTACATCCAGACACGGAAAGCCTTCGTATTAAAGAAAAAGAAAATTATAATTAATATCTTTACCGGTTGGCTAACCTGAGAGCCAGAACTACAAACTTGACAGCGGAGTGACTACCCATAGTCAACAAATTGCAGGTCTAGTAACCGTAACCTAACGACGATTGTTTTAGCGTAGCCATAGTAACGTTAGCGTACGGAGAAATTTTAATATATTTTACTCATTTCGACAAATTCGAAAATAACATCTCTGACATCGACATTTCAACTGTCACTGTCTTCGGTTAATTTTTAAGAAGTATCGAGTTAATGAGCTCTGATTCAAAGGAGGTCAGTATCAAATAGATGGTTAAACGTTTTGAGATTCTCCACAGTTTGGGGAAAACCCCACAAATTGACAACGCAATGTAGAGCGTGGCATGAGTCGCCGTGTGCGACGCGCGGAGAGGAGAGCGGAGCGGGGACATTCGAGTACCGTCCCACGCCGCGCCGCAAGACGCACCGCCCTATGTCGTGGCCCTGCAGGCGCAGCATGGCGCTTTCTATTTCTACGAAGAATAGACATAGCTTTTTCTATACAAAGTGACATTACGTTTCTTCATTTTTGACATCGCACCGTGAAATCCTTCTACAATCTGTCATTTTGTCTTTCATTTATATCGATCTTTGTCTGGGTCTTTTAATATGTAGACTATTTCGGAAGAAAGTTTTCTATCCTTACGGAATTGAAGACAATTTGAAACAAAACAAAGAATTCTGAGTCGAATTATGTAAAAGAGTTAAGAGTTAAAAGTGCAGTTGACTCTTTTTACTTAGCTGCCGTCGTACTGTCTACACGGAACGTCATTTTTGTCTACTCTTCCGTCGACAAAACGGTGCTCATGCTACGCCTGCAGGCCTGCTCAGGGTGCACCAGACGTATATAAGTACTATCAAGAAAAAGTAATCTTTGAAATACTGTGGACGAACTTATTTTCGACGTCGGAATAGTACCTACTATAGAGATTAATGGAGCACATTCACGACTAAAAAAAGGTTAAGCCATTAGTGAGTCATTGCAATGTAGCTCTTACCCCAGTAATAGCGTATGAAGAATGATGCCGTGAGTTTCATACAACTCTCGGCAATTAACAATTACAAAAAATGTAAAAAAAAAACACGCGGGCGAATTCGTTTTCAGATAAAAGAAAAAATAATTAATCATTTTCAATTGGGAATTTTTCCGTTTTATTTTATAGGGCAAAATTGAAATACTTTTTTTACATTTAGTAAAGTTACTGTGCAATGACAAATGGTTTTAAAAAATATCGTGAATGTTACGAAAGCTGTCTATTTGAAATGAGACGGCAGTACGAATAATATTCGTGGCGCTGAAAGTGCATTTGCGCACAACTTCTATCTGGGATCAGCTTCAAAGCTGTCAGTTTC
Organism: Lithophane leautieri; assembly: GCA_949152455.1. Classification (NCBI taxonomy): domain Eukaryota; kingdom Metazoa; phylum Arthropoda; class Insecta; order Lepidoptera; family Noctuidae; genus Lithophane; species Lithophane leautieri. The sequence goes on from OX424486.1 coordinate 6,448,755, forward strand.
TATGTCACGTGTCGTAGTGCGAGTAGACGGTGACACGCGTGGCACGAATGGAAAGTGTTGACAAAGCTGCCTCTAGCAGCGGCCCCCGTGATCTGCAGGTGCTGAGACTGAGACCTTTCCATACATTTGTGGCATAAATACTTTCTTAGCTTGTCCTAAAAAGCAAAAAACGTAATAAATAGTATAAGTTAAATAATAGTATTATAATATTAGACCCTCTAATAGCCTTGCTTATGTATCACAGCTTCCTTATAAACACCAATAATTTAGGTAAATATATTATGAATAAATGTTAAATATAAATATATTTATTGCACATTATATAATTATTAATTTCACTGTTTGTGGACACTATAAATGTATGGATGAATAAAAGTAGAAAAATTATATTTTTTCTTTTAATTTCTAATGTATAATTATTGTATTAAATTTGTATTATTTATTTTGTATCATTTTATTTAAAAAAAAATGTAACTATAAAAAAGTTGAGCTCATATTTAAGGGTGCACAGGGTAGTATTATGAAGTATTAATGCTATCATTATTCCACTGCGAAAACGGGAAAATGGTGGCATTAACACGTCATAATACGGCCCCTTGTGCCGAATTATGAAGCATTAATGCCACCATTTTTCCAATGTGAGTGAGAAACGGAGCTATACGGATACAAGGCCGATAGCGCCATCCTTTTTTCGCCGTGGAATAATGATGGCATTAATACTTCTTAATACGGCCCCTGGTCATCATACTGAACACTTTTCATTATTTTCTGTATAGGATAATTTTTTCGCGATTACGATGTTTTGGTGCCATGGAGAATGTTGTTCATTTTGACCTTTAAATATGAGCATACTCTGAGGAATGCTGTATATTGGTGCAAACAACATAGCTAATTCTAAGCCAACTCTTTAGTGATTTGAAACTGACAGGCCTTTTTTTTTTTTTTTTGAGGTTGGGAAATCTTCCAATGACTTCTCCCGCTCTGGGCGGAGCGGAAGGGCGTGTCAGACTTTTACTGACTAAAACCCACCCGTGTTCCTTCATTTGCCTGTTGCCAAGGTCCCGGTATCCCTTTCGGACTTTCCCGCAAAAACTGACAGGCCTAATTTTTTGGAGAATTTATTGGCCTAATTTTTTGGAGAATTTATTGGTGATATTTTATTGTTTTTTAAACTTTTGCTACTTCAGGTTATTTATATTTATTTTACTTATATCTTTGCTTCTATGTAAGTTTACAACCAAAGAAACGTTACAACCTATTTTTATTAATCTACGTCCCCAAAATACCCGGAAGATTTTTTATAAAATAAAATAAATAACAAAAATATGTATTACGAAATATAAATTGCTCAAAATTGTTTATTTTTTATTTAATAATAAGTATTTTATTACGTAAGGACACTGTGAAATTATCGTTTGGCTTAAATATAGTGAAATATTGTGATTTATTATATAAATATTAAAATATAAATAAATGAATACCTAGTTGATAATTTTTTTTTTTTCTCTTTTGATTTGAACACGAATGATAGTGGCAAACAAGCAAGGGCCCACGTCGGGTCCACCTGATGGTCAGCGTTGCCTTATAGTACGGGAGGTACAGTTCGATTCAAACTTAATGGCGGCTCGGAAGTTAGCTACACGCTGCGCAGTACCCCACCCTTCACCCCCGCTGTCACATGAAATTGTTACTGCGCAGCGACTCGCCTCATGTTCCAAGCCGCCATTATGTTTGAATTGAACTGAATTGCAATATTTTTGAGATGAATTCTAAACCGAATAAATGCAAGTTCTTGTAATTGGTTCTGAAAATTCATTCCTAAGGCCTGAATTCCTCTTACGCTGATGTCGGTCGCGTACGCGTAGCAACGTAGTACGCGCCGCGGACGTCAGCGTCGCAGTACGGCACTATATAAAACACAATTTATATAAGTACGCGCGATCGACGTACGCGACCGACATCAGCGTAAGACGAATTCAGGCCTTAAAAGGGGTAAAGGGGTAATAGGGGGTGAAAGTCTGTAATTTTTTAAAGTTAGAAACGTGTTTGTAACGGCTTTACGCTTCTGTTTTTATTCAAGTTGCCGAAATCCCATCGGGCACGCGGCTTGTAACTGTGGGTAGTCGCTACGTCCCCGTCAGGGGGCGCGGTAGGCGGGTTACGGGCATGGCCGTTAAAGCTCTGCGGTGTGATTCGGTCCGTCAAATACCACGTCCGGGTGGCTATGTAGGCCTGGCCTGGAAGCGCAACTTACCTATGTGTGTGGATGCATTGGTATTCAGCAGGAGCGCCACGGCACTACTTCACAGCACCGCTTTCTTCAAGCTTACCCTTTTTTTTTTTCATTTTGGGGATATCTTCAAATGACTTCTCCCGCTCTGGGCGGAGCGGAAGGGCGTGTCAGACTTTTACTGACTAAAACCCACCCGTGTTCCTTCAGTTGCCTGTTGCCAAGGTCCCGGTATCCCTTTCGGACTTTCCCGCAACCCTGGCAGGTTCACGCTACTCCTGGGGTCTGGCTCCGCCAGGCTGAGACCTCCGTTTCCCCGGAGGAAGCTCGCTGGGAAACGACCAGCAACATGAAATGTAGTAGAGAAACCATAACGCTTAAATACTCAAATAATACAGCACTATCAAGTCAAATCAAAGATTCTGGTAATCGTAAAGTCAAAATGACAGTTCGGACATGACATCAAAATTCCTGTATATTTATTAATTTTTATAAAGTAAATTATAAATAAAATTTCAGTGAATAAATAGTCAAAAACTAAATCCGTAGTACGTTACTAACAGAAAAGTAAAAAAAATTATCAAGAAAAACGTAAGTTATTTAAAACTAGCTTCCACCCGTGGCTTCGCCCGCGTGGTATGTCGATAAACAGACTATAGAATATATATATCCTTCCCCGGGATGCCATCTATCTCCTTGCCAAATTTTATCGAAATCCGTTCAGTGGTTTAGGCGTGAACAGGTAACATACAGACAGACAGACAGAGTTACTTTAGAATTTATAATATTAGTACGGAGAAACTCAAGATATGGTAAATTAAGGAGTTAAAAATATTATTTATTTATTTATTATGGGTCCCTGAGGGCCCCGGTTCCGGAGGTGCAACGTTCCGGAGTACGTGTACCTCCGGGATTGGGACCTTCCGGGATGAACCCATCCAATATCTTAAATGTACACCCGTACTAGTTGATTCTGTATTGCAGTGGGGTCTTTCCTCATTGCTGTGACCCGTAAGCCTCGTATCCAATATGAAACAATTGACGCGTAACACATGACGCTCCACATGTTTGGCAGCGTTGCATAACAGCGCGCGACATTGCCAGCTGGAGCACAATGGGACGCACGGCTTGTTATTTGTTTCCATGCACCATGCAGTTGAGAAAGACACGCAGAAATGTGGTGTACCGAACGAGTGCTAAAATTAATTGACCTGTATCAAAACTATGATTACTATTCTTTTCGAAGCATTTTTTGATAAAATTATAACCACCGCCGCTGAAATCAACGCTAGTTCCTTTGGCGACATGTTGTCGACGCCTGATCATGCGTAGACAGACAACGTTGCTAAACAAAAGTACCGCGTTAACATTAAACATGTTGTGCAACAAGTTATGCAACAAGTTGAGCAACAAGTTGTGCAACAAGTTATGAAACATGATGTGCAACAAGTTGAGAAACATGTCACGTGCCATATGTTGCCCAGTGGATACGAGCCTGTAAAGTACATAACAAACGAGTGAGAATTTAAGATATTAGAGACCCTTACTGTTAAAATGGTGATAACAAAGACTCGCCTGTTTAAACTGTGTTATCTACCAGCTTCTTAATCTTTATAGATTTTCTCAATCTTCCAGCAGATAAAAAACCAAATTACAATGTCTTTGTTAAAACTACCTACGAGGTACGGCACTACAATTGACGCACATAAGAAATGGCTGACTATATTGCAGAAAGCACAGGACACGGTGAAAGAGGATGATGAGCATCAAGTAAGTAATTTAGAACAGAGTTGCCTGTAATCTGCACCCTAATCGCGAAATCCACGTTCGGTCAGAATTGGAATCATTTTGAAACAAATGTTTAGAATAAAGTTGCCTGTAACCGTGCGTTTGCACTGGCGAAACATTCTAGACAAAACATGTTGAAATCTCTATTTTCTGTCGATGTTCCATACAATTTTATTTATTTATTTATTTATATATACTTTATTGTACACCACAAAAATATATAACAAAAGGAAAAAACAAACACTACAAAATATACAATGGGCGGCCTTATCGCTTTCCGCGATCTCTTCCAGGCAACCTTGGAATGGACAGTGATTTGCCTGGACATAAAATGGGGCTGTCGTAGGTGCAAAAAAAATAAAAAATAAGTATACAATATACTAAAATAGATACACATATACATACATATCCTAAATAATAAATACATAGGAAATAAATAAATAAGCAACGAAAAAATAAATGAAGACTATAGATAATTACACAGTTACGAAGACAATATCACAACGACAAGTAATGTTCCTTAACGAGTCTTTTAAACTCTATTAACGACTGCGCGCGTTTTATTTGAACTGGCAATGCATTCCACAAACGAGCGGCCTGGACGGCAAAGGATTTGTCGAGGAAAGTTGTGGAATGCATTGGCATTTTAAGCTTTAAGTTATCGGATGACCTTAAAAATTTTATGTGGGAGTCACAAAGAAACTGGAAACGATTTTTGAGATAGAGAGGGGTGAAAGGGGAAAAAAGCACATTAAACAAAAGGGAAAGAATATGAGCATTCCGGCGAAGGCGGATTGGTAACCACTTGAGTTTCACACGAAATTCGGAAACATGGTCATATTTGCGCAAACCGAATATGAACCTTATACAAACATTTTGAAGCCGCTCAAGTTTATTGAGTTGGTCTTGGGTAAGGTCAAGATAGCTGGCATCGGCATAGTCAAGGATGGGTAAAAGAAGCGATTGTGCAAGAGCAATCTTGGTGGCAGTCGGTAGAAAATTACGTAGTCTCTTCAAAGATGCAGCGGATGCAAATAGTTTGCGGCTAACTTCCTGCAGCTGGGCAGTCCAAGAGAAGTTCTTATCAATGAATATCCCCAAGTTTTTAACTTTCTCACTAAAGGGAACAATTGAGTTGTCAAAACAAACTTGGGGAAGAGTCGTCCAGTCGATCCTTGAGACCATCCTAGGACTGCCCACTACCACAACCTGCGTCTTTATGGGGTTGACCAAAAGTCCATATTTCTTGCTCCAGTCGCATATACGGGCCAGATCACGATTAATCGTTAAGATGGCCTCAGTCAGATTTCCAAGAGGAGCTCGCGAGTAAATTTGTAAATCATCTGCATAAAGATGGTAGGAAGAAATTAGTTCGTCGGAGATTGAGTTAATAAAAACTGCGAAAAGTAAAGGGGATAGAACGCCACCCTGAGGTACACCGGCAGAAGTATTACTCCAGGAAGACAAGATCTCTCCAATGCAAATACGTTGCCGGCGACCGAACAGGTAAGTACGGAACCAGTCGATTACCGATGGAGATATGTTAAGAGAGCATAAAATGCCAAGCAAAACATCAAAATCAACAGTATTAAAAGCATTACTGAAATCTAACAAAGCTAAGACCGTTAGATTACCGTTTTCCATGGCTGACCTTATATCATCCGTAACGTTCAGAAGCGCTGTGGTGGTGCTATGACCAGGACGGAAGCCAGACTGGAAGGGGTTGAGGAGATTATTTTTATAGAGGAAAGTGCTTAGTTGATTATGAATTAACCGTTCAAGGACTTTGGATAGGAATGGCAGGACGGATATTGGACGGTATTCAGAAAAGGATGTTGGATTAGACTTTTTAGGTAAAGGAATTATTTGAGCATCTTTCCATGAGCATGGAAAGACACCACTAGACGCAGAAAAATTGAGGATGTGACAAATGACGGGAAGGATAACATCCAGCACAGGCACTAACATATTACGGCTGATACAGTCACTTCCAACTGCATTGGAAGTGATCGAGAGTATGCTCTTCTTAACATCACATGCGGAGAACTGACTAAAAACAAATGGAGAATAACTGGGAGTCGGAATTGAAGAAAGATAATTCAGTGTATCCAATTTTATTGTCCTATCAAAATTGGACGAAGCAGTAAAATGATTATTCATTGCATCCATGTCTATGTCTTTCAGGATTGTCTCTTGTCGGGTTTTACCGACCCCCAATGATCTAAGAAATTTCCAAACTTTGGATGCGTCCCCATTTTGGACAGAAGTATGAATGTGTTGGCGATTAGCATTCCTACACACCTTATTACAGTGATTACGTATTGAAAGGTATCTTTCCCTGTTAGCGTCGTTAGCCCTACGTTTAAATTTAGACTTTGCCGTTACTTTTTTGTGCATAAGCGTTTTAATCTCATTTGTGAGCCACGGCGCCGGCAAATGTTTAACCTTCACTGCTCGAACAGGTGCGTGATGGTCATAAAGCTCGATAAGTTTAGTCGTAAAAATATTAACTTGCTCAACGACAGATGCAGAGGCAAACAGAGCAGACCAATCTATATTACAGTTTTTGACAGGAACTAGAGATTTCAACATGTTTTGTCTCGAATATTTCGCCAGTGCAAACGCACGGTAACCTGTACCCGAAAATCTGCTCGACAACGTAACTTACGAACTTATGAAGCCATGGATTAGAACAGCGGTTCTCAAGCTTTTTTGATTGCGGAACCCTTTTGAAAAGCGAAACGTTGACGGAAAAAAGTTAGTACATTCTTTTATTTATTTATTTAAACTTTTCGCACTCAAAAAAGAGGTACAAAGGCGGACTTAATGCCTTAGGCATTCTCTACTAGTCAGCCAAGGGTGGTGAAGAGATTAGATGGCAGGTGCTCTGATTGTGACGAACAAAGAGAAAAAAAATAGTAATAATAATATTATATTATATCATAATGCATAGATGAGACAGGTTTTACAGTATAACAAGCTATAAACTTATTATCAGTGATCGGAGTAGGTAGATTGATTTTTGGTACTTGTATCATAAATGCACACAGAAAGAATAACATGGATAAGCCATTTTTCCGGAAAGTAATTCCGGTATTTCCGGATTCAATTAAATATTGTTAATGTTGGTAGTGATATTATTACTACTCAATTCAAAATTTAAAGGAAGGTATCAAAACTAAATTAATTCATTATTTATCTGTTGAATAATAAAAACAATCGAATTCCGATTATCGATTTCCGATTTTTTTGAGGATGGCAAATCATCAAATGACTCCTTCCACTCTGGCAGAATACAATTCCTACATAAGTTCCGATTTTTTTTTAATAATCCACCAATTCCGGAGGAATGTCCATATTAATATATACGTTTCGGATCAATGGCCCCAGTTCAATCTACCTACTCCGATCATTGATTATGATACATTTACTTACATACAGATTCACTATATATATACCTATAATATATATATAGCTAATCATGTTACAATGTAAGTGTATACTATAATTATTATATAGTTTTATATTATTATTATAAGTATATAGATAAAGTATAACAAAAGAAAAAAAAACTTATTTTTCATCAATCGGTTGATATTAGGTTTGATCGAAGAGAGTTGAAGTCTTTTAACAGGTTCGGTAACCAGTCTATTGCGGTATTTTATTTTGGTAGCTGCATAGGCCGCGGAGCCCCCACAAAGGCTATGCGGAGCCCCAGGGCTCCGCGGAGCACACTTTGAGTATGGCTGGATTAGACATTTGTTTCGAACCGATTCCAATTCTGATTGATCGTGTATTACGGAATTAGGTGCTGTTCTACTGCAGGGAACCTCTCAGGGTGCCTCCTCTCATAAACAGAAGGAACGAGTATTGGTCGCCAACTTGCTCACTGAGTCTTGGCGAATTTAGACTATTATGTACAGATTGACATCTCTCGACAAACAGGATTGCCATCGTAACATGATGTGACATAAGGATACTCGTATCTTTGTATAAAAGTTATATCTATTCATACAAAAAATCTCTTAACCTGTATGACCGCGGCCGGGCCGCGCGCGCCCAAAAACTATTGTAGTTTAATTAGAAAGTCCTTGAAGAATTAAGGGGTTATTGTACTCATCATTATGCTAAGCAATTTGAGGTTGGGAAGGTCCTTAAGACCTAGGCCAAATATTTTTTTGATAATTGAACATTAATAGTAAATGACCAAGCCAATCTTTCTTACAGCGAGCAGCCGCCAAAGGCATGCGACTAGAAGGCCGTTCCTTACCTCCGCAGGTAGTCGGCAGAAGCTATGCGAGATACTGCGACCTGGTCAATAAGATGTATGATGCTTATCTGAATAATGTTCACCTGCAGAGGGCGCCGTATATCCTGGAGATCATTACTGTGATTGTAAAAAGGTAAAGGTAGTTATACAAGGTTGAATTAAATTTCCCCGGCTTGGTTAACGCCATGCTGAGGGATGAGAGGTCCTGGGCGACAGTCGCCTCCTTCTGTGAACACGTCATGTCCCAGAAGGAGGCGGCAGAGCGCGCGCGGGAGGACGATCCTGACGCAGCGCCGCTCCGAAGGCGGAGGAGGGGTCGAAGAAGACGTCAGTTCGATAGTCATCTCCGACTCCTCCCAGGTGGAAGCCAGCAGGCAATGGGTGCGGGGGCACTCTTGCCTGTATTGCACAGGTCTCCACCAGTGAGGGACGGGAATGGCTAGGTGTTCCCGGCCATTCCCGTAGCCCCCCAATTTGGGGGGCATGCGGGGCCCGCCAGCTAGGCGGGCATGCGCCGGGAGGGTTGTGGATGTAAAGGCTGAGCCGGTTTCCCATGGGCCTCCCATCACGGCGATGTGGGAACACCGCTGAGTTTTAGTGGGTATACTGTCGTTAGCGACAGGAGTCCCACATACCCCAGTCTCTTCCTCCACGAGCGGGGATGCGTAAGGAAATCCTCAGCGTTAAAAAAAAAAAAAAGGTTGAATTAAATTGGCTAGCGAAACACCGACCCCAAACGAATCGGGATAAGGGCCGGATGACGAACATGATCATGATGATATCCAAGAGTACACACCAAAGCCCAACCAGGGATAGTATTATGAAGTAATAATGCCATCATTATTCCACTGCGAAAACGGGATGTTGCTACCAGCCTTGTCTAGCTCCGTCTCTCTCTCACACTGGAAAAATGGTGGCATTAATCCTTACTTCCTTACTAATATTATAAATGCGAAAGTAACTCTGTCGGTCTGTTTGTCGCGCTTTCACGCCAAAACTACAGAACCGATTTAAATGAAATTCGGTACACAGATAGTCTAGATCCTGAGAAAGGACATAGGCTACTTTTTATCAACTTACCACGCGGGCGAAGCCACGGGCGGAAGGAAGCTAGTACTTCATAATGCGACACCAGGCGGGGCTTAGACGCAAGGCTCATTTTTAGATAAAATTGGTCCGACTTGCATCGTTCGTATATAGTTTGACCGGGACCACTGTTCCGCAGCTTAGGAATGCGCTGCGAGGTCGGCAGCGTTGACGAATGAGCTGTCTGCACTGCCCCCCCTGTCTCACCGCGCACATTATATTTAAAGTATTGCGGCTTTGGTTTGGAGACACCGTTATTCTACACCAGCTGTATTTTCAACCCCAGTTCAAAACCATTGGTCAACGGCGAGGCTATCACACAAAACATAGTTATCTAGTGTAATCCTACCTTCCTTATACAATTATAAAACAAAGTCCTCCGCCGGGTCTGTCTGTCGTCCTGTTCAGAATAAACTCAAAAACTACTGCACTGACTTTAATGCTATTTTCACTAATGGATAGAGTGGTTCCCGAGGAAGGTTTTAGTGTATAATAACCGTCATCCACGCGGGTGACGCCACGGGCATTGGCTAGTAATATTATACATGCGAAAGTGAGTTCCGTTTGTTTGTTACGCTTTCACGCTAAAACAGCAGAACGGATATGGATGAAATTTGGCACGTAGGTAAACAATGATTTGCATAAAGGCATAGGATACTTTTCGTCCTGGATCTCAGAAAAAGTCGCTAGTAATAATAAAAACAAAAACTTTTCCACGTCAAAAAAATATACTTATTTTTAAACTAGATGAGGTCATAATATTAATTCCTATTCTTCAAAAGTGTTGGTTAAAATTCATAACATCTATGGCCATTGAAAATTTGAGACAATGACAACAGGCAAACGTTAAAAGAATGCTTCACTTAAACAAAAAAATTGCCTAATCTATGTAGATTGTGGTAGCGGAAAAGTATTATGTTAATCTTGAACATATTTCTCAGAACTTGTTTGTTACTAAAAACACGTTTTGAAAAAAAAACTTGATGCAAATTAACGGTAAACTAACCCTTTACCTTGAGATCTAATCCAAAATATCTGTATTAAATATCAACGTACGTTGGTATTTTAGTAACAAGAACGTTTTATTTTAATACAGAACATGATTGTCCTTCTCTTTTCGCAGGTCTGCTGGAAGAAATTTCTTAAGAAATAAGCAGTACCTTTGTACTCATATTATAATTATGTCGTATCTCTATGTATTTTACTGTGTGTACACAAATAATAAATTTGTTTTTAATTTTTAAGATTAAGATATAGATAAAGATTAAGGCTTTTACATACTCGCGAATGGTCGCGCGACGCGACTTTTAAACAAAACACTTTCTGAGAAACTTCACGACAGAACAATACCGGCGGCGTCGCGTCGCGCGACAAATCGCTCCAGTATGCCTTTATTCAACTTATTTTTGAATATATGCTAATAAATGCTTCATAAAGGATAGGACTGGTTGTCCGACTTTCGGGCTTCTGACGACCCGTAACGACTGTCAAAGATCCACAAATGACAGCCGGGACCAACGGTTTAACATACTTTCCGAGGCACGGAGGAGTCTCGGTATGTAAAGATGGTCACCCATCCATGGACCAACCCCGGCAAGCGTAGCTTAACCTGATGGATAGACCCGTGCGGCTGTTATTACTTAGCCACGAGCTCCTCTTATGATTGAGATTGTCACGTCTCACAGTGGAACGAATGTATGGGAGCGGTTGGACGTAGACATGTCCGAAAAATAAGAGTAAAATTATGACAAACTAATGATGCCATCTTATTCGATTACTTAATGCCTTCATAAATTGTGGTGATGAATTTCTTCATAACTCCCATATTTCGGGAGTAATTTGAGAAAATGTGAAATTTTACTATGAAAATGAGTGTATTGAGCTCTCTCCCTCCTGATTCCGGGCTTGTTTCAAGTAGCGGTCTCTAATATCGTAATGCTATTACTAAGAGCTATATTTAATACTAAGACACATAGTGCGCCAAATGTGCACTTTCTGGGATAAAAGGAAATGAAAATTTAAAAAAAAAAACGTTTTTTCCCCATTTGTATTTACTTTAAACCGCAGACAGACTTATTAAGAGGTCTATAAATATATTATATATATACAGAAATATATATTAACAAAAATATTCACAAGAACTGATGAGAGTATGACTTTTAAGTAAGTTGATAATAAATTACCTAGTTTCATTAAAAGTACAATAAATAATTAAGATGTAAGCTCTAATTTACTAAGTTACACATTTTAAAACAATAACATCATTTAATTATCTTCGTCATCATCATCATCATCAATTAATTCAAATTCAGAATCGATGTCCGCTAAATCATTTATGTTAACAAATTCGATATCACTTTTCTCAGAATCCGTAAGCTCATAAAATTCCTTAAAAGAAGATTTTTTTACAAACTTATTTCCTTTTGGACGGATACTTGTAACAAGTGGATCAGAAGACAGTAAAAGATTGTGCATAATATCTTCATTGCATGAGATACTGCTATGCTTTCGAGAATGCCCCTCTCTATATTTTCTAAAATCTTTATTTCTAGCCTCAGATGCCTCTTCGGATAGAAAACCAATGGGCACAATTGACATGTTCTGAACTATGTCTGGCCCATGCATTAAAATTTTATGAAGTGAAGAAGGCATATAATACCATGGGTATAACTCCACGTAAAGCTTAGCAGTATCAAAGCAGAACTCTCGGAATTTAGTTACGTTGATCTTCTCTCCTGATGAAATACACTGCAAGATCACACAGATTTTTCTTAAAAGCATAGCATCTATTCCGGTCAGTTCAGCAGATTTAGTGTAGTTTTCAAAAAATCTCCTTGCCGAGTTGCCATTGTTGGTGGATCCACTGCCTTGTTTCACAACATCGAGAAGTAAGCCCGTTTCTCTTCTTACAGCCTCTTGAACTCTTTTCTTCCTGTCATCAACTTGCCTTTTTGCTATATCACCCCTTACTTGCCATGATTTTATGTCTAATTTGTAGGAAATGTGTAATAAGCATTCCATTGAGCGAATCCAAGCGTGAAGGGTGCTTAAGCTATATTTATACATGTCCTCGTTTGCGTGTTTATCTTTGATTAACTCTAAATTATTCATTTCTTTAGGACAAGCCTTGCATATGTCACACACTGAAGCTGCTGTATTGGATATAATGGAATGAATTTTACCATCAATCATTGTCAACAGCAGTTGGTGTTTGACACTAATTCCATCAGTGATGGTGGATGGAGTTAAGGCTTCAATCTCTGCTTCGATTTCAGCCATCTCTCTCTGCACATTTTCTTTGGTTTCCTTTATAAACTTAAACAATATTGGCCGGCAAAATGAAGTGGAAGATGGTCGCTCGTTTTCCCAAATTGTTACACCTTTTGAGACGAGCCGCAGTGGTACAAGACTAATCATAAAATTACTAGCAAGATCGATTTGCTCATCTTCACTCGTCCTTTGATGATAAATGCTTTGGCTAGATGATCCGTCAAAACCCCATTTGCTGGTCAATACGAGCTGTTGATTGGGATCAACAGGGGTTTCTAACGACCTAATAAGTCTTCTTGAGGTTAAATCCATCAAGGCTTGTAATTTGATTTTTGCAGAGCTCTCTGTAACTGTGAGATCTTCTTTGGCCGGATAGCACTTAATTTTTTCTTTAACCAACATGTAGTAACTCGGGTATTGAAGAGCTCCTTCTTGAGTGTTGAAATCCCGAAGAGTGTTATAGCGCCATTTCGATAAGTTCATCGATACATAAAGAGCCAATGCCTTCAAAGGGGATATTTCCCGTACCTGAATTGATTTACCTTCAATGAAGGCTTTGATTTTTGAGGCCTCTTCTGGATTCTCCGTCAAGTATTTCATAACATAAGCTGTATCGCTTTGTCCTGCCTTTTGAAGCGCCCTTTCGGCCGAAAACATAATTTCAGCGCTGCTACTGCTGCATGAAAGACTATCTTCAGTGGTGCGTCTTCTTTTTTGCCGGTTACTAAGGTCCTCAAAAGATTTACGAGGACTAGGATGTGTACAAGTTGAAGCATCAGATTTAGCAGGAGAAATTATGGGCTCGATGACGTCACTTATATTTTCTGTAGAAGGTTCCATATTTTCATTCTGTAATTCCGGCCATTGAATTGCAGCCTGTAGCCAAATCTCATGTTTCTTCCGAAACTTATCTGTGCTTCTTCCAGACTGTGTCCATTTTGCATAAATGCGGTAGCAAAATCGACGACACCAGTCTTTTAAACTTGTTTCAGCACTTTCACATAACTGAACACAACTGTTATCTTTTAAAACACTGAACAAATAGTTAAAGTCGCGTAAATCTTTATGTGCGCGTGCGCATAAAGCAACGTGAATATCAAGATTTGTATTAAAATTTGGAAAATACATTGCGAGATTAGCTTGGATACAACGAGGTGTAAATCAACACTGATTTTAAAGTTACTAATAGTGACCTATTTATATAAAATCCAGGTATCCCAGGTATCCTTTGTTAAATATTGCAAGGTAATTAGTTATTGTGATAATTAGTAAATGATGCATGCTAAATTAGTGTATTAAGAGCCATTTAGTAATTAAATAATAGCAATGTTCTTATCAGTAATCATTAGTGCATCAGTTTTATATGTAAACCTTAAGTCCCTAATTATATATCCTAATTAGCTTATATCTTCTCTAATTGGCTGCTCAGAAATGTTATTGTAATAAGGTAAACCTTTAGAAAAACGGTTTTAATCAACAAAATAAACAAAAAATTAAAAAATTGTGTTATAAAATAAACATCACTCTTTATCCCAGAAAGTGCACATTTGGCGCACTATGTGTCTTAGTATTAAATATAGCTCTTAGTATTAGCATTATGATATTAGAGACCGCTACTTGAAACAAGCCCGGAATCAGGAGGGAGAGAGCTCGATACACTCATTTTCATAGTAAAATTTCACATTTTCTCAAATTACTCCCGAAATATGGGAGTTATGAAGAAATTCATCACCACAAGTTATGAAGGCATTAAGTAATCGAATAAGATGGCATCATTAGTTTGGCATAATTTTACTCTTTTTTTTCGGACATGTCTACGTCCAACCGCTCCCATACATTCGTTCCACTGTGCGTCTTTTCTTTGTGTGACCGCATTACCTCAATTTTATGCCTTGTTATGATAAGATAAGACAATACTTTATTTGCCAAAATGTAGGTGTACACACGGCTACATATCAAGATATACATTTCCAGTATAAGCTAACCTGCCATTATACGGTAATCCTACAAAAAAAAAAAAAAACTTTATTTCAGACCTAAGCAGTCCATACGTAGTTAGTGGTTAGTAACAAACTGTGCTTACATGCTATGTTATTGTTGTTAGTACTTAATTCTATTTAACATAAACTTATACCTAATTCTACCCAGTGCCTTTGGATGGGGCAGTCCACTCTGCTAACAATCATTTTCAGGACGCTGTTCTGAGTGCTACGCAAACGTTGCAGTAGGGAAGCCGCTTTCTTACGCATGATGGCGTGAAAGCCATCCGTACGTGCTTCAGCAAACATTCCCGACGCACTGCAACGTCGCGGCAACCGCAACAGCATCCTGAAGGCATTGTTGTATTGCACGCGCAGGACGTTGTAGGCTCGGCTCGTATATGACACCCATAGGCCGCTCGTGTAGAAGGACTGACTGACTGACTTTGACGTCTGCCGTGCAGCGAGCAAACCTACGGGCGAGCATATTGCTCCTTACTGCCAACGCCCTGCGCTCGCGTTCTATGTCCCCATCAATACAATGCGAGATCAGCATAAACTGGAAATGTATAGCTTGATGTGTAGCCAGGTCTACAAAGTAATATGATGTTATTTTAAATGTGGCCCATATACATTCTACCATTATAGGTGGCGTGCAAATATTTAATTTCAAAAATACATTAAATTATTAAAAATGTCGTAATGTTTCTTCAGTCATCACTCATCACTGTAAACGTTACAAAATGTCTGATTAAAATAATTAATGGCAAATATTTAATTTCACAATACATTTAACAACAATGATATTATTAATATAATATCATTGTTTAACAATTAAAAAATGTCATAACATTACATCAGCTGCCAATGTGATTGTTATAAACTGTCAGATTTTATGTAATTGAAATGTTAATGTCCATGAATATTGTTATAATGTCAAAATAAAATAATAATAGTAAGTAAACGTAATGTAAATTTCTACATTTGTATCTGTATTTTTTATGGTGTACATAATAAAGAATAGAATTCTATTCTATTCTAAATGTCAAATTAAAAATAAATTTAACTTATTATTGACATTACTTTCATTCTTGGACATGTGACACAAATTCAGTAACAGTGTAAAAACATTTTCCTTGCTACGAAATAAGGTACAGTACAACTATTTTCGTAATGTCCCTCGGCAAGCTTCGTGTTTCGTCGGATTTCTTAAGTTATAGACCACCTACGATCTCTCTCTTGTGCTCCAGGATGTACGAGCTTCGTAATGAGTTGGTCCATATAATAGTCAACGATTATATCTACGTCGATGTGCCGTTACAACAACTTCAAATGACTCCTTTGGAAATAGAGGTAGACAATCTTTGTTTCTTCTCTCATACTGAACTGTATAAGAATTTTAAAAACTTATCATGCTATTTTCAATAAACAGGGTGTGAAAAGACCCATCACATAGCCGTCAACTACGCTTTCTGTACACCAAAATAAGTACCTAACATTGTACAAAAATAATTGCTGGGAATAGGTAATAGGTAATACGGGCTGGTATCCGCAACTCCACGTCAAAGCGCGTATTTTGCGTACGTAATTGCTGGGAAACGACTTTTTAGGGTCAGTTCGGAGGCCCCAGTGTGAGTTTCTTTTAACTAGGTATCTCGATTTTACGTTTCGACCGCGTTTGGCGCTCCGATTGACCCTTCACTGACCTTCACTGGTGAAGGGCCAATCGGAGCGCCGAACGCGGTCGATGCGTAAAGTCGAGATGGTTAAAAGAAACACACTAGGGCTTCAAACCGCGACGTGAAGCAACGCAATGCTGCGCGCACTTTTGAACAATTATCGAACTTATTTTCTCCACGCAAAAGGTATAATTTCATTGCGAGTGTTGACACGTCTCAAAGTACGCTGAGATGCGCGGTGCTGCGCAGCGCGTGTGCATTATTGTGTAGTAAATAAACTCGATATTGTGTAAGATCATAAAAAAGTGATCAGAAAAAAAAAAAATGGTGATGACGTCGCGGCATACTTGTACCGCTGCATCGTTGCCATTGAAATTTCAATTTAATTTTCATACTATTAAGGTACATTTCTGTTGGCGCCAATGTGCACCGGGCCTAATAGAACCCTTGTACTATTAAAAAAGCAAAATCAATAGTCATCCATTCAAACTAGGCTGAAAATCAGGTACTTTTTGAACGTCTAAATTACTTATGATAGTCCCCCAAAACGCCCACCCTTCCCCACAGCACGCTTTGCCATTCCGTCAAGAAAAATAGGGTCCCCAGTAAAATATCTTAACCCTCTTCTTTACAGATAGTAGTTCCATACCATTTCCCTCTGGAATCCCGGAGTGAGAATGTAGAGAATATCCTACAGCAGATGTGGGTCGACGCTTTGAAGAGAAAGAGAAGGAGAGAAAGGCCAAAAAAAGTAAGTTTTATGTAATAATTGAATGAATCTTTTACATTAAACACTCCTTTGCAAAAAAAACGGGCGGTTTTGATTTTTCTAAATTATTTGTAATCATTTAGTTGTAAAGAGCTCGTGGCTAAGTAATAACAGCCACACCGGGTCGATCCATCAGGTTAAGCTACGGTTGCCTGGGTTGGTCGGTAGATGGGTGACCACCTTTACATACCTACCGAGACTCCTCCGTGCCACGGAAAGCACGTTAAGCCGTTGGTCCCGGCTGGCATTCGTGGATCTTTGATAGTCGTTACGGGTCGTCAGAAGCCCGAAAGTCTTACAACCAGTCTTATCAAGGGGTATCGTATTACCCAGTTACCGGGTTATGGAGGTCAGATAGGCAGTCGCGCCATGTAAAATACTGGTATTCAGCTGCATCCGGTTAGACTGGAAGCCGACCCCAACATAGTTGAGAAAAGGCTAGGTAGGCTAGGCTAGGGTTTTAGTTTTTATTACTTAATTTTTTAAATAACAAATTTAAAAAAACAAAAAGGTAATAATATTTATTTTGCTTATGTAAGAACGGAGTCTCTCGTAAACCTAAAAAAAACTTTTTACAAAATATAAAAACTGCCGACCACCTAAAAAAAAACACTACAAAAGTGAGTCTTTGCTGTCAAAGCTTTGACTTTGAATTTTTGTTTTTTGCTACCGACATGCAAATTGCAAAAAATTTAAGAAAATTTGAACTTCGCGGGCTACCTTCTCGCATCCCACTTATGAAACATAATACCCCTTGGTAAGACTGGTTCTCAGACAGGTTGTGATTACTTCTGTGAAATATTATTTGTTACTGACTCAGACCAACTAAAAAATCAATACCGAGCACTGCGAACAATACAGTGAAGCATGCTAAAACTACACCACCGCTCTGTGCATACACGCTCACACACACATTTACAACAATTTACAATCAAACTACACCAAAGTAAGTGCACACATGTTTACGAAACCGGCCTCACGTCGCTGTTGACAGCGCTCTGACTTGCTTTTTTATTAGGTCTGTGGTTTCTGACAGCCGAAACCAACGCCGGTACTTAGACTGGTTGTGATTACTTCTGTGAAATATTATTTGTTACTGACAGCCGAAACCACCGCCGATGCTCATGAGAGACAGTGATTTGGATTTTGGCAACGAAACGGTTGAAGAAGAAGAAGAAGACAGTGATACTCCACGTAAGTCTTCTGCTTCTGTCTTATCGGTACTGACATGACAAGAATAGTAAAAATATTAGCCAATCAAAGGACAATGCCTAGCTTGCGTCAAATGTAAGAATAACTAACCTAACTTTATAAATAGGGATGCAAGAAATGCCAAAAAAGTATCGATATACATCGTATCGATATTTAAAAAAAATATTAATATCGATTTCGATATATCCAAATAAAAATATCGATTTATCGGTGAAATTTTCACATTTTATTTTAAATAATAAATATTTGAAAAATTTTGTTTAAGTTCAATTGTATTTGTTTTTCATTCATATTATAAATACCAAATTAGGTAAAGTTTAGAATTCCAGCGGTTTAGTCAGTGGCGACAACGCGGCAACGGTGTTGCTCTTGGAAATAAAGCGTTTTCGATACTTGATATTTTATATCGATATATCGAACAAAAAATATCGATACATCGATATTCAGCTGAACCGATTTTCTTGAATCATAGCTAAGAACACTCGATCAAGTCACCTTTCAATCTAAACAAAAAATCAAAATCGGTTCAACCGTTTGGCAGCTACGATGGCGCAGACAGACACACAGATACACACGTTAAACTTATAACACCCCTCTTAAACGTCGGGGGTTAAAAACAGCGAAATATGTCACAGCTATTAGCGACGTTGTCAACTTTCAGAATGAACAACCTTAATGCACGTAAAGGTACAGTTCGATTCTAACTTAATGGCGGCTCGGAGGTTAGCTACTCTCTGCGCAGTACCCCACCCCGCAACCCCGCTAACACATGAAATTGTTACTGCGCAGCGACTCGCCTCATGTTCCGAGCCACCATTAAGTATACCCTATCTCAAATTGCTTAGAATGATCCTCCGCTATGCCGAAAATACTGCAGTATTAATTTTGAAATACATAATGTATTTTAAAGTTGAGGATTGATGCTAGGTCCTATGTTTGGCGAAAACACGATTACACAAAATTTTCTCAATAAAAATAAACCAAAGTTACCTCCAAACCGAACTATAAACCGCTGGTATTCAAAAACGACATAAATTAGATCATAAAACTTTTCATAATAACTGACCTAACAATAAAGCCGGTCTTATGTTTTTTTTAAAATTATCATTATTTTCACCGTAAAAAGCAAATACCTAAAGTATTCGAGGCTTGAGAGCCGCCAGCACCCCACTCCGTCTCGCTCTCACTCAGGCCGCGAGTAGTATAGTGCGAGCGAGAGGTAGGGTAGAGCCTTAAGTTTGAATCGATCTGTACAATTTCGAACGTAGTCCCACTGTTAACTCCGAAGGCGACGTCACATCTACGACGTCATATCGCGAAACTTGTCCAACAACAGATACGACTGGTCGCTCTATTAGTGACAGCTATTGACAGCACTACTGGTAAACTGTCTGTAGTCGACGCTCTACCGCAGCAGACGGCACTCCGAGCACAAATTCAGACTCTGGGCTGCCACTATAAATTTTATATTTAAAAAACCCAATTACACTGCCAGACTAGCGTTACCTCCTTGGTTCTCACGTTCAGAGGTCATAATCATAATCATAATCATTTATTTGCAATAAGTATTAGTACAGTATGTGTATTGGTGTGTGTGTCGTTTTTTTTTTGTATTAATTTCAGCCCCCAGTGTTCATACACTCATCCCTGAAGAATATATACAGGCTACTATTATTCAGAAGCAGGAGAGATACAGGTAAATATTTCTTAAGGCTGAGTCCTGTGTGACGGCGTACCGCGCAGGCGGAATAAACGGCGGATAAAACAAATGTTCGAGATGTTCGAACTTGTCCGGAGTGCGAGCGGGCGCGCGCATTTCACGCTCATCAATTCGCTCATATAAAAGCGTATTTTGATTTTTACTGGCGGAGTGGCGGATTGTTTTGACGTTTCTCATTATACATGCCGCGATAACTTTGTATGAACGTATACGTAAGAGATCGAAAAATCAAATTCATAATCCTCATTAATAACTATGTTATCCATACACTATAACACTGAGAATCATTCGAAAGCACCAAGTTTCACTTTATATTGGAAAAATGCACTCAAAAACACGAATGAATCGTTGATTTAATATGCTGACAGGACGTTATTACAATGTCATGTCTTTGGGTTCATTGTTATGGCAACGGTAGTGCCATAGCAAAAAAAAACGGCGGTGCGCCGTCACTCAGGACGCCCACTAGACACATGCGCACGCATCAATTTTCAAAATCCGCTCCGCAATCCGCCTGCGGGTGTGCCTTCACTCAGGATTCAGCCTAAGTAATTATAAAAACTTTTTTACAAAAAAAAAACAACCAACTTTCACAAAAACACTACAAATTGAAAAATAACTTTAACTTCGGAAGTCGGTGTCTTTGGTTTTGAATTTTCGTTTTTTTGCCACCGAGTTTTTATTTCTCGCATTTTAGTGGGTCAGTTTGTAATTTATCCAAGTTACAATAGCCTAATGTCAACTGCTCATCACCTTTTACAAAATATTGTTTTTCCCAATGCAGGGACGTTAATCGTTGAGGAGTTCTCCTGGTGCTTCACCATCAGCCCCACTTCACCATATACATTGTGACGAGCATAAATTGCTTGGCAACCATGTTAAAGTACCCAATCGAACTACAACCCGTGAAATACTTATTATTGAGTAGTTCCAGTGGCCATCTGTGGTCTTCATAATCAGTTCCACTTCACCAAATGGTGCTTTCTGAGAGCAACTGCAGGAGTTACTAAAAAAAATACCCAAATCGCTGTAGGTGTGCTAATAATATTTGAAGAGTTCCCTCGATTTCTCCAGGCTCCCATCATCAGATCCGGACCTGATGGCAATG
The DNA here is from genome assembly GCA_949152455.1 of Lithophane leautieri. Classification (NCBI taxonomy): domain Eukaryota; kingdom Metazoa; phylum Arthropoda; class Insecta; order Lepidoptera; family Noctuidae; genus Lithophane; species Lithophane leautieri. The sequence goes on from OX424486.1 coordinate 6,469,866, forward strand.
GGACCATCTCGGAAGTATAATACCCGTTCAAATAAAATTAAAAAAATTGCTAATCAGTGTAAACATGACGGAGATATGATGGGACCTACATAAAAAAAAAAAAATGAAACGTCCCGTTTTAATTCCTAATTATTTACAGTTGCGTACATTATATATAAGACTTTTATCTACACCCATGCTATAAATCCTCTGTAAAAGTTTCTGAAACAGTTAGCTTATTGCCAACATTAAAACAACCAGTGTCATAGTAATCATTATATCATCCAAACGGGTGTTATAATGTTGTACTAAATTTCATAATACAACTCATTTAAAAAAAAAGAACGCTGTGATGCAGTGCAGGCGCGTTTCACTAACTCAGCTCAGTCATTTAAAAAAAAACTTGTAGTTTATTCGAATTCGAAAAATTCGAATTAACGTGTGTTGTCCCGCCATTTTTGTTCGATATTAGTATTACAAAGAACCTTTTATAGAGGATTCATATCATGGGTGTAGATAAAGTCTTGTATGCAACTGTGAATAATTAGGTATTAAAACACTCATGTGATACTATTATCATAAACCCACATTCGTGTTTTAATACCCCTTATTATATAACAGTTGCATAAATAACTATTATGGCATGGGTGTAGATAAGTTTGAATATTTTTTTAGGCAATGGGCAGTCAGAGATAATCGAGCCAAAGCTGCGGTGCACAAGCAGTTTTTCTCGCAGAACAACGAGCCAGCTCCCATTGAAATGAGGACTAGAGCTGCGCTCCTAGTACAAAATACATATAGGTAATCTTCCTTGCTTTTTCAGAGTCCGAAAAATAATTATAAAAATAAGACGTATGAATTTCCTAAAAATAACTACTCATGCAAACAAAAATGCAATACCGACAAAAAAAAACCGGCCAAGTGCATGTCGGACCCATCCACGGACCAGCCCCAGCAAAGGTAGCTTAACTTTATGGATCCATCCGAGCGGATGTTATTACTTAGCCACGAGCTCCTCTGCATGTAAAAAATAGTACACAAAAGCTGTATCGTTGCTTTGTTTTGACTTTTTCAAAGTTATGAAAAAAAAAAAAAAAAAATTTTTGTCAGTGGATGTGTGACCATCTTTACATACCGAGACTCCTCCGTGCTTCGTAAAGTACGTTAGGCCGTTGGTCCCGGCTGTCATTCGTAAATCTTTGACAGTCGTTCGGGTCGTCGGAAGCCCGAAAGTCTGACAACCAGTCTTACCAGTATTGTATTACTCAATTACTGGGTTGTGGAGGTCAGATAGGCAGTCGCTCCATGTAAAATACTGGTATTCCGCTGCATCCGGTTAGCCTGAAAGTCGACCCCAACATAGTTGGGAAAAGACTAGGCAGATTGATTGAGTAACGAATATGTGTTTTGCGAATTTGACCCTCATTACTACTAGAAATTGTCCAACTGACAGGTGTCAGAAACGCATTCTCTCGACGGCTGGACTGTAGGCCTTTCGTCTTTCAGAGCGAGTGGCCCATAATCCACCACCCAGGCCTAGTGCGGGTTGGTGGATGTCACATGTCTTCGAATTGAAATCGAAATGACACATAATGCAACTAGAATCAACTCTATTTCTTTGTTTTTCATTGACGTTCAAAAGTGCCTTTTATGTGCCCGAAAGTCTGACAACCAGTCTTACCAAGGGGTATCGTATTACTCAATTACTGGGTTGTGGAGGTCAGATAGGCAGTCGCTCCATGTAAAATACTGGTATAGCTGCATCCTGGTTAGACAGGAAGCCGACCCCAACATAGTTGGGAAAAGACTAGGCAGATTGATATGAATATAAACAAATTTTAGTATGATAGCATAGTTAAAGCTGTTCGAATTCATGAGTACTGTCAGACTCTGAAAATCCTCCATTAGTAATTCAAAGGAGATCTTTCATCGTCCATACATTTTTGGGCTATATGTGAAAGTGCCGCCCATACAAAAAAAAAAAACTATATTCCGAAAGAATACGTTTTTATCTTAATTTTTTATTACTAGAACCTATTACTTTAATTAGATTACTATTAATTATTTTAACTAAAACATACTGAAAACAATATTTTTCAAAATCGTATAACGGCGCAGGGAATTGCCCTACAGCTTTGATCTGATAATGAAAAGTGAAGAGAATAACATGTTCTAACGGAATATAAAATATAATTTTTTTTGTTCGGCACTTTCATAATTTAGCCCAAAATAAATGATGTCTTTTCACCCAGTTTCAACATAACAAAGCTTTCAGGGAGTTCATGAAAATAAAGCGCCAAAAAGTAACAGACAATAAAAGGGACATATTGCTAGGCCTTGCCTTAGATCCCTTTAAAACTCGGCCCAGCTTTCTTGAGGAAAATAATAAGGTAAACCAAAGCATAAAGGCTCTTACATACTGGCGCGATTGGTCGCCGACGCGACGCCGCCGCATTGTTCGCCGTGAAGTTTTCTCAGAAATTGTTTGGTTAAAATTCGCGTCACGCGACAAGTCGCGCCAGTATGTAAGAGCTTTAATATGCATGCTGGTGGGGCTGCCCCGCGTCTGTAGTGCGTCGGGAATGTTTGTAGATTGTTTCTACGCAACCATGCGCAAAAGGTGCGCTTCCATGGTGCGCAGGATGTGGAGCAGCTCCAACAGTATCCTAAGTATGATTTCTAGTCGCCTAGACTGTGTTTTCGTGTGTCGCTGTTGTGTCATCTCACATGGGTTGCCACAACGGTGGCTATAACGGTGGCGGTGTTGGTCCAATACTATTTGTTTATTGTTTTTGTGAAGTGTCAGTTCTTACTAACATAGTTGTAAGTCTTACTAACCATTTTTGAGTCATGATACTTTAATAAAGATAATTCTATAATATAACAGCATCACTCCTACTGTCCCCAGAGCTGTAGGTGGCTATAAAATGCCTAGTTTTAGACAGTTGTGTTACATAATGTTCGAAAAAGCAAGCACCTACCCCGGCAACGAGAACTAATTCAGAGTTTAGGACTGCTGTTTACAATTTTCATAACAATTTATCCTATCAGAATTTGCCATATCCAGACTGAGACCCGTTGCCGTGACATAGTGTAGCCGTTTCTGTCAACAAGCTTCCATTATAGTGATCCATACAACACTGACGAAGGTGCGTACACACGGCGAAGAAGCCGTAGTTTATCAAGGCATAAAAAACGTGTGAATACAACGGGCCTCAGACTTGGACAGTTCTTAATACTAATACCAAAACTGTTCTCAGATGTACGAAAGACGTAAGAACACGAGATTGGAGATAAAGAAGTCTTATCTCGAAGACCTGGAGAAGAACAAAACCCGACTGCTTATGCTCAAAGAGGGCGACACAATAGATGATATTACGGACGAGATCAGAGAATGGTTTTATGAATGGTGAGACTAATATTCTACCATATTAGAGGTGGGCGCTGCGCCCGCGCTTACACTTTTAATCTTACTTCGTGGGGGGAAGAGATGGAGCTATACGTCCTGTAGAGCTTCATCTCTTTCCTACACTGAAGTAATATTAAAATAATACTGCTGTAAGCGGTGGTGGTAGGCCCCCTGGTCTTCAAGCTGGATGCTTATTAGATGCTTATCAAAGATTTTGTTTCCAGGTTTTACGGTTACCATTTTTTCCCCCAGTTTCCTTATCAGTTGGAAGGCGGTACATTGATAGTTGTAAGGGGAGACTATCCGACAGTAGACGAGCAATTAGAAGAAGATGATCGAATACTTAAGGAAACTATGGGAAAGACTAAAGAAATGGTAGTTTTAAATATACGTACATAACTTCACGCTTGTGTTCTTCAGAGAACAGAGAAGGTAGACAGAGGCGTATCCTAATGTCAATAAGTATATTGGCAGTGCAGGCCGCTAATTTATCAATGCTCACGGCGCGCGGCGTCCCACCCGCCGCTCATTCGTCAACGCTGCCTGCGCCTAGCCGCGCTTTCTCATGGCGCGGAACAGTGGATCCGGTCAAACTATAATCATCATCGTTTACCATGATGGTCAGCATCATATCTTACCATCCGGTGAGGTAGTTGTTAAAGGCAAGCCTATCAATAACAATAAAAAGTCTCATGTACGAGGGGACCAGTCTACTACCTTTAATTGGGAACAAATGCGAACTCCACCAATTTTTTTTTTTAATTCGTTGAAATAATTCTGTATGTCGATTCTGTAAAAACCTCACCGTGACAACTTGCGAGGAGTGAGGAGTGAGCTATCAGTGACACTGACTGGCAAATTGCAAAAAACTTAAGAAAATTTGGGGCTTTAAGGGCGTACCCTACCTCAAACTGCTTAGCATGATCCTCCGTTCAGCCGAAAATACTGCAGCATTAATTTTTAAATAAATATATGTTAAAGTTGAGGATTGATGCTAGGTCCTATGTTTGACGAAAACACGATTACATAAAATTTTCTTTATAGAAAAAAATCCAAAGTTACCTCTAAACCGAACTATAAGCCGCTGGTATTCAAGAAATACTTCAAATTAGATCATGAAACTTTGCATAATAACTGAAGTAACCATAAAGCAGGACTTATGTTTTTTTTTTTTTTAATTACCATTATTTTCACCGTAAAAAGCAATTACCTAAACTTTTCGAGTCTTGAGACCCGCGAGTATGCCACTTCGTCTCGCCCTCACTCAGGTCGCGAGTAGTATGGTGCGAGCGAGATAAAATCTGAGGTAGGGTACGGCTTTAATATGGTCCATGTTTACAGCTTCAAGCAGAAAAACAGAGAGCGAAAGAAGAAGCTGCTATGAGGGCCGCAGTGAAAAAAGTAGCACAAAGGAAAGAGGAGGAAGCTCTGGTGAAGGCCAGGTGCGATCCCTTCTCTGATCCAGGGTACATGTTGCAAATATCTGATGGTATGGAGAATTTGATCGAGGTACATATTTTACACTTTAACTTCCATATTAAAAAAATTAAACCGACGAAAAAAGAACTGAAAAGCGAAAAATAAATAACTTTAATTTCTTTCGGAAGTCGGTGTCTTCGCTTTTAAATTTTCGTTTTTTGCCACCGACTACCGAAATTAAAGTTATTTATTTTTCGCTTTTTAGTTCTTTTTTCGTCGGTTTAATTTTTTTGTAAAAAAGCTTTTTATTTTTCGCTTTTGAGTTACCATCCACTCCAGGATACTCCAGGGGGTTACTCCAGGTTAAAGACCTGGAGTTGATGATGAGTGGTTGTGTCATCAGAACTATGTATGTGTGCGAAATTTCAACAGAATCGGTTCACAGTTGAAAATTGGTGAAAAATCAATCAACCCCATTTTTTCTACCTTTAGGGGTGGATTATAGTTTCCAATTTTAAATGGGATCAACTTCGAGATATACCCTTCCCAATAAAAAAAGTATTTTTCAAATCGGACTACTCACTAAAAAGATATACGTGTCGACTTGAGAACCTCCTCCTTTTTTTTTCGTCGGTTAAAAATTAATTAAATTACCACAAAAACATAAGTTGTTCTCGAAAAGGGCTGTACCGGTTTCGATGAAAGTTGCATTATAGGGGTTTACAAGTTCGAAAAATGAGGAGCTCGTGGCTAATAAATAACAGCTGCATGGGTGGATCGATCAGGTTAAGCTACGCTTGCCGGGGTTGGTCCGTGGATGTGTGACCATCTTAACATTCCAAGACACCTCCGTCTCTGAGAGCATTGGTCCTGGCTGTCATCGTGGATCTTTGACAGTCGTTACGGGTCGTTAGAAGCCCTAAAGTGTCAGACTTTAGGGCTTCTAACGACCCGTAACGACTGTCAAGTCTTACCAAAGGGTACCGTATTACCCAGTTACTGGGTTGTGGAGGTCAGATAAGTAGTCGCTCCAAGTAAAATATTACCAATATTTTAAAATTGAATAATTTTTTTAAATACTGGTATTCAGCTGCATCCTGTTAGACTGGAAGCCGACCCTAACATAGTTGGGAAAAGGCTTGATGGTTCAGCACCCTAACTGCATAACACACGATCAATCAAAATCTGCTTCATTTTAACATTTCAACAAAATTCATTCCGTTATTTACGTTGCTGAGCAGATTTCGAACATAATCGTCCTCCAGACCCTATTTCGGCCACAGCGGCCAATCTCAACGGAGACTAGCCTTCGGCGCGGGAGATATTATAGTGTACAAGTGTGAGCGCAGACACAAGTGCACTCTCTCTTCCCTCACTCTCATATTCCGATGGGACGGCAATCCGACACAACCGGAGAGAGATCACGCGCAGGACCAAGAGACACGGGGGTATCACACCGCCAACTTCCAAACTCCGGGCTGTTACTAAGAAATTCATAATGGAAAAACCTAAGAAGTAATAACACTTTTACCCGACCCGGGAATCGAACCCAGGACCCTCAGCAGTCGCGCTAGCAACCACGAGACCAACGTGGCAGTCGACTTTCAAACATAATTATGAAGCAATGGTTTAGCAATATCCTCCAAAATGATTCAAATTGTGATTGATTCTCTGTTACACTTTTTATTTCAGGTTATACGAAACTACCGCCTAACATGGTCACTTTATGATGAATTACCACCTGAAGTTTTTGGAGAAACAATATATGGCTACATGAAGCCTCTCCTGGTTGAAGATGTGATGAAGGAGATCCATTTTGAATGCAGGAAGCTCGTCGACGAATTAATGAGGTAGTTTAGGGGTATGAGGAACAGGGTGTAAAGTTCACTCATCCACCATAGAAAAAGGAGGATCCTCCGACCAGACGGGTGTTGTGTCTGGCGGGCAACTGCCCAATGATTGATATTGGATTTTTGTATATATGTTCACTGCACGGTAAACTCTAATTGCGCGATGCAGGATTTTTGTGACGTCAGGTCTTTGATGCGTAGTTCGAATGTGGCGATGTAGGTACCGCCACAGTACCGTCTTCATTTCATGTATTAATTCACAAGCCTAAATTCAATTTCAAAGCCGAAAAAAAATGCTAAATTAAATTAGGAACCTACCCATAACCTAAAAAAAAAGAAAAATTTAGTTGTCTTTGTAATTTTTCATAAATTATTATTTTTTATTTTTTATTCAATTACTTCCATAAAATGGTGCGTGCAGCACCGTACACGTGATAGAAGGGAAACTTCCAAAAAAATAAAGAATAAAATATATTTATACTAGCTTCCGCCCGCGGCTTCGCCCGCGTGGTATGTCTCAGGCTCTAGAATATCTGTGTACCAAAATTCATTTAAAACGGTTCAGTAGTTTTGGCGTGAAAGCGCGACAGACAGGCACACAGACAGACCAACAGACAGACAGAGTTACTTTCGCATTTATAATATTAGTAAGGATTTAGTGTGAGAGTCAGAGATATTTATCTTTCTTCTCTCTCATGTAACGAAATGTGCTTAAATGTGACGCATTCTTGAAATTTTACTCTCAATTTCTCGTCCAATTATCGACTCGCCGCCTAAGAAGTTTCACTTCAAAAACTTCCTACCCCAATTAACCCCTTTAGGCCTGAATTCCTCTTACGCTGATGTCGGTCGCGTACTTCAGCGAGAAATACATAATAAAATACCGTGCGAGACGAATATTCATAGCAAATGTTGCGCACGCGTGACATTCAGCTGATCGTCGGTGGTAACGACTGAGGGCGCTCGCACTATTTCATGCTCGTCAGTCGAGGGACGAACGCGGCGCTGACGAGCGAGACCACGGAATTGATAAATAAGGTATTCCGTGAGCGAGACCGACCCGCAGTATGGCCTTAAGGCCTGAATTCCTCATACGCTGATGTCGGTTGCGTACGTCGGTCGCGCTTGCGTATATACATTGTGTTCAATATAGCACCATACTGCGAAGCTGACGTCCGCGGCGCGTACTACGTTACTACGCGCACGCGACTGACTGTACTTGATCGACAGCAGCGTAAGGGGAATTCAGGCCTAAGGAAAGAATTTCCAAAAACCCATTCTTATTGCTTATTTTGACCCCGAAAAATTATTTCTTTTAAACTGATCCTAATGTTTTTAAAACATATTTAAAAATTACCACCCATTTTTTTACTTGGGGAAATTTTTTTTTGTATCTGTGTTTTAATCGAAATCCGGTCAGTGGTTTAGGCGTGAAAAGGTAACAGACAGACAGAGTTACTTTCGAATGAATGAATGTTTATACCTCTCACAGGATAGATCTTAAAATGCTGATTGAAAAGCATCAGTTCGAATACAAGCAACTCGGGTGGAAGTACCCTAAACCGAAACCCAGGAGGAAACCGAAAGTCATGAAACGTCCAAAGATATTAGTTCTGGATGAAAAGCTATTGAAAAATTCAGAGGTAACAATTTCTGCTGTTTATTATCTATTTAAATATATTAAGGCAATACATCGTCTTTATCAGAAGAGGTCTTATGTCGCAAACTATGCGTGGGTTTGCGGGCTAGGAGATGTAATTAAATTGGAACGAATAATAATGTAAACGACGTTCCACCGAGTACGTGAGGCGCGAGCGCAGATCAATCAACTCGCTGCCCTGCCAGGGTAGTCACCATTATCACCAATATCACAGTCGCCATTAATCCTTGCCGGTTTCCCGGTTTCCATCCATCTCCGCGATCTTCCATTATTTTGGCGCGGGGTCGCCTCCTCAGTACTCGGGGTTACGTCAAGTTGACAGCTGTCATAATCGTTCGAAAATCAACTCCGTAAGTTTAGCGTCGTAAAACCTTTAGACGCGTCGTCATATATTACAGTATCTACTTGCCGTATTTATCAGGCGCATCAAGTCGATAAAACTGGGAATTATATTACTATACAGGGTTACTGGTAACTCGACGTATTCCTTGCAGGACGTCATAGTAGGGTTAAAATGCAACAAATTAAGCCATCAAATGTTCTACCGAAATTCAGTAGTTTTTGAATTAGTTAAGAGTTTTAGTTTTTTTATGAAAAATCCCAGATTAAATCATTTGAAACCAATTTAAAAATGATTTACGGCGCGACTGTACTGAAATTTAAGTTATTATCATAGTTGACGCCGTAGCAGACCTTTGTTAATAATTAAAAGTTCAATAATGCCTAAAACTTTGGCAAATATCACTAACAAAACATTTAATTTTTTGTAATTTTTGCTATTACTTCAAAAACTAAAACTCTTAACTAATTCAAAAACTACTGAATTTCGGTAGAACATTTGGTGGCTTAATTTGTTGCATTTTAACCCTACTATGACGTCCTGCAAGGAATACGTCGAGTTACCAGTAACCCTGTATATAGGACAGACACTTACATGTAAGTGTCCGCACTAATAAACCTTACCAATTAGTTAATATGGATAGGATAGTTCTGTTCCCACAGACAAACCGTGAAAACGGTTTTGCGGGGCATAGTTAAAAGTAAAAATTTATATAAACATTGTTTAAGATAAATAAATAAATATTAATAATATTACTTAGGGTAAGTTTGCCTTTGTAGAGCGTCATAGTGATGACGCTCTACAAAGGCAAACTTACCCTAAAACCCCATTTACACGGTACAAGTTTCTGGAACGTTTAATTATTGCTATTCTAGAATTGCATGCAAGTGTTTACACACGTGCGATTACCATAAAATGGTATACAATAATTGAATGCAAGTTTAACTTCTGTTAAATCAAGGCAGTTATTGCAAAGCGATTAGGTATTGCATGCAAGTCTTATCTCGTCTATAAACAGTCCACGTCCTCACAATTGATTTCAAATTTTAAATGAAATTTTATTGTACGAGTATAGTTACAAGCATAATAAATTACTACTCGCTTACCGGACAGACATTGCCTTGCTTCTTAGGACTCGATGGCAGCGCCACCTACCGGATCCAATTATGAATCTAAACCATCCATAGACCCACCCAAACACACAAAAAAAACTAATCAAATTGCCAAAAAACTAATCACTAGCCTTTTAGGAGAATAAGAATAATCTTTATAATGAAACACAAGACTCATGATACACAAGAGCAGATATACAAAATAACATGAATCTACACAGATCATGTAACCCTGTCTCCAAAACTAGGTAGTCCTGTATCTTAGCAGACCGTCAGTTCTGATCTGTCTTCAAGATGACGGCAAATTTATGTGTTCATTTGTGGAAGGCTTAAGACAAGTAGCAGCACTAATATTTGACATCGAAGGAACAACAAAACTGAAAGCCAGAAAGAAAAAAAACACCTAAACGTGCACCGTGTAAGGGGGCTTTAAAAAAAAAAGGGTATGTTTGCCTCTATAGAGCGTTATCTCTGTTACTTCCTTTTTAGGGTTCCATACCCAAAGGGTAAAACGGAGCCCTATTACTAAGACTCCGCTGTCCGTCCGTCTGTCTGTTTGTCTGTCCGTCTGTCATCAGGCTGTATCTCATGAACTGTGATAATTAGACAGTTGAAATTTTCACAGATGATGTATCTCTGTTGCTGCTATAACAAGAAATACTAAAAAATAATAAAATGAATATATAAGAGAGCTCCCACACAACAAACGTGATTTTTTCCTCATTTTTATAGATAACTAGCTGATGCCCGCGACTTCGCCCGCGTGGATGTCGGTTATTATATACTAAAACCTTACTCGAGAACCACTCTATCCATTGGTGAAAACAGCAAGAAAATCGGTGCAGTAGTTTTTGAGTTTACCGCGTATAGGACGACAGACAGACAGACGCGGCGGAGGACTTTGGTTTATCGTGCACGGCAATTTTGCAAATAAATCAAGGTGATGGGGTGATTTTACCTGCTTCCATAGGAAAATGTTCAAACCCCTTTAGGCTGAGTCCTATTCAAAATCGATCGTCGCGCGAATACACTATCGTCACATTCATAAGTTACTTTTTATACGATGACCCTTTTTTTTTTTTTTTTGAGGTTGGGAAATCATCCAATGACTTCTCCCGCTCTGGGCGGAGCGGAAGGGCGTGTCAGACTTTTACTGACTAAAACCCACCCGTGTTCCTTCATTTGCCTGTTGCCAAGGTCCCGGTATCCCTTTCGGACTTTCCCGCAACCCTGGCAGGCATCGGTCCTATTGGACCCCGTCAATTTTGCTGACATCTCTTTGAGGCGCGCGTGGAACACGACGCGCCATCGACCCGGGCCTGGTCCTTATCGGACGGCGAGCTGCCCGTTGCTCGCCGTCCGCAAGCCCGCGCCTATGGTGGCCGGGAATCCGCCTGGGATTCCCGACGCCCAGGGCGTCTCCAACGGCGGCGGTTAGGGGCGTGAGGGCGCAAACTTTGCCTTTCCCTCACGCGTTCCGCCTCCTCCTTCGCGAGCATTACTGCTTCGCAGAATGAGGTGACGGCTTCCCATGCCCTCTCGCTCCGCACCATGGCCTGAACCAGGGCCGGACGCGAGAGGTCACTGCCGCCAATCGCCTCCGCGAGGACACGGCGGTGCTCCGCCCAAGCAGGGCACCGTATGCTCCACCGTGTCCTCCGGGCGATCCGCACAGTGGTGACACCCGGGCGTTTCCTCCCGCCTAATCCTACACAGGTACCTCCCGAAGCTGCCATGTCCGGTGAGGACCTGTGTCAGGCGGAAGGTGAGGACGCCGTGGCGCCTCTCTAGCCACTCCTCAAAGAGGGGACTTATCGCCGCTATTGTGGCGTGCCCATTATTCGATGACCCTGAACGCGTAGTCGCGCCGACAGAGAGCGCTTTCCGTTTGTCCAAACAATAAGTGAGATATATTTAAAATAGATTGTTTGCAGCTCTGATTTTTCTTCACTTCCAGAACGTCTTTGACCTAGGTCTAGTGACGAAGCCAACAACTAAGTTCAGGGATATCTTCGGAGACTCAACCTATGCGGCCTATGATGCGAACATCAACGATCCGAATGCTACGTAAATAATTACTATTTACTTATCATATCATCATCATCTTTACATATCGAGACTCCTCCTTGCCTCGGAAAGCACATTAAGCCGTTGGTCCCGGCTGTCATTCGTGGATCTTTGACGGTCGTTACGGGTTGTCAGAAGCCCGAAAATCTGACAACCAATCTTACCAAGGGGTATCGTATTACCTAGTTAATGGGTTGTGGAGGTCAGATAGGCAGTCGCTCCATGTAAAATACTGGTACATTCAGCTGCATCCGGTTAGACTGGAAGCCGACTCCTATATAGTTGGGAAAAGGCTAGGCAGATGATGACTTAACATATGGGGTGTCTAGACAAAAAACGTGTTTTTTTTAACTAAAGTAAACTCAATCAATCTGCCTAGCCTTTTCCCAATTATGTTGGGGTCGGCTTCCAGTCCAACCAGATGACCGCTCTCACTCACTCTCGTCTCACTCAAGCCGCGAGTAGTATGGTGAGAGCGAGATAAAAACTGAATTTGAGCTGAAGTAGTCATCATCATCTGCCTAGCCTTTTCCCAATTATGTTGGGGTTGGCTTCCAGTCTAACCGGATGCAGCTGAATACCAGTATTTTACATGGAGCGACTGCCTATCTGGCCTCCACAAACCAGTAACTGGGCAATACGATACCTCTTGGTCAAACTGGTTGTCAGAGTTTCGGGCTTGTGACGACCCGTAACGACTGTCAAAGATCCAGTAATGACAGCCGGGACCAAACGCTGCAACGGCAAAAAAAATCTCTATAGAATAAAAATCCAAAGTTACCTCTAAACCGAGCTATAAACCGCTGGTATTAAAAGAATACTTCAAATTAGATCATGAAACTTTGCATAATAACTGAACGAACTATAAACCAGGTCCCACTCCGTCTCGTCACTCTTAGCTCCCCACTCTCACTCACTCTCGTCTCACTCAAGCCGCGAGTAGTATGGTGAGAGCGAGATAAAAACTGAATTTGAGCTGAAGTAGTCATCATCATCTGCCTAGCCTTTTCCCAACCATGTTGGGGTCGGCTTCCAGTCTAACCGGATGCAGCTGAATACCGGTATTTACATGGAGCGACTGCCTATCTGACCTCCAGAACACAGTAACTGGGTAATACGATACTCCTTGGCAAGACTGGTTGTCAGACTTTCGGGCTTCTGACGACTCGTAACGACTGTCAAAGATCCACAAATGACAGCCGGGACCAACGGCTTAACGTACGTGCTTTCCGAGACACGGAGGAGTCTCGATATGTAAAGATGGTCACCCATCCACAGACCAACCCCGGCAAGCGTAGCTTAACCTGATGAATCGACCCGTGCGGCTGTTATTACTTAGCCACGAGCTCCTCTGAGCTGAAGTTGTATAGGCCCTGAACACGTTTTTCAGGTTTCCTCTACCAGGTTACGGTGACATCAAAAGGCGCTTGATGCTGTCATGTGTTCTCGGCTGTGGCATACAACCTGGCGCTCCTAGGAGGAAGGGAGTGTTACTGCTCGGCCCTGACAGGAACGGGAAGTCGTTCCTAGCTGATGCTGTTGCTGGGGAGTTAAGTACGTAATATTATTTATTCAAGAAGGAAAGTAAGAAAATAAATTTATTTGACCCAGGTAAGGCACACAATATTCACACAAAAATAAATTTGTTTGACCCAGGTAAGGCACACAATATTCACACAAAAATAAATTTATTTGACCCAGGTAAGGCACACAATATCCACACAAAAACAAAGAACTGAATATAAATAGTATTGACACACAAGACACTATAATTATTTAATTAGATAGTCGATGCTACCATCCCACGTGAAGAGAACCTTGTGAAAGCTGAGAAAGAGAAACAAATAAAATATCTCGACTTAGCACACTAGGTTGTCAACATGTGGAATGTGAGCTCGGTTGTCATTGTGCCGATTGTTGTAACGGCCGATGAGATCTCATATTGAGTTGTTGCAAGCATGGATGCATTGTCTTTTTTGTATTACCATGGCTACAAAATTATAAATTCAAATTATAAACTTTTCAAAACGTTTCGAGTCACAAATGACGATCTGCGACCAGAGTAGAGAAAACGTCATACAGACGCGTAATGAGGGTGCACTCGTATAAAGCGCGGCATTACAAAACCACAGAATAGTACAGAAGGCGCACTCCGCATTTTAGGTATGACGCTACAGTACGCGGGCGGGCTCGTCTTGTCGGTTGACCCGAGCAGTTGATCCAGTGCGTGTAACGTAGCCAGAAGATAAAAGAGTTACGCGATAGAAAAGGAGGCAACTTCTAGGCTAGGCGAATATAACTGTAGGTAATTAGCGCTGTGCAACCTGAATTGCACTGTATTGTTTCGTAGCAAGAGTCGCTTTTTATTTAAATTATTTTGCGGAGTGAATCATCTATGTTAATCTGTGACCAAACTTAGAAGCTTTGCCTTTGTGGGGCGACTTTCGTGCTAATTCGGCAATACGAAGATTACCGAAGGGCATACTTTTTCTGGTTTAACTGTAACTACCCTAAGCATCCACACTCATGGAGATTATTTTAAAGTAAAGATTTTCTTTACAGATGCTGTCAAAATTGACATAACTCCTGAGGTGTTCACTGCCGTATGTGATCTTCCAGCAAAGGTTTTAACTCAAGTGTTTGTAATTGCAAAGGCATTCCAACCGGCTGTGGTCTTCATGAAGAACGTGGAAAGGGTTTTTATTAAAAAGGTGCGGGTTGTTAGACCATTACTCAAGTAAAAAGAGGATTTATTTTTTATTTGGCCCTGTGGCGGTACCTACATCGCCACATTCGAACTACGCATCAAAGACCTGACGTCACACAAAAATCCTGACGTCACAAAAATCCTGCATCGCGCAATTAGAGTTTACCGTGCAGTGGACATATATACAAAAATACAATATCAATCATTGGGCAGTTGCCCGCCAGACACGACACCCGTCTGGTAGGAGGATCCTCCCTTTTCTATGGTGGATGAGTGAACTTTACACCCTATTCCTCATACCCCCCCTTTTTTTTTTTTTTTTTTTTGAGGGTGGGAAATCATCCAATGACTTCTCCCGCTCTGGGCGGAGCGGAAGGGCGTGTCAGACTTTTACTGACTAAAACCCACCCGTGTTCCTTCATTTGCCTGTTGCCAAGGTCCCGGTATCCCTTTCGGACTTTCCCGCAACCCTGGCAGGCATCGGTCCTATTGGACCCCGTCATTTTTGCTGACATCTCTTTGAGGCGCGCGTGGAACACGACGCGCCATCGACCCGGGCCTGGTCCTTATCGGACGGCGAGCTGCCCGTTGCTCGCCGTCCGCAAGCCCGCGCCTATGGTGGCCGGAAATCCGCCTGGGATTCCCGACGCCCAGGGCGTCTCCAACGGCGGCGGTTAGGGGCGTGAGGGCGCAAACTTTGCCTTTCCCTCACGCGTTCCGCCTCCTCCTTCGCGAGCATTACTGCTTCGCAGAAGGAGGTGACGGCTTCCCATGCCCTCTCGCTCCGTACCATGGCCTGAACCAGGGCCGGACGCGAGAAGTCACTGCCGCCAATCGCCTCCGCGAGGACACGGCGGTGCTCCGCCCAAGCAGGGCACACCTCAACCGTATGCTCCACCGTGTCCTCCGGGCGATCCACTCAGTGGTGACACCCGGGCGTTTCCTCCCGCCATTCCTCATACCCCTAAAGCCCACTTAGTTCTGTCCTGCATAAAAAAATCCCGAGTCGTCCCAAAAAATTTGCTTCCTTCGTCCCAAAATATTATTTTAATTACTTTATTCCCGCTTCGTCTTATTTTATATTCCATCTACGGCCCATATTTTTTTAACAAAGCATCTAAACTGTAATAAAATAGTATGTAGGTATTGGCCCGATAACCGTATTTTAAGGAATGGCTAAAAATACCTTATAAACAAAAACGCTCTTTTCCAAATTGTTATAACTTTTGACTCCTTTTGTTTCTGTTTTTGTTTTTAAGTTTAATATAAAAGTTGTAGGCAATTTTTTTATTTTTTTTATTGATTAATATTTTGGTCCAAGCGTCGACGCGTCGGAGGACGGCTTATGAAAATGGGAAGTTAACAGCAGTTATCCTTTCTATAATAGCATACATTCATTATTCCTAGGTAAAGCCAATATTTTAATTATAATATGTAGGGCCAATATTTTTTTACTTTTGTTTTTGTCGGGGGTTTTTTAAATTTTAAATTTAACTTTATTTCCTGCTTTTTAAATTTTATATTATAATAGCTGATGCCCGTGGCTTTGGCAGTGTGGATGTCGGTTATTATAAATACTAAAACCTTCCTCGAAAATCGGTGCAGTCGTTTTTGAGTTTATCGCGAAGAGACAGACAGACAGACAGACGCGGCGGAGGACTTTGTTTTATAATAGTTAGCGATTACTAGTAGACACGCTACAATCAACACGTGACTCGCCGAAATCTGCGTAGCTGTACCTATAAATGATTGCCACAGTGAAGCCAGTTACTAATTTAGTCTCATTTCTCTTGCCTACTCAATCATCAGACCCTGATCGTACCTACACTCTATCCGTAACCTATTTTTTGAGACCTTTCCAATGAGCCCAAACACGACCTCTGCTGTAAGTTGGTGAGGGAGTTGGGTATCCTGCAAATACCACGTGATGCTGCAGCATCAGTTCAAGGATACTATATTCTTCTAATATTATTCAAGTAACAGAATTCTAAATTTCGAATCGATAAGATCTGTGGAAGATGCTCACATCCATTCATCAACTTAAAAGGAGCTGATGACCTTGAAACGGCTGAACCGGTTTTTCTGAATCATATCTAAGAACACCCTCGATCAAGTCACTCTTCAAACAAAAAAAAAATCAAAAGAATCGATCAAATCGGACCACTCGGTAAAAAGATATGCATCGTCAAAGACTTAAAAAAAAAATCGTTCATTACTGTCGCGGCCGGCAATAAGGGGATTGATGGACGATCGTGAAAATGTGGAGAGAGGCGAAGCCGAGGCACACATACGTGAGTCCATCAATTCCTGATTGCGGCCAAGGCTTGTATAGTACTTTTCTCAAATAATGCGCGGAAATTCAAACTGAGTAAATTAAGTAGAAATTCGAGAATCAATGAAGAACAACTATAATTTTTCATGCGCCAATATGTTAATTTGTTTCTTCGTTCTATTTGCAAGACAATTCGAAATAAGAATTAAAATTTTGATAAGTTATCTCCTTGGTTGCCATGTGTTGAAGTAAAAAGTTCATTACATTTTTAAATAACACAACAGATATAAATAATAAATAATAAATTCTTTTTATTTGGGACAACATAGGAACCATTTTTGTTAGTACACACCTTAGAAACTACAACTTATACACTAGGATTAGTAACAAAATATAAATAACAAGTTATTGAGTCATGTACTTAAGAGGCATTTCATGCGGATAATGATTCCGCATGAGATGCCTCAGCACAGGAGCTCTCGGGTCCTCAGCTATGACTTTCAGGATGCTATTGCCGCTCCCCCGAATCCTCCTCACAAGCGAAGCCACCTTTTTCCTGATGATAGCCTGGAAACCATCTATATTCGCTTGGGCAAACATCCCCGAGGCACTACAGAAACGCGGGAGTTTCAACATCATCCTGAAAACATTGTTATATTGGACGCGCAAGGCATTTAGCGTCCCCCGTGAACAGCTGAACCACAGACTTCCCGTGTACAGGCCTTGACAGTACGCTTTAAACAGGGTTATTTTGACCTGATCGGTACAACGAAAAAATCTGCGCGCCAACATATTCCCGCGGACCGCCAACGCCCTGCGCTCCCTCTCCACGTCATCCTCGTCCTTAAGGTCGTCGACAAGTATATGGCCCAAATATTTAAACTTGGTCACCTGTTTTATATTAGCGCCGTTCAAAGTAATTGAAGGAATTGTGTCTGGGCACTTGCCGGCGGCCTTGAAGACCATGAACTCGGTTTTCGTTGCGTTATATAGAAGGCCATGTGACGCGGCATACTTTTCACAGACCTTCAGCATCTCTCTGATTGATCTCGCAGTCGGTCCCAGCAACACCATGTCGTCCGCGTAGCTGATGTTGTTCACACAAACACCACCCACCCGGCAACCGACACGCATGCTGCTGAGCTTGACTATGAGGTCATTGACATACAGGTTAAACAGCTTTGGAGAGGACAACCCCCCCTGTCTCACTCCGCACTCCAACCCATATGACTCAGAGAGGCAGTTTGACCACCTAACACAATTCGTCTGGTTCGAGTACCAAAATTGAAATATTTTCAATAGTTCCGCCGGTATACCCCTGTCCTTCATCTTTCTCCAGAGCACTTCATATGAAACGAGATCGAAGGCTTTGGAGAGATCCAAAAAACAGGCGTACACCGGAGTCTTTCGTTCCGTGTAGTATTGGACAGTGTACTTAAGAGCCAGAATCGCGCTTTCAGTAGAGAGTCCAGGTCTAAACCCGAACTGTGCGTCATGTATGTTTATGTACTTATCCAGGCAAGACTCAAGCACACTATCCAACAGTTTTGCTACAATTGTCGCGAGAGAGATCGGGCGATAGTTCCCCTTGTTCGATATGTCTCCTGTCTTGTTCTTCACTATCGGCACCACTATTGTTCTCACCAGGTCACCCGGTAAATATGAATGAGTAATGCACATATTAAAGAACATGGACAGGACTCTCGGCACATGTATGCCAGCATATTTTAAGTGCTCAATACTGAGCCCATCGTGGCCAGGAGATTTGCCTCTACGCATACTGTTCATCACTGTTTTAAGTTGATTTGACGTAAACTTAAGTAAAGGTTCCTCTCCCGCCACGGTGGGCCCCCAATCTGGCATAGTGGTCGAAGGCCCCAGAGGAGAGCGTACTTTAAAGTGTTCCATGAACAAATTAGCTATATCCTCTGGTTCATTTCGGCCCTCAACATTCGCAGGGAGACCAGGCTTAACACCAAGATTATTAGTGGACTTCCAAAATTTTGTGAAATCTTTTTCGGCCCTTTGTTTAGCTATTTTGTCCATTTTAATTTGGTCCTGGTGTTTATGACACCATTTTAGCCGCCCTTTAAAAATTTTCCGTGACACGCACATCTGGTCGTAAGCGGGACCAGTACTAGGTCTACCCAGAACCATCCAGTTTTGGTATTTTAGCCTCGCCTCCCGGTGCGCTTCCCTCACATGATCATTCCAGCCGCACACACGCTTATAATGCCGTTTAGGGCTCGCATTATTTTTAGATTGTACAGCTGCATCACATAATACATCAACAAATGTCTTATACATTTTATCTAAGACTAACTTATGATCAGATAAAGTACAAGGCCCAAAACTACATGTTTCAAATTCTGTGGGGAAGTCAATGTCTCGCAAGCCTTTAGTACACAAATCACGATATTTACCAATTTGAGCCTCATTTCTTTCCCCCCAGATTACAGCACTTCGCGACGTATTTTGAATCTCGGCGGTAGGACTAATAGAACCTAAATTGCACTCGATAAATACCGGCAGATGATCAGAAGCAAAAATATCCTGAATTATTCCGACGTTAACTGTAGATTGCCAGACCGCTTGTGAGACAATACAATGATCCAACCAACTGCCCTTACGATGAAACGTGTCAAAATAGGTAAACATGTTTGTGTCAATCCCCAAAAATTCTACGTCTGCGCACACCCAAGATCTGTCCATGCAAAAGCTATTTAGCTCGGTAAAGAATAATTGGCCAGGTTGCGCATTTAAGTCTCCCAAAATAATAACAGATTGAGCATCACTACCTTCCTCAATTGAGCTGATCTCACTAAGAATATCTGTGAAAATAGGTAAGTTTTCTCTTGCTTTAACTGGCATGTATACACAAAAAACTAGAATGGCGCGACCACCTATAGTAGCATTGATAGCTAATAGTCTGTCACTATTGCAATTTATAACAGAGATACTATCGAAAATGCCCTTTCGCCATAGTATGGCCACACCGCCGTAAGGTCTACCTACCAGCAATTCGCCGCTATCTACTGAACTCCTCCCTATGTACTCGAAATCAGGAGATACAGTACCCAACAGCGGAAGGTCGTGATGGAGTAACCACGTCTCTTGGAGACAGACTACATCCGCCGAATGGCATAAATTTCTCACATCCTCTATGGAGGTTTTAAAATTTTTACAATTAAAACTAATAAATTTACAAATATTATATGTGCTTTCGTGATTACAATCCATAGTGTACCAAAATTAAACTTTAACATTACTATTTCCTTGTTTCGGCCCGTACATAAAATGCACAAAACGCCGAAACGTAATGCCACTAGGCCAAAAATCGTCATTTAAAAACAAATACAAGTTACACTTTGAAACAAATAACTTATAAGCGTTATATCTCCGATTCGCCTTCATTTTGATCATTTTCAATGAGACAACCTCGCCGGTCTTATCTTTTATGTAGCCAACAATGTCTTGCTCACAAGTATCCATAGAGACGTTCGATATAAATAAAGGTACTTTTAAGTCAGCAGCTTTAAACTTTCCGTCCGGCGCTGTAGAAGCCCGACCTTTTTGACCAATAAGTTTATATCTCCTGGCCGATTTAGATTGAACAACTTGCCATTCAGAATCCTCTTTTGTTACCCGTGAGCAGCCCCTTGCAACCTGACTGACATTTTCATCTAACAATAACGAAGGCAACACATTAGTAACAGCTGATCTCGAAACTTCACTAGTCACAATAGCCGACTTGTTGACCGAAGCGCGCGCGCACACGAGTTCACTATCCGGTGCATTCGAAACCGCGGTTCTGTGTGGCTGGGCCTCACCGCCCGTCGCTGTCCCGCTCTCTCCGCCGCCGCCGCGCCTAGAACTGGACACATTGCACCTCTCGCTCTCACCGCTCGCGCTGTTCAAAACCTCCGTCCGGGCCTCCACGTGTCTGCTATCGTATGTTTCCCTTTCATTCGATTGCTCGCGTTGAAAAGAGATAGGTTTCACGCTTGCGGACGATGATACGTTCTTTGTAGGCGTTGAGTGATGTTGGCGCTTCGTTTCGGACGACGACGATGACGAAGCATTATTCGCCTTAATAGGAACATACTGCAAGCCAACAGGGCCGCTGCACAGTTCATAGTAGCTCTCCTGCAGACACGCTCCCCTCCTTTTATTAACAAAATGCTCCTGGGACGGATAGTTGTCAACAACAATAGACGCGTGTCTCAAGTCCTTTTTAAAAGCATCGAGCACCTCTTTTGTTACGACTTTTTCTTGTAACAAACTGACTTCATTCCGAAGATTCGCTATGTCCTTTAGCAAACGAGTGCAGTCAATGTGATCGAAACTCACACTAGGCACTTTATGTAAGTCCTTTGCCACGAACACAGGGAAGACTTCGGCATCCATTCCTTTCATGAGACAAATTATGTCATCCAGGTCTCGAGACATTCTCTTCTTCCCATCTTTACGCCTTACTGGCATTTTTCTTGCATTAGGAACGGATTCAAAAAGCAAACATTTTGCCTGTGAAACGCTTTCTACGTTGAAAGACGATGTTACCAGCTGGTGAATGCTGTCTTCATCCATATAATCAAGCACGTTCGAAAGAAACGCCAAAAGTTCACTAATCACTACGTTACAGTTCGAACACTTCACAGTAGCCGAGGCCATTGCCCCTAACGCATGAGTCACCGGCAGCTACAACATGCGACCGTGCTCCGCAGTGTACGGTGCAGACTATATATATATATATATATGAGTTTTCATAATAATTTATTTGGCTGCTAAACACGCCAGATTTGGATTTTCATAGTAACTTTGCTGGCCGAATCGTCACTTGTTTTTGACCAGTACAGCAATTTCGATTTATCTCGAAGAAGGTTGTCAAAATAATGATCGAATTTCCAAAAAAGTTTAAGAAAAAAAAAATACATGTTGGCTAGAGAACCTCCTCCATTTTTTTTCGTCTGTTAAAAATCGGTTCAGCCGTTTGGCAGCTACGATGGAACAGACAGATATACACGTTAAACTTATAACACCCCTCTTTTTCCGTCGGGGGCTAAACATGGGTTATTTCTTTGCTTAGGTGCCGGAAGAACAGAAGTATCTAAAAGCGACCAGTTTGCAAAATAATCTAGAGAAACTAGTAAAATCCATAGCAGACGAGGATAAAGTCATTTTTATTGGTAAGTTTTTATAAAACTTTCATTAAAATATTTGGAGGAAATGAGAGCAATAAGAGCCGTGAGTTTGATTCCCGCAACGAACAAATACTTTTATCTACACCAATGCTATAAAGCCTCTATAAAAGTTTCTGAAACAGTTAGCTTATTGCCAACATTAAAACAACCAGTGTCATAGTAACCATAATATCATCCAAATGGGTGTTATAATGTTGTACTAAATATCATAAAGCAACTCATTAAAAAAAAACATTGTTATGCTGGCGCGTTAAACTACCAAAACAACGTGATTAAAAAAAACTTATTGTGTATTGTAATTCGAAAAATTCGAATTCATGTGCGTCATGTCCCTCCATTTTTGTTCGATATTAGTATTGCAAACCTTTTATAGAGGATTCATAATCATGGGTGTAGATAAAGTCTTGTATGCAACTGTTAATAATTAGGTATTAAAACACTCATGTGATACTATTCGTGTTTTAATACCCCTTATTATATAACAGTTGCATAAATAACTATTATGAATTACAAGGATTTAATAGCACGAGGAGGAGCTTGTAGCTAAGTAATAACAGCATGGGTCGATCTATCAGGTTAAGCTACGCTTGCCAGGGTTGGTCCGTGGATGGGTGACGATCTTTACATACCGAAACTCCGCCGTGTCTCAGAATGGGGTATCGTATGACCCAGTTACTGGGTTGTGGAGGTTAGATCTCGCTCGCATCGCTCCATGTAAAATACTGGTATTTAGCTGCATTTGGTTAGACAGGAAGCTGACCCCAACATAGTTGGAAAAAGGCTAGGATTTATTGATAGAGCACCAGCAAAATCGCAGGCGGCGATACTTGCAGATACTTGATATTATAAGGAGTAAATTAGGCTTTTATTTTAGTAAATAAAAAAATTAAAGTTATTTCTCCCTTTTTAGTGTTTTTTTTAAAGTAGGTTTTTTTTTTGGAAAATGTTTTTATTTTTCACTTTTTAGTTGTGGTACCTGCCCCACACAAATTCGAATACCACTACCTGCTATGTAAATAACAGTGACGGAGTCAAACATAATGTCGTCTACATAGACTAAGTGGGAGAATTAGGTAATTATTGAAGCTAACTCAAAAACTACGGAAGCAAAGTTAATAAAATTCATAGGGGACCACCTCGGGAGTATACCCTTTCGAACATAAAAAGAAATTTGTAAATCGGTTCACAATTGGCGAAAATAAACAAAAAATACATACAGACTAATATAAATACATAAAACCAATGAGTTCGCTTTCGAGTTGTGTGCCTTCACCTGAGTGAGGTTCCAAGTGAACTTTACAGAATAGCACAGTTTTTAACAGTTTATGAGCAGTGGTGGACCTACGGCTTCGGCTCCGTCTTAAGGCGATTAGCACACGGCACCGCGCACCGCCGCGTTAGGCGGTCTCATGTCACATTGACCTCTATTAAATCCGCTAAAGCCTACACACGTACACCGCCCGACCGCGCGGTCGAGCCGGTACAGACCGCGGTGGTGCGCGGTGCCGTGTGTTAAAGGCGAGGTCGTGCGTTCTAACCTAAGCAGACACTTTGTGTAATTTACTTCATCACCACTCTGATCTCAAAATGGTGAAGAAAACGACATGTGCTAGAACCAAAAATTCGAAGACATGTGACATCCACCAACCCGCACTACGCCTGTGTGGTGGATTACGGCCCACTCTCTCTCACAGAGACGAGGCCAGTGTCCTAGCAGTGGGAACGCTCTAGGCTCATTGTGCTACAACACTTTTTCTGTACCATTTGATTCATGCATCTATTGCACTTGTTTGTTGCAGCAACATGTTCTGACCCGTGGGTTGCCGTAGCTAAAAACATGTTGAGGGTTTTTGATGAAATTCTTCTTGTCCCGCGAACTGATTATGCAACTGTACAGCAATTCTTCTATCAAAAATTTCAAAGGTATGTATCAAAATAAATATTATATTCAAAATATTGACAACCTTGCCGATCTATCGGGTAGCAAAGTTAAGCAGAGCTTGCTGTGGATGGGTCTTGGATTGAGCATCGTTCGTTATGTTTTACTAGCAATTGACGACCCTCGCCTATATCTCAGGAACAAAACGGTACTTTTTGCAGTTTTGTTGTATTTTTTTTTGCAGTAGCGGCTCGTTTCTAAGTAATAACAGCCGCACGGGTCGATCCATCAGGTTAAGCTACGCTTGCCGGGATTGGTCCGTGGATGGGTGATCATCTTTACATACCGAGACTCCTCCGTGCCTCGAAAAGCACGTTACGCCGTTGGTCCCGGCAGTAATATGTAGATCTTTGACAGTTGTTACAGGTCGTCAGAAGCCCGAAAGTCTGACAACCAGTCTTACCAAGGAGTATCGTATTACCCAGTAACTGTATTGTGGAGGTCAGGTAGACAGTTGCTTCATGTAAAATACTGGTATTCAGCTGCTTTCGGTTAGACTGCAAGCCGAAGTCAACATATTTGGGACAAGCCTCGGCAGGTGATGGATGACTTTCCTAGAAAAATTCCTTCACATAAGGCTCTGCTACTGCTTCCCCGATATCTTTAATTTCTTTCACGACCCTCTTTCATGGACATTCTTTGCAGCATACGAAGTATGCCCCGTGACTACCCAGTTCAGCCACTCGCCCAACTGATTCAAGGATTTGGTTTCGCAGACATCATAGACGTTTACAATGAGGTTATGACCCCTGAGAGAATCGTCAGGTACTTACTTCTGCAGTTTCAAATTATCTCTATCACTTATTCCTAATTCTTCTTAAGTGAGGAGCTCGTGGCTACGTAATAACAGCCGCACGGGTCGATCCATCAGGTTAAGCTACGCTTGCCGGGGTTGGTCCGTGGATGGGTGACCATCTTTACATAACGAGACTCCTCCGTGGCTCGGAAAGCACGTTAAGCCGTTGGTCCCGGCTGTCATTCGTGGATCTTTGACAGTCGTTACGGGTCGGCAGGCTTGAAAGTCTGACAACCAATCTTACCAAGGGGTATCCTATTATCCAGTTACTGAGTTATAGTGGTCAGACAGGCAGTTGCTCCATGTAAACACCAAACCTACATAATTATGCATCCCGCTATGCAAGACGACCCCAACATAGTTGGGGAAGGGTTTGGCAGATGATGGGTATACACGCGGTATTTTCGCTATTATGCAGTTGTGGATAAAAAAGTAAGGTATTTAATTATATAAAACTTATGAAAGTAACGTAATTGTTTGATTTATTTCAGATTAAATGTAAAAGAACTGTCGCCTGTAGAGTTTTTACAAGTGTTTATAGAAAAACGCTTAGAATCTATGACTATAGGGGTAAGCATTAATCTCCTCACTAAAATTGTCCCACTGCTGCGCAAACTCTATGACAAAACCTTTAAAATAACATAACATAATATCACGCATATAATCTCCAAAGGGTTAGGCAGAGGTGTCCCTATAATTCACCCCTTTTGTCATCAACAGGGCACAAAATAACTCATACACAAAATACTAATTTGGTAGCATAATATAACTAACCAGTAATGTTGCCACCGCTGGGACTCCCTCTCTATGAGGGAGTGGGCCGTAATTTATCACGCGGGCCCAATGCGTGTTGGTGGATACTTTGGAGGATAATGAAAAGTCTCCACCTTGTATCTTATTAGGTTGCCCCTTGCCATCTGCTGGGGTTGATGGCTTAATAGATAGCATAAGCAGTAAAGCTAACAGTCTAAGGCCAGGGCCACGACACAGGTCGATGCGTCTTAGTGCTCGGTGACACAACGCCGCGACTACGGCGCCGCCGCCGCCGCGCCGTTCCGCTTAATTAATTAAAGTATTCTTAAGCACGTGCACTTTTGCAAGCAGCCGGTGGTCGCGGCGTCGTGGGTCGTGTCGCGGAGCGCTTACGGTGCGAGCGGCGCTCGAATGTTCCCGCAGCGCTGTCCTCTCCGCAAGTCGCACCGCGCGGACTCATGCCACGCTCTAAATAACTTCTAACATTTTGTTTTCGCCGGAGTCGCAGACGCAAGACACAGGTCGCGCGAGCGATGATGTCGTGGCCCAGGGATAAAACATAGTGTTAGAAACATAAGCAAACCTTAGCTTTACATAAGTCTTTACAGCAGCTCTGCAATAGTACATTACTGTCGCGGCCTGCAATAAGGGAAGTGATGGACGATCGTGAAAATGAGGGCCGAGGCGAAGCCGAGGCACTCATGCGTGAGTCCATCAATTCCTGATTGCGGCCAAGGCTTGTATAGTACTTTTCTCAAACAAAGCGCGGAAATTCAAACTGAGTAAATTAAATAGAAATTCCAGAATTAATGACGAATAACTATCATTTTTCATGCGCCAATATGTTAATTTGTTTCTTCTTTGTTCTATTTGCAAACCAATTCGAAATTTTAATAAAATCTTTGATAAGTTACCTCCTTGGTTGCAGTGTGTTGAAGTAAAAAGTTCGTTCCATTTTTAAATAACACGACAGATATGAGTTTTCATAGTAATTTATTTGGCCGCTAAACACGCCAGATATGGATTTTCATAGTAACTTTGCTGGCCGCATCGTCACTTGTTTTTTACTAGTACAGCAATTTTGATTTATCTCGAAGAAGGTTGCCAAAATAATGCTCGAATTTCCAAGCATGTTTGAGAAAAGATTTTTATACACATGGCAGAACGGTTTCGAGACTTTTGCCTGTTTAAATTTGATTTTCTTTAGAACGTCGTTTAAAACGCTGCGGAGAATACTTTTTAAAGCCTATTCAGTTATAAGCGATATCGCTGCCGCGCTCGGTAGCGATACTGAGGCCCTAGACAAAGTCACGTTCTATCAGCGATAACGATGGTGGAAAAGGCAAAAATGTATAGGATAAGCTATCGAAAAGCTTATGACAATTCTGTTGAAAATCGTTGTAGAAATTCGAAAAGCTTTGGAAGTGATTGTCACTTGTCTAGGCCCTCTGGTACACCTTCTGGTTAGTCACTTTGGATCAGTATCGCTACCGAGCACGACACCGATATCGCGTATATCTGAATAGGCATTTTTTCGGGAAAGTAGCGTCACGTATTTTCAGCGTATTCTGGAACCAATTGGAACCGTGCACCTAGCTTCTGACGTTTCATAAGTGCCCATGTAGGCTTATGTGAAATAAAATATTTTGATTTTGATTTTGATTTTTCTGATATTGTTTATTTATTTATTATTTATGTACACACAGTAAAATACATAGAGACACAACATAATTATAATACGAGTACAAAGGTACTGCTTATTTCTTAAGAAATTTCTTCCAGCAGACCTGCGAAAGGAGAAATGTGAAAGAAATTGTTTATGTTTTTTTATTAATTAGTAAAAAAACACACTACATTCTTCTTGTCTCCCCGAAGGGTTAGACAGCGGTCTACCCATAGCACACCCACATTTCGCCAGTTATATTTAAGTCCCATGTAATAGGGGGCGAGCCTATTGCCATCATCGGCCACTTCCAGACTCCGGGCTTCTACTGAGTAATTCCAGATGGAAAAGCCCAATAACACTTGCACACATCAGACACACACATACACACATTTGTCACATCTAAATATGTATAACTCAAAGATGACTGACTGACTGACATAGTGATTTATCATCGCACAGCCCAAACCACTGGACGGATCGGGCTGAAATTTGGCATGCAGGTAGATGTTATGACGTAGGCATCCGCTAAGAAAGGATTTTGATTAATTCTACTCCCAAGGGGTCAAAATAGGGGATGAAATTTGGATAAAAGTTTGTCAATTTTAAACCGATCGGAAAGGACATAGGCTACTTTTTATCGACATACCACGCGGGCGAAGCCGCGGGCGAAAGCTAGTTAATTAATAAATGTAACAAATCGCATAAAATTGGGTATTAGTGTCATTCAAATCTTTTTTATAATATATATTATTTAAGTACTAGCTTCGCCCCGCGGTTTCACCCGCGTAAGTCTCGATCCCGTGGGAATATCGGGATAAAAAGTATTCTAGGTTATAAACTATCTGTTTGCAAATTTCATCCAAATCCTTTCAATCGTTTTTGCGTGATTGAGTAACAAACATCCAAACACACAAACTTTCACATTTATAATTATTATTTATTATAGTAGGATAGTAGGATTTATAATATTAGTAGGATTGGTAGGATTTTAAAGAAAGATCATATTTACAGGAATACCAAGCTTACGTAGACTTTTTCATAAAGAATTCTGAGCTGAAAAAAGAGAGAGAAGATTACGCTAGAATCAACTTCGTGAGAGCAGATCTATACAAGAAAGCGTCAAAAAAAAAGAACGCGGCAACGAATAAACAAAATTAAGCTTTATTCCGGCTACCGAGAGTATAGATTCCTGGCGCCTGTCACTTGGACTCAATTACGAACGATTTATTACGAGCTGATAAAGTTTAAATACGTAGGTTTAGTACGCGTCGCGGTCTGTGCTGACCCTAAGATGCACGCGAACCGAACTATTCATGTGCGCAAGAGGACATTAAACTTACACGCGAACTACTCGCTAACCGGTCGCGAGCATTTCTAAAAGTGTACATAATATTATGTTCCTAGATGCACGCGAACCACACCGTTCGTGCGCGTGAGCAGGGCTGGACCCGCGTTAAGGTTGCCGTCAGAGATAAGTTAATAATTTTATCTGTGAAAGGACTATGTATATACAGTGTGATTCTTCATAATGTGCACATATCGAAATGAGGGAATATATGCTTAATTTTAACGACGGAAAACATATTTAAATAATTCTTTTTTTTTTCTTTTTTTTAATTCAGTTAAAATCAAGTTCTGTTATACTTCAAAGTCCCTTCAGCTGTTACGCCGTTTAGTTTACACTGGGGTCACAGAAGCGAACTAAATTATTAAAAAAAAAAAATTGTATTAAAAAAAAAAACCTTCGGTCAAATTAAGGATAGATTCCCTCATTTCGATATGTGCACATTATAAATAATCACATTTTTAACTGAAGGTGTCAGGAACGCGTTTAAAGCCTGCTGTGTGTTGTTTTGACTGTGCATGTCTGTACTCGACTTAAGGTTTTGCATAAACGCCTATAGAGTTTGAAATGCTGTGTAAGAATAAAGGCGTATTCAGTTATAAGATAATGCCGTCGCGATCGGTAGGGTCTTATGTGACTAACCAGGGGCCGTATTATGAAGTATTAATGCCATCATTATTCCACTGCGAAAAAAGGATGGGGCTATCGGTCTTGTATAGCTCCGTCTCTCACTCACACTGGAAAAATGGTGGCATTAACACGTCATAATACGGCCCCAGAATACGGAACAGTACCGCTACTGAGTGCAACAGTGATATCGCTTATAATCTGAATATGCATTTAGTATTTTTTTTTTTAAATAAAAACAAAATAGAATATTAAAGGTGTATGAAAATAATAAAAATAGATGTTAAGTATAAAAATATGTAAAGTTTTATTTGGAATGTAATGTAAAAAGTTCTTGAAAAGACTTTGTAACCTATAAAATAAATTATGATTGATATCTATGGTTTTTTATTTAGATATTGGGCGCTTCAGCGTCAGCGCACAACAAGAGCAGAGCAGAGCAGCTGTGGTATTCTGTAAAAATGTCACCGTGAAAACTTAGGTGAAGTGAACTGACACTGCCTTAGCATCAGTAGGTATCGATGACAATGACAGCTCACTCCACGCTCACTTCACCTAAGTTTTCACTGTGAGATGGTTACAGAATAGCAATGCAGAGCATTTTCTGAGACTATTGAAAAACTAATCTTATGACAATTCCCATTGCAAAATTAAATAGACGTCCCAACTTGATGCTCGACCATGCTCGAGCTTGCAAGATGAGTATGCGTATGCGATCTACATACTCGGACACGCATCTTCAAATATGTCTATACGTATGATGCAGACGATAGCAAAAACAGCAACTTTTCTCTGTACATACCATCAAAACACTTGGCAGAATCATAATAGGAAAATATTATGAATCATCGTAAAATGTCACAAACTGTCAATTCATAACATAATCTGCGTGCGATTCATATAATAATTTATCTGTTTGACAGTTTTCTATGGAGATTCGTAAAATGGTCCACACATTATGAATTGCTTTTGTGTCAAATGAGAGGAATTGCTAATGACAGCTGGAAATTCAGAAAATTAATCACTTTTAGAGGAATTGCTAATGTGGCCGTTTTAGGCCCCCAGACCTCCAATATATCTGTTTCTCAGTATACTCCATCAGCAATCACTCCTAGCACATCCAAATTTAATCCCAGTCCACAAGTGGAGTTTTGTGCCACCCAAAGCATTTTCAACGGAGCTTGCTCACTGAGGGGCAAGCATGCCGCCTGCATGGTCGTGCAGTCAAAATTTTGCTCGACCATACGCGACCATTTTGCAGTTCGGTGTACGCTGTGACCCTCGTGCGTCACCTGTACACATAGGGTCCTGACTCCATCAGGAAATGGTGTTAACATTACCACAGATGAATACAGATGGTTCATTCCGCATTTTAGGTATGAAGCTACAAGTACACAGCGGGCCCGTCTTGCCGGGCCAATTCAGTGAGTGTAATGTAGGTAGTCAGAAAGTATAAGAGTTACGCAATAGAGAGAGAACTTCTTGGGGAATATAACTGTAATTAGCGCTGTGCGACCTGAATTGAGGCCATGAGAACCATAGTGGCCTAACCAATTTTTACAATATTAAGTGTATGATTTTTTCCAGTTAAAGTTGTCTATAATTTTTTCCAGTAAGTTAATTTATTAAAATATAAAAGTAATAAAAAGTATGTATCTGAAGAGTGCTAGTTGATTAAAAAAATACTGTTTCTTTTTTTTTTTGTTTTCAAAAGGCTTGTCCATTGGTTTAGGCCACTATGGTTCTCATGGCCTCAATTGTACTTTATTGTGTCGTAGCAAGAGTCGCTTTTTATTTAAAGAATTTTACAGAGTTCACCATCTGTATTCATCTGTGGCATTTCTAAACTTTGAGCCAAACAAAATTATAAAAAAAAAAATCAATGTACACACATAAATAAATAAATAAAAAGCCTTTAATTTCTTACAAACAAAAAAGTAAATAACAGTAAATTAACTAAGTTTATCTAATGTTTAAATAACCTATGCGTAAATCTATTCTATGTATTTACTTAGTATCAATTTTTTTTTTTTAATCTTGTTTAAATATATGTATATCTTTTGTATTTATATTTTGTATGTATATAATAATAAGTAGTGTTTATATGTTAAACAGTGATATGTAACGTTTATATTTTATATTTTTCGCTATTATGTATTTGTAACTTAAATAATAATAATATGCTAAGGTACTAGTTGATACTAGTTATAGTTTAGTTTGTAAGAACCCCTCCTCGGGTGAAGGCCTCCTCCAAAGAATCCCACTGGTCTCTGTTTTTGGCTATTTGTAACCAATTTGGGCCCGCTGTCTTTATAATGTCGTCTTGCCATCTCGCGTAGGGTCTTCCTCTGGAGCACACTCATAGGTACTCTTATTTACTTTAGTTTGTTTTTTAAACAACACCGCCATCCGCCATCTTGTATCTGATTTCAATAATTTGATTTATTGTATGTTATTTTATGTTTGGCTATGGATGCAAATTACCTGAAATAAATGAATTAATTAATTTTTATCAATTTGTATACAATTTCCCCAATGTCACACAATTTTTTTTACAAATGACTAGCTGCACCACGTGGTTCTACTCGCATTAGTCTCGATCCTGTGGGAATATCGGGGTAAAAACTATCCTATGTCCTAATCCAGATTATGGTCTACCGATGTGCCAAATTTCATCCAAATCCGTTCAGCCGTTTTAGCGTGATCGCGAAAGCGTAATAAAGAAACAAAATTACTTACTTTCGCATTTATAATATAAAAATATAATTTTAATTAAATTATAATATATTAATATAATATATTATATTATAATAACAATATAATATTATTTATTTATTTATTTATTTATTTATTTATTTATTTATTTATTTATTTAAGGATTACCAACGAGATACATTACAATTATCTTTTACAATATTAAAACTAGTTTAATAAACATTATCCCGTAATGCAAACTCAATTACAGGTAACCACAGCTTACACATTATTGAGTACACATGCTCCGAATATATAATTAGAATTAAGAATTATTATATAAAAATAAAAAATATCATTAAATTCAGATTAACATTAAATATAAGATAAGATTGACATTATTAAAGATTTACATTACATATTTAAATTTTTAGAAAATTTACTTGGTATAATAGTTTAAAAATAGAAATTATACATTAAATTTCATTAAAAAAATAAATTTATTAAAGTGATAAGTTGTTTAATTATTAGAATGATAAGTCAAATGTCCTCTAACTGAAAGTGCATAAACAATTTCCTTTTAAAAGTGTTAAGACTATCATGATTGATATCGATATCCGCTTTGCGGCATATAGCATTATACAATTTGGTAGCCCTAGAAAGGGGAGAGTTGTCACCTAAGTTAGTTTTGTGCAAAGATTGTCCGAACAGATTATAGGTATGTGACCGTGGTAGCCTGCTCGGAACATTAATACAAATTTTGGATAATAGATCAGTATTAAATTTAGATGTCACTAATTTGAAAAGGAAACAAAGATCTAGCACTTTTCTTCGAATGGTGAGGCTTTGGAGTTTAAAGTACTGAACACGGTCTTTATAAGATTTTAATTCTTTCGCATTGTTGTTTTGTAAGGATAGATTATACAAAAACCTCCTTTGGACTCGCTCAATCCGTTGCTTATGAACGTTATAACGGGGTGACCATATCTGTGAACAGTATTCCAGATTACTGCGAACCAGCGTCTCATATAGAATAATTTTAGTTTGAGAGTTGTTGAATGGCTTTGAGGTCCTTAATACAAAACCTAGCATTTTATTTGCGTTGGATATTATCTTATCTATATGGTAATTGAAAGTTAATTTGCTATCCATCAAGATTCCCTCGTTGAGTGTATTGCCCAAAATAGAGTATCTTGTATTAAAAACATTTTTGTTGCGACAAAACTTTATATGTAAACATTTTTCTAAATTTAAGCTCATCCTGTTTTCTTTGCACCACTCAACTAATCTATCCAAGTCAGCTTGCAGAAAGTGAGGATCCTCTATAGATTTTATAGGCAAGGTTAACTTGAGATCGTCTGCAAATAAATAAGATTCTGCGTGATGGAAACAGTGGATAATAGTATTAATAAAAATATTAAAAAGCAAAGGTCCTAGGTGAGAGCCTTGTGGTACCCCAGATGTCACATGAAAATCATCACATCGAACCCCATTCAAAACAACGTACGACAAACGATCGCTAAGATATGATTGAAACCATTGCAATAGTGGACCGCTGATTCCACAGCTCTCGAGTTTCTGTATTAAAAGTTGGTGGTCTACTTTGTCGAACGCTTTGCTAAAATCGGTGTATACCGCGTCAACCTGAATCCGTTGGTCCACAAACTCTGTGACATTTTCTGAAAAAGCTACCAGATTGGTGTGAGTTGATCTGCCCTGAAAGAAACCATGTTGATTACCTACTATTTGATATTTCAAGTGGCTATACAGATAGGGATACAATAACAATTCGAAAACTTTAGGGATGATAGAGATAATAGATATTGGTCTATAATTTCTAATATCGTCTTTGCGACCATTTTTAAAAATAGGGACTATTTTTGCTTTCTTCCACGCGGATGGGAAACAACCTGTTTCAAGTGACCGGTTAAAAAGAAGGGTTAAAGGCGTAGAGAATGACTTCGCGCACTTAGCGAGGAGAACTGGGGGAAGGTCGTCAGGACCAGGTCCTTTGCGTACGTCCAGACATTTCAGTTTGTTAGCGACCATATCCTCTGTAAGCGATATGTGACTTAATACATTCAGGCTGCAACTAAATAGTTGTGGAAGAACTAAACTGTTTGATGTATTAGATACCCGTGTGGAGTCGTTCTGATTATACACCGATGAAAAGTTTTTTGCGAACAGTTGACAGATATCGGTACTGTTGTTAGCCACTTCATTGTTTAAGTTCATTTTTTCCGGGATTGTACTTTTATTTTTACGCTTATGTTTAATATATGTCCAAAAGTATTTAGAATTGGTTTTTATTCTAGCTTCAATTTTTTTAATATAGGTAATGTAACATGATTTGTTTAATAACCGGCACCTCTCCCTCAGTAATGCTAAACTAATCTTATCCATAGCATTGTTATATTTTTTTACTTTAATTCTAAGGTTGTATGTTTGTTTCAGTAATTTAGTTAGATCTCTCGTAAACCACTGTGGTTGCCTATTGTTCTTCACTTTATATGAAAAAGGGACATTGTTGATAATAGCACCCATTACCTTTTCGTAAAATATTTCAACCATTTCATCTATGGTCCCACAGTTTTGTAACGTTGTAGTCCAGTTTATAGAGTCAAGGTGCCGTGTTATAGCTTGATAATCAGCTTTATGATAGTTACGGGTGGGTAGCATACTGCAGTTCAGAGTTCTTTCAGGAACTATATCTAAAAAGATTCGTAGAGGAGGATGATGTGTGTCTACTTTAGATAGGGGATCATTGCATTCGCTCACCTTAACATTCGTTATATCAGCTAAAACCAGGTCTAAGACCTTCGACCTATCATTCCTGACATTATTAAATTGTTCTAAACCGTGTAACGCAACGAACTCAACAAAAAGGTGGTTAGCTAAACAATTGGTGGTCTCAGGGACTAGGAAGCTACTGTTATCGTTGTTGAGCCAATTTATGTTAGTCAGATTAAAGTCACCTGCTATGAATGTATTACTCTCTGTACTAATGACCTTGCCCGCGTTCTCGAGGTAATGCTCCAAAACATCAATCTTAACCGGGGATGGAATATAGACCGCGCAAAAGCAAAGACTGATTGCATGGTGTTTTGTTTTAACTTGAACTTTAACCCATAGATCTTCACACAAACTGTTATAAGAAGCCATTTCAATAGAATTATGTCTTTTTAAAATAGCGATCAATACCCCACCTCCAGTTCTCTTCCCACAAAGCTCATTAAGTTCACGGTCTCTTCTATATACATTGTAACGGTCATCGAATAATTCAGTACTGGACATATCATCACTTAGCCAAGTTTCCGTAAGAATAACAACATCGTAATCATTAATTAATATGCTATGATACAAGTCATGAGTTTTTGTCTTTAAACCTCTAGTATTTTGGTAATAAATTTGGAAATCTGCGAATTATAAATTAATTGTTCATTAAACATTCAAGAAAATAAGCCGGTAAAACCTATTAAACTAATTTAACCAGAGAGTCCGTGTCTTTTATAAGAAGGCGTTCGGAAGTTTCGTTTTTCTTTGCAAAAATGCGACCATTTCGCACCCATACAAACTTGTAGTTCTTCTCCTTGGCCGCCATCCTCGTAGCATGGTGTAAAGATCTGTTTTGTGGGGCTAAATGCTCAGCTACATAAATAGGCCTTTTATCTCCCCCTATGCCTAGGTGGGCAGTGTTAAGTTTATCCGTCTTATTGGCTTTATTAAACTTAATCACGGCTGCTAGAATTTCATCACGTACTGCAGGAGAAGTAAGTTTGACAATTATAGATCTAGGACGCGTTCCCTCTGGGTTTTGTTTAGCAATCCTTGTAGACATAACGATATCATTTTCTTTTAAGGGGCAAGATATTATTTTACATAACTGCAACATTGTGACATTTAGATTTTCAGATTTGTGCTCAGGCACGGATAGAATTTCTATGTTACAAGATCGGGCATGCTGCTCCATCTGAGTTAATCTAAAAGTTAGGTCTTTTATTAAAGGTTTCATGCTGTTATTCTCTTTTTGTAGACGATCTATTTGCTTGGACTTCTCCTCAAAAATTAAGTGCATATCATCGTATTGCTTGCTTGTAAAATCCAGAGAGTCTTTGATCTGGCTTAGTTCCGAGCTGATATCCTTTAGTTCGGTTCTCACGCTCTCCTGCACAATATTACGGATATCGGTAGTTAGGAGGCTACGCAGTTCGGTGCGTATGATGTCTCGAATCAATTCTGGTGTAATAGACTGATGATGGGTTGCTTCATCGTTGAATTTATCAGGCGATGGTTTAATCGAGCAGTGTGCTTAGTGCGAGTTTTTTTAACTTCACCATCGCGTTAGAGTAAACGCGGATTTGTATGGCGTTGAGTTAGCGCCACCTGGTGCCACACGCAAGAACTAAAAACTCTGAGTGTAAGTTTAATAATTTACGTAGTCGATGGTGACGATCGAGTCCCACTCGAAAGTGAGCTCGTAAATTAGCGGGAGCCTGTGTTATCGCGAGTGTGAGTTACAATTTTGACAGTTTTGACAGCTCGTTTGGGAAACTTATTCACTTTCGAATAAGTAAGGCGTTCACTGTATGATTTGTAGTGAGAGCCTTGTGAGTGTGGTGAAAAGTTATTTTATTAAGTATTTTTTTTATTCGTAGTGTGGGTTTAATTAATATAACTATGGCATCACGTTTATATTTTGCTTGGAAGATGTTTGAGACAGCTACAGTGCAAGATGAGCATAATTATATGTCCAGTGTTCGTGCAAAAGCCCGTACGACTAGCAATTCCCTAAGAGATCTTCCGGAGGCCGAATTCAAGAGACGATATCGTCTTCCGAAGAAAGCGGTCAGATTTTTATGTCGAGAGCTGAGACAGCTAACTGGTTTAAAGTCTACTCAACGGGTAACCTTGCAAGATAAGGTAATGTATCAGCATTTGTGTCACACACTTTCTTCATGCTACCTCCTAGGGCTACACACAGACAATACTTTACTTACCTATTAAAACTTTATTGTTTTAGGTACTTACTGCACTATTTTTTTACGCAACTGGGTCTTACCAGCGGCCAGTGGGAGTTGCTAAAAATATATCTCAAAAGATGTGCAGTGTATATATTGAAGAGGTTACCAAGGCTCTGACACATAAAAATATAATTAAAAAATATATTAAATTTCCTGACACTCCATCTGCCAGACAAGCAGTTAGTCAAAGGTAAGAACATGATTTATTGTAAATAGTTAAGTACAAGTAAATACAACATTTGTGTAATTTGGAACTGTAACTACCTATGTTGTTTATTTCAGGTTTTGTGCCAAATATAGAATACCTGGAGTAATAGGGTGCATTGATTGTAGTCACTTTAGAATTTTTGGACCACCTAAAACTGAAGAACATCTGTATTATTGCCGCAAGCACTATCATTCGATTAATGTACAAATGGTAAAAAAAATTGATCTATTCTTACTTTCTTATAACACTTTAATTTGTTTTAGTTTTTTTGTTAATTTAAGTAGTATAATAAGTTATCCCATAAATGTACACTTAAATAAATAAAAAAGAAAAATAAAAATATTTGTAAATGTTTATTTACTTCTTTGATTTACAGATATGTGATGACCAATATAGAATAATTAATGTAAATGCCAAATTTGGAGGTGCAAATCACGACTCTTTCATATGGGAAAACAGTGACATCAATAGTTATGTGCAGTTGTTGCACCAAAATGGGGAAATAGTGTGGCTTTTAGGTAAGCTTAAGTAATAAAATATAATTTGAACACCATTGTATGTACATTAAAATTAGGCAATGATTCAACTAAAAGATGGTTATAATTATAGGAGACTCTGGTTATCCACAACGGCCATGGTTGATGACTCCGATTTTAGAAGCTGCTCCAGACACACTGCAAGCCAATTACAATCAAAGGCATGTGGCAGCCAGAGTCGTCATAGAAAATACATTTGGAAGGCTGAAGAATCGATGGCGCTGTCTTAATAAAGATAGAGTGCTTCACTACAAGCCTCTTAAATGTGCCAGAATAATTCAAGCCTGCTGCATTTTACATAACATTGGTCTTGATTACAATGTTGTAGATGAAGAAGAGGACTTTACTGGTATGGTAGCAAATTTTAGAAATCAGTAATTTAAAATGTGTTTTGAATACTAAATTAAATTTATTTTTAGGATTGGAACATGATGATGAAGAAGGACGCAATGAGCCCATTCCCACAGAGAGGGAAATAGGAGGTTCAACATCGGAACTACTCAGAGGAAGGGTTCTGAGGGAACAATTAGTTAGAAGGCTTCAACACTTTTAATTTATTCTAGGTACATTGTCCTCACTGAAATTCATAATTATCTGACTAATGTATACAAAATATTGTAAAAAACTATTTCAAAAGAGTAAGTGTCGAGTTTCTTGCCCATTCTTCTCCATAC
The DNA here is from genome assembly GCA_949152455.1 of Lithophane leautieri. NCBI lineage: Eukaryota > Metazoa > Arthropoda > Insecta > Lepidoptera > Noctuidae > Lithophane > Lithophane leautieri. The sequence goes on from OX424486.1 coordinate 6,508,141, forward strand.
AAACTACTTTTTTGAAGGGGCAACTAATCAGCTAAGATTTTTTTTTTTTGTAAATTTCGTATTCAAAATTGCCTTTTTAATTGCAAAAAATTGTTTGACTTTAAGATATTTTAGACTTGATAAGATATTGGTTAAGTATTGTTCTAGAATAAAATCTTTTAACACTAGTAACACAATGTTTACTTTTTTTCCTAACCAAATTAAGTCTAATAAGTACCTACTTTCACTATTTTCTAAATCAATAACACACATAATTAATTATTTCTGTATTCTCATAACCATTATTCTGTACAAAATTTATCTACAAGTTTTTCTAATACATTTAATCCTCTGTGGGCTACTGCTTGCCACTCCCTCTGAGCCTGCACCTCCAACTCTCTAATTCTATTCTGCTCTGTCCTCATGTCCATGTTATCTTTGTGTTGTTGTTCTTTAAAATTTCTCCAAAAGGAATCTGTTTGGAGAAAGTGTTGTGTTGCCTGCTCCGTAGACGTGTGAGGCACTGGCCTCACTCGTCTGCGAGGTGATCCTCTAGTCCTGACTCGTGCACGGCGAGGAGTGGTTTGCACAGACGTAACAGGCTCTGGCTGAATAACACGGACATGAGATGAAGGTCTGGTTGGGGAGAGCATGCCCATCTCTAGAAAAAATAATAAAAGTTATTTATTTAATCAGTTGTCATCTTGAAGTCTTTTAAAAAAGTTAATAAGTTCTTTCTTACCTTCCACTTCCACTTCCACTTGTGCCTCCACAAAAGCAAGAGGTGAAGGAGCTGCGGTAGGAGGTGGTAACTGTGCTGGGGCACTGAATGTTGATGGCCCTGGCTCATTCCAGTTAGGTTGAAAACCTAGAACATAAAATAATTTAAAGTTTTCCTGCTGATGCCACGTATGCATACTTCAGGCTAACTCTTTTCCAAGTTTCATCAAAAATACTTCAGAGGTTGGGAACAAGTAACAAAAATGAATAAGTAATTGCCTTTTCATCTATTAAGTAAGGATTGATTCATATAAACATCCTGCTTACAAACAGATTGAGTATACTTTATTTTATGAATGCTTTAATTGATATGAATTTCTGAATTAATTTACTTTTTCATCTAGAAAAAAATGTGCTTATTTCTTACTATGAACTTCTTCCTCTATGAATGTAAGCGGTGGAGAAGAAATGGCTCTTATTAATGATGCTGAGGCAACGTTGGGCTGAATGTTATTATCCTGTAAGAGATTACAATTTATGAGACACCAATAAAGTATAGTTCTAGTGGTTGGTGTTACACATATAATATAAGTAAAGAAGTTTAAACCTGTGACAACCCAGCTTCTTCTACTGCCAAGCCCGTAGCCACTTGCACACCAATGAGATTGAGAACTCTCTGTTCTAAATCAGTCAGTTTGGCTACTGCAGCGGGCCCACCACCAGTACCACTAGCTGCTCTGTGCAGGCGTGCAGCCTTTTTTTTCGTATTGTTTTTAAAATCACTCCAAACCTTAAATCATGCAAATAAGCCAACATTTTAATAGAACCGCATCCCAGTTTTAGACAAAATAGGTAAGACATAACCATTATAACCAACCTTCTTCCATTTCTCAGTAGTTTTAGTATCACCACTACCATCACTGTTAAGTAACAGAGTTAACTCTTCCCAATTCTTCATGCTTGTCATCTTACCTCTCGCATTTGTTGAAGGCTTGCTGAGGTCTCCATGCCTAAATCAAAACAAACTTAGTTTTATTTCTGCAAAGTTCACAAACACTAAATAATTTAAATACCACTTACTGCTCCATATATGTCACCATCATGACAAATTGGGACGGACTTGTCTTCATTTTTAATTAATTCAGTAGATCCAATATTATTCCAAATAAACTTCAGACAAACACGAAACATAAACAAACACAAGTCCTGATAATCCATACAATTTTGATTGACAGCCGCTTTCATTAAGAACACTGAATAGAAACGTCATTCTATTTGGTCAGTTTATCGGATGACGCGTACGTGACACCAACATAAGATAAATAATGATCGCTATTCACGGTGACCAAACGCATAGTGAATGGTTAGCTTTGATGGTAAGTCGCACTCGCATGTATACGGTTGTCGATGCGTTTGGTGTAAACTCGATTTACTCGATGGTGAAGTCATTCGAACAATGTTGTCAAACTCGCACTAAGCACACTGTTGTTAGTTTTTGTTTTGGGGCGTTTACAACGAGTAGTTACGTGAGTCCCCGTAGTTAAATCCATGTTACTAGTTGGATCTTTAGAGTCGTCGACAGGTGGCGGTGTACGTTGCATACTTTAAATCACAACTAATCTCACAAAAAGAATAATTGTTGTTGAGATACGAACTCGGAACACCACGCACGCCAGTCGTAGATAGTCGTAACTAGCTGTTTGGTATTAGTATATGTTGACGAAACAAGCCGTTATATCCGTACATCAACGTTATAAATGTGAACGGTTTGCAAGTTTGCCTGATAATGATGTTTTTTTTTTCTTCAACTACCTACGCCACCATTTATTGAACCAATTTTTCAAGTTTTAGTTATAGTGTAGTTTTTATATAGCACATATGGTATCCATAATGTTTAAATTATGTTCACTGTTCAATGGTGATGTACACTAATGTCACAGGCACTTTTTCGCTGCACTTATTTGTATGAATCACTTTATTTAACAATTGTCACTTTTTGTGTTTTGGACTTATTCACTTCACGTTTTTAACGTTGGATAACACTTGTGCGTATGGTATTTGTTAGAATTAAACTCATAAACGTCTTATGCAGCCAAATAAACAATTTAAACAATTTAAAACTTTAAATATTCGCGGAGCCAATGTTTACTCGGTGAGCGAAGGGAGTTGTCTTAGTTGAATTATATTATAATCTAATATATTATTATATTATAATCTAATATATTATATAATTAGGATTAGTTTACATTACCAAGAGCGCCCCCCTGATAATCTCATACATACGTCTAAAGAGCCTTGAAGCACTCAAATTACAACAACGCTCAGCTTTACGCGGTAAAATGTTTATGTAGAAATAAGTACACCCGATTGTGTGGATAGTTCATATGAAAACAATAGTATTGGATATGGATATTCTTCATAATCAATTGTCACGTAACAATTGATGCCTGTGTTTTTGTATTCGGCAGTATGGCTGGCATATTTTCAGTTGGAAATAGTTTAGTCTTAAAACCACCGCGAATGCGAGCGTTTCTCCCTAATTAAGGAGAAAAATTATTGGGTGAATAACTGTTTTTTTTAAATAAGTGTTCGAGTGTTCTAGACCTTATGCAAATTATATAAAGTGGTGAATTCCGGAGATTACTGTTCACTTTATTTGTGAATAATTTGAATTTTTGTGTAAGTATTTAAAATTAACACTTATTAACGCATTTATGTGATTTTTCAAAACTTTTGTGATCAGTTAAAAACCGAAATATTAGAGGTTTTACTTTTTGCATTAATTCTTCTTCTATGATTGCATGTAAACAAGAAATACTTAATAGATTTTTTAAACCACGAAGTAAATACTCTGTGGTTAAATCATGACAATAATTTAAAACCAATGTATCAATAAATCGTTGACTAAAGTACAATCATGCACAGCGTGGTTTTATATAAATATCAGCAGTATTATTCTGTAAAAACTCCTCCCGTATTTATAAATGTTAAACATCTAGTCGCGGACTCATAGCAGCGACAGTCAGTGTCAAAACTTTCCAAAAATGTAGGTATTTTTGACTGATTAAAAATGCGGATTTCACCGTTGAAACTAAACGCGTTCAGCGCATGTAAACTGCGTTCAAGAGTTGTTAGTGTCAAAATTGTTATGGAATATTGACACTGACAGCTCTTAAACGCGGTTATATTCCCCTAAGGCTGCCATCAGACGGACTGCATTCTTGCAGTTTGAATGCAGTTTAGTACGACTGCAATACTCGTAATGTACTGGTAACTTCATTCAAACTGTAAATTTGAAGTTGGAGTGCAGTTGAAACAGTTGAAATGCAGTCCGTCTGATGGCAGCCTTAGACATTTAAATGAGAACGTGCAACAGTGCCAGTGAGCAGTGCCATGCCGCAGGTAACCAAGAACTACGTTGCTCACTTCAAAGTCAAACAGTGTTGACAGCTGCAGCTGACAGTACCACCATGAACTACAAAGTTAGTCCAGCCTAAAGCTACCTGTCCACCAGTAATGTACTAAGCTGCGCAGCGATGGATGTGTATGATATCAACCAATAGGATCATTTGATGTTCATAGCTTATCTTAACTCTGGTGGAAACCTTGAGTTCAACGAAGCTAGGTTTTTACATACGCGCAAAACGCATCTTCAAAGCACATCTTACCCGCCCCGCTACACCACTTATCTCTGGTGGAAATAGACACTTTTGTAGCTTAGCTTCACTGCTTAGCTACCAGCAGTCAACCAGCTTCAAAAGGCCCTACTGTTAAATTCACTTCAAATTATTAGGTTTTGCCGCAATCCGGGAAAACAAGTAATGTCGTCTCTGACAGTCAGTTTAATCCAAGAGTAATTAATTATGCAAGTACTGACTCACAACCTGTATTGGCAATTGATTTAGCATTGTACAATGCAAGAATGCTATGTTTACAAAAATTGCAAAATGAGAATGTAATGTTAGTCTAACACTGTTATGTAAGCTCTCAATAAAGCATGCCCTACCATAATATTGAATGTTAAGAATTTTGATGTTTAAACTTCTAGCTAAAAGTAAAAACTCTAGAGAAATGCTAATAACTAAAAAGAAAGAAATAATAAAATAATTTTATTTAGCAACAGCACCATGCGTAATATAGTCTGAATCGTTTTAAAACAGATTGCTAATCCATTGCTTCATAGGTTCGAAAAAAAATCTGCTCTGCAACGTAAATAACGCATTGAATGTTCTTGAACTGTCACAATGAAACAGAGTCTAAAATCGTTAACAAAAATGTATTACTCAAGTAGATAACAGATCGTGTAGCATAAAATATCAACAAATTAACAGTACTTTTATCTCAGGAAGCGACACGTGTTTTTCTTAGTAATACGGTAGTTTCACTTATCTGATTGAAAATGTATGAAAGTTTTATGAGGTTCTTACATTGTAAAAGAAATAAAGTTTGTAGGTAGGTAATAAAATTGTAAACTGGTTTGTTTACGATAAGATTTCATTAATTATTACAGAGCTACTACATCTTTTTACATAAAATAATTGATTTTTCCCGTATTTATTAAAGGTTCTGTATTCGCCCTTAGTCTAATCTCTATAAACTGTATCAAAATCAAAAGTCATTTATTCAAACTAGGCTGAGAATCAGCACTTTTCGAACGTCAAAATTACATAAGACAGTCCCCCAAAACGCCCACCTTTCACCACTTCCTAGTGCTTTAGCTGGGAAGAAGAAGTGGCGCAACAAACTCCCCAGCAGCACGGCTGTCTGTTCAGTTAGAAACAATTGATTCTATACAAAAGTATGCAAAATCATTTACATTACGCAACATAAAATATAAATCTAATTATTAGCCATATGTCAGCTAGCACACGCCAATATACCACCCAAAAAAAATATAATAATAATAAAACGAGAACTATATGTACTGAAGCAGAAATAAAATAAATAAGTAAATGTAAACATAAATTAACTAAATAAAAGCCTCCAGGTACAAAGGGCGTGCCCGCTTACATATAACCATTTAATGCTGTAACTGAAAGTTATACATGATAAACTAGGACCATCGAAGTAAAATAAATAAAAAGTTAATTACTAATAACTTTAACAAAACCGATATCAGCAAGACGAGCAGTCACCACAAGCAGCACCCGTTAACGAGCATAACGCAAAGATCAGCCATTACCCCCCTCGCCATATTTGAGGGAAGGAGAAAACCCGACCCCCGACGCTACCGCATATAATCTATGATGTAATGAGTAATACTATGACCAGCTCACAACAATCACAGTTTATTTAAAAAACAAATTGTAAAATAACTCACGTATATGAGTTTAAACTGAATTACAATGACCCATTGTCTACGCTAAAGACGTGTGAATAATTACCAAAGATATACAAGATTTATTATTCATTACTTGACTAAACATTACTCTGTAACATAATTTTTTGGTATTATAAAAGACTGACTACCTCTATTTCTTCTAGTCTAGTTCAAAAGAGTCTGCCAAAAGAGTTTAGGAGAAATTATTACAAAAAAGTATTTAAAAAAAAAAAAAACTTAAATATACGTAAATTCAAACCGTTTTGTCACCGACTGTCTTTTACCAATGTGCATATCGGCACGTCTGTGTGTGACATTTTGAAATTTCGATTATTTTTATAATAAGACGTGTTGACCATTTGAAATCATTTCAACTCATTCGTTCAACTTAATAAGTGGTTAATAATTAAAATTGTTGTAAAAATTAATTTGTTTTCATGTTAGTTACGTTGCACAAAGACGTACATTCCATATTTTGTTTTTCATTTGTAAAATGTGAATTTCCTGTTAATAATTTGTTATTTTTTTTTTACTTTTGAATGTGAATACGTTATTTATTATTTTCAAATATTTATTGTAAAATCAATAATAGTAGATAATATCCAGTGTGTGTGCTGTGAAATAAGTGAGAAATTTCTAAAGAAACAAAAGATTTATAAATTAGGCCCTTTAAACTTATTAAATAACCTCCTTTTTTTGAAGTCGGTTAAAAAGAGGTTATTAAAGAGGTAATTATCGATGTTTTATTTTCCTATATATATAACTTTTTTTTATTAAACTGTTCCCAAGTTGGCTAACTCACTCACAATCACAATACCCATCATTCCCCTTCATTCTGAAGGGTATTCAGGATAAATTGCTTCATAAAAACAATAATTATTAAAAAAAAATAGTCGACTGCTCCACATGATAAATAGCGCAATGAGTAGGTATTGTTTAATTGCCAAAATGAAAGTGATTGTGATTGTGATGCCCGTTACAGCCGAGGCTATGTTACACCGCGGCGGTGGTGTAGCCATATACGTGAACATTCATTTATTTGTTTTAATCGCTCATGTGTCGCAAGTCGCCTAGCGGCCTAATGTATCCTCAGCCTAAGGAGCTGGCCACACAGAAGAGACGCGAGACGAGGACGGGACGCAGACGCGGCAATAGTATGCAAATGGAAATGTCATTGGTCTTGTCATATCTATACGTTTTGTGCCAGATGAATAGTCTCACGTCTCTTCTGTGTGGCCCGCGCCTAACGCACTAAGCGACACACAAATTAATGCCTAATTATAAAGCACGCTTTTAGATTTCCAACGCTGGGGTAAGAGCCGAAAGTTGAAAATCCAACAGCTGCATTCATTTAGGTGTCGCTTATATTAAGTTAGCTTGATCTCTGCGACATATGTCAAATAGACATTCCTAGGGTTGTCAGGATAAAAAAAATTGTCGATAGAAATTATCGACGTTTCTTACTATTATCGATGCTAATGTAACATATAATTGGGTTTAATTTAATTACAAACGCTACTATTTAAACGAATTATATATATATATAATATACATATTTAATATATATATATTATAATAAAGTTTCTGAATCGCTAGAACAACCTTGTTAATTTCTTATAATCTCTTGTTAAATTAATTTAAAATTAAATTATATTAATTTTAAATTAAGTTTTATTTAAAATATCGATAGTTTATAGTCTGTGGTCACGATGATTCATCGCCCATCACTAATTAGGTCGGCATGCCCATAAAGGATGACATTGACAGGTACTGTCTGTCTGTACTGTTATGAAATTCAGGACTTCATAGGCGTGATTTTACTGACAACTGTCACAGAGATCAAGCTATCTTTTATGAAGTATAGTAATAATGAAAATGGACATGAGTGTTGTACACACGGCTACACAACAAGCTATACATTTCCAGTATAAGCTGACCTCGCATTGTACAGAAATCCTTTACAATGCGAGATCAGTATAAACTGGAAATGTATAAAGTCAAAGTCAAATAATTTATTTCAAATAGGCACATAAAAGGCACTTTTGAACGTCAATGAAAAACAAAGAAATAGAATTGATTCTAGTTGCCCATTCCAAAAGGTAGCTTTCGTATGGAGAAGAATGGGCAAGAAACTCCACCGTTACTCTTTTCAAAAATGTTTACAATATTTTGTATACATGAATTATATAATTATATGTGAAGACCATGCACCCACAATAAGATTACTGTCCCACAAAAGGCAAAAAAAAATATAAATGGAGCAATGACAAATAAATCAGTTATGTGATAGGTACATGGTTCTCACATACTTACAAACATTGTAAAAGTATACGATGTTACAATATTCCTAACATATAGCTTGATGTGTAGCCGTGTGTACAGAGTTAGGTCACTGCCCTGTTCTCTCTCACACCTGTATCCCTGAAGGGTTAGGCAGAGGTGTAGCTAAAGTTCACCTACAACCACATTTCGCCAGTTATGTATAAGGCCCATGTAATAGGGCTGCTACTGAGGAATTCCTGATGGAAAAACCCAATAACACTTTGCTCGGCCTGGGAACACAACCGTCATTCTTCATAAGTGAATTGGCTATAACACGGAAAATTTACGTAGCGTGTCAATTTGCTTGACTATTAATTTCCCTCACTGTAGAAGAACTACCATTCAATTAATGTTTCTGACGTCAGCACAAATAACTTGATATTTTTTTCTTAAATTACAGCTGGAAATATGTCGGACACAAGTTTTGGCATAGTCAACGAAGCATTCGACAGTACGGAAACTCAAAGCATTACCAATAACACAGTTTCAACAAATGATCTCTCCAAACATGATGATTTTGATGAGAAAGATAAAGATCCTGACTGTTATATTGAAAACAGGAATACAGTAATAAAAGGTAAAGGTAACCATGAAGAAATTATCACAAATAAAACAAAAGAAGATGGAGGTAACGATAAACAAATGCTAGAAAAGGATCATAATAATACTACTATAGAAAAGCATGTGAAAGCAGATGCTGTATTAGATTTTATATACAAATTAAGAGGTCCAGCATTCATAAGCATGAGAGAGAAGAAACTGAAGAGAATTTGGAGAAGAGCGTCGATTAAGGAAGAAGATGGGGAAGCTGAAACGTGAGTATATTTCTAATATAAAAAAAAAATACGTTTACGAAAGTTTCTGTTTAAGGCGGTACCCTGAGCAAAATAAATTCGTTCCCTCTTTGCAGACTGAATCCCGGTGAGTTACAGTAGTGAATACGCCCAAATTTTAGAATAAAATCTTCGCAAAATTAAATATTGGGCTTTTGAAAAAAAAAAAAAATTGTAACAAAATGTTCATTATTAAATTGTCTATCCATTAATGTCAGTAGCGAAAGTAATAACGTTTACTTTACGAGGAGATGCTTGATAACAAAGATTATTTCTAATTTTTATGGTTTCGTTGGAATGAGATTAATGAAACATAAACTCCTTTAAAAAAAAAATGCAAAATTTTGGAATCAAGATTATGTAGAAATTTAATATATTTTTATTATTTGATATTTCTTTTTTAATAACAAGTAGATAGCTCCTAAAAACTACACAAAAAGCGGCTAAAGTGGCGTTTTGCTCAGGGTACCGCCTTAAAGAGGAAATAGGGTCAGTCCCCTCCCCATACAAACGCTCTCGCCTGTTTTCTCTCTGGTTTATGACCTTTAGAGCAATGATTTTTTACAGTAAAATAAACATCAACTAGTTCTATGGCCCTATGTTTTCCGTTTTGACGATATATTATCTGTAGAAGCACTAGAACCCTCAGAAAATGCTCAAAATTGCCTCTTTCGTCTGCTGTCATCAGATGCCTTTTCTACAAACTTTAACAACTATTAATGAAAAAAGGAAAACATAGGGGCACAGTAAATATCCTTCTTATTCAATTTACAAAATATCTTTTAAATTGGTCCAATATTGGAGGAGGAAATAGACGAGAGCCGAACCTCGAATTACGACTTTTTGTATGGAGAAAAGACCGACCCTATTTCCTCTTAAGTCCTTAGTCAGAAAAAAGTTTGAATTACTGTCTTTTTTTTAAATTTGATGTCGTGATTGCTCTGATTATTAAACCCTTTTTTCATGCCGGTGGCTAATTTATTTTATTTATTACATAAAATTCAATAATATACATCTAACACTAAAATAATAATAAAATTATGTACAAGTGCATAAAAAAGGGGGGGGGAAATAATCGCTATAAACAATAGTGCATCAAAAAATTCGTCCGCATCGCTGTCAGCAGGAAAAGTGCCCAAAGCCGGTGGCTGTGCGTTTGAAACTTATTCAATTCCGTAATTACACAGGTTTAAATTGAATTCATGGGAATCCTCTTAAGAGGTAATTGTACTCATCATTATGAACCACTTTCAAAATGATAACCCTAAAATCACGAAAAAAAAATCTGCTGCTCCCTACATTTGTGGTCGCTTGGAGGAGTTCGTTGCTAAGTAATAACAGCCGCACGGGTCTATCAATCAGGTTAAGCTACGCTTGCTGGGGTTAATCTGTGGATGGAGGACCATCTTTACATACAGAAACTCCTCCGGACCTCAGAAAGCACATTAAGCCGTTGGTCCCGGCTGTCATTCGTGGATCTTTGACAGTCGTTACGGGTCGTCAGAAGCCCGAAAGTCTGACAGCCAGTCTTACCAAGGGGTATCGTATTACCCAGTAACTGGGTTGTGGAGTCAAAGTCAAATAATTTATTTCAAATAGGCACATAAAAGGCACTTTTGAACGTCAATGAAAAACAAAGAAATAGAATTGATTGTAGTTGCCCATTCCAAAAGGTAGCTTTCGTATGGAGAGGAGAGTTCAGATAGGCAGTCGCTCCATGTAAAATACTGGTATTCAGCTGCATCCCGTTAGGCTGGAAGCCGACCCCAACATAGTTGGGATACGCTAGGCAGATGATGTATGTAGTATGAATGCTAGTTTCTTTAAGGGGGATGCGCCAGGGTAGCCCGCGAAATTCAAATTTTCTTACGTTTTTTGCAATTTGCAGGTCGGTGTTAGATTGTATGTTGATCTAAATATGATTTGCGCACGTAACAAATATGGATTTACAGAATTATAAACATTAGAATCAGCAATACAACTCTCTAAGTTCATGAAAGTCTCAAATGTCGAGATTTCATGAAATCATGAGTTTTGAGACTTTCATGAACTTAGAGAGTTGTATTGCTGGTTTTTATGTTTATAATTCTGTAAATCCATATTTGTTACGTGCGCAAATCATATTTAGATCAACATACAATCTAACACCGACCTGCAAATTGCAAAAAACGTAAGAAAATTTGAATTTCGCGGGCTACCCTGGCGCATCCCCCTTAAGATCTTTAAATAAGTAAACAATACGTAGATTCTGTTTATCACATAAACGCCTAATGGACTTTCTGTAGCTATAAAACTTGAAACGTTTGTTCATAGCTTGAAAATGGTCAGTGACAATAATTACCCGACTACGGCGAAGCAAAAAGGAGGGTTATGATTTTGACCGGTATGTATATTCATGTGTTCCCTCATATCTTCCTAACTTCTCGTCACAATTGGACAAATGACGTATCGCTGGAAGCGTCTTGATCGTCCACTGGGTATAGACTACGTTACCTTCAATTGAATATGGCGCCATTCAGAGGACAAATAGTCCTTCATGAACAATTTTTTTTTGTTTTATGGGTATCAAATGAAAGGGCTTAATTAGCACATTCCAAAAATATGTTTAAAAAAACCCCAAAAAAAATCGGAGTCACACGTAATATGCTCGATTTATGCCTAACACGTGTGACTCTGGATTTTTAATTTGTCTGTCTGTGATGTCTTTTTTACATCTTTTTAGTTGACTTTTTTTGTCATATTTGGGTTTTAGTTTTATAAGTTTTATTTTAAGTTTTATGACTTTTATCTGCGATTAGTACATAACTTTTAGCATAGGCGTGGAGCAGATTTCGAAAAAAAAAAATGATCCCTACATTTATGTTCACATAGCTCGTCAAAATGTAGGGAACAGCTGATTTTTCTTTCGCGATTTCAGTGTTGTTCCCGTTGTGAAAGTTGATGAGTACAATGACCCCTTAAGAAATTTCGTGTATGAATAGATACACCTGATAATTATACACTAACAATACGTTAAAATGCTTGCTTTAAAAACGATGAAGGAAAACATCGTGAGGAAATGCCTGAGAGATATTTCTCGACGACATGTGAAGCCAAGTCAGAGGCCCTTGGGCGGCTTTGAAACTCTGACACCAGGTTAGGCACTAAACACACGAAAAGAAGAATAAATAAACACGTAAAATATATCCTTACATATTATAAAACAAAGTCCTCCGCCGCGTCTGTTTGTCGTCGTGTACGCGATAAACTCAAAAACTACTGCACCAATTTTCATGCTGTTTTCACCAATGGATAGAGTGGTTCCCGAGTAAGGTTTTTGAATATAATAACCGACATCCACGCGGGCGAAGTCGCGGGCATCAGCTAGTATAATTATAGTATAGAGTGCGCGCAACAAACTATGAACAGTAGACACGGGTTTGAACAACACGACGTCCCTCACCACACTCACTCACTTGTCAGTTCGAGATTCATTCACTTGTATGTCACAGTGAAGCGGTACAAAATGTTATTTTGAGGTATTGGGACATTCAATCATTTTGTATGGGACATTTGAAGTGCCTCTTGTACCACATATGTCCTACCCAACACTAATGTATAGATCACTTGTCTATGATGCGCACTAAGCGATTTGTGCAATACGCGCACTCTATGTAATATTGTATCTCTATGTACAGTCACGGACTTTAATTGAAGAGCCACTTTCAAACTTTTCAATTTTGCTGTTTTATACATTCACGAGATTACACGATTAAACACGAACTCAAATCGCATACTCGTAAACAAGGTGACACATTGCTAATAATCGGAAATAGTCTTATCTATAGAGGTTGACTAATAAGTTTTCAATGATAAATGAATACAATGTTTATCCAATCTATTTGATACTGACCTCCTTTGAATTAGAGCTCATTAACCCGATATTTCTAAAAACTTAACCGAAGACAGTGGCAGTTGAAATGTCGATGTAAAAGACGTTATTTTTTAATATGTCGAAAATTTCTCCGTACGCTAACGTTACTATGGCTACGCTAAAACAATCGTCGCTAGGTTACGGTTGCTAGACCTGCAATTGGTTGACTTTAAGTAGTCACTCTGCTATCAAGCTTGTAGTTCTGGCTCTCAGGTTAGGCAACCGGTAAAGATATTAAATATAATTTTCTTCTTCTTTAATACGAAGACATAACTTTCCGTATCTGGATGTACGAGTATAACAGACTAAGCCCGATTTTCATTACATGGCTAAAATACGAACAGCGCCAAGTGGCTCATCAATTAAAGTCCGTGACTGTACCTATGTAAGTACACTTTTATTTCGGCAGTTGATATCTAAGCTCAATGTAATACGAGGCAAGCCTACTGCTATCAACCGGACACAAATCTTGACTCCAGGTTACTACTAAGAACGGCTTATTGTCTAAAACCCCAGTAACACTAAAGGCACCCGCAGACAGGCGCAACGCGACACCAGTAGAACACTTTACGCCGTGAAGTTTTCATAGAAATCGTTCCACTAGAATCGCGTCGCGCCTGTCTGCGGGGAGCCTTTCAGCCTCGTGCAGACAGGCGCGACCGACAGCGCGACGCGACTCTAACAAAACAATTTCTAAGAAAACTTCATGGTATAACAATTACCGGAGTCGCGTCGCGCCAGTCTGCACGAGGCTTTACTCAACTTCATGACGTCACATGTAATTATATAATTGCTGTATACAAAATACTCGTATTGTAAAACATTTTTAAAAGAGTAACGGTGGAGTTTCTTGCCCATTCTTCTCCACACGAAAACTATCTTTTGGAAATTAGAATCAGTTTTATTTCTTTGTTTAGACGTTCAAAAGTGCCTTTAATGTGCCTACTTGAAATAAATTATTTGACTTTGACAATGACTTTGAAGCCAGTGCAACCACTAAACCAGCAAGTCAGTTAAAATTCTTGTCAACAGAAAAGTATCAGGTTTAATCGTTCCTAGGACAAAAACAGGCTCTCGCTCGTTCCAAAATTAAGTTCACAACGTTTGTGATTTTAATAACTCACTAAATAGTTAATATTAGTTGGGTAACTAAACAGTTCCAGCCGTTTCCGAGACACGAGCAAACAGACAACTGTTGCGTCATTCTCATTAACTGCTAGATTCAATGTTTAATTACAAAGATAAGATAAGAAAGTACTTGATATAGAGGACCTGAGCATAGATTATGTTTAGTATTCAGTTGGCACGATTAAAACTTTTCTGTAAGTCAATCTGCCTAGCCTTTTCCCAACCATATTGGGGTCAGCTTCCAGTCTAACCGGATGCAGCTGAATACCAGTATTTTACATGGAGCGACTGCCTATCTGACCACCACAACCCAGTAACTTGATAAGACTGGTTGTCAGACTTTCGGGCATCTGACGATCCGTAACGACTGTCAAAGATCCACGAATGACAACCGGGACCAACGGCTTAACATACTCTCCGAGGCGCGGAGGAGTCTCGGTATGTAAAGATGGTCACCCATCCACGGATCAACCCCGGCAAGCGTAGCTTAACCTTATGAATCGACCCGTGCGGCTGTTATTACTTAGCCACGAGCTGTACTGTTACCAAAATATGAACGTCGCTTTACTGTAACCACAGTATGAACGTAAATGAAGCAAAAAGAGTATGTAATAATCGTAGCAGGTGGCGTTCTGTAGTTTCTGCCTACCCCCATGGGAACAAAGCGTGAGTTTACATACAATTTTGTATGTAACCACAGTACCTGGTCTTAATGAATTCGCGGAAGTTCAAAGAAGGAAATTATAGGTAGTTATCGGCACCAAAGAGCAGTTAAAAAAAAGATTTCCAAGAACATGTTGTATTTAATCAAATCCTTACCAATATTATAAATGCGAAAGTAACTCTGTCTGTCTGTCTGTCTTTCGCGCTTTCACGCCAAAACGACTGAACCGATTTAAATGAGGTAAACAGATCGTCTAGAGCCTGGGAAAGGACATAGGCTCCTTTTTATCGACATACCACGTGGGCGAAGCCACGGGCGGAAGCTAGTTTCTAATAAATCACATTTTGCACCCCTAAAAATATTATTGAATACTCTAATATAATGATAGCGCTTCTTTTTGTAAACCTCTAATAATTCCTATTCTAGGGACCTAAAAATACTAAATAGCCCAGTAACTGCGACAAAATTTGGATGTACCGCTTGCTTGGGGCACCGCTCGATTAGCTCGCTCGGCTCGCGCGTGGTTGGTCACATTTCTAAACTAACCTAACCCATTTGGTCGGGGTGCCCTACCTAAGTTACTGCTACCAATTGGGCTAACGTGTCGACCCGACCCAGGTCCAATGGAAACATGTCAAAACATCGAGATTAAATAATAATATATTATTTCTCAAACATGCTTGGAAATTCGAGCATTATTTTGACAACCTTCTTCGAGATAAATCAAAATTGCTGTACTGGTAAAAAACAAGTAACGATGCGGCCAGCAAAAATACTATGAAAATCCATATCTGGCGTGTTTAGTGCCAAATAAATTACTATGAAAACTCATATCTGTCGTGTTATTTAAAAATGGAACGAACTTTTTACTTCAACACACGGCAACCAAGGAGGTAACTTATCAAAGATTTTATCTAAATTTCGAATTAGTTTCCAAATAGAACAAAGAAGAAACAAACGAACATATTGGCGCATGAAAAATGATAGTTATTCATCATTGATTCTGGAATTTCTATTTAATTTACTCAGTTTGAATTTCCGCGCGTTGTTTGAGAAAAGTACTATACTCGTACAAGCCTTGGCCGCAATCAGGAATTGATGGACTCACGCATGAGTGCCTCGGCTTCGCCTCGGCCCTCATTTTCACAATCGTCCATCGATTCCCTTATTGCAGGCCGCGACAGTAATGTACTATATAATAATTTATTTTTATACGTATAATTAGGATGTAATATGTATTGTCTGCCTTGTTGGTGTAGTGGTCACAAGCTCTACTGCTGAGCATAAGGTCCTGGGTTTGATTCCCAGGTCTGCTAAAGTGTTATTGGGTTTTTCCATCAAGAATTTCTCAGTAGCAGCCCGGAGCCTTGATTTGTGCCCGGTTGATGGCTGGCAATAAACCTGGTGAAGACGGCGGGAATCCGCTGCATGCGAGAAGCACAGAACCGGTCGAAGTGGCGGTGCTTGGGGGAGGCCTATGTCCAGCAGTGGACGTCTTTCGGCTGAAATGATGATTATGATAATGATGCAATAGGCTCACCCCCTACTACTAGGGACATGAACATAACCGTACGCATCGCATCGCATCGTACACCTCTGCCTAACAGCTAGGATGTTATTATTATATTTTATGTAACGGCTCTAGACCACGAGTTAATCAGATAATCACCATGGCAACCGACATTTATTATGAACGTTATCTCAGAGGCAGAGTGATTAGGGAAACAACGTCTCACTTGCAATAACATTATGCTGATTGATTGGTTTTAATTATGAATGTAAGTATTGTAAACGTTATACTTTTCATATTTATATTTCTTTAGTAGCTGTGCCCCGCGGCTTCACCCGCGTATGTCTCGATCCCCGGGGAATATTGGGATAAAAGGTATCCTGTGTGTTAATCCAGGTTATAAACTATCTGTTTGCCAAATTTCAACCAAATCCATTCAGCCGTTTTTGCGTGATTGAGTAACAAACATCCAAACACACAAACTTTCACATTTATAATATTAGTAGGATTAGTAGGATAGTAGGATATTAGTAGGATTATAGTAGGATAAAAAATGGATTTGAAAAAATAATTAAAATCGGGAGGGAACTGGATCCAAGCTTGTGGTATTTAGGGGGTCCAGAGAGAGGAACTTGGTTTTTTTTTTTTTTTTTTTCCCTCTATCTGCAATCAGCCCTCAGCTTTAATCAGATTGGTTGTGTCTTCACTGGCAGTTGGAGATTGTTCACATCCTGCGATGCGTCATCTCGTTATTAGGTTTATTAGTTGGTTAGATTGACGCTATTCGTTCTCTTTTGAGTCTGTATGTAGAGTCTGAGGACTTTAGTAGTGTCACAGCGAGTTCACTTTTATGTCGTTGGAGTCTTTCCTTATAATTCTTGTAGGACCTTTCTACAACCTCCTTGATAGATGGGATTTGTAGGTACTTATGTACTTCAATGTTTTTTGTGAACCAAGGTGCACCACTTAAAGTTTTTAGAGCTTTATTTAGGAAGCGCTGTATTATCTCAATATTTGAGTGACTTGCGGATCCCCAGAGCTCTATACCATATGTCCATACCGGTTTGAGGATACTTTTGTAGATAAGAATTTTATTTTCCAAGCTTAGTGATGATTGCCTGCCTATGAGCCAGTAAATGTCTCTTAGTTTTATGTTAGCTTGATCCCTTTTGGTCTTGATGTGTTCACGCCAGGTAAGTCTTCTGTCGATGTGCATGCCTAGGTATTTAGCAGTACTTTTCTGTGGTAGAACGTCTTCACCGAGTTTCACTTGTGGACAGTCCCCTCTTCTTGAGGAACTTGCCTAATGTTTGAAACCCACTCAGGCTCGACTTCCCAAAAATCATTTTGTAAAACTCCTAGGCTCTTCTGTAAGAAGCTTATTACCTAAACTGGTTTAAACTTAAAAAAAAAATTGTTAAGTATATTTTTTTCAGAACACCCTTAACCTATCTTATTTCATGAAAATATAAGTATTAAAAACAATTAAAAAAAGCAATAAAAACTAAAACCCAACTATGACTAAAAAGGTCAAGACACCACAGATAGACAAATAAAAAATCCGGAGTCACACTTGTAAGGGCAAAAATCGAACAGATTACTTGTTTTTTTTTTTTTGGGATTATAATTGTATATATATTTTTGAAATGTGCTCATTAAGCCCTTTCATTTAATACCCAACAAGGTACGATTAAACTTTTTTATTTTTTTTAGTTCATGACTTTATGTCCTCTAGAGGGCGCCATTTTTATATCCATAGCCTAACCAGCGGACGATCAAGACGCTTCCAATGATACCTCATTTATCAAATTGTGATGAGTGGTTTAGAAGATAGGAGGGAACAGATGAACATACATACATACATACCGGTCAAAATTATAACCCTCCTTTTTTCTTCGCCGTAGTCGGATAATAAACATGACATTGGATTTGTAATTCAACACATTATTTTAAGATAGGTGTGTAAACTATGTAGCAGTGGTATCCCAGTGGTAATGGCCCCGACTTACGAGTTGTAGGTCGTGGGTTCGAACTCAGACAGGCGCTTTACTTTGTGTAAATTATTTCATCACCACTGCTCTCAAAACGGTGAAGGAAAACATCGTGAGGAAACCGGCATGTCCTAGAACCAAAAATTCGAAGACATATGACATCTACCAACCCGCACTGGGTCCGCGTGGTGGATTACGGCCCACTTCCTCTGACAGAGAGGAGGCCTTTGTCCCAGCAGTGGGAAGCCTAAGGCCTGATTATGTATGTTTCTGTATTCAAAATAAAATACAGAAAAAAATAAGGCTCGAGACTACAACATAAACTTAGCAATATATTACCTACTAAAAATATATCCGAAACATTATTATTGCCATAATCCGTATGACAAATAAATAATAAAGCATTAAAAATATTATGGATACGGCACTGATAGTGTTGACAAAGCCAGTCGAGAAACGCGCGCGGCTGAATAAGCACGTTCCTTCGCGCGAGAAAAACAAAAACACCATAGTGCATTCGCGCCATTTTTACAAGTGACCTGTCAAAAATATGTCAAAATGTGTTTTTCTATGTGAAATTTCGCCCCAGTTTTCGTAATTTATTTGAAAAGAGACAGTGAGTTTTTCATTTTGTTGTGTTGTGTTATCAACAAGTTGGGTTCCTGCCAAATTCGTTTGACATTTCGGTGTTTGTATACAGACTATTTTGGTACTTATATTTGTGTTTTTGTGAAGATTATCGTATGTATGTTTTCGATTGCGTACTTTTCGATTGCGTACTTTTCCTATTTAGTTTAGGAGTAATGCTAGTTAGCCAACAGATTACAGAAATAAATAGGTCAATAGATAAATATATTATGATAGAATCAGTTGTTAGTCGCCTCATTGAAATCATTGAATTACTTACTTACTCATGTATATAAAATATGGAATGGCAATATGTCCTTGACTTTTCTTTAACATTTTTTGCCTCTTTCGTTTTTTAAAACGATTTTTATCTTTGCTTAGATTGATACTGGTTAACTAGTAACCATTTTTTACTAAAACATAATTGTGAACAACGAGTTTAGGTATCTTATTGGTGATTCGCCCGAATTTACTCGCCCAAAACGGGCGAATCGATCCTTTTAAATAATACAATTTTTTCTTGAGGCAATTCGCACGAAGTTACTTTATTTGCAGGCGAATAGACAACTACACAAATCGATTCGCCTACAAACAAATTACCTAACTTCAAGTAATCACAGGAATCACCTATAAGCCATGTAGGTAGCAATTTAATTTAGCTTAGATTATATGACAAGCGTAGCTCTAAAGGAAAATAAATAAAAATAAATATAGGTAGTACCTAAATACAGTTCAAAATGTATGTTTCGATTACGTTAATAATGTAAATAAAACAAGAATTTTACATAACATTAGGTATATACTAAATGCGTATTATTAATAGTCATTGTTATGTAAATTAGTCACTATATTATAGTTTCACATACAACCGTTTGTTTATATATTATATGCGTAAGTATGTATTTATTTATATATGGAGCGTGAATAATCTTTACGTAGTTAACTACCAATTATCAATTCAATTCAATTCTGTTGCGTGAACGCTCCTCAATGATTATGAAGTGTAGTTATTTTCTCTTGAATGGCGTCTCGCAGGTCAACTAGGAAGTAATCGCCTGCCTAATCATGCTGTCCTGTGAATGCCTTATAAATAAAGCCTCCAGTCAGGGCATAACACTTACTCTGTGGGATACGGACTTCAGATTAGGACGTCGCTAGGGGAGAGCAGCATGAGACAACCTGGGGGAGGGCAGCATGAGACAGGCTGGGGGAGGGCAGCATGAGACAGGCTGGGGGAAGGCAGCATGAGACAGGCTGGGGGAGGGCAGCGTGAGACAGCTTGGGGGAGGGCAGCATGAGACAGGCTGGGGGAGGGCAGCATGAGACAGGCTGGGGGAGGGCAGCATGAGACAGCCTGGGGGAGAGCAGCATGAGACAGCCTGGGGAGGGCAGCGTGAGACAGCTTGGGGGAGGGCAGCATGAGACAGGCTGGGGGAGGGCAGCATGAGACAGGCTGGGGGACGGCCGCATGAGACAGGCTGGATCGTATTTATTTATTTTTGTCTCGGATCGTCACGAACTATATTATGAGAGCTCATGCCGTGGTAAAAATATTAGCCAGTCAGCCAGCTACAGCTGATACCAGAGCTGACTGTGGAGCTGACAGGGAGCGCACCACGTACATTTCAGTATTGCTAATCGTAAAGGCAATATTTTTTTAAGTTATTAACATTAATTTGTCAGCCTTATATGGCCAGCCAACCTTATTCAAAAGAATAAAATATGATAAAACAAATTTATTCTGTAAATTGGTTTTGATAAACACTTTTACACGTCAAAAATAATCCGAATTCGGTGAGAGTCGTTGTGTCTCCACGAGGAATAAATCGCGCCTGAGCGGGGTCTACGCGGGGCCTACGCGGCTGCTACGCGGGGCAATTGCGGGGTCTACGTAGCATCAACGCAACGTTGTACTAAAGCCCGCTACGTAGGGACATAATCTTTGTAATTAATACAGAGAATGTACTTGAAAGATAATACTGTATCATATTATAGGTACTACTAACCGTTTGTAATTCCAGGTAGTATTTTATCTGCATTTTAGATTATAGTAAACAAGGCTTTAGCGAGGTTGTGAGTTCGGAATTCGTTTCTCGTTTAAATGCCACATGCAACGTAGATTTTTTGCCTATTTTTTACACATACAACCATAATATATAAAAATTACTGAATAAGCTCCAACTAAAAAATATAAAAGAATCGATTAGTCCTTCATATCGTCGGAGCGTAGATACACGCGAGACACAATGGATTTTTAATTGTTTCTGTAATTAGCTGACAAAAGGTTAATCAAGAAATTAAAGTAATAAGTAAAATAAAGTAATTAAGACTTTTATCATAATATTTAGATCGGATTATTGGTTATTTATCACAATTTTATTTATCTAATGGTGACAACGAAAAATGTCGGTGCTAACCGGATTTGAAAGATGAAGAGATCAAATCTTAAGCGGCTTAGATTAATGATAAGAATATCAACGAAATCTTTGGAAGCATCTAACTAAGTACCTAGTTACCAACCTTGTTTTTACGAGTGGAAAATTTGACTAAAATCATCATCTGCCTCGCCTTTTCCCAACTATGTATGTTGGTCTCGGCTCCCAGTCTAACCGAATGCAGCTGATTATCAATATTTTACATGGAGCGACTGCCTATCTGACCTCCACAACCCAGTTACGGGGTAACACGATACCCCTTGGTAAGAATGTAACATAACACACATAACATAATCAGCCTATAATGTTCCCACTGCTGGGACACAGGCCTCTACTTGAGAGGGAGTGGGCCGTAATCCACCACACGGGCCCAGTGCGGGTTGGTACTCGTAGATGTCACATGTCTTCGAATTTTTGGTTCTAGTACATGCCGGTTTTCCTCACGATGTTTTCCTTCACCGTTTTGAGAGCAGTGGTGATGAAATTATTTACACAAAGTAAAGCGCCTGTCAGGGTTCGAACCCACGCCGTCCGATAAGGACCAGGCCCGGGTTGACGGCGCGTCGTGTTCCACGCGCGCCTCAAAGAGATGTCAGCATAATTGACGGGGTCCGGTAGGACCGATGCCTGCCAGGGTTGCGGGAAAGTCCGAAAGGGATACCGAGACCTTGGCAACAGGCAAGTGAAGGAACACGGTTGGGTTTTAGTCAGTAAAAGTCTGACACGCCTTTCCGCTCCGCCCAGAGCGGGAGAAGTCATTGAATAATTTCCCCAAGCTCAGAAAAAAAAAAAGTTTCGAACCCACGATTTACGACTCGTAAGTCGGTAAGAATATGTTTTACTAGAATACGAGTCAGATATCCAAAGAGTGGAAACTTATCTAGAGCACAACGAGCTCTAGATAGGTCCCTCTCTTTGGATTTGTGAAGAAGATCGTTTCAAGGAAGTATCAGCCATATCTATTTCTGCTGCCGTACTGTATTCTGAATTGAAGGGTGAAATACCTTCAGCCTCATGAGACTTCCAGCTTAGCGAAGTTAGCTGCCTTTTTCTAGTATAGGCGAGGAAGGACCGCGGCAAGTGAGTTTACTGAGACCTACTTTTTCGCATCATTTTTGTTTCACATCCAGTGGTCGCTCTCGTGCTTCGGTTATCAAACGAGTTTATCGTATGTTAGAAAATAAATGCCATTTAAAATCGTTATCACAATATTATAAAGCAAAGTCGGGGGGGCCGCCGCGTCTGGTTGTCTGAACGCGATAAACTAAAAAACTACCAAACGGATTTTCATACGGATTTAAATAATAATATAATATATTACAAAAAAAAAAAGGAATCTACTGTTGAACATAATCATGTCTGGGTCACCACACTTGTCCATCAAATTGGTGATCTGAATAAAATGTTGTAATTCCTGAAGCATCTCTACATTTTTTGCACATAAAGCAGTAAGTTTATTTATTTTAATTACTTAATTAAATAAATTATGTCAATTACGGGGTTCAGGCGTGCTCAGAGATAATTATGTCAGGGTCAAAGAGTCACGGAATTACAGAGTTTATTATTACGTATATAATAACGATTCTAGTGTACGCTGAAAATTCCATAAGGATTGTAAAACTGTGCCTATGACAGGTGTAAAAAGACGCTTTAGAGTCAGTTCACACCGCGACGTGAAGCGACGCGCTGTTTTTATCATCCCATACAATGTCGATTATCACGGGCTATGGCGATTAAGACACGGCACCGCGTACCGCCGCGGACTCTACCGGCTCGATCGCACGGTCGAGCGGTGTAGGACTGTACGTGTGTACAGCAGCTCTTCGCGGCAACGGGTCAACGGATTTAATAGAGGCCAATGCGACATGAGACGGCCTACCGCGGCGATGCGCGGTGCCATATTTTAATCGCCTAACGAAGCCGCGACTCATTTGTTCTTCCGGTTATTGCAATTTTGTACAGAATCACACCTGGGACTCGGAGGGACTCGTGGCTAAATGATAATAGGCACACTGGTCGTTCGAAGGTTAAGTCGTGGTGGGTGACCATCCATTAAATATCGAGACCTCTCCGTGCCACTGAAAGCACGTTGGTCCCGGCTATCATGATTTACGAATCATGGTAGCCGGGACCAACGTGCTCTTCGTAGATATTTGATAGATAGATAGATAGATAAAACGTTTATTTGATGCACACAAAAGACAGCACAACATACAAAGACAAGGTTAAATAATAACTAATTACATTAATAAATAGCAACAGGGTGCCAATTTACAAAAAAAAAAAAACAAAAAAAAAAAAACAATAAAAGAAAACTAAACTAGACACAGTGATGACAATATTGTCTATGACAAACTTTAAAAAATAACTACTATTTGACAGTCGTTACGGGTAGTCAGAAGCCCTAAAAGTCTGACAACTACAAGATACCCCTTGGTAAGACACCAAGGGGTATCTTGTTAAGGCTCCCACAAACAGGCGCGATATCGCGGGGGCGAAACAAAGGTAACGCTGCCTGTCGCGCCCGCGATATCGCGCCAGTTTGTTACTATGTTGCGGGGGTTAGATAGACAGTCGCTCCATTTAAAATATTGACATTCAGCTACATCCGGTTATACTGGAAGCTGACCGCAAAATAGTTGGCAAAAGGCTAGGTAGATTGATTTAATTGACAGAACCATAAGAATAAGAATAAGAATAATTTATTGGTCCATTGTTACAAAGTAAATTAAAAAATAATAATAATAATATTGCATGCTTACTGTAACTAGAATATTTAACATAGTAATTAAAACAGTGGTCCCCAAACTAGGCAGCGCCTGTATCTTGGGGGCCTGAGTTGCGTTAAATCGAGACATGTTTGCGTTAGCTTAAATTTTCAATCTAGACATGTTTGCGTTAGCTGAAATTTAATTACAGGATGTTTGTAAATGGACAGAGTTCGTAATAATTAGCGAACTATCAAGATAGGATAAAAATAAAATTGAACATAATAAAATAATTCTAAATAATGTATGTGTGTGTGTAAGTGTGTGTGTGGGGGTGTTTTTGTGAGTTGGGGTGTGTGTGTGAGTGGGGGATGTATTGGTGAGTTGCAGGTGTGGGTTTTTGTGTGAGTGACTTGCTTGTAGAATTTGGTGCTAACTCACTAAATCCTCAGTATCATTATATGACAGTGAGAGAAGCCTACTTTTTGTAATTTTTGTATACGAGTGGATGTTAAGATCTTTAGTGTCAGAGCGCTTGCTTATTTTGTTGTAGATATGAGTGTGTGCGTAAGAGGGGCAACGTCTGGCCAGAAGACTGATTGCATTAGGAAGAGGGACGTGTAAGATACGTTTTGAGAGAAGGGTTTGGTAGTCAGGTCTGTTTTTAATAGATTTGTGTGCATGCAGTGCAGCACTAAGTACGTATAGTTGACGTACTCGGAGAACCGGAAACTCATAGTATAGTAGATCTGTCGGGAACCTAAAAGGCTTTCTAAGCATCACTTTAATTACCGCTCTTTGAGCTCTTTCTATTTCAATAAATATGCTTTTACCGGCTCCGCCCCAGACGGAAATTCCATACTGGAGTACTGATTGACAGAGACCTAGGTATATTGTTCGGAGAATTTTAATAGTTGTGCAGTCTCCTAGTTTTTTCATAACGTAGATTCGTTTCCTGACGCGGCCCGCTAGCAAGTGTATGTGAGGTTTAAATGATAAATTTTCGTCCATTGTGATACCTAGATATCTGAAGGAGGAAATGCGGTCTATAGGAGTACAGATACAGTTTGTGAGTGGTGGATAGTGATCTTTGCGGCATGTGTGAAATTTGAGTGTCAATTGGCGAGGAGGACTGGAAGCAATGGTTTTGAAGAAAGTGATCAGCTTAGTTTTTTTAACGTTAAGTGTAAGTAAATTTCTACTAAGAGTCTCGGAGATTGTAAGCAGACCATTTTCGGCAAGATGATACACCTGTTCCCAAGTTTTAGCATGAAATATGATAGTCGTGTCGTCTGCATAAGAAATTATTTCAGCGTTTTGAAGCGGTGTATTAAGGACGTCGTTCATGTAGAAGGCGAAAAGAGTCGGACCGAGAGTACTTCCTTGAGAAATTCCAAAATTGATTGGTAGTAATCCACTAGAGTAGTCACCTACTTTTACTAGTTGCTGGCGATTTGATAAATAACTTCTAAACCAATCTAGCGCGTTTCCTCGTATTCCTATGCCCTCTCGTTTGGACAGGAGTAGATCTATCGAAATAGTGTCAAAAGCCTTGGCTAGGTCAAGGAAAACTGCCAAGACGTGTTCGCCCCCTTCGATACAGGAAGCTATGGAGTTGGTCAATAAAATACCAGCGTCCTCGGTCGACTTACCTCTTCTAAAGCCAAACTGTCTTTCCGATATTAGATTGTTATGTTCTAAAAAATTTACTAATCGCTTATTTACAACTTTTTCGAGAAGTTTTGATAGAATGCTCAGGAGTGCGATAGGGCGATAGTTCCATACCTGGGAACCTGCTGGTTACGGAGATATTATCTAATTGTAAACGTTTATGACGTTTCTTATACGATAACAACTTTTAACTGTAATATCCCCTTGACCCCTGTACCATTGAATACCCCCATCAACACAAAATTTGACGTGCGTCACATTGCACCAGGGATTGAATAACCGAAAAAATTATGGTTACAGCGGTAAGCAGTATGACGTCATACCTTAAAATTACTATCCCTTAACTGGCGAAATGTGGGTAGGTATACTATAGGTACACCTCTGCATACCCTTTCGGTTAAATACAGGCGTGATGTTATGGTATGTTCTAGCTACTAGCTATTTACTACTTTATTATCATATACCTATGTAATTTTAAAATTAAGATATTATACACATAAACCTTCCGGAATAAATTCTCTAACTGGTGGTGAAAAACCGCATCAAAATCCGTTGTGAAGTTTAGAAGAACAACGCGGACAGACAAACAGAAACGAGCAGTGACTTTATATGTAGCACTTATATATATATGTCGAAGATGAGACAGGGTAGGTATTTTTAAAAATATGCAGAACCGCTGACCTTATTCTGGTCATCGGTTCTGCTTATAGCTACAATGTATTTTACATTTGATCTATAAAGCAAACTCAAGGATTTCAGTAAAATAAAAACAAGTAGGTAAATTACTACAACAATAAATTTTAATCAAACGCACATAGATTTCAATAAAATCAAAATAAGTAGATAAAGCAATAATTGTTAAATCAAACAGACATAGATTTTACTCACAATGTTTCTTCTTCAAAATCGGCAGCCAAACTGAGCTCCGCGCTCAAGTCGCGCCTTATATTAACTCGTTTGCCTCACCAGAGACAAACGTCAATCACAAAGTATTTTACCGCCAAATAAACAGATGACGTTTAAATGTTACTTTATAAAGCGAGTTAGTTTTAGGTAGGTATTAATCAACAAATTAAATTATTAGCTAGTTATTTAAAAAATAATCGTAATTCTATTTTAGTATTACCAGACTTAATTAGTCACGATCCTGACACTGACACTGAGTGTCAGTGTCAGGATCGCGATAATGATTTTGACAAGTCTTGTCAAAATCACTAAACCAAATCTGAGGTTATTTAATAACAAACATAAAAGTTCTCTAAATGTTGGTTGGTGCTATTATTATAACACAAAATCAACTTAATTAACGCCCGAATAATCTCCGCGGCGACACGGCCATACTGATGCGCGATGCGTGCTCTGCATCGCTCTTGGTCTCTTCTGTAATAGAGAAATAAATATTGTGAGGCCAGGCACTTCCACAGTACACACAAGCCTATTTGTAAAGGTTACAAAGGAAATATATTCGTATTTACTGTTCACTCCCCGTGACTACAGATCAAGTAAACATTATTTTTATTATGATAACACATAATAGGTTTCTACTGCTCATCTCACATGAAAATAGTAACCTTAGCTATCTATAGTTATCATTAGCGCTATTGGCTATCGTTCGCATGATAATAGTAGATTTAGCTATCATTCTCAACAATGTTTCTGCTCATTCCACATGACAACAGTAACAGAATTTCACATATTTGTATAAAGAAGGGATAAGTGGATGAAAGGTCGATACTGTATAGAACAGAGGCTCTAAGGATGATGGGATAGGTCGATGCTGTGCTCTGGGCGGTCTCGTACGCCGTGGTACACAGGGGACATTTAATTCTTTTAGGATAACTTTATTAGTGGCTTATTGGACGGCTCCACACGCCAATAGCATCTTTTGTTTTTGTTAAAATAATTGGCTTATTGGACGGCTCCACACGCCAATAGCATCTTTTTGTTATTTGCGGTAGAACACACAAAAACAGACCAGTTGTTAGGAATTAATATGGAAGACTCTCACCGTTGTTATTTTTCATCGTTGTTTCTCTGCTGGCGGCAACGTATCTGACGTGGTTAGCGGTTGCAAGACTGCCCCGACATTGGATGGCCCGGCTTGCTGATCGTCTGGGGGCGACACGGCCGCCTGGGTGGTCCCTCCAGGTACTGGGGCGCGCCGCAGTTGATCGTGTGCGACCTTGCGAGGTCGCCCATGGTGTCCTACTACCTTTTTCACAAGGTAGCGGTCGTTTTCTAGAACCCTGTGAACTTCGTAAGGAGCGCTAAACTTAAGGTCAAGAGAAGTCTGGTTTCTGGGGTTGTTTTTTATCAAAACAAAATCGCCTCTTTGAAATCGGTGAATTTTAGCTCGGCCTTTGTCAAACCTTGCTTTATCCTTACTAGCTACCTGCGCCATTTTTTGTTGCACATGGCGTTCAAGGGCTTCAATGTTGATTGTAGCATTGTCCAGGTTAACTAAGTTTAGTAACTCTGGTGGGACACAGTTTTGACGTCGAGTCAGTAGTGCGAGGGGAGCTGTGCCTGTGGTTCTATGGACAGTGCAGTTCAGGGCAAGCTGAAAGCTTTCCAGGGCTGTGTGCCAGTCTGGAGTCTCATAGTTTTTTATCATTATGAGACCATTCTTCAGTGTTGCCATCACCCGCTCTACTTGTCCGTTGGCTCTGCTAATGCCTGGTGCTATGGAGTGTATTTCTATATTAAACATATCACAATAGTTTTTGTATTCTCCTAGAAACTCGCGACCGCCGTCTACGATTATTTGCCTTGGAGCTCCGAAAAGGTGGATGACCTGCTTCAGAGCCGCCAGAGTGCTGTATTGACTTTTGTCATTAGTGTAGCGCAGTAACACATATTTAGTGTAGGCGTCTACCGTAACCACGACGTACTCTTGCTCATTAGGGGTTCCCAATTTTCCCGTGATGTCCATGTGTATTACTTCAAATGGAACTACTGGCTTGGTAATAGGATGCAATTGTACCTGCGTAGCTCCAGACGTTTGCTTTGAAGTTCTGCACACAATACAGTTGTCGACAAAGTCTCGGACGGTGGTGCTCATTTTGTCAAAATAATAAGTTTCCCTTATTTTGTGAAGGGTCTTCTCCCAGCCTGGGTGTTTCAGAGCACTATGGAAAGTATTGATTAGGCTCCACTGGAAAGACTTTGGTACCACAATAAGTTTTTGTAAACCTAAAATAGTATCTAGCCTCTCAAATTTAAGGACGTTATCTTCGAGAAGGTATCCGGGGATATCTTCACCATTATGCAGAGCATCTATGATGGTTCGCAAGTGGTTATCACGTCTTTGTTCAATATTTACCCAATCCAGATTATTGGTCAAGACGTTGACAGTCAAAGGATCCGGATTTCTGCTTAGGTAATCTGCATGCTGCATCCGCTCGCCCTTCCTGTATTCTATCTCGAATTCAAAATTTTGGAGATAGGCCCACCATCTATGAATGCGGGGTAGTAAGTCCTTTTTGTACTTTGAAGCTTTGAGCGCATTGCAGTCGGTAATTACCTTAAACTGGCGTCCATAAAGAAAGTGCCGGAAATGCTTGATCGCTCGGACTACGGCCAGTGTCTCAAGCTCGTAGGAGTGGTACCTACTTTCTATGTCTGTCGTACGCATACTGAAGTAAGCTACCACGTGCTGCCGTCCGTTAATAATCTGAACGAGTATCGCTCCAAAACCAAGGCTACTAGCGTCAGTAAATAGTTCAATAGGTTTCCCTTCTTGAAATATTGTTAAGACCGGTGTAGAAGTTAGGTGATGAATTATCTTTTGACGTGCCTCTTCATGAAAATGAGTCCATTGCCACCTAGCGCCCTGTTTAGTCAATTCGTAAAGGGGAACCATAGTTCGAGCGAAATCGGGTATAAAGCGACGGAAATATCCTGCAAGACCGTTAAATTGGCGAACCTGTTTAACATTAGTCGGTACGGGGGCCTTCAGTAAAGCTTCGACCTTTTTAGGACTGGGACGAACCTGACCGTTTTCTATCACGTTACCAAGATATTCGATGGACTGTTTGAAGAACAGACACTTATCAATGTTAATTGAAAATCCTGATTCACGTAATGCTATAAAGACTCTTTCCAAGTATCCGAGACCAGATGAAAAATCACGGCATTTACAGATGACGTCATCTATATAAACCTGAGCTATGCTATCATTATGGTCATTGTCTGCACTCCCTGGACTCAAAAGAGGACCTAAGGCACGGTTAATGCATCTCTGATACACGGAAGGTGCGTTACACAACCCAAATGGCATGGTTTTGTACTCGAATAGACCATCTGGGGTTACAAAGGCTGTTTTCTCTATAGAATCAGCAGCAACTGGAATTTGATGAAATCCAGATGCCATATCAAGGGTTGTGTAGTACTGACCACCAGCTAACTGATCAATTTGGTCTGCGATTAAAGGAAGGGGATAATGATCACGGACAATGTTCGAGTTTAATTCCCTGTAGTCTACGCACATGCGATCGTCACCGTTTTTCTTTTTAACGAGAATAATTGGGCTGGAATATGGGGACTTGCTTTCTTGCACAATATTATTATCTATCAACTCCCTAACAATTTCCTTAACCTTTTCCCGCTCAACTGGGCTTAACCTATAAGGTCTTCGTTCCACAAACTTGTTAGGATTTTTTAAACGAATCTCTAATTGACCTGTATTCACACGAGTTTGTGAAAAACCCCGAGTGAAAATAGCAGAATATTTATTGAGAAGAGATAATAGTTGGTCAACCTCAGATGTATTGCTCAAATCATGGTTTATATCATCAAATAAACCGGCTGTCGATCGCATGTGCAAGACGCGAGGCTGGGAGCACAAAGTTGCGCTATTTTGAGTTATGATTACTGTTAATCCAGTTTCGCTTAAAATATTTGCACCTATCAACACGTCTGACGTCATTTCATAATCGGACAAGATATGAAATTCGATTTCTATGTTTATATTGTCAATAACACACACCGTTGTTAATATACTTGTGGAAACCACAGGAAATGGCCCTATTCCTCGTAAATAATTAACTACTTGTCGTCGTTTCCCAGGCAACTTATTTGCAATAGATTCGCGCATCACAGAGCATTCCGCACCACTATCGAATACTGTATCAATAATTATATCACCTACTCGCATACGCATAGTATTTAAACTCTGTTTATTCTTTATAAATGAATTCACATTAGAGGTTATCTGTTTCTCCCGACGGAAACACGTATCAAATGTATGACCAGATTTTGAGCAAAATGAACAAAGCCTATTATCACTTTGTTTAGGTAACGATGTCACTGAGGCACCAGGGGTCTTCTCAGTTGTTTGTTTCTCTACAGCTGCTGGCGTATTTTGACGATTGTAACGACATTCACGAGAAGCGTGCCCCGACTTCTTACAAAAGCTACAATAAGGGACGTTGCGATTATCAATAGCATATTTTAAACGTTTGGATGGTGGTTGGTTGGCATTTTGATGATTGGGACGCTTAACACGAATAGATGAGGCAACGGAAATTAATTCTGGCACTGACGTAGCTCTGGCATTCATGAGTTCAATCCGAAGGCGTTCGTCATTAATTGTTCCTATCACCGCTTCTACCGCATCATTATCGTCAAGTTTATCTTTAGTAATACGTCTCCACAAAATCCACGATCGGGATAGAAACTCGGCAATGTCTTTGGTAGGGTCGTAATTGTGTTCCTTAAACCTTAGCACATCCCTCGAATAGCGATTTTCGGGTTCAAAGGTAGTGATGATACTTTGACGCAGTTCGTCCCACGTGGACGTTGTGACGAGCCAGTTATCAGCCCACATTTTAGCCCGACCTTTTAGTAGGCTAGTTACTTTCATGCGGATATCATAATCACTGAGCTCATAATTAGTTTTAGCCGAAGAAATATGATTGCACCACTCGCGGACCCCGACGTTGCCATCCGGGTCATATGAAGGCAAAAATACATCAGTAATTTTAACTTTATCGCGCTGCTTCGACAGCCTTTCACTCATATTTTGCATCATCGTTATCATATGTAAATAAAACTCGGGAGGTACGTTACCGCCATGTTGTTGTAGCGGCGCCACGTTGGCAGATGCAGTTGATGCATCATCGCTGGCGTCTGGTCCGGACACGTTGCACGTTGGTACACTCGGTGCCGTTGATCCATTCTGGTCTGGTGCATCCATCGTATCACGCAGGATAACTTGTTCGATGTAGGTAGATCTGAAAAATAAAATAAAACGGACAGAAAGAGTAGGTAAGTATCCCACTTCTGATGTCGAAGATGAGACAGGGTAGGTATTTTTAAAAATATGCAGAACCGCTGACCTTATTCTGGTCATCGGTTCTGCTTATAGCTACAATGTATTTTACATTTGATCTATAAAGCAAACTCAAGGATTTCAGTAAAATAAAAACAAGTAGGTAAATTACTACAACAATAAATTTTAATCAAACGCACATAGATTTCAATAAAATCAAAATAAGTAGATAAAGCAATAATTGTTAAATCAAACAGACATAGATTTTACTCACAATGTTTCTTCTTCAAAATCGGCAGCCAAACTGAGCTCCGCGCTCAAGTCGCGCCTTATATTAACTCGTTTGCCTCACCAGAGACAAACGTCAATCACAAAGTATTTTACCGCCAAATAAACAGATGACGTTTAAATGTTACTTTATAAAGCGAGTTAGTTTTAGGTAGGTATTAATCAACAAATTAAATTATTAGCTAGTTATTTAAAAAATAATCGTAATTCTATTTTAGTATTACCAGACTTAATTAGTCACGATCCTGACACTGACACTGAGTGTCAGTGTCAGGATCGCGATAATGATTTTGACAAGTCTTGTCAAAATCACTAAACCAAATCTGAGGTTATTTAATAACAAACATAAAAGTTCTCTAAATGTTGGTTGGTGCTATTATTATAACACAAAATCAACTTAATTAACGCCCGAATAATCTCCGCGGCGACATATATTTTTATATCTTTTTTATTATAGCTTTTATGATATTTATATCAAAGAAACAAATTAATGCGACAGTTTTTAATAACAAAGCAATTATTTGGCGATTACATTGTTTCACTTCATAATATTGTTTATGACTGTCTCGTGAAGAAGTGAATTTATTTATTAATAATCACGTGCATTTAAGAGGTGCAACGCAATTACTATTGGCATTATGTATGAGAAAGAACTTATAAATTGCGCGTGCGCAAGTATGAAACCTACGCACAGATATAGATAGAAACACGTCAGTCAATCTACCTAGCCTTTATCCAACTATGCTGGGGTCGTCTTCCAGTCTAACCGGATGCAGCTACAAGTATTGTACATTTTATATGGAGCGACTGCCTATCTGACCTCCCCAACCCAGTTACTGGGTAACACGATAAATGCCCCTTTGGTAAGACTGGTTGTCCGTCTTTTGGGCTTCTGATGACGACCCGTCACGACTGTCAAAGATCTACGAATGACAGTGGGGGTCAGTGGCTTAACGTACTTTCTGAGGCAGGGGTCTCGATATGTGATGGGTGGTCACCAATCCGCGAAGCAACCACGGCAAGCGTGACTGGCAGGCTGCTATTGGCTGGTGGAGTTTCTTGCCGTTTCATCCTCATAGGAAATGACCAATTGGAACTGTGCACCTAGCTTCTAACGTTTCATAAGTGCCCATGTAGGTAGGTTTATGTCAAATAAAATATTTTGATTTGATTTGATTTATTATTCAGCCAAGAGCTCCTCAATAAGCTTGCTTTGCTAAATAAGTATTTAGGATGCACAAAGGCTGCGTTGACGTTCATATTCGGGGTCACCAAGTTAGGGGTATGTGGAACAGGGTGTAAAGTTCTCTCATCCACCATAGAAAAGGGAGGATCCTACGACCAGACGGGTGTTGTGTCTGGCGGGCAACTGCCCAACGGTTGGTGTCGGGTTCTTGTATATATGTCCATTGCACGGTAAACTTTCATTGCGCGATAAAGGATTTATGTGACGTCAAGATTTTTGTGTGACGTCAGGTCTTTGATGCGTAGTTCGCATGTGGCGATGTAGATACCGCCACAAGTATATAATTAAATATCCCGTCGCGTATGTTTTCCGTTGTGTCACTTTTATCAGCCTTATCACTACAATGTTACTTACTCAACTTATACCTACCTACTTGCATGCCTTTATAACATAACATCACGCTTGTAAGTCCTGAAGGGTTAGGCAGAGGTGTACCTATAGTACACCCACATTTCGCCAGTTATGTTTAATTCCCATGTAATTGGTGGGCGAGCCTATTGTCTTAGAGGGGTAGACCATGACCTAATCCAAGTCATGGTCTACCCCTATTTCACATTTCATCCAAATCTGTTCAGCCGTTTTAGCGTGAAAGCGTAACAATCAAACAAACTAACAAAAAAACTCATTTTCGCATTTGTTATATTAGTTAGGATCTCAGACCAAATAAAAAACCAAGACGGAGCGCTGCGAACAATACAGTGAAGCATGCTAAAACTACACCAAAGCTCTGTGCATACACGCTCACACACACACATTTACAACTATTTACAATGAAACTACACCAAACAAGTGCACACATGTTTACGAAACCGGCCTCACGTCACTGTTGACAGCGCTCTGGCTTGGTTTTTTATTTGGTCTGAGGATAGGATTAGTATTTTACTATAGTAATGATTTTCTGTCTTTGGAATTACATAGACATGAATTTATGCAAAATTCAAAAGCGATTTCTTACTTAAATAGTGATAGCAAATCTATGATAAGAGAAGATAAGATAAATTTATTTGCTCAAACATGTGTACACAGCTTAAGCTGATCTCGCATTGTATAGGATTTCCGTACAGTGCGAGGGCAGCTTAGACTGGAAATGTATAGCTTGATGTGTAGCCGTGTGTACACATACAGAAATAAACGTGTATGCAGGATAACATTTAAAAAATACAGGTTCAGACATGTTTGCCACATATTATGGCGTGCAAATATGAATAATTGTGATTGTTTATAATAAAATTAATTCGGTAGTCAAGTCATTATCATTAATTTAGCAAACTTTAGTAAATTACAAATGTCAACAATAAATAAAAATCTATGTCAAAATAAATGGTTCTGTCAGAAATTCCTTAATATTATAGTATGCCTTGTCGGCTAGAAATGACTTCAGTTGTTTCTTCAGCTGTACATTATTAAGCTCTCTCCAAGTTTTCGGTAACTTATTATAAATAATGGGGGCCATGCAAAACACACTTTTGCGCATAAGTGCAGTCCTGCTACTATGCATACAGAGCTGGCTTTGATCTCTACTGTTTCTAGGAAATTTATCTGCCATTCGTGAAAATAAATTACTATTATTTCTAACAAACATTACTGATTCCAGAATATACAGAGATGCCAATGTCAATATTTTATAGCGTATGAAATAAGGCTTACAACTATCGGTTGTTTTTAACTTAAACATGGCTCTGAGACATCTCTTTTGTGCTTTAAATGCCACTTCTTTATTAGTTGGGTTACCCCAAAAGATAACACCATATCTGAGAACAGATTCAGCTAGCCCGTAGTAACCAGTTAGTAACGCATCTATGTCTAACAGTGCGTGAAATAATATACAAAGCGTACGCACTACTGTTTATTCTTTTAGTCAGGGTCTCAACATGCGCCTTCTAATTTAAATTGCGATCTATTGTTAGTCCTAGAAACTTAGTTGTGTTAACTGTGTCAATTTTAATGTTATTGTATGTTATGTCAAGATTGGAAAGAGCTAATGCGCGCTGGATAAAATGCATAATTACAGTCTTATTTAAATTTATTTTTAAATTATTATTGTCTAATCAGCAGTGATCGGAGTAGGTAGATTGATTTTTGGTACTTGTATCATAAATGCACACAGAAAGAATAACATGGAAAAGCCATTTTTCCGGAAAGTAATTCCGGTATTTCCGGATTCAATTAAATATTGTTAATGTTGGTAGTGATATTATTACTACTCAATTCAAAATTTAAAGGAAGGTATCAAAACTAAATTAATTCATTATTTATTTGCTCATTTTATTACAATTCCTACCTTTTTTTTTTTGAGGATGGCAAATCATCAAATGACTCCTTCCACTCTGGCAGAATACAATTCCTACATAAGTTCCGGTTTTTTTTAAATAATCCACCAATTCCGGAGGAATGTCCATATTAATATATACGTTTCGGATCAATGGCCCCAGTTCAATCTACCTACTCCGATCACTGCTAATCAGTCTATAGTTTCTTGTAATGTATTATTTATGTCCTCTTTATAAAAATCCCTTTGAATACTAGGTATCGTTATTGTACTGTCATCCGCGAACAGTGTCATAGGATGTTTAAATGCCATTGGCAAGTCATTAATATAAAGAGTAAAAAGCGGTGGTCCTAGTATACTTCCTTGTGGAACTCCGTAGATAACGGTACGTTCCTCCGATAGAAAGATTTCTTCTGTTTTGGTGCTTATATTAATTCTGCTTATTTCCGTCATTTGTTTTCTCTCGTATAAGTACGATTCTAAGAGCCCAAGGACGTTTCCTCTTACGCCGTTAGCATTAGGTTTTTGTAGTAAAATATTGTGTTGCATATAATCAAAATGATGATCACGAGGAGCTTGTGGCTACGTAATAACAGCCGCACGGGTCGATCCGTTAGGTTAAGCTACGCTTGCCGGGGTTGGTCCGTGGATGGGTGACCATCTTTACATATCGAGACTCCTCCGTGCCTCGGAAAGCACGTTAAGCCGTTGGTCCCGGCTGTCATTTGAGGATCTTTGACAGTCGTTATGGGTCGTCAGAAGCCCGAAAGTCTGACAACCAGTCTTACCAAGGGGTATCGTATTACCCGGTTACTGGGTTGTGGAGGTCAGATAGGCAGTCGCTTCATGTAAAATACTGGTATTCACCTGCATCCGGTTAGACTGGAAGCCGTCCCAACATAGTTGGGAAAAGGCTAGGCAGATGATGACATAATCAAAATGATGTTACGAACATAGCATTTTCGCATCAACTCGGCCTATCTCAGTCCACTGTTGGACATAGGCCTCTCCCAGGCTGCGCCACAACACCCTGTCCTCCGCCTTCCGCATCCAATCTATCCCAACCACCTTCTTAAGGCGGTACCCTGAGCAAACCGCCACTCTAGCCGCTTTTTTGGTAGTTTTTAGGAGATATCTACTTGTTATTTAAAAAGAAATATCATATAATAAAAATGCATTAAATTTCTACATAACCTTAATTCCAAAATTGTGCATTTTTTTTTTTTTTAAAAGAGGAAGTATGTTTCTTTTCTTCCAACGAAACCATAAAAATGAGAAATAATCTTTGTTATCAAGCATCTCCTTGTAAAGTAAACATTATTTAATTTTGCTACTGACACTAATAGATAGACAATTTAATAATGAACATTTTGTAACAGTTTTTTTTTTTCAAAAGACCAATATTTGATTTTATAAAGATTTTATCCTAAAATTTGGGCGTATTCACTACTGTAACTCACCGGGATTCAGTCTACAAAGAGGGAACGCATTTATTTTGCTCAGGGTAACGCCTTAATTAAGGTCATCTATCCATGAAAAGTTAATAAACTTTATATGGGAGTACCGACCAAGCTTCCTCCACAATTGACGAAAAAATCGATGAAAATACGAAAAAAAGAAAAAACATACAGACGAACATAATATAACGTCCTCCTTTTTAGGGTTCCGTACCCAAAGGGCAAAACGGGACCCTATTACTAAGACTCCGCTGTCCGTCCGTCTGTTTGTCTGTCTGTCCGTCTGTCACCAGGCGGTAACTCATGAACCGTGATAATTAGACAATTGAAATTTTCACAGACGATGTATTTCTAAAAACAGAATAAAATAAATATTTAAGAGGACTCCCATACAACAAACGTGATTTTTTTGCTCGTTTTTATAAATATCTATCCATTGGTGAAAACAGCATGAAAATCGGTGCAGTCGTTTTTGAGTTTATCGCGTGTAGGACGACAGACAGACGCGGCGGAGGACTTTGTTTTATTATATGTAAGGATTTTTAATAATTTTTTTCTTATGATTACCTCACTTTTGGCTCTCGATGTGTAGGTATCTAAGTTTCATTGATAAGTACAAGTAAATCATTTTCATTCAAACCAATCATTTATATAAACAAATATAAGTAAAATAATATTACAACTAACTATTAAGAGTAGGGTATTTTATGTTTATTTTAACAAAAAATTCATTAAATCCGAATAATCCGGATTTGACCATAAATCCGTTCTTAAAAATCCGGATTTTAAAACAGAACGGATATAGGATAGTTTTAATCCCGGTAGTTAGTAACTCTGCATAACCTGGCGCCTCTTACAAAGAAATAAAACAAATTATTTTAAAAACAAAAAACCCTACCGCAAAAACCTATAACCGAAAAGAGAAAAACAAGCATTGAACTTTGTTTTATGTAAGGTATTGCAGGCGGGGACAAACAAAAGTTACAACACCATATTTCCGGTTATTGGGTTTTTCGTTTTTTAAATAACTTATGTTTTATTTCAAACTTTTATTAATATTAAAATAAATGTTTCTATTAATATAAATATTTGGAATTAACTCATTACTACCTTTTATTTGACACCAATATTGGTGCAATTTACTTTAAAAAAAACTTCCCCTCCTTTTTTTTGTATTTTCAGATGAAATATATTAAAACAATATAGCCTATGTCACTTCCACAATTAAGACGAACCTAACGACACCTCGTATGTTAAAATCCATCAATCCGTTTAGGCTACAGAGCGTGCCAAAGACATACATACATACTCTCGAAAAAAAAAACATTACCCTCCTTCTGGGGCAATCGGGTAAATGGGAAGAGGGGTGGGGTTACGGGCGAAGCCAAGGACAAGCTAGTAGATAAATGTGCGGATCGCCCGGAGGACACGGTGGAGCATACGGTGGAGGTATGCCCTGCTTGGGCGGAGCACCGCCGTGTCCTCGTGGAGGCGATTGGCGGCAATGACCTCTCGCGTCCGGCCCTGGTCCAGGCCATAGTACGGAGCAAGAGGGCATAGGAAGCCGCCACCTCCTTCTGCGAAGCAGTAATGCTCGCAAAGGAGGAGGCGGAACGCGTGAGAGAGAGGCAAAGTTTGCGCCCTCACGCCCCTAACCGCCGCCGCTGGAGACGCCCTGGGCGTCGGGAATCCCAGGCGGATTCCCGGCCACCATAGGCGCGGGCCTGCGGACGGCGAGCAAAGGGTAGCTCGCCGTCCGAAAAGGACCAGGCCCGGGTCGATGGCGCGTCGTGTTCCACGCGCGCCTCAAAGAGATGTCAGCACAAAAGGGATACCGGGACCTTGGCAACAGGCAACTGAGGGAACACGGGTGGGTTTTAGTCAGTAAAAGTCTGACACGCCCGCCCAGAGCGGGAGAAGTCATTGGATGATTTCCCAAATTCAAAAAAAAAAAAAAAGCTAGTAGATAAAAAGCCATTTTATTTTCTCAAAGCCCTCATAATATTTTTCCCACATCCATGCTGACGGAAACTGTTTAAGGAAAAATAGATACCAAAAATATTATGGCACAAGATTTTTGATGATAATACCGAATGATACAATGATAATAATGTAATTTGTTCAAACGAGGTCAGAGGAAAAGTTTTGTCTCTCCGGTTTTCCTCTTGAATACCTTGATGAATGTCAGTGACAGACACACTGACACACGAGCTTTGATCACCACGCTTCACAAACACACAAAATGTCATTGCGTAGGTAAATACATTTTCGTAAACGATTAAGACTAATCTGTTTCATTTTGACAGTTCAACAACATTCATTGCGTTATTTACGTTATTAGCAGATTTGTTTTTCGAATTTATGAAACAATGGATTAGCAATCTGTTTCAAAACGATTCTGATCGTGGGTTTAATATTGGGTTTTTCGGTTCTCTGTCTTTTCGCCGAATTTTTTTTGCCAGATTTTCACTTGACAACTAGTGTCTCCCAGAATTTTATTTCACCGAATAATTATTTGCCAACTTATCATATAATTTTGTTTTATTTCCCAACCTCACAGTTACCAACTGTACGTTTGGTCTGCTTTTCATAATGGCACTTTTTAAAATGCCAACTTTCAAGTAGCAAAATGTTTTAGTTTGCGTAATATTAATTTAGTTGTTTTTTGTTTTCCATATCTAGTAGGGTTTCTTTTAATGATTATGTAGGTAATATTATTTGGGTGAGCGCAACTTATTTTTATGACAATGTAGGTAAGTACGAATAAATTGACTCATTGACAATTGATCATCGTGATATCCTGGTACATTAATTTACAAGGATGCCATTTTCATTTGGGACAAATTATATACAGGTAGTTATTGTTATATATATTTTTTTACTTTATCTTTAATTTGACCTAACCTAACTTAACTGTTTCCTTTTACAAAAGCGATTCGCTTCTGGCACATCGCCGGCCGCTGCCGAGGCACGCTCGCTTCGCTCGCTCGGCTCGTGCGTTGTTTGTCATACTCTAACCTATCGTAACTTTAAATAAGGTTGCTGTAATTATTGCTCTACATTGCTGCCAATTTAAAGGTTAAATGTTATTTTTGAGATTCTTAAATAAAAAATGTATGTAAAAATTTGTTTATTTTTTATCATTATATCAATGTATGAAAAGGGATCTGTTACACTGACAAAACGACATTCGTCTAATAGTTGTGTGGCCTAGTGAAATGTTTGACAAATGATAAATGTCCCAAACGTTTTGTGTCATTATAATAATCAGCTTAACAATAATTCTACTAAATGAAACGTTGTCATACAAAAAATTGCTAACTGTTAGTTGTCAAAGTGAAACATCGGCGAAACGTTGGTTGGCAAGTGATGATTTGCCAAACAATTTTCGGCGAAAAGGCAGGATACCGGGTTTTTCCGTTAGGAATATCGAAGTTGGCGGTGTGATACCCCGGTGCCTGATAAAGCACGGTAAGCCGTTGGTCCTGCGCGTGATCTCTCTCCGGTCATGTTGGATTGCCGTCCCATCGGACTATGAGAGTCAGGAAAGAGACACAGGTGCACTCTGCACCTGTGTCTGCGCACACACTTGTGCACTATAATATCACCCGCGCCGAAGGCTAGTCACCGTTGAGATTGGCCTCCATGGCAGAAATACAGCCTGGAGGACTATATACCTGTAAAAAATCCGGTAAAAGGAATTCAGGTGCCAACAACCCATCGGAAATGCGACTGCTAAGCGTGGGATTTGATTCCCAAGTCAGAATGGTGCCCAATGAATTGATAGGCTCGTCCCTTATTACATAAGACAAACGATTAACATAGGTAGGTATATGAGTGTTCTTTATGGCTCTACCTACCCCCTCGGAGAATACCAGCGAGATATTAGTCTGTCATGTGCTCAAATATTACGTTGTATATAAATGAGTACACGATAACTTGTGTTAAATGCATGACGCTATTCCACGGTTATAATAATAAAGATATTATGAATCTATACAGAAAACTGACAATTTGCACCTATTGTCGCTAATTTAAGAGAATAAAGAAACTCTGTACTGGCTTTTAACAATAGGTTTTTTATTACCTACTTATTTCAAGAATGACCACTAATTATAGTCCCAACTATATAATATTATAAACTACCTGATGCCCGCTACTTCGCCCGCGTGGATGTTGGTTATTATATATTAAAACCTTACTCGAGAACCACTCTATCCGTTGGTGAAAACAGCATGAAAATCGGTGCATTAGTTTTTGAGTTTATCGCGTACAGGACGACAGACAGACGCGACGGAGGTTTTTGTTTTTTTTATAATATGTAAGGATACAAGTGAGTTTGTTTGTTACGCTTTCACGCTAAAACGGCTGAACGGATTTGGATGAAATTTGGCATAGAGGTAGACCATGACCCGGAATAGGATATAGGGGACTTTTTATCCCGAAATTCTCACGGGATCGAGACTTACGCGGGTGAATCCGCGGGGCGCAGCTAATTCACTATAACTTGCCCCTTGCTATGTTGGCAACATTGCTTGTGAAGTTTAGTTTCAATACTAGAGTACGTTTCATCAAATAGTTTCTTTGCCGTGATGTTCTGCTGTTAAATTTAAAAAACGGACCTATTACACCGAAATCCCACGATCC
Organism: Lithophane leautieri; assembly: GCA_949152455.1. NCBI lineage: Eukaryota > Metazoa > Arthropoda > Insecta > Lepidoptera > Noctuidae > Lithophane > Lithophane leautieri. Next base: position 6,550,140 of record OX424486.1, read on the forward strand.
GCAATTTTGCGGACGGACACCGACGAGCCCGGACGACGGACCGTGGGAAGGTGTACGTGCGGGGTATCGCAGACATCGGAAGCGCCTCGGTGCGCGGTGCGTGGCGGTCTGTGGTCGTCTGCTGTGCGTGTCCGTCTGCAATATTGCCGATCGTGGGATTCCACCATTTGGTAGCATTTGATAGCATTGCATATTCGCATTGGGCCTACAACTGTGGAGCTAACATTACGGCATAGAACTATTTGATGAAACGCACTCTAGAGTGCGCATAGGAAATACTTGATGAAACGATCCATCAGGTTAAGCTACGCTTTCCGGGGTTGATCCGTGGATAGGTGACCATCTTTACATACCGAGACTCCTCCATGCCTCGGAAAACACGTTAAGCCCGTCCCGGCTGTCATTCGTGTTTCTTTAACAGTCGATACGGGTCGTCAGAAGCCCGAAAGTCTGACAACCAGTCTTACCAAGGGGTATCGTATTACCCAGTTACTGGGTTGTGGAGGTCAGATAGGCAGTCGCTCCATGTAAAATACTGGTATTCAGCTGCATCCGTTTAGACTGGAAGCAGACCCCAATATAGTTAGGAAAAGGCTAGGTAGTTTGTTTTTTTGTTTCACAAATAGGAATCGAACCTAGAACAGAAAGATCATGTTACCTACTGGGCAGGTAAAATCTGTACTCTACAATATAATTAAAAGCATATTTTTATATCGTTAGGGACGTCGGACCTGCGATTTGCCGGGCCGTGATATGTGTAATTAGCTTTATCTGATCATGTCTAACATGGGTTGAGGAGAAATTTGAGTACAGACAGGAGAAGAAATCCCAATCCTAACTAATATTATAAATGCGAAAGTGAGTTTGTTTGTTTGTTTGTTTGTTACGCGGCTTTGGATGAAATTTGACACATGAGTAGACCATGACCTGGAGAAGGATATAGGCTACTTTTCATCCTGGATTGCAGATGAAGTCGCGAGCAACAGCTTGTATAAAAATAAAATAAAACACCATTGCCTTTTTAATATTTCTATCATCTATCGGACCAGGGAGTAATCAAGAAATCCGCAGTTAACTCCCGTTTTTTTGTTACGCTTTCGCGCTAAAACGGCTGAATGGATTTATATGAAACTAGCATCCGCCCGCGGCTTTCTCCCACGTGGTATGTCGATAAAAAGTAGCCTATGTCCATTCTCAGGCTCTAGACTATCTGCGTACAAAATTTCATTTAAATCGGTTTAGTACTTTTGGCGTGAACGCGTGACAGACAGACAGATATAGTTACTTTCGCATTTATAATATTAGTAAGGAAGTAAGGATAAATGAGAAAGGACATAGGCTAGTTTTTATCGACATACCACGCGGGCGAAGCCGCGGGCGGAAGCTAGTTTCTTATATTTTGCTTGCTGACTGTATATTTTCTCCAACGACTTTCTACCACATGGCAGTGACGATAAAGCTTGTCTGCTTTCTCGTAGTTAACAGTGCTATATCATACTCCTTTTCTTGACATATTTGAGTGTGGTGTCCAATGTGGCGATTTTTCTGTAAGCAGATAATGGAATAGAATATAATAATCTTTATGTTGCTTAAAATATGGTACACAAACGGTCTTAAGGTGGTAACCTGAACAAAATAAATTCGTTCCCTCTTTGTAGACTGAATCTATTTGATAAAATCTTTATAAAATTGTTACAAAATGTTCATAATAAATTGTCTATCCATTAGTGTCAGTAGCAAAATTAAATAATGTTTACTTTACGAGGAGATGCATGATAAGGATAACAAATACTCATTTTTATGGTTTCGTTAGAAGGAAAGAAACATATACATACTCCTAAATAAAAAAATGCTCAATTTTGGACTTAAGATTATGTAGAAATTTAATGTATTTTTGTTATTTGATATTTCTTTTTAAATAACAAGTATATAGCTCCTAAAAACTATCAAAAAAGCGGCTAGAGTGGCGTTTTGCTCAGGGTACCGCCTTAAATACAAAAATGGTTTCAGATATTTTGCTTACTTTAGCATGCAATACGTCTACATTCGTATTGTGATTTATTTAGTGCACTGGGCCCGCGTGGTGGATTTACGCCCCACTCTCTCTCACAGAGAGGAGGCCTGTTTCCCAGCAGTGGGAACGTTATAGGCTGATTGTGATTATGCTTATATTTTTACTCAAAGAGTTTATAAGTTGAGATTGAGATGTTATTTGTGAATCTTTTGTCAAGATGTTCTTTTTACAAGCTTTATATTAGCTTGCTCTGTTCGTATGTTTCCGGTTACTCCAATCGTCATCCATTTTTCAAGCACTTCCTGGCATCCGATTGAGCTGAAACTTGGCATACTTATATAATAACCGAGACATTTTGAAAATACCATGGACCTGGTCTCATGATGGAGCCGGAAGTTGGCCATAGGAACTCCTCAATCAATCAAGATAGCACCATCGTGTTTGGACTCATTAGAAGTGCTTTGACACTAAGTAGTGTTCAGGGTCTGATGATGGAGCCGGAAGGTGGCCCTGGGCAATCCCTGTTTAGTTAATTAAAAGCTTGTTTTTAAAAAAGATTTTTACTTATATTTTTAGTTTTTTGCATTCGTATTTTATTATGCAGGTCAAGTTAGGAATCACTGTTACATACCTAACCTTATGGTCCCAACTAACAATTTTTTTTTTTTCAATAATGTTGTTTCACGCGCCAAGTATAGCATAAATTATAAGTACCTATATTTATTGTAGTATTATCCTCGTTTTTGCATCAGGGTTTCTCCCAAACTTTTTTCGAACTCTCTCGGGAAAAAAATATAGTTTAGTGCATTTTAAAGGTCGTGGAAAAAAGACAAACGCTAAAAACTTGTGTTGTGGTAAATCCAAACGATTATAATAACGCGACCAAAATCGCAATCTCGTGTCGGATAAACAGCAACCCAACTGCGGTAGGATACATAGATCGACTTTAAGAATAAAAAAACAAAAATTAAAAAAAAAAACAGAACACTGTAGCAAAATCAAAATCAAATCAAAATATTTTATTTCACATAAGCCCTCCATGGGCACTTATGAAACGTCAGAAGCTAGGTGCACGGTTCCAAATGGTCGTTTCCTATGGAGAAGAGCCGGCAAGAAACTCCACGGTTACTCTTTTAAAAGATAATTGGCTTTTACAATATTTTCGAATTACAGTGTTAATAGTTATGAGAGGACAGTGTAGGCCTTTCAAAAAGTTTCAGGTAAAGTTAAAAAAAAAAAAAAAAAATTGCAGGGCTGACAACCCAGTAACTGGGTTGTTGAGATCAGATAGGCATTCGCTCCATATAAAATACTGGTATTCAGATGCATCCCGTTAGACTGGAAGGCGACCCCAACATAGTTGGGAAACCTATCTACGTTAAGTACCTACGTGTATATAAAAATAAGAAAAATTGCCACATATGATCCAACACTTATGTAATTAGGAAGCTACAATAAACTAACAAGTTTTAGGTATATATTAGAAAATACAGGCAAAATGTTCGAGCTGATAGAATTTGATACAATAAGCATCATTTCTGAGTAAGTTAAAGTATATGTAACGCCCATATAACACTAGTAATTTGCAAGCGTGTTTCCAGCGAGGCAATTGTTTAAGGGCGATGCCTCATTAATCGTACATCATGGCAACGGATCAACGCATTGTATGTCACACCTGCGTTGCGACGACGCACGACGGCGATGTCGCAGCGCAAGAGGACGACTCACGTCCCTCTAGCAGTGGAACACTCTCCGTCGTCGCAGCGGAGCTCCGACAGCGCAGCGCATCACCCTCCCCCCGCTTCGTCTCTCGTCTGCCGATCCGTTGAAAGGTCGCGTGCGTCGACGCAACGCTTTAATGTGGCATGTCATTTAAAATGACATGAACACAACGCAGCGTTGACACTGCGACGCAACGCAACGCAACGCACTAGTGAGGCCGAGCTCTAACGCGTTAGCTGCGTGTACGTAGCGAGCACACCACGGGTGTGCAGCGCGTTCGCCGTGTTTGTATAACGAGAGTGATTGACGTGAGTGCACAAGAGAAAGCGATAAAAGCGAGTGTGTAAAATTATGAGGACGTGGAGAATACGTCGCGTAGTCGCGGCTACTTCGCAATGCACCCACGGAGAGCACGTTCACCAATCACTTTGCTGGAAACACAAAAGTAACTAAGTTTTTGGAATTCTGATTAAAACCACAATCATACCATAATCAGGAAATCTCCATATATGTATAGTAGAACGAATTAACAGCTGCTAATGAAATCATAGAAGTACAGATTTTTTTTATTTGAACTTTAATTACATACATTATTTATAATTACTGTTTATGTGTTATTAAGAACCACACTGACTCCAAAGCAAACTTCTCTTCACATACAGATAAACAAATGAGTCTTGTTTACTGCGTTTTGGTGATTTTAGACCTTAAATCCAGGTTTTCTTAAAGTGTTTTCCTTTACCGTAAATCAGTCCAGCCGTCTTCGAGTAATCGAGGAACATACATAAAAAATAAAAATAAAGATTCCGACGAACCTTTTTTGAAGTCACATTTCACACAAATAAAATATTTAATTGGTAGCCAAAAGAAACAGATGTCAGCGTCCATTATTTTTTTATATCGGACAGACCTTCACTAAAGGCTCGTGCAAACTGGCGCGATATCGCGGGCGCGACTGGCAGCGCTACCGTTGTCGCGCCCGCGATTTCGCGCCTGGTTGTGGGCGCCTTAATGCAAAAAAAGCCGTAGCTACCATGGAGATAAATCGATCGATAAAATAAACTTTATTGTAAGTTGTGACACTAAATTGTAACACAACTAATATTGTTACTTACAATATCTTATCGCTGACAGCGATATGTACCAATAAACTTTTGAGCCACCACGACACTCATTTCAGTTTTCAAAAAGTTTATATTCCAGGCTGACATAAAAAATTCCATTGCCAAAAAGTCACCCTGAAAAAAACCCAACCTGTCAAACACAACACAGCTTCTCGTGATTATAACCTCAAAATTACAGTGTTAATATTAATAATAATTAAGTAATATTAAAGTAGACATGTTAAAATAACCCAAGATGAACAAGATAGTGAAAAGTGTAAAGTCATGGCGTGCCCCCAGGCCTGTGGAGGAACTAACTCGGAGCCAGTATTCGCTGGTGTCAACTGATCTAACTGACGGCGCTGTTCAGCTGTGGTTGGGTCTACCTGATGAGGTGAAGTATGATCCGGCCTTGGAGCAGTTCCGACAACACTATGAAAAGGAGCATGGTGAGTTTGAATGAAATACTTTTTTTTTTAGTTTTAGTGCAATTTCTAGTCGCAAGGCTGGTTTTGCTGGTTTTGGGTTCGATAACCAGGTCGGGAAAAATGGTATTGAGATTTTAGGGGTATGAGGAACAGGGTGTAAAGTTCACTCATTCACCATAGAAAAGAGAGGATCCTCCGACCAGACGGGTGCTGTGTCTGGCGGGCAACTGCCCAACGGTTGATGTCGGAATCTTGTATAATGTCCATCGCGCGGTAAACTCAATTGCGCGATGCAGGATTTATGTGACATCAGGATTTTTGTGTGACGTCAGGTATTTGATGCGTAGTTTGCATGTGGCGATGTAGATGCTGCCACAAGGCTTTTTTTTGCCTGGACAGGAATAGCCTGCGTCTGGTGGCGGGGACCATCACAGAACACTGCTCGCTGAACAAACACTTCCACACAATAGGCATAACGGACAGTCCTCTATGCAGAGCGTGCATGGAGGCCGAGGAAACCGTCGCGCACGTGCTCTTTGAATGCACGGGCGTCACCCAGACTAGAACCGAAACCCTCGGGTCACCCAGATCTTACACAGAGGTTCTGTACAAACCAGGAGACATAGCTAACTTCTGGAGGGAGGTGGGCTGGTTGTAATAACCCCCAAACGGCCGCCATGGCCCACGCACAATGGTCCACCTTAAGGACTAAGTGCGGAAACCAAACCCATAAAATAGATAGATAGAAGGCTTTTTTTTACGGAAATACTCAACTCTCCATTAATATTAGATATATCATTTTTCCATAAGTATTCACTCTAGAATTGAATTCAGGAATTGTGCCCAGTTTATGGCACTAAGCTCGCCCACTACTATATGGGACTTAAACATAACTGGCGAAATATTGGTGTACTATAAGCACACCTCTGCCTACCCCTTCGGGGAAGACAGACGTGATGTTATGTTTCTGTGAAACTAATAATAGTCCTCTACACCTTATTTCGAGATTAGCCTTCGGCGCAGGAGATATTATAGTACACAAGTGTGTGCGCAGACACAGGTGCACTCTCTCTTCCCTCACTCTCATAGTCCGATGGGACGACAATCCGACACAACCGGAGAGAGATCACGCGCAGGACCAACGGTCTTACGTGATTACGTGCTTTTCGAGGCACGGGGGCGGGGGGGGGGGGGGTATCAACCACGGAATTGATAAATAAGGTTGGAAAGGCCCTAGCTCCAATTTTGTATCAGGACCAGTGTCACCGCTTGTCTCCCACTATTTTAATTTCTACACATACGCACTCCTATGTTTACAAATATTTCGCACACAACCAATTCCGTGGTATCAACCGCCAACTTCCAAACTCCGGGCTGTTACTACGAAATTCCTAATGGAGATGGGGCAGTCAAATGTGAAACTACATAAGTCTTTTATAGTATCTTTTTTATTTTTTTATTTTTTCTTCTTCTGTGTCATCTAATGGATGCACTAGACCAAAATAAATATTTTAAAATATTTAAAAAAAAGATAATATAAAATACTTAAAATTAAAAAGAATAAAAATGAAATATAAAAGAGGTTTTATACCCATCTTGTTGACTCAAACAGGAATTGTGTCCAAAGTGGCGCCAGGAGGCTCTTATTACATGAGATAAATTTAATTTATATTATTAAGTACACCTCTATCAACCCCTTCCGGGTATACGGGCGTGATGTTTGATTTGTGAGTTTTAGCAGTTGTTTCTATGTCAAAGATAATTCAGGCAGCGTCAGCTTATAATAAAAATCTTCTGCTCTCGTCTCGTGTATTACCGATTATTATTGTATATTATTATTGTGCAAACCGATCATAGCGTAGTTAAAATATTAGTCAGCTGGGTGTTAGCGGGGCCAACTGACTTTTACCCAACTACGGCGAAGCAAAAGGGAGGTTATGATTTTGACCGGTATGTATGTATGTTCATCTGTTCCCTGATAACTTCTAAACTACTAATCATCATCTGCATAGCCTTTTCCCAACTATATTGGGGTCGGCTTCCAGTCAAATCGGATGCAGCTGAATATCAGTATTTTACATGGAGCGACTGCCTATCTGCCCTCCACAACCCAGTAACTGGGTAATACGATACCCCTTGGTAAAACCGGTTGTCAGACTTTCGGGCTTCTGACGACCCGTAACGACTGTCAAAGATCAACGAATGACAGCCAGGACCAACGGCTTAACCTGCTTTCCGAGCACGGAGGAGTCACTATATGTAAAGATGGTCACCCATCCACGCCCAACCCGGCAAGCGTAGCTTAACCTAACGGATCGACCCGTGCGGCTGTTAATTCTTAGCCACGAGCTCCTCTAAACTACTAATCATAATTTGAAAATTGACGTATAATCGTTGGAAGCGTCTTGATCGTCCGCTGGTTATAGGCTATGTGACGTCACATACGTGACGTACACTGAATATAGCGCCCTCTAGACGATATAATTAGGTATTGCCATTCTTGAAAGCTACAAATAAATAACGGAAGATATCCGAATCTAAACAAACACGATTCTTGTCTAGATTCTTATTGCAATTGTCAAAGTTCCAATTCATTGCGTTATTTTTAGTTCATCAAATATTTGCGCACTGCAAAAGTTCAATCACATTAAAATAATTCTTTTCTATATTTGGTTAGGAACTTAGGATTTAGGATTGAGCTCCGAAACGAAGAAATAGGTTTAGTTTTAGTACTTGAGTAACACGATGTAGTAGTAGTAGTAGATACGATGGTTTCTCTACAAAAATAATTAAAGCAGTAAATGAGGATATATGCCATCACCTGTGTCACATTATGAACTTGTCGATAACAACTGGAATATTTCCACAAGATCTTAAACTATCAGTTATAAAACCTTTATTCAAAAAAGATAGTAAACAGTTAATGGTGAATTATAGGCCTATTGCACTTATACCAATATTTTCAAAAAAAATCGAAAAATATCTTTATGGTGAACTTAATTCATATCTTGAAAAAAATAAAATTTTGTGCAATGAACAAAAGGGCTTTAGACAAAATAAAACCACAAATATGGCCATTTATGAATTTATCCAAAATGTTATCAGCCACGTTGACAAAACAGTTCCAGTTTGTGCTATTTATTGCGATATGTCACAGGCATTTGATTATGTAGATCATAATATACTTATCAGTAAACTTGACGCATACGGCATAAGAGGCAATGTTTTAGATTTATTTCGATCCTATTTAACGAATCGACAACAGATAACAGAAATAACTAGAGTAAATCCTAAAACAAAAAAAGAAGAAACATTCAGCTCCGTGAGGAAATATGTCACATACGGTGTTCCTCAAGGCAGTGTGCTAGGGCCGCCGTTGTTCACTATTTATATCAACGACTTGCCAAAGGCAACGATTCAACCTATGACATTATTTGCCGATGACAGTACAGTTTCAATTGCATGTAAGGACATTAATACTTATAAATTTGACATAAATAATTCACTGACATCTATAATTTCTTGGCTTGATAATAATAATTTAAAAATAAATATATCAAAAACAAATATAATGCACTTTGGACAAAGATTGCATAATCCATTAAATGTAAATTTGGTTCATGATAATTACACTCTAAATGAAGTAACTAATGCCCGTTTTCTCGGTTTAATTATAGACAGTAAACTAAATTGGAAAGAACACATTGACAAACTATGCAAAAAAATCAGTAGTCAATCGTATGCTTTGTACCAACTTGCTTCATCCATCAACACTGATGTGTTACTCTCGGCTTATTATGGACTTGTTGAATCTGTCCTCAGATACGGCATTATCTTTTGGGGCAACTCACCAAATAAAGATATGGCATTTATAATGCAAAAACGATGCCTTCGTGCCATGTTTGGTATCCAAAGTACGGAGAGCTGTAAGCCACTTTTTACAAAGCATAAAATACTCACACTTTCGTCACTTTATATTTTGGAAATAGTCCTATTTGTTAAAAATAACCCCAATTTGTTTCCTCGAATATCGGACATTGTAATACGAAATCGCCGGGATAATAGTAAAATTCGTGTTCAGCCAGCTAAGACAGCGCTACTGTATAAAAGCGTTATATGCAGAGCGCCAATAATTTATAATAATATCCCTAACTGTGTTAAGAATTTACACACAGACCAGTTTAAGAAAACATTTAAAAAAATACTTACAGAAAAAGCCTATTATGACGTTAATGAATTTTTAAATGATAAATCGCTCTGAAGATACTGACTGAATCTTTTCTATCTATTTTGAATCGCATGACTATTGACCTAATTTTTAATTTAATATTGATGTTAATTGTTGATCTATTTAAATTATTATTCATTGTATTTTTATATTTTTCACTTTGTAAACGTAGTCTTTCGACTTAATTTGTACACCAGCGATGGTCAAACATGTTGAGCAAAAAAAAGTAACATTGTAACACCTATATTATGCATCATACCATGTATATTATCTACACATGTTTTCGCAAATAAATGAATCTGAATCTGAATCTGAACACACTCACAATCCCAATGCCATTTAACAATATTCATGGCGTTATTTTCGTTTAGGAGCAGATTAATTTTTCAAAGATATTAAGTAATGGATTAAGAATTTCCTTCTAAATCCTTTGGATTGTGCTTGTAATGAGGGTTTTCTCAAATGACGTTCACTAGGTGGCAGCACTGAGACGTCAGGTCTGGGCACCTGTCAAAACTGTCAAAGCGCCTAGATTTTTCGTAGTCGTGAATGAATGATGAACGAATGAGTGAAACGAATGGAACGTCATCATATATTTTATGTTCATTATCGAAATTGAGGACCTCTTGTCATAGTGGCGCCAACTGGTGGCGTGAATTTTCGTGAAAACCCTCATGTGCTCTGACAGATAGAGGTCTAGAGTGCGTTTCCTATGCCGTAAAGTTGGCTCAACAATTTTTTTTTTCCTCTCCTACGCTGTCCCTCTCCTGTGCAAAGGCCTCCCTCCACTCCTTCCATCTTTCACGAGCCGCACGTCCTCCTTCCAGTTTTGATGGAACCTATCCAGCTCGTCCCGCCATCTCCTACGTGGTCTGCCGTGACCCCGTCTCACTGTCTCAGGACACCAGTTCAGTGCTATTTGGGCCCAATAGTTCTTATAGGCTCCACTGTTAAATTACAAAAAACGGAATTATTTGGTACTACAACAGTGGAGCCAACATTATGGCATAGGAACTATTTGATGAAACGCACTATACTCACAAACCAGATTTCCAGTATTTTAAAGACCTTTCACATTCTAATCTCAGTCTCAATCTGTCAAAAATACCTCAACACTTTTGTCAATTTTTGACATTAATTGTCACTGAGATGAGTTGTGACTATTTATTGGACATTTTTAAATACAAGAATTGGCCTAATGGTGGGCGGCCTGGTTGTTTTGTCATCCAATAATATAAAAAAAAAACCTTCGTAAGTACCTACCATGAAGTTGTCCATGACAATATATGGTAACTCCAAATAAAAAACTCTAAGGGCTTCATATCGAGGGGTGAAAGGCTATTTGTTTGAAGCGACATTTTGGACGATATTGAGTTATATACATATTCGGAATTAGCGATTTTTTCTGCGTCGGATGAGCCGGGTTTCGTACAATTCTGAGCACTTTTTTAGCGCTTGAAACATCAGTAAAGTTAGGTCTAGTTTGATCTGACTTGACTGATGCGACACAAATTTTATACAATTTTAGTAAAGATGAACTTCACACAGACCAAATATTTTGTGATTTTCACTTAAGCTGTTTGTCCTGACATAAATTTCGTAACCTTAGGGCGTTTGAACCATTTAGCCTGTTTCTAATTATAAGTGATTTGAGGTAATTTTGTATGAAGCGACATTTATTTCTGGTAATAACAGCTTTACAAAAATGAAAACTAGACTAAATTGTGCGGTTTTTATAAAGGAAAACAACATAGAACACTTTTTTGTAATAATATTAATACTTTTTTTATAATATTTTTTTTTCCTAAAAATGAAACTTTGAAATGCTCTCCTATAAAGTTCCAAAAACGTCGCTTAATGCAAATAGCCCGTGAACCCTCGATAAGTTAACAACTTTATTCACATACACCATATGAAGATAATTTATCTTGAGTAACACCTGCCATATTTGAAAATTAGATTTTGACGAGTAAATAATAAACTTGGAACCTTGGAATACCCATTGAGATAAATGGCTTGTTTTTTAAGCACAATTGGACAGTGCTCAGTAGAAAAAAGAATTGGAAAATAATACATTAAAAAGTAGGGAAGTATCCTTACATATTATAAAACAAAGTCCTCCGCCGCGTCTGTCTTTCGTCCTGTACGCGATAAGCTCAAAAACTACATCACCGATTTTCATGCTGTTTTCACTAAAGGATAGCGTGGTTCTCGAGTAAGGTTTTAGTATAAATAATAACCGACATCCACGCGGGCAAAGTCGCGGGCATCAGCTTAGTATATTACGTAGTTCTCTAGATTTTAGGCGATTAGAGTTGTGCAAAATATATTAACCGACTTCCAAAAAGAGAATTTATATGTAGACGTTTTATGGACGGTCAGCAACAAACTTTCATTAACGGCCAGTTTTTTCATCAAAAGTAACAGCCAAAGTAACGTCAAAAAGTAAAAAAAACGGTTAAATTTGTTTCCATGCCTGTTGCCCATTACTCCCCATGTTACTTTTGCTTTTTTTAAATAATTTATTTTGCTTTCTTTAAATTTTACTTCTCCGATTTTTTACTCGATAATTAATATAAAAAAAAATAAGTGTTAATCCACTTTTGTTGCTGACTGTTTCTATGTTTGTTCTTAAAGAAGTCCTTCATTAAAATTGTAATTTAATGTAAAACCATTTTGTAGTTTATTTCGTAACAAACATATTATTAACAAACTTTCATATTAAATTATTAGTCAGGAAATAAGGATAGTGATATGCCTGAAAGAGCGCTGTTGGAATTTCACACCTCGGCTCAGCGCCGAAAGTTAAAAATCCCACAGAGCTGTTTTATTTAGGCATTACACTTAGGTATCGCTTAGAGTTCGTGAAAACGGGCATTAGGTTTTCATTATCTATTAATTGTTGAATATCTATCGAGCGCTCTCTGTTTACCAAAGATTTTTTGTCAGCATCCCAAACGTCAGGCTATATTTAAACCGGTCCAATCCAGTTCGCTCCGGTATCTAGCTATGTTGTTCTGCCGTCTCGCTCTGCCTGTGAATGTTTGCTCGTTTCTATCACGATCAGACGCTTTATTACGAGAAATATGGATCCGTACCATGTTTACCCATGTTTTAATGAAATATAAATTTTTGTTGTGCAAAAATATCATATCCAGATTTGCAGATAAATAATTAAACCAGTAAGCATTATGTACTTACAAAAAATGCCAATAATTAACTAGCCGTATTTAAAAGTAAAATAAAAAATACTTAACCAAAGCACCCTGTATAATAACCAGTTCAAACCAGTTTGCGCCAATTTCTTCCTTCAAACCTTCAATAATTATAATTCATCTTCAAGTTTATGTAGGTATATATGCATGAGCTGTGAGCTCGAGGAGCTTGAGGAGCTCGTGGCTAAGTAATAACAGCCACGCGGGTCGATCCATCAGGTTAAGCTACGCTTGCCGGAATTGGTCCGTGGATGGGTGACCATCTTTACATACCGAGACTCCTCCGTGTCTCGGAAAGCACGTTAAGCCGTTGGTCCCGGCTGACATTCGAGGATCTTTGACAGTCGTTACGTGTCGTCAGAAGCCCGAAAGTCGGAAAAAACCAGTCTCACCAAGGGGTATCGTATTACCCAGTTACTGGGTTGTGGAGGTCAGATAGGCAGTCGCTCCATGTAAATACTGGTATTCAGCTGCATGCGGTTAGACTGGAAGCCGACCCCAACATAGTTGGGAAAAGGCTAAGCAGATTGATTGATATGCATGAGCTGTCTCAATTTGAACATACAAAAATATTGTTCTTTAGCCTTCAGTAAAGCTATTTCAAATCTGTCTGGGATATAGACTAGCTAGTATTTATAAACATAGCTCTAGGCTAGAGTCTGGGCTATAATTAACTGGTCCAATCCGGTTTGCTCTGCGTCTAATGTTAGGTGAACGATCTTTTAGAAAATAGAAACGTTTTATACGCATTTTTTATAATATGTCGGGCTAACGTAGCTTTCTTGTCTTGAAATTACACTCCTTTGTCATGGCAAGCATAAATTACTAGTAATTTCTTATTATCAATGAGAATATCGTTTTTTGGCTAAACCCCTCTTCCAGCAGCGCTATAATTTTACTAGCTCTTATTGCTTTTTCTACCATTACAATCGACACAAAGATATCTGTTTTAAGTCACAATAAGGCTGGAATAAGCGACAAAAATAAATTATTCTACTAAAAATAACGAGAAGTTAGTTTTAATTGCCTGATAACCTTTTAACCGCAAACCCGCGAAAAGTAAAAGTCACAAACTGAAAAAAGGATTATTATTGTTTTAAACAAAAGTTTCGAATTTGGAATTAACTTTACAAACCCAGGCTCTTTATTAAGTGCCAGTAACATAGTTTGGCTATTAAAACCTCTTTACAACTAAATGATTACCATTAATGTAGGAAAATTAAAACCGCCCGTTTTCTTTGCAAAGGAGTGTAGGTATATGGAGGTATTGTAAGATACTTTGACGCACGCTTTCTGTCTCATCTGCCTAGCCTTTCCCAACTATGTCGGGGTCGGCTTCCAGTCTAACCGGATGCAGCTGAATACCAGTGTTTTACTTGGAACGACTGCCTATCTGACCTCCACAACCCAGGTATTGGGTGATACGATATACCCCTTGGTTGTTAGACTCTCGGGCTTCTGACTACCTATAACGACTGTCATCTTGTCATGGTTACTCTCACTTTTTTTCATTTTCGCATCCGTGGAGGTCGGTAGTTATCCCACAGGAACGTGCTACGGGGATAAAAATTATAATATACATAATTATATAAGTCCCATTCCAGGTCATGGTCTACCCATGTGCCAAATTTCATCTAACGTTTAGCAGTTTTAGCGTGAAAGCGTTATGCCGAGATCCGACGATCGCCGATTTTGCGGTCGGACACCGGCGAGCCCGGACGACGGACCGTGGGAAGGTGTACATGTGGAGTATCGCAGACATCGGAACACCTCGGTGCGCGGAGCGTGGCGGTCTGTGGTCGTCTGCCGTGCGTGTCCGTCTGCAATATTGCCGATCGTGGAATTCCACCATCACAAACAAACAAACTCACTTTCGGTCAAACCTACTTACAGTCACGGACTTTAACTGATGAGCCACTTTGAAACTTTTTAATTTTGCAGTTTCATACATTCACGATTACACACGAACTCAAATCGCATGCTCGTAAACAAGATGACAAATTACTAGTAATCGGAAATAATTTTATCCATAGAGGTTGACTAATAAGTTCTAAATGATAAATAAATTCAATGTTTATCCAATCTATTTGATACTGACCTCCTTTGAATCAGAGCTCATTAACTCGATAATTCTGAAAACCTATCCGAAGACAGTGACAGTTGAAATGTCGATGTAAGAGACGTTATTTTCGAATATGTCGAAAAATTTTCCGTACGCTAACGTTGCTATGGCTACGCTAAAACAATCGTCGCTAGGTTACGGTTGCTAGACCTGCAATTGGTTGACTTTGGGTAGTCACTGTGCTGTCGAGTTTGTAGTTCTGACTCTCAGGTTAGCCAACCGGTAAAGTTATTAAATTTAATTCTCTTCTATAATACGAAGACATGCTTCCGTATCTGGATGTACGAGTATAACCGACTAAGCCCGATTTGCATTACACGGCTAAAATACGAACAGTGCCAAATGGCTCAACAATTAAAGTCCATGACTGTACCTATAAGGTAAAGCATAGGCCTTTTGGACCTCGAATTTTCATTATTTCATGTTCTGATCCGACAAAAATGTCTGCCTTTCTTTCTTTTGTACATACGTGTCGCAGTTAAAGACACATTGTAACCGTAAATATTGACATACAGCCGCATCTGGATAGTCTGGGTTCCGTCCCTGACATGTATAAATGGCAATAACTTTTAAGTATGTATATTTATTCTGCCTGCATCTGTCGTTCACACAGACGGCGAGCGAGGTCGCTGTGCAACATATGTATAGTTTAGAACTAGTATGGACTCGATGTAACCAGTTTGGACGTGATTTGGGTCTATGCAAAAGTTAAAAGGAAGACTCATGAATCAGCAGTTTAATTACGTAACACACTTTCAATCACAATCCTTAGGATTTTGAAGGATATTGCTAATCCATTGCTTCTTATGTTTAACTGATGTTGCTGCTGTTACAATGGCAATGCCTTTCGTATTGACAGTTCAACAACATTCATTGCGTTTTTTATTTATTTTAGTTAATTAACCATTTATGTACACTATGAAGTTATATTTTTAAATAGCAAACATTGTTATAGCAGAAAAAACAAGAAATTTTGTTTTAAATTTATTTTAGAATGTTTTATGTTCTTTATCAATTTCTGGATTATCTATAGAACTTGGCACCCATTTAGATCTCAATTCTTTTGTCGGCGAAGTCGACAACCACGCTTATTCTTTATAATGAATTTGGCTCCCATTTTCACATTTATGTTTTAGATTGGATAATAAACATACACGAAGGAAATAATAGAAAAATACGTACAAAGGTGATGCTTATTTATAAAGAAATCTCTTCCAGCACACCTTCGATAGGAAAGTAGATATGAGACTTTGTGAAAAAGATTTGATTCGATTTTTTTTAAGATTCGAAAGTAAAATACATAGAATCAAAAACAATTCACTTAATAAAATTAAAAAAAATAATATGATAATACACTTACATACATACATACTCGTACATACTTCATAAATATGTTTTCAATTATGTTGTAATTTTAGAAATAAATGCATACGCAACTATGACGAAGTGGAAAGATAATGTTCTTTCACTCTTTTTTTAAACGCTGAAATAATTTTAAGTTGTTGGGCAGATGAATTCTTCAAACTTATGAAGCAATTTCCTTCAAAACCTTTCAGATTGTGGTTGAACGTGTGCGACGCAATTGGGGGTTTGGTCATCTCTGCCAGGGTTGCGGGAAAGTCCGAAAGGGGTACCGAGACCCTTGGCAAAAGGCAACTGAAGAGACACGGGTGGGTTTTAGTCAGTAAAAGTCTGACACGCCCTCCCGCTCCGCCCAGAGCGGGAGAAGTCATTAGATGACTTCACACACTCAAAAAAAAAAAAAAGGAGTTGGGGGTTGTGCGGTTTTTGTCAGTCGGTCAAGAAACTAAGGCCTAGCTAGCAGATATACAGAGAAACTATTAACAAAACACACAATATATGTATTATTTTTCTTTAAAAAATAATATGAAGCTGTGCGTGCGCCGGACCGATACGTTCGTGTGGAGGCGACGGAGCCCAAAGTAGCTAGCCGTGCCAGTAGCCAGGACAAAATTCTCCTGGCGAAAACCCCCCTCACCCAGACAATCCGCATAGTAAACGATGTCCTCTGCCTCATCTGCCTAGCCGTTTCCCAACTATGTTGGGGTCGGCTTCCAGTCTAACCGAATGCAGCTGAATACCAGTATTTTACATGGAGCGACTGCCTATCTGGCCTCCACAACCCAGTAACTGGGTAATACGATACCCCTTGGCAAGACTGGTTGTAAGACTTTCGGGCTTCTGACGACCCGTAACGACTGTCAAAGGTCCACAAATGACAGCCGGGACCAACGGCTTAACGTGCTTTCCGAGGCACGGAGGAGTCTCGATATGTAAAGATAGTCACCCATCCACGGACCAACCCCGGCAAGCGTAGCTTAACCTGATGAATCGACCCGTGCGGCTGTTATTACTTAGACACGAGCTCCTCTATAGTAAACGTTGTCCACGAGATTATAGACATATTTTCGTGCAGTTTGAGTGAATTCGCTAAAGTTCTATTAAAAGTATAAGTTATGGTATGTAAATAAGTTAAGACTTTTTAATGTACAGACGCCAGCACATCAGGCTACTACAATCTGTCAAATTTGTTTAATAGATTTTCAACTTTATCGCTGAAAAGTAAGGTTCAAAGTTGATTGGGAAAACTTGACATTTTCGGGTAGCTTGATGTGCAGGCATCTGTACATGTACATCCTACTAGCCTACTAATATTATAAATGTGAAAGTTTGTGTGTTTGTGTATTTGTGTGTTTGTGTGTTTGGATGTTTGTTACTCAATCACGCAAAAACGGCTGAATGGATTTGGATGAAATTTGGCAAACAGATAGTTTATAACCTGGATTAACACATAGGATACTTTTGAACTTGCCCTGGCGGTGTAGTGCGACTGACATGTTCGCCGAGAGCAACGTTGCCGGCTTTTCCGCGCTGCTAAGTAAGCTCAGAGTGTCATTCTACACAAGGGTAACCCTGAGTAAGAATGAAATTATAAAAGCCGTTTACCGTGTCGTCCATCTTGCAAGAGAGGCAAAAGACTTTTAATATAGATTTTTAGTTAGGTACCTACTGTATTTTTTTATATTGTTATATTCTATCTCTGTTATTATTCTAATGTGTTTGTATGGTATGGGTTCAATAATTGCCTGAAATAAATGATATTTAATTTAATTTAATTTAATTTATCCCGATATTCCCGCGGGATCGAGACTTACGCGGGTGAAACCGCGGGGCGAAGCTAGTAATTAATGAAAAAGAAAGCTCTTTATCTTTAATTGTGATGTTTAGGTGTATTGTGATTCTTTGATTGTTATGTAATTATGTTTTGTTAGACTTTGAATGATGCATCTATGTCTAGGTGGTAGTTAGTTATCTAATTAAGTAGGTATTTTTAACCCCCGACGGAAAAAGAGGGGTGTTATAAGTTTAACGTGTGTATCTGTGTGTCTGTCTGCGCCATCGTAGCTGCCAAAAGGCTCTTACGTACTGGGGCGATTCGTCGCGCGACGCGACGCCCCGCCGCATTGTTCGCCGTGAGTAATTGTTTTATTAAAATTCACGTCGCGCGCGGAATCGCCCCAGTATGTAAGAGCCTAAACGGTTGAACCGATTTTTTTTTTTTTGGTTTTGTTTGAAAGGTGACTTGATAGAGAGTGTGCTTAGCTATAAAAAAAAAATGAAATAGTTTATTAGATGCTTTGTTTTTGTCGGGGGTTTTTTAAATTTTAAATTTAAATTTAACTTTTTAAATAATAGTTGATAGCCACACTATCGAATTAGGTCGAAGAGCTGTAAAGATAGTTGTAAGAAGAAATAAAAAAATAACATTACTTTATCGCAGCTCTCGTATTTCTACGATTCGATTCGCACAAAGCCCACCTGAGCTAAGTCAAACCGGTTGTATCCAGTACAAACTGGTATGCTATGTGCAGTATTATATGTACATAGTTGTATACTGGTGACCTGTCTTTAACCTTGTCTGAGTCTGCATTTTGATGCGCTTTCGCTATTATAGAGGTATCTATCTATACACAATGAGAACAGTTCCTTGAGTGACTAACCGACGGACACATAGGTACCATGTTGTCTTTAGTACGTGGTCTTGTTTTTTTTTACCCCAGAACCACCATGATAAATGATAAATGATTTTTTATTTCTGTAAGTAGGTTTGTACAAACACTTTTACAAGTCAATCACATTTTTAAAACTAGATGAGGTCGGCGTTTCCTATCTGACTACTCTGAGAAGAAAGGCCGAAACAAACTCAGAGGTCACAGTCTCTTTTAAAGTCCAGACATAATCTTGGTCAGATCATGTGAAGACCATGTAGATTGGTGTCTGAAATGGACTTTTGAGGAAAGAATCACACAGATTGAGTGGACCTGTCCAGTCAGTGCAAGCATTTGTCAATAATCGTGCAGCTCAACTCCAATTTTTAGGAGCTCAACGATTTGACGAACAGTACCAAAGAAAGGACATTTGGTTAGGCCGCATAAATTACTCAAACTGCCAGACCATGATTAATTAAAACTAAGGAAAAATTAATACTAAAAAGAAAAGAAAGAAACATCCACATAGTCTTCACATTCACAATAAATAAAATAATATAATACTTTACAAAGTAAATATTCATGTCATTATTTAAATAAAATGTCAATGTAAATATCAAAATCCGGAAATCCGGAAATAGTCTTGGTCAATCATTTGAGGACCATGTAGATCTGTGTCTGAAATGGTCTTTTGAGGAAAGAACCACACAGATTGAGTGGACCTGTCCAGTCAGTGCACGCATTTGTCAGTAATCGTGCAGCTCAACTCCAAATTTAAGGAGCTCAACTCATGATCCTAGGAGGTAGAAGTTTGCATTTCGTAGGCAACAAAATGACTAAGTACTGCTCAGCAAATGTTAATAAGGATATGTGGAGCAGGTTTTCACCGCGGAAAATTGGATACAGTTTTATTTTATTTTTAGTTTATTATTTACTAGCTGATGCCCGCGACTTCGCCCGCGTGTATGTCGATTATTATTTATACTAAAACCTTACTCGAGAACCACTTTATTCATTGGTGAAAACAGCATGAAAATCGGTGATGTAGTTTTTGAGTTTATCGCGTACAGGAAGACAGACAGACGCGGCGGACGACTTTGTTTTATAATATGTAAGGATGTACACACAGTAAAATAGATACAGATACGACATATAAGTATTGAGTACAAAGGTACTGCTTATTTGTTTTTGTTTTTTACTAGAGAACTCCTTAAGGTCGACTTCCCCTGCCGCCATTATGGTCTACCAGCTGCGCCCCGCGGTTTCACCGGCGTAAGTCTCGATCCCGTGAGAATATCGGAATAAAAAGTATCCTAGGTCCTATTCCAGGTCACGGTTTACCCTTGTGCCAAATTTCATCCAAATCCGTTCAGCGGTTTTAGCGTGAAAGCGTAATAAACAAACAAACATACTCACTTTCACGTTTATAATATTAGTTAGGATTAGATATCATTCTATACCTACTTCATTACCTATTTTTATGTAGTCAATGCTAAAAGTAAACTCTGTTTATGGAGCAAGTTTTAAAACATAATTATTACTTTAATTTCGAATTTACATACCTACTCACGAAATTGGTCTATTTTGTCAACGACACTGGCTCTAAATTACACATAAGTTTCTTTTAAAAAAACCCTAATTATGTATGTAAATGGTCGTCATCATGGAATTTTGAGTAGCAAAACTAAAGATTTCAGATCAAATGACCGGCAACAATGTCAGTATAATAATCTATGCGACCTACCCAAATGTCCTTTCTTTGGTATTGTTCGTCGAGTCGTTGAGCTCCTTAAGTTCTGAGTTGAGCTCCACTATTACTGACAAATGCTTGCACTGACTGGACAGGTCCACTCAAATCGTTGTGGTTCTTTCCTCAAAATACCATTTCAGACGCCAATCTACATGGTCCTCATATGGTCTGACCAAGATTATGTCTGGACTTTAAAAGAGACTGCGACCTCTGAGTTTGTTTCGGCCTTTCTTCTCAGAGTAGTCAGATAGGAAACGCCGACCTCATCTAGCTTATTTTTAATATTTTATAATATGACGTGTAAAAGTGATTCCAATATCCTATTTACAGAATAAACAATTTCATTTCATTTCATTTCATTTCATTTCATTTCATTTCATTTCATTTCATTTCATTTCATTTCATTTCATAAATATATATAACTCAAAGGTGACTGACTGACTGACATAGTGATCTATCAACGCACAGCCCAAACCCCTGGACGGATCGGGCTGAAATTTGGCATACAGGTAGATGTTATGACGTAGGCATCCGCTAAGAAAGGATTTTGATTAATTCTACCCCCAAGGGTTAAAATAGGGGATGAAAGTTTGTATGAAACTTTGTCAATTTTAAACCGATCGGAAAGGACATAGGCTACTTTTTATCGACATACCACGCGGGCGAAAGCTAGTGGATACATATAATGATGTTTTGTCATAATTGAGCATACCTACTCCAATTCAGATCTAAATAGCTACCAGGTCCTAAGGCCCTAGACAAAGTGACATTCTATCAGCGATAACGATGATGGAAAAGGCAAAAATGTATAGGACTGACATAAGCTATCGAAAAGCTTATGTCAATCCTGTAGACAGTTGTTGCAAAAATACGAAACACTTTGAAAATGATTGCCGCTTGTCTCGTCAATTAGGCACAGGTGTACACCAAATTTCGCCAATTATATTTAAGTCCCATGTAATAGGGGGCGAGCCTATATTGCCATCAGTCGGGCACAAATCAAGACTTCGGGCTGCTACTGAAAATACCAGATGGAAAAACTCAATAACCCCACGCCCGGCCCGGGAATCGAACCCAGGACCTCATACTCAGGAGTAGCGCTTGCTGCCGCATACCAATGAGGCAGCTGTGGGTGCGTTAGTTCCACTTTCAGCCAGTCAAATAAGTTTTACGAGCAATTTTTTTTTTTTTTAGTTTCTTGCCACGGCTTATGACTTCTCCCGCTCTGGGCGGAGCGGGAGGGCGTGTCAGACTTTTATTGACTAAAACCCACCCGTGTTCCTTCAGTTGCCTGTTCCCAAGTGCCCCGGTATCCCTTTCGGACTTTCCCGCAACTCTGGCAGGCATTGGCCCTAGCGGATCTCGTCAATTGTGCTGACATCTCTTTGAGACGCGTGGCGCTTAACCTTGTATTAACGATTCGTTCCATCAAAGCATAGAAGCGCAAGAGTACTAAGCATGCATGATTCACTGCAGTTTACGTAAACATAACTGTGTTTGAAAACATGTTACTGTGTAGCGTTGCATTGGTAATTAGAGGTCGTTGGCCTTTCGTTCAAGGACCTTAGCCTGGATTTTACGTAGTACTAGTTGAATATAAGGCTTGTAACATAGAGATAGAGGAGCGATGAGCGGGTAAGATGTATTTAGACAGCACAGTACGGTCAGCGACAAAATACGATTAAAGGATCCCGCAGACAGCCGCGACGCGACACGGCACGCACGATACAACACCGGTAAAACAATTTCCGTGAAGTTTTCATAGAAATTGTTTCACCAGAGTCGCGTCGCTCCTGTCTGCGGGAGCCAAGATGCTGCTACTTTTAGCGATGAGCGAGTAAGATATATTTAGACAGCACAGTACGGTCAGCGACATAATACGATTAAAGGATCCCGCAGACAGCCGCGACGCGACACGGCACGCACGATACAACACCGGTAAAACAATTTCCGTGAAGTTTTCATAGAAATTGTTTCACGAGAGTCGCGTCGCTCCTGTCTGCGGGAGCCAAGATGCTGCTACTTTTACGCGATTGGCACACCGCACCGCGCAACGCCGTGGTAGGCGGTCTCATGACGCATTGGCCTCTATTAAATCCGCTGATGCCTAACACACGTACACCGCCCGACCGCGCGGTCAAGCCGGTAGATACCGCGGTGGTGCGCGGTGCCATGTGTTCATCGCCTTATATAGCATCTAAATTCACTCAAAATTATATCAGACGTTGTATTTCAGCATTTCATAAAGTAGCTAAGAGTGAATATTCTGTCGCTTCTTCTTCTTTTCGTGTGGTTAATGACTAACCTGGTGCCAGAGTTTTAAAGCCACCCATAGGCCTCTCACTTGGCTTCACATGCCGTCGAGAAATATCTCTCAGGCATGCCGGTTTCCTCACGATGTTTTCCTTCACCGTTTTTGAAGCAAGTGATAATTATACAATACGCACATGAATCTGAAAAGTCAGAGGTGCGTGTCTTGGGTTTGAATTCGAGACCTATGACTTGGCAGTCAGACGGCTACATCGCTAGGCTATCATTGCTCCCAATTCTGTCGCTAACAATACAATGTTCAACAATCTATGTTCAGGTGTTTAAAGGTACTGGTGTAATATAGCCACAATGAGACATTTCAGCTTTCTCTCTGGGATAGCAAGGTCTCTGTGATGTCTCTGGTATTGCAAATGTCCATTGGCGGCGGTGAGCACTTACCCACCAAGTTGCTGGCTGGCTTGTTTACTATCCCGAGACTTCAAAGTCGTACTATTTAGCCTAAACATGGAAATGTTTGACTTCAAAGTCGTGCTATTTAGCCTAAACATGGACATGGTTGACTTCAAAGTCGTGCTATTTAGCCTAAACATGGACATGTTTGACTTCTAAGTCATGCTATTTAGCCTAAACATGGACATGATTGACTTCAAAGTCGTGCTATTTAGCCTAAACATGGACATGGTTGACTTCAAAGTCGTGCTATTTAGCCTAAACATGAACATGTTTGTCCAAATTAGTTTCTCTATGAAATGTTTATTTTTCTTTTGTTTACCCAGTCGTGTTGAAGTGAAAACTTCTTTAGGCGCGTTGAGCGAGTAAACATACAGATTTCCGTCACCGCGAGCTGTAGTGCTGTAACCTAAAATAAAGATGGAGCTAATTCCAGTTTTAATTTATTTTTTTCTCTATGAAATGTTTATTTCTTTTGTATTTCTGTTATGCCTAGACATCACAGAAATATCATTTCCATAATAAAGTATTACATCTTTTTCGCAGGTGGTCTGGGCTTACCTCGGAAGAGCAAGTCGGGGTCCTCAACGAAACGACTGCCCAGCGTCAATTCGGCGCCACACCTCAACAACAACCTACAGATCCCGAAGGATGACATCTCCGTCGCGTTCCTAAATGGCTGTAAGCAGATACCTCCTAATGATGAAAAGAAGGAGAAAATGTAAGTAACTATAGTACTTTTTGACTTATACTATACTTCATTTGAAATAAGATTAGACATTTAAATAAACCTATTTTACAGTCCGTTCAAAACAATTTTGACTACTATTGCGTTGAAGACTTTTACTGACTAAAACCCACCCGTCTTCCTTCAGTTGCCTATTGCCAAGGTCCCGGTATCAACCAAGGTCCGGGACCTTGGTTGATACTGAGACCGCCATCCTTATGCCTACGGTATAGAAGTAAAAATCGGTTGAACGTCTGACACGCCCTCACGCTCCGCCCAGAGCGGGAGAAGGCATTTATCGATATACCAACCTCAAAAAAAAAAAAGTTATAAGGATGACATTAAAAGCAAAGAACAGTGGTTACAATACCAACTGTTTACTGCAGCTGCCATTTTTCATACTACCAACGCAATAGTAGTCAAAATTGTTTGAATGTTTTGTAAAAAAGGTTTATTTAAATGTCTAATCTTATTTGAAATGGAGAGTATGTTTTGTAAGTGGCGAAATGTGTGGGTGTACTATAGGTACACCTCTGCTTAACCCTTCGGGGAATACTGGTGTGATGATTAGGTTTTTTTTATTATGATAAAAGACATTAACTATTATAAATCATTATGAAGAGTAAGTAACAGTAGACTTTTCTATCACTAATCATTGTTTGGCCTAATGTTTACTCTTTGCTCTCCAAAACAGTATTTTAGAAACCAGTTAGTACAAATCAAATCATTTATTCGTTTACAAACATGGGTAAATTTGTACATAGGTGTTTTTATAAAATTCGTTCTCCATGTTTTGCCGTCACATGGGCATGCAAGTCTTATTAGTCTAGTATCATTTTAAAGTAACATTAGAAATATCATCTTATTCCCATTCTAAAAATTTTTTCAGATCATTTGAATCACACAAAATGTCATAATATTATATCAAATGTCATTGGCTACAATAATAACTATGTCTACGGATACAGTATGTCATTTTAAAATAAGATTATTATTTTGTTTGTTGGTATTCGCATCCCGTGCGAACGGTTGGACCGATTTGTCAATTTGTTTTATTTTAAAATACGAATCAGGTTTTTTCGAAAAAATAATATTGAAATGTTTTCTGGAAAACCTTCAAATTCGGGAAAACTTGAACGTCCTTTTTTGTATAAAATAATGTTTGGACATGACGACGTGTGTCGGGTCAGCTAGTTTCGAATAAATGTTAGGTACTAATTGTGTTTTACTATTTCACAGGCTTGAAGACGAACCAGGACCCAAAAAGCCAACAAAGGTAAGATTTTAAGAGATGTTTAGAGGTTAAAACTGGTTAGACTGGGAGCTGACCTCAACATAGGAAAAGGCTGATGAATAAAAATAGTTAATTATACTAGCGACCCGCCCATATAGCCGCCCGATATTTTGACATGTCGTCGCATTAGGGATGCATTCCCTATACAGGGTTACTGGTAACTCGACGTATTCCTTGCAGGACGTCATAGTAGGGTTAAAATGCAACAAATTAAGCCACCAAATGTTCTACCGAAATTCAGTAGTTTTTGAATTAGTTAAGAGTTTTAGTTTTATGAAGTAATAGCAAAAATTACAAAAAATTAAATGTTTGGTTAGTGATATTTGCCAAAGTTTTAGGCATTATTGAACTTTTAATTATTAACAAAGGTCTGCTACGGCGTCGACTATGATAATAACTTAAAAATTTCAGTACAGTCGCGCCGTAAATCATTTTTAAAATGGTTTCAAATGATTTAATCTGGGATTTTTCATAAAAAAACTAAAACTCTTAACTAATTCAAAAACTACTGAATTTCGGTAGAACATTTGGTGGCTTAATTTGTTGCATTTTAACCCTACTATGACGTCCTGCAAGGAATACGTCGAGTTACCAGTAACCCTGTATATAGAGATTTCTGTGCTGTATCTAAATTAATTTTGCATTAGACAAATAACGGCTAATTAACGACCGTTATTTTGTAATATTGTTGAAATGACTGCACTTTAGAGTATTTTTTTAATGTAAATGGTAAATAGAATACATTGCTTTGTATAATATCGTGAAATGACGGAGTTTATAATACGTTTATATTGAAAGACTTGCAAGCTGAAGTGGCAGTAGGCTGGCCATGTTTATCGAAGGACTTATGGCCGGTGGAGCAGACGAGTCCTTTTTTTGAGGGTGGGAAATCATCCAATGACTTCTCCCGCTCTGGGCGGAGCGGAAGGGCGTGTCAGAATTTACTGACTAAAACCCACCCGTGTTCCTTCAGTTGCCTGTTGCCAAGGTCCCGGTATCAATTTCGGGCTTTCCCGCTACCACGGCAGGCATCGGTCCTACCGGACCCCTCCAATTGTGGTGACATCTCTTTGAGGCGCGACGTGTGTGGCGCCATCGACCCGGGCCTGGTCCTTTTCGGACGGCGAGCTACCCTTTGCTCGCCGTCCGCAGACCCGCGCCTATTGTGGCCGGGAATCCGCCTGGGATTCCCGACGCCCAGGGCGTCTCCAGCGGCGGCGGTTAGGGGAGTGAGGGCGCAAACTTTGCCTCTCCCTCACGCGTTCCGACTCCTCCTTTCCGAGCATTACTGACGAGACGAGTCCTGGATTGGAGACCGCGTATCGGCAAGCGTAGTGTGGGACGCCACCCAGCTTGATGGACCGACGACTATATGAAAGTGGCTGGGACAGACTGGATGCGAAAGGCGAAGGACAGGGCGTTGTGCCTAACTTGGGAGATGCCTATGTCCAGCAGTGGACGGCGATAGATGAGTTGATATATTGAAAGGGTGATAACCGTTATTTGTCAATGTTTTATTTAGTGAAGTGATGGTATTGAAAACCGCATAAAAATTCCTTGTATAGCTTAAAAGAACTAAGCGGTCACACATGCAGACAGATACGAAAAGTGACTTTGATTTATACTATTTATAGATTTTTGTCCGTAGATGGCTCAAGCTAGACACTTTGTGAAGATGACCCTCCTGGTCGTAATGTGGATGTTCTTCACCATAGTATTCCTAATGTATAACGAGAAGGAACAGATCAGCAGATACTCCTCGGTAGCTCCTGGCGAAGTTAAGAGTAAGTATACTACTTCTGTCATTGAATATTCTTGAAGGAATTTTCTCATTTCCCCCTTTAACACTAGGAAGTGGTGAAAGTTGAAAGCTGGTTGGTCTATTTTAAATAATTGTTTTGAGAGACAGGCCTTTCAAAAAAGTAAAGGTGCGATGTTTATTAAGTTTTAGGATTTTTCAGGAATTTCTTCTCTTGGCGAGAATATATCCTCCCACTGTGGTGAAAATATTAGCCGAGCAACTGTGGCGGCATCTACATGGCCACATGCGAACTACGCATCAAAGACCTGACGTCACACAAAAATCCTGACGTCACATAAAATCCTGCATCGCGCAATTACAGTTTACCGCGCGATATATATACAAATTCTAACATCAATCATCGGGCAGTTGCCCGCCAGACACAACACCCGTCTGGTCGGAGGATCCTCCCTTTTCTATAGAGGATGAGTGAACTTTACACCCTGTTCCTCATACATAACCTCTAAACAACTAAGCTGATGGAGTCTCTCTACATAATTTGCTAATTTTCAAATCTCTTGGTTGTCTTTTGACTATAAATATACTTAAAATTGTATTTTAATTATACTTTTGGTTGTATTTTGAACTTTTTTGCTAACTGGATTTTTTTTTTACTTCTTTATCTTTCAGGTTACGCTCTACGATCAGATAAAGAACAACTATCAGTCCTCTTACAGATGACGGGACCCTTTGTATCAGAACAGAATGAAAAGAAACTAAATTCTAGTGATAAGTTGACAATGGCCAGAATGGAGGTGTGGCTCGAGAGAGACGGATTTGAAGCTTTGACAAATGATACTAATCAGGTATGAATTGATTAAAAAACTTCTTTTTTTTCACTTTTTCACTTTTGTACTGGGTCTTTGGAAGCTGGGTGCAGAGCCATTTACAATATACATGTCTTAAACGAATTATGTTTTTTATTATTTTTCTTTTCACTCAACATGCTCTCGTATACTATCATCACCTTAAAGCTTTGCACCCAGCTTCCAAACACCCTGTATAAGGCTTCCACGTACGGTAATACCACACCTTGACGATCTGCTATCATCAGATCAGCGGGGAATTACTATTGAGCGGGGGATTGCGTACGGACTTGGCAATGACTTCCATTTTGAAAGTCCAACGATATTCATTGCGTCATTTACTTTGTCAAGCAGATGAAGTTTTCAAACATATTAAGCAATGGATGAGCAATTTTCTTCAAAATCCTTCGGATTGTGATTTATAGTCATCATCATTATAGGCTTTTGCGCTTACCCCAATTTATTTGTGGTCGAATGAAAGTAGTTTACAGAATGGTTGCAGCTCTCTATTAAAATTTGCAGTGTTAAATTTAAATTAGTTTGGGTTTGTCATTCAATATCTTTTTCTGTCCCCAGATGTCACGCTGGTTTCTATACCTCGATCCAGACGACGAGATAGATTTCACACCAGGTGAAACACGGTCCAAAGTGCTGAAACTGATCTCCAACAGAGAAAACTCCTTGATTCCGAGGTCCAACACTGATTATGCCGTCAAGATATCCACAACTTCCACGACAACTACTCCGTTTGCATTAAGTTATACGATGGACCCCTTAGATCTGTCAACGGGAGTGATTTACGCCTGTCTACTCCTGTGTGCGCTTTACATACTTATTATATTTGAGGTAAGTCTATTTTTCATTTAATAATAAATAATACCAGTCTGTTACTAAGGGGAAGTTATACAGGGTGTCCCTGGAAGTATGGAACAAATCGAATAGGGGCGTGGGCAAGGTCATTTCCAAAGTTTGTAAAACCAATGAACATTTAATTTCATTACAATTTAGAACCTTTATCACACCCTAATAAAAGTTATACATTGGTTTACTTGTGAACTCAAGTACCGATGGCGTCACACGTCCGTTATTTCGAATTCAGAAATCGACAGTCGGTCACTAGCCGCCTCTCGCATCACTTGCGTCATCCTAATCTTAGTTATTGTTTATAAACCGTGTTTAGTTATAGTAACTTTATTATTAAACTCGTTGAGTAATGCCCAATGAACATTTAATTTCATTACACTATGGAACCTTTATCACATCCTAACAAAAGTTCTGTAATGGCTTGCATTTGAATTGAATTGAAAACCTCGAGCCATCATTTGAAGCATTTCAACAAGCAATGATATTGAAGCCTTTCAGTTAATTTGATGAAAGATGTTCGCAAATGAGGAGAAATGGAAAGGCTGGCTAGACTGAAAGACAACCATATCAGGAAAAACACAAGACATATAATGCTAAATACTACGTTACAAATCTGAATCAGAAAACTGTAGGCTGTACTCTGATCGTTGAGCCACGCGACTAGATACCCTTATCAGCTGAAGACAGCACAGACAGCAGACTATCCGTGACGCACTTTTTAGTGTGTGAAAATAGAACCTAACCTGCAGTAACGCATGCCACGCGCAAAAAGTCTGGCGTACATAAAATCCGTGTCATTCTGGCAGATCGCACCGAGCCGCGCCGCACAAACGTTCGCGAAAAAAATAGAACGTTTGCTTCAACGCGCGCTAACGCAGAAAGCGCACTTTTAGTATGCAATCTGCATTTCCATAGCGTCTTCGTCCCTACAGTTCTGCTGACAGAATGATGGAAGAGAGAATGGTTGAGTCTGCGTAAAATCCGCGACGGACTTTTTGCATGCCATGCAGACATTTTGTGCGCCACAGACTCCATCGCACAAAAATTGTGTCGTCTGCGCTGCACCTATTCATGATAATTATGTGTGTGTAGCTTATTACACTATCCAATGGTTTGTGTTTGCTTAATGAATGTGACTTTATTTATTTATTAAGACTAGCTTCCGCCCGCGGCTTCGCCCGCGTGGTATGTCGATAAAAAGTAACCTATGCCCTTCCTGAGCGTGCCATCTATCTGCTTGCCTTTTGTCGAAATCCGTTCAGTGGTTTAGGCTTGAAACTGTAACATACAGACAGACAGAGTTACTTTCTAATTTACATAATTATAATATTATCTAGTATGGATATGGTATTAGTATGGATTTCAAACACAATGTGAATTGTTAATGAATAAATTGAATTGAATTGAATTGTGATATTGAGGGTAGGTTAACCTGCACGCTATTTGCGTAACACAAGATGAATCATAATCTGTTTCATTTTGACAGTTCAACAACATTCATTGCGTTATTTACCCTGCTGAGCAGACACATTTTTCGAACATTATGAAGCAATGGATTAGGTGTATCCTTCAAAATTATTCAGATTGTGATTGATTGTGATGATTGTGTTACGCAATTAGGTTGCTGGTTGGGGTTGCTGCTACTTGGCCATCGCACGGCAAGTTAATCACATAAGTATAATAATCTACTATTTTAAAACGAAATATAACGAAAATAACGAAATATAACGAAAAAATAAACGAAATATAACGAAATTAAAAGGAATACTATCACCTCTACGAAGGCTCCACCAGTTACCGAGTAATAATCGACCAATTTTAATTTGCAGTTGCAAAAACATGTTCTCCCATACAAAATGTATGGGAGAACATGTTTTTCAACTACAATGTTAAGTTTGTTGGATAAATTCTTCCCAACTACCCCTTCATTGTGCGTGGTTCGACATGCACTTAGCCGGTTTTTTAAATCCATTAATTCACCAGCACTTTCCGTCCAGGTAATAAACCGTACGATGGCAGCAGTCCTGATATCCACCGCGTCTCTAGCTGTGCTGGCCCTGGTTGGCGAGAGACCCTCACTCCCGGAGCTGATCTCCTGGCTGGATGTGGAGACACTGCTGCTGCTGTTCAGCATGATGCTGCTCGTCGCCATCATGGCGGAAACTGGGCTGTTCGACTTCCTCGCTGTCTTTACTTTTGAGGTGTGTGCTCTAGGAATAGATGGCGATAGTATACATACATGATGTTTATAGGTTGTAGTAGTAATGGCAATTAATGCGATTTTGCATTAATTTCATTAGCATGTGAATTCTTGAGTCTTAGCATGATAATTGCTATTGCTATGCTAATAGCTATTTGACGATAATTGATAATAATGAAGTTTGTGAATTTTGTTAATATGCGAATTAAAAAGTGTGTTCTAGTAAATTTCACTCGCGAACGAGGTCACGGTCCCTTGTAACCGATAGATTTAGTATTCGCGACTTCCCGTGGGTGCGACGGAGAGCGCACGCTACCTCTGCGTGCGTCGACGCTCTGACGTATGATAGTATAAAAAAGTACGAAACGATAAATTCACTTAGCACTTCACAGAATTTCGCAACTACATTTCACACTGTACTTTACAAATTTTATTTTTTGAATATTTTATTTTTTATTATTTTTATTATTTGCTTAATTCTAAATGAGAATTCGCATGCTAACAATGAATGCGAATGCTAATTAATCCATCACTGGGTTGTAGCAATGCATAAATGTTGCAGAGATACTTATCTTAAGCAGTGCATTCACGATCAATGAATGACGTAACAACCATTTGTAAGTCATTGTAAAATAACTCTTACTGTACATTGAATATTTTTGATATAATGCCGAAAATATCGTTTTTTTAGAATGTTTGTCTGTTTATCTGAATGTATGTTACAGCATCACGCAACACTACTGGATAGATTCTGTTTACATAGATGTGAGTCGTCAGTATGTAGGCTATATTTATCACGTTATTTGCTATAGGGGATGCAGTCAATCATTATACAACCTGTTTTTTTTGATATCCCATAACTCTAGGGTTATATTCTGTAGGTAAAAATAATACTATAACTCCTAGAATAGGTGGTCCAAAAATGCATCGTTTCGGAGATATCATCAATCATAATTAAATTAGGTCAAAAATTGTCACCAGTATGACGAATCTTTACTTTTGCGAGGTTGCCAAACTTCGCAGTAGTGTAGTAAAATAAATAGACCCTCGATGTGTCTAGGTATCTAAGTTTCATTGATAAATACAAGTAATTCATTTTTATTCAAACCAATCATTCATATTTAAAGCTAAGAAAATGCGACGTTGTCATATTTCACGTAAGGGTGTTTTACATTAATAATCGTGACTTTGCCGAATTATTTTGTATGAAAAATGAAAAAAAAAATAACGAAGGATTGGAACATAACTCATATGCCAGTTGATTCTTTGATATGGCCTCAATCATACCCTAGAGTTATGGGATATCAAAAAAAACACGTTGTATATCTATAAATGGTTTATTCAACTAGCTTATAATTACTATAAAGCATAGCTTAGTTTCACGATTGCATTGTTATTATCTAAGGTTGTAAGTTCGATTCGCAAGTATTGATAATTTCTGTGATTCTTTTTTTTACATTTTGTTGTAGGTACTATACGTACATTTTGTTATACTATAGACCTACAAGATAGTTCGTAGAACGTTCACAGGAAATCACGAAGGTTCCTCCCTGTCATCTATGGTTAAAAGTTATAAAAGTAAAACCCAACTACGATAAAAAAATCAACTAAAAAGGTATAAACAAGACATCATAGACAGACAAATTAAAAATCCGGAGTCACACGCATTAGGGCGGGCATAAATCGAACAGATCACGTATGACTCCGGATTAAAAAAAAAAACATAACTTAATGTCCTCTAGAGGGCGACAGCTAATGTGACGTCACATAGACACAACCTTGTAGCCAGGATTATCCACCAGCAACATGCTCTGAAATACAGTCTTGTGGAATCCGAAGTACCGTACTATAGTTTTGTGCCCGATCCAGTTCGCGAAAATGGAAATATCACGATGTATTGTGATCGACCTATCATCACAGACAGGACTATTGTTGCCAATAAGCCACACACAGTGGTGATAGATCGATTTCAGTGATTATTGATGTATTGGTCGCGCATGACGAGAACCTCGTGAAGGCTGAAAAAGATAAACAGATTAAGTATCATGACTTGGCACGCGAGGTTGTCGATTTGTGGATACAGCAATCATTTTGCCGATAGTCATGACGGCCAAGCGAGCCTGGACCAACACCTGAGGAGGCTCTCGTTAGACGGTACTTCTGAACACGCGCGTATCGTGAGGGGGTTCCTCTCTTATGAGGTCTAATGGTAGCTTGGACCCTGTTCCCGATACCAGTGGGCTACTATTTTATATTATATTTTTATAAAAATATTCAAAAATGTAATTCTATATGGACAAAAATAAAATAAAGGAATTAAAATAATAATCAATTAAAACTCATCCAATCGATTTCCTGTTTTTAATTCGGTGTAATATAGCGTTGACATAATTCACGTCATAAGACATGGATAATTAGTTAAATTAGTGAGTTTCGATAATTATGCTGATTTAAGTTAATTGCGTCTCTTCGATCTACCAACCCGCACTGGGCCCGCAAGGTGGATTATGGCCCACTCCCTCTCACACAGAGGAGGCCTGTGTCCCGGCAGTGGGAACATTATACTAGGCTGATTATGCGTCGCTTCGATCCATCTTGTATTTATCATGTTATTGAAATGGTAAACCTTTGGCCGGCAATATTTAAAGAGAATCCACGTTCCACGTAATAGGCGAGTCTAACGGCATATAAATCCAGACTCTCGCCAACTGATGAAAACCTACTGAAAAAAACAGAACAATGGACTCCACACTTGTATAAACCTACCTGCGACCCGCGGTTACACCCGCGTAAGTCTCGATCCTGTGAGAATATCGGGATAAAAAGTATCCTATGTCCTATTCCAGGTCATGGTCTA
Source organism: Lithophane leautieri (assembly GCA_949152455.1). Lineage (NCBI taxonomy): Eukaryota > Metazoa > Arthropoda > Insecta > Lepidoptera > Noctuidae > Lithophane > Lithophane leautieri. The sequence continues at coordinate 6,584,002 of OX424486.1, forward strand.
CCCATGGGCCAAATTTCATCTAAATCCGTTCAGCCGTTTTGGCGTGAAAACGTAACAAACAAACAAACTCACTTTCGCATTGATAATATTACTAGCTCCCGCCCGAGGCTTCGCCCGTGTGGATTGACGATAAAAAGTAGCCTATGTCCTTCCCCAGGATGCCATCTATCTCCTTGCCAAATTTGGTGGAAATCCGTTCAGTAGTTTAGGCGTGAAAAGGTAACATACAGACAGACAGATAGACAGACAAAGTTACTTTCGAATTTATAACATTAGTAGGTAGTATGGATAGTTCGGACTAGCTTCTGACTTTTTTTCTTTTTGCTCGGCTCCTAAAAGTCTTAGCGTAATGTAAAATGACCTATAGCCGTCCTTAAAAATTGGACTATCAAATGAAAAATATTGTTTTCAAATCCGACTAGTAGTTCCAGAGATTCAAACAAACGAATTTAATAACATCACGCGTGTATTTCCCAGAAGGGTAAGTCAAAAGTGTACTGTGAGCCTAGCTATATTATTATTAAAAATATACAGGGTTACTGGTAACTCGACGTATTCCTTGCAGGACGTCATAGTAGGGTTAAAATGCAACAAATTAAGCCACCAAATGTTCTACCGAAATTCAGTAGTTTTTGAATTATTAAGAGTTTTAGTTTTATTAAGTAATAGCAAAAATTACAAAAAATTAAATGTTTGGTTAGTGATATTTGCCAAAGTTTTAGGCATTATTGAACTTTTAATTATTAACAAAGGTCTGCTACGGCGTCAACTATGATAATAACTTAAATTTCAGTACAGTCGCGCCGTAAATCATTTTTAAATTGGTTTTAAATTATTTAATCTGGGATTTTTCATAAAAAAACTAAAACTCTTAACTAATTCAAAAACTACTGAATTTCGGTAGAACATTTGGTGGCTTAATTTGTTGCATTTTAACCCTACTATGACGTCCTGCAAGGAATACGTCGAGTTACCAGTAACCCTGTATTAGAGTATGGATACAAATACAACGATTTGATATATAGAATGGTCTAGACGACTTAAACCATGGCGAATGGTGAATCCTCTGTTTCAATGGCATCATTGTACATTATCAGACACATCTCTCGCTGTTTAAGTAGAAATAAATATTTTTGTATTTTGTATTTTGTATTTGTATTTGTTGTATCTCTATTACCGCCGCCGTAGCACGTGATGCCACACGACATTGGATACAAGTTGCATACATTCATTCAAGTTTTATTACACTCTTATCAGTATAATTGAAATTATTAATTAGCTTTTGAAGTGACTAATGAGAAAACTAAACAGATGTAAAGTTTTAGTCTGTAGATGTTTTTAGGCATCCGTACCCAAAGGGTAAAACGGGACCCTATTACTAAGACTCCGCTGTCCGTCCGTCTGTTTGTCTGTCTGGCTGTCCGTCTGTCACCAGGCTGTATTTCATGAACCGTGATAGTTAGACAGTTGAAATTTTCACAAATGATGTACCTATTTCAGTTGCCGCTATAGCAACAAATAATAAAAAACAGAATAAAATAAATATTTAAGGGGGCTCCCATACAACAAACGGGATTTTTTTGCCGTTTTTATAGATAATGTTACGGAACACTTCGTGCGCGAGTACGACTCGCACTTGGCCGGTTTTTTCTTTTCAGGAACTATTTATCTCTTGTTATACCCGAATCGCTTTAACGTGGCAATACGGGTCATTGACCCGCAAACATTTTCAATCATTCTTTATTTCAAAAACGGAAATAAAGTTCCTTAACGTCCTAAGTGGCCATCTATCGTGGTCTTCAATTAATGTTCCATTAACGAAAAACCATACATAGTCTATTGTTTGGGTTCCTACGGGAAAGGGGAATGACCGCTATTGTTATGCTAAAACGATTCGAGTATAGATAGATAGATAAAACGTTTATTTGATGCACACAAAAGACAGCACAACATACAAAGACAAGGTTAAATAATAACTAATTACATTAATAAATAGCAACAGGGTGCCAATTTACAAAAAAACAAAAAAAATAGAAACAATAAAAGAAAACTAAACTAGACACAGTGATGACAATATTGTCTATGACAAACTTTAAAAAATAACGAGTAATACAAAGTGCGGTGTGCGTCTCAACGTTGCACCAAATGGGAGTCCAACTCAGCATGTGTCAGGCGAATATACCTGACGCTGATATTCTAGTATATTGATAGTATAGTTAGTTTGCCCTCTGAACTGACTGTTATGAAAGCAGACTGTTATAAATATTTTTTTACGATCCTTTGCTTTCAAAAATTCATGCCGTCAAAATCTTAATATGCTTGCTACCTATGAGCTAAATACATAATTTAAAAACTTCGGAACCCTAATGACAGACGGAATTTCGCATACTCTAATATACATCTAAGGTCTCAACTTATCAACCTCTCTCTCTTATCCCTAGTAATTTTGGGTCGGCGCGGCGCAAGCGCAGCGTGTATTCTTCTTCCATAAATCTTATTTCTTATCTTTCTGGCCATATTACTCGTATTATTATCATCTTTCGCACAATAAAGTCTCTCACACACACACACCGAAAATAATAAGAAGTGAAGTTGAATATTTTTTTTAAACATTAACAAAATGTTAATTAACAATGTCAACACGATTAAAAAACACCGGTTTTCTGTGTCACGTCAAACTTTAGAAGACAATGTCAATATTTTATTTGCAACATCTATCTCGTGTCGGCCGTGCACGTGTGCTGCATTAAAATGTTGAAGTAATGATCATTAACACTGAGATAAGATAATACTTAGTTGAGTGACGCAGACGTTACAATGTTGCAGAAAGGTATTGTTGTCTGTCCCAATAGCATTTTTTTTTCTGTAACGGCGTGCTAACCATAGCTCGCCGTCCGCAAGTCCGCGATCTGCCTACCCCTGAGAAGAAATGGCGAAACAAACTCAAGTCATTCAACTTTATGTTTATATATATATTTTTTTATATAGGTTAACGTATTTAAATAATATTTCTTCCACAATTTTCGCTATTGCACCTACCACTGTTTAAAGGTTGACTGGTAGAAAATGCCTATGGCATTAAGTCCGCCTCTGTACATTTGTGTGCTTAAAGTATTAATTCTTCAAGGACATTCTAATTAACTACAATGGTTTTTGGTACGCAGGTGTACCGCGCGGGGTATAAATAACTTGATCACTTTCTGCCCATTTTTGCCATAATAAGATTGATAGGGATGAAATCATATCTATTTCAGGTGACAAAAGGCAAGATCTGGCCACTGATAACACTCCTAAGCGCTATCACAGCCATCATATCAACCTTCTTGGACAATGTGACGACAGTACTGCTCATGACTCCGGTTACGATAAGGTAAACATTTTCTAGCCGTCTACATTGAAAAAAAAAGAAAATATTACAAAAAAAAACAATCGACTTCCAAAAAAAAAACTGAAGTGAAAAATAAATTTAATTTTGGAAGCCGGTGTCTCTGGGTTTGACGTCGCCATGGCATCCTAGTGTGTATTTGCGAAACGAGTATTTTTAGTTTTAAATTCGTTATAAGTTTACGTTACGTTTAACCCGTGCGTTAGTGTTAGCAAAGTAGCCATGTTTGACTTCCGTACTGTTAGAATTTCACTGACGACATGTTCCTTCGACAATTTTTTTTTTTTTCTCCTTTAACATTTCAACGGTTTGAAGTTGTTACACAGATTGTTAACACCACTTTGAATTACCAATCAAATTAATTAAAATTATTGCAGGGTAGTCTTTTTAAAACGAAATTGTCGGAGTGGTTACAAAAAGTGTTTCTACAGCATAAATTAAATTTTTCAACATAAAAATATTTGATTAGAGTAATTATTAATGAATTTATTGTAAATTAGTTAAGGACATTTGTATGTAATAATAATGCGTGATAATAATGTATTATTAATGTACTAATAATAAAATCTGCATGATACGTCACTATGTGCTAGCGACTGTTTTCGGGGGCCCATTATTGAGTGTGCAAGTCACCCCCTGCCATTTTATCCGTGTATATGTAAAACATTGATCAGGCAGGGGCCATAGTCCTTCCATAGTTCCAGGTTACCAGTCCACTTTAGCCAGCCATCCCATAGTTCAATATCTTTGTTTCCCTATCCTGCAATAGTCCTACTCCAACCGGGGATTGTCCTTGGCTGCACTTGTCTAGTGCGAACAGGGATAATCGTCGGTTGGTGCCGCATTCCATTAAAAACATCTAACGGGCCTCTGCGAGTTGGCTTCGGCCCCTCGTACGCCTTCCAAAGGTCCGGGACCCCAGGGTCCCGAGATATGTAAACAAATCTGCATGATAATTATGACATACAATCTTCAATAATTTGCACGCTTGCTTGCAGGCAGAATACAATAACTTTAAGGCTGTAAGATTTACCCTTGTAAACAATTTATTTTCTTGCAAATAAACAATTTGAATTTGTTTTGAATAAAAGGACTATTACGTTAACTTTTTTTTTCTGATTGGCAGGCTATGTGAGGTAATGGACCTGGACCCCATACCAGTGCTGATGTCCATGGTGCTGTTCAGTAACATAGGCGGCACTGTGACCCCCGTTGGTGACCCCCCTAACGTCATCATAGCTTCAAACAAGGCTGTCGTGCAATCTGTAAGTACCTACCTATAAACTATTTCATTATGAGTGGCAAGCAAGCTTACGGACATCTTCAAGACAGAGGCATCGCGTTACCACTGGATTTTAACCACCTCTGTGGTCTAGTGGTATGACGACCTGTCTCAGAACCAGATGTCCTGGGTTCGATTCCCAGCAGGGTCAAAATTTTCCGCTCGGTTTGGTTGGTGGTAGGGCTTGTTCTAAGTCTGCTAGCACTATCTTAACTAAGTCTGACGCCATAACAACAATGTTAACAGCATTTTTGTGTTCCTCTATGGTTGAGGATTCCGATTGATGCTCGCTTCCACCTTCAGCAAACAGCTAACATCAGGTGAGGTGAAGGTTACACATTGCGGTTAAAAAAATCAAATAGATTGTGTTGGTACCATACAGCAAGAAACAATAGCATAATCAGCCTATAAGTAATGTTCCCACTGCTGAGACACAGGCCTCCTCTCTGTGAGAGGGTGTGGGCCGTAATCCAACACGCGGGTCCAGTGCGGGTTGGTAGATGTCACATGTCTACGAATGTTTGCTTCTACGAAATGCCGGTTTCCTCACGATATTTTCCCTCACCGTTTTGAGAGCAGTGGTGATGAAATTATTTACACAAAGTAAATCAGCTGTCTGGGTTCCAACCCACGACCTACAATTCGTAAATAGGGGCAAACACTCGCAAAAAACAACATTACCACCTTAAAAACCACAGGAGTGATGGCGGCATCAAGTGCTTCCATTATTAAAAAAATACCTAATTACTATTATTATCATGATGACAATTGAAAGGCTATCTTCTCCTGACTTCTTCCTTCTAAGTACTTCTTTACTCAATATTATCTTTCACCGCTAAATACCTTACCTCTATACTATTTCCTGTCTTCCCCAGGGTATAAACTTCACGAACTTCACACTGCATATGACGTTCGGTATCCTACTGGTGTGTGTTCAGACGTACTTCCAGTTCAGATACATCTACAGAGATACCGATAAACTGAGGCTCAACGTACCCAGGGATATACAAGGTAAACATAATAATTATTTCCTTTATTTCATCTAATACACTTCTATATAACATTTTTAAATATTAGAATATAAAAACATTAGAAAATATAAAAAATAGTAGCCACCAGGGCTTCTTAATAATAATTATTATTATTATCAAGTATCTTGACTTAGCTCACGAGGTTGTCGACATGTGGGATGTGGACTCTGCGATTATTGTGCCGATAGTCGTATCAGCCAATGGCTTAATTGCCAAGAGCCTCGATCAACACCTAAGGAGGCTCTCGTTGGGCAGCTGGATTAAGGGCTTGATTCAGAAAGCGGTACTCCTGGACACGGCTCGCATTGTTAGGAGGTTCCTTTCTCTGGAGCCCTGACCGCCGGTAGCTTGGACCCTGTTCCCGATACCGGTGGGCTACTATTTCTTATATTTTTAAATGTTTTTATATATTTCTTTATTCTAATATTTAAAAATATAATTTATGTGCAAGAAAAATTAAATATATTTTTTTTTATTAAACATTACGTAATCAGCCTATAATGTTTCCTCTGCTGGGCCAGTATAATTAAGCCTCCTCTCTGTGAGAGTAGACCATAATCCGCTACGCGGGCCCAGTGCGGATGTCAAGTTTAAAGTCAGACAAATTGCAGATCTGCATCTGTTCGTTATTTTGTAATGCTGTGAATGTGTGTGTAAGCACAGGATTCACAGGAGCTCTGGGTACCGTCTGAGACACGGGCGAAGTCAGAAGTGTGTGCGTGTGTTATGTGCTGACGCTACTCGTCATCACACACACATTCACAGCGTGTTTGTACACTTGGTTACCAGAAGTAAAGCGCGCGTCGCTTCGTGAGATAAAAATACTAATATTTGATACCTGTACCTAACGGTTAGAGGAATACTTGGTAATTTTCGATCAGAATGTTATTTAATGCACTTCAAATCGTTTGATAATCCTAACTCATCTTTTCTCTCCTTCAGATCTTAGACATCAGATTTCAATATGGCGCCGAGCCGCTGACTCACTCCCCCACCTGAGCAGAGACGAGCAGGTGGTCAGAGACCGACTGGAGAGGAAGGTCAAAAAGCTGTCGTTCAAGCTCGACGCGTTGGTTAAGGAGACGAAGATCAGAGCCTGCCCGAAAGACTGCTTCGAGACTATGCTGGCTGATATGAAGGATAAGGTGAACACAGAGGTTTCATTTCATGAACGCGTGTCTATAATTCCCATTAATACCTGACAATGACATAGAGTCACATGATACGTGCTCGTGAATTGTATTAACTATCCTAAGTAAACCACCACGCCTGCCCACCGATTATGTAAAAATCGCACCGTGAAAACTTAGGTGAAGTGAGCCGTCAATAGTGGCAATCCTTAGCATAAGTGGAATGACCACTCGCTTCAAGTTTATTTCACTAAAGTTATCGCGGTGAGTCTTGTACAGAATAGACCGCCTGCATACCCCAAACGGGACGTGTAGTGACAAGTGTTTAGAAAATCCACATTTCACCAAAAAAATATGTGTCCATGATCCCAAAGGGGCGAGTAGAATTAAAAAATTAATTATTTTCTACTGTTGATTTCGCTATAATTTTATTTCTATTTCATAGTACAAGATTCGAGACAAGGTGTTGCTGATCAAGTGCACTGTAGCGATCACATTCGTGGTCGTCGTGTTCTTTCTACACTCCATCCCTGAGTTCAGTAAGTGATATAATAATATGGCATTAAAAATATACACGTTTTGAACTAATTCTTAACACAGAGCTTAATAGAAGTGTTCTTCTTAACGTGCCGTCTACACTTTTAATGATAATGCCGTTAAGAATCTACAGAGGTGACTAGCACAATGAAAGTCGACTAGCAATCGACAACGAAATTAATCTGAAGAGAAAATTTGAATAGTAGCAAATGGTGATTTGAGGATAATATTCATATGGATGCAAGAAACACAGGACCTATTAATATGGCGATGGTTGGGGAGGCTTCTGCTCAACAGGTAGACGTTTTCGATGATGAACATCTGGGTAGTAAACCGGGTTAGGAAAATTATCCGGAAATTATCAACTCGGGATGGATGAAATGGCGACAGGTTACAGGAACAACTTGCGACCCACGGATGCCCCTCAAGTTAAAGGGGAAAATCTATAAGTCCATTATAAGGCCTGTTGTACTGTATGGATCGGAATGCTGGGCCGTGAAGAAGACGGATGAAAAAAGAATGCATGTAGCGGAAATGAGACTGTTAAGATAGATGTGTGGAGTGACGAAAATGGATGAAGTAAGAAATGAGTATATAAGGGGAAGTTTAAAAGTGGCGCCAGTGACAGAAAAGTTGAAAGGTAATCGTTTGGCCTGGTATGGGCATGTGATGAGGAGGGAGGAAACGCATGTGACTAAAAAAGTGATGAATATAAGTGTTAATGGATGGAGCGGGAGAGGAAGGCCAAAGTAAAGATGGATGGATTGTGTGAGGAATGATATGAAAGAGAAGGGAGTAAATGATAACGTGACGGTTGACAGGGGAGAGTGGAAGAAGAAAACGTGTTGCGCCGACCCCGAGTAATACGGGACAAGGGCAGGAAGATGATGATGAAAACGTGTTTTACCTTTGTTAAATAAATCCTTAGAAAAAACCGAAGAAACCATGGATGGATTGTGTGAAAGATAAATATGGCTACAAGGTAAATACTAACATGAAAATTACAAATACAGAAGTCGGAAGGAAAAGACATGTTGCGCCGACTCCAAATACATTGGGATAAGAGAATCAGAATTATGAAGGACAATGATGCTAAATAAGTCCTTGGAAATCTTTTGACATCGACTCACAGTTCAAACAAACCTATCTTTCCCTCCCACAGACCGCGTGTCCCTGGGCTGGACGGCCCTGCTGGGCGCGCTGCTGCTGCTGACGCTGGCAGACCGCGAGGACCTGGAGCCGGTGCTGCACAGGATCGAATGGTCCACGCTGCTCTTCTTCGCGGCGCTCTTCGTGCTTATGGAGGTAAACATGAGATAACGATTCGTTTTTCTTTCGAATATTATGTAGTGGGCTATTTCACAACTATTCCTTCAGGGAAAGAGTCAGTAGCTTTGTCGATGCAGTTAAATTACCAATTTGATGTCTTATTGTTGTGGCTATGGCAATTTTATTAGTCAATTACTTTTGGTGGATATTTGACTCTTAAAACGATTTAAAACAGTTTTATAGTGCTTGTAATTGGTACTCCTTATCAGAGTGTGCCGAAATCACTAAGTATTTCGTTTACGACAGCATTTGTCCCTAACTTCAGCTGTCTCTTAACAAAACGACTACTAATTTGAGTCTAAATATTGTGTAGTCCGACTACTTACTAATTAAAACAACATGTCAGTTTTGTATGAACTTTGGTTTAAGTTTCAATTAAGACCCAGCGCTAAACCCAGTCTTTGTATTTAAAACTTTAATATAGTAAAAATAATGTTCAAATAACAAAAAAGGTTAGAACTCACTTTGTAATGAGAAGGACGGAGTTAGAAAAAAAAAGATTTGAGTAAAATTTTTGCTCTTCTCATTTCAGGCTCTATCCAAATTGGGTCTTATTGAATTCATCGGAGGACTCACGGAGGGTGTCATTTTGAAGGTGGATGAAAGTGCCCGATTGGCTGTAGCTATTCTACTCATGCTATGGGTATGTATAAGAAATCGATGCGTTTATAATATGCTGTCGAATGCAAAATATATTTCATCGCAATCACAAAGGATCATTTTCATAATTTTCTTGAAAATGAGCACGAAATTCTCTAAATCCTCAGGTATCGGGAGTAACATCAGCGTTCGTGGACAACATCCCGCTGACGACAATGATGGTGCGGGTGGTGACGTCACTGGGCAACAACCCCACGCTCGGCCTGCCCATGGCGCCGCTCATCTGGGCGCTGTCCTTCGGAGCTTGTCTGGGAGGTCAGTCAGCCAATCAACTCAGCCTGTCGCAGTCCACTGCTGGACAAAGGCTGTCCTCCACCTTCCACATTCAGTCTGTCCTTTTTAAGGTCGTCGGTCCATCTAGCTTGGGGGCGTCCCACACCAGGTCTCGTCTGCTCCACCGGCCATCGGTCCTTCGATAAACATGGCCAGCCCACTCTGCAGGCTATGTAACTTCGGTGACTTCAGTCCTTTTCGGGATAATTTTATTTGTGATCTTATCCTTCAAAGAAACTCCGAGTATAGCCCGCTACATAGCGCGTTGAGGGGCCAGTGGGACCGCTGGGAAATCAGTGTTATTAAGAAATACTAAATTGGTATAACTACAAAAGTGTGTTTGTTGGTTTGTCCTTTCACGCACAAAACGGAAAAACGGATTGGCGTTATTTTTACACAGAAATAGTTTATTGGACATAGGCTACATTTTTTGCCCTTAAAATTAATAAGGGTTCCTTTTTGACTACGGAACCCTGAAACGGAACCTTTGTCAGATCACTTTTTGTCGGTCTGTCGCAGAGGTTTTTCCCGAATTTAACAATTCCAATGTGTTCCGGATATATCACGTTAGTTATTTATAATTAAATTGTATTCCTTATTCCAGGTAATGGCACACTAATCGGCGCAAGCGCAAACGTGGTATGCGCAGGAGTGGCAGAACAACATGGCTATAAGTTCACTTTCGTACAATTCTTTAAGATCGGCTTCCCCATCATGATAGGACATCTAATAGTAGCCTCTGGCTATCTCATGATATGCCATTGTGCGTTTGAATGGCATTAGAGGAAGACAGAGTATTCCGAGACAGAGATGCAAATACTATTAGTATTTTTAGAGTTTTACAAAAAAAAGTTGTTACGAAAATACCGATCATTGTTGGTGGGTTTTGCTTTCGCATCCTACACAGTTTCATCCTTAGTTTTTACTGATTTTCAAGCCAAGTTCCAAATGTTTACAAAATGTGTGTATACAGTATTTTTGCCCACGAAATTGCGTGAACTGTTTTTCTGTGAATGGAAACGTGATTAGTTAAAATACAAAAGACAAATAGAAATATTTAATGTGATGGTAAAACCGTCCGTATAAGAAGATTTGAGGATGAAATTTAAGTTAAGTAGAATTGATTTAAAGATGAACACTTGGTTTAAGCCCTGGTACTGTCTATCCATTCAGCATGTTTTCTAGCGGTTGAATGTTGGTTTTTCAGGACATCCGTTCACAATCTGGTATGTCCTTTAACGGCCTATAATACAACCTCAAATTGCTTAGCATGATCCTCCGTTATGCCGCAAATACTAAAGGATTAATTTTGAAATAAATATTGTTAAAGTTGAGGATTGATGCTAGATCCTGTTTGACGAAAACACGATTACATACAATCTTCTCTATAGAAAAAAAAACCAAAGTTACCTCTAAACCGAACTATATATAACCGCTGGTATTTAAAAAAAAAACTTCAAATTAGATCATGAAGCTTTGCGTAATAATTAAACTAACTATAAAACAGGTCTTATGTTTTTTTTTAATTGCCGTTATTTTCGCAAAGCAATTAAGTACCTAAACTATTCGAGGCTTGAAGCCGCCAGCACCCCACTCCGTCTCGCTCTCACACAGTCCGCGAGTAGTATGGTGCGAGTGAGATAAAAAGTGAATTTGAGCTGAGGTAGGCTAGGCTCTTTACAAACAGCTGACCTCTGAGTGTTCTTTATCTTTACAATAATTAAGTGAGTTCTACAGGCAAAGTTTTAATTGTGATCCGTCCATCTAAGTAGATACTATTCAAACGCATAACGCGTTTTGATAAGGGGCCTCTTAAAATTAAAAGACATACGGTGTCCAATTTAAATCGTTAAGCTGTTGTATTCAAGTCACAAGGCTTGGAAACAAGATACAGTGTTACAAGGATCTTTAGGCGTCCCTGTCAATGTCATTGAAGAATGACACTGACAAGGGGGAGTTGTTTGTTAGTTAATTTGTGATAATGTGTCGTGAAATTTTATTGAAAAACCAAGATGGCGGCGTTAGTTCCGATGTTTGCCGCGTATTAAAGATCCTAAACACATAATAATAATGTCAAAATGGCTTTGAATAATTTATTTTCCAGTCAATGCGGCCCTTTTTCAGGCCATATGATCTAGTTTTTGGCCAATATACCTTTCTTTATGGCAAATACGGCCAGAAATCGCCTCTGTACAAATAATTTGTAGTGTGATATAATATTACAGTATTGTTTTAGAACAAATTTTAGTGTAAATCTATTTTATAAAGTCTTATTTAAAGTTTTTATATAAGCTGACGATGTTTTTTGTTTTTTTCATTTTCACGATTAACGGAATGACGTTTATGAATAAAGTTTTTTTTTTGTCTTCGAGTGTTTTATATAATTTGGGTGGAAATAATTGTTAGTACAAAAAGTTTTTTTTTATAAATACTTATTAAACTTTGATAATTGTTTAAGATAACATGGATAAATGTTATTTTGACACCATTTTTATAAATCTTAATACATAAAGTTCTGCTTTTATTGCTTAAAATCGTGTCATCTTATGTGTAAAACGGGCGTTCGTTTGTTTGTACCTAAACGAAAACAGAAGTGAGAGATTTTCGAGACATTTTAGAATAAAATATTAAGTATTGTTTTTTTTTTTAATGAAATAATTATCTTACTGAACAAAAAATATTATAATTCTTAATAAAATGATGTCCATCAAATTTAGGTATCTAGTGTAAAAAAAAACATTATCAAGCAAAAACTTAATGTCTGTCTCAAAATTATCTTGTGAAAACAAACCCAGTTCAGCTTAAATTCTTACGCAATCACTCACTAAACGGGAATTTAATAACACATTCAATTATTAATCTGTATTTTGAAAGTTTGAACTTTATATCTTTCCAATTTTGCAACAATTTATTGTTTGAATAACGTTACTGAATAGTAATTGAAAAGTCACCGATGAAAATTGAGGTAATATAATTTGAAAATATCTTTAAGATTTAAAAGTAATAAGATTTCGGATATCAGTATTCAACATACTTAACATCAAAACTTAAGCCCTTCTTCCCATGGGGGTAGGCAGAAACTAAAGACTACTACTTTTGCTTCGTTTACGTTAAATAATCAAATAAAACGCACTCTTTCCAAAACAAGGGTTTATCCATTTGTTTACATTTTCATCAGATAATTTTAGAACGGACTGTACGCATTCTGTAATCATCCGTTGTGCGTAAGCTATTTTGAACGTTGAAAGTCGTGTATCTTTTTAAGTAGGTAAGGCATCTACTTATTAAAAACAAAAAACTAGTATTATATTTTGTAAAGCAACATTCCAGTTGCTCTTAATTTATTCAATTTTTAATTTTGATATCAGTTATAGATCGCCTAATTTAAAATGGCGCGCTTTACTGCTTGTTGAAAGGGCTTAGTGGGTGATTCGCACGAATTTACTCGACAGAAACGGGCGAATTAAAGCATTTATATCAAATCAAATCCAAAGAAATATTTCACATAAACCTGTAAAGGTATTTGCACTTATGAAACTTAAGCTAGGTGCACGGTTCCAATTGGTAATTTCCTATGGAGAAGAGCCGACAAGAAACTCTTGAAACTCCACGGTGTATTCTGAATAAATGTATTTTCTTTCTTTCTTTTCTTTCTATATAATATTATTTTATGCAGTAAAGTTAGTGTACTTGTTCCCTAACTTTACTGCATAAATATCAAAATGTGACAATTGCCTAATACGTATTTCTGGAGATGTCGATTCGCCCACAAATAAATTAACTTCGTGCGAATCGCCTTAAGAAAAAGTAATATTATTTTAAAAGCGTCGATTCACCCATTACGAGTGAGTAAATTCGTGCGAATCAATCCGTTAAAAGGGAGATGCGCGCAATTCTAAATTGGACGAACTAATACCTACATATTTTGTAATCTTTTATCCTATTCTTAAAATATTTACTGTCATGAACCTTCTTTTTTTAAGTCACAAAATGTAATAAAAGTATGAAACTAAGAATACTTTTATTTTAAGCAGACTGATGCTGCTTTGAGGATTTTCTTGAAAATTCACGCCACTAGTTGGCGCCACTTTGACAAGAGGTCTTCCATTTTGGCAATGATTAAAAAATATATTATGATGACGTTTATCATTCGTTTCATGCATTCATTCATAATTCAGCCACGACTAAAGAAAATGTAGGTGCTATGACACTTTTGACAGGTGTCCGGACCTGACGTCTCAGTGCTGCCACCTAGTGAACGTCATTTCAGAAAACTCTCAGTATCTTAACCGATTACCAGCCTGGAGCGTCTGTCAGACACAGAGCACGGAATCCCCGTACCCGGCATCGTCTTATAATAAAATTCGTGGCGCCGAAAGTGCGTTGAGTGCACAACATCTATCACTGTCTCACGGACCGCCTCCAAAGCAGTCAGTTTCTATGCGTCATTTCTTTGGTAATTTGTGTCGTGTAAAATGCGAGTAAACGGTTCGTTTGTATGGACGGTTTTGAAAATGCCGCCTCTTTCAGCGGCCGTTGAGGCGTCTGCGTGCTCTCATACATACCGTAGACAGTTTATATTTTTGAGACCTGTATGTAAATATTTTTTGTGATATTAAGTAAAATACTTTTATTTAAATTATTGTAAGTGTTTTTAATAATTTTTTGAGATGAAAATAATAGACAAAAGGACGTAATAATTATAAGTTCAAATAAAAGTTATGAGTGATATAATCTTTGTTTTATTTGAGATTCGAAAATCTTTTTTTTTTTTTCAGACCCAGTCCAATGGTCTACGTAGTAGCCACCAATAGACAAAATAATGAATATTTAATATTACATTATTTGTTAAGAAAATTACTGGATATGTATCACGGTCCCCGGACCTGACGGGTCAGTACTGCCGTCTTTTGAGCACCCTCATTGCATGGAATTGTTGTCAAAACGATTACGCAGTTGACTATTATTGATACTTCTGACATGGGAACAAAATCTTCGTCCGTTCAAGTGAGGAAAGTAGGATTATTAGATAATCAATCTGTCTGCCTTTTCCCATCGCGCTGGGGTCGACTGCCAGTGAAGGGTCGGGGCCGGATGCAGCTAAATACCAATATTTTATACATGAAGCGACTGCTTATCTGACCTCCACAACCCAGTAACTGGGTAACAATACCCCTTGGTAAGACTGGTTGTCAGACTTTTGGACTTCTGACTACTGTTATCGACTGTCCAAGATCTACGAATGACAGGCGAGACCAACGGCTGTTATTCGAGCCACGGAGGGGTCTTGAAACGTAATGGATGGTCACCCATCCACGACCCGACCGCGACAACCGTTCGATCAACCCGTGGGGCTGTTATTATTTAGCCACGAGTCCCTTAAGATTATGTGAAAGTAAGTCAAACAATGTTTTCTACTTATTATTTATTTCTCATAACTACATAATTACAAATAAAAATACGTAAGTAGGTACCTATTTACAAAATAAAAATTCTGTCCCTAAATTAATAATTAAAGTAGTAGGTATGTTTAAAAAAAAAAATATACACCCCTTTGCAAAAAAAACGGGCACCTTAACAGTCATTGGCTTTTCTATGGATAATATTAATATTTTTACTATGTAATTAGCATAAATGACTAGTAATTTCTTATCATCAATAAGAATATCGTTTTTTGGCTACACCCCTCTTCCAGCAGCGCTACAATTTTACTAGCTCTTATTGCTTTTTCTGCCATTGCAATCGACACAAAGATATCTGTTTTAAGTCACAATAAGGCTGGATTATGCGACAAACATAAATTATTTTACTAAAAATAACGAGAAGTTAGTTTTAGTTGCCAGGATAACCTTTCAATCGCAAACCCGCAAAAAGTTAGTACACAGATTGAGAAAGGGATTTTTATTGTTTTAAACAAAAGTTTCGAATTTGGAATTAACTTTTTTTCATACCCAGACACTTTATTAAGTGCCAGTAACATAGTTTGGTTTAGTAAAAAAATCAAAACCGCCCTTTTTTTTTGCAAAGTGGTGTATATTAAATACCTACTTAGGGTGTTTTTAATATCGTGCGGATTTCATCATAAATGCGGGATTGCCCCACACGCGTATATGTCCTTTTCATACAAGTATTTATTGAAATGCGTGGAATACGTACGTGGGACGCGGGGCGAGGTCCTGGGCAGCAGCCCCACGTGGGGTTTTTCCTCCATTGTACACAACCACAACGCATAGCAGCCCACAGAAAACTAGATCGTAGACTAGTATTTTTTTTTGCGTGATGAAATCTGCACGATATTAAAAACACCCTTAGATCCCAAATTATTATATTATTATATTTAATTTTTTTTTTACATAATTATGAACGATATTCGGATTCTGATCACCTTACCTTTCCACCATTTATACATCCATTGCTTCATGGTTTGAAAAGTTTGTCGGTTCAACAACGTAAATAACGCAATGAACGTGGCTGAACTGTCAATACGAGAGGCATTGTGATCGATTGCATTTTTTTATATGTTAACACAGCGCGAGGTAATAGGGATGACGCCTGGATAAAAAAAAGAAATACTAGTGTAGCATAAAATATAAATAAAATAGTCCGTCAGCCAGATAATAAAAAAATATTAAACACGTAATTTTTGATTTAACATATTATTAAAAAAACACTTTAATTAGAAAATATTAAAAAAAAAAATTACCGACTTCCAAAAAAAACACTTAAAAAAACTTTAATTTCGGAAGTCGGTGTCTTTGCTTTCCAATTTTCGTTTTTTGCCACCGACTTCCGAAATTAAAGTTATTTTTCACTTTTTAAGTGTTCTTTTTGAAGTCGGTTGTTTTTTTTTTTTTGTAAAAAGTTTTTAATTTTCACTTTTTAGTTGTGGTACCTACCCCACACAAATTCTAATACCACTACCTGTTATGTCAATAACAGTGATTGTAGTAAATAAAATGTCGTCTAAATAGACTAGGTGAGAAAAATACGTAATTATTGAAGCTATCTCAAAAACTACTCAAGCAAAGTTAATAAAATTTATATGGGACCATACGCGAAGCACCAGCTTTCAAATAAAAAAAGAATCATCAAAATCGGTTCACCCAGTAGAAAGTTCTGAGGTAACAAACATAAAAAAAAAGACGAATTGATAACCTCCTCCTTTTTTGGAAGTCGATTAAAAAATTATCAACGTTTGGGGCTCGCTACGTCATAATCACAACTTAGTACTTTTAAAATCTACATAGGCGTGACGTCATGCCACATTTTAACTCAAATGTATAGTCGTAATCTTTTGATTACATAAAAAAGACGTGTCCAATATTTTTTAATAACGGACAAAAACATTTTATTTTTCATAATCCCAGTCTCTGACTGTACCTACCTACCTACTTGTATGATTATCAATATTTAAGACTAATTAAATTAGGTACAATAATTTAACTTTATAATTATAATTCTGATAGTTTGTTTACCCTTATATTTATCTTAACTTAATTATTGTTAAGTCAGTCAAGTCAAGATTACAAGCTGAAATCGCAAATAGTCAAGCTATATTCATTACAATAGTCAAGTAATAATAAAATTAAAATTAAATAAATTTTGGTTTTAGATAATACTTACTGCAAAAATACTTTGTCTTCACGTTTATAACTTGACAAAGCAACACTTAATTTAAATTATTTGTGATTGGAGCGCGTTTTTGTTGCGTTATGCGGTGCGTGGGCGCATAGCGTACGCGCCCACGCGCCGCGCCGCTAGACTACGGAAGCTCACTACGGAATTCACCGTGAGTTGTTTTGACACTAGCATGAATGAATCTACCAATGATATTATAATTACAACGGTACAAGAATCTTTTGGCGCGTGACCGAAATCGGAAATCATGACGCCATCTTGTTTTTTTTTTTTTTTTTTCAATTTAATTTATGTGAACATTTCATAATTTATTGTTTAACCCACTACGGTCAATGAAATTAAGGCGCCAAAAGATAATTATAAAGTTGTAACAGTGCAGTAATTTTAAAGGCAAAAAGTCTACTATTTTATTGTCAGATATCCTCACGTGGTGTTATTATAATTTGTTTTTTAAATTTTCCTACGTTTGCATTTTCTGCAAATTACAAAAAAAAAATGAATTTCGCGGGCTACCCTGAAGCTTTCGCCTTAAAAGTCGATAGTGACACAATGATGAAGAATTTGCTTCGTGCGAATAAAAAGCACCGAGTTGTGCTCTTCAATGGACATAACATTTGCATGTAACACGTTTTGATACTGACATATATTTAACTACTTCATCCGTTTCTGAGGCTCACAATAAGTAGGCTCCACGTATTCTTGCGCGTTACTGTTCGCATAATGAGCATTATTTAAATTGGCATACGTACCGGCCTGTGCATTGGCAGGTTCGCTGTACATCGGCTCATCAGTGTTGACATACGCCGGTTCGTTCGTCACGTACGAGTAAGGATTATTGTCTTGTGCCATGTTGCTCCTCACACTCTTTGGCAATACTTTGGCGTAGCATTGTTCTTCTCTGTTAGCATAAACCTCCGAATAGTTAGGATCGTCTGTTTCTTTGAAGATATTCTTTCCACCTCGTGAGTTTGGTACATCTAAGACCGCGTAAGTTGGATCGATTTGTTTCTGATTCTTGTTCCTCAGGTTCTTGGGTGTTGGCGTGGAGTAGAGCGCAGGTTCCTGGCAGGGCACGCTGTACGTCGTGTCTTCCGCTCTGCGGTCCACGGGCACAGCATAGGTTGATTCCCATTGAGGTGGGTAGGCGGGGATGGAAGTCTCACTCGGGTTCTGTAGATTCTGATAGTTGCTATCGTGGGGTCCTCCCTAGAAAGGTAAACCGATGAAATTAATACCATATTCTCCTGTGAGAGTCTACCAAACAATTTATGAACGCTGGATGGTGTTAATGTTAAACAATGTGTAAATAACTAATTGGAAATTATGAAAATTGTTTGTGTAGAATTGCTTACTGAAACGATTTGCGGTAATTTCTAATATAGGTAATTTTTTATCCCAAAAAGTATGATAACGCTTTAATTCATAGCCACACTTGAGCCGTACAATCACAACAAACCAAAATGGACGAAGTACCTACGGCGCTGGTCCCTTAAGGTCCCCGCAGACAAGCGCGACAAGACTCGACTGGTGGAACTTTTTGTACTAGTGGACTGGTGGCAGAGGTTGGGCTGAGCATAATACAGCCGCATCGGGCCGCAGCGCATCGCAATACAAAAAAGCGCGGCGTGGCGATAGTGTGCAATGGTTCAAACAAAATGTACGTAGATGCCACCCAACCAACTCTGTGTTAGTGTTAGTGCAGAATGAGAGCTCCTAGGCTATGTGAATGGCCTTAATCGGATACCTCTACAAAGCCTGAGTGGGATACCTGCGATTGGTTGCGCTTGCGCAGCTTGACGATAACAACAAATACGCAGATGATGATGATGCAAAGGACGGCGCCGATAATCACTGCCAGAGTAATCCATTTAGATAGAAGGTTGTCGTCATTTCCTGCAATGTATGATTGATTCGATCAATAACTGCATCTTTAGTACAAATTGGGAATGAAACAGGCCCGCATCAATGAACCATCTCTATGGAGGCAAAATTCCGGAGGCAAACAGCAGCGGCAGTGACCAACCGCAACGACACGTTTGCGTAGATGGCGATAGTGTCGCCTGCTGCTGGGGTCAAGCGGCGCCAGACGGCATCTCAGCAGCTGCAGCGCTCTGTTGTCAGTAGCTGACACTAACAGGGCGACAAGATGTAGGGGTTTTGTTTTTTTTGACTAATGTGTTTTGTGAAACAGAGGAAGAGAAGTGCCGCTGCCAAACGAAACAGCAGCGACATTGTCAGCAGTGTTTACTGTTAACAGCAACGCCGCTGCCGTCTGCGCTCTGCCGCCACCTGGGGGTTGTTCTCTTTCATTTCTTTTCAGAAGTTTGTTTGTCATCAAAACTTGGGGTTTCGTAACAGTTTGGGGGTTCATAACTAAAAAACAGCTGCCCAGATCGATTAGCCTGCGTGTTTAAGTAACAGTTGTGGCGGTTAGTTAAAGAGTGGTGTGATCATTCGTATACATCGAAACCCCTCCGTGCCTCGGAGAGCACGTTAAAGTTAGTCAGTTCTCGGTAAATTGTCGCGGTCATCGATGGGTAGATGAAATGTTTAACACATCGTGTGAGACCCTTTCGTTTCTCGGAGATCTCAGGTTATCTGATCTTAGAATTTAGATTGTAGCCAGAACAGATACCTAAATACGATATAATAGCAGTAAAATATATAGTTTTAGATACAAGCACGTCAATAAAAATCATTTTACCTTTTTCTGATCCTTGCGATGCATCGGAATCAACACTACGACTTGTGGTTTTTGCTACAAAAACAAAGTTAAGTACTATAATTTCACAACACATAGTCTGATACTCGTACCTGTATACAAAATATTAATAGAAATAAGTAAACGAATGGAAATATAAATACATAGATCATAGGATATCGGATAATTTATAATGGATAAATTCAATTAAATAATAATAACACATAATTATGAATACCTGATATATTTTAATAAGTAAAATAATAAAAATAAATTATACCATAATACTTAATAACTATACTACATTAATAACAGTAAACAATTTTTAAGCGAGTAATGAAGTAAGCAATATTAAATAGAATTAAATAAATAATACATGAATGGATGGACTTATTTAGAAAATATTAATAGAATAAGTGAATTAATGGAAATACAAATAATAGGTAATAGGATTTAAATAATTCTTAAGTTAAGAACAAGAAAAATTTGTAAAGCGCTCTTTCTCTCTACCTATTTAAAAATTTGCTGTGCCCGACTGGATCCATAATCGTTTCTATAATTTTTTATTTACCACCTATAATTTGTACACACGGCTACACAAAAAGCTATACATTTCCAGTATAAGCTGACCTCGCATTGTACGGAAATCCTATACAATGCGAGATCAGCATAAACTGGAAATGTATAGCTTGATGCGTAGCCGTGTGTACATTGTGGATTGCAATAAACGATTTAATTTCATTTCATTTGATTAGATCTTTAGGGGTATGAGCAACAGGGTATAAAGTTCACTCATCCACCATAGAAAAGGGAGGATCCTCCGACCAGACGGGTGTTATGTCTAGCGGGCAACTGCCCAACGATTGATGTCGGGTTCTTGTATATATGTCCATTGCACGGTAAACTTTAATTGCGCGATGCAGGACTTATGTGACGTCAGGATTTTTATTGACGTCAAGTTTTTGATACGTAGTTCGAATGTGGCGATGTAGGTACCGCCACAGATCAAAACATTACAAAACATCACGCCAGTTCACCCCGAAGGATAACGCAGAGGTGTACCTATAGTAAACTCGTTTTTTTACTCGACTGCCGCAGACGGAGGGTATTTATGTATGACTATTTCTTGCGCACGCTCTTTAGCCTAAACGGCTTGATGGATTTCAACATACGAGCGTTAGGTTCATCTTAATTGTGGGAGTGACATAGGGTATACAGCGTGATTCTTTGTAATGTGCATGTATCGAAATGAGGGAATCTATGCAAAATTTTATCGACAGCAATTTTTTTTTTTTTTTTTTAATTTTTCAGGTTTGTTAGCTTTTGTGACCCCAGTGTAAACAAAACGGTGTAACGATTATTGTAAAAATAGATGAAAAAAAAACATGTTTATTTTCAATCGAGGACAATTTTTTTTTCCACAATTTTCGTTTTAATGAGGACTCTTAATTACTTCTAATCATTACGGAGTTTGTTTCATCGTGATAGATCATTTAGTTCAAAAGTTACAAGGCATAAGAGAACATTTTTTTTTAAATACCATTAAAAAAAAAGATTTTTTTAAATATTTTTGCCGTCGATAAAATTAAGCATAGATTCCCTCATTTCGATTTGTGCACATTATAAAGAATCACACTGTATGTTTTTTATATATTTCATCTGCAAATACAAAAAAAGGGAACTAGGTACTACTGGTGTGGTTTTAACAGTTTAAACCAGCATTTCAACATGCGTAGATGCACATTCTCTTGCCCGTATATTTGCGTAGGCGCAGCTTGTCTCATGTTGTGCAGAATTTGGAGGCTTTATTATTTACTAGCTTCCGCCCGCGTTTTCGCACGCGTCGTATCTCGATAAAAAAAAAAGTAATAAAAACTAAAACCCAACTACGCCTAAAAAGGTATAAACAAGACACCACAGACGGACAAATTAAAAACCCGGTGTCACACGTGTTAGTCATAAATCAAACAGATTACGTGATTAATTTTTTTTTTATTCTTTTGGGGTTATAATAGATATATTTTTGAAGTGTGCTCATTTAGCCCTTTCATTTGATCCCCAACATGGTACGACGAAACAATATTTTTTTTAAAGTTCCTGACTTTGTGTCCTCTAGCGGGCGCCATTTTGAATGTGACGTCACATAGCCTATAACCAGCGGACGAATAAGACGCTTCCAACGATACTTCATTTGTCAAATTGTAATGAGCGGTTTAGAAGATAGGAGGGAACAGATGAACATACTTACATACATATATACATACGGGTCAAAATCATAACCCTCCTTTTTTCTTCGCCGTAGTCGGGTAAAAATGAATCCCTATTTCCCTTGGTCACGCCATCACACGTGAACGGCTGGACCGATTTCCCTTTTTTTTTTTTTTATTGTCAGGAGAAGGTTCTTATGTAGGTAGGGTAGATAGGTAGGGTAGGATGGTAGGGTAGGTAGGGTAGATAGGTAGGTAGGGTAGGTAGGTAGGGTAGGTAGGTAGGGTAGGTAGGTAGGGTAGGTAGGTAGGGTAGGTAGGTAGGGTAGGTAGTTAGGGTAGGTAGGTAGGGTAGGGTAGGTAGGGTAGGTAGGGTAGGTAGGTAGGGTAGGTAGGGTAGGTAGGTAGGGTAGGTAGGGTAGGTAGGGTAGGTAGGTAGGTAGGTAGGTAGGTAAGGTAGGTAGGTAGGGTAGGTAGGGTAGGTAGGTAGGGTAGGTAGGGTAGGTAGGGTAGGTAGATAGGGTAGGTAGGTAGGGTAGGTAGGAAGGGTAGGTAGGTAGGGTAGGGTAGGTAGGTAGGTAGGTAAGGTAGGTAGGTAGGGTAGGTAGGGTAGGTAGGGTAGGTAGGGTAGGTAGGGTAGGTAGGGTAGGTAGGGTAGGTAGGGTAGGTAGGGTAGGTAGGGTAGGTAGGGTAGGTAGGGTAGGTAGATAGGGTAGGTAGGTAGGGTAGGTAGGAAGGGTAGGTAGGTAGGGTAGGTAGGTAGGGTAGGTAGGTAGGGTAGGTAGGTAGGGTAGGTAGGTAGGGTAGGTAGGTAGGTAAGGTAGGTAGGTAGGGTAGGTAGGGTAGGTAGGTAGGGTAGGTAGGTAGGGTAGGTAGGTAGGGTAGGTAGGTAGGGTAGGTAGGTAGGGTAGGTAGGTAGGGTAGGTAGGGTAGGTAGGGTAGGTAGGGTAGGTGGGTAGGTAGGTAGGGTAGGTTTTTTTTATTAATTTATTGATTCGCTTGTTTTGGTTGTGATTTATTTTATTATTATTGGGACTATTCTTTTGTTCGACAGTGTCTGCGATTTGATACGGATACTGTTGTTTCATATTTTTGTTATTCTCTGTGGGGGTTCTTATATATATAAATTATGAGTTATAAATATTAACTGTTGTTGTGAATAATAAATATAATATATAAGATAGCATTTTTATGTGCCGTTGAAGCTCTTTAGTTTGCTTAAAACTTTAGTGGCGTATGTAATATACGCATCTAATACTTCTTCTTTTCGCGTTAGCATCTCGATGTCATATGCCATGATACCAAATCTCTCAGAGATTGCCTCATATTGCATGCGATCCATGGCGAATCTGGGGCAATCCCTGAGGAGGTGGTCGATACTTTGTACGGTGTCGTCGTGGCAGGGACAGTTGTCGTCTGCAGTTATTTTAAAACGATGGAGGTATTGTTTGTGAAAGCCATGTCCTGTCAAAATTTGAGTGATGTAAAAGTTTTGTTCTAACTTTTTCCGGAATTTGTGTATTGGTAGTAGTGTTGGAAATATGGTTTTGGTGTGTTGTCCCTGCTCACTTGATTCATACCTCGCTTGCCACTTGGCCAAGTTGATTTGTCGTAGTGCGTGTTTGACATATGACATCGGGTATGCGGTGTAGTCCGGCGCTTTGTGTAGCCGAGAGGCCATTTTCGCAGCAACATCCGCAGCTTCGTTGCCTGCAACTCCACTGTGCCCTTTCACCCATGTGATTTCCATGTGTGGTGGTGTGTCCGTGCGTGTGTGTGTGTGATTGTGTATGATTTTATGAATTTTAGTGACCAGTGGGTGTGTTGCTCCGATCTGCGATCGCCTGTATAGCCGACTGGGAGTCGGAGAAGATGGTGGTGTTAGTTTGACCCTTTGTGTATGCCCATTTGCAAGCTTCCAGGATGGCCAACAGTTCAGCCTGAAAGAATGTGCAGGTGCTGTGTAGTTTAAATTTTTTTCGTAATGGCTTTTCCTCCCGGATCGTAGCAAACGAAGGCCACTCCGGCAGCACCGTCGTCCTGCTTGCTGCCGTCAGTGAAAATGTTGTGTTGCGGTAGGGTAGGCAGGTAGGGTAGGCAGGTAGGGTAGGCAGGTAGGGTAGGCAGGTAGGGTAGGCAGGTAGGGTAGGCAGGTAGGGTAGGCAGGTAGGGTAGGCAGGTAGGGTAGGCAGGTAGGGTAGGCAGGTAGGGTAGGCAGGTAGGGTAGGCAGGTAGGGTAGGCAGGTAGGGTAGGCAGGTAGGGTAGGCAGGTAGGGTAGGCAGGTAGGGTAGGCAGGTAGGGTAGGCAGGTAGGGTAGGCAGGTAGGGTAGGCAGGTAGGGTAGGCAGGTAGGGTAGGCAGGTAGGGTAGGCAGGTAGGGTAGGCAGGTAGGGTAGGCAGGTAGGGTAGGCAGGTAGGGTAGGCAGGTAGGGTAGGCAGGTAGGGTAGGCAGGTAGGGTAGGCAGGTAGGGTAGGCAGGTAGGGTAGGCAGGTAGGGTAGGCAGGTAGGGTAGGCAGGTAGGGTAGGTAGGTAGGGTAGGCAGGTAGGGTAGGTAGATAGCATAATAAGTATTCTATACGGGCCCTAGACCTAGAAGTACGATAGTATTAAAGATTGGATACTAACCTATTTCCGTAGTAGTACTGGTGGTACTGGAGGTAGTAGTCAGGACTCTCTTACGGAGGATCACTCTGATCTCTCTAAGCACTACGTCTTTTTTGGTATTGCTCTGGTTTGGGTCTCGCTCTTTTAAATAACATACTGTTTCAGCATACTCGTCTTTACTAGTTACGTGTAAACTTATAAGAAGAGTGCAGTTATTTGTCTTGCATGTAACTGAAAGTGGAAGAAGACTCTCAACGACATCGCCATTAATCGTTGAAAAAAATGAATCATTAAAATTGTACTTTAAAATAGTTTTTACTTAAGTATTTAGAATATCGCTAGTCCATATCTGGACACACTGTATATAGAGTCAAATTATCGGCTGAAATTGACAGTTTCGCTGAAATCATGGCAAACTTTTTTTTTTTTTGGTGGTATATCATCCAATGACTTCCCCCGCTCTGGGCGGAGCGGGAGGGCGTGTCAGACTTTTACTGACTAAAACCCACCCGTGTTCCTTCAGTTGCCTGTTGCCAAGGGCACCGGTATCCCTTTCGGACTTTCCCGCAACCCTAGCAGGAAATTATGGCAACCTAAGGGCAAGGATTCACAGATCGCATCTTAAGTTAGTGTTTCATACGAATATAAATTTTATTGTTAAAAAATAGGGTTCATATTCGTTTGAAACGAATGCTATCCTTACATATTATAAAACAAAGTCCTCCGCCGCGTCTGTCTGTCTTCCTGTACGCGATAAACTCAAAAACACCAATTTTCATGCTGTTTTCACCAATGGATAGAGTGGTTCTCGAGTAAGGTTTTACTATATAATAACCGACATCCACGCGGGCGAAGTCGTGGGCATCAGCTAGTGCTTAATAAAGTAAAGTCAAATTGCAATCTGTGAATTTTGCCATAACTGCGTTTTTTTTTTTTTACTTTAACAGTAGGTACTTTATGTCTGTGAGTAAAGGCTCTTACATCCTGGGGCGATTCCGCGCGCGACGCGAATTTTAACAAAACAATTTCTCACGGTGAACAATGCGGCGAATCGACGAATCGCTCCAGTATGTAAGAGCCTTAAGCCTAAGTATTGTAATAGCTTACCAGAATCGTTAAAGTATAGGTATACAACTGGCCCTGTGTGAGGAAGGCTAAGAGGGCCACATTTTAAGTGCAATGTCTCACCATCTTCAAACTCGTAGTAAATAACCGTAAGTTTGTTCTCACCATTAAAAAATTGCATTACTGTACCGTTTGATGGCAATTCCATGTCCAATTTATATTGTTCTGAAAAGACATGAGGTTATGTGAACATGGCGCAATGGCAGACGCTGTCGACAGATTATACTTTCGAATAGAAGGTAAAGAGACCTATATATTTAAAAAAAAACTGGCCAAGTGCATGTCGAACCACGCACAATCAAGGGTTCCGTAGTTGGGATGAATTTATCCAACAAACATTGTAGTTGAAAAACTTGTTCTTGAGAACATGTTTTTGCAACTGCAATTTTAAGTTGGTCGATTATTACTCGGTAACTTGTGGAGCCTACGTAGCGGTGATAGATCTTCTTTTGAATTTCGTTATTTAAACTACTACCGTGTTTTTTTTCACATATCCAAAAACAACCATTTAGCTGGTTGGGGGGGGCTAGTTAGAGTTAGAGTCATTTAGAGTTAGAGGCAGTTAGAGTCCAGATAATTTCACAATGAACTGCAATGATATTGTAAGGTAAAAGTGGTAGATAGGTTATGCACACTCCACTAGTGGCACATCAAAACTTTTTGGTGTTCTCTTTTTCGCTCTCGATAATTACGACATGCCGTCCTACCTCCACGTCATCTAACAGTGTGAAATTTTGCCGTTTTAAGATCGGATGTTGGGTAGGTAACTCTGGGTCTTTTTAAACGACTGCCCAAAAACGAGTGATATGTTTTTTACTTATATTATCACTGCTATGGGGTGGGCTTTAGGGGTATGAGGAACAGGGTGTAAAGTTCACTCATCCACCATAGAAAAGGGAGGATCCTCCGACCAGACGGGTGTTGTGTCTGGCGGGCAACTGCCCAATGATGAATATTGGATTTTTGTAAATGTTCACTGCACGGTAAACTCTAATTGCGCGATGCAGGATTTTTGTGACGTCAGGATTTTTGTGTGACGTCAGGTCTTTGATGCGTAGTTCGAATGTGGCGATGTAGGTACCGCCACAAACTGTATTTTTTTTAAATTATAAGCTAGTTGGTATGTAGGTACTGAGTAATGATGAGATTTTGTTTTGATCGCGAATTCAATACTATTATACCCGTTTACATCAAGGTATCAAACATGTATTCTAGTTTCGTTTATCGTTTACATCTAAAACGAGTTGTGAAGATCATACTACAAAGCAGCATACTACAAAGATCTTTTGGTGCCTACGGCGTTGTTGGTAAACATTCGGTGAATTGTCACAGAAACTGTTTTAACAAAACAAAATGGCCTCGTTAGTTCCGATTTAGTACACACAAAACTTGTAGAATACTTGTCGAAAAAAGGTCAAAACGCTGAACGAAATATAATGCTAAGGATCATTAGGCGCGTGGCTAAAATCGGAACTAACACCGCCATCTTGTTTTGTCAATACAATTTCATTGACAATTTGACAAAAAAGTTTACAGTCAGCCCCCCCCCTGTCAATGTCATTCAGCTATCACTACATGTCTGAAACAACGTCAGTACCTACTTACGTTATTGAATGTACGTTATATATTTTTGACAAGTCTTTACAAGACAATTAGAGCTTGTCCAGAAGGAGCGAATTCGCCGCGATTCTCTCGTGCGTATCACGCGCGACCGTTTCGCCCAGAAAGAGCGTACCTACGCGCGAGCAGGGGACGTCTGTAAACAATTCCGAATCAAAATGTTGGCACTCCATTTCCCTGGATACGTGCTCTCCCTCTGGAGATCGCGCGTTAACTGGGCGCAAGTGCGCAACAAGGCGTCCCTAGTATCTCGACGCGCGCGCATTACGCGCGAATCACGCGCGAGTCGAGAGTCTGGCGTAGTGTATGCGATTTACGCGCGTATTTTTAATTCGCGCGATGCTTGTCGGCGCGATGCTTGTGGGCGCGATATATGGGTGCCTAGTATCTTACTAACGCACGAATGATTTCGCGCGAAAAGTTTCGCGGCGAATTCGCCCTTTCTGGGTCAGCTCTTAGGTATCGCAACTTGTATTACATGGATTTATTATAGATGTAAACGCGGGGTCGTATGATGGGCGCATGCACCGGAAGGCACATCGTCAGGAACTGCTCAAGACTTACAACTTTATTCTCATTATTGCTATCAGAGGTCAAATAACTGTAAACGACTTAACATTATTTTAATGTGGGTCACCTATCAGCTGAGACTCCCACTCTCTAAGTACTTACCAATAGGGAATTTGCCTTCAGTAAAATTAATATAGACTTGTTCTGCAAACGAACCATTTTTTTTATAATCAGATGAACATGTTAATTTCTCTTTTGTAGTATTGAGAAAAAACGACATCTCGGACTGTTTTTCTTTTATTATATCTGTAATTTAAAACAAAAAGCAGCTGATAAAGTCTCATCCTGTTAATAACGGAGCAAAGTTATGCCAAACGTATACCTCGAAAAATGTATGGTTATACTGAAGTTTAAATTGGTGTAACCGGTGTAACTTACAAATTTTTAAGATTAGAATAAAGGTCTATCAGAACAGAACTTTAGGGGTAGGAAGAACAGGGTGTAAAGTTCACTCATCCACCATAGAAAAGGGAGGATCCTCCGACCAGACGGGTGTTGTGTCTGGCAGGCAACTGCCCAACGATTGATGTCGGGTTCTTGTATATATGTCCATTGCACGGTAAACTTTAATTGCGCGATGCAGGATTTATATGACGTCAGGTCTTTGACGCGTACTTCATATGTGGCGGTGTAGATACCGCCACATCACTCCCCTCCGGAGATCGGGGGTCGATAGTGGGCTGAGTCTTGTATCTTGCGATGCTTGCCAGTGCCAGTTGTGGTTCCAGTGAGTCGGAACCGGGTGCCGCATTGTTCGCGGTGGGTCGGAACTGTTTGCGGTGATTGTGGTGATAGAGGTGATTGCGGTGATTTCTCATTCCCCAGTGGGTCGGGGTGATGAGGTGATTGAGGTGATTCCCCAATGGGTCGGAGTGATGAGGTGATTGAGGTAATTCCCCAGTGGGTCGGGGTAATGAGGCTGCGGGTGATGACCAGGAATGCGCGTTCGCTGCATGCTGGTGGTCAGGATACCCGTTGAAGCCGTGGGTGTCGGCTTGGCTGTGTGACTCGCCTCACGAAAGCTTGCGGGAGTGCTGATGATGACGTCACGCTGGAGTAGTTGCACGAAGGCTGCGCTGACGTTCATATTCGGGGTCACCAATTTAGGGGTATGAGGAACAGGGTGTAAAGTTCACTCATCCACCATAGAAAAGGGAGGATCCTCCGACCAGACGGGTGTTGTGTCTGGCGGGCAACTGCCCAACTATTGATGTCGGATTTTTGTATATAATTATGTCCATTGCACGGTAAACTTTAATTGCGCGATGCAGGATTTATGTGACGTCAGGTCTTTGATGCGTACTTCATATGTGGCAGTGTAGATACCGCCACAGGACCACAAACAAAAAAAAACTACATAAGTAACACAATGATGTAGTCAGGACATCAAGGTAGAATTTAGGGGTTCTTCCCTGAGGGCCCTCAGGGACGTGTACCTATGGGATCGGGGTTCTTAAAGACGCACCTGAATTTATTATGTCAGCTATATCTATACTTCTACACTAATAATATTATAAAGAGGAATGATTTGATTGTTTGTTTGTTTGCATTGAATAGGCTCCGAAACTACTGAACCGATTTGGCTGAAAATGGGTGGGAGGTAGTTTAGAACCAGGAGACGGACATAGGATACTTTTTATCCCGTTCCCGATAGGGTAGGTAGGTATTCAGGTATGTAGGTAGGTATGTAGGTAGGTACATAGGTAGGGTAGGTAGGTAGGGTAGGTAGGTAGGTAGGTAGGTAAGGTAGGTAGGTAGGTGCGCCGTAGATAAGTACTTAGTGCTACCCGTGTGAAGCCGGGGCGGGCAGCTAGTCTGATATATGCATGTAAATTAGATTCAGATATAAGTAGGGTACTACTTCGAAAGTCTGTTTCGACCTTTCTTCTCAGAGTAGTCAGATAGGAAACGCCGAACTGATCTAGTTTTTAAAATATTATTGACGTATAAAAGAGTTTGTACATTCAATCATTTCATTGGAAATTTGGAAAGCCCCGAAAAAAGGAAAAAAAAACCGGATATTTCTAAATAATTCTTTTCTCAATAGTAAGGTACATATAAAAAAGTATATTTTTTTAACAAAAACTACCATACGCTGCCGAGATATAATACTGTTACTATATTATACTGTGGTTTCGTCCCTACGAAACTATCATAGAAGTAGTTTCGTCGATAGAACAGTCTAATGGCAAACGAGTCGCCGATACAACTGGGGGCCAAGTCTACTAATTTACAAACGTGTCAAGGGTCTCACAATCTGTCAAAAACTCATCATTGTGAGACCATTGACACGTTTGTAAATTAATAGACTCGGCCTGTTCGTTTTATAATATTACCATTTCTTCTGTAGCTCCTATTATCCTTGAAACAACTGTCCCCAACCACCAATTTCACATCTTCACGCTTTACTTCACACACCACCTTTATGTTTTGGTTACTTGAATATTTGTAATCAATTTCATATTGATTGTTCTGAGTGAAATCGAGTTTTGGTTGTAGAGTCATCCCATCAATTTTGATACTTACAATATCTATAAAACAAAATCATTATTAAATACTAGTTAATAGGTTATAGAGCAGTGGTGACCCAGTGGTACCGGCCCAGACTTACGAGTTGTACATAGGTCGTGGGTTCGAACCCAGACACTTTACTTTGTGTAATTCATCACCACTGCTCTCAAAACGGTGAAGGAAAATATCGTGAGGAAACCGGCATATCCTACAACCAAGAAATTCAAAGGCATGTCTGTGACATCTACCAACCCGTACTGGACCCGCCTGGTTGATTACAGCCTATTCCCGCTCGAAGAGAGGAGGCCCGTGTCCCAGCAGTGGAAACATTATAGGCTGTTATTGAAGCTTTACTGTTTTGCTACAAATTTTGTTTTATGTTTTTTTATAAATACAGCATTTACCAGAAAAATGTGGTCATATTTAAGGGTGTGGTACTGCACAGACCATCAAACTAAATAACTTTTTCCATGGAACCAACATCGTAATTGCGAAACATTATCACCCGTCCCAGATTCAACAGATTTGGATCGAGTAAGTACCTATTGAAGTTTTGGAACAGGTCAAAAAAATTAAAGTAATAAAAACTAAAACCCAACTACGACTAAAAAGGTATAAACAAGACATCTTCACAGACAGACAAATTAAAAATCCGGATTTACACGTGTTAGGTCATAAATCGAACAGATTACGTGTGACTCCGGATTTTTTATTTGTCGGTCTGTGGTGTCTTGTTTATACCTTTTTGGTCGTAGTTGGGTTTTAGTCTTTATTACTTTTTTTTTTTTTTTTAATTCTTTTGGTGTTATAATATACATATTTTTGAAATGTGCGCATTAAGCCCTTTCATTTGATACCCAACATGGTACGATTAAACAATTTTTTTTTTATAGTTCCTGACTTTATGTCTTCTAAAGGGAGCCATTTTTAATTTAATGTGACGTCACATAGCATATAACCAGCGGACGATCAATACGCTTCCAACGATACCTCTTTGTCAAATTGTGATGAGTGGTTTAGAAGATAGGAGGGAACAGATGAATACACTTACATACGTACATACATACATACGTACATACATACCCGTTAAAATCATAACCCTGCTTTTTTCTTCGCCGTAGTCGGGTAAAAACATACATAAAATCCATAAAATATTCTCAAACGACACACAATACAAACACACAATAGAAAATACACTACAACCAACAATAACACAACATACAACACAATAGATTGGTACCTCAGACCAAATAAAAAACCAAGACGGAGCGCTGCGAAAAATACAGTGAAACATGCTAAAACTACACCACCGCTCTACGCACATTTACAACTATTTACAATGACACCACAATCAAACTACACCAAACTAAGTGCACACATGTTTACTAAACCGGCCTCACGTCACCGTTGACATCGCTCTGTCTTGGTTTTTATTTGGTCTGAGTTTGGTACATCAATAAATAGTTCTCCAGACCGCATTTCGCCAACAGCGGCCAATCTCAACGAAGACTAGCCTTCGGCGCGGGAGATATTATAGTGTACAAGTGTGTGCGCAGACACAGGTGCACTCTCTCTTCCCTCACTCTCATAGTCCGATGGGACGGCAATCCGACACAACCGGAGAGAGATCACGCGCAGGACCAACGGGTTAACGTGCTTTCCGAGGCACGGGGGTATCACACCGTCAACTTCTAAACTCCGGGCTGTTACTAAGAAATTCTTAATGGAAAAACCGAAGAAGCATCACGTATAAGGATTTATGGATTCTGTCCGAAATAAATGAAATTAATTAATAAATATGTTTGCTTGTGACTGTATGTTACCTAATAAAAGCGAAAAATAAAAAATAAACCGTATAGTGTAACTAAGCTCCTAAACTAGTTTCAAATTCAAATTCAAATTCAAAATCATTTATTTCCAAACATGGGTAAACAAAAATGCGGATGTTATACAGTAATAATTGTATATCACAATTTAGGTAACACCATATTTTACCTTTCGGCATGCAAAGTACGCAATAAAAATAAAAAAAAATATATACTTTGAAACTAAACAGAATATAAATTAAAATTAAGAATGAGATCAATCAAACTTGTTTAAAAATAAAGTATGCTATAGTTTATCCTGCAAATATTCAGATACACTGTAATATGCTTTATTTATCAATAAACATTTCAGTTTTTTTTTTGAAAATAACAGGCGATGATACCTCCATTAAGTAACAAATTTTGAGGCGGCGCCAAACAAACAAATTAATTACATCATTCTAGCGTGTATTTGGCGCCGCCTCAAAATTTGTTACTTAAATTAGTTTCGGAGCTTAGTTACACTATAAGGTTTATTTTTATTTTTCGCTTTTCAGTTAATTTTTCGTCGGTTTAATTTTTTGTAAAAATGTTTTTTATTTTTCGCTTTTGAGTTACCATCCACTCCAGGGTAATCCAGGGGGCTACTCCAGGTTAAAGACCTGGAGTTAATGATGAGTGGTTGTGTCATCAGAACTATGTATGTGTGCGAAATTTCAACAGAATCGGTTCACAGTTGAAAATTCAGTTGGTGAAAAATCAATCAGCACCATTTTTTCTACCTTTAGGGGTGGATTTTAGTTTTCAATTTTAAATGGGACCAACTTCGAGGTATACCCTTCCCAATAAAAAAGAATTTTTCAAATAAAAATATACGGGTCGACTTGAGAACCTCCTCCTCTGTTTTTCGTCGGTTAAAAATAGAAAACAAAACAAACTTACTGAATTTTGTCCTTATTACAAATCTCACCATAACTTTGGTGTAGTCAGTTGATTCCGTATTAATGCATATCATATGACTATTATTGTGTCCAGAATGCAATTTTACACGAAAACTGATTGATTTGCATGATGATAGATCTTTCATGATAGAATTATCTGAAATAATACAAAATATTATAAATACATGTATAAACACGGAAACAGACGATTCAAACAAAAGCTTGACTAGATACACACTTAACGCTTACTGAATGTTTCATCATCATCTGCCCAGCCTTTTCCCAACCATGTTGGGGTCGGCTTCCAGTCTAACCGGATGCATGCCTATCTGACCTCCACAACCCAGTAACTCGGTAATACGATACCCCTTGGCAAGACTGGTTGTCAGAACTACTGTTACTGAATGTTTATGAAAATAAATTAGAAGTTGGTATATTGCTGAGATGGGTTTTATTACTACTGTTTAAACAAAAAAAATGGTGTTGCAGGTTAGGTTCATAATAATTATACTCAAAGACGTTCCTGTATTACAGCGCACCTTGGAAAGAAATAAACATTTTTTTTTCTTTTCTTTTGGACCAATGTCATACCTACCTCTTGCTGATTTCTTTAAAAACTGTGCTAGTAAGAGTCATTATTAAAATTATTCTGGAACCTAACCCGGTTGCACAAACCACTTTATTTTTGGCTAGTGTGTTCTGTCCCAATTCTGGGCAAAGGCCTCCCTCCATTAATTCCATCTTTCGCAAGCCCACGCGATCTACTTCCAGTTTTGGCGGAGACAGATTCCGCCAAAACAGTAAGAAAAACACAACAGGAACAAGAAGAAATAGGAAGAAAGGGGGGAGACGAACTGTCCAATTCGGACAAACTAGACCCGTCATCTCTTTCTTCCATCTCTTTTGTGGTCTACCGCGATCCCGTCCTACTGTCTCAAGACACAAGCTCTGAACTACTTGGGCCCACAGATAGAAGGTTTTTTTTTTTTTAATGTGGGAAATCATCAAATGACATCTCCCGAGAGCGGGAGGGCCTGTCAGACTTTTACTGACTAAAACCCACCCGTGTTTCTTTAGTTGCCTGTTGCCAAGACTCCCGGTATCCCTTTCGGACTTTCCCGCAACCCTGGCAGACAGTTTGACGGCTGCCATGTCCTACTCACTCTGCCCAGTCCCATTTCAGTTCGGCAGCCTTTTGAGTCACATCAAATTTCTTGGTTTTGGAGCGCAGTAAAGTAGTGTTTACTCGAACTCGATCTGTTAGTTTAATACCTAGTATACAGCGATCCATTGTTCGTTGGAAAACTCTGAGTTTGGACTTCTTGATGTTAGTCAAAGAGCCAGTTAAGACACACGAATGTGGTGGGAAGGGAATGATGTGTGATGACCACTACTGCTAGAGCCAGTTAAGACACACGAATGTGGTGGGAAGGGAATAATGTGTGATGACCACTACTGCTTAAGTTAAATAAATAGGTCAGTACATAGCAAGAATTTGTGTATAGCATAAATAAAAAACTAAAAATTTCCGACTTTCGAAACTTAAGTTATTTTGCGTTCTGTGGTGCTTTTTGGTAGAAAGCTGTTTGGTTTTTGGAATTCCACACATATTGTTTCTATATACTTTTTTTCTAAAAATCTTAATTGGATATTGCACTATTCAATTTTGGATACCGATAACTATTCAAATCCTAGCTAGGTCATGCGGGTCATGCCGATCCGATGCCCATGCAGCTTAATGTATAATAGTAGCATGTGATAACTTTTAGTTTGAGGTTCTATCAAGCTCTTTCGAAAGGGAGGAGTCAAGTCTATTATAAAATCTTTATAAACATAATGAAATAATATCATAGGTACAACGGAATGTGAAAACTCACTGCTTTTTGTGCCTGCCATCGTATATTCCATCGTGAGCGACGTTTCGTCCAAGAAGTTGATGCACGTCACGTCGACTACATCGCCGTCTGCGTATTGGTACTCGGCAGTGAAGTCGACGTCCTTCTCCGACAGGTCTGTGCGAACTGCTTTCAGTAACATGTTGTTCACGAGGATCGTCTGTGGCGAGTCTGTGGAGTTACTTGTTCTAATGTAGACCAGGAATTTAGGATATTCTGCTAGCTGTTACCTGCGGTTTCATTCGAATCCTAGGAAAACTACATCATGTACAAAAGTAAGTATTTTATTATGATCCGTTAAGCCGTGAGTAACAAACATCAAAACTTACAAATAGTCATTATAAATAAATAATTAGCTTACATACTTTTTTGTCTCACGTGAATTTTCATACAACAATAAGCCGCTGAATAGTTCGCGTGTTTGTAACGGACCACGGGAAGTATTCCCGGGTTATCTCGATGGGTCAACACCGTACAGTTCCATAGAGTACCCATTCTTTTTTCTGCCTGAAACTATAAGAAGGTAGAAAATTAATTACTAGAGGTGGAGAAAGTTTTAAGGAACCACGTAGTCGATGTTAGAGGTGAAGATAACAATATTCAAAGATTTACTAAAAACCTTATAAACGACTTTGGAATCGAACCTAGTTATTTTCCGCAAAATACGAATATTGTTTTATTGCTGTAATTGATAGTATAATAGAGCATTGTAAAGATTAAATTTGTTTAATGTTTAGAAACATGCCGCCTCTTTAAATCTCTATACGGGGGCAGGGGGGATCGTAAGTTTTTAGGTGTACTTACCCTGCCAGAAATACACTAGCCGTCAAAACTTAGTACCACACTTTTAAAATTACAATAATTTCACAAGATATATTTTCTAAATAAAGTGGCTAAGTAACAACAGCCGCACGGGTCGATCCATCAGGTTAACGAGACTCCTCCGTGCCTCGGAGAGCACGTTAAGCCGTTGGTCCCGGCTGTCATTCGTAGATCTTTGACAGTCGTTACGGGTCGTCAGAAGCCCGAAAGTCTGACAACCAGTCTTACCAAGAGGTATCGTATTACCCAGTTACTGGGTTGTGGAGGTCAGACAGGTAGTCGCTCCATGTATAATACTGGTATTCAGCTGCATCCGGTTAGACTGGAAGCCGACCCCAACATAATAGGAAAAAGGCTAGGCAGATTGATATTTTCGAAATAAATTTTTTATATAAAATACTTTATAGCCGATAACCGTCTTTAAGGAATGGCTAAAAAGACCTTTTGTACAGAAACACTTTTCAAATTGTTGCAACTTTTGACTCTTTTTGTTTCTGTCTTTGTTTTCACATTTATTTCTTGATCGATGAATTTCGAATCATAAGCCAAGGTGTCAAAAAAAAAATGTAAATAAGGCGGAAAACTGTAGTTTGAGTTTTCTGCCAGTAAGTTAAAAATTGCAATTTTTTTGGTTTAAGGTAAAAACGTTACTTGTATGTATAATAAACTATAATTTCCAAGAAAGCTGATAAAATTTTCTATAATACGTTTTTATTACAAAACTCTGGCTTCTATAGGTTAGGAGAAATTGCAATTTTAAAAATGTGGTACTAATTCTTGAAGACCAGAGTATTAGAGACAGAAATCTCTAATAGTTTCAGATTTAACCCATCTCAACGAATCACAGAAAATCAGTATTCCTCGAAAGGATAGGCAGCGTTTTGAGCAATTAATAAAATTGGTTAAATTACTTACAGTGGTTACATTTAAGGAACCGATTTTTTTGTATTTATAAAAATCATAGTTACGAATGTTACTACAGCTGTAAAAAAAATATCGTTATAATAATTATCTTAATAAACATGAAAAAAAAAACAGTTCATATAATATTGAAGTTGTTTCCTATCCTTTAGTTACCTAAATATTATATAATATTCTTTTATTTCTTTTTATATACATAATCCTTACATTTTTAAATATTTTATAAAAAACTTTTAAAAACAACATTTAATAATACCTATAAAAACTCGTAGCCCATCGGCATCATACGTAATTATTAATAGTATATATATTTATTTATATACATATTATATTATATTCTAGAGCTTCTTGTTGTAGTACAATTTGGTTAGAATATTGACTTACCTGAAATTATTGATATATTTTCGATATTGCGTAATTATTGTGAATTCTTCTCCTTCGAGAACCGTGTAAATCTTTTGTAGTTTATCATTTATATCGTGGTCACACATAATTTTATTATCGTTGTCAACTTTCATGAGCGTGATTTTAAATGTAATTTTCAGTGGATCTGTAAAGAAACAATGAAATATTTATCTACAACGGTACCTACAATGATGTTTTAGCGCTTGGCTAAAATCTGAACATTCGTAACTTTTTTATCAATTCAATTTCCCAAATGTTTACAACGCTACAAGGTCATATTTTGGCGTGAGACTGAAATCGGAACTAACGCCGCAATCTTGTTTTTAACCGACTTCTTCAAAAAGGAGGAGGTTCTCAATTCGTCAGTTTTTTTTTTTAATATTTGTTACGTGATTACTTCGCCAATTATGAATAGATTTTGATGATTTTTTGTTGACTGAATGAGTTACGTGCTTTACTAACTAAAAACTGTAGGTACTTGAGCCACAGTGACGCCGATACAAAAAAAACTTTTTAGAGGACTTATCAATTAGGTACTTAACCATTTCCCTAAAAATATTCCTAGGCGCCAATGGTGACCTCCCCCGAAATCTTGGGATGCGACCGCGCCTGGGTCCCATATAAATTTTACTAACTTAGCTTGCGTAGTTTCTGAGTTACCTTCAATACTACGTATTTTTCCCACTTAGTATAATATGTAGACGATGTTTTAAGTGACTCCGTCACTGTTATTTACATAGCAGGTAGTGGTACCTATTCGAATTTCTGTGGTGTAGGTACCACAACTAAAAAGTGAACAAAAAATCTTTTTACAATTAAAACAACCAACTTCCAAAAAAAAACACAAAAAAGTGAAAAATTACTTTACTCGAGGACATAACATACTTAGAAATAACTAACTAGAAGTCAGTTTTTTTTTTTTTTTTTATAATTTTTTCTCAATACAATTGCTGCGACAATTAAACAATTTCACATCATCCCCCCCTCCATGCCAGGCGCCAAAAGATCCTTGTGGCTCTATCTATATCTATACATAAATACTAGCTTCCGCCAGCGATTTCGCCCGCACGACATCTTTATAAATTATTACCCATGTGATATGGCATTCTACTGGTGAAATACTAACATATTATAAAACAAAGTCCTCCGCCGCGTCTGTTCGTGATAAACTCAAAATTTTGCACCGATTTTCATGCTGTTTTCACCAATGGGTAGAGTGGTTGTCGAGGAAGGTTCTAGTATATAATAACCAGTGATCGGATAAGGTAGATTGAACTGGGGCCATTGATCCGAAACGTATATATTAATATGGACATTCCTCCGGAATTGGTGGATTATTAAAAAAAAACCGGAACTTATGTAGGAATTGTATTCTGCCAGAGTGGAAGGAGTCATTTGATGATTTGCCATCCTCAAAAAAAAAGGTAGGAATTGTAATAAAATTAGCAATATTATATTCTTCATATTTTTTTTAACGGCACACAATCACGATTTGACAAAACCCAACGACCAATCAGAACAAAGGATCATGGGTGGTACAATAACCGGTTATCAGAACAATGCGTACGCCCGCCGAAGACATGCCAGGTAGCTCACTCGTTTACTTCGGTTCGTAGAGTGCGCATCTTTGTTTGTTACTGTGTTGTGAAAACGTTACTTGACCCTGGCTTGTGTACATACATTATTCCTTTAAATTTTGAATTGAGTAGTAATAATATCACTACCAACATTAACAATATTTAATTGAATCCGGAAATACCGGAATTACTTTCCGGAAAAATGGCTTATCCATGTTATTCTTTCTATGTGCATTTATGATACAAGTACCAAAAATCAATCTACCTACTCCGATCACTGTTAATAACCGACATCCACGCGGGCGAAGCCGCGGCCATCAGCTAGTAATTTTTAAAATCGGTCAGGTAGTTTTTGTGTTTATTCATTACAAACAAAAATACAAATCTTTTCTCTATGTATATATTATTAGAATAAGATCGGGGTCGTCAGAAGCCCGAAAGTCTGACAAGCAGTCTTACCAAGGGGCATCGTATTACCCAGTTACTGGGTTGTGGAGGTCATATAGGCAGTCGCTCCATGTAAAATACTGGTATTCAGCAGCATCTGGTTAGACTGGAAGCCGACCCCAATATAGTTGGGAAAAGGCTAGGCAGATTGATTTGATATTATTAGTTTAGATATGGAATGCAATCCTTTTGTGAGGTTCAATGGCGTGGGAACACAATCTCGTCCTTGAAATCTCTACAAACTACAGGTTTGGAGGCTGAGCGCGCGCGACTTAGCAAACTATGCTTCTTGAGAACCCATTTTCAATATACAAAATACCAATAAAAGAAATAAATCTATTTATTAAATGGATTTATTTAATTTTTTTTTTTTTCTTTCAATTTATCGCCATGTCAACATCTTTTATGTAAAACACCCTTAGTCTTTCACATTTAAAAACAGAAAAGAAAAAAAAAAGAAAAACAATTAATAAGTAGGTATTCCAGTTGATTCTTTGACTTTATCACCCTAGAATTATGGTATATTGGTCCAAAGTATAGTTGGAGTTTTCAATTAAATAAGTTTCAGAATAAACGCATCTTTTCAAAAAGTTGGCGAAATCTCGATCTCGGCAAACTAGAAAACGAGAACTCGTCTGAGGCCGTAGACAAAGTGACATTCTATCAGCGATAACGATGATGGAAAAGGCAAAAATGTATAGGATTGACATAAGCTATCGAAAAGCTTATGTCAATTCTGTTTAAAGTCGTAGACATAAGAACCGCTTTCGAAGCGATTGTCACTTGTCTAGGCCCTCTGATTATCGAACAAGATCTCGAATGGCTAATCCTGACACCTTTTTTTTTTTTTTGAGGGTGGGAAATCATCCAATGACTTCTCCCGCTCTGGGCGGAGCGGAAGGGCGTGTCAGACTTTTACTGACTAAAACCCACCCGTGTTCCTTCATTTGCCTGTTGCCAAGGTCCCGGTATCCCTTTCGGACTTTCCCGCAACCCTGGCAGGCATCGGTCCTATTGGACCCCGTCAATTTTGCTGACATCTCTTTGAGGCGCGCGTGGAACACGACGCGCCATCGACCCGGGCCTGGTCCTTATCGGACGGCGAGCTGCCCGTTGCTCGCCGTCCGCAAGCCCGCGCCTATGGTGGCCGGGAATCCGCCTGGGATAATCCTGACACCTGAGGGCCAATTCTCTTAAAAAATGTTCACATTCAAGTCGCAATCTGCCAAACTTGTCAAAATTGTTGGTAAATTGATGGTTTTTTGACAGATTGCGAATGCGATGCGAATGTGAACGTTCTAGGGAATTGGCCCGCAGATTTAGTACGCGAGATCTTGAGTTGACAATCTCGAGTCGTGATTGCATTCTACAATAGCGGGCATAGTATAAAATAAAACAAAGTCACTTTTCATGTTGACCAAGTGCGTGCCAGACCATACACACATTTACACATTAACAGTATTGATTTTATTAACCGTAAAAATTAGTTTTTATTACGAAATACAAACTTATTTTTATGGTTAATGAAATCAATACTGTAGTAGTACTTCTCAAAAAAAACTATAAAAAATGTTATTTCCGCGGTTGTTACTGAATATCATCCCATAATAAGTCTCAAAGACTATTGACTTTTAGTTATTTATGCAACTGTTATATAATAAGGGGTATTAAAACGCGAACGTGGGTTTATCAAACGAGGCGAAGCCACATGTCACATGGGTGTTTTTAATACCTAATTATTTACAGTTGCATACAAGACTTTATCTACACCCATGTTATGAATCCTCTATAAAAAGGTTCTTTGTAATACCAATATCGAAAAAAAAAAATGCACGTGAACTCGAATTTTTTGAATTCGAATAAACTATTTACATATTTTTTTTTAAATGACCGAGCTTAGTGAAACGCGCCTGATTGACAGCGTTCTTTTTTTTTAATAAGTTGCATTATGTAATGTCGTACAACATTATAACACCCGTTTGGATGATAAAATGGTTACTATGACACTGGTTGTTTTAATGTTGGCAATAAGCTAACTTTTTCAGAAAC
The DNA here is from genome assembly GCA_949152455.1 of Lithophane leautieri. Classification (NCBI taxonomy): domain Eukaryota; kingdom Metazoa; phylum Arthropoda; class Insecta; order Lepidoptera; family Noctuidae; genus Lithophane; species Lithophane leautieri. The sequence continues at coordinate 6,625,468 of OX424486.1, forward strand.
TTTTATATAGGATTTATAGCATGAGTGTAGATAAAATATCAAAGTCACTTGAAACATAATCTTTTATAATTATGGGATCCCAGAATAGCCCACGCGACAGACATTACAGATTATGGAGAGTGCCACCCTCGATATATTTTTTTCTTAATTAGCAAACTACACCTTTTTCTCCCAATGCACAGAATACCTACACCTTCCTCATAGTGTCCGAGTAAAATAGCTGAGTGACTACCGGACAGACAGACCGACGGACATGACGGAAATAAAAGGGTTCCCTTCTTTCCATTTGGCTACGGAACCCTAAAATCGATCTCTGTACGGCGATATACAAATACATCGGTGGAAATACATCGTAACGAAAACTTGTACCATGGATTCAGTACATGATGGACTCCCTGTGTTGTATTACTGTCGGTTTTTATCACCCAGGCATTAGTAGCTAATGGGACTACCTAGGAAGATACCATAATAGGTATATCTGACCGGAGTAACTTAGACATTGCATTCCACAAGGATATAGGCACCGTAGTTCTGTAGCATCGCATACGTTTGCGACGATACATTCGTCACAGAGCGATAACACATCGACGTTCTTTGACAGCTGGCAGTGGTGGGATAATATCGTAAAGTTCTCCCGAAGTGGACTTAAGTCACTGCCTACCTTACCTACAAATTCTCAAACGAACTTGACTTTAAGATGCTCTTAAACCCACTCGGTTAACAACAGTAATCACCAACAAAAATTGTTAAGTATGTAAGTAATATTGTTAAAATATTTCAACAAAATCTCTTTTACTGGCTTCGACAGCCCCACCCCATCAAGGAAAAAAGAATATTATGTTTTTATTTTGCACAAAACTGTGTATAGTTGATATTTCAACAAAACTTGCTTTATACAGTAAATAATTGAAGATTGTAGGTACTTACCATGTTTAGCAGATACTGCTAAAACACATCCAACTAAACACACAAAAATTGTACTGAAAAACATTGTCACTTCACCAATAGTCAACTGGCATAAAAACTGATTAAAACAAAATATGATTGAACTATATTATACATTATTGTTGTGGTTAGAATGACTGTTAGCGATGTGCGTATTAGAATTATTTTATTCGAATAATATTCGATTGTATAATTTCTTATTCGATTAATTTCCATTGCAACGGGAAAGCGAACAGTGGACCAGTATTCTCTCAGACTCCTGAAGCAAGACCAAGCTTATTAGACACGCGGTCAAGAGCAGACCATATGGAAACATTCGGTCAGTAGACCCGATTTATCACCATTGATTGATCTTCTCTTAGCAAGCAATAGAAGACAACATAGCAATTAAATTAACTTCTTTTCAAACAGTATAATATGTGCCATCAAGGCAAATATTGTTTGAAAAGAAGTCTTTTTTTTTCGGCTCAGTACTAGAACTCAGCAACGCTAACACTATTCGCTGACGCAGACATTCGACATGAGACGCAAGATGAAAGGTAGGCCATGGTCTTCGGGGAGATCGGAACCATCCGAGAATCTGGTGGAGCCGCTATACTTCACTATCGATTTAAACTATTCGGTTTTGAATCGGACTCGGCCCACTTTGATTTAATCGAGTACATTTGTTACGAACTACCAATCGATTAATTCGAATAGGACATTAAACAGTAAGTGTATTATTTAATTCATTTAATTTCATGTTGACTAATTATTTTATCCTTCTTCCTCGTGTGATTTCCTCTATCACAGTACCTATCACAAAAGTACACAGACGTATGTGTTTCAAACCATTTTTGATGACATTGCGTATAATAATCGTAACTACGTAGGCCCATACGCGTTGCGTTGGCGTTAAATCCTGAAGCAATTTTTTTTTTGTTTTCCGTATGCGTATCTCGGTAGGTCTAGTTGTCGCAAGCTCTAATGCTGAGCCCTGCTTTCGATTCCCAGGCCAGGTAAGTGTTATTAGGTTTTTCTATCTGAAATTTCTCTGTAGCAGACCGGAGTCCGGATTCGTGCCTGGTTGATGGCAATAGGCTCAACCCCTATTACCTACATGAGACTTAACCATAACTGACGAAATGTGGGTGTAATATAGGTAACAACCCTTCGGGAAAACAAGGCGTAATGCTATGTTTATTTTCTTATAACCGACAGATGTCGCTATTATGTCCAGTCGAACAAGCTATTTGGTAAACAGGTAAAATATATTCATTTTCCGCTACACTGCCAAAATTTGTTATAATTGTGTGTGTAAGTAATAACGTGGCTAAGTAATAACAGCCACACCGGGTCGATCCATCAGGTTAAGCTACGCTTGCCGGGGTTGGTCGGTGGATGGGTAACCATCTTTACATACCGAGACTCCTCCGTGCCTCGGAAAGCACGTTAAGCCGTTGGTCCCGGCTGTCATTAGTAGATCTTTGACAGTCGTTACGGGTCGTCAGAAGCCCGAAATTCTAACAACCAGTCTTACCAAGGGGTATCGTATTACCCAGTTACTGGGTTGTGGAGGTCAGATAGGCAGTCGCTCCATGTAAAATACTGGTATTCAGCTGCATCCGGTTAGACTGGAAGCCGACCCCAAAATAGTTGGGAAAAGGCTAGGCAGATGATGAATCAGTTATCACAGACTGAATCCGGTAAATAGCGTATCTAAACTCGCGACAATCTAAGAAGTCCGTTTTGACAGCTATAAAAATCTTTTCTCAAACATGCTTGGAAATTCGAGCATTATTTTGACAACCTTCTTTGAGATAAATCAAAATTGCTGTACTGGTAAAAAACAAGTGACGATGCGGCCAGCAAAGTTACTATGAAAATCCATATCTGGCGTGTTTAGCGGCCAAATAAATTACTATGAAAACTCATATCTGTCGTGTTATTTAAAAATGGAAAGAACTGTTTACTTCAACACACGGCAACCAAGGAGGTAACTTATCAAAGAATTTATTTAAATTTCGAATTGGTTTGCAAATAGAACAAAGAAGAAACAAATTAACATATTGGCGCATGAAAAATGATAGTTATTCGTCATTGATTCTGTAATTTCTATTTAATTTACTCAGTTTGAATTTCCGCGCGTTGTTTGAGAAAAGTACTATACAAGCCTTGGCCGCAATCAGGAATTGATGGACTCACGCATGAGTGCCTCGGCCCTCATTTTCACGATCGTCCATCAATCCCCTTATTGCTGGCCGCGACAGTAATGTACTATAGAGAGTTTGTATTCAACGATTTATCTACATTGATTAAAACTGATTCTCAAGGCATAACGTTTTATTACATGTACAAGAACGAAACGTCAAAACGGACTTCTTAGATTGTCGCGAGGTAACTTCTAGTTTTTCTTGACCCCTGCTGGTTTGTACGAGGTCATCGGACTGCATCTAATAGGGTGACTCTAAGTTCACCACATGGGTTCGGAAGTTAGTCCGACATTTATTGTGCAATTTGATTGATCACTGCATTTTGAGAACGGTCAAGGAAAAGCCTACGTTCTAGGATAAACCCAAAACATGACATGTCACGTCCACCAATCCATAATAGCCCATGATGACCTCCACATGGGCCCCATTATTCGGTTACTGTGAGAGGAAGGTGGGCCATAGACCTTTATGGCCCATTTCATCCCACAGTGCGAAAGCCTGAGTCTAAGGAGAGAGATCTTTCTATGCTAATAATATTATGTAAGATTTTTTTCTCAAACACGCTTGGAAAGTCGAGCATTATTTTGATAATCTTCTTCGAGATAAATCGAAATTGCTATACTGATAAAAACAAGTGACGATGCGGCCGGCAAAGTTACTATGAAAATCCATATCTGGTATGTTATTTAAAAATGGAACAAACTCTTTACTTCAACATATACATACAACACCAAGGAGGTAACTTATCAAAGATTTTATTTAAATTTCGATTTGGCTTGCAAATAGAACAAAGAAGAAACAAACGAACATACTGACGCATGAAAAATTGTAGTTGTTCGTCATTGATTCTGGAATTTTTATTTAATTTACTCAGTTTGAATTTCCGCGCATTATTTGAGAAAAGTACTATACAAGCCTTGGCCGCAATGAGGAATTGATGGACGATCGTGAAGATTGCTGGCCGCGACAGTAATGTACTATTTCTAATTAATTGTAGCATCATTTGAAGTAGAAGACTATAATTTTTGGTAGCGACTGAGGTCTGCATATCGCATACTTATGCACAAGTATCTCCGTAGGTAAATATTTCGTGATTCAACAATGACGGTCAGTGAGTTACTCGTATTTAATAATTGTTCTATTCATTTTGGTTTGTCCCTTGGTTAGCTGTATATCACATTTTTGCTGAAGTTTTCCTGTAACCCATTGCATCAATTTCGATGTATACTATGACAAGCTATTGTGAATAAACACATACTTACTTCACTTTTAATAATTGTGCCATCTAGTTAAGTGAAGCGGAATTACTAGGAAACTGGCGCCTATTTAATTTGATTTTCTGTTAAATGTGGGAATTAATACAGAGGACGCTAGCTGCAAAATTTTAGCTAGTTCAATGGTAAAACCAATTTTACTCCTGGGCATCCTATCGCCATGCCACATGGAGGGAAAGTACAGTCACCTGCTCAGCCTTTTCACAACTATCTTGGGGTCAGCTTCCAATCTAACCGGATACAGCTGAATACAATTACAGTAAAGCACAGTCACGAGCAAAAATATATTACTTTGGTCAGCTTGCCAATAATATTAGAGGGCCTAGACAAGTGACAATCGCTTCGAAAGCGTTTCATATATATTCTACAACGACGTCGAACAGGATTGACATAAGCTTTTCGATAGCTTATGTCAGTCCTATACATTTTTACCTTTTCCATCGTCGTTATCGCTGATAGAATGTCACTTTGTCTAGGGCCTTAAGACCTCGTAGCTATTTAGATCTGAATTGGAGTAGGTATGCTCAACTATGACAAAACATCATTATATGTATCCACTAGCTTTCGCCCGCGGCTTCGCCCGCGTGGTATGTCGATAAAAAGTAGCCCATGTCCTTCCCCGGGATGCCATCCTATCTCCTTGCCAAATTTTATCGAAATCCGTTCAGTGGTTTAGGCGTGAAAAGGTAACATACAGACAGACAGAGTTACTTTCGAATGTACAATATTAATATGAAAGTATGGATTATAAATGGTAACTAAAGGGGAAAATTTATGAGGACAGAAGATAATACAATCACCCAACAGCTAAATAACGCATAATACCTATAGAGAATGGGGATGAGTACTGTACGTTATTCCAACATTATTTTCATCACAAAGATTTCCTATAGTGGCATTTAGTTTTCAATCGAGATTACAAACGGGTCGCTCGACTTCGATTGAACAATAAAGTTATAATTTTTATTATTCTAAGGTTATAGTGGTGCCGATACTACACTATGAATACTGGTATTCAGCTGCATCTGGTTAGACTGGAAACCGACCCCAACATGGTTGGGAAAAGGCTAGGCAGATGATGAATGGTGCCGATTCTGTTGTTTACAAACTAAACTAAAAAGTTCAGTACATCTTTTTCTATTTCATTAAGAAAAGGACAGAAGATAAATTTTAGTTTAGTCCTGTCAAATTAATCAGCGCCTGACGTAATTTTAGAAGGCTAGTTTTTAATCACCTCGCGTTGTCTGGAGTAGTGACAGGCGTTGATTAATTTGACAGGACTAAGCTAAAATTTATCTTCTATATATTATATTCGAAATGGAAAGAAAAAGATGCACTGAACTTAAATTTTAGCAATTATTACTTCCTATATATTAATTGTATATAATATGCCCGCGGACGGGCCGCGCGCGGACCAAAAACTATTGTAGTTAATTAGAAAGTCCTTGAAGAATTAATTGTTTTGTATAACTTCACCAACACGCATCGGAGGAAAAATATATTTATTTAGATATAAAAATTACTTTGTATCTCATTGTAAGTGAACCTATGTATTGTTCTTATGAGAATAAATTCTTTAAACCGAACTTAAATTTAGTTTAGTTTGTGAACAACAGAATCGATACCAATTATTACTATTGATTTCTTGTTGTGCTGTCCAGTGTTTTAACATTTGTACCTTTTACAATGATTATACTTTTGCCTTTCTAGCATAGTACAGCATTATTTTGTACCATTGCAATTGTACCAATATTGTGAGAAGAGAATATTATAATGGCATGCTTAATATAGTGCAGCGCCATCGTACGGAGAACCCTAGAAACTTTGTCTTTTAAATGAGATGTTCATTTATTGTGGATAGATGGCGCTAGGAAGAAAGACAGGAGCATGATGGATAGATGGCGCTAGTTGAGTTTTTAATTGAAAATTTTTCATTGGGATGTATTTGTAGTAAGTACTAAAAGTATGATGCTGGGGCTACAAATGTTACATTGTGGCGAGAACGCGAACTATTCTTCGCGCTTATGGTGCTCAGCGAGACGCCGAGCGGTGTGCGAGAGAGAGCGCATGAAGTTTAGTGGCCCCAGAGCCTCCACACTTTTTAATTTGGCCCTGTTGCTTGGTATTAAAATAAAATTGGTAAGTAACATTTTTTTCCAAAGCTATCTGTAAATAAAAGCCTAACATAGATCATAGCAAAGGTTCTTTGACTACAAACAAGTAGGTACAAAACTTATAAACTCAATCCATCTTATCTCTACCATCTTCGGAGATTATTAAAAAGTTGTGCGATTTAATTATTGTCCTCAACGAATAACTCTAATTCATTAGCTAGTAAGTAATATTATTAAATAATTAATAAGTAAGCCAATTAATGTAAAAGGGTACGATGGGGCTGACATATCTTTGATAAAAGCCCCTAAACAAAACCCAGATTAAAAAAAAAAAAAAACTATAAACTTACCTATTAGGTAAGTACTTATCTATCAAGGACGTCGTAGCACCCGTAGCATAGTCGAACTTGTTTAAGGGGGCTGCGCTAAGGTAGCCCGCGAAATTCAATTATTCTTACGTTTTTTGCAATTTTCAGATCAGTATCAGGTTGTATGTTGATCTAAATATGATTTGCGGCCGTAACAAATATGGATTTACAGAATTATAAACATTAGAATCAGCAATACAACTCTCTAAGTTCATGTAAGTGCCGATGACGATTTCGAAATCATTCAATGCTTATACAACCTGACACTGACCTGCAAATTGCAAACAACGTAAGAATAATTGAATTTCGCGGGCTACCTTAGCGCATCCACCTTAAGAAATCGACTCGCCTGAAGACCTGCCATGAAAAAGTGAACCAGACAGATTATAGGACACGTTGTTGGGCGCTGAAGTGCAGTGCGTCGCTGAAGATGGGCGTTGTTATCGAAGCAGATATAGGAAGAGTCTGTGGATTCATTTTTGACGAATTGCCATTTTCCAAGGAGGTCAACAAAGTGGAGAGAGAGAGAGATGTGTATGAATTATACTCGTTTCGTAGTATCATGACTTTCATGACTATTCATGACATTATGGAGGGAGATCTTTGCCCAGAAACGGAACAGTACGTTGCAGGCAAAAAAAGTGTCAACTTTTGAATCTCGCTTCCGGTCAGCTGCTGACCGTACCTACTTTTATAATTGAGTTGAGCTTAAATTATGTATTTTAATTTGACAGGAGCAGATGTGAAACACCAAATTGAAAACAAAAACAACAATCAGTTGAAATGTTAAATTAGTAAAACAGACAAGGAACCTTTCAGACATATTTTCATCTGTTTTCAATAATCTTATATTTTTATAATAATAATATTATATAATGAAGTACATTATATAATATATATATTTAATAATATATAAATACTTATACATTCAATATAATTATATTATTTCCCATATTTTCATCTATTTTCAATAAAAGCTGTAAATAGGCACTTACATAGGTAATTATGATTATTTTAGAGACCTTTCAAATTGTGTAATATATTTTTACAAGTATGCATATAAGTAAATCATAAATTTTATCATAATAGTACGTACGGTATGGTGTGGTGTGGTATCATTGTAAGATTTGTAAAAAATCAAGCAAAATTTATCACTCGCGCAAGCGTACCCGCTTACAAAAAATATTTGTTCAAAATCGCATTGAAGTAAAAGAGAGACAAAAATATTATTTTTAATAATTCGAATAAACAAAAAGCACGCCGCATACATAATACGTTTTGACCACTTGAGACTTTCCGATTCTGTCGTCTTATACGATCGAATAGTGTTGAAATTATGAAAAATGTCAATCAATTATTTTACTTACTACTCGAAAAATAAAGTGTAGTTTAGTTTGCGGTCATTTGACGGCTGATGTCGGCCGCCATTTTCCACAATGGCCGTCAGAAACGCGACATCTATGCAGAGTTTAGTGTCATCGCGAGCGTGCGTAGCTCGGGTCGTGCGTGTTTTTATCAGCACTATATTGTTTGCATCCATTGTATAAAGAAATATGACACGAAAAATTGCTCGGCGTAGTCATAATTCATACCTATCTGTCGTATTGTAACGCAAAAAAGTTTATTTATAATAAATCGTGCCGTGCCGTATTTTATTGGTCCGCTACATAGTAAAATAATGAATTTAACACGCCGCCGCAGTCTTCTGTTTGAATTGTCGTGAGCCTTGTTGTGGGATCGATTTTTAGGTGTTATTAATGAAATTACGGAGGTGCTCGCGAGTGATATTGTTACGTAAAGAACCCGTTTTAAAACACTCCCGTTACGCTGGTGTTCCGTCTTGTTCGAGCTGTGGAGCGCTTATAATCGATATAAGTTAATAAAAAATGCATATTTTCCCCATGGTTTCATAAAGGATCGGGTCAATACAGTGCCGGCTTGAACGGCGTTACGAATGTTGTTGATTCGCGTTCAAAATGTGGTATTGTTGATGACTGCAGTGCGACCGATTTATTTTGTCCTAAAGTGATGGTGATTATGACAACATACTTACTGTTTTGTTGTGCCACGGAGTTTTCCACTTTGAGAGGTTAGTAAACAAATCACTTTTTTCTAGTAAACACACTTGTATCTGAAAATAAATAAATATTATGGTCCAGGAGTTATCATCGTGCCCGTGAAAAAACCGTGACCTAATGGCGGGAACGTATTTAATTTTTTGGGTCAAATTTCGGCCTTTCTGCCACTTCTGTATGGCCAGTATTTTAAGTATTATCTGCACTGCAATCATTACAAGAAAAAAGGTCGTGTCATGTCGCGGACTATGAATTATAAATAGGCACAATGGCTGCATTCAAAACACGATAAAAAAAGATAGGTAACAGTGTACGATCGCGTGATTTATTCTATCAGCATTTAAAATCTAATGTTACGCGACATTTGACATTAAATTCATTGGACTCACGAATTGTTATTAATATTCTACAAACCACGTTAGTGGTTTTAAAAATTATAGCATTAACATCAATCAATTATTATAATTATAAATTGAACTTGCATCTGTGTATTGTACGTACATAAATAGTATTTATTTACATTAAGATTGCAATAAACCTAGGATAAACTAGCGAATATTTAAGTAAAACCTAAAAATCTGAAAGCCATCTTTTTTCAAAAAGTCCTAGGAACACTATCCCACTGAATACAAAGCTGTAATGTCAAAAGTTATAAACTTCATACTGATATCACTACTAATACACACCGATTAATTATTACCCTTTATCTTCCACTGAAAAATTAAGTTAAAAAACTTGCAGTCCAATCAAAAATTTATAAAATAAATGACATCATTTTTTATTGATTGTGTTCTGTTTCTTTGAATTTATTTCATAGTTGTTACCTGCCAGACCTTGGCTGTGGCTGTAGACAGACAGAATAAAACCTCTAAGTTATTTTTAGGAATCATTACTTTTGATTTAGACTTCTGTCAGACATATTGAACATTTTTTAAACAGTTAATCACTCTGAATCACAGGTATTTCTTAATTTTTTTGGAATAAATCATGTCAGTGGACTACTTATGATTAATTTATTTGTTTGTTTTGCTATGCAATCTATTTATGATACCTAACTGGGGCCGTATTATGAAGTATTAATGCCATCATGATTCCACTGCGAAAAAAGGATGGTGCTATCAGCCTTGTATAGCTCCGTCTCTCACTCGCACTGGAAAAATGATGGCATTAACATGTCATAATATGGCCCCTGAACTTTATAATTATGGATAATCTTTGGACATAATGTTTTATTCATTCATATTTTATCTGTCATACCTGGTATCGGTATCAGTTCAGTTGATTTGAAATTATTATGGGCTGGTCTCATTCTTATTTTGATCACATGAGACAGTAGGTATTAAGTGTGAACTATTGCACAGAGTTTCACAACCAGTTGGAAAAGCAACTTTATTGTACCCAGATAAAAGCATCTTTTTGCTCTGTCCTGTGTTTGCTCTGTGCCAACTTTCATTGAAATAACCTAGTAATCACAAAGATACAAAATGACACAGACATCATTCTGGATTCATAATTTTATAGCATGTTCAAGAGGTATGCCTGCTCTTATGTGGCATAGGTTGTGGGTTCGAACCCAGTCAGGCGCTTTACCTTGAGTAATTTATTTCATCACCACTGTTCTCAAAATGTGAAGGAACACATTGTGGGGAAATCTGATATCCAGAACCAAAAATTCAAAGACATCCAACCAACCCGAACTGGGCCCTCTCGGTGGATTATAGCCCACTACTTCTCACAGAGAGGAGTCCTATGTCCCAACAGTGGGACCGCTATAGGCTGATTATGGTAAAGCAGTAAATGTACTATCAAAAAATGTGATATTAAGGCTTGTATATTACGTGGTAGATTTATAAATGCTGTAAATAATATTGAATACTTGAATTCAGAAATTATTATGCATTACATTGTAACTTACCCAACCATCTACTTTAGAGTTATGAGGTTGGGGTCCTGGGTTTGATCGGTAGGTCAGGCAAAAAGTTACACCTGTTACGTTACAGTGTGAAGTCTGGATTTTTTCATGGTTAGTTGATGACAATAGAGTCATTTTGAATATTTACATTGGACGTAACCGTTATTGGTAAAATACGGTGTAGTATACAATACCTCTCTGCCTACACTTCAGGAAAATACAGGCACAATGTTATGTTATTTTTAGTACTGGTTACACTAGCCTTATTACCACAAAACTTTGTTTGTCCGTTGTTTAGCCTATTAAACACATTTTAAACATGACATTTCTGTATGGAGTTGGCATAAAAACTGACAGTAGATGCACATTGAACAAGTGTCTTAAGTTTTTGTAGTAAAACCCATGTACACAAAGTATAAGCTGACCTCTTATTGTACAGAAATCCTATACAATGCGAGATCAGCATAAACTGGAAATGTATAGCTTGATGTGTAGCCGTGTGTACGTGTTTAGCACCTTCATTGACATAGTAGCAAATGAAGTCCAAAGAAAAGATGGATGGCTTGTATGAGGAATGATTTGAAAGGGAAGGGAGTGAATGATACCGTGAAGGTTGAGAGTGGAAAATGGAAAAGAAAACATGTTGTACCTACTACAAATATAAATTGGGTTAAGGGCAAGATAATCATCTGTCTAGCCTTTTCCCAACTATGTTGGGGTCGGCTTCCAGTCTAACCGGATGCAGCTGAATACCAGTATTTTACATGGAGCGAGTGCCTATCTGACCTCCACAATCCAGTAACTGGGTAATAATGATACCTCTTGGTAAGACTGGTTGTCTGACTTTCGGGCTTCTGACGACCCGTAACGACTGTCAAAGATCCACAAATGACAGCCGGGACCAACGGCTTAACGTGCTTTCCGAGGCACGGAGGAGTTTCGATATGTAAAGATGATCACCTATCCACGGACCAACCCCGGCAAGCGTAGCTTAACCTGATGGATAGACCCATGCTCAGAAATAGGTGTCTTATGCCCGTTTTCGCCGACATCCCCTAAGTTTAGAGATTACCTAAGCACGGTTAGGCTTAGGGAGCTGTTAGTAGGTGGTTTCTGTTTCACCAAGGGGTCAGTAAAACGTTCACGTTTAACTGATCCCTTACTGTTGGTAAGCCACAACCTAACAACTCCCTTACTTAAACTTAGGAGATGTCGGTGAAAACGGGCATTAATTTTTTGTTTTTTTTTTTTCGTAATCTTTTTTGATCTGCAATATAGACTCCTCAATGTATCCACAAAACGGTGAAGGAAACCATCGTGAGGAAACTGGCATGACCTAGAGAACCAAAAATTCGAAATCATGTTGTGATGATGAGAAATCTACCCGCACTGGGCCCGCGTGGTAGATTACACCCCAAATCTACTACGCGGGCCCAAGGCAGGTTGGTAGATTTCTCATGATCACATGACTTGGAATTTTTGAATTTTTCCTTCTCGAAGAGAGGAGGCCTGTGTCCCAGCAGTGGGAACATTATAGGCTGATTATTATACGGGGACAGGCAACCTCGCTACCACCTTGCCGTCTCACACATATTATTACCACGGCACTAGCTATTCTAGTGACCATACGGTGATGTTCTTCAGAAAAGTCAAGTGTGTAGTACGCGACAGGCTTGTGTGTATGACCAGTGCCCTGTTTATCAAAACTTACAAGCCTTGTATTACTAAATATCATTATTTAGTTCACAAGGACTTATATTTTGACACTTTTATTCGTGATTTTGTTTATCAAAAAAATATTTTTAAGTTACAACTTGTAGAGAATCATAACAAATCCTGAGTGTCCGGTCCGGCGACTCTCTATTACGTCTTGCAAGTTTACAAGTGTCGTGCTTAGTACCGCAATAAATGTTTAAATGCGATTTTCTTTTTTTAAATGTGAGAGAGATGACCTGATGCCCGTTTCCCAGCTGTGGGAACATTAAGGCTGATTATGAATATGGAGATGAGTTATGAATTTAACGAAAATTAGTAGTCTAGGTAACTTATGAACGTGACTTGTAGCTTTTATTTATAAACATTCACAATAATTAGGTATTTTATGTATTGTATTTCTTCTATCTTATAAATCAGTTTTTAATTTATTATTACATTAGCGTATGACACTCGTGGGTTGCAGCAGAAAATCAGCGTCAGGTGGTACACTTTGTGTTTCCATCTGGCATTATGCTGAGCTGAGACCCTTTTGGCACTGTAATGACTGTTTTATGTTTTATAGTTTTTAGGTGTTTTTTTCTGCTACAATGCCAATAAACGCATTTTTCTTTCTTTCTTTCTTTCTTTTAAGAAACAGGGCCCAGATGTATGAACGTCCTGCCAGGGTTGCGGGAAAGTCCGAAAGGGATACCGGGACCTTGGCAACAGGCAACTGAAGGAACACGGGTGGGTTTTAGTCAGTAAAAGTCTGACACGCCCTTCCGCTCCGCCCAGAGCGGGAGAAGTCATTGGATGATTTCCCACCATCAAAAAAAAAAAAAAAAAGATGTATGAACGTAAACGAAGCAAAAGGAGTATTTAAGGATCGTAGCAGGTGGCGTTCTGTAGTTTCTGCCTACCCCCATGGAAAGAAGGCGTTAATGTGTGTATTTGTATCTATTCTCATATATGACTAAGTACCTATGTCGTGCTGATACGGGAGTGAAGTAAATAAAAGCGTTTATAAAAAAACCGGGCAAGTGCGAGTCGTACACGTGCAAGAAGGGTTCCAATCCATTATCTATAAAAACGGCAAAAAAATCACGTTTGTTGTATGGGAGCCCCCTTAAATATGAATTTTATTCTGTTTTTTAGTAGTTGTTATAGCGGCCACAGAAATACATGATCTGTGAAAATTTCAACTGTCTCACTATCACGGTTCATGAGATACAGCTTGGTGACAGACGGACAGACAGCGGAGTCTTAGTTAATAGGGTCCCGTTTTATTTTTTGGGTACGAAACCCTAAAAAATAATACGCTTTTGAGTCTTAGAACATCGGCGAGGCTACTGCGAAAGCCGTTCCGTGAGGCATAGACCTGTTCTCGGGAACATGTTTTTATTCAACAGTATAGTATTACATTAGGCAGAGGTAACCTGGCAGCACATCCTCTTTTATTTTTTTTACGCGGTTTGTGCAAATGTAATTTTATATTGAATTTTGCTGCGTATCCTGTAAAGTTTGCAAAAGGTATTATTGAATACTTGCACTGCACTCTTTTATAATCTACTAGCTGATGTCCGCGACTTCGCCCGCGTGGATTTCGGTTATTATATAATTAAACCTTACTCGAGTACCACTCTATCCATTGGTGAAAACAGCATGAAAATCGGTGCAGTAGCTTTTGAGTTTATCGCGTACAGGACGACAGACAGACGCGGCGGAGGACTTTGTTTTATAATAATTATGTAAGGAAGACTGCACGCAGTTTGGCCGTTAAATGTAAGTATTGTCAAACTGTAGTGCAATTTATGTTTTCAAATTATATCAATAAATTGTTTTTTTATAAATCATTAGGTGTTCCTTTTAGCAGTCTGAATTCTGGGCTTAGACATAGGGTACACCTCATTAAGTGCACACATGTTTACGAAACCGGCCTCACACCACTTTTGACAGAACTGTCTTGGTTTTTTATTTGGTCAGAGGTCTTATTCATAAGACTGAAATGTGGTTGTGCCTCTAAACTTTGCCTATCCCTTTTGGGTAAGCGTGATGTTATGGTTAATAACTACTAAGTGAAGTACATTATGTACGATTTAAAAAAAAAAACCTCTGACGTTGGGTTTCCATTAAAGACGGGTTGTGTTACGTTTCGCCTAAATCCGTAGTACTCGGAAACTCGGAATGCATTAGCGTTTGTCTCTGGTTACCAGATTTCCCCCTACGTGCATCCGAACGGGAAGTCGAAATTTGAATTTTTCAATGGAACACTATTTGAAAATTACATGCAACACGCGTTCAAAAAAGAGTATGGTGTTGTTATGTGTGTACAGTCACGGACTTTAATTGATGAGCCACTTGGCACTGTTCCTATTTTAGCCGTGTAATTAAAATCGGGCTTAGTCGGTTATACTCGTACATCCGGGCACGGAAAGTCATGTCTTCGTATTTTATAAGAAGAAAATTATATTTAATATCTTTACCGGTTGGCTAACCGGAGAGCCAGAACTACAAACTTGACAGCAGAGTGCCTACCCAAAGTCAACCAATTGCAGGTCTAACAACCGTAACCTAGCGATTATTGTTTTAGCGTAGCCATAGTAACGTAAGAAATTTTAATTAGTCATTTTGACAAATTCGAAAATAACGTCTCTGACATCGACATTCACCAACTGTCACTGTCTTCGGATAGGTTTTCAGAATTATCGAGTTAGTGAGCTCTGATTCAAAAGAGTTCAGTATCACCTACCCTGAATGTGATCTGTTTGCTGATGAATGGAGCAGAATAATGCGTGTATGTCTGATGTTATGTGAGAGTAAGTATGCTAGGTTGTCCTCTATTATATGTTAGTTCTAGAATTTATATGTTTTTTGTTTTTTTTTTTGTTACCTATGTTAATTAATGTAATTGGTGTTACCGTTTTAATTAACAATAAATAAATAAATAAATAAATCAAATAGACTGGATAAACATTATATTTATTTATCATTGAGAACTTATTAGTCAACCTCTATGGATAAGACTATTTCCGATTACTAGAAATTTGTCATCGATTACAGTTGTTTACGAGCATGCGATTTGAGTTCGTGTTTAATCGTGTAATCTCGTGAATGTATGAAACTGCAAAATTGAAAAGTTTGGAAGTGGCTCATCGATTAAAGTCCGTGACTGTACCTACTTACATAATTATATCTAGCTGACCCGACTGTGACGTTATCCTGTCCAAACTACCGAATAGGTAATATCGTTTTCTGTTTTTCCAAATTTCAAGATTTTGCGGGAAATTTCTCCATTTTTATTTCTGCATCGTTTGACTATTGGTCGCTAGCACTAATGCAAAGCGGCAGTCGTAGGTATTGTGCTGGTTGATGGAGGATATCCAGCCACATTTTATAAAGGGTGTGGACCGGGTTATTGTCGGTGCATTACCACTTCAGCTTGGCTTTATCTACGTTCCTCGTATGCCACAGTCTATAAAACTGTGATGGCATTCTTCCTTGGAATATCCTTTGTGTACCGTTATCAACAGACAAGCATGCTTTATCTAACTAACCTGCTAACCCACTTGGTAATGAGATAATGTTGTTTCCCACGATTTGTGTCAATACTTACACATTGTTTAACAAAATGCAGTAATGTGACATTAACTGTCGCAGAAAAATCTTACCGTGGAAACTTAGGTGAAGTGAGCTGCCATTCCACCGGATTGACACTATTGAGAGCTCACTAGTACTTCATCTAAGTTTTCACGGTGAGATTACAGAATAGACCAGCCGATCTAGAAGAGGAGCTCGTGGCTAAGTAATAACAACCGCACGGGTCCATCCATTAAGTTAAGCTACGCTTGCCTGTGTTGGTCTGTAGATGGGTGACCATTGCATATCGAGACTCTTCCGTGCCTCGGAAAGAGCGTAAAGCCGTTGGTCCCGGCTGTCATTCGTGGATCTTTGACAGTCGTTACAGGTCGTCAGAAGTCTGAAAGTATGAGAACCAGTCTTACCAAGAGGTATCGTATTGCCCAGTTACTAGGTTGTTGAGGTCAGATAAGCAGTAGCTCCATGTAAAATACTGGTATTCAGCTGTATTCAGCTGCATCCAGTTAGACTGGAAGTCGACCCCAAAATAGTTGGGAAAAGGCAGATTGACTGACACAAGCCGATCTATTCCGTAAAAATCGCACCGTGGAAACTTAGGTGAAGTGAGCTATCATCCGACATGATGTTTAGAGATTCACACAGTTTACAGCTTTCTTCACCTGAGTTTTCACGGTGATAAATTGGTCTAATGGTCCCAAGCACGACAGCTGAGCGTGGGGTTCCATTCTTACGCCGGGAAGTGTGATTGGATCTGTCATGAATTTCTCATTTGCTGCCAATAGAGATATAATATTACATAAAGTGCGCGTATTGCACAAATCGCTTAGTGCGCATCGTAGACAAGTGAGCTATAGATTAGTGTTGGGTAGGACATACAAGAGGCAACACCTCAAAATAACATTTTGTACCGCTTCACTGTCACATACAAATGAATGAATCTCGAACTGACAAGTGAGTGAGTGTGGTGAGGAACGTCGTGTTGTTCAAACCCGTGTCTACTGTTCATAGTTTGTTCTGCGCACTCTATAAGTACCAAATTATATCTCTATGCTGCCTGGATAAGACTGTGACAGGACCGCCGTAGAAACGGGTTGTGTCGACGAGAATAGAGAAAATGACAGATGAAAAATCAAAATCTGTCATTTTGTCTATTGACAAAACCTGTTTCTTGTTGGTCATGCTACGCGTGCTGGGAAGCATGGCGCAAAAGAGCGTAAGCCAATACTTAGCAGTGGGCAGAACAAAGCTACCGATGACGATAAGCCTGGAGTCTGGGTACTAACCCAGATATTTAACCCACCATTTTATTGGTATTATGATCAGTGGGCCTAAAACAGCCACATTAGCAATTCCTCTAAAAGCAATGCATTTCCTGAATTTCCAGCTGTCATTAGCAATTCCTCTAATTTGACAGAAAAGCGATTCATAATTCTAAAACTGTCAAACAGATTAATTATTTCGTAATAAGAATCACACGCAGATCATGTTATGAATTGTCAGTTTGTGACATTTTACGATGATTCATAATATGATTCTGCCAAAAGTGACTGTTTTAAACCCCCGGATACTCGATCTGGACCCCGTTAAGGCCCTGCCCTGCCTCAAATTTTATCTCGCTCGCACAATACTTCTTGCGGCCTGAGTGAGAGCGTGACGGAGTGGGGTGCTAGCGGCTCTCAAGCCTCGAATAGTCCCTTTTGGAGATGCCAAGGTTTTATGAATTAAGGAAGAATGGCAGGCTGTGAGTGCGTTGCCATCCAAAGTGGCAACGCTGCCAGCCTTTTGGGCAATTTTCCCACTGATAGCGATCCGGAAGAATTTTTGTTGCTCAATGAGCTCTTGCCCTTTTCATACATATTTGTATATAATAATAATATGAATACATATAGTACTGCATAATTATTTTCCTAGTATGGGGCAGCACTAGCGCTGCCATGTTAATTTGTAAAACTAAAAAACATTCATAGAAAGTAATATTGCAAGCACATTGTGTTTTCCTAAAATAAATATCTAAAGTGGTGTAACTTAATTCCCTTGTTAACGATTTTAGTGTCAGATTGTATTTGTATTTAAATATACGTCTTTTTATTTTTTCTTAAAAAGTAAATTAATGTTAATGACCGAATTTAAAATCACTGTACATAAGTCTACCGAAAAGTCAGAACCATTTACCTAATAACACATTATGTACCATCTACTATGTATGATACTTATTTCGATAATAAATGGGAATACGTTTGCGTGTACGAAACGGCTTATAAAATGTTTATGGCGCTTCTTTACTGTCTATTTATGGTGCATTGTCTATGGCGTAAAGTTATGGTTCCAGTTATTGTAACCTACTTTTGGAGACAGATTCGTGTAGTAAGTTTGGTGAGATTATGATCAAAAATCCTTACTAATATTATAAATGCGAAAGTAATTCTGTCTGTTTGTACCGCTTTCACGCCAAAACTACTGAACCGATTTAAATGAAATTTGATACACAGGTAGTCTAGAGCCTGAGAAAGGACATAGGCAATTTTTTTTATCGACATACCACGCGGGCGAAGCCGCGGGCGGAAGCTAATTATGAATAAAGAAACGATGGATGGACTAACTGTGTGAAAGATGATATTGCTAGAAAGGGTGCTGACATAACTACTAATAATATTTATAGTCCACCAATCCCTCCAGACCGTATTTTGGCCGTATTTTGGCGGCCACTTTCTACGGAGACTAACCTTTGGCGCAGGACATGTTATAGTGCACAAGTGTGTGCGCAGACACAAGTGCACTCTCTCTTCCCTCACTCTCATAGTCCGATGGGACGACAATCCGACACGACCGGAGAGAGATCAGGCGGTGGGCCGACGGCTTTTCCAAGGCACACAGTTTCACACCGCCAACTTCCAAACTCCGGGCTGTTACTAAGAAATTTCTAATGGAAAAACACTTTGCTCGACCCGGAAATCGAACTTAGGACGATTTTCACTTGTCTAGGCCCTCAGTGTACCCATGCTGGGTAAAGGAAATTATGTCAGATAAGTCTGAAATCGCCGACACAAGAGTGAGAAAACGTGGTCATAAAAGTGTGAAGAGGTCTTTGGGCTGTAGAGGCCAGTATTAAACTATTATAAATTTATCAAAGTGAACGGAGAAAGTAGCGTGCCTAATTTTGTGTACAGACGCACAATTTTATATCGCGCGATCACTTCAGGAGTTTCCACGACAGACGAACCGTTGCGTAGGTTGGCCGGCGATTAGTCAACTCAGCTTCTAACCATACTGGTTTAAGGGCCATAGTTTCGTCACTTGACCTTCCGCATTTGGGCGGAGCTAAACCCCTACTCCCCGAATACGTAAAACGCGCGCGGTGGCGCGCTGAACTAAAAAGACGATCAAAGAAAATGCAGGGGCGCAGACTTGCGCGCATAGGACGCCAATTCTACCTACGATTCCAGAAAGGAATGGCTGAGAGGAGATGTAATGCTGATATTAGTATAGATAGATACATAAGTTACGAATATTTTAAGTTTTTACTGGACATTATTTTTAGCATGCGTTTGGAAGAAAATATTGGGGTATCTTTTCATACACGAAATATTTTAAGGGGTCATTGTACTCATCATTATGAACAACTTTCACTATGGGACCAAGCCTGAAATCACGAAAAAAAATCTGCTGTCCCCTATTTTATGTTCGCATAACTCATCAAAATCTAGGGAACAGATGATTTTTCTTTCGCGATTTCAGGGTTGGTTCCTTAAGGAGTGAAAGTTGTTCATAATGATGAGTACACACGGCTGCACATCAAGCTATACATATCCAGTTTATGGTGATCTCGCATTGTATAGTATTTCCATACAACGCAAGGTCAGCTTATACTGGAAATATGTAGCTTGATGTGTAGCCGTGTGTCAATGACCCCTTAAAATATTTCCTACCTACATATCTACCTACATACCTAACTACATACCTACCTACATACTTACCTACATACGTACCTATATACCTACCTACATACCTACCTACATATCTACCTACATACCTAACTACATACCTACCTACATACTTACCTACATACGTACCTATATACCTACCTACAGGCCTACCTACATACTTACATACCTACATGTACTTACAGCAACCGCTCAAAACTTCAGTACCTACATTACATTTATTTCTGTTGCATTTAGAATTCGCGTCATAGTCTCGACCTGTTCTTACCATTGCATTGCTAAAATTCAATTATAACTAACATGTACAGGTAGCTGTATGGAGTATGCAATGGATTCGGAATCAATGAGTTCTGGGTTCGCATCCTGGTTTTTAATTTCTTTGAAATCATAATATTTTATTTGTTAGTATTTTTAGCAAAAACTTGTTAAGTATTTATGTTTATTTATAATCTATTCATTCTTATTATTTATTTTTTATGAAGTTAAGTATTAGTTATTGTATTATTATTTAACTATTTATAGGTATCAGTATTCAGCAGACTTTATAGAAAACTAATAATAATATGATTTAGACTTTATGCATGTTCTTTTTTAAATGTAACGTACGTAACGTATGAACTCGAGCACGATACAGCCAGTGCGTTTGCGTGTATGAGTGATGTCTCAACATTCCACAGAGAACACACACATAATTATGAACTGTCATACTACGCAAAATATAACAGTGTAGGTATTTCTGTTGCATTTAGACTACGCGTTATAGTGGCAACCTGTTATTACCATTCCATTGCTAAAATTCGCAAACTTTATCATGTGGTAGTAGCTGTATGAGCAAAGCAATGGATTGGCGATCAATGAGGTCTGGGTTCGAATCCATATCACAATGCTGATTTACTTTCATTGAAATAAAACAATTTTTTTTGTATTTTAAGCAAAAACTTGTTATAATCTAATGCTTATTATTTATTTTTATGAAGTTAAATATTAGTAATTGTATTATTATTTAACTATTTATAGGTATCAGTATTCAGCAGACTGTATTGAAAACTAATAATATGATTCAGACAATGCATGTTTTTTTTTTAAATGTAACGTCACAATGAATGTATTATACTTCCGTCCCATTACTTCCAATCAAGTAAAAACTTACAAAAAGTTTTAGTACTGAGTGAGATTTGAACTCACGGCTCACTGATACACGTCCACATGTAGCTGCCCGCTAGGTTATCTTGACTAATAAAGAACTAGATACACAATCTCATGCAAAAGTTCTCTTAAAAATGTCGCCATTTGTATTGTGTGTGTGTGTACTTAAAATAAATATACATTAATGTAATTTCAACCTTAACTGCAATATCTAAAGTCGAATTCACAAAGCTGTTACAAAAAGCAATAAAATTTTACGACCGAGGCTCGCCGCTAGGACAAGGAATGAGTGGAGACGAACTAGAACAATATTTTTTGTTTGTACTGTAATATGATAAATGGTATTTTTAACTTCAAAAAAAGGAGGAGGTTACTCAATTCGTCGCGTGTTTATACATATATTGCGATGTGGAGGGAAGGAGGGGTTAAGTAAATACCATGTCGTGTACTTGTCCATGAGTCAACTGGAGACTGAAGACCCCAGACTCCCTTTATTAGTGTAATATATACCTAGTCCGTGCGTGACATATATCATAATATACCTATGGACATAGCTTATCTACCTTAACTTAAACTAAGATCTAAACGTGACGTACGTGACACACCACATCACCCTTCCTAAAGTAAAAAAAAAAAACTTAGTTACATTGTTTTTTTTTTTTTTTTTTTCCATCTCTTTACATTTTTAAACTTACATTCTAAGTCTTACAGTATAACTTTGTCCTATTTTTATGTATTACATCTATCTTATTTTTATATTTAACTATTACATTTGGTGACTCGTCCTTTACAACTATAAATGGTCCATTATAAATACACTCCAACTTATTGCCTACTTCGTTTTTTACCAAAATCAAGTCACCTTCCTTATAAGTTATAGAATTAAGATTCTTATCATAACAATGTTTCCTTGATAACTTACTTGATACCAAATTTTCTTTTGCATCATTTTGAGCCCTTTGTAACCTGTATTTAAATTCTAAAGGATAATCATCAAAATTATACAAAGGTTCAACACTTTCACCTTGAAGACTACTTGGTAACCTACAAATTTTACCATAAACTAATTCATAAGGCGTATACTTAGTCACAGTATTAACTGTTGTGTTATAAGAAAAACACCAATATGGAATCCAAGAACTCCACGATGATGGATTATTATCCGTTTGTATCCTTAAATAAGCACCTAAAGTTTTATGAACGTTTTCCAAAGACCCTATACTTTCATGATGATATGACGTGGATAAGATTTTATTGATGCCCAAGACATTACATAGCTCTACCATTACTTTCGAAATGAACTCAGAACCCCTATCCGTAGCAATTGTTCCCGGTATCCCATATCTCAACACAAAATTTTCTGCCAACGCTTTTGCTACCTCATTTGCGGATTTATTTTTTAGTGGATAAGCCTCCACAAACTTCGTAAGTTCACATTGAAGAGTTAATATGTAAACATTACCATTTTCGTCCCTATCAAGTGGCCCCACTATATCTAAATAAACCTTTTCAAAAGATGAAGATGCAGTGGTAGTAACTGTCATTGGTTCTTTAGTATGTCTGGAAAACTTTTGTTTTTTACACTTATCACATTTACCAACGTACTCCGCTACATCTTTCTCAATTGACGGCCAATAATAATATTTCTTTATATTATTCACCATCCTGCGTATTCCTGAATGACCACTCGTAGGTAAAATATGAAAATCATTTAAAACAATTCTCTTCTCATCTGCCCCTTCTATCTTCCGTACACCCTTCACTACACATATTCTAAAATCTCCACATATCGAATTACTATTTTCCTTCAAATATTTGGCCATTTTTGTAATAAAATTAACGTTATAACGATTTTTCAAAATAATAACTTCTTTTATGCCCTTTTCAATACAAAAAGTGACTATGTCTCTCGACAACTCGTCTCGCGATGATGCCGATAAAGATTCATAGTTTACGTAAATACTCGAGTTTTCTGGCACATACATTAAATTGCGCGACTTTGAAAATATTTTTTCACCATTAGTGTTACGTAACATCTTCTCCCACTCATTCAAACATATCTCAATATCATTTCCTTGTTTTTTAAGAACTTCCACGATCCTAGGGTGATCAGTCCTAGATACCACAGGGTCCGTATCACAAACATTTCGTTCTTCCAACTGTTTGTACTGCGCTCTCGTCATTACGGATATAGTTTTTTCACGCATGGTTTTCAAATCTTCACTTGAAATTACTATCCTAGAAAGTGCATCAGCTAATACATTTTCTTTCCCCTTAATATACTCGACCTCAAAGTCATACTCTTCCAAACATAAACGAAACTTAGTTAACCTACTTGATGGATCTGTCATGTTAAACAAGTATAATAGTGGCCGGTGATCCGTTTTCACAACGAACCTCCGTCCATACAAGTACGGTCTAAAATATTTAACTGACCATACTATAGCCAATAACTCCTTCTCTATAATTGGATAATTTAACTCACTCTTCCCCAAAGACCTACTAGCGTATGCAACGGGTTTACCGTTCCCATTACACAAAACACTTCCTACCGCATAACCCGAACTATCGGTTTGTAATATAAACGTGTTGTCTTCAGAAAAATTTGGATAATCCAACACTGGT
The DNA here is from genome assembly GCA_949152455.1 of Lithophane leautieri. NCBI lineage: Eukaryota > Metazoa > Arthropoda > Insecta > Lepidoptera > Noctuidae > Lithophane > Lithophane leautieri. The sequence continues at coordinate 6,649,352 of OX424486.1, forward strand.
GGATTCATTAACGCTTCCTTAAGCAACAAAAACGACCTCTCACATTCATCGGTCCAACCAAACACCACATCCCTCTTACATAGCTTATTCATAGGTATCACTATACTAGCAAAATTTGGTATGAATTTCCTATAATAATTTGCAAACGCCACAAACCGCTTTACTTCATCAACTGCCGATGGACGCGGATATTTCTTTATGGCTTCTACCTTTTCAGGATCTGGTGAAATACCTTCCGCTGAAATTACGTGTCCTAAATAAAGTATTTGTTTTTTCATAAATTCACATTTGGATGGATTCAGTTTAAGATTGACCTTTCTCAGGCGAGAAAACACTGACATAAGGTTTCGGTTGTGCTCATCCAAATTCCGCCCGAAAATAATTAAATCATCCAAATATATCAAACATTTGTCATAATTTAATCCTGACATGGCTACAGTCATTAACCTGCTAAAAGAACTTGGACTTATCTTTAACCCCATTGGTAATCTACACATCTGATATTGCCCTTTATCTGTCGTGAAAGCTGTGTATTTCCTACTACTTTCATCCAAAGCACACTGATAATATGATTGTGATAGATCACAGTGGCTAAAGTAAACTGCACCCGACAATGAATCCAAGATTTCATTAATATTTGGCAAAGGGAATTTATCATCCTGTATCTTTTCATTTAACTGCCTGTAGTCTATTACTACACGCCATTTTTTCTCCCCATCACGACCTGCCTTCTTGGGTACAACCAAAACAGGACTAGACCACTCACTAACCGCCTCCTCAATAATATTACTATCCAGCATCTCCTGCACTTGCCTATCAACCTCCTTTTTCTGTACATAAGGTATTCTATACTGTTTCCTGTAAACTGGAGTAACATTATCTTTCAAACGTATTGACTGCGCATATACATTCGTGACATCCAATTTATCTCCCGGAATATAAAAAGTATCTGGATATTTTGCACATATTTGCTCAACTGACAACCGTTCCTCGGCATTCAAATAATCAAGATTAAGCAAAGAAAATATTTTCTTAACACGTTCAACACTTACTTCTGTTTCCGCAAAACTACAACAATTAAAATCACTTAACGGATAGACTTCTACATCGGACATACTACACACAACTTCCTCCGTGGTTGTGTTTAAAATCCTAATGGGCATCATCCCATTCTTAGGTCTAGCTACTACATTTGCTAAGAAAACCCCTTCGCGCAACTCTTTCCTAAACACTACACAATCTTCTGCTCTATTAACGGGCAAATACTTAACCATTTCACAACGCGGAGAAATAGTTAAAGAATAATTATAGGATTTAAGTGGCATCGAAACCGTCTGCTGCTCACGGTTCTTTAGAGATAACCTGTTCCCCGAAAAGTCTATAATACCACTATACGCCTGCAAGAAATCCTGGCCTAATATGCCAACTGACCTACATGGCAAATCATTGAATATATAAAACTTATGCACGAACGAACATTGTTCGTACTCCAACGTCAAATATACATAACCTATAGCCCGTAAACTACCCCCTACACCATTAATCACTAATTCTTCCTTAACTACTTTACAGCACAAAGCATTATTCCTCAAGAAATTACTTTTTATTGCCGATATCGACGCACCCGTATCGACTAACCATTCCGAATCCACATTATTTGCTAGAAAATTCACCCAGTTAACACTATTGCAAGCTAAAATATGCTTAGCCTCGAAAAAACTGCGTTTCATTCAATTGTCTGCCTTCACTACTTCATGACATTGACACCGCACTTGAGTCAGCATCGCCCCGCACGTGCTCTAGACACGCTACGCGCTGTCGACCTCGCTGAGTCTGCCGTCCACGATGAGTACTATTGCTACGACCGCGCATTCCACTACTATACCTTACGTTTCCATTTTGGTACGTACGCCCAACAGCTGTTTTTTGCTGCGCGTATCCATTACCAACAGCGTGCCGCCTATAGTTATTTCCACGACCCCTATTTCCCGTAGAAAAACTACCACCCGCGGACCACCGCTGGAACGTCATGACTTGACCCGACGAAGCACAATTTTCGTCTTCCGCTACCCTGATAGCATCTTTCAAACAAGTCAAGTTCCGTGCCGTAATAATTGTACCAAGACGCTGATTACGAAGTCCGTCAGCAAACTTTTTAACCGCATACTTCTCATTTAAAGGCCGCAAAATTTCATAGGCTCCCGAATTTTCCCCGGCTTGAGAAATAGTCAAATCTACCATTAACTTCTCTATCTCTGCCCCGTAATCCGTGACCGACCTATCATTTTGCCTAGCGCGAGCAAATTTGGCTTGCACTGCAACGTCTGACTTAACCGTCAACAAATGCTTCTTCATGTCCGTTAAAAGACTGTCTACAGTCGTATAAGTAGAGGACAATCGCATCTTAGCCCCCTGGGTAAGTCGTGTAGTTAGCACGAATCTAATTAAATGAGCACTATCAGCCGCTTCTAACATAGAGCTGTATAAATCTATGGCATCAATCAAATCTTGGGTTACCTGCTCATCCCCATTCATTTTCGGGAGTAAGCTAACCGCCGTTTTCAATGAAAACCTTTCCAACGCCATCTCTGTATCGGTTCCGGTACCGTTTTCAAACTTAATAGTGTCTACATACAAATTTTCTATTTTACTCACTAGCTGTGCTAATTCCTCCGAAAATTTGCTACACTTAGAAACTACACACTTAAATTTACAATACAGGGCTTTTACCTCGCTTATCTTTCCATCAAAATTTTTGCCTTTCCGCCTACTGGGACCTAACTTGACAATTGATTCCCTCAATAACTTAAGCTGTACAAACAGTGACGTTAACTCCACTTCCATTTAAGATTAATGTCTCTAACTGATAGATGACCGAAAATACTCGTCACTACACTTAAGTTCAAATCACATCACTTACTCCTCTTGTCGCTCCGCCAGCTCCCGGTCAGGCCATCTGCACAGCCCGCTGCACCTCACGCTGATTGATCTTCTCTTCGACCCAATTCTGATGACACCTCCTGTACAGCCGGACTGCCACGCCAATGATGACAATCGCCAAACACACGGCGATAAACAACAGCATCGCGTTGATGGTGGATATCTGCTCTTGTGTTACTGTCGCGGTATTTGAACCACCCGCTGCTGTCTGGGCTATAATAACCTCTTCCTTGGATGACGTGGTCCCCATGGCCTGTGACTAACCAACTGTCGAGAACCTGACTGAAGTGACTCCGATGAGATCCCGGTCGGGCAACTATAACGCCGTCCAGTCGACTGGCAGGGTCGCCATGCGATGTGGAGGGAAGGAGGGGTTAAGTAAATACCATGTCGTGTACTTGTCCATGAGTCAACTGGAGACTGAAGACCCCAGACTCCCTTTATTAGTGTAATATATACCTAGTCCGTGCGTGACATATATCATAATATACCTATGGACATAGCTTATCTACCTTAACTTAAACTAAGATCTAAACGTGACGTACGTGACACACCACAATATGTATAGTCTCAGACCAACCAAAATAGAAAGACAGAGCATTATGAACATCAAAAATGATGCCACCTTTTTATCTATGTTTGTGTAAAAAGGGTTGTCATTTGTTAAAGTTTTTCCCTATAATTTGGGGAATAATATTTTGGGTAGGATAATATTGTACGAGTGAGATATTGTTGAGAATGGTATTGTACCTCAATCGTTAGGAAGGATTCCGAAACAAAACCATTTTTTTTTACATCGCAAAATAAAATAACAATTAAGTACAAAGTGCATTTACATACATGATTTGGAGATTACCTTTTAATCAAGAATTGCTTGTGTTAGGAAACTCCGCTCTTTCACTTAGAACTATCTATTAATTATCAATTGAATGTTAAAAAAAATTGATTTGTAAATTATAGAAAAATTAATTTATAAGTTATAAGGTTGTTGAAGCGTAAATCATAACATCGTCGTGAGAATGTGTCATTAAGTAAATTGTTTTGAAATAAAATAGGTACTTAATTAATAGTAATAAAAAATAATAATAAAAGAGACAGGAAAATTCATACGGATACAAATGCAGAGGATGCACTTGGTAATACCGTGCAATCAACAGCCGCATTGGGTAAATTAGGTAAGTCCTATAACCACATTATTACAAAATAAATTACATATTTGTAGTAAAAACTAGTAATAAGAGACAGGAAAATACATACGGGTACAAATGCAGATGATTAACTTGGTAATGCCCTATCGTCAATGGCTACATGAGGCAAGTCTGGTAAGTCCTACAAAAAAAATTACTCGAGTAATGGCAGCTTTTGATTATAACCTTAGGAAGATAAATGAAGAATTAGGACATACTTGAACAAACGTACAGCCGGAACTTTGTGAAACTGAGTTTTCAGCAATTACGTAAGACGATGGAAATAACATCTAAAAAATAAAATTTGGGACAGTAGTATTTAAATTAGCTAGTCTAAGCTGAGAAACTAACTAAAATAAAATAAAAAATACAGTCTCGTGTTTAATTACTGTTTTGATAAAATCTCATTTTAGTTTTTTATATTTTATGTACCTTTTAGGATATCCGCTTTTGATCACACGACGAAGTCCACGATTAGTCGAATAAAGGTCATTATTATCAAAATGATCGGAACAAACCACGCTGGTTTTCGATGGAAGCCATTCTGGATCATTCCGACTATTTCTTATAGCATTTACTTTTATTTTCAATATTACTTGGAAATCTAAAATATTAAATACATAAAAAAACAGGCATATAATTACTCGAACTCAAAAATATCGAACGGGGAAATTTCAAATCATATTATGACAACCCCCGCACTTTAAATGTCACTGTTTTCGTTCGTTCATTCGTTCAGGATTTTGTTCCAAGTAACCTAAAATTCATAGTTTACTAAATTAAGAAACGATGTTATTTGAAGTACTTACATGTGAAAAGTGATTCCGTGAGACTTTTTATGTGATTTGCTATTGTTTTTGCAAGTTTTCACTACACAAGAAGGCATAATTCTATTTTTTTTATAGAAGTTTACTAGACGACGACTCGTGACGTACTAGGAGCGATGAGCATAGTTTTTGTGTAGGTGTGTGCGTGAGCCTGTGTGTTTACTTGCAGGAGCATAGTTTTGTGGCTACACGTTTGATGTACCTAGTGCTCCGTCTTTCTATTTTGGTTGGTCTGAGTGTATAGTATATATTTTTTTTAATGTTTGTTAACTACCGATAACTCGAAGACGGATCGACCGATTGAGATATATGATTCAAACGGTATTACATTAGGTTTGATCCCAAGTTGGTCCTTTTTATATCAAATCCTTGTTCTGATGATGGAATCTATGAGGAATTGAGGGAACTCCTTAATTATTTAAGGCATACATTTAGCGATTTTGGTATTTTCTGTAACAAATCAGATCTTTACATTCAGAAAATATCATTTGGATCAAAATATCATTCTTCGGATCTTTGACGTGCTGTAACGGATATCCATTCTCCACACCTAACTGGATCACGAGGAAAGCTAAAAAAAAAAAAAAAAATTTGCAATATCAAAAATCCCGCCTGATAAAAAACAACTAAAAAGTTTCAAACAAGTCACTTTTCAAGCAGTCTGATGCAGTTGGTGGCAGTTATTTAAGTTAAATTTTATTACATAGGCTGATAAATACATTACCCTCCCTTGCATCGTGCAGTCGAGTAAATAAAAAACAAAAATTAAATCTCGCATAATAAAAAAAAAAATAAGAACAATAATATAAAGCGTCTCCAACAAATGGAACAGAGTCAACACGCATAACCCAAACAATTTAAGTGGGCATGCGATAGTATGATTAATACGTTTAGTAAGAGTCTTTACAATTGAGCTGCTTTATATCGCCTGCTATTTATTACGACTTAATTTAAAATAATGTTTTTACGATGATTTCTTGACAAAATATCAGTATTTACAATACAGTGTTAACAATTATATAATGATAATAATAATACTTACCAAAAATATGAAATTCCATCCTTTTTTAGCGTCCTAGACGTGTGATTTTTACAATTTTTAAACGAGCACTGAGGCATGTTTACCATCGGAGCGTTCGAATGCTACTAGACGAAAAGACCACCCAAATGTTCAAGTGGGCGGTCATTCGGTGAGGACATTTTTTGACGCTGATTGTGTATCTAGTTTTTTATTAGTGATCGATGATTAGTACGAAAAAGTTTATAAATTAAGGAACAATTACTTATCATAATTATCAGCACAAGTGGGTATTTTATTATATTTGTCGTGAAAATCATGATAAACAACAAATCGGAAAATATTTATTGCCTTTACTACATTATTTTTGTTTTCATATATCATAGCGACTGTACTATTTTTGTAATGAATACATTGCTTCATAACCACTACCTAAGTGTGTCGCTAAGTGACTGGACAAGCAATGTAAATATCACAAAACGAAACTTTGTAGCGGTTGCATCGCGCGCGTAATACAGCCGTTGTAGGGTAGCTTGCGACAAGCCAGTGATTTCGTGTGAGTAAGTTGTACCTAGGCTACAGTGCACGATACATGCACGCTGTACTTGATGAGATAAGGTTTATAATTGATTGTGCAGTACGTTCTGATTTATGAATGTGTGTTCGCGACTTCGTATTTCGTATATTCGTATTGGTTTTTACTGAATTGCATTTGTATGTGGTGACGTGGATAGTTATACATAATTTATTATTATAGATTTACACAATACTCGTATTTTATGTCAACGACTGCCCCGTTAGTCTAGCGGTGGCAAGCGCTACTGCTGAGTATGAGGTCCCGGGTTCGATTCATGGGTCGGGCAAAGTGTTATTGCGTTTTTAGGGTTCCGTAGTCAACAAGGATCCTTACCTATAGTTTCACACTGTCCGTCTGTCTGTCCGCGACTTAGATCATAGACTTTTAGTACTAGAAAGCTGTAATTAGCACGGGTGAACATATTAATCACGCTGAAAGGTACAATCAAATAATGAAAAAAAATAATTTTAGGGTACACCTACACGTAAAGTTTGTATGGTTTTTTTCTTGTCTTCCTATGGTGTGGTGTGTCGTTGGAAAGATCGTTCAAAAATATTGTGAGTGTCTAAAAACAATTTTTGGATTCATGGATCTGTTTGCGAAATATTAAACTTTGAAGTGTTGTTTTTTGTTAGAGTCAAGTGTCTTCCCCCCCTGCCAGCTAAATAGTTGGTTTTGGATATGTGAAAAAATTTACGGCAGTAGTAGTTATAGGTATATAAAGAAATTAAAAGGAAAACTATCACAGCTAAGTAGGCTCTACAAGTTAACGAGTAATAATCGACCAACTTAAATTTGCAGTTGCAAAAAATGTTTTTCAACTACAATGTTCAGTTTGTTCTTGGCATAAATTCATCCCAACTACGGAACCCTTAATTTTGTGTGGTCCGACACGCATTTGGCCGGTTTTTACATCTGAAATTGCTCAGTAGTAGCCCGGAGTCCGGATTTGTGCCTAGTTGATGGCAATAGGCTCGCCCCTATTACATGGGACATAACTGGCAAAATGTGAGTGTACTAACTAAAAGTACACCTCTGCCTAACCCTTCGGGAAACACAGGCGTGATGTTATGTTATATTTAAAAAAATTTTTGGTTTACTTATATTGTAAATTGTTAATTTGTATGTAAATTTTGTCACTGTAAATTAAAAGGGTATTTATACGTAATTACACATTTAAAAAAAAAACAACAATAAAGCGCCTACGCGCGCAATTGAATTGGGCTGTCTGCAGCGAGCTAGTCTATAAACGCACATTGATACAATTCGAACGTAAATATTTGCACTAATACACGCAAACGCGCGTATCGGTCCATAGCCGGGGCGGAGCAGCGAGCGACACAGCCATCCCGTCTCAATGCTAACGCGCGACTGCCTCCCGCGCCCCGCGCAGAGCACCTCTGAACCTCTATCTCTAAATGGGGTCATTATCTTTGCAAATATTGATTGATTTAAAAATGCTCTAACAGTTTTGTAGTCCTTGTAACCATCAATTTTTTTGTGTAAAAATATTTACAAAATTCCAAGGCGTTAAGAAGTAGTAGCGAATATTAGCCAAAAATAGCGTTTTGGTAAATATTTTTTTAAGGCAAAACTATTAGCAATTCGCAAAAACCCTTTAACAAAAATGTTGTTCATGAATCTATGGCAAACATATATTTTTTTCAGATCGTTTAACCAAGCCGTTAATGAGGAGTAGGCTTTTTAAAGTGACCGTTTTACGGTACTAAACGGGACTTAGCGCCTTAACATTTTACTGGAGCAAAACGTTGCTTGTCACAGTTGACAAAGCCTCTGGTGTTTTACCCAAAAATAAAACCGATATCTTTGAATTTACGGACTCTACTCTAGCAGAAAAATATAAGAGAAGTTTACGCTTACAATCGCAGAAATCCTTAAATTCTGCTTTAGGTAAGTATGTACATCTGCGATAAAACGTTCAGGAACCAATGCGCGATTGAATATTTTCGGTCGCGCATCAAAAACTGTCATCTGAACCCAACGTTTCAATGTTCGCGTTCTTAGCCGCGTATAGTCGAGCACATAATTGCAGCAATTTGCTCCAATTGGCCGCTAATTACCGGTGTACCATTGCCGCTCACTGTACTCGCTAACTACCGCAATCGAGATTGTATTTAAGTGATTAACTATAGTATGCTCTTACAATGTAACTGTACCACAGTATAAATAAGTAACAGTATTTTATCTTCATAGAAAACGGCCGAAACGACGCATTTCGAAATCTGTGTCTATCACTACGCAACAGTATCAACTGCACGGATGTGGAAGGCTTATCTACGGAGCAGCCGCTGGTAATTATTTCAAGGACACTGCCAAGACGTAATACTGTTACGTTATTATACTGTGACTGTACGTGGTTTCTATGAAAACAATATCGAGCAATTATGTTCTCATATCGTAATTGATATCGTTTTCTTGTGTGGTCGTTTCAAACAGCATACTTTATGAAGAGCTTCTGATATTTATGCTCCGTTCTTTAGCTAGGTATCCAATCCACTATGCACTTTGTTCGCGCACCAACTGTGCACCTATTGTAGTATAGTAACTCGGTGTATCGTCTTCACGGATAATTATTATAAATAAAAAACATTTAAAAAAAAAAGGAACTGGTTTCTTGCCCATTCTTCTCCATACGAAACCATCTTTTGGAAGGGGCACCCAAAATTAATTATATTTTCTTTTAAAATAGCTGTTCCATACATTTTGACCGCGTAATTGCACTTTTGTAGGAAACAGCAGTTTTTTTTTTTAAATAACCGACGAAATATCGTAGTTACGGCTACACATCAAGCTATACAGTTCCAGTTTATATTGATCTCGCATTGTATAGGATTTCCGTACAATGCAAGGTCAGCTTATACTGGAACTGTATAGCTTTATGTGTAGCCGTGTGTACTTCTAAAATTTAAAACTTGATTTCTTTAAAAAAAACGTCTGAAAAAGTTGGAACTTTGACCTTCAATATTTCCGTAACCAGAAGGGTCCCAGGTATGGTCCAGAACAAAAAAAAAAACAAAATGACTGAATAACAAGTGGCTTTCGGCTTCGTTAAGCGTCTTTTTACACCCGTTATAGGGGGTGCAGAGAGACCAAAATGAAAGAATTAAATAACCTCGTTAAAACCTCCGCCGCGTCTGTCTGTCGTCCTGTACGCGATAAACTCAAAAACTACTGCACCGATTTTCATGCTGTTTTCACCAATGGATAGAGTGGTTCTCGAGCAAGGGTTTGGTATATAATAACCGACATCCACGCGGGCGAAACCGCGGGCATCAGCTAGTTAAAATATAAATTTAAAATTACACTTCTTAGTACTTACTCCATCTTCCACGTCTTATTCTCTGTCAAATCCTTTCAAATTTCGAGATCGCTCCTGCTTATTTTTTTTTTTTTTTGATACAAATAATTCTGGCAATAACCATAGATAAAACTGCATTCAGACAACATTCAAGTAGCATGTTGTCTGAATGGTTTCTAAAAACTAAAAGCTTATACATGCAAGCTATAAGTACATTAAAAAAAAGTTTTTTTATTGTAAAATTTTCACAAAAAATATTAAATTGATACGTAAAAGCAACACTCCTCTGTACACACACAGTTGTATTTCAACGTAGAAAGACAAGTGTGACAAATATGCGTGTACAGTGTTTCTTTTCCGTATACTTAAAAAAAAAAAAAAAATTCACTACTTATTTTTTTTTTATGTGGTATTTTTTTTATAGCGTTTATGGACGTTAAACTATTGCGGCTTAGCAGAAACGCCCTTTGTACTGTAACATACTGTATGTATGTACACGCTGGTACATTATTGGGACGAATTTAACGAGAGTTTTATGACCTAAATACTCTTTTATGGCCGATATTAAACTTGGAGGAGCTAATAAATGCTTATAGGAGGCGCAGATTTTCCGGTGTCAGGTTTCCGTGGAACGAAGAAGGTTTTTGGCGAGGCGCACGTGGCTAAGTAATAACAGCCGCACGGGTCGATTCATCAGGTTAAGTTACGCTTGTCGGGGTTGGTCCGTGGATGGGTGACCATCTTTACATATCGAGACTCCTCCGTGCCTCGGAAAGCATGTTAAACCGTTGCACAGTGGAACGAATGTATGGGAGCGGTTGGACGTAGACATGTCCGAAAAAAAAGAGTAAAATTATGCCAAACTAATGATGCCATCTTATTCGATTACTTAATGCCTTCATAACTTGTGGTGATGAATTTCTTCATAACTCCCATATTTCGGGAGTAATTTGAGAAAATGTGAAATTTTACTATGAAAATGAGTGTATCGAGCTCTCTCCCTCCTGATTCCGGGCTTGTTTCAAGTAGCGGTCTCTAATATCATAATGCTAATACTAAGAGCTATATTTAATACTAAGACACATAGTGCGCCAAATGTGCACTTTCTGGGATAAAGAGTGATGTTTATTTTATAACACAATTTTTTAATTTTTTGTTTATTTTGTTGATTAAAACCGTTTTTCTAAAGGTTTACCTTATTACAATAACATTTCTGAGCAGCCAATTAGAGAAGATATAAGCTAATTAGGATATATAATTAGGGACTTAAGGTTTACATATAAAACTGATGCACTAATGATTACTGATAAGAACATTGCTATTATTTAATTACTAAATGGCTCTTAATACACTAATTTAGCATGCATCATTTACTAATTATCACAATAACTAATTACCTTGCAATATTTAACAAAGGATACCTGGGATACCTGGATTTTATATAAATAGGTCACTATTAGTAACTTTAAAATCAGTGTTGATTTACACCTCGTTGTATCCAAGCTAATCTCGCAATGTATTTTCCAAATTTTAATACAAATCTTGATATTCACGTTGCTTTATGCGCACGCGCACATAAAGATTTACGCGACTTTAACTATTTGTTCAGTGTTTTAAAAGATAACAGTTGTGTTCAGTTATGTGAAAGTGCTGAAACAAGTTTAAAAGACTGGTGTCGTCGATTTTGCTACCGCATTTATGCAAAATGGACACAGTCTGGAAGAAGCACAGATAAGTTTCGGAAGAAACATGAGATTTGGCTACAGGCTGCAATTCAATGGCCGGAATTACAGAATGAAAATATGGAACCTTCTACAGAAAATATAAGTGACGTCATCGAGCCCATAATTTCTCCTGCTAAATCTGATGCTTCAACTTGTACACATCCTAGTCCTCGTAAATCTTTTGAGGACCTTAGTAACCGGCAAAAAAGAAGACGCACCACTGAAGATAGTCTTTCATGCAGCAGTAGCAGCGCTGAAATTATGTTTTCGGCCGAAAGGGCGCTTCAAAAGGCAGGACAAAGCGATACAGCTTATGTTATGAAATACTTGACGGAGAATCCAGAAGAGGCCTCAAAAATCAAAGCCTTCATTGAAGGTAAATCAATTCAGGTACGGGAAATATCCCCTTTGAAGGCATTGGCTCTTTATGTATCGATGAACTTATCGAAATGGCGCTATAACACTCTTCGGGATTTCAACACTCAAGAAGGAGCTCTTCAATACCCGAGTTACTACATGTTGGTTAAAGAAAAAATTAAGTGCTATCCGGCCAAAGAAGATCTCACAGTTACAGAGAGCTCTGCAAAAATCAAATTACAAGCCTTGATGGATTTAACCTCAAGAAGACTTATTAGGTCGTTAGAAACCCCTGTTGATCCCAATCAACAGCTCGTATTGACCAGCAAATGGGGTTTTGACGGATCATCTAGCCAAAGCATTTATCATCAAAGGACGAGTGAAGATGAGCAAATCGATCTTGCTAGTAATTTTATGATTAGTCTTGTACCACTGCGGCTCGTCTCAAAAGGTGTAACAATTTGGGAAAACGAGCGACCATCTTCCACTTCATTTTGCCGGCCAATATTGTTTAAGTTTATAAAGGAAACCAAAGAAAATGTGCAGAGAGAGATGGCTGAAATCGAAGCAGAGATTGAAGCCTTAACTCCATCCACCATCACTGATGGAATTAGTGTCAAACACCAACTGCTGTTGACAATGATTGATGGTAAAATTCATTCCATTATATCCAATACAGCAGCTTCAGTGTGTGACATATGCAAGGCTTGTCCTAAAGAAATGAATAATTTAGAGTTAATCAAAGATAAACACGCAAACGAGGACATGTATAAATATAGCTTAAGCACCCTTCACGCTTGGATTCGCTCAATGGAATGCTTATTACACATTTCCTACAAATTAGACATAAAATCATGGCAAGTAAGGGGTGATATAGCAAAAAGGCAAGTTGATGACAGGAAGAAAAGAGTTCAAGAGGCTGTAAGAAGAGAAACGGGCTTACTTCTCGATGTTGTGAAACAAGGCAGTGGATCCACCAACAATGGCAACTCGGCAAGGAGATTTTTTGAAAACTACACTAAATCTGCTGAACTGACCGGAATAGATGCTATGCTTTTAAGAAAAATCTGTGTGATCTTGCAGTGTATTTCATCAGGAGAGAAGATCAACGTAACTAAATTCCGAGAGTTCTGCTTTGATACTGCTAAGCTTTACGTGGAGTTATACCCATGGTATTATATGCCTTCTTCACTTCATAAAATTTTAATGCATGGGCCAGACATAGTTCAGAACATGTCAATTGTGCCCATTGGTTTTCTATCCGAAGAGGCATCTGAGGCTAGAAATAAAGATTTTAGAAAATATAGAGAGGGGCATTCTCGAAAGCATAGCAGTATCTCATGCAATGAAGATATTATGCACAATCTTTTACTGTCTTCTGATCCACTTGTTACAAGTATCCGTCCAAAAGGAAATAAGTTTGTAAAAAAATCTTCTTTTAAGGAATTTTATGAGCTTACGGATTCTGAGAAAAGTGATATCGAATTTGTTAACATAAATGATTTAGCGGACATCGATTCTGAATTTGAATTAATTGATGATGATGATGATGACGAAGATAATTAAATGATGTTATTGTTTTAAAATGTGTAACTTAGTAAATTAGAGCTTACATCTTAATTATTTATTGTACTTTTAATGAAACTAGGTAATTTATTATCAACTTACTTAAAAGTCATACTCTCATCAGTTCTTGTGAATATTTTTGTTAATATATATTTCTGTATATATATAATATATTTATAGACCTCTTAATAAGTCTGTCTGCGGTTTAAAGTAAATACAAATGGGGAAAAAACGTTTTTTTTTTTAAATTTTCATTTCCTTTTATCCCAGAAAGTGCACATTTGGCGCACTATGTGTCTTAGTATTAAATATAGCTCTTAGTAATAGCATTACGATATTAGAGACCGCTACTTGAAACAAGCCCGGAATCAGGAGGGAGAGAGCTCAATACACTCATTTTCATAGTAAAATTTCACATTTTCTCAAATTACTCCCGAAATATGGGAGTTATGAAGAAATTCATCACCACAATTTATGAAGGCATTAAGTAATCGAATAAGATGGCATCATTAGTTTGTCATAATTTTACTCTTATTTTTCGGACATGTCTACGTCCAACCGCTCCCATACATTCGTTCCACTGTGCGTTGGTCCCGGCTGTCATTTCTGGATCTTTGACAGTCGTTACGGGTCGTCAGAAGCCCGAAAGTCTGTCAACCAGTCTTGCCAAGGGGTATCGTATTACCCAGTAACTGGGTTGTGGAGGTCAGATAGGCAGTCGCTCCATATAAAATACTGGTATTCAGCTGCATCCGGTTAGACTGGAAGCCGACCCCAACATGGTTGGGAAAAGGCTAGGCAGATGATGAAGAAGGTTTTTGGCGACCTGAATTGCTTTCTGCCGCATACTCGTAGTTCTGTCTGGTTAACTGGCCTATGGAATAGTTAGACACTTAACCACAATCGCTTTTATTTTTAACCTATTTCCAAAAAGGAGGAGGTTCTATGTTCGAATTTGTTTTTTGTTTCTAGAACATACCGTTTTTCTCACGATGTTTGCCTTTGTGGCGGTACCTACATCGCCACATTCGAACTACGCATCAAAGACCTGACGTCACAAAAATCCTGCATCGCGCAATTAGAGTTTACCGTGCAGTGAACATATATACAAAAATCCAATATCAAACATTGGGCAGTTGCCCGCCAGACACAACACCCGTCTGGTCGGAGGATCCTCCCTTTTCTATGGTGGATGAGTGAACTTCACACCCTGTTCCTCATACCCCTAAACCTTCACCGTTTTGAGAGCATTGGTCATGAAATTAATTACACAAAGTGAAGTACGATAACCGCCTGGGGTCGAAAATACTATAGTTCGTTTTTTAATCCAGTAGACTAATTTGACATTTCAAATGATAGTTGTTTGTTTTTTTTTTTTCAATTTGTTGTTTGACATTTGCACCTGTCAAATTAGTTAGCGGGATTAAATAACGAATTTTTTGTCTCTGAATTCTAAGATACGTTTTTAGTACAATAAAATATATAAAAAATAAAAATCGTTTATATCGACCATCAAAAGGGTCATAGACAAAGAGATGACAAATTAAAAAAAAAAAAACAGAAAGTAAAAGACACAATTACACAGAACAGAATTATTAACTTCGATGGCTCAGTATGTGAACCTTAAAGCAATGATTCAGGTACCGACAATCGAACCTCCACGCGAATGCCCTCAGGATGCCGCTGGAGCTACCCCGAACCCTGCGCACCAGGGATGCACACCGTTTTCGCATAGTAGAATAGAAACAGTCTACTTGCGACTCGGCGAACATCCCTGATGCGCTGCAGAATCGGGGCAGCCCCATCAGCACCCTGAAAGCATTATTATATTGCACACGCAAGGCGTTGTACATGTACTGTCCGCGCGTGTATAAGACCCGCAGGCTACTCGTGTAGAAGGATGTACAATACGCTCTGAACAATGTTATTTCCACTTCAGTGGTACAACGAGCAAACCAGCGGGCCATCATATTCGCCCTTACAGACAACGCCCTGCGTTCTCGCTCTAAATCTGCATCGTCAAAAGCAAAGAAATGAACGAATTTATTAACGATCAAAGAACCCTGTACTTTGTAGAGCTTAATTTAATAAATATAATATTAGATTTCGTTCAGAAGACTGAAAAGCTAAGTTTTGAAAGTTCCTCTCTCTTTACTACATAATTATTTTGCCTTGCCCGATAATCGACACTCAGACCAAATAAAAAACCAAGATAGCGCTGCGAACAATACAGTGAAGCATGCCAAAACTACACCTCCGCACTGTGCATACACGCTAACACGCACCCATTTACAATCAAACTACACCTCACTAAGTCCACACATGTTTACGAAACCGGCCTTATGTCACTGTTGAAATGAAATTGTTTATCCTGTAAATAGGATACTGGACTCACTTTTACACGTCTTATAAAAAAATAAAAAATAATAAGCTAGATGAGGTCGGCGGCGGCGTTTCCTATCTGACTACTCTGAGAAGAAAGGCCGAAACAAACTCAGAGGTCGCAGTCTCTTTTAAAGTCCTGACATAATCTTGGTCAGGGGGCCTAAAACAGCCACATTAGCAATTCCTCTAAAAGCAATTCATTTCCTGAATTCCCAGCTGTCATTAGCAATTCCTTTAATTTGACACAAAAGCAATTCATAATTTGTGGACCATTTTACGAATCTCCATAGAGAACTGTCAAACAGATGAATTATTTCGTAATATGAATTGCACGCAGATCATAATAAGAATTGTCAGTTTGTGACATTTTACGATGATTCACACTATTTTCCTATTATGATTCTGCTAAAGTGGCCGTTTTGAGCCCCCTGGTCGTATGCCATGTAGTTTACCGTCTGAAATGGGCATTGACAGCGCTGTCTCTATTTTTTATTTGGTCTGAGAGTGATAATTATCACCTCTAAGTACACATTGTATAATGCAAATAAACCTTTGAGTATTGAGAACGTCAATCTATTTTTATGCCGTGATAATCAATGTTTGCCTAACAATTTCGGTTGTTCGACTTTGCACCATGCCAAAATGTTTCCCGTCATGTGTCTTTTCGCGAAAGTGTCCTACTGCCTTGCTGTACTTTAAATCAACTCCCTGATATCAGATGTCCACACCTTCTCTCTCCAAAATTCCACCAGTAATTAAATACATTTAAAATTGAAGTGAACTTTAAGAGTGATTGATGGTCAAAGTAAACCAATTTCTTATTATACCCACCAGTGACATTTAAACTTGAAAGTTCCACTTTCGTGGCATTAATGTAATTTTATAAAAAATCAATAAAGGTTAATCTTTTCACTTGATACGATTTCTTTTTGGATTTTATGTAAGTAATGTCTGAAAAAAAACATCATTATGTAGGTAAATTGTTTCCGCACTGGCAAAGAATATGGCCAGTTTTTCATGTACACTAATTCTCAGTCCCGGAGGTCGAAAAAAATCCACTTTCGGAGCTCCGGGATTGGATAGATCATTGACAGTCATTACGGGTAATCGTTGACCGAAAGTCTGACAATCAGTCTTGCCAAGGTATCGTGAAACCCAGTACCTGTGTTATGGAAGTCAGATAGACAGTCGATACTAGTATTCAGCTGCATCCAGTTAGACTGGAAGTCGACCCAACATAGTTCATAAAGGCTAGTCATATGATGATTTTACCAGAAAATCTATTACTTCAAAGTTAGTTAATCCGTCCAACAACTAGATCAACGCAATGGACTTCGTTTAGTTGTTCAAAAGAAAGCTGTAAATGAAATAAAATGAAATTGTTTAGTCTGTAAATAGGTTTTATCGAATTCACTTTTATATTTAAAAAAAAATACAGTAGTCGACATGATGTGTAACTGACATCTTGGCTGACAGTACCAACCTTTCAGAAAATGGGTTCTTACCATCTGACGGACAACATTAGCACCGCGCGCGCTCATTGGTCAAATCAAATAGCGCGCGCTTCCCCGGCTTCCTGTTACACACTTCCGTCCCTTTTCACGAAATCACTCCCACAGATTGCAGGAAAGCGTGAGGAAAGATATTACACATAAAAAGAATATCTAGATGGAGTCGACATTTCCTATCTGACTCTGAGAAGAAATGGCGAAATAAACTCAGAGTTCAGCCTTTTAAAGTCCAGACAGTTAATCTTGGTCAGATCTTGATGTATGAACTATGTAGATTACTTAGCATTAGATTAGAAATGATCTTTTAAGAAAATAACCACACAGATTGGAATGGCAGTGCAAAGATTTGTCACTAATTGTGTAGCTCAACTCAGAACTTACGGAGCTCAACGACCGTTACGTTACGTTACGATTACGACTGTGTGAAAAAATGTAGACTTCATAATCTTCATTCTACAAACTTAGCGTACCTATACTACGTCATTTACTCTCATCCGTATCCGTGTACCAAAGGATAAAACGACAAAAACACGCAAAGTTAAGCCTTGTATGAAGTAAACGGCGTTTCACTAGAGGTGCGCAAAGAATGGAGAGATGACACGATGTAAAGGGGTCGGCTCGAGAGCGCTGCACTCGAGGACCCTTCAAATTATACAGGTGAGCGTTTAGGGATGGGACGGGGTCGGTATCGATGTCTTTAAAAAAATATTTTTGGACTTATTGAGGTGAGTGCCAGATTTACTCTTTTTTGCAAAGAATCCTTACTATAATATTATAAATGCGAAAGTAACTCTGTCTGTCTGTCTGTCGCGCTTTCACGCCAAAACTACTGAACCGATGTAAATGAAATTTGGTACACAGATAGTCTAGAGCCTGAGAAAGGACATAGGCTTCTTTTTATCGACATACCACGCGGGCGAAGCCGCGGGCAGAAGCTAGTATTGAATAAATTACTTATCATTTCTCATAAGGACTAAATGAGATGCTTTTGTTACGCACGATGTTGCGGGTTCAAACCGTAAAGACCAATGGGACTTATTTAATAACATACGTATTTGAAGAATAAAGCAGCTTAAACGTCATAAATCGACACTGAACCTTTTCTTAGAGACCTTTTTTTTTTTTTTTTTGAGGGTGGGAAATCATCCAATGACTTCTCCCGCTCTGGGCGGAGCGGAAGGGCGTGTCAGACTTTTACTGACTAAAACCCACCCGTGTTCCTTCATTTGCCTGTTGCCAAGGTCCCGGTATCCCTTTCGGACTTTCCCGCAACCCTGGTTTCTTAGAGACCTGCGAGTTATATGGTTATGGAGTTATGGTATGTAATCACCAACCAGCAGTGAGCACGCTTGGTGATAAATGCTCTTCTCTGTGTCAGATCAAATTTGAAACACATTGAGAAGACAGACCAGTATAAGTATAGTCCTCATATTCCGCAGAATTGAAACGTCAAAAAGTATATATCGATAACGACTGTTTCCCTTCCCTCCGCCTCTTGAGTCTCGTTGAGCGGTAGCAAGATTTTTCTGCTTACATCGCTTAAAAAAAAAGGAAAAGGTCACGGGGTCGCGATGTTTCGGGGTGGGAATTTATAATTTTTGCTTGCCACCCCCCCCTGTCCCCGTTTAAACAATCGATTTGGCATCGCGGTCAGTTTCGTCATTAAAAGTGTTTCAAATCAAATCAAATCAAATCATTTATTCCTTTGCAAACATGGGTAAATTTGTACATAGGTGTTTTTATAAGGTTCGATCTCCATGTTTTGCCGTCACATGGGCATGCAAATCTTATTAGTCTAGTATAATTTTAAAGTAACATTAGAATCACACAAAATGTCATAATATTACATCAAATGTCATTGGCTACAATAATAACTATGGCTACGGGTACAATACAAGCATGTCAATTTAAATAAGTAAAAATAATGTTGTTATGAATGTTGCGGAAGAACTGTCCCATATAGGGAGTCATTTCAGGGAAATATTTTTATCGGTACAGATGATTTCATGTGATTTTACATCACGCCAGTATATCCCGAATCGAGGCAGATTTGAAATATGTCTGCCTCCCTTTCGGGAAATACTACACCTCTAACCAAATAAAAAACCAAGACAGAGCGCTGTCAACGGTGACGTGAGGCCGGTTTCGTAAACATGTGTGCACTTAGTTTGGTGTAGTTTGATTGTAGTGTCGTGTAGTTTTAGCATGCTTTCCTGTATTGTTCGCAGCGCTCCGTCTTGGTTCTTTATTTGGTCTGAGACACCCACATTTATTTAATTAGGCACTAGCTGCGCCCCGCGGTTTCACCCGTGTAAGTCCGTGGGAATATCGATATAAAAAGTACCTATCTTATGTCTATTCCAGGTCATGGTCTACCTATGTGCCAAATTTCGTCTAAATCCGTTCAGCTGTTTTAGCATGAAAGCGTAACAAATAAACAAACTCACTTTCACATTTATAATAATTACTAGCAGATGCCCGCGACTTCTCCCGCGTGGATGTCGGTTATTATATACTAAAACCTTACTCGAGAACCACTCTATCCATTGGTGAAAACAGAATGAAAATCGATGCAGTCGTTTTTGAGTTTATCGCGTACAGGACGACAGACAGACTCGGCGGGGGACTTTGTTTTATAATATGTAAGGATAGGTAGGATTTAATAAGAACTTCAACTGATACATTCAACATTGGTTCATCAAGTCTCATTTAAAAGTTTTGCCACAAATGGGCATCCAATCCGACCTCCGGGCTGATACTGTGGAATTCCTCATGAAAAATCAGTATCATTTTTCCAAAGTTTACAGTTGTTCGCACGTTTTGAAAAGAGAGGTTTCAGTTGACTTGACACAAATGTTGTGTTTGTTAAACTTGAGAGTAGTTGGTGTGAATTTTTCACTGCTAATTTGGAGCCTATCTTTGTAAATTCTTCTTCTCAATTTTTAACCGACTTCTTCGAAAAGGAGGAGGTTCTCAATTCGTCTGTATGTTATTTTAAACTAGCTCCTTCTTCGCACGGTTTTTACGACTTGACAAAACATCGAGACTTCTTAGTTACTTAAATGTAAAAATATTAACGTAACACATAAACCTTCCGGAATAAATTCTCTTAACGATTGTGAAAACCTCATCAAAATCTGTTGCATAGTTTAGAAGAACAACGAGGACATACAGAAAAAAACGAAAAGCGACTTTAATTTATTTATTTATTTATGGCCTATCTACAATTGTTACACTGTTCAACCAATTAGAAAACACAAGTCAACATACAAGCCAAGTGCACAATATTAAGCGATAGACACAGCATGCAAAAAGTATAGAACACAGAAAAAAAAACAATAATTAAGTACAGAAATGACAATATTTTTACATAATTTTAAAACAAAATAGTCATTTCAATAGCTGGAGTAATTGCGTTACATTTACATTCTTTTATTTCTTTTTACCTATTTTGGTGGACTTGGCGCTTGAATTTTTGAAGTGAATTACTACAAATATCAATTTCTTCATCACAACTATTTAGAAGTCTGCAAAGCCTAGGGATTTATAATATGTATAGATTTAAATTCATTTTGCAAGTCCGAAATAGTCTTCTTTCAGGCATCTATCATTGCACATTCAAAAGTAGCAGCGATCATATCCCGGAAGGTCGTAACAAAGGTCAATGTCATACAAAGTCAAATGCTTTACATTTAGATTTAGTTCCCTAAAACGCCGTCTGTCACTCTGGCGCTGCATTCGCCCCAAGGCCCCAATCATTTGATTGTTGTCCAATCAAGCCACTGGACATGATTGTAGACGCAATTGACATCAATGCGTTATTTTAATTCATGTGAATGATTGATGGCTGCCTAATAACTCGCAATATATTGGTTTAGAAGGGAAAGAATTGCTTGATATGGGCTTATTATATAATATCACTTACGTCTTTAATAAGCGTAGGTTAATCCATCAATCTGCCTGCCTTATGTTAGGGTCGTCTTCCAGTCTAACCGGGTGCAGCTGAATACCAGTTTTTTACATGGAGCGACTGCCTATCTGACCTCCACAACCCAAGTACTGGGTAACAGGATACCCCTTGGTAAGACTGGTTGTCAGACTTTCGGGCTTCTGACTACCCGTAACGACTGTCAAAGATATACAAATGATAGCCTGGACCAACGGCTCAACGTGCTTTCCGAAGCACGGAGGGGTTTCAATTTTCAATGGATAGTCATTATTTTTAATCTCATATTATGCATAGTTTTTGATTATTTTTTGTTTAACATTGTTCTCACATATAGAAGCAATAAGAATACTGTACCCAGGATTTTGTAATATCTATATCCATATTTAAAAGAGTGTCTTTGGAATTCCTTGCCCGTTCTTCTCTATAGAGATCTACGTTTTGGAATGGCTTCATCTTTCTGACTAACATACCGACTCTTTGACAATTCAAAAGTGCCTGTAAATGGTTTTATTGAAATAAATGCTTTGAGTTTGAGTTTGACAACCCGTGGGTTTAAAACCTAAACTTTCTTTTATCTTTAAAACACACAAAAAAATTCTCTCAAATCTTAATCCTTTAACTCGCCTCTAAAAGTAGGAACGCTTGCCCCGACAATATTTATACCGAAAAGAGAAAAATCTAAACAGTTCTATTTATGTCGCGTCAGCAGCTGTGCTCAGTAACTTTTTTGGTACCGAAGTGTCAAAACATGGCACAAAAAAGTGTCAAAAGAAGCGTCTCGCTGTTTTTGTTTAAGTAATCCGTTTATCTTAAATATTTATTTTAACGCCACTAGACCAGCGCAATATATTTTTGGATATTATTTGTTAAAATATTTTTATTTTCAAGAGGACAATAATAAGCCCTGGGTCACAAGAACTGGAAGTCATGGGGAGAGGCCTTTACCCAGTAGTGGATTGATACAGGCTAACATTATCTTCAAGTGCATCCGTTACAGAGAACCCTCACTCATGTATTTTTTTTTATTAAAACCTTTCCTGGTCGTGAATTAAAATGTTCAAAATTTTTGCTCATTTCTCGTATCGGTGAAAAATATTTGAGACTAGCTAATATTTTTATAATGCTCCCACGCCTGGGACACATTGGTGTAAAACACTGGTATTCAGCTGCATCCAAACAAACTGGAAGCCGACCCCAAAACAGTTGGGAAAAAGCTAGGTAGATTGATTGCTGGGACACAGGGCTTCTCTCTGTGGGAGGGAGTTAGCCATAATCCACCACGCGGGCCCAGTGCGGGTTGGTGGATGTCACATGTCTTCGAGTTTTTGGTTCTAGGATATGTTGGTTTCCTCGCGATGTCATACTATTTGAGACTAGCTAATAAGCATAATCAGCCTTTAATGTTCCCACTGCTGGGACACAGGCCTCCTCTCTTTGAGAGGAAGTTAGCCATAATTCACCATTCGGGCCCAGTGCGGGTTGGTGGATGTCACATGTCTTCGAATTTTTGGTTCTAGGACTGGTTGGTTTTCTGACGACGTTTTTGTTCCCTGGGGCTGTTAAAGCCGGCGCCAGACTCAGTCACATATTTGAACACTTGTTTGAACACTGGTTCAGATACGGTAATAAATGTGAGATCAAACTTTGATCAAATGCCCAAACACCCGTGCCTCACTCTGGTTCAAACAAGTGTTCAAATGTGTGCTGCCGTGTCTGGCGCCGGTATAAAACATTGTCCAGTATAAAAACCCGCTATATTCAACAAAGATATCATAATATTTGGTTAATAAGATAAACGATTCACCACAGTTCAGTTTTCGACTTGTGCAGTGCAAGAACTGTTCGGTACGCTACGCTTTTTACTTCATTTTCAATTCTTCATGGGAATAGTTTAGACGTGTAAAAAGCGTTACTAAACTAGTAGTCGGTAAGTAATTGACGGTTAGGCTTATTTACCAGATCAAACATCGGTTTTTGCTTCCAAATAAATAAGATTAGCGATTCTAGGAAGTTAGGACTTGTCACAAAAAATGGTGGTGTATTTTTTTGGCAAATTGTGTTAAATACTACTAATCTTTGTCATAATTATTATATACTTGCTGTGCCTGCGGCTCCACTCGCTTGTACTATCTATTAGATGAAACTAAACGCTATCTAGCAAGACCGGAAAGATGCCATAAATAAAAATTATACATACCTCTAAATAAAAATTTGGTTCTTTAGATATACCTAACCTCACTAAAGGGTATAAAGACAGGCGTTACGTTTTTATATTTTACTAGCTGATGCCCGCGACTTCGCCCTCGTGGATGTCGGTTATTATATACTAAAACCTTACTCGAGAACCACTCTATCCATTGGTGAAAACAGCATGAAAATCGGTGCAGTAGTTTTTGAGTTTATCGCGTACAGGACGACAGACAGACGCGGCGGAGGACATAGTTTTATAACAGGTTTTATGTCATTAAAAATGAATCGTGAATGAAAACGTATAATAACTAAAGTTTGTTAAAAAGAAACCGTCTAAAGGCCGGATCACACTTACCAGAACCACACCACATCGCAGCGACAAAGTGTGTCGCTGCAGCTTCTTGCAGAATTGCGTTTTTGGTTGGTAACTACAAAATCCAATAAAATGTTCGACGCAACGTTGTGTTTGCGATGTAGTCTCGCTTAGCATGTCCACAATAGAAACGGGTTTTTTTGACGGAAGAATATACAAAATGACCGATAAACAATCACAATCTGTCATTTTGTCTATTCTTCCGTCGGCAAAGCCCGTAGACAACGCGTTTCTATGGTTGTCACGCTACGCGTGCTGGTAGTTGCGGTGGCGTTGTGGCTGCGATGTGGTCGATATCACACACACGGTTCACTTCGACGGCCAAATGTGGTTCGTGTGAATGAACTGTTCCTTTTCATACAAATTAGCGCACGTCCACGTGTTGTCGTTGTGGTTGTCGTACGTGTGTACGGGCCCTAAAAGGCAATGACAGCAACCGATGTTGTTCCAAGAAGTGGAGAGGCACATTAATGCATATTGCTTAACAAACATCAAACGCAGACTAACTGCCGACAAATAAACATTGGACAGACAGTGTTTGGACTCGAAACTTTCATTTGAAAATTTGGAACCATTTGAGGTTACCTTGTTGTTTATTATTGTGAACTAGACTTTTCTCGCGGCTTCGCCCGCGTGGATGTCGAAAAATATCCCACGAGGGGAATAATTCCGTATTACATAGTTTTCAACGCGGTTAACGTAAAGTCTCGTGCAGACTGGCACGACGTGACTCTAAGGCTGCCAAAAGACGGACTGCATTTCAACTGCACTCCAACTGCAAACTTTCAGTTTGAATACAGTTACCAGTACATTCCGAGAATTGCAGTCGTACTAAACTGCATTCGAACTGCAAGAATGCAGTCCGTCTGATGGCAGCATAGCAAACCAATTTCTACGAAAACTTCAGCTCCCAACTAGGCATGATTTTTTCCGACATCAATCATCGTCATAATTCAGCCAATTTATACAAAACCTTCATGAATGGCGCAGGGGTAGACCATGCCCTGGAAAAGAAGATAGAAAGACTTCATCTTCGATCGCAGACAAAGACGCGGGCAACAGCTACTTATGAATGAGTATGATATGACAGTTCGAAAACGTGACGTACCAATATGTATACACTTAGCAACTTTTGTAAGTGATTTTCTCCTACTGTATTGATTGTAATGTTATGTTATAACGAACATAGTATTTTGAACCCATATTATTATGAAATAGGTATCATCTCAAAGTTGCAATCGTTATTCCACGAAAAAATGGTTATTGAATTTTGCTAAGTATATGTATATACATATTTTTGCTCGTGGCTGTACAATATATGTACATATAATATCATTCATGCTTGATATTGGAAATAATGAATTTCAAAATTGCTTAACGTTTTCGTTCCGCGAGGAGCTCGTGGCTAATTAATAACTACCGCACGGGTTGATCTATCAGGTTAAGCTACGCTTGCTGGGGTTGGTCCGTGGATGGGTGACCATCTTTACATACGGAGACTCCTCCGTGCCTCGGAAAGCACGCTAAGCCGTTGGTCCCGGCTGTCATTCGTAGATCTTTAACAGTTGTTACAGGTCGTCAGAAGGCCGAAAGACTGACAACCAGTCTTACCAAGGGGTATCGTATTACCCAGCTACTGGGTTGTGGAGGTCAAATAGGCAGGCTCTCCATGTAAAATACTGGTATTCAGCTGCATCCGGTTAGACTGGAAGCCGACCCCAACAGCATGAGATGAGATTGTTTTCGGTCCGCGAGTGTACTATCGAAGAACTTTATATCTTAGCAGTTTCAAAAACAAAATCCCGTGAACACGATGACCACATCTGTTACCGCCCCGGTTCTATAACGGCCGAGCGCTGCAAGCAGAAATAGTCCTTACGATGCATAGATATGAACTTCTTCGATGGTACATCAAGCTAATTCACACAATTAGACACTAACTGAACATCTTGACGTGATGAAAGTCGACGCCGACTGCAAAGGGCGGGAAAAAAAACAAAATGGCTGAAGTCATTAATCATTCGCTTGACAAACGCAGACGCGACGGTGTCTCGTGTGTTTTGTTGGTGTAAGCAGTGGTCTTGGTTCAACTGTTACTTTACATCTTTAGGACTAAGAGCCGAGTCAGCGTTGAAGTCTACTGTTGGATTTCAAAGAAGGTATTTTATTCTTTTGTTGGATAGATTGAAATCTACATACATAGTTACCTACATAATTATAATATCTGATAATTTGAGCGAGTGATTTAGTGTTTGGTTTCCAATATTAAAAATAATAATTTTAATGTTACTCGCGATACAAAATAACCGGAAAGAGAAAAAAAGCACTGAACTTTGTTTTTTGTAAGTAAGGTATTGCAGGCGGGGACAAACAAAAGTTACATCATATTTCAGGTTATTGGTTTTTGAAGTGGGGTTTTTTGTTTTTTAAATAATTTGTTTTATTTCAACCTTTTCAGTTTTATTAATATATATATATCATTACATATTTGGAATTAACTCATTACTAGCTTTTATTTGATACCAATATTGTTGTAATTTATTTAAAAAAAAAACCTTCTCCGTTTTTTTTTGTATTTGTTGATGAAATATATTTAAAAAATATAGCCTATGTCACTCTCACAATTAAGACGAACTTAACGACACCTCGTATGTTAAATTCTACCAAGCCGTTTAGGCTATAGAGCGTGCCAAAGAAATACACATACTTATATACATACATACAAAACATACATACGTATATGTATACGTAAAATCGGTGCAGTAGTTTTTGAGTTTATCGCGAACAGGACGACAGACAGACGCGTCAGAGGACTTTGTTTTATAATATGTAAGGATAAGGTCATAGAAAATAAACTACAGAATAGGTTTCAAAACAATGTTTTTTATTCGACAACCAAATAATTATAATTACTTCACTCAATGCGATGAATAACGTTTCAATTTTTGTGATTCAAATACAGTAATGTAAGTACCGATTCGGTGGATTTACGATTCTATTATTTACAACTACTTAAACTTAGAAAAGATTATTATAATAATTATTATTATTTTGAGTCAAGCGAGTAAGATGTACTCTCGAAAAAAATCAGCTGCATTGCTATTCTGTACCCATCTCACCTTGAAAACTTAGGTGAAGTGAGCGTGGAGTGAGCTGTCATTGTCATCGATACCTGCTGATGATAAGGCAGTGACAGTTCACTTCAAGCTCACTTCACTTATGTTTTCACGTGAGATTTTTACAGAATAGCACAACTGTTCCCTTCACTTATGTTTGCATTGCTCGTCAAAATGTAAGGAATAGCTGATTTTTTTTTCGAGATATCAGGGTTGGTCCCTTAGTGAAAGTTGCTCATATTGATGAGTACAACGACCCTATAACAGGATGCTTATGAATAAAATTTCATTCTGTATACGTGGCCAAGTAATAACAGCCGCACGGGTCGATTCAACAGGTTAAGCTACGCTTGCCGGGGTTGGTCTACGGATGGATGACCATCTTTACATACCGAGACTCCTCCGTGCCTCGGAAAGCACGTTAAGCCGTTGGTCCCGTCTGTCATTTGTGGATCTTTGACAGTCGTTACGGGTCGTCAGAAGCCCGAAAGTCCGACAACCAGTCTTGCAAAGGGGTATCCTTTTACCCAGTTACTGGGTTGTGGAGGTCAGATAGGCAGTCGCTCCATGTAAAATACTGGTATTCAGCTGCATCCGGTTAGACTAGACGCCGACCCCAAGATAGTTGGGAAAAGGCTAAGCTAGGCAGATTGATACAAAGCCTGATCATTTAAGGGGGATGCGCCAGGGCAGCCCGCGAAATTCAAATTTTCTTACGTTTTTTGCAATTTGCAGGTCGGTGTTAGATTGTATGTTGATCTAAATATGATTTGCGCACGTAACAAATATGGATTTACAGAATTATGAACATTAGAATCAGCAATACAACTCTCTAAGTTCATGAAAGTCTCAAAACTCATGATTTCATGAAATCTCGACATTTGAGACTTTCATGAACTCAGAGAGTTGTATTGCTGATTTTTATTCCTATTCACTAAGGTAGCCCGCGAAATTCAAATTTTCAATCTCGCGGGCGGAATTCACCGGTCTAGCTTGCAAACAACATTGAATTTTCATCCTTCGTTGAATACGAGGTTTAGGCATAAAAATCTTCATCCCCAGATTAATGTCAGAGTCAGTATGTGTCCTACCCTCACCGTAGTTGAACTTTAAAGGTACGTCCATTCGTCCCGCGGCGTAATCCGCGGTCATGTTCATGTAACAACGAACCACTGACAGTATTGACATTTATTTTTCATTATTAAAGTTAGATTTTATCCTGAAGGCATTTTCTAACAAGGTTTTCTCTCGATTCCAGTCATTGTGGGTCTGTGGGTTTCAAGAAAAGGATGTAATTTTTTTTTTTCTTAGTTTTGACATCGTTAAATGGCAGTTTGTTTGTTTAATGTTAATAGTGGGCTTTTTAGGATGGTCGCCAGAAGGTTCTTTTTTAGCTAAATTAACATTTTGGACCTCTATCTGCCGTGAGATAAGTAACATCACGATTTTATTTTTGTAAAAAAATATGTTTCATACCTTCCGAGGTTTCTTTTAGTAATAATCCTTTGTCATTTCTATAAATTAAACAAAGGTTTGGCCCACTAATCTGATATCCATGTCGTGACCTTACCAACACGAAAAAATGTGAACATCTACGTATACACGGCTCCACATCAAGATATACATTTCTAGTTTATGCTGATCTCGCATTGCATAGCATTTCCGTACATTGCGAGGTCAACTTATACTGGAAATGTATAGCTTGATGTGTAGCCGTATGTACAAGGTTCACCTCTCTAAATACAACTTATTGGAAACTGTTTAAGATAGTTTATAGATTCAGGCGTTACTTTGCAAAAATCCATTATAAAATACAATAGACGTAGATATATTTAGTAACCTATTCCGCTTAACTATTCTTCAAGAGTCATAAAAACCCTGTAAGAAATCGACACGTTTTTCACCTCTCAACGGGGCATCCTCAGGATGACGATTGACCAATTGCAAACCAGAACACGACGTGTTGCCACACAGAGCGCTGGACGCGAAGATAATAGGGATAGGTTACTAAATATATCTACGTCTATTGTATTTTATTGGAATCTGGTCTATTAAGCTTTCAAAGCACCGTAATTTTGTGAACTATAAACATAATTGCGTTATTAAGTACTTACATTGAAAATATAATTTTATTATACATATACCTAGTGTTTGTGGAGGACGTTTCTCAAGATAAAAGGTTGTAAGGTCAAGCTAACTTTGATTATCCATTATGAACTCGTTTCTAGATAAACCACTCCTCACTTTTAACTTACGAAAAAAGTAATTATTTTTGTTTTTTACATCGAAATTAACGCTCGAATGATCACAGGAAAAGTTTATTTTAGTCGAATCCAGCCAGAAATTAATGAAGTTAGTTCAGCGTTAGTGAACCCGGTTTAATTGTCTAACTTTTTTATTTTATTTTTTTATTTTTCGGCTTACGCATCGCACATCCACCTTCAGGGCATTTAATTTCTTCGCTAATTTGTTGAAGAAAATTTTTCTTTTATGTTTCCAATTACTTACATCAAGCATTTTTTTTTGTTTTAGGTAACTTAAGAACGGTAAACTATCTACTTATTTGTATTTTGATACTTTTTAGAGCCATGAGGTACAGGGTGTAAAGTTCACTCATCCTTCATGTAAAAGTATCCTCCGACTGGTGTCGTGTCTGGTGGGCAACTGCCCAACGCTTGACGTCGGGACGTTGTATATAAATGTCAGTCGACGCAGGATTTTGCGTGACGTTAGTTTGATGCGTAGTTCGCATATGGCGATGTACCTATATGCCGCCACATACTCTTAAGTAAGCCGTTCTTGATTCTAGATCGATGACTGCTTAGTGCTTAGTTCTTGGCGGTTTTAATAATGATATCATAATACTTACTTATTGAGGTTTTTCATCTCACTATATCGCTTCGTTCAGGTTTTTTCTTCTTTGTCGAACTTGCCTGTTCCCTGCCAAATTCATCTATATTCTATGGACGATCATTTATTTCAAACAGTTTTTACTTAGTAGAAAAATAACTAATATGATTCTACGTACTTTTTTTTGTGTTTTTTTTTATGGTTCCGTACCCAAAAGTT
The DNA here is from genome assembly GCA_949152455.1 of Lithophane leautieri. NCBI lineage: Eukaryota > Metazoa > Arthropoda > Insecta > Lepidoptera > Noctuidae > Lithophane > Lithophane leautieri. The sequence goes on from OX424486.1 coordinate 6,679,460, forward strand.
TAAACGGGACCCTATTACTAAGGCTCCGCTGTCTGTCTGTCTGTCAGTCCGTCTGTCACCAGGCTGTATCTCATGAACCGTGATAGTTAGACAGTTGAAATTTTCACAAATGATGTATTTGTGTTGCCGCTATAACAACAAATACTAAAAAACAGAATAAAATAAATATTTAAGGGGGCTCCGTGACGTGATTTTTTTTGCTCGATATTGATAACGGCAACATGTAGACGCATGAAATATTCACAGAATATTTACTTATATATTCATTTTAAAAATAAATAATTAAATTAAAACAAACGTGTTATTTTTTTTGCCGTTTTTATAGATAATGGTACGGAACCCTTCGTGCGCGAATCCGACTCGCACTTGGCTGGTTTTTTCGTGCTCAAATCCTCATCCATACCTACCCTCCGTCTGGAAGGACGGAGGTTTATGTCGGACTCCAACCGACTAAAACCCCACTGTTCCTTCCAGTACCATGAGTCGGGGGCTCGGAGGCCCCAGAGATATTGTATTTAAACATTCGCCGCACCCCCGACTTTTATCAGCCCGCCATGATTCGACGTTCTGGTCTACAATTTCACAACATATATTACACACAACTATACTAATGAAAGAAAAACTAAGAAAACTCTTCTAAAGCGGAGAAATATAATTTAAAATAACAATTTGAAGCGTGCATTTTACATTATTCGCTTTGTTTAACATTTCATATTTGTGGAGAGAGTAACAGAATGGTTCTTGGTTCTGTCTCGTCGCCCGCAGGCCACAGCGCGCTGAGGGTACCTACAAAAATACACAGTGCAATAATTACTGCATTATGGCCATCCTTAGGGCTGTGAGATGGTCATGCCCATTTATTATGGGAGGAAATATAGCGTTTTTGAACCTTAAACTTTGTTTTGTAGACGAGAATTTCCCAATGCGGGGAACTTACCGTCATACGTACAGTTTTGTTTTGCTACGTAACAGCATAGCTGTGTTTCAATTTTAAAAGTAGGAGTGCCGATAATAAATTGACATTTTATCTTTGTTCTGCGCATTGGCAATTATGCCAATCCCCAGATGTTGCACGAGACTATAGATACGTTGGTTTATCTTTTCACCAGGTTGACCGACGGCCTCAGATTTATCTTTGAATACGTGTATACCTAATATTTAAGTAATAGGTATTATGAACGGACAATACGTAGTAGGATAATTAATAACGTACACACGGCTATACATCAAGCTATACATTTCCAGTTTATGCGGATCTCGCATTGTATAGGATTTCCGGACAATGCGAGGTCAGCTTATACTGGAAATGTATAGCTTGATGTGTAGCCGTGCGTAAGTACATGTAAAAAAATACTTTTAAAGGTGTTTATCATTTTAATTCCTTGACTGTACGTTTAAACGCCTTTTTAGGCATTTAACCAAACAATTTTTTTTTTACAAAAATAAATAACCACGCAAGCTTAATTTGTAAAAACATGGAACCACCTCTGACTGAAGCATGGCCGTCCTAACAAAAAAAGAATCATCAAAACCAATTGGCGGAGCAATCGCGTAACAAACACACAAACAAAAAGAAAAACATACAGACGAATTGAGAACCTCCTCCTTTTTGAAGTCGGAAGTCGGTGGCAAAAAACGAAAATTGAAAAGCGTAGACACCGACTTCCGAAATTAAAGTTACTTTTTACTTTTTATTAGTGTTTTTTTTGAAGTCGAATTTTTTTTTTGTACAAATTTTTTATTTGTTGTTGATTATTTAGAATACTATTTCTGTTATTATTAGATATTGTTGCGCATGAATTACCAAAAATGCCAGCTCTCTGCACACAAGTTTTCACGGTGAGACTTTTACAACACAGACCGAGAGGACGAATAAATTCGATTATATTATTATTAGAAATCTTTGTTAATACGCCAACCCCTACTATCTCCTGGTCTACTAGTCATTAGCGTCACTGGGGGCGAGCAACCCGATACCGCTGCTAATGCACTGTCCACTGTTCCGGATAATAGGCGTAATACACCCCTCGGTGATAATGTTATGACTTTGATTATAATGACTGCCGGAGGTAAGGAGACGTAAGGCTGGCACTCCATTAAGGAGGTTTGAAGCGAAGCTACGAAAATATTTACCAATAAGATGCCCAAAATCCACGTCTTTCCGCTTCAATAAATCTCAGTCTCGATCCTGTGGGAATATCGGGATAAAAGTATTCTATGTCCTAATCCAGGTCATGGTACCCATATGCCAAATTTCATCTAAATCTGTTCAGCCGTTTTAGCCTGAACGCGTAACAAACAATCAAACACACTTTCGCATTTATGATATTATACTAGCTATGCCCCGCGGATTCACCCGCGTGAGTCTCGATCCCGTTTGAATATCGGGATAAAAAGTATTTTATGTCCTAATTAAGGTCATGGTCTACCCATGTGCCAAATTTCATCCAAATCTGTTCAGCCGTTTTAGCCTGAACGCGTAACAAACAATCAAACACACTTTCGCATTTATGATATTATACTAGCTATGCCCCGCGGATTCACCCGCGTGAGTCTCGATCCCGTTTGAATATCGGGATAAAAAGTATTTTATGTCCTAATTAAGGTCATGGTCTACCCATGTGCCAAATTTCATCCAAATCTGTTCAGCCGTTTTAGCGTGAATGCGTAACAAACAAACAAACTCACTTTCGCATCTATAATATAAGTTAGGATAAACACAACTGTTATTCTTTGTCAGTCGTATGGAATAGCAACATGGAAAATAGACCGTGTGTCACTTTGCACAACTATCTAGTTCCCTGAACGTTCCAATATTTTTTTTAATGCAAAAAATCAAACTGATTTTACCCTGACTGTACACACTGCTACACATCGAGCTATACATTTCCAGTATAAGCTGACCTCGCACTGTACGGAAATTCTATACAATGCGAGATCTGCATAAACTGGAACTGTATAGCTTGATGTGTAGCCGTGTGTACATAACATCGTGAAAAAAATTTGGTCCGCAATATTTATATAATCTTTTCTTTCTTTCCAGAAGCCGAATCGTCCCGCGAATGATTTCAAGAACATCAACGTTGAAATTCACATCAAGAACTCGACATACGAATAGAATAACAAAATTAATATCAGTATTATGTAATATCGAGTGTTTAGTTTAGCTAGTCGGCCATCTTGTGTTGCTATGGGCGCCATTTTGAATATGTTCCGCGTGAAAATGGGCGTGGTGATCGCCAGGGCCTGCCTCCTGCTGATGCTGGCCGTTTATTCCTCTTATGGTGAGTTTTTTTTTTAAATAATTTCTTTCAAACTACTGTCATAGCCGGTCTGAACGTCGGGACTACGAACTTGCGCGCATGTTCTCTCACTCACACTCGCCTCAGGTCACCTTTTGGTTCCAAAAAATGTTATTGCGCAGCCATATTGCGCAAAGTTCGGACCAGCCATGATTTATCGGCCGTACCGTTTTTAGTATAAAATGCATGGTTTGAATTGAACGACGGAACCTAGGCATGGGCCTAGGTACCAATTCGCCACACGTATATAAAATTGTATATTAAGAGTATGATACTGGAATCAGAGCACGATTTAACTAAATTGTGACGTTTCACATTTTAGCTGTCAAACTTATTTTAGTGGCAAGTGTGGCAATTATGAAGCAAAAAACCAGTCGGTCTATTCTGTAGAAATCCCACCGTGAAAACTTAGGTGAAGTGAGCTGTCAATAATGTTAATCCCTAGCATCAGCCGGTCTATTCTGTAAACACCTCACCGTGAAAACATAGGTGAAGTAAGCTGTCAATCCCTAGCGGCAGGTGGAGTGACAGCTCACTTTAAGCTCACTTCACCTAAGTTTTCACGGTGAATTTTTTACAGAATACCACTACTGGTTGAATGACAGCTCGGCAGGTGGCAACGCATCAATGTGAAGTTAGTACACATCCAATTTGAATTTTGGGCCAAAAATATTTGAACATTTTGCCATCGATACGCTAAGAAATAGGCCAGTGGCCGTATTATGAAGTATTAATGCCACCATTTTTCCAGTGTGAGAGAGAGACGGAGTTACACAAGGCCGATAGCACCATCCCGTTTTCACAGTGGAATAATGATGGCATTATTACTTTATAATACTACCCCAGTACAATTCTTGCCTTGCCTAGGCATTGACTCGTAATTGTTGGATGTTCACATACAGCTTGTCACTTGAAAATAAATATAATATAAATATTTATAAGTACTCTTTTTCTAATACTCATTTAAAAACAATATCTAAGAAAGTACCCACTTTCTTGCACTAAAAATACAATAGCGGCCCTTACGGACACCCTTTTCTTCCGAGTTTCTGATCAATAAACCAATGAAACCTTTTAAAAACAACAAAAAAACCGTCTAATACCCAATAAACACTTCTCATTACAATGCAGGCCAAAAAAACGGCCCACCCATCACATAATAAATTCTATGGGCGCTTGTAAGCGGTGTAGTGTAATAAAATAAATTGGACATCTCGACACGAAAGCCAGTTTGTGGACAATTACATATTATTTCATATCGTTTAAGTTGAGATTTGTTTCTTTTTGGAAAGTAAAATTGGGTGTAATAAGACGGGTTTTTTTGTTGTTTCGGTCGGTTTTCTGAGAAGTTTGCAGTAATTATACTCGTCACTGGGCTGCTGTAAGCGTCCTTTTCGTGGACCCCTATAATGATAAACCACCACGTTTCGTAACAACACAGGGGTAATGTTTAAAAAATAATATTAAATGGAATGCGAAAGAACAATCGAATAGTATCATTTTTTTGCGATGATAATAGATTACAGCGATCACTAATCCGTTTATACTATAATTTTAGGCGATAAAAGCAAGTTTCTTCGAAAATGATACCTAAACTTTCTGCAACTCATGTCGCCCTCGATATAGCGCGACATTGTAACGACTTCGTAAAGACGTTGCAAAATATTTCTCTAGCACTAAGTATTACTGGTTTTTAATATAATATATGTCTTACTTACATAATCCCCCAACTCCTATAACTATACTCAACTCAACACTTTGAAAATCTTGAATATTTTGTATCGTAATTTGAAACCTGTACCATTAAAGTATAGTTATCATAACAAAAGCTCCGTGTCTGCCTCCCCTCCATATAATGCGTTTTAAATGACCCTACGTGAAGTGCATAGTAAAAAAAAAGGAATTCTAATTTATGTTTTTCTACACTTTCTTTTTAACTTGCGGCTTTAGAATTATAAGATGTTGCCGTAATGTTGCACTGTAGTGATTTTAAACAATTTGTTGTGAGTGACGACATTTCTTGTGTTTCTCGGTTTGATAGTCTGTTTTTTTGGCTTTATGTGTAACTTAGCTAAACAGAATTTGAATTCTTTTCTAAAGGAAAGTGTATGGCAAATGGAGATTTAAAAGAAAGTTGAATTAAATCTAATCTCACTTTGGCATGATTTGATCAGATCCAAAAAAATAATTTAGATAGAATATAAAGGTCCCCACAAACAGGCGCGAAATCGCGGGCGCGACAAGGGTTGCGCTGCGCGATATCGCGCCAGTTTGCACGAGACTTTATGCTTTATTGTTACTTATCTACTTACAACAAAGTACTTTTCTTTTTTTTTCTCCTTTCCAGAAATTTCTGAACAAGAGAAAAAAAGGTGGTCTTTGAAGACAGATTCCCATGCATATGTATATATATTCTTCTTATCTTCTCTGACTTCAAAACTTATATGAATTTGTTACCAACATCTGCAACAATTTTTTTTTAAACCAATCATCCAATGCTCAGTTAGCCTATCAAGACATCGCCAAGCGGTTAGTCGCCTCTTCACGTGACCAGAGAGCTGGCCTATTTTTCGGCCCAAGAATTAGATGTATATTATTAAATTATTGTAATAAATAAAACAGAACAGTCGAATATTTCAACAGAATAGTCGATTTTTTTTTCTTTTGAGCTACTGCAGTTGTAATTCCCATATTGTTTTATTGTATGATTGTGAATTTCAAGCCTACCCCAGTATTACAGGGTAAGAAGTAGGTGCAAGAAGTAAAAGTACCTTGTTACGGAGTTAACTGCACTGACCCGATTACAGTCTAGTATGGTAATTCAAGTGTATTAAACCTGACTTATGTTACTCCAGTTGAAAAGTATATTTTCTGCGAAGAAATATTCTTAAGACTAGCTGTTGCCCGCGGCTTCGTCTGGATCCAGGATGAAAAGTAACCATGAAATGTCCTTCTCCGGGTCATGGTCTACCCATGTGCCAAATTTCATCCAAATCCGTTCAGCCGTTTTATCGTGAAAGCGTAACAAACAAACGAACTCACTTTCGCATTTATAATATTAGTTAGGATTGTCGTGTCAGTGTCCTTGTTCTATTGTGACATCAGCATAATCATGCATAACATAATCAGTCCATAATATTCCCACTGCTGGGACACAGGCCTCCTCTTTGTGAGAGTGGGCTATAATCCACCACGCGGGCCTAGTGCGGGTGGCGGAACGCGTGAGGGAGAGGCAAAGTTTGCGCCCTCACGCCCCTAACCGCTGCCGCTGGAGACGCCCTGGGCGTCGGGAATCCCAGGCGGATTCCCGGCCACCATAGGCGCAGGCTTGCGGACGGCGAGCAAAGGGTAGCTCGCCGTCCGATAAGGACCAGGCCCGGGTCTATGGCGCGTCGTGTTCCACTCGCGCCTCAAAGAGATGCCAGCACAATTGGTGGGGTCCGCTAGGACCGATGCCTGCCAGGTTTCCGGGAAAGTCCAAAAGGGATACCGGGACCTTGGCAACAGGCAACTGAAGGAACACGGGTGGGTTTTAATCAGTAAAAGTCTGACACGCCCTTCCGCTCCGCCCAGTGCGGGAGACGACATTGGGTGATTTCCCAACCTCAAAAAAAAAAAGGGCCCAGTGCGGTTTGGTAGATGTCACATGTCTTCGAATTTTTGGTTCTAGGACATGCCGGTTTCCTCACGATGTTTTCCTTCACCGTTTTTCAGAGCAGAATCAGAATCAGTCATCCATCATCATTCTCATGCCATTATCTCAATTTATTTGTGGTCGGCGCAACATGTCCGTTTCTTCCATACTTCTCTATTAGCCGTTATCTCGGTAGTCACCCCCTTTCTATCCATATCATCTTTCACACAGTCAAGCCATCGTTTCTTTGGTCTTCCCCTACTCATATAGCTATGAGCAGTGGTGATGAAATAATTTACGCAAAGTAAAGCGCCTGTCAGGCAAGGCTTGGATACCGGTAAAATTTTCAAACCATTGTGATGTAATTGACGCAAAAAAAAATACATTCGGTTTCATTAAACCGGTTACTTTAAACCGGTTTTTAAACAAGTATTTACTAGAGTATTAAATAAAGGTTTTCTTGATTAACGGGTTTAGAGCGATATAAACCGGTTAATACGGATGTACGATAAACGAAACAACGTCGCGCGCTATTCAGTTTTTGTTCAGTAGTAAGAGTGCCGACATGCCACTCGCAGAATAAACCGATTAGTTTAGGTTAAAATAAAGTTCTCTAAACGTTCGCGTTTCTTAGAAAAGTTCGGCGGAAAACTGAAATAAACCGGTTCCAAGTCTAGCCTACTACTCGTTTCCTGACAGCCAGCGATAACGTCCACGAAATAGGTCAAAGCAATGAGATATTAGCGCTCTTTGGTGACTTTTCAACTTAGTAAATCGCGCCCATTATTACTGGGCCACCATTGCTCTTCTTCTTCGCAGCTGAGACGTGGACATTACGAGAACTGGAAAAGAAAAAAGTTGACGCTCTAGAAATGTGGTGTTGGAGAAGAATGCTTGGGGTATCATGGACAGAATTCCGCACAAACGTCTCCATACTCCAAGAACTCGGCATCAAACAGCATCTAACAGCACAAGTACAGTCTCGAATACTGAAGTTCTTTGGTCATGTCTCTAGGCGGAATAATGACTCCATAGAGCGTCTAGTGGTGCAGGGCAGAGTGGAAGGTAATAGGCCACGCGGGAGGTCACCGATGAGGTGGACCGATCAAATAAAATCCGTGATTGGAGGCCCTGTAAATGAATGCGCCAGACTGTCATGTAACAGGAACCAGATGGAGAGAGATCGTGAGGCGGGCAACGACTACACCTGCGATTGGAAAAAAATCATCGTGACCACGACCGCTCTGTCAAGAGCGAAGCGAAAAAGAAGAGATTGCTCTTCTATATTCTTAGGTAGGTACCTAAAATATATGAGAGCCCAGGCAATGGTAGTAAGTAGGTACTTCATCATCTGCCTAGCCTTTTCCCAACTATGCTGAGGTTAGCTTCCAGTCTAACCGGATGCAGCTGAATACCAGTATTTTACATGGAGCGACTGCCTATCTGACCTCCACAACCCAGTTACTGGGTAACAGGATACCCGTTGGTAAGACTGGTTGTCAGATTTTCGGGCTTCTGACGACCCGTAGCAACTGTCAAAGATCTACAAATGACAGCCGGGACCAACGGCTTAACGTGCTTTCCGAGGCACGGAGGGGTCTTGGTATGTAAAGATGGTCACCCATCCACGGACCAACCGCGGCAAGCATAGCTTAACCTTATTGATCGACCCGTGCGGCTGTTATTTCTTAGCCACAAGCCCCACCGTAAGTAGGTACTTACTACCCGCAAAATCAGCTCCAACCACTAACACTACTAAACGCAGTAATACAAGCAACAAGAATGCGTAATGGGGGGGAACGTTGACTGTAATTAGAATGTACTGCCTTAACCCTTAAGGGTCTACCCTACCTCTAATTGCTTAGCATGATCCTCCGTTATGCCGAAAATAATGCAGCATTCATTTTGAAATAAATATATGTTAAAGTTGAGGATTGATGCTGGGTCCAATGTTTGACGAAAAGACGATTACATAAAATTTACTCGATAGAAAAAAAAAAACAAAGTTACCTCTAAACCGAACTTTAAACCGCTGATATTCAATAAGCTTTTTTTTTAAAATACCATTATTTTCACCGTAAAAAGCAATTAATTAAACTATTCGAGGCTTGAGAGCCGCGAGCACCCCACTCCACCTCACTCTCGCTCAGGCCGCGTGTAGTATGGTGCGAGCGAGATAAAATTTGAGGTTAGGTTGGTCCTTAAGCCACCACAATTATCTAGATAATTAACCCTTGCACAGCTGAATTCTACCGTCGAACGTTAAGGGATGTTTTGATCCACTAAGTATTACTAAATGGAATACTCGTAGTCGCTTACTGCTTTGAATAAATAATTTATATAATAAACAATTCTTCTTTCTTTTTTTCTTTCTTTGTTCATGTAATTTTATGAGCAACCAGCTGCGCCCCGCGGTTTTCCCCGCGTAAGTTTCGATCCCGTGGGAATACCGGGACAAAGCATCCTATGTCTATAATATTTGGTATGCACTATGCAATTAAATTGTTTTAGTTTATATCCGAATATAATAACTATATCATATATGTATAAGCTAACAGACTTAATAATAATAATATGTTCCTGTAAGAAAGAGGAAAAGGATCATAGGGCATCGCTGTCAACAGGAAAAGTGCCCAAAAGGCGTGCACTGCTAGCAGCATTGCCACGTTGGCAATGATTTTCAAATTTTCACAATTTTTTTCGCCTTGTATTAAATTATAAATACAAATAATCATCAAAGTATCCTCCTATACACAAAACAAACCAAAAAAAAACAATGTAAGTACAAAACAACAAAAATGCACACAACAACAGCATAGCAACATAATTTTTTTTACATTTTATTTTGTTTTTTTTTTGTGTTTCACGAACTGTGTCCAAATAAACGTTATTCTTTCTTTCTTTCTTTCTATTAGTCATTATCAAAAATACGTGAAAATTACAAGTACCTAACTTCGTGATTTTTTTTATCGAGAAAATTTTAATATATTGTGTTTCTGCACCACATAAAGTTTGCAAATACCATGTAGTTATGCCTACTATTTTTATTTTATTCCTAAGTCTTATCAATATCATGAAAAACTTTTGCCACCGACTTCCGAAATTAAAGTTATTTTTCACAGGTTAGTGTGGTACCTACCCCACACCAGAAGGGCTTCAGAAGGGCTTTACGCAGCTGGTTAATTGAAAATTCCTTCTACACTATAAAAGAATTCCTTCAATTTAAATTTAAATAATCGGTGTACCAAAAATTTGCATGTCATTATGTTATGATTAAGTATGTTAAGCTACTAAAAACCTACCATTATAAGAACTCTGTAACCATATTTATCTGCAAATAAATCTTTGACTTTGACTAATTCGAATACCACTTACCTGCTATGTAAATAACAGTGACAACGTAATCACTTAAACCATCGTCCACATACCTATACTAAGTGGAAAAAATACGTAATATTGAAGCTAACTCAAAAACTACCTTTGAAGCACCTGCCAAACAAGAAAAGAATCATCAAAATCGATTCATATTTGGCGGAGTAATCACGTTACAAAAAAACAAATAAAACCTACTGACTAATTGAGAACCACCTTCTTTTTGAAGAAGTCTGTTAAAAATCAAACTGTAGACAGGCAATTTTGGTTACTTCCCCCTCTTAATTGTTATGTCTGTGGCTCTTAGATGTAATGATATTACGTATAATACCTTGGTTGTACGTCCGATTGGCTTCATTCCTCTGTGTAGCACTCCATTAGTTCACTTCTCTGTGTTTAGACCCCAACATATTCATAAGAACCGATATGCGTTGCCAGGGATGCTCAAACTTCAAAGTTAACACCCCAGGGGTGTTTCGTTAGGGGGCGTCAGTGATTAAGGTTAAATGCGCAGATTTAGGATAGTTGTAATGGCTGAATCTTTTGAAATGTGGTTTAGTACGGCCCCAGAGGATTGGTTCATGATGGGGACTTTGAAGTTATATATTTTAGCGGTAATCTTATGTTTGTATATGAGGTTTATACAGAATTAAAACGTCTTATACATGACATCTTATACCTTATTAATTAATTACCTAATAGAACTGACAATATGATATCCTAACTTAACTGCAACTATAGCAAACTAAAATGTATAATATATCACGCCTATATTTCCTGAAGGGTTAGGCAGAGGTGTACCTATAGTACACCCACATTTCGCCAGTTATGTTGAAGTCCCATGTCCCATGTATTCATTATTTTTCGAGTTATATGTATATCAATTATGTTGCTGGCATGTCTGTCTCTGCATCACCCTAAAGTTGACTGGTAGAAAATGCCTCAGGCATTAAGTTCGCCTTTGTGCAGGTTTTTTTTTTTACTTGTGCATAAAGCTTTAATTAATAAATAAATAGGGGGCGAGCCTAAATTGCCATCAAACTAAAATATGGCGTTGAAAAATTCATCCACATCGCTGCCGACTGGAAATGTATCATTGTTGGTTATGTGTGTAAAAGTTTACATGCACTTCCAAGCTAACGTTTCTCATCCTTTTGTGTGAGGCAAAACTCAGTTTCTTATTTATAATTATAGGATTAGTTAGGATGATCCTCAATAATAAAACAAATACGTACAGGAAAGCAAGAAAATAAAACGCCAAACACTATTTAAAAAAGAAGCACTTAGAGGGTTCGGCCCCCCACAAAAAACTTTGAACAACGCAGTCGGATTACGTTCGCACTCCTGCATTACCATTAACAAGTCGCCCGTGATTTGTTACCACTGTTATGGGATTTTAAACACATGCTTACATGGTTTCGATGGTGAATCTGATGTCTGTGAAAAATGTGTACTCAGCTGGACAGAGTGAGAGAGTGTAGGCTGTGTAGGAGCTCGTCTGAGGAGGTAATAAATACCACAAATTCCTATTTCTGCTCCCAAACGTTGTTGCTATGTTCCGCTTTGGAGGGTAAGGTTCCGGTGTAATTACAGACACTTATGTGACCTCTGTGAGCTGTCTCTGGGACAGCAATGCACCTGTGACGCCTGTGCTCTTGTCTAAATGCAAAAGTTGTAGGTGGCTGTCATAGACCTAATATATTAGTCATGTACTCAGTCAGAATAAAAAACCAAGACAGAACGCTGTCTACAGTGACGTCAGGCCGGTTTCGTAAACTTGTGTGCACTTAGTGAGGTGTAGTTTGATTGTAAGTAGTTTTATTGTGAATGTGTGCGTGTATACACAGAGCGAAGGTGTAGTTTTGGCATGCTTCAATGTATTGTAACGTAATTATGGATTTAAACCAGTAGATACGAATTCAAATCTCGATATTCAAAGAAATTCCTTAAAAAAAAAAACTGCTGTACCGGAGAACAGAACCCAGGACTCACTAAGGCACGTTCATAGCACAAAAGCTAGCTAAAACCTATAGGAACAAGTTTAAACCTACGTCTAATCTAATCACAGTTATACTCGATACGAGAGCAAATAGCAACGTATGTACAGACAGACCTGCTCACCCCATAAACTTAAAAATACAACAGTAAAGTCCACACGGCTTCGTATTTGGAATTTTAAATATAAATCCGTGGTGTGACGGGCGGCAGTCAATAAATTAAGTCCTCAAACGTTTAGCGGGTTCGTGTCCACGTCAGGGGTAGGGTGACCATGTGGTGGCGAAATTGGAAGACAATATTAAGCCTGGTTTTCCTGTCACGCTGATTGTCGTCAGCGCTGATAGATCAATAATCAATATGTATGTATTCTTCGTTATTCGTTTTTTAATCACTCCGGCTGGTCGGCGCTAACGGGCGTCAGCGCTGTGACGACTACTGCAGTGACCAGCTACGCGCCGACCGACAGCGTTGACGGTCAGCGTGAGGCTGGTTTTAGAGTCGTCACGGTAACCATCGGCGCTCCGACGGCGGTGAGCGAGCACGATTCCATATAAAACGATGTCAGCGCTGACAGCTACGCGTAATTCTAAAACGCTCCTAGGACAATCATACATATTGGGCCGTCAGCGCCGATGCAGACGGTCAGTGTGACTCTTAAACCAGCCTAATAGGAATATTTAGTCCGTCAGTCAGATAATATTTAAAAAAAAAATACAAGATACGTATTTTTTGCTTTATCATATTAATTCTTCAAGGACTTTCTAATTAACTACAATAGTTTCTGGCTCGCGCGCGGCCCGTCCGCGGTCATACAGGTTAAAAATGATTTAGATAAGACGCATTAAAGAGGGGGGGGGCACGATACGTCACAAGTCAGTATAAAATGTACCGACCAGTTACGTCATGAGCATGACACATGTTAACTCAATGTATAGCCATCATTTTTTGATAATGCATAAAAAGAAAAAATACATGACCAATATTTTTTAATAAATTAAGTGACGGAAAAAAAATTGATTCAACATTGTAGGGTTATTGTTGCGTGTTTTTAGGATCAATTGGTGACCAATTAAATACTGCGGTTTTTAATTAATGCAGGCCTCTAGAAACCAGGCAAAGTAATCAATGCACATTGTTGTTGTTGCATTCAGCCGTTGACGAGACAATCATTTTCTAATACATGCTTTAAAAACTTTTCGTACAATCTCGTGCGACCTCCAACGCTTGGCCAACCTACCCACAACCCGTTCCATTTCAAAATGTCCGTATATCTGTCGCCAGTGATGAAACATGACGTCCGCGACCCTACCATTAATTAGAATGAAGATATCATTGACATTCGATACTAATCTGCGGGCTATATTGTCTTGGGAACGTTAATTAACGAGGGATTATAAAAAGAATTTAAGGTTAAAAGTATTTGTAAAGTGTTGGAGAAGGTCATTGTCAATTGATTATAGAGATTTCAGAAAATAAGCATAATCAGCCTACAATGTTCCTCTGCTGGAACACAGGCCTCCTCTCTGTGAGAGGGAGTGGGCTGTAATCCACCAGGTCCGGTACGGGTTGGTTGACACAACATGTCTTTGAACACAGGCTGGCACTTTTTACCGACTTCAAAAAAGGAGGAGGTACTATGTTCGGGATGATTGTTTTTTTTTTTTTTTTTTTTTTTTTTTTTTTTTTTTTTTTTATGTATGTTCCCCGATTACTCCGCCGTTTGTGAACCGATTTAAAAAATTCTTTTTTTGTTCAAAAGCTTATACTTCTGAGGTGGTCCCATTGTCACCAAGTCAGGATCTGATGATGGGATCCTAGAGAAATCGAGGGGAACTTTCAAAAATCGTAAGGGCAACTAGTGCATTCCTTAATTTATTCATTAAGTATTTTACAGCACTACAATTTTATGAAGACCTGGAGTCGATCTGATGATGGAGCCGAAAGACAGTCAAGGGAACTCCTCAATGGTTTACAGCAGATACCTCGTGTTTGGGCTTGATTAATTTGTATTGATAAAAACTTTACACTTTGATGGGTTCTGACTGTCGTTAGGGGTCTGATGATGAAGACGAAAGACAGTCGAGGGAACTCCTCAGTGGTTTACAGCAGATATCTTGTGTTTGGGCTTGATTAATTTGTATTGATAAGAACCTTACACTTGGATGGGTTGTGACTGTCGTTAAGGGTCTGATGATGAAGACGAAGGACGATTAACGGAACTCCTCAACGGTTCACAGTAATTACCTTGTGTTTGGACTTAATTCATTTATATTGATAAGAACTTTGCAACCATATAGGTTGTAAGTGACATTACAGATCTGATTATGGTCACCTTATAATATGATGATGAGGGGAACTATACAGTGTAAGCAAATGTATAGTGTTCACCCTTATATTCTTGAGAAGGCACGGGAGTCTCATTAGCCAGCCGGTTTCGTATAACATCTAAACGATACTTGCGCTGTTCAGACGACTCGCCACTTAATCGTTTTTGAATAAGATTGAGTCGGCAGATCTTATCATTTGGCGACTCCTGTGACAAATGAGAATGCATGTAATTTCTCATCTGAGATAACCTAGCATGACAAGCTAACGGTGATTCTTGGGAACCGGACATAGCACTCCGTTTACGATTCTTAGATAGGCGTTCTTTTTCAGCAGTATTAGTCTCTTTAATTCTGTTTTTCTTCATGCGGGTGGCTCCTTTAGTTGGTCTACCCATGATTACAAAACTCAAATTACACAAAAAATGGAAAAATAATAAAACTTTTTAAAAAAAATTGACCGACTTCAAAAAAAACAAAACAAAAAAGGACTACTGTACTAAAAACCAAAAGACAAAAAGTACTTCTTTAATAATAAGAGAAAAATTAAAAAATAACTTTAATTTCGGAAGTCGGTGTCTTTGCTTTTAATTTTAGTTTTTGGCCACCGACTTCCGAAATTAAAGTTATTTTTTAATTTTTCTCTTATTATTAAAGAAGTACTTTTTGTCTTTTGGTTTTTAGTACAGTAGTCCTTTTTTGTTTTGTTTTTTTTGAAGTCGGTCAATTTTTTTTAAAAAGTTTTCTTTGTGTACAGTCCAGCCGTCGAGAGAATGCGTTCTTGACACCTGTCAGTTGTACAAGGTGTCCCTGGAAGTATGGATCAAATCGAAAAGGGGCGTGGGCAAGGTCATTTCCAAACTTTTTAACCTGTATGACCGCGGACGGGCCGTACGCGGACCAAAAACTATTGTAGTTAATTAGAAAGTCCTTGAAGAATTAAAGATAATATTAGTTACCAATGCCCCTGTGCCAGGATTTTACTGAAGTAAAATTCATTTATATTTACCTAAACTATAAGGTAACTAATATTATCACGGTAAAGTCACGAATACTGAGTAGCGAAGTCTGAGGGCCTAGACAAGTGACAATCGCTTCGAAAGCGTTTCGTATTTCTACAACGACTTTTCACAGGACTGACATAAGCTATTCGATAGCTTATGTCAGTTCTGTAAATTTTTGCTTTTTCCATCATCGTTATCGCTGATTCTATAAGCGATAACGATGTCACTTTCTCTAGGCCCTTGGTCTGATCTGTCGTAAAGCCAGTGTAGCAACTTTCATAAGCGGATAAGCAAGGCTAAAATTATAAGTACTTATTTCATATTTCTTCAACGGCTTTGACTTGTCATAATAAATTCCCATTATCCTTTAGCTAAAAATACTATCTACGGCAAAACACCAGTGCGTTCAAATAAAAAAAACATGAAACGTCAAACTGCCGCCGCCATCTTTAAAACGGTTACCGTTCGTAATAGCCAAAACGTGCCTGTTCGGTTAATCTCGGATATGTTCGGGTGGTATGGAGGCCGCAAATCCCTGGACTTAGATAGGTATGTACTTACAGAAAACTGGCTTGTTCAGGGTCACGAGTTGGTGACGACGCGACACGGCAAGTGACTTTCTGCTTTATTTTGCGACGCGTCTGTGAAATGTAATCTTCTACACCATTGTTTATATTAGAAAATGCAGTTGCAGCTCGGAGTCTGAATTCACATAAAGTTACTTAACATCTCGCCTTGTTTGTTAGGCAGAGGTGAATTTGTGCATTTTAATGGCAATTGGTTGGCATCCAACGATAAGGGACTTATCCAAAAAAAAAAAAACAAACGAATTGATAATCTCCTCCTTTTTTTGAAGTCGGTAAAAAATTACGAATTGTTGGTGTACTAGGGTCTGCGATAGTATTTTCTAAATACCGGTGAGGTCTCCATTGGTGTAAGTCCTTTCCGACAAGCATAAAATATTACCATCAGTAATGCCGGTTATGCATCGGTATCGGTGTGAACACCCCCTTACTTCACTCGTGCCTAGCGCCATCTGTCATCAAGTTTGACAGTTGACAGTTAAACGATTTAAAAATAGAACACTCATCGAAATGGAAGATTGTGAATGAGATTTCAACTTTTTTTTGGTCGCGTCAGTGTTATTGTATTTTACTGATATTAGAAAAAAACATGTTTAAGTAATTAATGAAAATTGATTATTTACTTGGTATTAGAAAATTAGACTATCAGCATATTCTGTTTTTAACCGACTTCCAAAAAAATAAGCTATAAAGTGAAAAAAAACTTTAATTCCGGAAGTCGGTGGCAAAAAACGAAAATTAAATAACAAAGACACCGACTTCCGAAATTAAAGTTATTTTCCACGTTTTTAGTGGTTTTTATGGAAGTCGGTTGTTTAAAAAAAAAAATGAATTGACGTAAATGAGATTGTAATTAGATTTAAAAAGTTACGTGTATTTTAATTGCAAAATAAATAAGTATGAGAGAGTACTTACATTGTACAGTTCGCTGCAAAAAGATGTTCAAGAAAACGACCGGCCGACTGTGAGCCGGACTCGCACACGAAGGGTTCCGTAGCGTATTAGGATCGAGCAAAAAAATGCCGAAAAAAAAACACGTTTCTTGTATACGGACACCCTTTAATCATTAACTTTAATTAATTATTGATAAAGAGGCAATACAAATACACAATTTCACCTAATCTATAATAAGGATTCGTCAAGAACTTTCTAATTAGCGGCCCGTCAAATCACAAGGCGTTTTCTTAAAACCTATTACCAAGTGAGAATGAAGTTTATTTTGTAAGGAAATTAACGGTAACAGAACCTAATGACCTAAACCGCTCAGTTGGCAACACCGCGTGTTAACCACGCGGTGTTACCAACTTAAAAATGAAATACACACGTACACAGGAACTTTTAATATTAATGATACATGAAAATATAGTTTACGTACTTCGTGAATTTACACAAACTTATCGAATGTCACGAAAATATTATTTTTGGTCCTTATAACAACGGGTTAAGGTATAAAATTGAAGGTATTTGGGGCTAAATGGGGTTTTCGAGAGGAACGTTTATGGAAATAACTTTAAAATAAATCCGTAGAGTTTAAAATGCAGTTTAAAAGGACAGGAACGTGTGGAGTGGATTTCTTCTTTTTTTTTTGGTTTTTTTTTAACTTGGGAAAATAATCAATCAGCTTGGGGGAGGCAATTGTAGTTTTGTTTCGGTTTAACTGTCGGGGAATGCGACGATAGGTTTGTTTTGTAAAGATTTACTTACTTACATACTTTTGAATTGTATTGTTGAGATTTTGCGTTGAATAAAAAAAAGGAAAATACTAAAACAAAATCATCAGAATGGTACTCCAAAGCCAGATCTTTTACCTATACATCATAGCCATTTCCCAACTATGTTGTGGTCGGCTTCCAGTCTAACCGAATGCAGCTGAATACCAGTATTTCACATGGAGCGACTGCCTATCTGACCTCCACAAACCAGTAACTGGGTAATACGATACCCCTTGGTAAGACTGGTTGTCAGACTTTCGGGCTTCTGACGACCCGTAACGACTGTCAAAGATCCACGAATGACAGCCGGAACCAACGGCTTAACGTGCTTTCCGAGGCACGGAGGAGTCTCGGTATGTAAAGATGGTCACCCATCCACCGACCAACCCCGGCAAGCGTAGCTTAACCTGATGGATCGACCCGTGTGGTTGTTATTACTTAGCCAGGATGTCCTCCGAGGTATCTTTTACCTATACATACACAGCTAAAAAATATTTCTAGCACGCGTAACTCGCAGGTTTTGTCGACGGAAGAATAGACAAAATGACAAATAATGATTGACAAAATCCATCGACAAAACCCGTTTCTATTGTGGTCATGCTACGTGTGCAGCTAGTTCCTCTCGATAAAACCTTTTTTCCAGAACCCAATACAATAAATATCTACCCAAACCCTTTTCTGTAACATCTCTATCACAAATTGCCTATTACAAATTTTACAACTACTAAAGCCGCTCCACCTTCTTTGTCCAATTGATTCATTACCACTGCTGGGACCAGAATTTATTATCATCTTCGCCTTAAGACTTCCTAGGGACAGTTCAAGTTATTTACTTTAACTTAATAACCGGCTTACATGCCCTTATTTATGTCAAAACTGGCGAGGGGCGGTTTTTTCTGGTGCAAACTGGATCTATCCGGTTTAGGGATGTCAATGTGAATTTGAATTTATGAATGGTTCTGTGTGTTTGGGTTTTAAGAGGTTCTTAAATTAGAAGTTTGTAAGTCGTCTGTAATTTGGAAGTGAAGAATGGTTTACTGGGTGTCACGGTTTGCAGTTTCAGAGCCTACGGGATAAAACTGTTATGGGTTTTCCGCATTACGGTGTAGAGACCTTGGGACGTATATTTATAGATGTTATTTTATCCAATTTACACAAAACCTCAATTAATTATACACCTTAGGTACCTTCCTCACCAATCACTCCGTCCATTGGTGAAACTGTTTGAAAATCCGTTCGGTTGTTTTTAAGTTTATCGCATTCAGACAGACAGTCACGGCGGGACTTTGTTTTATAATTATGTAATTTTATCGTTTTGCCCATCCACATTTTCCAGAGAATTTCCCTTTACACATAGTTTCTTTTTCGTTGTGAATAAAGTATCTATTCAATGCATAATGAATCATATTTATTGTTTAACAATTATTGCTTATCAGGAAGCACGTTGTGACTGCTGTGTTTTTGTTTTTTTTAAGAAAAATTCAATTTTTTTTAATTTTTTTTACAACATTTCAATTTTTTTTAGTACCTACCTGAAACTTTTTTTGAAAGGTCTACACTGTCCTACCATAACTATTACACCACTGTAATTTGAAAATATTGTAAAAACCATTTTTTTTTAAAAGAGTAACCATGGAGTTTCTTGCCGTCTCTTCTCCATAGGAAACGACCAATTGGAACCGTGCACCTAGCTTCTGACGTTTCATAAGTGCCCATGTAGGTTTATGTAAAATAAAATATTTTGATTTTGTGACTAGGCAGCTCTGTTGCCATCTAGGCATCATGGTTGCATTATTTAAAAGTAATTTTAAAGAAATAAATAAAACTTGCTGCCTGTTGATTGCCTCGTAGGTAGCAAGCGATATTGCTAAACATGAGGTCCCGGGTTCGATTCCCAGGTCGGGAAAAGTGGTATATGATTTTAACATAAGGCAATTCTCAGTAGCACTCCGGAGTCGGTTGATGGCAATAGGCTCACCACCTATTACATGGGACTTAAACATAAGTGGCGAAATGTGGGTGTACTATTATAGGTATTTCAACTTTGCCAAACGCTCTGGGAATTACAGGCGTGATGTTATTTAAATAAAAATTCCCACTAAAGTGACGTTTGCTTTCGCAAAGAAAAAAAAAATACGTTTTGCGATTTGATACCAGCTAAAAATAGTAGGTATTTTATTAGTTCTAAAGATCCCTCAGCCTTTAGGGAGGGTTGATGGATCTGGATCTTGGTAGAGTTTTTTTTTTTTCTGTAGAACTCAGCAGAAATTTTTAGACACGACACACCCCTGGGGCTCCTCCTAAAATGGGTTTTTATCAAATTTGTAAAACGTAGTACGAGATTAATTTGTAACTTGATATTTATTCCTGAGGGGTTATTGCTTCAACTTACCCGAACAATATTTATGAAGAATGCAATGTAGCTATTGCTAAATCATTCAGTCTAAGTTAGTCTTGAACACCAGCTTACAGTGAAGGAAAATATCTAGGTATGCTGATCTGAGGGCCTAGACAAGTGACAATGGCTTCGAAAGCGTTTCGTATTTCTACAACGACTTTCAACAGGATTGACATAAGCTTTTCGATAGCTTATGTCAGTCCTATACATTTTTGCCTTTTCCATCATCGTTATCGCTGATAGAATGTCACTTTGTATAGGGCCTCTGTTTTTTTAAAATCGTTTAAACTTAGATGAAGTGAGCTGTCAATAGTGTCAATCTCTAGCATCACTTTAAGCTCACTTCGCCTAAGTTTTTGTAGTGAGATTTTCACAGAACACCACTACCTGTTCTCTTAAAATCTCATCACCTTTTAAAATTGGGTGAACTGAGTTGTCAATAGTGTCAATTTGATCCCTAGCATACGTAGGTCTATTCAGGAGCTCGTGGCTACGTAATAACAGCCGCACGGGTCGATCCATCAGGTTAAGCTACGCTTGCCGGGATTGGTCCGTGGATGGGTGACCATCTTTACATACCGAGACTCCTCCGTGCCTCGGAAAGCACGTTAAGCCGTTGGTCCCGGCTGTCATTTGTGGATCTTTGACAGTCGTTACGGGTCGTCAGAAGCCCGAAAGTCTGACAACCAGTCTTACCAAGGGGTATCGTATTACCCAGTTACTGGGTTGTGGAGGTCAGATAGGCAGTCGCTCCATGTAAAATACTGGTATTCAGCTGCATCCGGTTAGACTGGAAACCGACCCCAACATAGTTGGGAAAAGGCTAGGCAGATGATGATACGTAGGTCTATTCTGTAAAAATCTCAATGTGAAAACTTAGGTGAACTGAGCTGTCATTCCACCTGATGGATATGGATAGGGATTGACACTTTTGACAGCTCACTTCACCGAAGTTTTCACAGTGAATTTTTTTACAGAATAGATCAGCAAGTGGAATGACAGCTCACTTCAGTTTTCACGGTGAGATTTTTACAGAATAGAACGGCTGCAGAGTGCTATTGTATAGATTCATTTCGAACCTCACTCAAGTGAGCGCACACAATTTCGAAAGCGAACTCATTTGTTTTTAAAGTAAATCATCGCGGATTCACAACGAGACACCATTCGAATTTCGAATTGATTTAAGAAAGCACAACACTACTGATGGTCTGAAATCTCCAAAACCATAGATATAAGAACGAAGTCCAACACAATCTTAGTCACTTTCATATCCAGAATACATATTTCCAGTGTAATGGACACAGCTGTTTATTTAAATAATATAATGAATCTGTGTAATCAGACATAAATAAGGACTGTACTCTGTGAAACATTGGAAAAGTCTATAGAGCGGAAATGTCCAGTGGCGTGTGAATTAATATTAGGAAGTAAATGGACTTTTTTGAAAATGAATTCTCGGACCAAAAAAAAAACCAAGACAGAGCCCTACGAACAATACAGTGAAGCATGCCAAAACTACACCTCCGCCCTGTGCATACACGCCCACACGCGAAAAAAATGGCACGTGAAAATCAGCGCTGTGCTGTGGGTCCCCCCGACAGCATAGCGCTGATTTTTACGTGCCATTTTTAGCTCAGCATCATGCTGAGTGGAAGCCTTCTTGTCACAGTCATGACGTGCAGCTGCCAACTGTTTTTTTTTTCTCTTTTTATGTACTCCTTATCTCATATCTATGATTTATATCTATGATAAAGTACTGTTATCTTTTTGTATACACGTGTTTCTGTGACAAATAAACCTATTTTTCTTTCTTTCACGCACACATTTACAATCAAACTACACTCCACCAAGTGCACACATGTTTATGAAACCGACCTCACGTCACTTTTGACAGCGCTCTGTCACTCTGTCTTGGTTTTTTATTTGGTCTGAGGTCGTATACACCTATTTGCTATCCTATACTCCGGTTGGATCAGAATAGGAATGGCTGTTTGTCATATTAGGAGCTTCTAGTGGTATAGTTACAAACTTCCTAACTACCGACACCCGAAAGAAGATTTTTTGGAGGACTACTCTCAACGTAAAGCAGTCTACAAAATTTCTCCAATCTCTAGTCCAGCGAGACTTAACCTCAAAAAAGGACAAACAAGCGACCATAAATAAAATGCCCGCCATAATTACAATAGAACCAATTTAGAACGCGCCACTCGAATCATTACAGACGAAAAAAAATAAGGCAAAGGCAAGCGCGCCGACAGCCAACATAGTTGACATGGCGCACTTATTTCAGTGTTGCCATCAATTTCCAACCCGCCCGTTCTGGGTAATTTGCCGAGACGTACTCCCGCTGATTATTTATGCCGCGCTCATTGGTGCAGACATTCTTAGCTGTGGGGACTTTTAATTTTTATTTCCTCGAACGGCGGGCGTTTGTTCTGACGTCAATAAATGACGGGAAGGTTTGGCGCGAATTAGCGGTGGATAGGACGTGACGGCGTAAAACGATGACTGATTATCGGCTCGGGAAGTAAATTTTTCAAAATGTTTTAGGTTTATGTGACTTGGCTTTTTCTCATTTGGGTTTATCTCTCAGACCAAATAAAAACCCAAGACAAAGCGCTGTCAACTTTGACGTGAGGCTGGTTTCGTAAACTTGTGTGCACTGAGTAAGGTGTAATTTGATTGATGTGTGCGTGTGAGCATGATGCACAGAGCGGAGGTGTAGTTTTGGCATGCTTCACTGTGTTCTTCGCAGCGCACAACGCTCTGTCTTGGTTTTTTATTTGGTCTGAGGGTTTTATGTTCAAACTCTGGAATTTAAAAGGTTTTTACTGGGACCCAGCACATTTCATAAGTACCATAATATCTGCATCTTTAGTTTCTTGACACCATTATCTTAGCAGTTTTTCTCGATGACTCTCTCTCAATCTCTTCTGAAAATGACCTAGTTAATGCCCCACTCCAGGTGCGATGTGCCAATCCTATCCATCTACGCCAACCACATCCAGCGGAATAATTGCGTAACACTATCATTAGCAATGCTTTTCATTTGGTCAATTCAATAATTGCATCATTTACCTACGTTGTCGTGCAGACAAATATTTCAAACAAAATTATGAAGCAGTGTCTAATTACCTTCAAAATCCTTCAGATTGTGATTTATAGTGTGTTACTTACACAACTGGAATGCAGAAGGCCCAACTCTCGTATTTAGAAAACGTTCAAGTCGCAATCTGTCAAACTTGTCAAAAATTTTGGTAAATTGATTGTATTTTTGACAGATTGCGAATGTGAATTTTCTTAAAAATTACGGGAATTGCCCCTTAGATCCTTAAGAACGTTTTAAAGTCTTCAACGTATCTTGTAGCTGTGCCATGCCAACATTACCAGCGCATCATGAAAACTGTAAACATCATAAATTAATGTTTACACATCGCATAAAATAAATGCCATCTTTATAAATAATCTGAGTTTCTGCCTCATGATTCATTAAGCAGTAATAAATAAGTAACAGGTAGTATTTAAATACCAAAATCTACAGGTATCGAAAATTAAATGCTCTTTCGGTGTAGGTCACAAAGGGAAAATTATTAAAATGTCGCGTGACGTAACCACAGATTAATTATGACAGTGGCTATAAATTATAGAGGCCAGTGTTGCCAGGCATTAAAGTGACATTCCGTAAGTTTACGTCAATACTTTATTAATTAATAATGTAGTTCCGATTAAAATCGCAAAAGACGTAAGCTTTTGTGTTAAAATGTGAAGGTAAAGAAAAAAATATTACTTATTTATTTTTGGTCATGTTCTTGTGATTTATTGATTTCGGATGAGCATAACTCCAATCATCAAAACACAGATATAACTGCCTGTGTCAACTTATGTAAAATATCTGTAATTTTTATGGTATATACATCAAGCTATAGCTGACCTCGCATTGTACGGAAATTCTATACAATGCGAGATCAGCGTAAACTGGAAATATGTAGCCGTGTGTAGGTGTGTATGTGGCGGTATCTTCATCGCCACATGCGAACTACGAATCAAAGACCTGACGTCACATAAATCCTGCATCGCGCAATTAGAGTTTACCGCGTGTTGGACATATATACAAGAATCCAACATCAATCGTTGGGCAGTTGCCCGCCAGACACAACACCCATCTGGTTGGAGGATCGTTCCTTTTCAATAGAGGATGAGTGAACTTTACACCCTGTTCCTCATACCCCTAATAGTTATTTATGCAACTATTATATAATAAGCGGTATTAAAACACGAATGTATGATAATAGTATCACACGAGTGTTTTAATACCTAATTATTTACAGTTGCATACAAGACTTTATCTACACCCATGATATGACACCTCTATAAAAGGTTTGCAATACTAATATCGAACAAAAATGGAGGGATACGACACACATGATTTCGAATTTTTCGAATTCGAATAACCTATAAGTATGTTCTTTTTTTAAATTACTGTGCTTTGTTAGTGAAACGCGCCTGCATGACAATGTTCTTTTTTTTAAATGAGTTGTATTATGAAATTTAGTACAACATTATAACACCCGTTTGGATGTTATTATGGTTACCATGACACTGGCTGTTTTAATGTTGGCACTAAGCTAACTGTTTCAGAAACTTTTATAGAGTATTTATAGCATGGGTGTAGATAAATGTACATTATCTCTTTAAAACATTACTCCCCGAACGGTTACGCAGAAGTGTACCAATAGTACACTAAAATTTCGCCAGATGTTTTTAGAACCATGTAGTACCTGGGCGAGCCTATATTGCCATCAACAGGGCACAATAGCATTTTCATATCGCAGTCGTAGACGCAGACGCATCGATCGTCGATCAAACAGTAAACGAAAGCCACTGCACGGTCAATCTTAGCTTCAAATATCTTCGATTACGCCACATCAGAATCAGTATTCACTGGACTGCCTACACCTCTCAATATGTCAGTAATAATTATCTGCTTATCACTGGCAATGTCGGTGCCGTGTACGCGTAAGTGCGTCTAATCTTAAAAGATAAAGATAACGCCGGATATCTCTTGAGAAAACGCTATTAATTTAATTAAAAATGTTATCTCTTATACTTTTTTTTGTGTCGTAGTTTGTGAGGGGATTTGAATGCGTTTATTTTACACTTCGTTCGCGTGTGATGTCTTGTTTTAACAAAATATATGTAATATTCAATGACACTCGTCAATATTATACGGAAGCTTCCCGTCAGTGAAAGAATTTCCGGAATCTGATCAGTAGTTCCGAAGATTATACCCTACATGAAAACTCACATACCTCATTATTACAGGAATAAAATAAAAAAATAAAAACTATCAATATGCCTAGCCTTTTCCCATCTATTTTGGGGCGACTTCCAGCCAATGTCAGTATTTTACATGGAGCAACTGCATACCTGACCTCCGCAACCCAGTAACGGGGTAAAACGATACCTCTTGGTAAGACTGGTTGTCAGACTTTCGGGCTTCTGACTTCCCGTAACAACTGTCAAAGATCTACGAATGACAGCCGAGACCAACGGCTTAATGTTCTTTTCGAGGCACGGAGGAGTTTCGATATGTAAGGGATGTTCACCCATCCACGGTTAAACATAGCTTAAACTTCGATCGACCGAACAAACAAACAAACATAGCCTTGAAATTACAGTTTTCAAATTACATTGATCAGTTTTGGTGTCCAAAATGCTTATTAAATTGCCTGCTACACAGTTGCCAAACGCGTCCCCGACCGAGGTGACTTTGGTTGGCGACCGGCAGAGCTGTTTCTGGTAGTAAACCACCATCATATAAACGGTTGTAAACCACCAAGGTCACCTCTGGCGGGACGCGGTTGACAATCATGTAGCAGGCACTAAAATCAAAGATCTGACGAGAAACAACGTTATGAAACCACCTCATCGTATTCCAAAAAGGAAAACTATGAAAAGTATTTCCCAGAATGAGCCAATGAATCACAAAGCGATTTAAAATTATAATGCTAGTATTAAGTAGGAAACTATAAATGTTTCATTCATGTTTCCTGAAACGTAGCCCGCTTTTTGAAGACATGTGCTCGCCATGTGTTGACAGAGAGTAACTATGGAGTCGTGTTGAGGATAAAAATATTTTTTTGTTGTTTTTTTTTTGCGATTGTGCCAACGTGTCTCGTCACGGACTTTAATTGATAAGCCACTTGGTAGTTTATATTTTAGCCGTGTAATGCAAATCGGGCTTAGTCGGTTATACTCGTACATCGAGACACGGAAAGTCATGTCTTCGTATTAAAACAGAAAATTATCTTTAATATCTTTACCGGTTGGCTAACCTGAGAGCCAGAACTACAAACTTCACAGCAGAGTGACAACCCAAAGTCAACCAATTGCAGGTCTAGCAACCGTAACCTAGCGACGATTGTTTTATTTGTCATCTTGTTTACGAGAATGCGACTTGAGGTTGTTTTTAATCGTGTAATCTCGTGAATGTATGAAACTGCAAAATTGAAAAGTTTGAAAGTGGCTCATCAATTAAAGTCCGTGACTGTACCTATTAGATAAGTAAAAAGTTGTTACTTATCACACTTTGTCTGACAGTATCGTTATGCAGAAATATTTCCAAAATCAATTTGCTATTACACCTTCATAGTCGGACCTAGTGAGTAACGTCACGGTGAACTCTGGACTTTCCGGACCACTACCAATTTTACTGACTGGTACGAGTAAATATTGGTAATGTAAAAAAAAACCTTAGAGGAATTTTTAACGGGCTTGACAAAATCTCTATGTATTTCAAACAAAACAATAATTAACACATCAATCATCCAACAAAAAAAAATGTCAACAATGTAGCGACACTCTAGTGATGTATTTTTGTAATATGATATGTATTATGTATTTACATATCATTGGCTGAATCACCAGTCCACAAAATACAATCCCGGGGTCCTTATTATGAAATACCAGCTGCGCCCCGCGGTTTCACCCGAGTAAGTTGCGATTCCATAGGAATATCGGGATAAAGTATCCTATTCCAGGTCATGGTCTACCCCTGTGCCAAATTTCATCCAAATCCAATCAGCCGTTTTAGCGTGAAAGCGTTACAAACAAACTCTAGTACAACTAAATAGTTATGATTAATAATGCCATCATGAATCCGTTGCGAAAAAGGTACGGTGCTATAAATCATGTATAGCTCCGTTTCCCTATTTAATTTTTTTATTTTGAGGATGGAAAATCATCAAATCACTTCTCGCGCTCTGGGCGGAGCGGGAGGGCGTGTCAGACTTTTACTGACTAAAACCCACCCGTGTCTCTTCAGTTGCCTGTTGCCAAGGGTCCCGGTATCCCTTTCAGACTTCCCGCAAGCTGAATGATAACATTAATACTTCATAATACGGCCCCAGGTCTAGTTTAGGAGTTGCGGGAAAGTCCGAAAGGGATACCGGGACCTTGGCAACAGGCAAATGAAGGAACACGGGTGGGTTTTAGTCAGTAAAAGTCTGACACGCCCTTCCGCTCAGCCCAGTGCGGGAGAAGTCATTGGATGATTTCCCACACTCAGAAAAAAAAAACAAAAAAAAAAGGTCTAGTTTAGGAGTAAGCATCAGGTTTTTGCAATACAAAAGTATTTATAGTAGTAAGCAGCCAAGCCACATAGGTAGCTTGTTATTAATTTCCCGAACTACCCACAAATGTAAGTACCCATTCGCTGGTAATTTTCTTCCCACAGCCGCGAGTACCAAGTGGAATTGCTAAGCTTATGATCTTAGGCCGAAGCCACACGAGTAGGAACTTCGCTTGGTTTTAGAGCTACGCTGCGCGGTAAACCCAAGGTGACTTGCCCTGGCAAACCAATGGATTCTAATGTTTATAATTCTGTAAACCCTTATTTGTTACGGTAGCCAATCATATTTTAATCAACATACAACCTGATACTGACCTGCAAATTACAGAAAACGTAAGAAGATTAGAATTTCGCGGGCTATCCTGAAGCTTTCGCATTAAGCAAGCCACTCGCTAAGCGTGGAAGCGGGCAGCACCAAGCGATACTTTTGCCAGTGTGTCTTCCGCCTTACGGAACATAAAAATTCTTTGCGTAGAATGTAGCGAAGATGATGTGAAAATTAGCTAGCAATGAGGTGCTGTGCTTGGAGAAATGTTTGCTTGAAAATAAAGATAAGCTAATTATGTATTAAAGGTTATGTGAGGAACGTGTGCTGGGTACATGAACGTCTAAGTCTGCTTTGTTAATTCCGCGATGATGGGTTGAACACAAATGGGTTGCAGCTGAAGATCAGCATCAGCTGGTAAACTTTGTATTGCCATCTGGCATTATTCTCAGCTGAGGCCCTTTTGGCATTTTAATGATTGTTTTCTGTTTTTATAGTTTTAAGGTGTATTTTTCTGCTACAACGCCAATAAACGAATTTTTCTTTCTTTCTTGAAATGCTAAATGCTTATTTTACTTCTGTGGCGTAATATCATCATTTCAGCCGAAAGACGTCCACTGCTAAACATAGGCCTCCGCCCATGTTCAGCAGTGGACATCTTTCGGGTACGTCGAGAACCGGTCAAAGTGGCTGTGCTTGGAGATGGAGGAGCCAAAGCACAGCCACTTCAACCGGTTCTGTGCATCTCGCATCGTGTTATTCGATTATTGATTACTTACTTCCTCCCGCGGCTTCCCTCGCGTGGTATGTCGATAAAAAGTAGCCTATGTCCTTCCTCAGGCTCAAGACTATCTCTGAACCAAATTTCATTTAAATCGGTTCAGTGGTTTCGGCGTGAAAGCGCGACAGACAGACAGAGTTACTTTCGCATTTATAATATTAGTAAGGAAGTAAGGATTTTAAAGTACTGAGTAATAGTAGCCCGTGCGCGTATATAACTATTGGGGTAATTGCGTTACACACGAATTACAATTGATCGCAATGGGTTTCATTTTGACAGTTCACATACGTTCATTGGGTTATTCGCGTTGTTGTAGACGAATTATTCTTCAATCATTTGAAGCAATGGATTAGCAATAACCTTCAAACTCTCAGATTGTGATTAGAAGTGTGTTACGCGATTAGGGTGTAAATGAATGAACGTGAACAAAGCAAAAAGATTATAAAGGGATCGTAGCAGAGAGAGGGTCCGCACGGGTCGATCCATCAGGTTAAGCTACGCTTGCCAGGGTTAGTTCGTGGACGGGTGACCATCTTTACATACCGAGACTCCTCCGTGCCTCGGAAAGCGCATTTAGCCGTTGGTCCCGGCTGTCATTCGTGGATCTTTGACAGTCGTTATGGGTCGTCAGAAGCCCGAAAGTCTGACAACCAGTCTTACCACGGGGTATCGTATTACCCAGTTACTGGATTGTGGAGTTCAGATAGGCAATCGCTCCATGTAAAATACTGGTATTCAGCTGTATCCAGTTAGACTAAAAGCCGACCTTGACATAGTTGAGAAAAGGCTAGGCAGGTAGGCGTAGCAGGTGGTGTTCTGTAGCTTCTGCCTAGCCCCATGGGAAGAAGGCGTGAGATTCTGAATGTATATAAATAAAAATCTTCATTTAAATTCTCAATGAACATTGAGGCGACTCCATTAATTTCTGTAACCAAAATTCGATGACGTTTTTAAAGAGCCGAATTACTTATGTGTTGAGGATATGTGCTTGGAATTTAGAAATGTGGATATGTGTTTAATGAAAACCTATTAGTATTTGACTAAAAGTAGATGTTGTTCATTTGCAAAGATTAATGACAGCCTAATTTTGACTCCTCTACATTTGTCTTGTGATTTGTACTGTTTTAGTATTTCCTGTTAGGCTGCTCCGAGCATTCGCCTTTAATGTAACGTTACAGAATCGAGCATTCATCTGTGAGTGAGGCGAACCGAACATTACAGTGCGCAAACTGTAGTGATATAATTCGAACATTACATCAGTAAGGGAGGAGAATGGAGAATGGAGAAATGAGTTATGATACCACTTGTAACATCAATGGGTTACAATTCAGGCGAATGCTCGTCATTCAAGGAGGAAGTAATGTAACATAATGCTCAAAATCGAATCTGTGACGTTACAGTACATGCGAATGCTGGTGAGGAAGCACCTTTAGACCTCAGACAAATAAAAAACCAAAACGGAGCGCTGCGAACAATACAGTGAAGCATGCTTAAACTATACCACCGCTCTGTGCATACACGCTCACACACACACATTTACAACTATTTACAATGTCACTACACCAAACTAAGTGCACACATGTTTACGAAATCGGCCTCACGTCACTGTTGACAGCTCTGTCTTGGTTTTTTATTTGGTCTGAGCTTTAAGGCTCGCACAAACAGGCGCGGTAAGGGTCGCGCTGGCTGTCGCGCCCGCGATATCGCGCCAGTTTGCACGAGGCTTTAGACTATATTCATAAACTACCGAGCAATCTTGAAAAGATGCCCGGCCTACAGATTCTCTTTCGTTTTATTGTTTCTACGCGATTATCTTTTAGACGAATACCGCTGTTACAATACACAAATAATCGAAATATGTATAATCCGTTTGTTACAAAAGCCTGAAAACCGACACTAACTTTCATATAACTAAGTTTCATCGAACTACAAAAGTTATTTGAAATACTATCTAGTTATCGACTCTTATCCAAATTCAACAATCTTAGTTACGTTCGTTCGATCAAAAGTCGTCGACTTTCAAAGAAAAAGTGACAGATTTCTTTTTGTGAACTAAAATTAGCACGTTCCTCTACGAATTTGGACTGTATTTTCAGGGGAGTAAGATTCAAAATTGTTTATTTCGTTATCAAAGGCGGACTTTTCCCATAGATATGGGTTTTTTCATGTCTCTTCAAAGGGACGGTCGTTCTTTTGGATTCCTTTAGGAAGCGCGTTATTTGTGACAAATATAGTTATGAGAAGATTCCGGATATTATTACTTTTTGAGGTTTTATAACCTTGTTTGTTTAAATTAACTTAGGACAGATGTTTAAAAAAAAATAATGTAATAAAAACGAAAACCCAACTACGACTAAAAAGTAGGGATGGACCGAAATTCGGTTCACATTCGGTTCAACCGAATTTCGGCAGCTTGAACCGAACTTCGGCATTCGGCCGAAATTCGGTTCAGATGCCGAACATTCGGCACAAGAAAAATAATACCTACTTGCACTATTTTGACTGAAATTTAATAGAATTAGAATAGCATTATTGTAAAATTAAATTCACGAGCAAAAGAGCATGTTAGTATATTAGTTAGGAACTTTGCAAATGTAGGTAAACCTTAAATGAAATCAGTTCTTCTTATTAGTCTTGAAAATCTCTGCTTAATTAATTAGACATACTATTACAAACATGAAATAAGCTTATTATTCTTCTAACAAAAATCTGGATTACAATTCGTAAATTGAATAAAATAATCACGTTTTTGGTTCTCAAACTAAAAATTCATTACAATCAAGTATTTTTTATTACAATTCAAGGGTATTTTTTTTAACAATCAAATTAAACAAACCTATCTCATCTATCTACTCACTCATATTTAAAATTTACTAAAAGCAGGTTATGGTGCAAAACACCATAGACTGCCTTATCTGACAGAAGTTTGTTACGTTTTCTTCGTATATGTTTCCTGCCTTCGAAAAAAGTCGCTCAGAATATGGCAGAGCTTCCAGGAGACGATAAATATATTCGAGCCAAATAACTCATGTTAGGGAAATTGAACCAAAGTTCGGCCGAACTTTTCATTTTAACCGAATGTTCGGCCGAAGTTCGGATTCGGTTCAAACCACATTCGGCCCATCTCTAATTATCAATACTAATAATGTTCACGGACTACTTTCTACGTTCGGGCAAACCGACAGTTTCGCATAATAGAAGTGGAGATCTGCATCTGTTCGTTGCCCTCACAAGACTGCTCCGTCGTTCAGCCACTTCCCTTGACACGACTCTATCCACGTGACGCCCCACTCTAGTGAGCGCGTCACGGAGTTTACCTTCACCTTAGTACCTACTACAATAATCAAATGAGAGACTATTATCGCTCAACTTTTATAATCTACGACTTATAGAATCGTCCAGTTCCCCACCTTTTCCTCCCAAAGTAATTTAGCCTTTTTCACCATGGTACTCCTTATCTAAATCGGTAACACTTGCGGGTGCATGTTGGCTTGTCGCCCAGCCGTGGGCGTGGTCCTGTGATCGAGTGGGGAACCGCCTCGGACGATAACTCAACCGGAGGCGTGGACTATCTACAGTCTGAGCTGTAATTCAGGTGTCTATGGTTTCAAATTGTTGCAATTGCTTCGGCGGGAAATGTGGCGAGAATAGGTGTTAAGGCCGACCTCAGATTTTATCTCGCTCGCACCATACTACTCGCGGCATGAGTGAGAGCGAGACGGATTGGGGTGCTAGCGGCTCTCAAGACTCGAATAGTTTAGGTCACTGCATTTTATGATGAAAATAATGATAATATTTTTTTTTTTAAACATAAGACCTGCTTTATAGTTAGTTCAGTTATTATGCGGTTTCATGATCTAATTTGAATGGTCTACCAATGTGTCAAATTTCATCCAAATCCGTTCAGCTGTTTTAGCATAAAAGCGTAACAAACAAACTCACTTTCGCATTTATATTTTTACTAGGTGCCGCCCGCGGCTTCGCTCGCGTGGTATGTCGATAAAAAGTAGCCTATGTCCTTCCCCGGGATGCCCTCTATCTCCTTGCCAAATTTTATCAAAATAGTGTAGGCGTGAAAAGGTAAATTTTCGAATTTATTAACCGATTTCTTCAAAATGGAGAAGATTCTGTGTTCGTCGATATGTTTTTTTTTTTTTTTATGTGTTCGTCGATATTTTCGCCAATTATGAACCGATTTACAAATTTCTTATTTTGTTCGAAAGGGTATACTCCCGAGGTGGTCCCATATGAATTTTATTAATTTTGCTTGCGTAGTTTTTGAGTTAGCTTCAATAATTACGTATTTTTCCCACTAAGTCTATGTAGATGACAACTTATTTGACTCCGTCTCTGTTATTTACATAGCAGGTAGTGGTATTCGAATTTGTGTGGGGTACCGCAACTAAAAAGTGAAAAATAATTTTAATTTCAGAAGTCGGTGTTTTTGCTTTTCAATTTTCGTTTCTTGCCACCGATTTCCGAAATTAAAGATTTTTCACATTTTTTGTGTTTTTTTTTGGAAGTCAGTTGTTTTTAACATAAGTATGGATATAGTTAGGATTGCTCATTTAACAGTATAAGATATTTACATTTTATAAAAACATTTCTCTGTCTGTCTGACTCTTGTCTCCGTGTACTGTTGGTTACTGCGGCGCGTTTTTATCTCAAAAACCACTTATCCGATTTACGTGATGTTTGTTTTAATTCACTTTCTGGCCAAATTGGAGTATAATAAGTACATACGAGCGGAACCAAGAGCACAGCTAGTTTGTAACGCTTAAGAAGTAAGATTCATCTCAGACCAAATAAAAAACCAAGACAGAGCGCTGCCAACAATACAGTGAAGCATGCCAACCTCCGCTCTTTGCTTGCATGTACGCTACGCACACGCACACATTGACAAACAAACTACACCTTACTAAGTGCACACATGTTTACGAAACTGGCCTCACTCATTGACAATTTGCTCTATCTTCGTTTTTTATTTGGTTTGAGGATATTTTTGCGAAGTCTTTATTTTTTCGTTACTATGAAACCTTCATTACGCTACTCTTGTTTTTTTTTCAACCGGGCAACCCCAAATAAGTCTCAGTATGTCAACGCAAAGCAATCAATACACTAATAAGGACAAATCGAGCCGAAACACACTTACTTGCGCGTCCCACTTGTGTCCGGACTTTAATCACTCACAGGGCTGCCAACTACGAGTAAATAAGGTGAGCTAAAATAAAAACTTTTTACAAAAAAAAAAATAACATACTTCCAAAAAATACACAAAAAGAGTGAAAAATACTCGTATCTTTAATTTTGGGAAGTCGGTTTCTGTTTAGAATTTTCATTTTTTTTTGCCACCGACTTCCGAAATTAAAATTTATTTTTCACTCTTTTTTTTTGGAATTAGTGTTTTTTTTTTTGTAAAACGTTTTATTTTTCACTTTTTATTTGTGGTACCTACCCCACCGAAATTCGAATACCAGTACCTACCGGTTTTGCTATTCTGTAAAAATATCACCGTGAAAATTTTGGTGAAGTGAGCTTGGAGTGAACTGTCACTGCCTTAGCATCAGTAGGTATCGATGACAATGACAGCTCACTCCACGCTCACTTCACCTAAGCTTTCACGGTGAGATGGGTACAGAATAGCATGACTGCTTTGTAAATAACAGTAATGGGAACATAAGACTTCATCATATTTTATGATAAGTGGGAAAACTACCTATTATTGAAGCTAACTCAAAAACTACGCAAACAAAGATAAGATAAGATAAGATTTATTTGTTCAAAACATAAGTATACACACATTGCATGCAAGATGTTACATTAAATTATAGCACAGTCATGTTTTGCCTTGACGGCGCGGCGTACAAATATAAACAGATAGGTTATTTTTATTAATAGGATATAAACCTCAAATACTTATTTATTTAGTCCATTATTCAAAGCAATTAACATAACAAATTAAAACTTCTTCAATCAAATTATAAGTTACTAAAATTTATATGGGACCTCTGAAGCATGACCTAACAAACAAAAAAGAATCAAAATCAATTCATAGTTGGCGGAATAATCGCGTAACAACAAAAAAGTGCAGTGTGCTTACCTAAAGGTAATGAAATAAGCTATTTGCTCACCTTATCGTTTAACTCAACATCATCATATCATATCAAAATCATCATATCATATCAAAATCATCATATCATATCAACATCATCATATCATATCAAAATCATCATATCATATCAACATCATCATATCATATCAAAATCATCATATCATATCAAAATCATCATATCATATCAACATCATCATATCATATCAACATCATCATATCATATCAAAATCATCATATCATATCAAAATCATCATATCATATCAACATCATCATATCATATCAAAATCATCATATCATATCAACATCATCATATCATATCAAAATCATCATATCATATCAAAATCATCATATCATATCAAAATCATCATATCATATCAAAATCATCATATCATATCAACATCATCATATCATATCAAAATCATCATATCATATCAACATCATCATATCATATCAACATCATCATATCATATCAAAATCATCATATCATATCAACATCATCATATCATATCAACATCATCATATCATATCAACATCATCATATCATATCAACATCATCATATCATATCAACATCATCATATCATATCAAAATCATCATATCATATCAACATCATCATATCATATCAACATCATCATATCATATCAACATCATCATATCATAGATATGTATGTACCGATTTTGAATATCAGATCTTATCAATTGCTTCATAAAATATGTTTGAAAAATTCTGCTCAACAACATAAATAACACAATGAATGTTGAAGAATTGTTCAAATGAAAGGCAAAAACTTTTAATAAGTACTTGGGTACTTAGTACTTACCTTTGAGCGTTTTTTTCTTAATAATCTTTTTGATATTTATTACTAACTAGCTGATGCCCGCGACTTCGCCCGCTTGTATGTCGGTTATTATAAATACTAAAACCTTACTCAAGAACCTCTCTATCCATTGGTGAAAACAGCATGAAAATCGGTGCAGTAGTTTTTGATTTTATTGCGTACAGGGGTAGTATTATGAAGTATTAATGCCATCATTATTCCAATGCGAAAACGGGATGGTGCTAGCGGCCTTGTCTAGCTCCGTCTCTCCCTCACACTGGAAAAATGGTGGCATTAATACTTCATAATACGGCACCTGTACGACAGACAGACGCGGCGGAGGACTTTGTTTTATAATATGTAAGGATTCTTGAAATTGGTGCCTTTACCAAAGTATTTGGTCATAAATAAAGTAGAGAAGCAAAATCTTTTGACTGACACCATCTCTCTTGTAAGCTGCAGCCCTACCAACACGCACACACACGCGACAGACCGTACTCTGTACACTCGGGGACAAGCTTTAATCGCACACACATAAATCCCACCGAATCCAATTCCTAACGCTATCATTTACAGGGGAAAATGTTAGTTTGGGCGCGCACTTGCGATTTTTTTACTAATACGACTTTGTCAACGTCAATTGTAACGAAACTTCTTACTTATTTTTAATAGTTAAAGTTTGCTGTGTTTTAGTACAAAACAGTAGATCATGTGGAGAAGACCCGACAAAAGATGGCTTCTTTATTTAAGAAATAACTGGGCTTATTAGACATGCGTCAACAACTTTCTTCTACAACAACATCGCATCATTGCTTCATTGCTTTCGTCAATCCAATCCTTCACTAAAAATTACGCAATGAATAGTTATAGTCATTTATTATTATGTGATTCTTACAAGTCATCGCAATAAACATCATTACATGTAGGTATTACAGGTTAAAAAAAAACCTCAACTCAATTTATTGCAGTCCACTTCTGGACATTGGCCTCTCCCAAGCTTCGCCACAACACCCTGTCCTCCGCCTTCCACATCCAGTCAAAATATCAAATAAACGCGTAATGTCAATAAACTAAAAATAATACAAATAAGACCTATGGAGGCTCTCGTTGGGCAGCTGGATTAAGGGCTTGATTCAGAAAGCGGTATTCCTGGACACGGCTCGTTTGATTAGGAGTTACCTCTCTCTGGAGGGCCGCCAGTAGCTTGGACCCTGTTCCCGATACCGGTGGGCTAGATACTATTTTTATTTTTTTATGTTTTTATGAATATATTTTTTTGTTCTAATATTTAAAAATATAATTTATTTGTATCGAAAATGAAATCATCATCATCTGCCTAGCCTTTTCCCAACTATGTTGGGGTCGGCTTCCAGTCTAACCGGATGCAGCTGAATACCAGTATTTTACATGGAGCGACTGCCTATCTTACCTCCACAACCCAGTAACTGGGTAATACGATACCCCTTGGTAAGACTGGTTGTCAGACTTTCGTGCTTCTGACGACCCGTAACGACTGTCAAAGATCCACAAACGACAGCCGGGACCAACGGCTTAACGTGCTTTCCGAGGCACGGGGGAGTTTCGGTATATAAAGATGGTCACCCATCCACGGACCAACCCCGGCAAGCGTAGCTTAACCTCATGGATCGACCCGTGCGGCTGTTATTACGTAGCCACAAGCTCCTCAAGTATCGAAAATGAAATAAAGAATACAAATAAACAAAAGTCGTATTTTATTTCTATCTATAATCACGGCCGATGCGATTCCAGCAAAACTTCTTCCTTTTCACATGTCTGTTGTAAGTCGTAACCGTGCGCCCACCCTTAACCGTTTAATGTGAACATCCACCCTTGATTATGGAGGGGACAACACATTGTTTCATTAGTTTGTGTTTGGTCAGCAAATGCCGGTAATACGGAATGGCGTGTTTGCTAATTTATTTTAAGACCGACGGCGCCTCCTCGGCCTTCTCTCGGAAAACGATATTATTATGTTGATTTATAATCGGTCTTGGACTTTAGTTTGTTTGTGAAAGCATTGTTTTAAGAAGTCGGGCAGTACCTATTGTCAGATTAACTTAATTGATCCAGCACCCTAATTGCGTAATCCAGGATCAATAACAATCTGAATCGTTTTGAAAGAGAATCCGAATCCATTGCTTAATAAGTTCGTAAAAAAATCTGCTCAAAAACGTAAATAACGCAATGAATGTTGTTGAACTGTCAAATGAAACAGATTAGTCTTATTCATTTTCAGAAAATGTGTTACGCAATTATATAGCTTACGGAGGATGAATTTTAAATGGTTCACAACACTGGAAACCCGTCTTTAAAAGTCTTGTCGAGGAAATGGCGAAGATTTGGGCCAATCAAAATTGAAATCTATTGCGCCAACGACTCGAAGATTTTATTAAAACCGTATGTGTCTTCTTAACTTGTTGTATGAAGTTACGACTCTTGCCATTGTGTTTCAACATATAGCAAAAACTACAAACAACGACATTTTAGACATTACGTAAATTTTTTAATCGTGAAATCCAGAAAATTCTATAAATAATGACCGAAATAACTTTTTGTTTAACTACTTATTAGTTTTTACTGGTTTCTTAAAAACATACCCAAACAAACTTCTCAGTCCCCTACATTTTTAGCTCATAAGTAATTTATTCATTTGTTTAACATAGGTACAATAATAATGATAATTGATGATTTTGTAGTAGAAACTTGGATTAAACCCCGTCAATGTGTCGTCGGTCTGCGCCCTATCTTATTTTGTAAATCTTTCGCTAATTGCGTCAGGAATTTGGTAGTGGTGTGTGATAGCGGAAAAGGGTTGGTTGAGCTTTAAACGGCATACGGTTGTTAAGATTTGAACCTTTAGAGGGGTTAACTTAATGTAGGTACCAATTTGTAAGGTCAATATATGTCGGTACTATTAAATTCACACAGTATGAAACACTGCCGTCAGATCAGTCAATTAATTTGATTGACTGTTATTTTGATCTTCCGATCATAGTTGCTTGAGGTTTGGACAGCAGATTTCCTGACCAGAGGGCCTAAAACGGCCACATTAGCAATTCCTCTAAAAGCAATTCATTTCCTGAATTCCCAGCTGTCATTAGCAATTCGTCTTATTTGACATAAAAGCAATTCATAATGTGTGGACCATTTTACGAATCTCCATAGAAAACTGTCAAACAAATGAATTATTTCGTAATATGAATTGCACGCAGATCATATTATGAATTGTCAGTTTGTGACACTTTACGATGATTCATAATATTTTCCTTATATGATTCTGCCAAAGTGGCCGTTTTAAGCCCTCAGACAATAATCGCCTGACATCGTCTGACGATATCGGTATGTGACATGATGTAACCAGCAGCTTATTGTCATCCTGCCAGGGTTGCGGGAAAGTTCGAAAGGGATACCGGGACCTTGGCAACAGGCAACTGAAGGAACACGGGTGGGTTTTAGTCAGTAAAAGTCTGACACGCCCTCCCGCTCCGCCCAGAGCGGGAGAAGTAATTTGATGATTTCCGAAACCAAAAAAAAAAAAACTTTTTGTCACGCGGTATGTGTATGTCACAGTAGTTCCGAATAGTCGCGTTGAGCTAGCAAAAGCTTATATCGCCGCGTGATTCCAAAAGTGTATTCGAGATAATAATGATAGAAGTGAACAAGTGCACTGTGTCGTCCGACGATATCGAGACGACAATCAATATCGGCGACGACACCGGCACGTTACCGACACAGCGTGAAAGCGTCTAGTAGTAATTTAGTAGGGCGCGTTCACACTATGCCGTGACGATTAATTTATCTATAGCAAGCTACCCTCTTCTTTGCTAGATTTGCCTTATAATGCGTTTAAAGCAAAAGTAAAATGCAACCTTTGTTCAAAGGCGTACTACTCTATTAACGACTACTTAAATGATAAGAGTAGTTGGACGCTGTGATTAACTCAAGACAATGTTTGTGTTCTTTCTCCAGAATTAGCTTATCCACTGACAGGTTATATGAGTTCATATAAATTTTTATTCTATTTTATTTGGTCTGTTTAGTCAATTTATTTTTAATTTAATTTATTGTTGACATAATCTACTCATTACAATGTTTTCTATATTTTATGTTACGTAATGTAAATGATTTGCATACTTTTGTATAGAATCAATTGTTTCTAACTGAACAGACAGCTGTGCTGCTGGGGAGTTTGTTGCGCCACTTCTTCTTCCCAGCTAAAGCACT
This sequence comes from Lithophane leautieri, assembly GCA_949152455.1. Lineage (NCBI taxonomy): Eukaryota > Metazoa > Arthropoda > Insecta > Lepidoptera > Noctuidae > Lithophane > Lithophane leautieri. The sequence continues at coordinate 6,719,638 of OX424486.1, forward strand.
AGGAAGTGGTGAATGGTGGGCGTTTTGGGGGACTGTCTTATGTAATTTTGACGTTCGAAAAGTGCTGATTCTCAGCCTAGTTTGAATAAATGACTTTTGATTTTGATTTATCATTTCATTATGGTTGAAAAAGTCGTGGACGACACATCTTAGATGTGAACACTGCCATTTAAATACACAAGCAGAGGTATGAGGAACAGGTTGTAAAGACGACATCAGTATATTAAAGTTCACCTCACATAAACATGCATACATTAAACATAAAGTTATTACCGTAATAAGCAAACACACGTCCTAACGACCGCCCAAAATAGTTAGTTACTGACATAGGTTAGTTTTAACTAGATCATCTGTCGGTAACTGTGTCGGCGAGTTCAAAGTTATGACGCCGCGGTTTTGTTAGCATTTGTGTTATCTTACCAGGCGCGCAAACAGAGGTTAGATGTATAATTGATTGTTTGAGGGGATTGTTATTTAAACTCTTGTACAGAAGATGTGAAAACAAAAGTTAGTTCGTCCTGAAAAACCTTTGTCTTAACATGGTTTTAGCATAAAACCTTCACGAGTTTATTATAAAGTAAACCAGAATACCACCGCCTTTTTTTAATTTATTTAAAATTGTGTTCATTTTCTTTATGGCACCTCTTGACGGCGAGCAAGAGCTATCGAAAATTTAAAAATGGTCACCCATCCACGGACAACCCCGGCGTAGCGTAACCTGATGGATCGACCCGTGCGGCTGTTATTACGTAGCCACGGGCTCCTCACTCACTTTTACTTAAGCTAATACATATCCCAATTCTGATACCAGGAATCAAACCTCGACACGGCTTCTCGACGGATTTTTCCCGAATTAATATTCCAGTGCCATCGCGACGTACAAGCTGAATTTAGAGTGATCGCTGTTTCTATAATGGAAGGGGATTACCCTGATGACGTCACACGACCCCTTGCGACTTGTGAGAAGATTCTGTAAGGGTTTTAAGAAGAACTGAAATGTACAGTCGACAAATCTTCTGCATGCTCACCTTTAAGGCGATAATCACGTAGCACGGCTCAAGACTCGATCGCCCAATGCATGCGTTTTGACCAATGGCTAAATGTTTTTATTACACCCGCAGGGCGTGTAACAAACAATAATCTCTAATTGGGCGAAACCAGGAAGGGGTTTGGTTTGTCACTAGCTGCGTTGCCACAGAAATATTTTCTTAAATGAGCATGCTTAAATTTTATTGATTGTACCTCAACGTTTTTGGATGGACTGTGTGGAAGATGATATGGCTAGAAAGAGGGTGACTACCGAGATGACGAGTAAAGGCTGGCGCACATTTGGCGAGGCGCAGCGCAGTGCGCTTATCACTACCCAACAAATATCAACATTACGTGTCTTAAAATAAAGTCAAAAATAAATAACCTGAGACCCGCACCTTTTCCGCTTATATACGCTCTCGAGCTAATGGAAGTTTATTTATTCTCAACTTTATTTCAACTGCTGCAAGGTCGATATTTGATTGCGCTGCGCCTCGCCAAGTCAGCGCTGGCCCTAATAGAGAAGTATGGGACGAAAATATATGTTGCGCCGACCACAAATAAATTGAGATAAGGAGAATGATGGTGTACACATTCCTCGAATTAGTAGGCAAAAGTGTAAGGCCGTTTGTCCACCGCACCGGGAACGGGAACGCCAACGAGAAACAGTTGACGACGCCACACAGTGGAACGAATGTATGGGAGCGGTTGGACGTAGACATGTCCGAAAAAAAAGAGTAAAATTATGCCAAACTAATGATGCCATCTTATTCGATTACTTAATGCCTTCATAACTTGTGGTGATGAATTTCTTCATAACTCCCATATTTCGGGAGTAATTTGAGAAAATGTGAAATTTTACTATGAAAATGAGTGTATCGAGCTCTCTCCCTCCTGATTCCGGGCTTGTTTCAAGTAGCGGTCTCTAATATCATAATGCTAATACTAAGAGCTATATTTAATACTAAGACACATAGTGCGCCAAATGTGCACTTTCTGGGATAAAGAGTGATGTTTATTTTATAACACAATTTTTTAATTTTTTGTTTATTTTGTTGATTAAAACCGTTTTTCTAAAGGTTTACCTTATTACAATAACATTTCTGAGCAGCCAATTAGAGAAGATATAAGCTAATTAGGATATATAATTAGGGACTTAAGGTTTACATATAAAACTGATGCACTAATGATTACTGATAAGAACATTGCTATTATTTAATTACTAAATGGCTCTTAATACACTAATTTAGCATGCATCATTTACTAATTATCACAATAACTAATTACCTTGCAATATTTAACAAAGGATACCTGGGATACCTGGATTTTATATAAATAGGTCACTATTAGTAACTTTAAAATCAGTGTTGATTTACACCTCGTTGTATCCAAGCTAATCTCGCAATGTATTTTCCAAATTTTAATACAAATCTTGATATTCACGTTGCTTTATGCGCACGCGCACATAAAGATTTACGCGACTTTAACTATTTGTTCAGTGTTTTAAAAGATAACAGTTGTGTTCAGTTATGTGAAAGTGCTGAAACAAGTTTAAAAGACTGGTGTCGTCGATTTTGCTACCGCATTTATGCAAAATGGACACAGTCTGGAAGAAGCACAGATAAGTTTCGGAAGAAACATGAGATTTGGCTACAGGCTGCAATTCAATGGCCGGAATTACAGAATGAAAATATGGAACCTTCTACAGAAAATATAAGTGACGTCATCGAGCCCATAATTTCTCCTGCTAAATCTGATGCTTCAACTTGTACACATCCTAGTCCTCGTAAATCTTTTGAGGACCTTAGTAACCGGCAAAAAAGAAGACGCACCACTGAAGATAGTCTTTCATGCAGCAGTAGCAGCGCTGAAATTATGTTTTCGGCCGAAAGGGCGCTTCAAAAGGCAGGACAAAGCGATACAGCTTATGTTATGAAATACTTGACGGAGAATCCAGAAGAGGCCTCAAAAATCAAAGCCTTCATTGAAGGTAAATCAATTCAGGTACGGGAAATATCCCCTTTGAAGGCATTGGCTCTTTATGTATCGATGAACTTATCGAAATGGCGCTATAACACTCTTCGGGATTTCAACACTCAAGAAGGAGCTCTTCAATACCCGAGTTACTACATGTTGGTTAAAGAAAAAATTAAGTGCTATCCGGCCAAAGAAGATCTCACAGTTACAGAGAGCTCTGCAAAAATCAAATTACAAGCCTTGATGGATTTAACCTCAAGAAGACTTATTAGGTCGTTAGAAACCCCTGTTGATCCCAATCAACAGCTCGTATTGACCAGCAAATGGGGTTTTGACGGATCATCTAGCCAAAGCATTTATCATCAAAGGACGAGTGAAGATGAGCAAATCGATCTTGCTAGTAATTTTATGATTAGTCTTGTACCACTGCGGCTCGTCTCAAAAGGTGTAACAATTTGGGAAAACGAGCGACCATCTTCCACTTCATTTTGCCGGCCAATATTGTTTAAGTTTATAAAGGAAACCAAAGAAAATGTGCAGAGAGAGATGGCTGAAATCGAAGCAGAGATTGAAGCCTTAACTCCATCCACCATCACTGATGGAATTAGTGTCAAACACCAACTGCTGTTGACAATGATTGATGGTAAAATTCATTCCATTATATCCAATACAGCAGCTTCAGTGTGTGACATATGCAAGGCTTGTCCTAAAGAAATGAATAATTTAGAGTTAATCAAAGATAAACACGCAAACGAGGACATGTATAAATATAGCTTAAGCACCCTTCACGCTTGGATTCGCTCAATGGAATGCTTATTACACATTTCCTACAAATTAGACATAAAATCATGGCAAGTAAGGGGTGATATAGCAAAAAGGCAAGTTGATGACAGGAAGAAAAGAGTTCAAGAGGCTGTAAGAAGAGAAACGGGCTTACTTCTCGATGTTGTGAAACAAGGCAGTGGATCCACCAACAATGGCAACTCGGCAAGGAGATTTTTTGAAAACTACACTAAATCTGCTGAACTGACCGGAATAGATGCTATGCTTTTAAGAAAAATCTGTGTGATCTTGCAGTGTATTTCATCAGGAGAGAAGATCAACGTAACTAAATTCCGAGAGTTCTGCTTTGATACTGCTAAGCTTTACGTGGAGTTATACCCATGGTATTATATGCCTTCTTCACTTCATAAAATTTTAATGCATGGGCCAGACATAGTTCAGAACATGTCAATTGTGCCCATTGGTTTTCTATCCGAAGAGGCATCTGAGGCTAGAAATAAAGATTTTAGAAAATATAGAGAGGGGCATTCTCGAAAGCATAGCAGTATCTCATGCAATGAAGATATTATGCACAATCTTTTACTGTCTTCTGATCCACTTGTTACAAGTATCCGTCCAAAAGGAAATAAGTTTGTAAAAAAATCTTCTTTTAAGGAATTTTATGAGCTTACGGATTCTGAGAAAAGTGATATCGAATTTGTTAACATAAATGATTTAGCGGACATCGATTCTGAATTTGAATTAATTGATGATGATGATGATGACGAAGATAATTAAATGATGTTATTGTTTTAAAATGTGTAACTTAGTAAATTAGAGCTTACATCTTAATTATTTATTGTACTTTTAATGAAACTAGGTAATTTATTATCAACTTACTTAAAAGTCATACTCTCATCAGTTCTTGTGAATATTTTTGTTAATATATATTTCTGTATATATATAATATATTTATAGACCTCTTAATAAGTCTGTCTGCTGTTTAAAGTAAATACAAATGGGGAAAAAACGTTTTTTTTTTTAAATTTTCATTTCCTTTTATCCCAGAAAGTGCACATTTGGCGCACTATGTGTCTTAGTATTAAATATAGCTCTTAGTAATAGCATTACGATATTAGAGACCGCTACTTGAAACAAGCCCGGAATCAGGAGGGAGAGAGCTCAATACACTCATTTTCATAGTAAAATTTCACATTTTCTCAAATTACTCCCGAAATATGGGAGTTATGAAGAAATTCATCACCACAATTTATGAAGGCATTAAGTAATCGAATAAGATGGCATCATTAGTTTGTCATAATTTTACTCTTATTTTTCGGACATGTCTACGTCCAACCGCTCCCATACATTCGTTCCACTGTGCGCCATAGTAAATAAACATGCGAATTGCAAAAAACGTAAGACAATTTTAAAAACCATGTTGTTTATGCAGCACCTATGTTATCTAACGAAGGGCCGTTCTGTTAACCTGCAATAGTATAGCGCCTATACATGCTAAAAAAACATTACCATTAAAGAAGACAGTTTCTTTTACGTATTAATTTAATAGTTTTGTGACGGTACCTACATCGCCACATATGAACTACGCATCAAAAAGACCTGACGTCACACAAACACCTGACGTCACGTAAATCTTGCATCGCGCAATTAAAGTTTACCGTGCAATGGACATTATACAAGAACCCGACATCAATCGTTGGGCAGTTGCCCGCCAGACACAACACTCGTCTGGTCGGAGGATCCTACCTTTTCTATGGTGGATGAGTGTAATTTACACCCTGTTCCTCATACCCTTAAAGTTTTGTGAATATTTCAATAAATATTATGTAGATATTATACTATTTTTTTTTTGTGGTTATATTTTTTTTCCATGTGTGGACGCTATACTATTGCTGGTTAATGGAAACGCCATTTATAAGTCAACACACTTTATACTTAATAGCACCCCAAAAATCAACATAGAGCTGACACAGCAACTGGTACTATCGAAGAACTTCATATCTTAGCAGTTCCAAAACAAAATCCCGTGAACACGATGACCACATCTGTTACCGCCCCGGTTCTATAACGGCCGAGCGCTGCAAGCAGAAATAGTCCTTACGGTGCATAGATATGAACTTCTTCGATGGTACCTACTCAGGTTACCTTAAAAACAACTTCTTGTACATCTACTTAATAATTAAAAACATATCCACCTTTAAGCCGGAGCACACTCAAGGAGCCGTCATAATTATAAGGCCGCGTCTACAAGGGAGGGCCGACATAGTAATATCATAAGGAGTGTACAAGGGTATTTGAACATCATTGAAAATTCACTGGAGTATTAGAATATTAGGTAGCGTAACTAATAATGTATGAAATGTTAACTCTCTGATTATGTGTGTGGAGATTAATTGTATGATTTAGATACGTAATTACAGGTATAAGGTTTACATAGTAGTAGTTTTTGTGAAGAATTCGTTCGACCCGAAATAAAAATAATTTACTAACATGAAACCAGGAAACAGGGGGCCTGAAATAACCACATTAGCAATTCCTCTAAAAGCAATTCATTTCCTGAATTTCCAGCTGTCATTAGCAATTCCTCTAATTTGACACAAAAGTAATTCATAATGTGTGGACCATTTTACGAATCTCCATAGAAAACTGTCAAACAGGTGTATTATTTCGTAATATGAATAGCATGCAGATCATAATTATGAATTGTCAGTTTGTGACATTTTACGATGATTCATAATATTTTCCTATTATGATTCTGCCAAAGTGGCTGTTTTAAACCTCCTGGACTCTTATATTGAGGACAGATTTATTAAATAACTAAAAAAAACCTAACCAGTTATTGGGACTACAGAAGTCAAGACTTAAAACAGGTATTAGCGCCATCTATATTCTAGGTTACAAGCACTACGGCACATGGTGACGCGAATCCATAAATTTACCGCCCTGCCAAATTCACTTCCAAATCGCTCAACGCGCGTAAAGCAGTTTTCACTTCAAATAATGGTTTCAGGTTTGCGCACATTCTTGCTGCTTGTCTGATTGAACTCCTTACCAAATTCTTTCTTCAAGCAGCATTGATGCGTTGAGTAAGTACATAAAAAGATGCCGTTTAAATTGAGGGTATAAATAAACTAAATACTTAGTAGCTAGTAGGTAGCCGATTCTTCTTTCTCTACAGGTTTGATGATTTCCAAAAATGTGCACGAGTTTGCACATTTTGAATAATCAAAGTTGATTACGTAGTCAAAAATGATGCAAATAAATTCCAATTTCAAAAAAAATTATATCCTACCTGACGACATTATTCAAAAATTCAAAATGAACGTACTAAAATAATTTCAACGAAAACAGATGGAATCCATTTGAATTAACATTCCTTTTTTTTAAATTGGCGGGAATAATAAGTGAAAACAAAATGGCGGGACACCCACTTGACATTCAAATCGCGTTTGCTTGATTGAAAATAAGAATTCACAAGTCAAAAAATGTCGATGGCGAAAAATGTTTTTATATTAAATTATTGTGATGGTGTTAGCAGGGTGGCTTTTCGTGGTGTTAAATGTATTAACTTTTATATTTTATGTTAATTGCACTTCTGGAGGAAAATAAGAAATGGCTATTTCAATATTTAAATATGATTCGTTACTTCCTCATAGACCGAGAAGCTCGAGGCTAAGTAATAAAAGCCGCACGGGTCGATCTATCAGGTTAAGCTACGCTTGCCGGGATTGGTCTGTTAATGGGTGTCCATCTTTACATACCGAGACTCCTCCGTGCCTCGGAAAGCACGCTAAGCCGTTGGTCCCGGCTGTCATTCGTGGATCTTTGACAGTCGTTACGGGTCGTCAGAAGCCCGAAACTTTGACAACCAGGCTTACCAAGGGGTATCGTATTGCCCAGTTACTGGGTTGTGGAGGTCAGATAGGCAATCGCTCCATGTAAAATACTGGTTTTCAGCTGCGTCCGGTTAGACTGGAAGCCGACCCCAACAGAGTTGGGAAAGGGCTAGGCAGATTGACTTACTGATAGACCGCTAATCTACATATGGCGACAGTTTCATTTCAAAACAAATGAGAAATAGTTTTGAACAATGCAACATGTTTACTAAGATACAAAATAGGCAAATGACTAAATAGTTGAGGCGTCACCCGCGTCACTGAAAACCGCATCTGAATCAGGCCAGCGGTTTTGGAGTCAATAATTACCATAATGTACAAACTTGTTTTGAGGACTATTTCTAAAATTATTAAACACTTTTGTAGGTATTACTTTTTTAGAGTTTCCTTCCCGAGGGGTGGCAAACGGAACCCTATTACTAAGCCTTCGCTGTCCGTCCGTCTGTCTATCAGCGGGCTGTATCTCATGAACCGTAATAGGTTGACGGTTTAAATTTTTTACATATTGTGTATTTCTGTTGCCGCTATAACAACGAACAATTTGTTTTATAAAGTATAATTAAAGTGGGTCTCACAGTGGCGGTGGACAAACGGCCTTTAGATTAATTTCCAAAACAGTAGCAGCAGCTGTCCTTATTATTTGAAAAGAAATAAATATAATTTATTTGCATATTATGTCAGTAAGTAGGTATACAGATAACATGGAATTTTATACGAAAATTTGCAATGCAATCAATTATAAGTGCGAAAAACAGGAGGTCAGTCTCCCTGCTCAGTTAGTGGTTGCAAAACATAAATCATAATATTCATTATTTACTTTCCAATGTAACAAAGCAACGTCAATTTCTCGAGGCTTTCGCCTTACAAACAGACAAACACCCTTCCATAAATTGACAAAGATTGCACCGTCGTGATGCTAAATATTTAAATTAGAAGGTTCACTTCTACAGGGTGTCCCTGGAAGTATGGATCAAATCGAACAGGGGACTGGGCAAGGTTACTTCAATTTTTTTTTACCCTGAGAATGTCAATGCAATTTTTTACGATTTAAAAGTTATGACCAGCTGTCTATCAAGGCCATCAATTAAAATTTTTTTCTCAGGACTTTAAGGCTCTTACATACTGGGGCGAATCGTCGCGCGACGCGACGCCGCCGCTTTGTTCGCCGTGAGAAATTGTTTTGTTAAAATTCGCGTCGCGCGACGAATCGCCCCAGTATGTAAGAGCCTTTATAGAGGATTCGCCCTTTCCTGTGGTAATACTTTTACGCAGCTAGAAAAAATGTGTTCAATAAGAAAAAATATATACTGGCAAAAAAAAAGAACAATTTTCGAACGATTTTCATAGGAAAAAGTTTCCTCGGGTTTCTCATGGTTACAATGACTTCAATTTGGTTGCATCTGGAACAGCATAACAGAGCTCTGTGTGAAGGAGCTCGACCGGGGAAGTGTACTATCTATTTCTGTTGTCAAACTTTGCTGTTCAGCATTGCTATTCTGTAAACCATCTCACCGTGAAAACTTAGGTGAAGTGAGCGTGGAGTGAGCTGTCATTGTCATCGATACCTACTGATGCTACGGCAGTGACAGTTCACTCCAAGCTCACTTCACTTCAGTTTTTACTGCGAGATTTTTATAGAATCGACCGGCTGGTATGAAAAGTATGGGTGCCGATGTAATGAGAGTTTTCTGAAATGACGTTCACTAAGTGGCACCACTGAGACGTCAGGTCCGGGCACCTGTCAGAAGTGTCAAAGCGCCTATATTTTCTTTAGTCGTGTCTGAATGAAGAACGAATGATGAACGTCATCCATCATGTATTTTATATTCACTGTCGAAATGGAAGACCTGTTGTCAAAGTGGCGCCAACTAGTGGTGTGAATTTTCACGGAAACCATCATTACAGGCACACGAGATATTTTACCTTTGTCTCCGGAATAGCAACGCTCCTGCGATGCTTTGCAGATGTTCATGGGCACTGGTGGTTGACTAGTGACTACTTACCATCAGCAAATCTATTCTGTCAAAATCTCACCTTGAAAACTTAGGTGAAGCTGTCATTAGAGTCAAAGTCAATCCTAGCATCAAGTAGAATGACAGCTCACTTCATTTCACGACTACCCAATAACGTACCTAAATAAAATGCATGAAAGTGCTATTTCCATTGGTTGCTCCTGAACCTTCTAAACATTTCTTCTCAATGACCAAAGGGCAGCCATTTTGAATTATTTTACTTTTTTTTTCGTTCTGAACCATCAGCCCTGTTGACACTGTACCTTTAATGAAATGTTAACTTTACGTTCAGAAATTGTAATTAGTTCACAAATATTAGGTTTTCCTTCCATTCCGTCTTCTTTGGTGAGGCGTGTTGTTTTTTATGTTGACTTTTCATGAGTTGGGCAGAAGAATTCTTTTTTTTTTTAATTTGCATTTGCAAAAATGTAGTCTAGTACACCAGGTGTAGTATTTTTTTTTGCACTAGACTACATTTTTTATGAAGTAATAGCAAAAATTACAAAAAATTAAATGTTTTGTTAGTAATATTTGCCAAAGTTTTAGGCATTATTGAACTTTTAATTATTAACAAATGCTACGGCGTCAACTATGATAATAACTTAAATTTCAGTATAGTCGCGCCGTAAATCATTTTTAAATTGGTTTCAAATGGTTTAATCTAGGATTTTTCATTAAAAAACTAAAACTCTTAACTAATTCAAAAACTACTGAATTTCGGTAGAACATTTGGTGGCTTAATTTGTTGCATTTTAACCCTACTATGACGTCCTGCAAGGAATACGTCGAGTTACCAGTAACCCTGTATATTTTTTTCCAAAAAAAAAAAAATGTTGTCACTTTGCTTTTGCTGTATTTATGCATGGTATTGGCTATTACATCAAAGACATAAATAAGAATAATATCTTTATTAATAAATTAAAACAATTCCTATTATTCTAAAGCTAGGTACTACACTATTGATGAATACTTTAGCGATAAATTTCAAAAACAATAAAAATCATTGTTACCTAATACCTACATTTTACTATGAATATAAAAAGGCGCCTTCATCCTCTCTCCTGTTAAAAATTAACTTTTGCTGTGCCCGACAGGGTCCATAATTGATTCGATGTCTTAACATACCAACTATTATGTACACATTATAGATTGCAATAAAGTATTGAGTACTAGCTGCGCCCCGCGGTTTCACCCGCGTAAGTCTCGATTCCGTGGGAATATCGGGATAAAAAGTATCCTATGTGTTAATCCAGGTTATAAACTATCTGTTTGCCAAATTTCATCCAAATCCATCCAGTAGTTTTAGCGTGAAAGAGTAACAAACATCCACACATCCATACTCACAAACTTTCACATTTATAATATTAGTAGGATATTAGTAGGATTAGTAGGATATAAGTAGGATTGAGTATTTGAAGCGATTCCAAGCAAACAATTGAGACTTTAAAATTTAAGCTCCTAAGTCTTCTAGACCCTTTTTTCGATCCACAGTGCGGCGGTCCGGCACCTGCTGCTGCTGCTGCCTGCCGGCTACGGACTTAAGGCTCTTACATACTGGCGTGAATTGTCGCGCGACGCTACCACCGCGCGTATTGTTCAGCCATGACGTTTCTCAGAAATTGTTTTGTTAAAATCGCGTCGCATTGTCGCGTCGCGCCTGTTTGTGGGGGCCTTAATCATGTACCCAAATCAATTGTGTACCTACAGCACGATGCTTTCCCCCCAATATAGAGCAAACATTATTAAAAACTGTGGTCACTTGAGCGTCAACACGAAGTCCGTACAATATATACATCGTGTGGACACCGCACTCCGTGTTTCCCAGGATTATTTGGCGAAACAGAGCGATAACCGATTGTGTGCAGTGCGGGGGTGAAGTCGATAGATTATGTATCGATATTATATGAATGTTGGTTCGCCCCTATGATATTGAAAGCTAATATTGGCACTAGTTACATGAGTGTGTAATATATTTGGTCTATTAAACACTTCAAGTGTTACAGCAATTTAGTTAGGCTACATGTTTACATCTGTTAGTAAACTTAGGTTATTAATGCTCGCTATAAGAATAATGGTCTTGCGTTGTATCGTTGGGCATATGGTGCATGGTGAAATCATACATGTTAGACGTAGGGATACAATTTATAGTTTTCTGCAGTCATGTCGTCGGCCTACTGACCTTGGTATTAACGGCTTGGTATCCTTCAAAGCATAATGGTTTTATGTGATGAAGCTTATATATATATCGTATATGACTTGCTGCGCCCCGCGGTTTCACCCGCGTAAGTCTCGATCCAGTGGGAATATCAGGTTAAAAATATCGTATGTATAAATCCAGGTTATGAACTATCCGTGTGCCAAATTTCATCCAAATCCGTTCAGTAGTTTTTGCGTGAAAGAGTAACAAACATCTATCCATCCACACAAAGTTTCGCGTTTATGGTAATAGTAGGATTGTGTTGATGTTATGACGTAACAGCCTCGCAATATGCAGGATGGATTACTTAATTTGAATTAACCCACATACCCTTAAAGCCTTGCAATCGTTTTAGGTAACGAAAACATTGTATCGAGTTGCTGGAGTGAGTTATGAATTTTCAATGACTATTTTATTAAAGAAAATTGCCAAATCTATTTTCGCTCAAACGTTTACGTCTCCTCTTAAGTTTCCATTTTTCCACCTCGATAGATTTATGATTAAATATCGACAATCAAACACAACATCATCGATATATCGATACCACCTTCCGTCTCTACCCTTAGCCCCAAGGCGGTATTACGTGGCGTTGTGCACGCCGCCTTACGCCCTTTGTTCTGCACACGCCCTAACGGCGCACTGATGGCGAACCATGGCAAATAAACGGGTCGGTATTGCCATGTTTAACCCCGAGCGACGTATTCAATCATACGTGAAAACTATTTTAGTAACGGACATATTAATTTTAAAATAAAACAAAAGAGCGTCGACAAGCTAACGTCATGTTTACGTACTCTCTCGGCCATGGCGCGTAGGACTCGTCTGCCAAGCCTTTTCCCAACTGTGGTTGAGATCGGTTTCCATTTCACATGGAGTGACTGCCTATCTGGTCAGATCATACGGATCTGAAGGTAAAACTGACCAAATAGTAACTGAGCTTTAGAAACGGAAGTCCGAATCATTGTCCTTAAAGCCGAAGTGAAAGTCGAATCATTTATTTGAAGTACTTAGGCCATTAAAAGGCACTTTTGAACATTGTAAAAGATAAAAACTTAAAAAAAAGAAACAACCCTCTTCCAAAAAAAAATAAAAAACACTAAAACGTGAAAAATAACTTTATTTTGTGGAAGTCGGTTGTTTTTTATTTGTAAAAGTTTTATTTTTCACTAATAATACAACAATACCCATCTTTACATACCGAGACTCCTCCGTGCCTCGGAAAGCACGTTAAGCCGTTGGTCTCGGCTGTCATTCGTGGATCTTTGACAGTCGTTACGGGTCGTCAGAAGCCCGAAAGTCTGACAACCAGTCTTACCAAGGAGTATCGTATTACCCAGTTACTGGGTTGTGGAGGTCAGATAGGCAGTCGCTCCATGTAAAATACTGGTATTCAGCTGCATCCGATTAGACTGGAAGCCGACCCCAACATAGTTGGGAAAAAGCTAGGCAGATTGATTTTTTGAATACAACAATACCCTACACAAATTCGAATACCACTACCTGCTATGTAAAACTGTGACGGAGTAACTTAAAACGTCGTCCATAAAGACTAAGTGATAAAATTAAATGGGACCACCTCTGAAGCAGAACCTACCAAATAAAAATAAAAATGTCGTAACAAACATAAAAACAGACGAATTGAGAACCTCCTACTTAAAGTCAGTAATTTAATTGATTCTCGTTGTTCCAAAAGGTAATATGGAGAAGACTGGGCATGAAACTTCATTGTATCTTACTAAAAAGTTGATTTTGTCTAGAATCTAGCTGGATAATCCTATGGAACAGGGTCGTTGTAAACTAAATTCTATCAATCTAATCAGTAGGGTATTATCAACACCGAGCTCAAAGAAGGTTCATCGAACATAACATGTCTGTCGTCATTCTTCGTAAACCGAGTGGCCAACGGCTGCGAGCCACGAGAAGCGAGCACCGACGGAGAGTACTATATCATCTGCAAGGTGTACAAGGCTGACGACGCGCACCACACCAACTCCCTGGAGCTGTAGAAGAAGGCGCTCATCCGACTCAAGTTCCAGACCGATACAGATTCTGCTCAGTGGCGAAAACTACATGTGGTTGTGCGTTCGGCTGATACATTGTTCCTAGAAAAACCAATGTTTTAAGACTAAGAAACCAAATAACTAGAAAGACGAGTTTTATTTAGATACTATCGTTAAACCGCAATATTTTACCTCCTAAATAAAATCTTATCATTGGTCGAGTACAGTAATACACTAGATAGTCGACTCGATCGTTCATTTCTTTACCTCTGTTCGTAGCGAAGGCGTACTTGCCGAGCTACTGGAGGACAGTGGTATAGAATGCCCAATAACACCCTACTAATCAAATCAAATCATTTATTTGCATAATACAGGTTCAGAGGATGTTGCAAAAGGTTTATATGGTACACTGTATTATAACCATGTGAGGTGTGCAAAATATATATTACTATACTATATTGTATAATATATTACTGTACTATATTGTTTCGCTGCCCTAGTTCAATAGTAAGATATCTTTAAAAATGTCCAAATTGAGATAAGTTTTGTATCATGTAAAAAATTTGCTCTTCTTTCTGATAACAAAATCGGATATATGTGAAACGCAACCTAAGTGCCTTCTCACTGAGACATTTATGCATATTTTTGCCGAAAACTAGTTCAAGATTCTGGCATCTCACGATATCTAGAGTGATCAGGAATATTTTTACTTTTCTTTTATTTCTACACAGAGACTTCTTGAAATGTCTTAATATGAAAATAATAATAAAAAATAAGGTATCATTTAAATAAATCAACCACATTTCAAATAACGACAAGTGAATTAGTCACAGTAAAATCATAAAAGTATGAATAACTCAAAACATACTTTTTCAAGATATCATACTATTAAACTAGGGCAGCGGTTTCTACACGTGTAACTAATTGTTTTTTTTTTTTTTTTTTCAGGTAAGTCCTTTATCGCTCTAACAAAGTTACCGAAAAATAAAGTAAGGTAAGACAAAAATATGAGACGTAATAATCCCCAGAAAAGCTTAAATTAAACACTGAAAAAAAAAAAAGTTTCTTTTTTCATTACAAATACGATGAGAAAATGTATTCAAGTAATTAAAGAAGTTGTTTCACACATGCCATAAATCAATCAATCAAATAAATATTTTTTCTCAAACATGCTTGGAATTCGAGCATTATTTTGACAACCTTCGTCGAGATAACTCGAAATTGCTGTACTGGTCCAAAACAAGTGACGATTAGGCCAGCATAGTTACTATCTAAATCCATATCTGGTGTGTTTAGCGGCCAAATAAATTACTAAGAAAACTCTTAACTGTCGTGTTATTTAAAAATGGAACGAACTTTTTACTTCAACACACGGCAACCAAGGAGGTATCTTATCAAAGATTTTATTAAAATTTCGATTTGGCTTGAAAGAAGATACAAATGAACATATTGGCGCATGAAAAATTATAGTTGTTCACCATTGATTCTGGAATTTTCGTTTAATTTACTCAGTTTGAATTTACGCGCATTATTTGAGAAAATTACTATACAAGCCTTGGCCGCAATCAGGAATTGATGGACTCACGTATGTGAGCCTCGGCTTCGCCTCAGCCCACATTTTCACGATCGTCCATCAATTCCCTTATTGCTGGCCGCGTCAGTAATGTACTATATGAAAGTAGACGAAGGACAATTTACAAGGGAAAATACAAAGAAAAAACCAAAAAACTTAGCTGTCAAGTAAGTTGTCGTGTGAAACCTTGTGACTTACAATTTTAAAAGGCATCTCGAGATACGTACCTTCTGAAATTACGTGGCTATTTTAATTTGACAGCTCTAAAATATTCAAAATTACTTCTAACGCATTGTTTTACATACTATACGCGCGATTTCCGTAGGTCTTACAATGAGACAGTTTTTGAAGTGAAAATTTCTTTAGGCGCACTTTCCGCTCTGAACAGTGAACAAAACTGAACCGCCACCTTCGGGTCGGTGACGCTGAATCGAGTATACTCGTCTCCAGTCGGTCGGTGACGCTGAATCGCATACACTCGGCTTCAGTCGTAAGTCTCACCTGTGTAGTGTGGTCGAGCGAGCAAGCACACACCACCTTTTTTTCTTCCTTTTTACGCCTTGTCTGTTTCTTTTAGCTCCTACAAAAAATCCGCCAGCGATTGCATGCAGTTTGCGAACGCCTTATGGCCGATTCCAATAATTTACGGACCGTTATTGGTAAAATTCAGAGTCTTGTATCTTTATCAATTATAAAGCAAAGACCTCTTAGCTTTGCATAATAAACCCCTCCAATATGGAAGTAGCAATCACAGGTAAAGTTGGTTTACGAATCTATTTATATGTATGGTATGGTTCGGAAATAAAAATTCTACCATTATTGTAAGCATATTTTATAGGAACCGGTTTAGACCAAGCTACTAAAGGATAAAAATACTTGTATTCAATAAAATTCAGGCTTACAGAAAAAACCTATCAATTAATCTGCCTAGCCTTTTCCCAACTATGTTGAGGTCGGCTTCCAGTCTAACCGGATGCAGCTGAATACCAGTATATTACATGGAGCGACTTTCATCTGACCTCCACAACCCAGTAAATGGGTAATACGATACCCCTTGGTAGGACTGGTTGTCAGACTTTCGGGCTTCTGACGACCCGTAACGACTGTCAAAGATCTACGAATGAGAGCCGGGACCAACGGCATATCGTGCTTTCCGAGGTACGGAGGAGTCTCGACATGTAAAGACCCATCACCCATCTACGGACCAACCCCGGCAAGCGTAGCTTAACCCGATGGATCGACCCGTGCGGCTGTTATTACTTAGTCACGAGCTCCTCTCGAGACACAAACACAGAAAAAACCACGGAATTGATAAATAAGGTTGGAAAGGCCCTAGCTCCAATTTTGTATCAGGACCAGTGTCACCGCTTGTCTCCCACTATTTTAATTTCTACACATACGCACTCCTATGTTTACAAATATTTCGCACACAACCAAATCAGACACACATAAATCTCAGGGCAGATATTCGTTCGCACACTAGTACTAAGCCCTCGTAGGCATAGACACACACACGCAAAAAAGCAATAAAAATTTTCATACACGCTAGTGCTTGATAAAGCCGATATTCTTTATCGATAAATTATCTGATGAATGTATGGGGGAAAATTAAACATGAAATAAATATTAAGAAATATTTATTTTACTTTTATTAATTACAAATAACCTGATTTTTTAATGATAAAATCATCTTTACTGAAAGGTATAGAGCAAATAGTACTCGTCTTTGTCGGCATCCAGTTTCCTCTACCTGTCACGTCAATCCATTGTTCCCTGGCGTTAGGTTCTTTAGGAAACCCAAAATTTATAATTTATTGCGTAAGTAAAATTGGATTTTACTTATATTTTAATACTAAATACAATATAGTAAATACTTGTAGATGAGTACAATGATCTCGTATAATGTTGCCAATGAATTCAATTTCTCCCTGTAAATCTGTCATCTACAAGTATTTACTATATTGTATCATTCGTTCAATAATTATTGTAATATTTAATTGACTCATTATACATCTAACTAAAAATATACTATCATTAATTAAATATAAAATAATTCAAAAAGAATCTTTGTCCAACGTAAATTTATATTATTTGAGAATTCTATCGATGATTTTATTTAACCACATGGTCACCTCACTATCGACCGTGCATCACGGCCAATCAGGGCAAACGACGAAACGTCAATGGTTGAAGTGAAGAGGACGCGACGCATGCAGTACATTGTAAGCGGACTTAGTAATTGCGTTGATTACGCGAGTACACATCGTGCAATGTATATTTTTTTTTACTTGTTGCAATAATGTCGTTAATGTTTGGAATTTCATAGTGATCAGAATATTTTTATGTTTTTTACTAATAAAATTATAATTAAATGTTATTTTCGACTTACCGATGGAAAGATATACCCCCTCGCTCTATACTTGCAGTCTGACTTTTTGTTTTACAAGTTATAATTGCACAACACGGCATTTTAAAGCAGAGCTCTGTTCTCCGCAGTAGTCCGAAGCGCACGAAACGCGGTGAATTAATGAATCGGTCGAGTTATGATTATCAAATCATAATTGTGGCGCGCTTGCCACGCCCACATTACCATTCCAACCTTATTTATCTATTCCGTGGAAAAAACCTATCATACCGTCGTATCGTATCGTCTTTGTAATTGGGAGCTATTTCGCAATTTCTACAAAAATAAAACAGTTTTATTCGCTCAAAGTTTTTCTCTAACTTCCTTGAACAGCAAACCTTGTCAAGTATTTATGGACTACCAAAGCTTTCATAGATGGTTTATTTATAAGAAAAAAAAACTAAACAAAACTTGACGTTAATCCTTGTAGGCTTTCATAGACAAGAGCTGTACTGTAACTAGATATTTCTGGAGCGTCGAACTGAAATATTATATCGAAGCCTATCAACCCGGATTCGCCTCTTTGCAATGGACATTAAAACATGTCTAGCTATAGTATACTAGTATGCCTACTTTAGGGGCCTACCCTACCTCAACTTGCTTACCATGATCCTCTGTTATGCCGAAAATCCTGCAGCATTAATTTTGAAATAAATATAATGTTAAAGCTGAGGATTGCTGCTAGGTCCTAAGTTTCACGAAAACACGATTACATAAAATTTTCTCTATAGAAAAAAAATCCTAAGTTACCTCTAAACGGAACTATAAAACCGCTGGTATTCAAAAATTACTTCAAATTAGATCATGAAACTACAAAGCAATTACCTAAACTATTCGAGGCTTGGAGCCGCCAGCACCCCACTCCGTCTCGCTCTCACTCTGGTCGCGACTAGTACCTAACGTCCGAGCGAAATAAAAAATAATTTGAGCTGAGGAGCCCTTAACTAATTATACTTACTTACACTTTTTTTTTTCATATATATGCATTTCATAACCTATGCAGTTTCAACATTAAAAACTCATTTACATTAAAAACGTCAAAAATAACAACATACAACCGCCATAATGTCTAGCGCAGAAGACTTGGTGGCCTAATTTCCTATATTGAGCAATCAGGTACACAATAATCTTACGCTATATTCCGCATACATTCCACATCCTCGGAAAACCCCAGTCCCGCCAGCCGAAATGGCGTCATTAAGTAATAAACATCAATCCAAAACTAAAGATTCCCACGAATCCAACGTCAGAATTCGAATGATTCACTTTAAACCTCTCATTAAAAGTTTTTAACATCAAACAACTAAACAATATATCTTAAATAACTCCCGCCATCTTGTCTCGCCGCCATTTCTAAAATAACGGCCATATCTCTCCAACTGTCAAATCAAGTTCTTTTTACAAATCGTTCGGATACATTTCCACAGAATTAGACATTTTTCTTCACAAATCGCTCGAATAAGTAACAAATTAAAAAGATTAGTAAGAATTTTTATCGTTTCCGAAAGCAGTTAGCGCTTGTGTGGTATTTCCGGAGGGTGGCAGCACCAGTTATTCGTTGAGTAAATAAAATTGGACTTAAGTATCAATTGTTGTTCGAGTAAAAAGATTTATCTTGACACCTTTTCCGCTTTTGAGTGAATGGTCGACCGGTGATTGGTAGGAGTTCCAACGATGCGTGTACGTCGGTTTTGTGGTTCGGAACTTTTGGTTTTAGGTAGGTAGTCCATTAAGGGGGGTGCGCTAAGGTACCCCGCGAAATTCAATTTTTCTTACGTTTTTTTGCAATTTGCAGGTAACTGTCAGGGTTGTATGTTGATACCTGTATGACCGCGGACGGGCCGCGCGCGGACCAAAAACCATTGTAGTTAATTAGAACGTCCTTGAAGAATTAAAATATTATTCGCGACTGTAAGAAATATAACTTTACAGAATTATAAACATTAGAATCAGCAATATAACTCTCTAAGTTCATAAAAGTGTATTGAATGACATGAAATCATGACATTTGGCACTTATATGAACATAAGGAGTTGTATTGCTGATTCTAATTATTATAATTTAGTAAAGCCGTCAACATTGTCAATACCTAGCGGCAGGTGAAATGACAGCGTACTTCAAACTCACTTCACCTAAGTTTTCGGAATCAAACAAAGCATTTATCTCAATTAAAGCATTTACAGGCAATTTTGAACTGTCAAAGAA
Organism: Lithophane leautieri; assembly: GCA_949152455.1. Classification (NCBI taxonomy): domain Eukaryota; kingdom Metazoa; phylum Arthropoda; class Insecta; order Lepidoptera; family Noctuidae; genus Lithophane; species Lithophane leautieri. Next base: position 6,739,714 of record OX424486.1, read on the forward strand.
TCGGTCTGTTAGTCAGAAAGTTGAAGCTAGTTGCCCATTCCAAAACGTAGATCAATATGGAGAAGAACGGGCAAGAAACTCCAAGGACACTCTTTTTAATATACGTGCTCAGACCAACAAAAAAAGAAAGACGGATCGCTACCTATATGAAACGTGTAGCCACAAAACTATGCTCCTGCAAGTAAACACACAGGCTCACGCACACACCTACACAAAAACTATGCTCATCGCTCCTAGTACGTCACGAGTCGTCGTCTAGTAAACTTCAATAAAAAAAAATTGAATTATGCCTTCTTGTGTAGTGAAAACTTGTAAAAACAATAGCAAATCACATAAAAAGTCTCACGGAATCACTTTTCACATGGAAGTACTTCAAATAACATTGTTTCTTAATTTAGTTAACTATGAATTTTAGGTTACTTGGAACAAAAACCTGAACGAATGAACGAACGAAAACAGTGACATTTAAAGTGCGAGGGCTGCCATAATATGGTTTGAAATTTTCCCGTTCGATATGTTTTAGTTCGAGTAATTATATGCCTGTTTTTTTTTTATGTATTTAATATTTTAGATTTCCAAGTAATATTGAAAATAAAAGTAAAGGGATAGTAGCTATAAGAAATAGTCGGAATGATCCAGAATGGCTGCCATCGAAAACCAGCGTGGTTTGTTCCGATCATTTTGATAATAATGAACTTTATTCAACTAATCGTGGACTTTGCCGTGTGATCAAAAGCGGATATGCTAAAAAGGTAAATAAAATTTGAAAAATAAAATGAGATTTTATCAAAACAGTAATTAAACACGAGACTGTATTTTTTATTTTATTTTAGTTAGTTTCTCAGCTTATTCTAGCAAATTTAAATACTACTGTACCAAATTTTATTTTTTAGATGTTATTTCCATCGTCCTACGTAATTGCTGAAAACTCAGTTTCACAAAGTTCTGGCTGTACGTTTATTCAAGTATGTCCTAATTCTTCATTTATCTTCCTAAGGTTTTAATCAAAAGCTGCCATTACTCGTGTAATTTTTTTTGTAGGAGTTACCAGACTTGCCTCATGTAGCCATTGACGATAGGGCTGTATGTAAATGCACTTTGTACTTAATTGTTATTTTATTTTATTTTGCGATGTAAAAAAAAAATGGTTTTGTTTCGGAATCCTTCCTAACAATTGAGGTACAATACCATACTCAACAATATCTTACTCGTACAATATTATCCTACCCAAAATATTATTCCCCAAATTATAGGGAAAAACTTTAACAAATGACAACCCTTTTTACATACACATAGATAAAAAGGTGGCTTCACTTTTGATGTAGGTAATGCTCCGTCTTTCTTATTTTGTTGGTCTGAGTATACGTGTTACAAAATCCTGGGTACAGTTTTCTCGTTGCGAATCGTTTTCTATATGAGAAAACAACGTAAATCAAAAAAATAATCAAAACCAAAACAAAATACAAGATTAAAAATAAGCCCTGGCAGATAAGAGATGACCAGTCTCGAATGACGGCGCCCGATCACGAACATGACACGTGGATCAGCACCATTCAGCTGAAACATTTTGCAGGGAACCGAATGATCCAACACATGCGCCACCATCAGCGAGACATTTGAGTGAGCATGACATGAATAGATCAGTTGTTCTGTAAAAATCTCACCGTGTAAACACCGTGAAGTGAGCTTGAAGTGAACTGTCACTGCCTTAGCATCAGTAGGTATCGATGACAATGACAGCTCACTCCACGCTCACTTCACCTTAGTTTTCACGGTGAGATGGTTATAGAATAGCCTCCTACTTTGCAGAGACTAAGAGACGAAACTGGCAGATCTGACATTCATCGCCTTTGCACATTAGCACATCCTCAGCCGAACACGTAACACCCGTGAACCATACAACACTATCGTCTAACGTATCGGATGGTGGTTTTTTATCACCGCCCATAAAAAATGTCTTAACTACTGATTTACTGTCCTGAATTTACGCGAATAATAAAATGGAGTAGTGAGACGTGTAGTCACTATCGATAATGTAGGAGAATTGAAGCTGCTATACACAGTGATATTTACCCGACTGTCCCAGAAGGAGGGTAATGTTTTATTTAAATTTAATTCACTGTTAACCTTTCAGAGTGTGAAAGTACTCATGATTTTGAGCAACTTTCACTATGAGACCAACTCTGAAATATCGAAAAAAATATCAGCTGTTTCATAAAAAAAATGCAATATTTAACCGATGAAATTGTATGAAACAGGTGCATTTTATTTTACTATTTCGTAGTTGGTTCTATAGTGAAAGTTGTTTTATAATCATGAGTACTTTCACCCCCTGAAAGGTTAACAGTGAACTAAAAATCACTGTGTATAATTGTGTAACTTATTTTCGTAACCGTAACGTAAATGACTAATTTGTTTTATTTTGACAGTTCAAGGACATTCATTGCGTTATTTACGTTGCTGAGCAGTTTTTTTTTGTTGGACTTATGAAATCAATGGAAAAGACTTTTTTTTTTCAAACCGATTCCTATTCTGATTGATAGTGTATTACGCATTAAGGGTGCTGGTGACAGTTGCTAGAAACTAGTATTATCATGACGTAGCACAAAAAACTCACCAGCAGGACAGTAAATGAATGGAAAAAAAAAACAAAAAAGTTTACGAAAGAAAAACAACAGTTTTCCATAAAAATGAAATTAAAGCAATGTTTCACTTTTGTTTTTTAGTCGGAAGTCTATTATTTTTTTTTGTAAAAAGTTTTTTTTTTCACTTTTTATTGTAGTACCTACCCCACACAAATTCGAATACCACTACCTGCTATGTAAATAACAGTGACGGAGTCACATAGAACATCGTCTACATATACTAAGTGAGAAAAATACGTAATATTGAAGCTTGCTCAAAAACTACGCAAGCAAAGTAAATACAATTTATATGGGACCACCTCTGAAGCATGACTTACCAAATAAAAACAGAATCATGAAAATCGATTCATATTTGACGGAGAAATTGCGTAACAAACACACAAAAAAAAACATACAGACGAATTGAGAGCTTACTCCTTTTTGAAGAAGTCGGTTAATAAAAAAAAGAAGAATTACCTAGAGTTTACCTAGAGTTTACCTAGAGTTTACCTCGAAAGGGTTAGTGTATTAATTTCTATGATATTGGTAGGTACTTACTTAAACTAGCCAGTAAGCAGATTACCATTGTGTCCGTGCCGCTAACACTGATGTAATTACTTTACTGGTTACATTCACTATTAACACGGGGTATGGGTTAAGTGATAAACTTACAAGGTTTTGGTTCTTCTTATTATATTACTAGCTGCGCCCCGCGGTTTCACCCGCGTAAGTCTCGATTCCGTGGGAATATCGGGATAAAAAGTATCCTATGTGTTAATCCAGGTTATAAACGATCTGTTTGCCAAATTTCATCCAAATCCATTCAGCCGTTTTTGCGTGATTGAGTAACAAACATCCAAACACACAAATACACAAACACACAAACTTTCACATTTATAGTATTAGTAGGATCCTTCTGACCTAATTTCGGTAACAGTAGCTATATGTGCAGGAAATAAGCTAAGTGTATGCTGAGACGCAGATGACGCAGGTCCACGCAGCGTAGGGCAGAGCAGATTTTGTAATGCATGAACGTGCTGACAGTTGGTCGTCACTTGTTTTTGAGACGCTGCCAGGTAACGTAGCACCACACAGCACGCGTCGCGTAGGAATTTGTGCCGGCTCTAACACCAAACGCAGAGCAGGACAGACACATGTCTGCGTCCTACGGGCTTGCTCCGCAGCTGTCAGTACATTCATGCATTACAAAATTTGCTCTGTCCTTTGCTGCGTGGACCTGCGTCTCAGCAATTCAGCATACGCTTAGCTATGTATATGATCTGTCATGTAAAGCATTAAAACTTAAAGAAATACAGTAGGCCACTTAAATTCATAAGCTTGGACCTTGGACCACAATCCAATCGTCCAGTATGTCATATTCATTGACGCGTCGTAAATTGGTTGGAGACCATTTAGAGCGCGTGCACCGATGAATAAATGCATTCAATTCATTTCTGATTACATCGGGAAATACATAGTATTTACTGTATTTGGGATGGGCTATGTTTTGATAAATCTATATATGTATATAAAAATCAATTGCTGTTCGTTAGTCTCGCTAAAACTCGAGAACGGCTGAACCGATTTGGATAATTCTTTTTTTGTTGTGTTTGTTATTCTCAAGGCAAGGTTTGTACGTAAGGTTGGTGTAGGTCGTTGGAGACGCCCTGGGCGTCGGTAATCCCAGGCGGATTCCCGGCCACCATAGGCGCGGGCTTGTGGACGGCGAGCAACGGGCAGCTCGCCGTCCGATAAGGACCAGGCCCGGGTCGATGGCGCGTCGTGTTCCACGCGCGCCTCAAAGAGATTTCAGCACAATGGACGGGGTCCGGTAGGACCGATGCCTACCAGGGTTGCGGGAAAGTCCGAAAGGGATACCGGGACCTTGGCAACAGGCAAATGAAGGAACACGGGTGGGTTTTAGCCAGTAAAAGTCTGACACGCCCTTCCGCTCCGCCCAGAGCGGGAGAAGTCATTGGATGATTTCCCACGCTCAAAAAAAAAAAAAAAGGTTGGTGTAGGTAGGGTAGGTAGGTATGTAGGTAGAAGTAGGTAGGTAGGTAGGTAGGTAAAGTAGGGTAGGTAGGTAGGGTAGGTAGGTAGGGTAGGGTAGGTAGGGTAGGGTAGGTAGGTACTTAGTGCTACCCGTGCGAAGCCGGGGCGGGGTAGCTAGTTATGATTTATTTATTTATTTACCTTCTTACAACTTATCTTTACAGATCTTAGACCTAATTTGATAGCCATATCTATCAACTATTTATTAAGGGCCTATACAACCTCAAATTGCTTAGCTTGATCCTCCTTGTCGAAAATACTGCAGCATTAATTATGCAATAAATATATGTTAAAGTTGAGGATTGCTGCTAGGTCCTATGTTTGACAAAAACACGATTACATAAAAAAATCTCGATAGAAAAAAAATACTAAAGTTACCTCTAAACCGAACTATAAACCGCTGCAAACTGGTATTAAAAAAATACTTCAAATTAGATCATGAAACTTTGGATATTAATTGAACTAACTATAAAGCAGGTCTTATGTTTTTTTAATTTTAATTTCCATTATTTTCATTGTAAAAAGTAATTACCTAAATTTTCTATGGAGACTCGTAAAATGGTCTTAGAGGAATTGCTAATGACGAATTGCTAACTACGCTTTGGAATGGGCAACTAGCTTCATCTTTCTGACTGACCGACCCCTTGACAATTCAAAAGTGCCTGTAATTGGTTTATTTGAAATAAATGCTTTGAGTTTGAGTTTGAGTTTGACAGCTAGGAATTGAGGAAATTATTGGCTTTAGAGAAATTGCTAATGTGACCGTTTTAGGCCCCCTTGGGGTTTAAAACAGCCACTGGCATAATCATAATAGGAAAATATTATGAATCATCATAAAATGTCACAAACTGACAATTCATAATATGATTCGCGTGTAATTCATATTACGAAATAATTCATCTGTTTGACAGTTTTCTATGGAGATTCGTAAACTGGTCAACATACTATGAATTGCTTTTGTGTCAAATTAGAGAGAGGAATTGCTAATGACAGCTGGGAATTCCGGAAATGAATTGGATATAGAGGAATTGCTAATTTGGCCGTTAATCAAGATACAACCTGATGCTGACCTAAGGCTTAGTGAACTGTAGACTTTTTTTTTTTTATGAACTTTACCTTATACTTTTTGAAAAGCCTACACTGTCCTCCCATAACTATTAACACTGTAATTCGAAAATATTGTAAAAGCCAATTATCTTTTAAAAGAGTAACCATGGAGTTTCTTGCCGGCTCTTCTCCATAGGAAACGACCAATTGGAACCGTGCACCTAGCTTCTGACGTTTCATAAGTGCCCATGTAGGCTTATGTGAAATAAAATATTTTGATTTTGATTTTTTTGATGATTTTTGAGTATCAGGTTGTATATAGATTAAAAATATATTATGATTGGCGACCATAACAAATTAATTTCCCCGACTGTACAACGAAGCTGCAAGCCGAAGCATTTTGATCAATAAAGTCTCCTACACCGTAGCTCCGAAAGTCCGTGCCAAAACAGTAAACTTGACTATTTCCAAGATCCTTGTGTATTTGGAAACATCCCTTACTCCTGAGCCTTTAAGCCAGCAGGCGGTGCTGGAGTCACGAACCCTCCTTGCTGCTCCTGTTTGCTATTTAAAATAGATTTAACGCCTAACTAATATAAGTACAAGTATACAGGGTGTTTTGTAGAATAACGACACAATTTTTTAAGGGATAAATATGATTCTTCGCGACTGTAACAAATATTATGGTTTTACAGAATTATAATCATTAGAATCAGCGATTACATTCTGTTTGTTCGGGCTAATCTCCGAAACGAATGTACCGGTTTTGACGGGAGTTTCACTAGCAGATTGCTGATGTTATGAAGAGTAAACTTCTGTTTTAATTTAATTTTTATGTTAGAAACTTAATAAAGTTCCTGCGGGTGACGCAGCGGGCAGCAGCTAGTCCCAAATATAATTTTATTTTTTATTTTATTTATTTGGCTCACCAACAATTGAATACACTGATACAATGATATGATACATCCAATAGACTTATAAACTAGTGTACTAATTTCTTATAGGTAAGCACATTATGCAAAATTATTGAAGTTGAACGGCTACTAAATTAGGTGATGATCAGTGATCGGAGTAGGTAGATTGATTTTTGGTACTTGTATCATAAATGCACACAGAAAGAATAACATGGATAAGCCATTTTTCCGGAAAGTAATTCCGGTATTTCCGGGTTCAATTAAATATTGTTAATGTTGGTAGTGATATTATTACTACTCAATTCAAAATTTAAAGGAAGGTATCAAAACTAAATTAATTCATTATTTATTTGCTATTTTATTTATTCGCTCATTTTATTACAATTCCTACCTTTTTTTTTTTGAGGATAGCAAATCATCAAATGACTCCTTCCACTCTGGCAGAATACAATTCCTACATAATTTCCGGTTTTTTTTTAATAATCCACCAATTCCGGAGGAATGCCCATATTAATATATACGTTTCGGATCAATGGCCCCAATTTAATCTACCTACTCCGATCACTGGTGATGAGTATACCCACCGAGAGAAGAAAATCAAAAATTAAGTCAAAATTAAAATTTAAAAGCAATATTAAAATCATTATATAAATAAAAATAAAACAAAATTCAATTAAAAAAATAAAATCAAAATTGAAATTAAAAATGAACACTAACACTAATTAACTACTACTACAATTAACACTAACTAACACTAATTGGAGTTCAAAGTTGAAATCTCACTTTCAGCGGCAGTAGCCTACCCCGCTTTACTACAAATGAAACGTATGCGCTTGTCTTTTGAACAATTATCCCAAACGCGCGACAGAGAACACGACACGAACGAGACAGCGCGACAGGAAAATTTCGTTTGTAGTTTAGTTTCTGTACCAAAAATCATAGCATTTATCACCCCTGAGGTTATTATTTACCCTTTCTACCCCACTAGACATCCCTCCACTGAGAAGTTCAAAGCACAAAGGCCTGTCAGTTACCCGACTGACGCAGAAAAGTGGTATGTGTCTTAGATGTGTGTGTACATCTTGTTGACGAGTTGATCTAATGACCTGACGGTTATGAGCATTAGTTATGAGTGAGATGGTTCATGAATATTAGTTATAATTTTTACCCAAAGCTATGTAAATTAACCCTCTCCGCCATGTTTTGTATTTGTACAAAGACTTTCAACAGGATTGACATAAACTTTTTGGTAGCTTACGTCAGTGTTCCGGCTGTTGCCGCTGTGTTTATGGACTGTGATGAACTTTAAATGATGGACTGCTGGTTCTTATAAGTATTGCGTATTCCAATGATATTAAGATTACAATGTTTGTTTCCGGATGGTTTCTGTGATAATGGAACTATATATCCATCTCAATCAGCCTATAATGTGCCCACTGCTGGAATAACAGGCCTGTGAGAGGCAGTAGGCCGTAAACCACCATCGCGGGGCCAGTCCGGGTTGGTAGATGTCACATGTCTTCGAATTTTTTGTTCTAGGACACGTTTCCTTACGATGTTTTCCTTTACCGTTTTGGGAGCAGTGGTGATGAAATAATTTACACAAAGTAAATTGCCTGTCTGGGTTCGACCCGCAAAACCGTGGCCGTTTTAACACGGCCACCACCCACAGCTCTCGATCTTCTCTCGTTCATCTTAATGTCAAGTTTATTAACTTTCAGTGAAATTACGTAGGCTCGTGTATATTCAAAATCCTTACTAATATTATAAATGTCAAAGTTACTGCCTTTCGGTCTGTCTGTCTGTCTGTCGCGCTTTTACGCCAAAACTACTGAACCGATTTAAATGAAATTTGGTACACAGGTAGTCTAGAGCCTGAGAAAGGACATAGGCTACTTTTTATCGACATACCACGCGGGCGAAGCCGCGGGCGGAAGCTAATATAATAATAAGATTATTCTGCGTTCGCAATTTATTTTCCAAACATGTAAACAAACACGCGTTTTAGGAAAAACAACTGTAACACTAACACTTAAGGTTCAGTTTGCGCTACAACTTCATATTTTTTAATGACTTTTTCAACGTTACTAGTCAGTCTAAAATCAACTTTATTTACACTAGAATAAACTTGATGTTTATTAAAATGGAAATAACATATGCGTATTCGGGAGTGCGCGGGAGTGAACCGTGTTGTTCTTTTGCATACAATATAATTAATTTAAAGTCAAATCTAGTTTAATTTCAAGACCTAACAAAATAATATTGGAACCAAGGATTTAAGAACACGGCGACGGATGAATTCTCCATACAAACGTAATACCTAAATCATTTGCAATTTGAGCATATTTCTACCATAGTCTGTTGTTATTCGGATTAAGACAGTATTTATCTAGGTTCCTACACCTTTTTTTTTCCAAAAAACCTAACTAAAATGAAGTTGTAGCGAATTGAATTTCGCACATTTTTACAGCGTAAATGACATGTTTTCATGTTGTTTTTTCTAAATTATAAACAACAATACTTGTGATATTGTTTCAGCAGAAACATAGCCTATATTATCAAGTTACAAATTATCGAATAAAAAATGGAAAAACATTAAGTTTTCATTCATCATTTTTGGTATTACGGAACATACCCAAATTTATCATAAATTTTCAATAGCCAGTAGTGCTATCGCGTCAAGCAAATGTCATGTTAATGAAAATGTGTGCGTGGTCGTACAGTTCACGGTAGCTGTGTGTATCGCTCCGACTGGCACACTAGCGCAACATTTGTAGCACTTGATTCGTAGTTGCGATCGAAGCTCCGCCGGCCCCTTAAATAGGCTTCTTAGATTATTATATTTAATTACAATGTTCTCTAGATTTTCCTTTGTGGGATTCTGTGGAACTAACTTAATTATTGTTGTTAATTCAGACTATTCTTGAATAACAACAATATAATATAATTTGGTCTCCTTGGTCTAGGGTCGCGAGTGCTACTGCTGAGCGTGAGGCCATGGGTTCAATTCCCACGTCGGGAAAAGTGTAATTGGGTTTTTCTATCTGGAATTTCTCAGTAGCAGTCTGGAGTCTGAATTTGTGCCAGGTTGATGGCAATAGACTCATCTCCTGTTACATAAACATAACTGGCGGAATGTGAGTCTCAAAATCTCATGTTCTGAAACTCATCGTCTTACCCAGTAACTGGGTTGTGGGGGTCAGATAGGCAGTCGCTGCATTTAAAATACTGGTATTCAACGGCATCCGTTTAAATCCGCTGAAAGTTGACCCCACATAGTTGGGAAATGGCTGGACAGATGATGGCTTGTACACTTTAAATTCATGATAGTCTTATCATCTGCCTATCCTTTACTAGCCGAGTCGTGCATTAACAATTTCATTTGTCAGCGGGGGTAAGGGGTATGGTACTCCGCAGCGAGTAGCTAACTTCCGAGCCACCATTAACTTTGAATCAAACTGTATATAGGAATGTCTAAATTCTTCAATGATGTATGTCATGTCTATGAGCCTAAATTATTATCGTTATATAAACATGCGTCATGATTACTGAAGTAATCTATATTTACCTTATGAGTGATCCAAACGGTTACTGTGCCTTTATCAGTTATTATTAATTTCTTGGAACAACCACCTGGTAACAAAGTTGCTCACATCGGTGTAGTTTATATCAGGCATTACGTCATCTCATCACATTTCCTTGAAACATAACATGATCCCTGTATTCCTCGAAAGGTTAGGCAGAGGTGTACCTATAGTAAACTCTTTCAATCTGCCTAGCCTTTTCCCAACTATGTTGGGGTCGGCTTCCAGTCTAACCGGATGCAGCTGAATACCAGTATTTTACATGAAGCGACTGCCTATCTAACCTCCACAACCCAGTAACTGGGCAATACGATACCCCTTGGTAAGACTGGTTGTCAGAGTTTCGGAGAGAATTAGTTCATATAAGTGCATTGAATGACTATTTCATGAAATCATGACATTTGACGCTTATGTGAACATATTTTGTATTGCTGATTCTAATGATTATAATTTTGTAAAGCCATTTTTGTTACGGCCGCGAATCATATTTTAATCAACATACAACCTTTTTTTTTTTTTTTTTGAGGGTGGGAAATCATCCAGTGACTTCTCCCGCTCTGGGCAGGAAAGGCGGAAGGGCGTGTCAGACTTTTACTGACTAAAACCCACCCGTGTTCCTTCATTTGCCTGTTGCCAAGGTCCCGGTATCCCTTTCGGACTTTTCCGCAACCCTGGCAGGCAACGGTCCTACCGGACCCCGTCAATTTTGCTGACATCTCTTTGAGGCGCGCGTGGAACACGACGCGCCATCGACCCGGGCCTGGTCCTTATCGGACGGCGAGCTGCCCGTTGCTCGCCGTCCGCAAGCCCGCGCCTATGGTGGCCGGGAATCCGCCTGGGATTCCCGACGCCCAGGGCGTCTCCAACGGCGGCGGTTTGGGGCGTGAGGGCGCAAACTTTGCCTTTCCCTCACGCGTTCCGCCTCCTCCTTCGCGAGCATTATTGTTTCGCAGAAGGAGGTGACGGCTTCCCATGCCCTCTCGCTCCGTACCATGGCCTGAACTAGGGCCGGACGCGAGAGGTCACTGCCGCCAATCGCCTCCGCGAGGACACGGCGGTGCTCCGCCCAAGCAGGGCATACCTCAACCGTATGCTCCACCATGTCCTCCGGGCGATCCGCACACTGGTGACACCCGGGCGTTTCCTCCCGCCTAATCCTACACAGGTACCTCCCGAAGCTGCCATGTCCGGTGAGGACCTGTGTCAGGCGGAAGGTGAGGACGCCGTGGCGCCTCTCTAGCCACTCCTCAAAGAGGGGACTTAGTGCCGCTATTGTGGCGTGCCCAGCACTGGGTTGCGACAATCGCACTCTCCATGCCGCCATGAGATCTTGCCGGAGCTCTGTCCGCTGTGCCGCGATTTCTCGCGGCAGCGGAGTTACACCTCGGCGCTTCACCTCCTCGCGCCACTCCCAGATGTGCGCGAGGACCTTCGCCTCCAGATCCCATGGCGGTAATCCGGCAAGGAGGCTCGCCGCCTCACGGGAGACCGTGCGGTATCCCCGGGCCAGCCGAATGGCCATGACCCTTTGGGACGCGTTCAACCGGCGGGCTGGCCGCAGCCTAAAGGAACGCGCCCACACCGGTGCCCCGTAAAGGGCCATGGACCGCACGACCCCCGCGTAGAGCCTCCGGCAGGAGGTGTTTGGACCCCCTAGATTGGGCAGGAGCCGCCTCAAGGCGGCCCCAGCCCGGTCCAGCCTTGGAGCCAAACGTCGGAAATGCTCCACGAAGTTCCACCGGCTGTCGAGGACGAGTCCCAGGTACTTCATCGTCGACTCGACGCCGATGTGAACACCTCCTACCGTAATTTGGGAACCCGACGGTGGCGCGTTCAGAGGGCCATGAAAACACATGACCTCGGACTTGTGCAAGGCCACCTCGAGTCCCAACTGCCGGATTCTATCGACGATTGTCGCAACCCAGCGTGTCGCTAGATCGGCCGCCGCCTGGTGCGACCTCCCCTGCGCCAGGACCAGCGTGTCGTCAGCGTAGCATCAACATACAACCTGACCTGCAAATTGCAAAAAAACGTAAGAAAATTTGAATTTCGCGGGCTACCTTGGCGCATTCTCCTTATAAACAAATGAGTTCGTTTTCGAATTGTATGCGCTCACTTGAGTGAGGTTCCAAGTGAACTTTACAGAATAGCTCCACAGTTTATTAATACGGGCCACGGGGCCACTCTCTGAGACCGATTGAACTGACTACAAAGTTCAAAATAATATTGCTTCTAACTAAAGCTATCACTATCCCGAGCTACCTCAGGTCTGGAAGGTCACGTTATCGATCTGCCGACCCCCAAAGGATTATAAAGTGTAATTCTCATCTCCCCCTGAAGTTGAGCGCCGGTAGTAGAGTATAATTGATTTTAAACTTGCATGATGCCTGCAAAATGGTAATTTTTCGAATATGGCGCTCCTGAAACTAGTTAGAACCGGTTCGAGCTGGATGCTTTGCTGGTTCGGAGCAGATATTTTAATTTGGGTGGATGGGGGTGAACTTTGTTTTTATCCGACTATGGGAGACTAACGGATTAATGCGATGCGAAATGTAAAATCTCCACTTTATACAGCCTATAGTAACCCAGTCTCATTTAAAACTGTGCTGCACGAGAGAAACAGAACTTGTCAAATTAAATCACAACATAAAACTCTCACGTTTTCTCGACGTGAGAATAGACAAAATGACAGATTCACAATCACAATCTGTAATTTTATCTATTCTTCTGTCGACAAACTAGAGTTATAGTTTCGAATTAATTTGACAAGTTCTTTCTTCAATAGCTCTTTTATTAGCACTTTTTCAGTTATACAAAGGCAATAAAGTTGAAATAACGTCGATAGAAAACCTTATGGTTTGATATCGAACACACGTTGTCCACTGTCACAAACAATAGGAAATACCTAAATGAACTCCTAAACACTGTTGGGAACTATTGGATTTTCAACTCTCGGCTCTAAAACGAGCGTTAAAAATCTAACAGTGCGCTTATATTTAGGTGTCACCTACACTCCATTTGAAATAAGGTTAGACATTTTATAAGCCTTTTTTACAGTCCGTTCAACCGATTTTGACTTCTATACCGTAGGTATAAGGATGGTATTAAAAGCAAGAAACGTTACAAAATACCAACTGTTTACTGCAGCTGCCATTTGTCATGCCACTAACGCAATACAAGACAAAATCGGTTGAACGGACTGTAAAATAGGCTTATAAAATGTCTAATCTTATTTCAAATGGAGTATTGTGCCAGTGAAAAAGGGCAGCAGTGAAGCAAGTGTAGTATGTGGGCGCTCCTCCTCTTTGAGAAAACCTTCTAACACAGTATAATAAATAAGTGACAGTACTATACGAGTATCTTCACAGAACGACCAATTATTATAAAAATAAATTTTGTTATTAAGTACTATTACTATTTATTGATTTTATTTTGTGTGATGTTCTTTTTTTTTTCTGTTATTTAAAATATTATTTCTTCATCCTACTAATATTATAAATGTGAAAGTTTGTGTGTTTGTGTGTTTGGATGTTTGTTACTCAATCACGCAAAAACGGCTGAATGGATTTTGATGAAATTTGGCAAACAGATAGTTTATGACCTGGATTAACACATAGGATACTTTTTATCCCGATATTCCCACGGGATCGAGACTTACGCGGGTGAAACCGCGGGGCGCAGCTAGTAGAATAATAATTTAACCTACGACACCTAATGTGTCACTTATAAATTTGTATGTCTTAAATTATGACAAAACATAGCGCACTTATGTAAACACCTATGTTTCACAAATAAATAGATAGATTGATTGATTAATTGATTGATTGATTGATTGATAGTCCATTTATCGAGGAAGGTTATAGGCTAACAGATTAAATAATAGTAGTACGCAACAGCACAGAATAAATAATAGCAGTATCGAGTGCGCGCCAGTTACGCACGGACGCGGAAGGTCTATCTACCGAGCGGTCGCACCGTAAATAATTATTTCAAGGTCATTGCCGAGATCAAATACTGTTACTTTATTATACAGTGTCTCTACCCTGCAGCGACAATTAAAACTGAAATTGTAAACTACTCTTTTCTAAGAAATGAAGCGCTAATAATAAATACATTTAAAATATGACAAGGCAACGATGTTGATTCTAGTCGGTTAGGTAGGGAAGATGTCGCCGGGATGAATATGAAATGGAAAGCATACTTTATCAAGTAAGAACGTTCCGGAGGTAACGCAAATACACGGTGCGAGTTCTGAGAAAATGGCGGAATATCCCGAAAATTAAAAGAAAACCCTGAAACTACAATGATATCATAATTTTATATAGTAATAGCTGTACTCCCAAGTCCACTCATTATCTAATTTTTACAGACTTGACGATACTTCCTGCACGCATCATAGCATAACCACCGTAGAAACGGGTTTTGTCGACGAAAGAATAGACAAAATTATAGATAAACAATCACAATCTGTCATTTTGTCTATTCTTCCGTCGACAAAACCCGTGCAGCACTATGCTTATTACTAGTTTTTGTCTGCGACTTCGTCTGCACGTGTTAATACTTGACATTTTATTTTATTTACTTAAATAAAAAAATATATTTCAGTTATCAACAAGAATTATCGCACTATGTTTAGGGACGAACAGTCTTGTTTATAATAAATTTCGGGCGTGTTTTCAGGATCACTTTCGTTGCGCAGACTAGCGATCAATACCCTTTTTTGTTCTTTGTGTAAAAATCCTCATGGATATCCTCCGTCTTGGGAGAACGGAGGGTAATGTCGGACTTCTACCGACTAAAACCCCATTGTTCCTACTACTACCATGAATCGGGGGTCCGGGAGATACTTGTACATTCACCGCACCCCCGACTGGTATTAACCCGCCCTTTCTAGCGGACCCCATCACCAAGTGCGGCCGATCCCTCGACCTCACTAAAGGCGCACATGGAACACTCCGTGCTACCTCTTTGGGCCCGACTGTACGGGCAACCATATTTACCCTTTTTTTTTTTTTTTTTTTGAGGGTGGGAAATCATCCAATGACTTCTCCCGCTCTGGGCGGAGCGGAAGGGTGTGTCAGACTTTTACTGACTAAAACCCACCCGTGTTCCTTCATTTGCCTGTTGCCAAGGTCCCGGTATCCCTTTCGGACTTTCCCGCAACCCTGGCAGGAACCATCTTTACCCTGGAAGTCTCTTCAAGTCAAGTCGGAAATTATAAATCCAGCTGCATAATTGCGTAACACACGAACAATTGCAATGTCATTCATATTGACAGTTCAACAACATTAATTGCGTTATTCACGTAGTCGAGAAGACGAATTTGTCAAACATACCAAGCAATGGATTAGGAACTTCTTTCATTACGCAATTAGGGTGCAGTGGGCCTAAAGAAGTGGCGATTGCTTTTGAATTGACATAAGTAAACTTTTCGGTAGCTTATATCAATCCGATACATGGTCGACACCTATCCATCATCGTTATCGCTGGTATAATGTCACTTTGTCTTGGCTTTCAGGGGGCCTAAAACGGCCACATTAGCAATTCCTCTAAAAGCAATTCATTTCCTGAATTCCCAGCTAACATTAGCAATTCCTCTAATTTGACGCAAAAGCAATTCATAATTTGTGGACCATTTTACGAATCTCTATAGAAAACTGTCAAACAGATGAATTATTGCGTAATATGAATTGCACGCAGATCATATTATGAATTGTCAATTTGTGACATTTTACGATGATTCATAATATTATCCTATTACGATTCTGCCAAAGTGGCCGTTTAGGCCCCCAGGTCTACATAATTTTAGGTAGCTCATTGGAAGACTAAATTTTATGGTTCCTCCGCTACCACCTTTCATCCACGCTACATCCCAACACAAGGAACAGTCGACGAAAACAAGACTGAAAGAGGATTGTATTTTTTTCATCAAATTTGCGCTTAGAATACTAAATGAAGCCGTATGATGAGCGAGCACCCGGCACAAAATGGATTGGTGCAGAAGGTCGGCTCATACAATGGGGCGAAAACACACGCACAGACACGCTTCACGTACAGCCAGTGCAAGAGCCATAGACAAGGGCAGTATTTAATTGATATTCTAAAAAGATTATTGATCATCTAAAGATATTTTTTTTTTTTTTTAAATAAATAAGCCTCTTTTGAGTTCTCTGATCTTTTCACAAAATTCATCGCAGTCAAGTTAGGTAACCCCGACCAGTTTTTTAACCGACTTCAAAAAGGGAGGAGAGTTCTCAATTCGTCTGTATGTTTCTTTTTGTATGTTTGTTACGCGATTACTCCGCCAATTATGAATTGATTTTGATGATTCTTTTGTGTTTGGTAGGTCATGCTTCAGAGCTGGGCCTATATAAATTGTATTAACTTTGCTTGTGTTATTTTTGAGATGGCTTCAATAATTACGTATTTTTCCCACTTTGTCGATGTAGACGATGTCTTATTTGACTCCGTCACTGTTATTTACCTAGCAGGTAGTGCTTATTCGTATTTGTGTGGGGTAGGTACCACAACTAAAAAGTGAAAAATACAAAACGTTACAAAAAAAAACAAAGGTCTTCCAAAAAAAAAAGTGAAGAATAACTTTAATTTCGGAAGTCGGTGGCAAAAAACGAAAATTGCAAAGCAAAGACACCGACTTCCGAAATAAAAGTTATTTTTCACTTTTTTTTGGAAGTCAGTTGTTTTGTTTTTTTTTTGTTCTCACTTGTTGTATGCAGCCGTCCTTCTGTAGCTTTTATTATGTGACCCGGGGTTGTCTTGTGCCTCTTGAGGGGTGAGCAGTCACTGCAGTAAAATGATGCAATGTCCGGGCGAAAAATTTGTTACTTTTGAACTCGTTTGATGATTGCAAAATCAGTATAACACCCGAAATTAGCAGAGGTGTAGTAAACTCCGAATTCAAGTTTCACATAATACGCCTACGAGCCTATTGACATTAGGAATGATATTGTAATTCAGTCTCTGGCCTAATACTTAAAATTATCAACTGGAAAAAATATTAACACTGCCCGGTCTGACGGTCTAACAAGTTGCAATCACTTCCAAAACATTTCGTATTTCTACAACAACTTTCAACAGAATTGACATTAGCTTTTCGGTAGCTTATGTCAATCCAACACGTTTTTGCCTTTTTTATCATCGTTGCCGTAGGTCTTAGGGTGCGAATCCAGACTGGCGCTATACTGTGTGTAAATTATTTCATCACCACTGCTCTCAAAACGGTGAAGGAAAACATTGTGACAAAAACCGGCATGTCCTAGAACCAAACATTCTAAGACACATATGCCAACTTGCACTGGGCCCGCGTTGTGGATAAAGCCTCGTATTCATGGTAAACATTTGTTTAGCAACATGGTTGCATAAACATTTTTTATTTTTTTTTATTTTTTAAATCTTTATTTTGAAAAAGGCTTTAATCGCGAAGCGATTATGCCAGCCTCGTAGGTTTACAAAATACATAGACCGTAGGTAATAACTAAGATCTTAACTTAATTAATTTATCAACCAAGTAATATAACTTAATAGCTAGTTTGGATGTAGGTTTAGACAAGATCAAATTACACATGCCTACATCCCTTAATCTAATTCCCTCTTCTGATTCCAAAACTTTCCGTTCTGTCCCCACCCGAGCGCACTCCACCAAAGCGTGGTAGGTGTCCTCCCTCTTATTACAAATTAGACAGTTTGGAGTATCAACCACCTTCATAAGATGCCCGAACGCATTCAATGGAATGTGCCCGGATCGTAGACGCATGCTTGTCACTAACAATCGTCTATTCATCTGTACTTCAGAGAACCAAGGAATCTTTGGTGGTTCAGACTGAATTGTCCTGTACCATATACCCTTTTCTTCAGATCTTTTGTCAAAGTATATTTTCCACATGTTTTTGCAAATTACTTTAACATCTCTTAATATATCTGTGAAGAAGGGTAGGTAACTGACAGATATTCCTTCATAGGTTCCTGTTTTTGCCAACTGATCTACTTGTTCGTTTCCCAAAAGACTAATATGTGATGGTATCCATTGGAATTTAACAGTTTTGCCACTTTCCCTCAATCTTAAATATAAATCTAGTATAGAATAAGCTACGGGCAGACCTCGTATGCCCGAGGTGCACCGAGCTATATGCTGCAAAGCACTTCTTGAATCACAAAGTATCACTATCTCAGTACAATTGCATGACATCAAGTACGACAGACATTCCGAAATAGCATACAATTCCGCCGCCATTATGGATACTTTGCAGTTCAACAAGAAACTAGCTCCTGTGTTAGATTGAGGATCAAAAAAGGCTGCTCCTGTTCCATTATCGTCCTTGGACCCATCACTGTAAATCTGATAGAATCCGTCATAATTCCGTGCAATAGTTTCTACAGACCTCCTTAAAAGTACTACAGAAGTATGAGATTTTTTAGGGCCTGTCATATCATTAATATTTAGATTAATATGTGACTTAATATCAATATTTGCCATCCATGTCGACAGTGAGAACATCTCTAGAACTTTAGAACGATGTAAAGTTTGATTGGACATCTCACTGTATACGATAGTTAGCAACGGTTTTTTCTTATTGCGCCAATATGATTCCTGCTCGCATATGGATGTTAATTTTGATATAATTAAAATGTTGTCACCGTCAATAGACATAGCTTTCAAGCAAAATTTTGCAGCTAAATATTTCCGTCGAACAAACAATGGTGGCAGACATAACTCCGATTCCATCGCGTGGATTGGGCAACTTTTTAAAAAACCGCCAACTACTCTCATGGCTTGGTTTTGAATTTTGTCCAATCTAGAAATATTGGTCTTAGCGCTGTTATCGAATAAAAAACTTGCATAATCTAACCGACTGCGAATTATTGCAATATAAAGTCGTCTTAAATGCAATGGATGGACTCCCCATGACGAACCTGCTAGCACCTTAAAAACATTTAAAAATTTCATACTTCTTTCACAGGTTTCATTGATTTGTTTGCGCCATCTCAAAGATGAATCTAGCCATAGTCCTAAATATTTAACAACGGGAACATTTTCCAAAAAGACATTGTTAATATTGACATTTGGCGACTGTAAGGTCTTTCCTCTAGAAAATAAACAAATTTTACTTTTCGTGGGAGATAGCTCCAAACTTAATACTCCCAACATATCTGTCAAATTATCTATGACTTCCTGAAGAGTTGTGGTCATAAATCTAATGTCCTGACCAGAAATATACAAGACAAAATCATCGGCGTATTGGGATATACACACACTCATAATCTCTTTGCAAATATCACTAGTAACTATGTTAAATAATATTGGAGACATAGGGTCTCCTTGGGCCAATCCCTTACATGTCCATCTTGTGATCGAAACATTACTTCCAATTTGTGACAAAGATAAATGTCTCTCCCTCAAGTATTCCCATATATATCTACATAAAGAAGACCCCACCCCCATCTCATCCAGCTTAGATACTACCTTCAGTATATTGACATTATTATATGCGTTGTCTATGTCAACGAAACATCCCAATGTCTTTTGATTATTGGTAAAACCTATTTGAATTTGTGAAACTAGTCGTACAAGATTGTCCAGGCATGACTGAGATCTTCTAAAACCCACTGTATTCTTGGAAAAAAGACCTTTACTTTCAAAAAACCATTCAAGACGTCGCGTTATAATGTTGTGTAAGGTTTTGCAAAGACAAGATATGAGTGAAATTGGTCTCAAAGATGTTACGTTGCTTGGATTTTTATCATCGTTGCCGTAGGTCTTAGGGTGCGAATCCAGACTGGCGCTATACTGTGTGTAAATTATTTCATCACCACTGCTCTCAAAACGGTGAAGGAAAACATTGTGACAAAAACCGGCATGTCCTAGAACCAAACATTCTAAGACACATATGCCAACTTGCACTGGGCCCGCGTTGTGGATAAAGCCTCGTATTCATGGTAAACATTTGTTTAGCAACATGGTTGCATAAACATGTTGCCGAGTTGCTGTCAACATATTGCGGGCAGCACTTGTGTTGCGGGGTTGATCACGCCATGATGCAGAGTTGACGCCCGCCTAGCGACCACATCAGTTTATCAACAAATGCTGACGTGTGTGGACGTGTTTGCAACTGTTTATAAACATGGCGGTAGTGTGGAGCAACGATAAAACTATGCAATTAATAGCGGGCAACATTTTAACGCAGACTGGCGTGTGTGGACAAGCCATATTGATTTAAACAAAATTTCGAGCAGCATTCTCGCCATTCATCAACAACGTTGATCAACTGTTGCTAAACAAATGTTTACCATGAATACGAGGCTTTACGGTCCTCTCCCTCTCACAGAGAGGAGGCCTGTGTCCCAGCAGTGGGAACATTATAGACTAATCAATCATCAAATTTTCTTTATACATATAAAAAAATATTCTGACATAGTTCCTTGTTACTCGTTTTAGCGATAGGAAGTGACGTCATCGCGTATTACACTGTTGCGCATAATAATCAGCTGCATAGTCATAATAATATTTGTAATGTAATACGATACTCCTTGATTATCTTGATATTATAGTATCGGTGTCGTTTGTCAAAGTTTGTTTAGTCTGGTTCGAAAAAGTACAATCAGCTCATTTTTTGGCCCCGTGACGGCTGCGCTGACGATGACCAAAAAATTACTGAAATTGTCAATTATCGTAATGGTTTCTTTAGTCTTTATGGGGTATGAGGAACAGAGTGTAAAGTTCACTCATCGTCCGACCAGGAGGCCAAGTCTACTAATTTACAAACGTGTCAGTGGTCTCACAATGATGAGTTTTTTACAGATTTTGCATGGCAAATCTCAGCCCTCAGACGGGTGTCGTGTCTGGCGGGCAACTGCCCAATTATGTCGAAATCTTGTGTATATGTCCATCGCGCGGTAAACTCTAATTGCGCGATGCAGGATTTATGTGACGTCAGTTCTTTGATGCGTAGTTCGCATGTGGCGATGTAGATTAATCACAGCCTCAATTATTTACATTGCCGCGGAACGGAATGGAAGCGAATTTTTGGAACGAAATTGTGTAAAGCAAAAAGGCTCGTGCAGACTAGTGAGACCATGGTAATTGTTCTATCATAAAGTTTTCTCAGAAATTGTTTTGTAATGCTTGAGCTACATTTGTCACGATAACGCGAACTATAATACTTCGCGCGCTCTCTGTTGCTTAGCGAGACGTCGAGCGGTGTGCGAGAGACAGCGTGCTAAGTTTAGTTCGCTAGTTTAGTACGTCGCGCCTGTTTGCTGGAGCCTTAATGAACTTTATGTCAATTGAATAACGTACAAACTATGTAGATTCGAGGTGCTAGCTGCGGGAATTCTCGAGAATGCGAGAATTCGCACGATTTGCCTTGCTCATATCTACATACCTAGTTGGTAAAGGCACGTGTCACTCCATCAGGTGGGCAGACATCTTATCTTTCCCTATATAATTTCTTTGAACCAACTCTCACTTGAAGCATATACAAACAATCTAAAACGGATGTGTTTAAATAAAACTGTTTATAATAACAGAAAGTTTAACGGTCAGTGTTTACATAACTTAAGTGCTCGCGCCGGGAATCGAACCCTGTACTCGACTAGTTTAGACGATTACTTGGTGGTAAACATTGTTTCCTGGGAGAGTGTTTCAAACATTGTGTGGTGTTTTTCTCCGTAAGTGTTTAGTGCTAAATAAAGGCTTAGCTATTAACCTTACGAGCTGCGTGGCTAAATATCCTTACATATTATATAACAAAGTCCTCCGCCGCGTCTGTCTGTCGTCCTGTACGCGATAAACTCAAAAACTAAATCACCGATTTTCATGCTGTTTTCACCAATGGATAGCACTCTATCGTTCCCGAGTAAAGTTTTAGTGTATAATCAATCTGCCTAGCCTTTTTCCCAACTATGTTGGGGTCGGCTTCCAGTCTAACCGGATGCAGCTGTATACAAGTATTTTGCATGGAGCGACTGCCTATCTGACCTCCACAAACCAGTAACTGGGTAATACGATATCCCTTGTGCGTGTGTCGTCCATATTTTTAAATTTTCAGTTTGCAAAGCTCACATCTCTTCTCCGCTTTGGTGGAAATAACCTGCCAGCTTCGCAGCACATCTTCTCTCGTCTCCTCTCCTCTCCGCTTTGGTGGATACCGGGCCTTAGCCATCCCTACCCACGTATCATGCGCACACATATATAAACATACTCGCAGCAGACCTATCCGAAGTTCGCACATACATCTCTGTCGCGAAAAAACTTCGCCTACACAACTTCTAACGGTCCTGAAGTTCGCAATAATATGGCAGTTTTGGTGCTTCGACTTCTTAAAGGGTTGGTTAGTAATATAGGTTCGCTTGGTGGAGGGTACGTGTGTAATAGTGTGTCGAAATTAAAGTAGTGTGTCAATATGTTTACCAGACCACGGCGAAGCAAGCAAGGCTTTGATTTTAACCGGTATGTATGTAATATTCATCTGTTCCCTCAATATCTTCTAAACGACTAATCACAATTTGACAATGAGGTATCGTTGGAGGCGTCTTCATCATCCGCTGGATCGTGGCTATGAGACGTCACATTAAATTGAAAATGGCGCCCACTAGACGACATAACAACACGAACAAACAAAAAAATTTTTTTTTAATCATTCCATATTTTGTATCAAATGAAAGGGCTTAATTATCACATTTCAAATATATATAAGTAAGTATTACATCGTCAAAAAAAAAAGATTTTTTATTACTTTTTTTTAATACTAGTTGTAGGTCGTAGATTCGAACCCAGACAGACACTTTACTTTGTGTAAATAATTACATCACCACTCCACTCTGTCAGTCCTCAGTCCACACTGCTTAGGGGTATGAGGAACAGAGTGTAAAGTTCTGTCATCCTCTATAGAAAAGGGAGGATCCTCCGACCAGACGGGTGTTGTGTCCGGCGGGCAACTGCCCAACGATTGATGTCGGAATCTTGCATATATGTCCATAGCACGGTAAACTCTAATTGGGCGATGCAGGATTTATGTGACGTCTGGATCTTAGATGCGTAGTTCGCATGCGGCGATGTTGATGCCGCCACATTTGCATCCGGTTAGACTGGAAGCCGATCCCAACATAGTTGGGAAAAGACTCTTTAGATGATGAAGAGGTTTCCTTCTATAGCTCGTGGTGTGATAGACGAAGTACATATACAATCAGGAGGTTCATTCCCCATCCATAACAAAATGATATCTAACCTTTCAGGTCACTTATTTACCGCCAGGAGGTTCAGTCTCAAACTTATTACGTTAAATAAAATCTAGGCTTTTAGGCCACGTAAAGGTCTCAGTAATATTAGAAGAAGCGCCCCAGTAATCAGTGCATGCTAATAAATAATTCCGCGCCAACGCAATGACCTGACGGTAATGGAATTAACCTCAACCGCTGGGGAAGCCGTAAGCTTACTGAAATTTTAAAACGTAGAGAGAGATATTGCGACATACGACAGTTAATTGGTGCGGACACGCGACGATTTTTTTGTTTCGACGAATTCAGGTTAGGCTACGCTTGCCGGGGTTGGTCTGTGGATGGGTGATCATCTGTACATACCGAGACTCCGTGTCTCGGAAAGCACGTTAAACCGTTGGTGCCGGCTGTCATTCGTGGATCTTTGACAGTCGTTACGGGTCGTCAGAAGTCAGAGGCACGGAGTAGTCTCGGTATGTAAAGATGGTCACCCATCTACGGACCGTCCCTGGCAAGCGTAGCTTACCCTGATGGATCGACCCTTGTGGCTGTTATTACTTAGCCACGAGCTCCTCGCTTCTTGTATTCAGTCATATTATATCATAGAGTAGGGAATTAACTTTGAATTTAAGTTGAGCGGCTCGGGGAGTTCTAAGCTAGCTCTTTGCATTGGAAACATAAGTTTTAATGTATGTAGCGGGCACGCTACTAAATAATAAAATATTGTTACTTTTATTTAGATTTGTGTGACATGCAATAACAGAGTGAGAAAGGATTTCGTTAGAGACATTTTGAAAGTTGTGTTAATAAGATTTTTTTTTTTTTGTTTTTTTGTGTTAATAAGAAATTACTTTCATATTAGTTTTCTTTTTAAATTCTACTTATGACCAACATATTTCTATCAGGGTTAAAGGAGACACAAAAAGAAAGGCCTTTCGTTAATCCTTTTTATTTATGTAACACAGGTGTGTTTTACTAAAAAAATTGAATCATAAAATCATCGACAAATTAAAAACTAAAGTGAAACCCGACCGGTTGCAACAAAACCAAAGATTATTGTGACATCTAGTTTAGGTAATATTAATTTTTGTCTACTTCGACAATTTTTTTTCTAATTAATAGCAGTAACTTAAACCACTGAAAAAAAAACCTAGTTTAAAAAACTTCATCCTCTTTAAAAAACATGCGTAAAGGCGGCCCCTCCCAAATAACCATCCGTTATATCCCAAAGTTATCCCAAGACTAAATCCTGGTATCAAATTAGACATGCAAATAACATTTTGATGATCATAGTAAGCGATATACCATTGAGTTGTGCTAAGTGATTGTGGACTTAAGACCTCTCCTCCCTCCCTCCATAAGGTCCTGGGGGACCTGTGATTAGAGGTAGTTTGGAGGAAGTACCTTACGTTTGAAGCGATTTGAGTTTTAGTTAAGTTATTTTTTGTAGGTTTTTTGTAAGTCTTTGTGGTGTATTAAAATGGCGCTTCATAGGGGCGCCGCGCCGTCCTGGGGCCCTAGTCGTCTTATTTACAAACGTGTCAGTGGTTTCGCAATGATGAGTTTTTGACAGATTTTGTATGGCAAATCTGTCAAAAACTCATCATTGTAAGACCATTGTTTTTGATGATTTGATTTTGTATGGCAAATCTGTCAAACACTCATCATTGTGAGACCATTGACACATTTGTAAACTAGTAGACTTGGCCTCCTGGCCAGTTGATCTCGCTACCATGTTGCTTTTTGTCTTATATTTAACTACAACACGTTCTATTTTTAACCGAGTTCTTAGAAAAGGAGGAGGTTTTCAATTCGTCTGTATGTTTTTTTTTTGTTTGTGTCTTACGCGATTACTCCGCCAATTATGAATCGATTTTGATGATTCTTCTTTTGTTTGGTAGGTTTATTCCGAGGTGGTCCCATATAAATTTTATTACATTTGCTTTCGTAGTTTCTGATTTAGCTTCAATATTATGTATTTTTTCCCCACTTAATTTATGTCGACGACGTTCTATGTGACTCTGTCACTGTTATGTACATAGCAGGTGATAGTATTCGAATTTGTGTGGGGTAGGTTACAAAACTAAAAAGTAAAAAATAAAACCTATTTACAAAAAACTTATTTTTCATTTTAATGTTTTTTATGAAAGTCGGTTGCTTTTTTTTTTGTAAAAAGTTTTTATTCTGTTCCCATGTATCCATAAGCCTACTTGTACATTATACCTACAATTCTACGTCTATTTTAAATAATCCTACCAATCGACCGCACGCATTAACACCGTGCCAGGATGGATTAGTAATTGGACATGAAAGGAGGCCTTAATTCTTGCGTCAGCTAAGAATATAAGGTAACTAACTATACAGCATGTTACTAAAAAACCCTGTCCGATCCGAAAGGGGGCGCCTGGGTTACCGCAATAACATTACAATATAATTTTTTTTCGGAAATTAAGGAACTCATTACTAAACTCGCAACAATCTACGAAGTCCGTTTTGACGTTTCGTTCTTGTACATGTAATAAAACGTTATGCCTTGAGAATCAGTTTTAATCAATGTAGATAAGTCGTCGATTACAAACTCTCTGAGTATGTTCAATCGATATGTCTCGAGAATCAGTTTATAAGAAACAATTTTTTTTTTCATCGCTACACAAAGCCTTTTTTATAGCTGTCAAAACGGACTTCTTAGATTGTCGCGAGTTTCTTAAATTCCCAAAGTTTTTAAGTATTAAAAATTCACGTTTTTAGTACCTAAATTACCCCAAATTCATTATAAATTAGCAAATTTTCTACAGAGGTCATATGTTATGACTTGTAGAGACTCGCTGGGCGATGGCAAAAACTTGGTAAAATTGGGGATGAAAAAAAATTAGGTGATTTTTTTTTTTTGAGTCAAAATATAACCTCTTGAAAAGACTTTGCCACTTCAGTTTGGCAATCCTTCGGGCTATGTCGGTTACCTTGGTTCTTCTTCGGATCTCTTCAATTCTGATTCGATCACGCATGGAAACTCCGAGCATAGCCCTCTCCATTGCCCTTTGAGTGACTTTCAGCTTTCTAATGACGAGGTCTTAAATAGACTCTCAGTATGATTCTTAACAACACCCTCACGGATCGGACAGGGTTTTTGTTACACGCTGTATATGGCCTAACTACTGGTCATTGATTCCGTAGTGCTTTTAGGTTTACTAAATCAGAGTTATTTATGTTGAGAGAGCCGATACACTACCTCCTTAGTCTACTGGTCGCAAGGGCTACTGCAGAGTCCTAGGTTCGATACCCAGGTCGGGCATAGTGATACCTATAGGGTTCTGAGCATTCAGTCCAGCTACCAAATCTTGCTAACATTTTACCGTAAGGGTGCTTGTCGGAGATGTTCAGGAATCGACCAATCACAGACGCGAGACGTTTTGAACCAATGTGATTGGTCGATTCTTGCACGTCTCATTCGTCGTCTCTCTCTCAGCAGAGGGATACAAGATACCTATCTTGTGTCCCATTGCTGAGAAAAGGCCAAAAAAATAAATAATTGTTGTAATCACGTTTTCGAAAACGGCTCTAACGTTTTCAATGAAAGTGGCAATAGTGGTATAGGGGGTTTACAGGGGTGATATAAAAAACCGATCTAGCTAGGTCTCATATCTGGAAAAAACACGTTTTGTCTATTTTCACTCGAGCAGAAGGCCTAGACAAGTGACAATCGCTTCGAAAGCGTTTCGTATTTCTACAACGACTTTCAACAGGATTGACATAAGCTTTTCGATAGCTTATGTCAGTCCTATACATTTTTGCCTTTTCCATCATCGTTATCGCTGATAGAATGTCACTTTGTCTAGAGCCTCAGACCACGGTCGCCCAGGTACTAATCAATTCAAAAAAACTCCCATGGAACTCACCTCCCATGGAAAACACCCACGAGCGTCAAGAACAAGATGACTATTTTTAGCCTCATCAAACAGAAATACAGCTTCCATTAAAGCTCATATTAAAACACACAATACCGTTAATCTAACAGATGAGTAAGACGGATGTGTTTGAGTACATTTTAGCAACTCTTTTATAAACCTTCACATAGCTATACAAAGCAGGGAGAAATAAAAATAAATGCAGAAGGCTCACTCCTTGGTATCTTATTCTATAAAAATATCGATATTTTTTGTTTGATATATTGATACTTTTAGGCGATAATTTTTATTTAGATTTATCGATGTATCGATAAAAAATATCAAGTATCGAAAATGTATTAAATACGCGACACCGTTGTCGTCACTGACTAAAACCGCTGAAATTCAGAGCAGTAAAAAGTAGACTTCTTTTTCCTAGTTTGGTATTTATATGAATAGAAAACTTGAACTTTATAAAGTAAAAATATTTGTAAGATTTCACCGATATATCGATTTTTTTATTCGATATAGCGAAATCGATATTGTTTTTTATTTTAAATATCGATACTATATAATATATCTAAGTATACTTTTTGGCACCTCTTGCATCCCTACTATATGTAGAATCGAGAGAATAATTAGGTTAGGTTACCCTGGGTTGTGGAGATCGAACACCCAGTCGCTCTATGTAAAATCCATACTAATATTATAAATTCGAAAGTAACTCTGTCTGTCTGTCTGTATGTTACCTTTTCACGCCTAAACCACTGAACGGATTTCGATAAAATTTGGCAAGGAGATAGATAACATCCCGGGGAAGAACATAGGCTACTTTTTATTGACATACCACGCGGGCGAAGCCGCGGGCGGAGGCTAGTACAACATAGTTGGGAAAAGGCTGGGCAGATGAAGTTTAGACAGAGACAGAACAAAGAAATAAGACAAATTAAGAATGACATAATAAATAACACTGAAAATATAAAATTGTAATGAGCGTACTTACAATGCAAGAATGGTTTTCCGCCATTATCACACCGCCTGCAGTGTTTTTTTTTTTTTTCAGTTTGAAGTTCTAACAGTCTAGTTGTGAATCTGCGATGATTTGCTTTATAAACAAATGAGTTCGCTTTCGAACTGTGTGCGATCACTTGAGTGAGGTGAGCAGTGATCTGGACACGATTGGAGAGAATCCTCTTTTCCACAGTATAGGTAATTCTTAATGTTAGAAATGCGAAAGTGAGTTTGTTTGTTACGGCATCACGCAAAAACGGCTTAAAGGATTTGGATGAAATTTGGCACATAAGTAGACCATGACCTAGTTTAGGACATAGGATACTTTTTATCCCAATATTCCCACGGGATCGAGACATGCGGGTGAAACCGTGGATTTCAGCTAGTATAAGATAATGTCAGAAGTTGTGAACCTTCTCTTTTCACCTGTGCAGTGTTCTCCACAAGAACGTATGTAGTGAGTACAAATAATACTGAATGTGAGTGTTAATGAGTGTTATCCGTTGCCTTATGAACTGTTATTAGTGCTTTTAATTTGCTGTTAGGGCTCGGTTTGTTTTACGCCGATCGTGAGTGATGTATGCTTGTAACTTTCAGACTTGTGACACATTTGTTAGGAAAAAAAAGTTTGTTAGTCATTGTTCAGATATTTTATTAACAACTAGCTGATGCCCGCGGCTTCGCCTGCGTGGATGTCGGTTATTATAATACACTAAAACCTTACTCGAGAACCACTCTATCCATTGGTGAAAACAGCATCAAAATCGGTGCAGTAGTTTTTGAGTTTATCGCGTACAGGGCGATAGACAGACGCGGCGGAGGACTTTGTTTTATAATATGTAAGGATAACATAAACTTATATGGGCAATTATGAAACGACAGAAGCTAGGTGCACGGTTCCAATTGGGTTGTTGCTATGGAGAAGAGTTCATGGAAACAGAAGCTAAATAAATAAATAAAACTCCACGGGACTCCAGAGGAAACTCCTCAGTTTCTCTTTTAAAAAGAAGTGGCTTTTACGATGTTTTCAAATAACAGTGTTAATTGTTATTTGAGGACAGTGTAGACCTGTCAACAGTTACCAGGTACTTATAGAAAATGGTCAACAAAATCTATAGTCTAGTAAGCCTACAACGACATCTCGGACATCTTTTCCTCAAAAGACCATTTCGGACATTGATCTGCATTGTCCGCATATTATGGCCTAACCAAGATTATGTCTGGAGTTTGTTGCGCCATTTCTTTTTCCCAGCTAAATCACTAGGAAGTGGTGAATGGCGATTTTGGGGGAATGTCTTTGACACTCAAAAAGTCCTGAATCACAGCCTAGTTTGAATTGGAATGAATGATTTTTGTTTTTTAAAGACAAATTCAAAGATAAACCATCAGTTTTTTGTCAGAGTAGTCGAATAGGAAAAATCGAACCCTAATTTATTTTTGACCTAGAAATGTTTATTATAAACAAATTTTTAGAAATAAATAGTATTTAATGCGTGGTCAGCTTACACTGCACATCTATAGCTTGATATGTCGCCGAGTGTACGTCTAAGACGAATTTTACGAGTAAAACGACGTTAAGAGAGTTATAATAAAAAGTCTTTGTATTCGCGAACGATGCATAAAAGCGAATATAAGAAACTATTAAAGTTCGGGTGATCGCATAAAAGAATTACTGCCTTTATGGTCAGTCATAGCTGCTCAACCAACTATGGGATGTGAGGGGGATAAAAATAAACAATAGCGTTTATTTCTATGGTTTATGGGGAGAACAAAATATGCTGTAGTAGATATGGTTCAGTAATAACAGCCGCACGAGTCGATCGATCAGGTTAAGCTACACTTGCCGGGGTTGGTCCGTGGATGGGTGACCATCTTTACATATCGAGACTCCTCCAAGCCTTCGAAAGCACGTTAAGCCGTTGGTCCCGGCTGTCATTCGAGGATCTTTGACAGTCGTTACGGGTCGTCAGATGCCCGAAAGTCTGACAACCAGTCTTACCAAGGGGTATCGTATTCATAGTTACTGGGTTGTGGAGGTCAAATAGGCAGTCGCTGTAAGTAAAATACCGGTATTCAGCTGCATCTGGTTAGACTGGAAGCCGACCCCAACATAGTTGGGAAAAGGCTTGGCAGATTGATTGAGATATGTCATGTTTTAACGGTCATGGGGACAGTAGATCTTAGAAGCTGCGCGCAATTTTTGAAGTGGAAACTTCGTCAGTCTTTGTTCTCTTTTTGAACAGACACCGACCCGAGCGTCTTGGAGTTTCGACGAAACTCCAAGACGCTCGGGTCGGTGACGCTGAATCGCGTGTACTCGGCACCAGTCGTCAGTTTCCTCTTCACTTGTCGTGACGTCGTAAGCATTCACCCTCTTTCTTTAAATATAAATATCAAACCATTAAGGTCCTACCCTACCTAAAGAAAGAAAGAAAGAAAGAAAAAAAAATCGGTTTATTTGTCACAGAAACACGTGCATACAAAATACTACTACTTAAATACAAATATGAGATTACGAGTTTACAGATAGATAATCGGCAGCTGCACGTCATGACTGTGACAAGAAGGCTCGAATTGCTTAGCATGATCCTCCGTTATGCGAGGATTGATGCCAAGTCCTATGTTTGGCGAAAACACGATTACATAAAATTTTCTATGTAGAAAAAAAAACCAAAGTTACCTCTAAACCGAACTATAAACCGCTGGTATTAAAAAATACTTCAAATTAGATCATGAAACTTTGCATAATAACTGAACTAACAATAAAGCAGGTCTTGTGTTTTTTTTTAAAATAACCATTGTTTTCACCGTAAAAAAGCAATTACCTAAACTATTCAAGGCTTGAGATCCGCCAACACCCCACTCTGTCTCGCTCTCACTCAGGCTGCGAGTAGTATGGTGCGAGTGAGATAAAATTTGAGGTAGGGTAGGGCGTTAATTAAATCAAACCAAATCAAAGTCCATATCCAGCAGTGGACGTCGTTCGGCTTAGTTATGTAGTAAAGACCACCCATAACTACTTCCCAAATAGATCTCAAAGTCGTTACCCCAATATCATAATCTCTAACTGTCTATTGTAACTTCATTGTTTACAGTTTTTCAGGTATTAGGGAAATAAGATGAAACACCAAGATATTTTGTCATTAATTTATATTTCTTTGCCAACATAAAATTAATTATTCTACACCATACCATCACATCTCCATTTCCCCACATAATATCACTATTTATTTAATATTCTAATATTTACAATAAAACTAATAGGTTACCTTAATTTACAGTAGATCTCCAAGCATTCCATGCCAATCCATATTTTAAACCGACACAGCCACTAAACACGTCCTACCGTCATGAGCGCCCGACCCAGAAGGCCGTTGCCGTTCGCGCCATTTTATCATATCGAATCTTTCGGTGTTGCCAGTACAATATCCAACAATTATGTACCAATAAATTGAAACCTAACAGCTACTTTATTATTATGTATTTTTGTCCTTCAATCGCGAAAAAATAATCAGTATACATAGTTCATACATTTGCGTCGAGAAATAAGTATTGAAGTTTTCTATTTGATTTTTCGCGATTGTGATGTTGGTTTCATGGAGAAACTTGCTCAGTTTGGTATTCAGTACCACACCCACCCTTTAATTTGACCACACTTTTCTGGTACACCATGTATATTGTATAGGAACCTACTACGCTTTGGAATGGGCAACCAGCTTCTGCATATTTCTGACTGACCGACCCCTTGATAATTCAAAAGTGCCTGTAATTGGTTTATTTAAAATAAATGCTTTGAATTTGAGTTCATACTCGTAGATCAAAGTCCTGGATGCCTTTTTTTTCTCTTTACAAGAAGAAACACTGCCTGTAGTGTATGTACATTCACAAGATGTTTACTGGACTATATTCTCATAGGTATATTTAACGCTATAAAGTTTGTTACACTTAGCATCCACCTCTTTCAAATGACATAATGACACACAATCTTCGTCGTCTCTCAACCAGTTTCACAACATTCATGAGAAGACATGATTCATCTCGCTTCACTACTGTATCTTCACTGTTGTGACTGTTTCGTTGACTCATCGGTCACAATATAAGCTAACTTTTGTCGTAGTTTCCAAGGTATTGGTTTAGTCATAAAACACTGAGATAATCTGTGGTTATAAATGAGTGAAAAGTTCACTTGGAACCTCACTCAAGTAAGCGCACAGGACTCTAAAGCGAACTCATTTATTTTTATCGTAAATCATCGCAGATTCACAACGAGACGTTTCGTTCGAAATTTAAAGTGGTGTTCAGGGAACAGTGAAAAGACTGGCCAGTCAGATGGGTTGGTAACTGATTCCATCTGTGGAGTTTCTTTTGAAGTATTCCAGAATTCATTGAAGATTTTTTTCTTCGCTTAATCTAAAGCACGAAGGGCTCTAGATTATGGAAGATTGGTCACCCATCTTAACACGATCTATGAGGTAGCATATGCTATAGATCTTCATTCAGAAAGTACTCACACATTCAAATTACTATTGACAAAAGTTACCATGAATAAATCATTACCAATTACTTCTTGTAATTCAAATTGACCCTTACAAAAACCGACAGAACGAATTAAATATAATGTTTATTGTAAATATAATTGCGTATGATATATTGATGGCAACCCCATTCCAATCTTATAATGGTTCACAATGAACGGATAGGGTTACAAGACAAAAAAATTGGGGGACCATGTGACAACATTGAAAGTTGAAACCGCTACTTATAATTTATTTATGTTCACGCATTTTTTTTTTCAATTACGGAGTGTGTTGTGCAAATGGTATCCGATTTATTTAAAACCACTTGCAATCAACCTTCTGGAGCTCGTGGGTAAGTAATAACGACCGCACGGGTCGATCCAACAGGTTAAGCTACGCTTGCCGGGGTTGGTCCGTGGACGGGTGACCATATTAACATACCGAGACTCCTCCGTGACGGAAAGCACGCTAAGCCGTTTGTCCCGGCTGTCATTCGTGGATCTTTATCTGACGTTACGGGTCGTCAGAAGCCCGAAAGTCTATACAACCAGTCTCACCAAGGGGTATCGTATTACCCAGTTACTAACCTATCCAAACCTATCTTTAAAACAGCAGGCAAAGACAACAGGGATAAACAGGAACGTCAAAAATCTGAGCCGAATTGACGTAAGCTGTCATACGATCTGTCAATATCAAACCGTATGTTATCCCATTACCTGAATGCAGTCTATTCTAATGACATGACCGAGAGCCAAAGGTGCCTTTAGAAGTAAGCTAAGTGTACACACGGCTAAACATCAAGCTATACATTTCCAGTTTATGCTTATCTCGCATTGTATAGGAATTTCGTACAATGCGAGGTCAGCTTATACTGGAAATGTATAGCTTTATGTGTAGCCGTGTGTACGTAAATGTAATTAACACAAGTGGCAAAAAACTAAAATTGAAAAGCAAAGACACCGACTTCCGAAATTAAAGTTAAATTTCACTGTTTTAGTGTTTTTTTTGCAAGCCGGTTGTTTTTTTTTGTAAATAGTTTTTAATTTTTCACTTTTTAGTTGTGGTACCCCACACAAATTCGAATACAACTACCTCCTATGTAAATAACAGTGACGCAGTCAAATATAATGTCGTCTACATAGACTAAGTGGGACAAATACGTAATTATTGAAGCTAACTCAAAAACTACCCAAGCAAACTTAATAAAATTTATATGGAACAACCTCGGAAGTATACCCTTTCGAACAAAAAAAGAAATTTGCAAATCGGTTCCCAATTAGCGAAAATATCGATGAACATAAACAAAAATAAAATACATACAGACGAACATAGAACCTCCTCCTTTTTAAAGAAGTCGGTTAAAAATAAGTAATAGTTAAATATGAATGAAGATCTTATTTTATTAATGCAGTGTGCTTAAACTAAAATGAAGCAGACTGCAATTTATATTACACAGTATTCAATTAGTAAAACAAATTACTGATGCGAAAAATAATAATTCGAAGTGATCCCAGCCCTAAGCTAGTGACGTGACAAATTTAATTACAAATCGATTAGCCTATCTAGTGATGGGAAATCAATATTTTTTTATTGCTTTTACACGATGAAAGTGATCAATTCGATTGGAATTTGAATAAGTGCTGTGCCCAAATTGATCGCGTTGATATACGTGCCCGGTAGAATTACTGAGGGCGTGTGACAAACATAATACATTCATACGTCATAGTCGATAGCCTAACCTAGCGGTTCGGATTACACAATTTCGCTTATTAGTGTTGGGATTGATGTCGATAAAAAAATCATTTTGTGTAATTGATTGTTTTTGGTTGACGTGAATAATTAATGTTTTCAATTATTGTGGTCTGTTGTGGGAAATCTAAAGCAGTTTAAGTACTGAATTAATTTTACAGACTACAAAGGATATGGATAGTTAGTATTTCAAAATCTATAGTAGTATTGAAAAAGACCTGACGTGAAAACTTAAAAAAAAAAAAATCGTCTCGATATTTTATTATTTCATGTTAAGGCTCCCGCAAATAGACGCGACGCGACTAACAAAACAATTTTTGAGAAAACCACTTGACCAATGAGGCAGTCGACACCACCCACACCCCAGATCATGCATGTCTCCTGGGTATCTCAACCTAAGAAGCAACCAGTCAAAAAAGTAATAGTTATACTCCATTTGAAATAAGATTAGACATTTAAACAAACCTTTTTACAGTCCGTTCAACCGATTTTGACTTCTATACCGTAGGCATAAGGATGGCATTAAAAACAAAAAAGGTTACACAATACCAACTGTCTACTGCAGCTGCCATTTGTCATGCTTCCAACGCAATAGAAGTCAAAATCGGTTGAACGGACTGTAAAAAAGGTTTATTAAATGTCTAATCTTATTTCAAATGGAGTAAAGAGTGCTCCCTTCCAATTCGTCCGGTTCAAAATCCGGTGTCAAAATCCGTTTGCTTCGTGTCAGAATCCGAAATGTAAGTTTTTACCCCTTTGAATAGGTATTTTGTTCTCCATCGACGTAAAGCTCGAAGAGGTGGAGCTCGTGGCTAAATAATAACAGCCGCACGGGTCGATCCATCAGGTTAAGCTACGCTTACCGGGGTTGATCCAGAGATGGGTGACCATTTTTACATACCGAGACTCCTCCGTGCCTCCGAAAGCACGTTAATCCGTTTATCCCGGCTGTTATTCGTGGATCTTTGACGGCAATTATGGGTCATCAGAAGCCCGAAAGTCTGACAACCAGTCTTACCAAGGGGTATCGTATTACCCAGTTACTGGGTTGTGGAAGTCAGATAGGCAGTCGCTCCATGTAAAGTACTGGGTATTCAGCTGCAACCGGTTAGACTGGAAGCCGACCTCAACATAGTTGGGAAAAGGCTAGGCATATGGAATTATTCTCCGTCGACGGAATTTAATTCCATTTTAACTTCATGTAGCAAAACAAATAAATCTTAAATAAATAATACGGAATGAGTTTCATAGAAACCTCAGCCAATTCAAATATACGTTTGTAAAGTAATTATGTGAAAAAGTTTTTTATTGTTTCTGGCGAAGTGTGTCAAAATACTGAAAATTTCTCTCGAAGTTAGCGAATTATTATTTGGTTTGACTCGAAGCAAATATGGAAGTTTAAATATAGGAATGTTTATCTTTAGGTATACAAAGAGGTTATTTTTGTTTTGTTACGGATATTTTTCTTTTGGGCTTTAATTTGTAGAAAGTAATAGAAACTGCTGTAAGTTTCATAAGTAAGTTGTTTTTGGTTTTTTCCTCGCCTACGCTGTCCCACTCCTGGGCAAAGACCTCCCTCCACTCCTTCCATCTTTCGCGAGCTCGCGTGTCCTCCTTCCACTTTTGACGTAACCTATCCAGCTCGTCCCGCCATCACTTACGTGGTCTGCCGCGACCCCGCCTCACTGTCTCAGGGCACCAGTTCTATGCTATTTGGGCCCACAATTTGTCTGGCATGCTGCAGACGTGTTCTGCCCAGTCCCATTTAAGTTGGGCAGCCTTTTGAGCCACGTCAGCTATCTTTGTTTTGGTTCGCAGTATTGTGTTACGAACACGATCCGTTAATTCAATGCCTGTTATAGTCCGTAATATTTTTTTGTTAATAATATTTATTTATTTGGGATGTCCAACAAAGGACACACATGCACAATATAAATAACAATAACAAAATCTGTGCTTTCCCGTGTGCTCCTTCAGTTACAGGAGACCACAGGATGCACATATGAATAGGCGTAAACAGGATTTAAAAAAATAGGGAAATAAATTAATGACGAAATTGCAAAAAAAAATAATTCAAATCAAATCAAATCAAATCAAATCAAATCAAATCCATTTATTTGTCAATGTAGGTGTCGTTAATTACAGATGTTAACAAGCTTAGGCCATATCTTTACAGGTATCACTACATTCTACCCACAGGGCGTACAAACATTAAGTTACAATAATATTAATCAACACATCAAATTATACAATAATAGATTAAATTAAATAAGATAAGTTATTACATTAAATTCAATATTTGTCTATCATGTCAAAATCATCATATTAAAATCAAAATCAGTCAAGTAAGTATGTCACGATGTAAAGAAGATAAATATAACAACATCCTGACATTATCAATTAGTATTAAACAATTATATTAAAATTGTCAGATAAGAACTCATCTATTGTATAATATGTTTTATCTACCAGTAGTTTAAAAAGAGCCTTTTTGAAATTACTTATGTCGTCCAGTACTTTTATTACTGTAGGCATCTTGTTATAGATCTTGGGTGCCATTCCCAAAAAACTTTTTGAATAGAGTGCAGTGTTATGTGGAGCAGCACATATATCGTTGTTGCGTCGTTTGGATCTAAATGTTTGAAATAAGTAAAGGTTACATTTGACAAATACTGCTGTCTCGTATATGTACAAACATGGCAGGGTAAGAAGATTATATTTTTTAAATAACGGAGCACAACTATCAGTCTGTTTCAGTCTGAACATAGCACGTACACATTTCTTTTGCGCCCTAAATGCAATTAATTTATCAGTGCTGTTACCCCAGTATATTAGTCCGAAACGTAATGTTGATGTCACATAGGCTTTGTACGCTGTCAGAACTATGGAGTCATTTACAATTTTTGATAAATTATACAGCGCATATGAGTACTGGTTTAGTTTCCTACAAACATTGTCAACATGACACTTCCAGTCAAGTTTACTGTCCAATTGGAGTCCAAGAAATCTAGCAGAATTGTTTTCAGCTATTCTTTGGTTTGCATACAGTATATTTAATTTCAGCGGTCTTGTTCTTTGTTGAAATAGCATGATCTGTGTTTTGTCTAAGTTTATTTTTAGTTTATTTTTATGTAGCCAATTTATTATGCATTCTATTGAATTATTTATGTCATATTCGAATGATTCCAAATATTTACATGGGATAATGAGTGTACTATCATCGGCAAATAAAACAGTTCGATATTCAATGCATCCTGGTAAATCATTAATGTATATGAGAAATAACAAAGGTCCAAGGACACTTCCTTGGGGTACACCACACACTGTATATCTTACTGTAGACTCATGAGCAACTTCTATCTTAGATGTAGAGGAGATCCTATTTATGATAGTGACTTGTCTTCTTCCACTTAAATAACTTTTTATTAGTCTTAATATATTTCCCCTAGCACCGTACCGTTCCAACTTTCCCAGCAGTATTTCATGATCCACGTGATCAAATGCTTTGGACATATCCATGAATACTGCTGCGATCGGGGTTTTTTGGTCAACATTATTGAGTATGTCAGATATTAATACATAAATTGCCTTATTAATATTTTTGTTTTTTCGGAAACCATTTTGTTCTTCAGCCAGTATATTGTTTACTTCAAAAAATGAGTAGAGAGAATTAAAAATCACCCTCTCAAAGACTTTAGAAAGGATTGGTATTAATGCTATAGGACGATAGTTTGCAATATTTGCTTTATCGCCTTTCTTGTAAAGTGGCCTAATAACAGTCATTTTCAATAAATTTTTAAATTTCAAGATTGAGCATTCATATTACGACTGTTCAGTGTACGTACCTAATAAATATTATTTCACATTTGCTTTGCATATGATTGAATGTGTGTGTATGAAACGCTTTGAGCTTGAGTTTGAACATGGTAATTATTTTACCATGTTCAAACTCAAACTCAAAGCGTTTATTTCAAATAAACCAATTACAGGCACTTTTCTTAGAAAATTCTTAGTAAAGAAGTAATATCACTCGTTTTATTTAAAAAAAAAAACTAAACTAAATTAAGCTTCGTGCAGACAGGCGCGACCTGACAGCAATAATTTATATACCGTGAAGTTTTCTTAGAAATTCGCGTTGTCGCGTCGCTCCTGTCTGCACGAGGCTTTAAAGTATGTATTTATCTTACTTAATTTACATTTACTTCTCGATAGCTTTCTTATACCTACTACGCTTTGGAATGGGCCTGCAACTAGCTTCATCTTTTTGACCGACCCCTTGACTATTCAAAAGTGCATGTAATTGGTTTATTTAAAATAAATGCTTTGAGTTTGATCAACTTGTAAATACTGTCACAAAGTCGCAACTCTACCGTATTTTACATTAATTCAAAAACCATAAAAATAAAAATAAACTACCGCTTATATAACTTATTCAACCCTTAAAAACCTGCCTGATTACAACATGACGTCAAAATAAATATCAATCAGTCACCGCACTATCGCGCCATCTCAATTTATCGATAAGAGCACAACACTACGCTGTCCATTATAATAGGCGTTTTGTTTACAATGCCAACTGAAGGGGAATCCGGACCCGAACTCAATAACACAATGACTTAAATCACACCGCAACACTCACACAAAATGTACTTTAACTCCATCAAAACAAAGCTGATTTTCTTTTGAAGCAGCAAAGAATAAACTTGGAGTGATGTTAAATGCAAATGGGAATAAGTGACATTGTGTATCAATGTAAAAGGAACTGTATTACGAGAGTGTTAAAGTTGTTCTTGGAATGTAGTTTGCGGTGTAGATAAATGGGTTATGTCGTGGCGCTGTCGGCAGAAGAAATCGATAACAGAAAATTGCGTTTCCGTCACGTTATTCCCTGTAGTAAGTCGTGTTTTTTAGTATGTTACGATGTTTTGTAGCGACATATTGCTCTAGTGTGGTAAGAATGTTTGTGGGAATTTCTCAGTAGCAGCCCGGAGTCTAGATTTGTGCCCGATAGATTGCAATAGGATCGCCTCCAAGCCACGGAACCGGTTTAAAAAATACCGGTTAATACTGGTTTATTTCCATTATCTTCCAAACTTTTCTTAAGAACGTGACATTTTAAGAACTTTATTTTAACCTAAATTAACCGGTTTATTCCACTAGCGGCATGTCGGCATTCTTACTACTGAATAAAAACTGAACAGTTCGCAACGTTTAGTTTATCGTACGCCATTATTAACCGGTTTTTATTAGACTAAACCGGTTAATCAGAAAAAAACTTTATATAATAATCTTGCAAAGACCGGGTAAAAAAAAATATGCGAACGAAAATGAATGTAAAAGTTTTTACGTCAACTACACACGGCTACACATCAAGCCAGCCATGCATGCATTTCCAGTTTATGCTGATCTCGCATTGTATAGGATTTCCGTACAATGCGAGGTCAGCTTATACTATAAATGATAAATGATTTTATTTTTGTAAGTAGGTTTGTACAAACACCTTTACACGTCAATCACATTTTTTTAAACTAGATGAGGTCGGCGTCTCCTATTTGACTACTCTGAGAAGAAGGCCGAAACAACTACTGGAAATGTATAGCTTGATGTGTAGCCGTGTGTACATCTTATCGGTTTGAAAATGTAACCGGTATACGAGCCTTGGTCGCCTCCTACATGGGACTTTAAAAAATTACTGGCGAAATGTGGGTGTACTATAGGTACACCTCTGCCTAACCCTTCGGGGAAACAAGGGGTGTATTGTAATGATTAACTTATCTATGATCATTCAGAAGCTGTAATATTCTTTTCACAAAATATCAAAAGCCTATTTCTTTATGGGATCATAAGCGGATTACTTTAATTCGGAGACAAAAACTTTTCAAAGCAAGAAATTAAAAAAATAATCAAAGCTGGTGTTTCATCTAAAATTCGTTTGAAGCTGAAATTCGTTTAGGTTTCAGTTGAGCAGCAGCGCGGTTGCCAATGCCTATTTTCCAGATTTTGGGGAATCTGGCAAATAGGCATTGGCAACCGCAATCATTCGTGAATCCCCGAATTTGGGGAGAGCAAAATACAGATTCCCCACAAAATCCACTCAACATTTTTTCATAAAAAAAACTAATTTCTATACAATAAATCCACAATATTTATTAATTGTAAAGAATATAAACCTTAATAATATGTCACGCAGCTACGTAATAACAGGGGTTTCGCCCGAAGATTTATTGAAATATATGTAATGTTGCCATAAAAAATATAAATTTAGACTGGAATATACTGGATGACTTATCCATATCAGAGTATGTAGGTACTAAAATGATGTTTGTAATGTAATATTGGTTTGACTTAGTATTAAAATCCCCGCATTCCTCTCCCCACAAAATCCCCAATCGTTTTGAGATTCCCCACAGTTTGGGGAAATCTCCCAAAATTGGCAACGCCGTTGAGCAGTCTTTCAGAGACCGGTGGTCAGTCATTCGGTTCAGATCTTGCCAAAGCGCAGTATTCTGTAAAGTTCACTTGGCAACTCATTCAAATAAGCGCACACAATTCGAAAGCGAACTCATTTGTTTTTATATTAAAATAATCAGCGCGGATTCCTCGACACTGTTCGAATTTCTAAATTATGATTTTCAAAGTAACACTAAGATAATGGGCCGTTTTTTATGACTCAGAGTGTACTGAAACACTTCGAGTCATAAAAACCAGCCCGTAATGTGTACCGTAATGAAAGCAGCAGCCATTTTGAATGACCATGTATGAAGTTAAACAGCTGTTTGCACATTTTGCAAGGTATGTCCACTGACCG
The DNA here is from genome assembly GCA_949152455.1 of Lithophane leautieri. Taxonomy (NCBI): domain Eukaryota; kingdom Metazoa; phylum Arthropoda; class Insecta; order Lepidoptera; family Noctuidae; genus Lithophane; species Lithophane leautieri. Next base: position 6,781,140 of record OX424486.1, read on the forward strand.
TCTGCCGGTAGTCTGAACAATACACTCCGAAACAATGGGGTCATTAACCGCGGCCGCCATGTTGTTTTTTTTTTTTTTTGTAAAATTAATTCAACTCTTTTATTCTGTGGGTCGACTCATAGAGCAGTGAAAGGGGTAGAGTAGAGGGCTTTTTTTTTCAGTGGTTTTTTATTGCTCTGGATATTATAGAGCTTCGCATTTTTTGTAGATGTTGGAAGAAATTTCTAACTTTTAAGCATTTTCTCATGCAGAGAAGGCAGGAGCATTGATCTGTATGCTTGCTCACTGGCGATTTCAGCCAATTACGAGTCTTGGTTTCTTCACGATGGTATTCCTACACCGTACGTAACTGTGCGTTTGCACTGGCGTAACATTCTCAACAAAACATGTTGAAATCTCTAGGTCCTGTCAAAAATTGTATGGAACATTAACAGAAAATAGAGATTTCAAGATGTTTGACTAAAACCCACCCGTGTTCCGTCAGTTGCCTGTAAGTTGCCAGAGGCCACGGTATCCCTTTCGGACATTCCCGGCGACCCTGGCAAGCATCGGCCCTTGCGGACGGACCCCTTCAGAAGTGCTGACATCGCTTTGAGGCGCGCGTGGAACACAACGCGCCGTCGAGCCGGGGCTGGTCCTTATTGGACGGCGAGCTACACGCAATTACCCCCCTGGTCCTATAATCTAAGAGGCATGTCAGAGTATGCTAGACTTTACTCCTAATTCTGGCTCTATTGCTCTATCTATGCTTGGAAACATGCTGGTCTTGCTCCATAGGACAATTTAGAGTCTGGACAAAATCAAACTGGTTGCTAATTTAGTTGTATATTTTATTATTTGTATGTCATAGATTTTTACACTCTGTGATTGCTTAAACTCACGCACTGACTTATTAGTATTACTTGTAAAAATGTTAGGAATATTGTAATACTGCATACTTTTACATTGTTTGTAAATTTGTGAGCACCATGTACCTATCACAAAACTAATTTATTTGTCATTGCTCCATTTATAATTCTTTTTCACCTTGTGGTACAGTAATCTTATTGTAGGTGCATCGTCTTCACATCATCATCTGCCTAGCCTTGTCCCAACTATGTTGGGGTCGGCTTCCAGTCTAACCGGATGCAGCTGAATACCAGTATTTTACATGGAGCGACTGCCTTTCTGACCTCCACAACCCAGTAACTGGGTAATACGATACCCCTTGGTAAGACTGGTTGTCAGACTTTCGGGCTTCTGACGACCCGTAACGACTGTCAAAGATCCACAAATGACAGCCGGGACCAACGGCTTAACGTGCTTTCAGAGGCACGGAGGAGTCTCGGTATGTAAAGATGGTCACCCATGCATCGTCTTCACATATAATTATATAATTCATGTATACAAAATATTGTAAAACATTTTTTTTAAAGAGTAACGGTGGAGTTTCTTGCCCATTCTTCTCCATACGAAAGTTACCTTTTGGAATGGGCAACTAGAATCAATTCTATTAAATTATTCTTCTTTGTTTTTCATTGACGTTCAAAAGTGCCTTTTATGTGCCTATTTGAAATAAATTATTAGACTTTGACTATCGTAGACAAGGCTCTTCAGATTTTCAGGGTCACCTTATCAGGTCTTGTAAGTAGGTTACGATGTTGACTTCATTTAAACAATGTTGTTGATTCATGGGCTAAAAATAGGAATAGATATTAATAATTCAAAGTGATCTATACTCCATTTGAAATAAGATTAGACATTTAAACAAACCTTTTTACAGTCCGTTCAACCGATTTTGACTTCGTAAGCATAAGGATGGCATTAAAAGCAAAAAAACTTACACAATACCAACTGTCTACTGCAGCTGCCATTTGTCATGCCACCAACGCAATAGAAGTCAAAATCAGTTGAATGGACTGTAAAAAAAAGTTTTATTTAAATGTCTAATCTCATATCAAATAGAGTATAAGTATTGATAGTTAAGAGGTATTCAGTACAGAATACTATCGACTAATGGTATCCAACAATTGATAATTATTGAATGCAATGAATTATAATAACATAACGCTTGTATTCCCTAAGGGTTGGGCAGAGGTGTACCTAGTACACATTTCGCCAGTTATGTTTGAGTCCAATGTAATAGGGGGTGAGCCTATTGCCATCAACCGGGCACAAATTCAGACTCGGGGCTGCTACTGAGAAATTCCAGATGGAAAAAACCCAATAATCCCAAAACCCAGGAATCGAACCCAGGACCTCATGGTCACCACTACTCATTTTATAATTTTGTCTTTCGTTAACCACGCCTTGTCCAAACATCATCATAATCAGCCTTTAACGTTCCCACTGCTGGGACTCTGGCCTCCTCTCTGTGAGAGGGTGTGGGCCGTAGTCCTCCAGGCGGGTTGGGGTGGTAAATGTCAGTTGCCTTCGAATTTTTGGTTCAAGGACATGCCAGTTTCCTCACGATGTTTTCCTTCACCGCTTTGAGAGCAGTGGTGATGAAATAATTTACACAAAGTAAAGTGCCTGTCAGGGTTCGAACCTACGACCTACAAATCGTAAGTCGCGGCCATTATCACTGGGCCACCACTTCTCCAAACATGGTAGTTTATCAACTCCCAAAGTTCGGCGTTCCAGGTGTCGTTATTAGTTGATAAATTGGTACCAGCACCCTAAATGCGTAACGCACGATCGGTCAGAATTGGTTTAAAACAAATGTCTAATCCATTTCTTCATAAGTTCCAAAAAAAATGTACTCAACAACGTAACTTACGAACTTATGAAGCAATGGACTAGACATTTCTTTCGAACCGATTCCAATTCTGATTGATCGTGTATTACGTAAGTGCAGTTACTACTTTCCATATTCTGGAACTATAGACAATCCGTCTGTTTGCCAACCTATCACATAAAACCTCAAACAACAACGATTTAATTGGAATGGAGTCTCTGTGCCACACTACTCTGTGCTGTAGTTAAATCGAGTTTGAAATTGGTGCGGCCACCCTAACCCAACTTTGTATTGAAACAAGCTTTTTACGTTACATCTACATATACGAACAAACTAATATTGTATGTATGTTTAGTTCGCGTTTTTGCTGTGGGTTGTCATTTTTTTTTTTGTTATTCATTTGTGAACCATTTTTTAATTACTAACTTAGTAGACTAACTTAGTAGACTTTTATTTTTAATTTTAATTTTAATTTAATTTTAATATTTTATTTTTATTTTATCTGAAACTTTTTGATTGGCCTACACTGTCCTCCCATAACTATTAACACTGTAATTCGAAATTATTGTAAAAGCCAATTATCTTTTAAAAGAGTAACCATGGAGTTTCTTGCCGGCTCTTCTCCATAGGAAACGACCAATTGGAACCGTGCACCTAGCTTCTGACGTTTCATAAGTGCCCATGTAGGCTTATGTGAAATAAAATATTTTGATTTTGATTTTGATTTTGAGTACTAAAGTCTGTTTTTAGGGTTCCGTACTAAAAGGGTAAAACGGGACCCTATTACTAAGGCTCCGCTGTCTGTCCGTCTGTCACCAGGCTGTATCTCATGAACTGATATTTATAGACAGTTGAAATTTTCACAGATGATGTATTTCTGTTGCCGCTATAACAACAAATACTAAAAAACAGAATAAAATAAATATTGAAGGGGGCTCCCATACAACAAACGTGATTTTTTTGCCCTTTTTATAGATAACTAGCTTCCGCCCGCGGCTTCGCCCGCGTGGTATGTCGATAAAAAGTAGCCTATGTCCTTTTTCAGGCTCTAGACTATCTGTGTACCAAATTTCATTGAAATCGGTTCAGTAGTTTTGGCGTGAAAGCGCGACAGACAGAGTTACTTTCGCATTTATAATAAGTATGGTAAGGAACCCGTCGTGCGCGAGTCCGACTCGCACTTGGCCGGTTTTTTCAGTTGACCAAACTATTGTTGCAACAAGTTTCAGGCTTCTACCCCAATACATTTCTCCAACCACACAATGAAAGTTGGACTAATCGACTTCCTTAAAACTAAACCAAACTCCATTTTTCTAAATTAATTTCCAACGTTCGCGTTAATTACAATTTAATTGATCACGCGACTGTTCGCAGATTGTGGGGAAATCAGTTACTATGCAGTAAACTATTAACTATTAGCTTTTGCTTCAAAGTTAGTTATTTATTTATGGATTTCAACCTATCGTATTCAGCTATGGTACCACGGGGTCTATGGTTTTTACCTACTCCAAAAAAGGAGGCGGTACTATGCTTTGCTGAACTGGACCTTTTTGGTGCAGCCGTGAGGCACACTCCCCTACATCGCACGTTTACACCTTTTTCTGTTTTTATTTTTTTTTCTATATTTTATTTGTTATGTGCTGTATATTATGTATATTGTGTGCCTTTCAGTCTGTACTGAATAAATGTATTTTCTTTCTTTTCTTTTCTTCTTCTTTCTATGTTCGGATGATTGTTTTAAATTACCGTTTACGCCACCGACTTCCGACATTAAAATTACTTTTCACGTTTTAGTGTTTTTTTTTTGGTAGTCGTTTATCCACATACAACAGCCGGGACCAACGGCTTAACGTGCTTTCCAAGGCAAGGAGGAGTCTCGGTATGTAAAGATGGTCACCCATACACTGACCAACCCCAGCAAGCGTAGCCTAACCTGATGGATCGACACGTGCGGCTGTTATTACTTAGCCACGAGCTCCTTTTGAACCGAGACCTCATGACTCCAGCATATTATGTTAATTATGTTTTCTCAAACATGCTTGGAAATTCGAGCATTATTTTGACAACCTTCTTCGAGATAAATCAAAATTGCTGTACTGGTAAAAAACAAGTGACGATGCGGCCAGCAAAGTTACTATGAAAATCCATATCTGGCGTGTTTAGCGGCCAAATAAATTACTATGAAAACTCATATCTGTCGTGTTATTTAAAATTGGAACGAACTTTTTACTACAACACACGGTAACCAAGGAGGTAACTTATCAAAGATTTTATTTAAATTTCGAATTGGCTTGCAAATAGAACAAAGAAGAAACAAATGAACATATTGGCGCATGAAAAATGATAGTGGTTCGTCATTGATTCTGGAATTTATATTTAATTTACTCAGTTTGAATTTCCGCGCGTTGTTTGAGAAAAGTACTATACAAGCCTTGGCCGCAATCAGGAATTGATGGACTCACGCATGAGTGCCTCGGCTTCGCCTCGGCCCTCATTTTCCCGATCGTCCATCAATCTCCTTATTGCTGGCCGCGACAGTAATGTACTATATGTGTATTATGTTAATACCTACTCGTTTTGCAATTCACGTGGCATCTAAACAAAGCAACACATCCCACGCATGAAACCTATGAAACAGTATGAAAACAATCAAAAGTTACGTCCCCGAGTCCCCGCGACTAAACTGACCAACTTCCTTCATTATGCAACAGCACATGGATTGACCATGCGTTGCTATGGAGATTGGAATCAGTATAATAATTTGTATTAGTTTAAACTCACGTGGCTGTTGTGTGAGCTTTCGTTTTTAGGGTTCCGTAGTCAACAAGGAACCCTTATAGTTTCGCCATGTCCGTCTGTCTGTCCGTCTGTCCGTCCGTCTGTCCGTAGCTTAGCTCAAAGACCGTTGGTACTAGAAAGCTGTAATTTGGTATGGGTATACATATAAACGACGCCGACAAAGTGGTAATCGTTGGAAAGGTCGTTTAAAAATAATGGGAGTTTGTGAAAACCATTTTTGGATTCAGGGATCCGTCTGCGGAATATTAAGCTTTAAAGTGCAAATTTTTGTTAGAGTCAAGTGTGTGTCCCCCCCTGCCAGCTAAATGGTTGGGTTTGAAAATGTGAAAAAAATCACGGCAGTTGTATATATAACGAAATTAAAAGGAAAACTATCACCGCTACGAAGGCTCCACCAGTTACCGAGTAATAATCGGCCAACTTTAATTTGCAGTTGCAAAAACATGTTCTCCCATACATTCTGTATCGGAGAACCAGTTTTTCAACTACAATGTTAAGTTTGTTGGATAAATTCATCCCAACTACGGAACCCTTCATTGCGCGTGGTTCGACATGCACTTGGCCAGTTTTAGCTTTATTTGTTTTTAGAATCCTGCAATGTTTTGCACAAATTCCCTTTGGTTTTTCAAGTAGAACTAAGTATAAGTAGGAACCTCAGACCACATAAAAATCCAAGACAGAGCGCTGCGAACAATACAGTGAAGCATGCCAAAACTACACCTCCGCTCTTTGCATACACGCTCACACGCACACATTACGAATAATACTGTACTGTACCTACACCATAAAAAATACAAATATAAATGTAAACATTTTACATAGGGTGACACAATGAACGGTCTTATCGCTAAAAGCACATTTACAATTAAACTACATCTCACTAAGTGCACACATGTTTACGAAACCGGCCTCACGTCACTGTTGACAGCGCTCTGTCTTGGTTTTCAATTTGGTCTGAGGTAAGAACCTACTCGGTTGATTGGTCTTGATGGAGTTACAATCTCGTAGAGAAGGCCTGGTGCTGCAGCCAGGATCTTCTTCATGACCTGACTAACGTGACGTTTCCTACCCTTAGTGATAAGAATAAAACATACCTAATTGAACAGTGAAAAACCAAGAAAATCATCAATGGTTTTAGTTTCATGTGCACTTAATCCTGATTTTTAACCCCCGACGGAAAAAGAGGGGTGTTATAAGTTTAACGTGCGTAATGTGTGTCTGTCTGCGCCATCGTAGCTGCCAAACGGCTGAACCGATTTTGTTTTTTTTGTTTTGTTTGAAAGGTGACTGGATCGAGAGTGTTCTAACTATTAAAAAAAATCGTTTATTAGATGCTTTGTGTTTGAAGGGGGCGTTTTTAAATTTTGAATTTAATTTTACTTGTATTTATTATCTTAAGAGAAAATGAGAAAAACTTGAAATGTGAATTAATTTTTGCACCACTTATGGTGCAAAAAATATTTATCTTTGTAAGTATTATACAACGTGTAACGGAATAAACGCAAGAGCTCATACAACCCAGTTAGAATATTAATTATAAGACTAAAATAATATCTGTAATTTAATTTAATTAAACCACACCGTAAAATAACTACTTTATTTAACGCGCACTACACATAGGATAGCTATGAGCGTATTACAAATTTGGCTATGCATTTAAATAGGCTTCATTCCTTTGAGATAAGACTTAAATTTCCTTAAATAAAATATCTTATTACCTTGTTATGAACTTATGACGCAGTGGTTCTAATTTCAGTAAAATAAAAGATTTTTTCATGAAAAATTAACATATATAAATAATGACGGAAATCGATTCAGAAGCCGATTCTGAGCAAACTACTTTCAGGTCTTGCGCTTATTCTGTTACACGTTGTATAGAGGTTATAATTAACGTAACAATAATTATAATCTTCACTTAATTCTACAGTCTTATTATATTAATTATAATACAACTCTGCGAAACATAACCACCTACTCTTTTACTCAATGTGGGTAGTTTAATAATGATTTGTTTCTTCTTCCCCAGGTAAGCATCTTTGAACAAGTACTTCAATTTTTACCAGAGGTACCACCCACCCACTCGAAAATAATCGGCTTAATATGTAAACTGGTAATGAGAGTTTTTTCTTGTATTTAAATATTTGTGAAGGAGGTTTCGCAGTTGCTAGCGGTGAAATGACATATTTAATTAATCTTCTTATTAAAATAACATCAGACCCGTGTTCCCCGAAGAGGTAGGCATTTTAATCTCAAGAAGCGACGCGCCCTTTACTTGTGGTAACCAAGTGTACAAACACGCTGCGAATGTTTGCGTGAAGACGAGTAGCGTCAATACGCACACACACACTTCCGACCAGGGATTGAAAAGGTTCCTAAAATACCGGAAAGAACCGGTATTTAGTGGTTCCGGTACCAAGAACCCTAACCGGAACCAGGAACTTAAATTGGAACCGTTAAGAACCTTTATTTTACCGGTATACCGGTAAAGAACCGGTATTTAGTGGTTCCGGTACCAAGAACCCTAACCGGAACCAGGTACTTAAATTGGAACCGTTAAGAACCTTTATTTCTTCTTCAAAGCGAGTTCGAACCAGTTCAAACAATGCAGCTCAGCGCATGACAAATGACAATTGCTTTTTAAGATAACGGGAGCGAACTGAAAGAAATGATACGCCAGCCACGCTTACATATCTCTTCTTTCAAGAACCTTTATGGAACCGGTACTATGGAACCGGTACTTTGGAACCAGAACGGAACCGGAACTGGAACCGTGCCGAAAAGAAGAACCTTTTTAAGAACCGTACCCCATATCCGTACCGGTTTTCAATCCCTGATTCCGACTTCGCGATTGTCTCGCACGGTACCGAGAGCTCCTGCTCATACACACGAATGACTATAAGTACTTTAATTATCTTTGATACACACACATTCACAGCGTGTTTGTACGGTTGATTGGTAACCACAAGTAAAGCGCGCGTCCCTTCGTGAAATAAAAATACTGTACTATAGTACACACGGCTACATATCAAGCAATGCATTTCCAGTATAAGCTGACCTCGCATTTTACGGAAATCCTATACAATGCGAGATCAGCTTAAACTGGAAATTTAAGGCTTGATGTGTTACCCGTGTGTGTATAACTACATTTAGACAGTTATGTTTAAGTCCCATGAAGGATGGGGCGAGTCATTAACCGGCCTCAAATCTGCAAAGTCAGTCTATAGCGTTCCCACTGCTAGGACACAAGCCTTCTCTTTGCGAGAGGCAGTGGGCCATAATCCACCAGTGCGCAGTCCGGGTTGGTGGATATCACATATGTCCTCGACATGTGTCATGTGTTTTTGGTTCTTAGACAACCAACGACCTACAACTTTCAAGTCAGGGCCCTTACTACTGGGCCACGGCTACTCTAACTGAAAGTTCTAATTGAAAAACCTAATAACACTTAGTTTAACACGGGAATTTCAGATAGTATTGCCCTTTTTTTTTGTGCATGCAATTTTAAATATTTTTTATGTCTTAAATATTAATTCTCCAAAGTTCATCTTAGGCCCAACGTCCTCCAAAGAGTGACATCCTCTGAATTGTTAATGAGTACTTAGTACTGAAGATAATAAAACAGTATTTTTTCATAAAGAAATGTACAAAAGAAATAGATTTAGTCTGGCTAGCATGTACTTACTGTCCCCGCCAAATAAAATTACTTAAGAAATGATTTGGTACAGTGGCTGTCAAGGTTTTGGACTCTGCTAATTATTTAATTCTTCTTATTTAAGGCTTGTGACTAACTAATAACAGCCGCACTGATCGATCGATCAGGTTAAGCTACGCTTGCCGCGGTTGGTCCGTGGATGGGTGCCCATCTTTACATATCAAATCTTGGGATACTCTGAAAGCATGTTAAGCCCAACCCGGCTGCCATTCGTAGATCTTCGACAGTTGGTTGCTACGTGTCGTCAGAAGCCCGAAAATGTGACAACCAGTCTTACCAAGGGGATCGTATTACCCAGTCATTGGGTTGTGGAAGTCAAATAGGCAGTTGCTCCATGTGAAATACTGGTATTCAGCTGCGGTTAGACTGGAAGCCGACCCCAACATAGATGGGAAAAGGCTAGGCATATGATGAGTATAATTCCTGCCGGCTTTTTTCAAACTTTTAGGCATAATGAGGTAACTGTCAGAGCAAAAACTCGAAGACATGATGACCATCACGAACTGGGTCCGCGTGGTGGATTATGACCAGTGACCGGAAATAGGAGAGCTAATCCTAAAGGTCAAAGAACAGAGACAAAAAATATTTTACAAAAAAATAAAATTTAATTTCGGAAGTCGGTGTCTTTGCTTTTCAATTTTCGTTTTTTGCCACCGTTTGTCGAAATTAAAGTTATTTTTCACTTTTTTTGTGTTTTTTTTTAAGTCGGTTTTTTTTTTTTGTTAAAAGTTTTTATTTTTCACTTTTTAGTTGTGGTACCTACCCCAGACAAATTCGAATAGCTGCTATGTAAATAACAGTGACGGAGTTAAATATAATGTCGTCTAGACTAAGTGGGAAATATACGTAATTATTGAAGCTAGCTCAAAAACTGCTCAAGCAAAGTTAATAAAAATTACATGGGAGTATACCCTTTCGAACAAAAAAAGAAATTTGTAAATCGGTTCACGATTGGCGAAAACATCGAAGAACATACACAAAAAAAAACATAGAACCTCCTCCTTTTTGAAGAAGTCGGTTAAACAGTGGAGACTTCCTTACGACTAAAATATTTTTTCGGAACTTTTAACTTGTAACTTTAGGTATTTTAGCTCACCTATTTCCGATCACTGATTAACGACCAGTTTTTTCATCAAAAGTAATAGTCAATTGTTCTTTTGCACTGTTACTTTGGCTATTACTTTTGATGCACCAACTGGCCGTATGACTCACTCAGTCTCGCTGAGAGGTCTGTGTGAAAGCAGTGGGTGCGGCGCGCTCTGGTAGAGCAGTTTGCGTGAAGTTTTTTTTTATAGATTTTACTTTTAACTGATTTTATATTTCAATTATTTCAAAATTCTTTAAAAATATTAATTTATTATAAATTATTAAAATTTTTCTTTAAAAATACTTTAACTGAAAGAAATAAAGAACGAATAACATTTATTTGGACACAGTTCGAAGACAATATTAAAAAAAAGTGAAAATAATGAAAAAGAAGTATTTTTCGCGCGCTCTCTGTTGCGCAGCGAGACGTCAAGCGGTTTGCGCCGTGTGCGAGAGAACGCGAGAAGTATAGTTCGCGATAACGCGACAATGTAGCCCCAGCGATAGAAATTGTTCTACTAGAGTCGCGTCGCGCCTGTTTATGGAAGCCTTGAACCTCATGCAGACTGGTGTGACGCGACACCGGTAATTTTTATACCGTGAAGTTCTCTTAGAAATTGTTTTGTTAGAGTCGCGTCGTGCCAGTCTGCACGAGATTTTATTTTATGTGCTTAACTATTAGGTAATTAATTAAACACGTTTTACTCCAATAGCGGTCACCAAGTCAAAGTTTGAGAAACACTGCTCGGTGGTAGGGAGCAGGGCACGTGGATGAAATTAGGGAACAAGAGAGAGGGGGGTGTAAATTATGATTTTGTGAATAATTCACACGAACCATCAAAATACTAATGTTAGAAGATGGCAGGAAAAGCCGAGGGCACACGGGTCGCCTTTTGTATCAAATTGTATTTATTTTCATTATATTTCATACATTATTTATAGGTACGTACTTATTTTTATTGTACGTACTGAAAGCCTATTCAATTGGATTTGTATTCATGAAATTTTTTGAAACATAGAACCACAGTATACATAGGTACCAGTAATATGTCTTAGAAAACGGCCGAAACGACGCGCTTCGAAATCTCAGTGTATATCAGTTCGCAAAAGACTCGAGTGCGCGGCAGTTACTCACGGACGCGGAAGGTTTATCTACCGAGCCGCCGTAGTTAATTATTTCAAGGCCACTGTCGAGATATAATACTGTTACTTTACTATACTGTGATACAATCATTTAAAAAATACTATAGGTACATGCTACTTATTTTCGTTGCCTTTGCGATAAATAACACTAATAAAGCAATTTATAAAAACAAAATCTTTTAGCTGACTCACAAAAATATATTATCATTATGACGACACAAAAGTTATTCCGAATCCAAGGGTAAAATATATCGTAAAGACGTGTAATGAAATAACTACATTGTAGCCCAAAGAAAGGTATACAACAATCAATCATACATTTGTGGCGAACACTGGACCTTTTATTGTGGCACCGAGTGTACAACAATAGTTTAAAAGTGGCTTTATGTGTAATGTCAAAAGGGCAATACAAGAAATCGGGAAGTCACTTTATTCATGACGTCATACGGTGATATTCGGAAATATTTTTTGTGGCAGGCAATCCTTTGTTCAGCATGACCAAGTAGTGTTGTCACTCTCTAAACATCACTTCGAAATTCGAACGCTGTCTCGTTGTGAATCCGTTATGATTTACTTTAAAAACAAATGAGTTCGCTTTCGAATTGTGTGCGCTCACTTGAGTGAGGTGAACAGTGAACTTCACTCAATAGCAACACTGACTGAACCTCTGGTTTCTGAAAGCGTTATCTACTGTTGCTATTGTTATTTTGGTGAATCAGTATTTACAGTAAACTTGTAGATTGAAAATCAAATCAAATCATTTAATTTGGTTGAATATGGGTACATAAGGTGATACATAGGTACAACAAAGGTTCTTTAACCACATCCTACCTAAAAAGGCGTAAAAATATCTATTATAATTATTTCGTACATTATTCATTAATTTAAAGAATATTAATATTAGATTATTTATGAAATGTATTAATTACTTATATAATTTTATTATTATTACTTAGCTATTCAAAAAGCTATCAAAATAAAAGTACAATTAATAGACAGATGATTTATAGTAAAAAAATAATGTATAGTGGCCAGGTAAATTGTAACTGTTCCATGTGGCTTAGTGGTTGATTCGCACGGATTTACTCGCCCGGAACGGGCGAATCGACACTTACATATTTTTGAACATCAACGACCATAAACTCAGCCTATCGCAGCCCACTGCTGGACATAGGCCTCTCTCAGGCTGCGCCACAACACCCTGTCCTCCGCCTTCCGCATCCAGTCTGTCCCAGCTATCTTTCTACTAGGACCTTACTAGATCAATTTCATGGAAATTGTTCTAACAGAATCGCGTCGCACCGTCATCGCGTCGCGCTTGTCTGTCTCCTTTAAATTCGTCGATCCATAGAGCATACCCACCCATCTAAGTACTTCTTCAGCTACTTTCTTTTACATATCCAATAAAAATAGGACGAGTAATGATATAAATTGTTAATCGCGTAGTGGTCGATGTCGTATCATTAATCACTGGCGGGGGAGGGGAAGGCAGAGAGCTGGGGTCCAATAATTTGATGCGGCGACATATTGTCGCTGGACACGGCTACGGTTTTGGGGTACCGTGAGGAGTGAAGGAAAACGGTGGGAGCTTGTGTAGCTCGCGGTTAAGTTAGAGAATGACACTCAAAAAAAAAGCTTTTGTTTTTACGAAAATACGTATCTTTATGGCCGTATATACATGTCCATATGATACAGAAGAAATCTTAGTGTGGGCCAAAAGATCCCCATGGTTGATTATTAAAACCGAAAAAATTATAGTAAGACAGCCGTCTATAATAGTTAAAAAAACTATAAAGAAGTAAATAAATCATATCAGATACTATATTCCATTAAAAAAAAAAAATAAGAATGTAAGCGAAAAACAACATGATCAAAGGGTAAATCCCGTATTTTTTATGAACGTTCGCATTCTAATTTTATTAGCAATCTGTCAAAAATACAATCAATATACCAAGTTTTTTTTAAAGTTTGACAGATTGCGACTTGAATGTGAACGTTTTATAAGTACGAGAATTGGCCTTCTGGCCATTTTTAAAATAATATATAATATAAGATAGTAGATATAAAGTTAAACTTATAGATATATGTGTATAAAGAACCCACTCAAAATAAAACCAACTGGCATCCCAGCATCCTGATCTATAAACATAGAGGCATCCCTATTTACGGTGATGCGTGAGACATGCCATTACATCCCGGTATCCCCAAGGACACTCTGAGGTACGGAACCCTCCCGTAAGAAAAATTACTGCCTTTTTAAATAGTCGAGAAACACGACACGTTGCTTTATGAGGGAGACCTAAAAATGTAAGTGTTTTTTCTTTCATTTATTTACTTGTGTATTTCTGTATTTATGCATTACGTGTTTTCTGTGACTTGAACATGTATAAATATATGTCAACGTATAATTGTGACCTTTGGTAGTTTATAATCTACTAGCTGCGCCCCGCAGTTTCACCCGCGTAAGTCTCGATCCTGTGGGAATATCGGGATAAAAAGTATCCTATGTCTTATTCCAGGTCATGGTCTACCCATGTGCCAAATTTCATTCCAAACCCTTCAGCCGTTTAAGCGTGAAAGCGTAACAAACAAACCAACTCACTTTCGCATTTTAAATAAGTATTAGTTGGGATCTCGCGAGATTATAAACTATTGAAAAATTGTGAACTGCAACAAATAATTTACAATTGAACGCATTATTGTTTAATAGTTTATAAACTATCCATGGGAAACCGACAAATTGTGAACTGTAGTGCTATTCTGTAACCATCTCACCGTGAAAACTTAGGTGAAGTGAGCTGTCATTGTCATCGATACCTAGAGCAGGACCATGCTGTCATTGTCATCGATACCTACTGATGCTAAGGCAGTGACAGTTCACTCCAAGCTCACTTCACCTACATTTTCACGGTGAGAGTTTTACAGAATAGCACTACAGTTCACAATTTGTCACAATGCTGGTATCAAATTCACGCGACGCGACGGAGCGCATCTTGCGTCTTATACTAAATAGCCTGCCTAGCTGCGAGCAGCTTGGAAGTGGCGCTCTCCGAACGGTGACGCGGTACCGCTCGCTTCGCTTGCTCGGCTCGCGCGCGCTAACCTAATCAATTTCAACCAGTTACAATTTTGCTACATTTTATAAACTAACGGTTCTCACAATCTTACGGTGACATAATTATACAAACCTACATGCCTTTAGGCTCTTAAAAGCCCACCTATGTTTAGACTCTTAAAATCATTACTTTAAAAGCAAGGCAGCACTGTCCTCCGAGTGTAGCCTATTCTCTAAAGTTCACTGCTCACCTCACTCAAGTGAGCGCACACAATTCGAAAGCGAACTCATTTGTTTTTAAAGTAAATCACCGCGGACTCACAACGAGACATCGTTCGAATTTTGTAGTTCTTCAGAAAAGTATTTTTCCCAGAAATCGCAGTAATAATACGTTACAATAAAATCACATATATCATCCTAGTGCTTATCAAGTTCTTTAGTTACAGCACTTACAATGGAAAGTACATCGCAGAGTAATCGAACGGGGGACCCTTGCCGTCAAAAATTACGTACAAGCCAAACAGCTCAATCAATTATCCGGCTAACTATTGTGACTACGCGTTTTTGACCCCTTTCCGCTAGGTATTAGAAAACGTTGTTATTTTATTTGGTGGACGCACTGGGTTGTAGAAACGCCGCGTTTTGGAAGCGGTTTTTCTGTGGCTATAGGGAAAATTGTGCTGTCGTACGTTAGCGGTTTACTGCTGCCAAAGAATATGCTAATTTATTTCTTTGTGTGTTTTTTTAATGCTTTGCTTCTTGCAAATAACGAGTTGTATCCCTTTTCTTCTTCGAGTTTTGTAATAAGCGATAAATGTCAAAGGGATTAACTGCTGCACCTTCTTAAAGTAGGTGTATTTGTGTCACACTCATCTCAGGAACAAACTGGGACTAAATGTCATACTATACAAATATATGTATATTTCGTGCGGGAATAGTAACTGACACGTAGCGTACCAATGATTTCAAGTAATATATGTATAAAGTCACCCAAAGGGCAATGGAGAATCTCCCTACGTGATCGAATCAGAAATGAAGAGATCCGCAGTAGAACCAGGGTAACTGACATAACCCGAAATATTGTCAAACTTAAGTAGCAATGGGCAGGGCTCATTGCTCGCAGAACAAATGGCCGATGGGGCTGAAAGGTTCTGGAGTGGGGACCGCGTTCCGGAAGACGTAGTGTTAGAAGGCGCACAAGGTGGACCGATTACCTGAGGAAGGCCGCGGGAATCCGCTGGATGCGAGAAGCACAGAACCGGTTGAAGTGGCGGTGCTTGGGGGGGGCCTATGCTAGCAGTGGACGTGTTTCGGCTGAAATGATGATGATCATGATATACTCGTATATATAAATAAGTCAATGGTAGCACCCTCACTCACTCAGACTCTGGCACCAACCGTTGGTTGCATACCGAGAATAACTTCAGGTAATAAATAGTACTAAATATTTTAAATGTAGAAAAATCTTTTAGTAATCCGGAGTTTTTGATTCGCTGAAACAGTTACATACCGACAGTTCATCTTTGTAGCCGTAGATTATTTTCCAACTGGTTGGTATACACGGCTACACATCAAGCCATACATTTCCAGTTTATGCTGATCTCGCATTGTATAGGATGTCCGTCCGAGGTCAGCTTATACTGGAAGTGTATAGCTTGATGTGTAGCCGTGTGTACATAAACAGCGGCGTTTCTTAAACCCAGTGCGTTCTCGAGCTAGTTAGTGACACATGGCAACATTGTGACCGCTCGTCCCCACAGTTTATTCCAAGCTACTCGCAAGTCATCTAATTGATTGACTATTTCTTTGTTGGCGGTTACAATGTTTAGTTTTTGATGTTATCGTTGAAATCACTACATATTATAAAACGAAGTCCTCCGCCGCGTCTGTCTGTCTGTATGTTCGAGATAAAATTAAAAACTATTGCACCGATTTTCATGCTGTTTTCACTAATGGATACTCGTAGAGTGGTTCTCGAGGAAGGTTTTAGTATACTTCGTGTAACAGAATAAGCGCAAGACCTGAAAGTAGTTTGCTCAGAATCGGCTTCTGAATCGATTTCCGTCATTATTTATATATGTTAATTTTTCATGAAAAAATATTTTATTTAACTGAAATTAGAACCACTGCGTCATAACAAGGTAATAAGATATTTTATTTAAGGAAATTTAAGCCTTATCTCACAGGAATAAAGCCTATTTAAATGCATAACCAAATTTGTAATACGCTCATAGCTATCCTATGTGTAGTGCGCGTTAATTATAATAGTTAATTTAAGGTGTGGTTTAATTAAATTAAATTACAGATATTATTTTAGTCTTATAATTTAATATTCTAATTGGGGTGTATGAGCTCTTGCGTTTATTCCATTACACGTTGTATAATAACCGACATCCACGCGGGCGAAACCGCGGGCGTCAGCTAGTATTCGATAAACTGAACGCATATCTTCAGCTAAGCAATGAAGGTGATGAAAATGGACTATAAGTATTAGTGGTTGAAAAAAAAAACTTGAAAGTCCAGTGTGATTAAGAGATTATAATGGTAAAATGATGAAAAATATAACAGAAAATGGAAACACAAACCAAACCATTTGACAGATATAAGAACAAAGCAAGAAAAGAAAAGAACAACATTTAGGGTTCCTTAGTCAACAAGGAGCCCTTATAGTTTTGCCATGTCCGTCTGTCTGTAATAATCGACCAACTTAAATTTGCAGTTTCAAAAACATGTTCTCAAGTTGTTATAAAAAGCACTTTTAATCAGTTTTGGTGTTTGAATTTAGAACACACCAATATATTCGACCTCCATCTCAATGCTTATACAACCACCTTGCGAAAAAATACCCGGTTCAAACTCCGATTTGATTTGTCGACATTTTCGACAAGAATTTAGCAAGTTTTTCAAATACAATGTTAAATTTGTTGGATAAATTCATCCCAACTACGTAACCCTTCATTGTGAAAGAAAGAAGAAAGAAAATACATTTATTAAGTACAGACTGAAAGGCACACAATATACCTACATAATATACAGCACATAACAAATAAAATATAGAAAAATAAATAAAAAACAGAAACAAAAAAAAGGTGTAAACGTGCGATGTAGGGGAGTGTGCCTCACGGCTGAACCGAAAAGGTCCAGTTCAGCAAAAATGCCAGACAACTGTAAGTGCCTGACGCTGGTTTTCAACCGGACCCGAAAGTGTGAGGTGACGGATGCAAATCAGCTTTATAATATAGTAAGTGTATGTATACCTACTTAAATAAAATAAAAAACAAAATAAATGTCACATAATAATATTGTGCGTGGTTCGACATGCACTTGGCCGGTTTTATTTAAAGTTTACCCCAGCATACTCCTTTATGCAACAAGCATCGTAATGGTCATGAGTGAGGGCTTCGCTCGTGTCCGATAGTAATCTAGCTTGCTCAAAATTCGAGTAAAGATTGATCGACGTCTTTAGCTAAATCTGTAAATGCCTTACCCTACCTCGAATTGCTTACCATGATCCTCCGTTATGCCGAAAATACTGCAGCATTAATTTTGAAATAAATATTATGATAGAGTTCAGGATTGATGCTAGGTCCTATGTTTGGCGAAAACACGATTACACGAAACACGAACAGATTAATTAGTAGATTTAATTTCCGGATCTTTTATATTTAAGTACTTACGTCATGAAACACATCTTTTATTTGGGTTCCGTACCCAAAGGGTAAAACGGGACCCTATTACTAAGACTCCGGTGTCTGTCTGTTCGTCTGTCACCAGGCTGTATGATGATGTATTTCTGTTGCCGCAATAACAGCAAATACTAAAACAGAGTAAAATAAATATTTAAGGGGGCTCCCATACAACAAACTTGAATTTTTTTTGCAGTTTTTATAGATAATGGTACGGCACCCTTCGTGCGCGAGTCTGACTCGCACTTGGCCGGTTTTTTTATAAAAAGAAAAGCATATAAAACAGGAAAGCTCCTCAGATAGAAATTAAATATGACTTGGCGACACACGGCACATTTATTTTTCTCCAAAACCGTAGTCAAGTAATAAACAGTTATAATTATATCATGCAGCGGCACATCAAAGCCTAGGCGTGTCGCGGTGAAACTCGTAAATCAGAGCTTCCGTTAAACGTCCGCCCCGCGAGTTGTGTCGATATAAATCTTTGCGCTGTTTACTCGTAAATCCTTTGCTTCATCGCGGAGAGATATGATTGGAGGAGTTGTGGTTTGTGAAACATTTAGTTGTTTCATATAAAAATGTTGCAAAAAAAAAAACTATCTGTGCAGAAACTAAAACAGGTCTGCTGGAAGAAATTTCTTAGAAATAGGCAGTACCTTTGTACTCATATTATAATTATGTTGTAACACTATGTATTTTACTGTGTGTACATAAATAATAAAATAAATAAATAAAACGTACCTAATGAAAAAAACAAATCTAACGTAATTCAAACTAGGTTGAGAATTAGCACTTTTTGAACGTCAAAATTACATAAGACAGTCCCCCAAAACACCCACCCTTCACCACTTTCTAGTGCTTTTGCTAGGAAGAAGTGGCGGAACAAACTCCCCAGCAGCACAGCTGTCTGTTCAGTTAGAAGATCTTGATTTTATACATTAGTATGCATAGTAATTAACATTACGAAACACAAAACATTAAATTAGAATATTTGCCATATTATGTCAGCTAACTCACGCCAATATACCAATAAAAATGTTGACATTCTCTCTTAGATAAAAGCTATTACATGTCCTATGGCTACTATATATAATTATAGAAAAAAAAATACGTTAAGTGCGACATTCTCATCTATCTGCCTAGCCTTTTCCCAACCATGTTGGGGTCGGCTTCCAGTCCAACCGGATGCAGCTGAATACCAGTATTTTACATGGAGCGACTGCCTATCTGACCTCCACAACCCAGTAACTGGGTAATACGATACCCCTTGGCAAGACTGGTTGTCAGAGTTTCGGGCTTCTGACGACCCGTAACGACTGTCAAAGATCCACAAATGACAGCCGGGACCAACGCTTTAACGTGCTTTCCGAGGCACGGAGGAGTCTCGATATTTAAAGATGGTCACCCATCCACGGACCAACCCCGGCAAGCGTAACTTAACCTGATGAATGAAGTGCGACATTCTATTGTTCGTTTTTATTAATTTTGTTAAAATTTACTACATTTTCATTTTAAACAATCACACGCCCCGTAGAGTTTTTTTATCTGTTTTGAAAGAATTCCATGCATTATTAATGGCAGTAATATCGCCCTGGCTGGTAATATAAAGAAGATGGCAGAAGAGTAAATTCCTTTTTACTTCCCCACCAATCAAACTTAAAAGAGCGTGAACATGAAACACTTAAAATATATAATTTATTCACACATCAAAAAGGTATCTTATGTCGTAGTGCAACTCATAAATTTGACTTTATACCAAACGTCCGGTTCCGTCGCTAAAATGGCGGAGTTTGCTGTTTTTGACGTTTTAACGTTAGTGACGTGACAGGGGTAAGTTATGGCTATTGTCTGCATTGGCCGGGTGTTTTAATTACTAGTAGTTCAACCACGCTTTATGGGTTAGATGCTGCGAATTCAATTTAGGGATGTTTCTAGATTAATTGGAAGCCACAAGCTTGTCTGCGAAATTGCTGCCAACATAACTATAACAATATTTTTATCTCTGATCATATTCCCTGTCATAATTATTTAGTTTATTTTGAGTTTAGTATTAATGACTAATTTGCTGTACTTACTAAATATATATAATAATTAATAAGTAAGTTACCACTAGGTTTTCCTACAATTTAATACTCTCGAATCCTGTTATAAATCCAAACTTTCAAAGGATAATAAATTAAATTAATTAATTAAAAATAATTAGCTTTGAAGTCCCAATAAATGATATATCCTGAATGACTTTGAACTTTTGAGTGAACGAAACGAATCCATTCGGTTTGGTCGCACCAGATGTTAGTAACGTCGAGTCACCGTGTTTATTAGTGTTTTTTTTTTGTTTGACCGCGAATAAAATGTTTTTGAGCCATGACGGCCGTGATTTCGCATTTATAGCAGTTGCTGTTTTTTTGGAGGGGCTCTCGGCCCAATACACACGCCCAGCCGCACGGGTTGATCGTAGGTCAAGCTACTCTTGTTGCAGTTGGTCTGTGGATGGGTAACCATCCATTACATATCGAGACTCCCTGGCTTCGAAATGCACGTTAAGCCGTTGGTCCAGGCTATCATTCGTAAATCCTTGACAATCGTTAGTCAGAAATATAAAAGTCTAATCTATCACAATCAGTGTAAAACGTATTACCTATTGGTATGTATTTTAAATCAATCAATCTACCTAGCCTTTTCCCAACTATGTTGGGGTCAGCTTCCAGTTTAACTGGATGCCGCTGAATACCAGTATTTTACATGGAGCGACTGCCTATCTGACCTCCACAACCCAGTAACTGGGTAATACGATACCCCTTGGTAAGACTGGTTGTCAGACTTGCGGGCTTCTAATGACCCGTAACGACTGTGAAAGATCCACGAATGACAGCCGGGACCAACGGCTTGAAGTGCTTTCCGAGGCACGGAGGAGTCTCGGTATTTTAAGATTTTCACCCATCCACGGACCAACCCGGGCAAGCATAGCTTAACCTGTTGGATTTACCCGTCTCAGCACCTCTTGGTACGGATTTTAAATATTAACAAAATACTAAACTAGTTCTCTTAAAATTCGTAAGACAATAAAATTGGTCTAAATATGGTTTTACCTACACGAGTCCTTCCCGAAAGGACACGGGATGCCCTAAATACGATATAAGTAGGCCCAACGTGACCCATAAATAAAATTCTCAAATGATAGTAATAAGTACATCAAACCGTTATAAAATGCACTTCGCGTTACGTCATGTTACGGTGAAACTCGTAAACCGGGCGAACGCGAACACGTCCAATAGTAAATTATAATATATGCCTGAAGGCTTTTTTATGGGTCACCATTTGAAGATTGGCAAAAGGATATTGCCTGTTTGATACTGAACTGAGTACATGTATGTATCTACTTGTTTTAAGTAACAAGAAAAATTCAACAGTATAGCTATTTTTTTTTTATACTAGCCTCATTTGTCCTACTCTTAGGCAAAGGCCTCCCTCCACTCCTTTCATCTTTCTCAAACCAGCGCGTACTCCTTCCAGTTTTGATGGAACCTATCCAGCTCGTCCCGCCATCTCCCACGTGGTCTGCCGCAACCCCGCCTCACTGTATCAGGGCACCTGTTCTGTGCTATTTGGGCCCACAGTTGGTCGGCAGACGTGTCCTGCCCAGTCCCATCTTTTGAGCAGCCACGTAGCTATTCACAATCATTAGATACGATACCGTGCCGAATCGAACATCAATCAATGTTATCGAAGGAGTCCGCTAAATGCAGTTCATAAATCAAAAACCCGAAAATGTTGACAGTTAAAACCAAAAAGTGGATCACTAATCTTCCGACGGCTATTTGCCGGGGACTGACCGAATCAGGTAACCGAAAACGAGTCATTTTCGATTCGGAAGCCTGTCGAATAGTTTTTAATAGTTATGCAGGTCTCCTAAAATCGAATGGAGTCTGACAATCTGACGTTAGGCTTCAGAGTGTTAGACCAGCGTTCCAAAGTCGCCAAAGATAGCTAGCTATATAAATAATTATTTAGATTGAGTTACTTATAAAACTGCGAAAAAACGTGTTCCTAGTTATTTTTTAAACAGTTTTAGTGTTTTTGTTTTCTTTATTTTAAACAAAAAAAAATACGTTCTCCTTATACTTAAATGTTTATGTCCATTTTTTCGGTGGTTCCTCTCTGCGGGACACTATTCCACCCTTTATTCAGTCAGACTGGAGCCAGACTGTTGAAAATGTGACGTATTTTGAAGGAACTCGTCTACATAGCCCGGCAAACATAACTCACTGCATGGTCTCAAATCCGACACAGAACGGAATTCATACATTGTTAACTGGATTAATATACAGGGTACCTACTTTTAATCCCGGTAGTTCGTTCCGGAGGGATATTTTCCGACATCCACGCGAGCGAAACCGCAGGCAAAAGCTAAAATATCCAATAAAATGACTCGCCACTACTATGGTAGACCCTATTTAAAACCCCTGACTGTAGTCATACCGCTAAATGCACCACAATATCCTACCCTAGAATCGCTTGAAAAAACATTTGTATGCAAAAACGTTAGTATCTGGCCGACCGTGAAGGGCGATGGTGCTCAGCAAAATATACAAATTCTCCTCGGTTCATATTTGTATGAGGGCTCTTAGTGTATTTACCGTTTATTTGGTTTTAAATTAATTTGGGATACGTCGCTTGCTATGAACCTTTACGAGGTGTGTTAGGAGGTTGACTAGAGATTGATCATCCTTTTAAGAGGAGTATCACCACAAGTTGACCGAACGAGCGAAGCGTCTCTGCTTCAAGTCTGGCAAAATTTGCGTTCCTCCGTCAGTTTGTTGATAGGATACGTATTTTACAACCGATCTGGACGAAACTTAGTATAACTACAAATTTTACGACTTTATTTTGAAGATCATCGGCGTTATGAGCAGAATAGCTCCTCAAAATGCAGTAAATTACTCACTTTTAGATTTCTACCAATGGAATCGGCCATTTTACTACTAGGAAGGGATTGGAACCCCTGGGACCACCTGCTCGGGAGGTCTACTGTTCGCAGAATGAATGATGTTTATATAGAAGATGTTGGAATAAGACGGGCTGGTTAACCACCGTTTTAGAAGGACCAGACTCCCAGTTAACGTATATAGAAGACCATTTCATGAAGATTATATTCCCTTTTTGAATGCATGTAGAAGTAGCGCCTAACCAGAATTCCAGATATAAGTAGTGAAACAAGCCCATGGGCACAGCCATACCGGTCATTCATAAAAAAAAAAACTCAAAGAAATCAAGCATTAATATGTGTACAAGTCCACTTAAATGTCCTTAACATCACAACAAAAACCGCCTGTCTTGTAGTGCGGTCGATGCGAATCCCGCACCCCAGGATTAAAGGATTAAACGCGGGACCGTGTCGATACAATCTACCACAATGGCGCTCGCCAACTGCGTTTGTGATCAACAACAAAGCGTTGCTTAAATACATAAAATTGTGACCAAAAGATTTGGGAATTTGTACAGGGAAAATATATTTTATTTTGGTAATAAGGAAGTTGAGTGAGGAAAATCTTATTATTTTGTTCGTGGAGCCTTAGGAGACAGTTGAACTCTAATACTTATCGGAGAATATGACACAATGGGACTTCGCAATCTTTTTTGCGTTATCTTTTGATCGTATAATATTCCAAAATACTGAGAATACAAACAGATCGGATTTTATCGAGATGTTACACTTAGCCTTTGTGATATTTATAAGATAACTAATTATTTATTTGGAAACAAATTGGTCGAGCCATTGCTAAGTAATTCAAGAACATAATTAATACCCACCCACGGGCCGTCTAAATATAGCAGATCCTCTTTCGTAAATTACTGAGATCAATTAGATATGGAATGTCAAGCGAAAAGCCAGTCCAATCCGGACCAAAACCACGGAAATAAATAAATGACAAACTAATTCGCAAATTAAACAGGAATCCGACTGTCCCCCGGCAAACACTAATTTGTCTCGAAAGATAGCTGAATCCCGTAACCGCGCGACTCGGTCTAATCCCGGGGCAGTGCGTGCGACCGCATATAATCCCGGGATTATATCGATAAATATTTCACTTCACTTGTCGTAAATGATTTTGGACGACGAATTAGCTCGTTGCTACTAGGTTTTATAATATGGAGGATACTTTGTAATATTATGTGATGGAAGTTTGTGATCTTGCTGAATGGTTTTCAACGTTTTGCGGAAGTACTTGACACGAATTATTTTTTTTTGATGTGTAACATTTTTCCCGAAATCTGTGGGAGCACAGAGACTACATAGAGTTACTACGTATTGTGGAGTGACTTCGTGAAAAGGGACGGAAGTGTGTAACAGGAAGCCGAGGAAACGCGCGCTATTTAATTTAACCAATGAACAGAGGTCCAAGCTTGTGGTTTGCCAGCGAGCAACGGAGCGCAGTATTCTTGGAGTCAGATTTACGGACCGTATTAGGAACGCAGGCAAACTTAAGTGGGACTGGGCTGAACACGTCTGCCGCATGTCGAATGAGTCATGGGCCAAATCTACCACCATATGGGGCCCAGAAAACGGCCGTCGATGTAGAGACAGACTCAGAAGAAGGCGAGACGACCATGACGCCTACTGACAGGATTGGTCCACACGAAGCTTAAGACAGAGAGGAGTGGAAAGGAGAAAGGGAAGCCTTTACCCAGCAGTGAGACAACACAGGCTAAAAATAAATTAAATAAATGAGCGCGCGCAGTGCTATATATCTAGAGTTGGCCGTCACATAGTACCAACCCATTTTCCTAGAGGTTGGTACTGTCAGCAAAGATGTCAGAATATTACACATCTTATACAACTACTGTAAGGCTCGCTTGTTTTTTTAATTAATTAGTACAGCAAAATCTTTTAAATGATCTATCGTCTGGGTGTGATTCTGTAAGACTTCATTCTAAACTTCGAATCTGAATCCGCTGTGAGTTTCTTGATCGACATTCTAAAAACTCGGTTGATACACTAGCGCTACCCTTGAGAGCGTGTCAGCGAGTTGAACTACATTGACCGTGTGATTTTGACAGATCAAGTATGAGATGACGTAAGAAGTGGCATTCAGTAAGGTAATTCCCCCGTCACTTCGACGCTCTCTTCGCACTCGAACCCGAACACATTTTGAACCTTATTATGTGAAGTGAGAGTGAATAGCGATGTGAGATGCGAGTTGTTGTTTGAATTTTACAGAATCGACTTACAGGATTGGGAATTAAAATACGAAAGAAAAGAAAATTGCAAATGAAATTAGTAGTAAAGTATTGCTAATTCTATTCTCGGGTAATATGATACCCCTTGTTAAGACTGGCTGTCAGACTTTCGGGCTTCTGACAACCCGTAACGACTGTCAAAGATCCACAAATGACAGCCGGGACCAACGGCTTACCGTGCTTTCCGAAGCACGGAGGAGTTTCGGTATGTAAAGATGGTCACCCATCGACGGACCAACCCCAGCAAGCGTAGCTTATCCTGGTAGATTGACCCGTGCGGCTGTTATTATTAAGACACGAGCTCCGTAAAAAAAAACAGCTCTGTCTAAAGTAAATTAAAACCTAACGGGTATTGGAAGGTGTCACTTTCAATAAACTGTGAGATATTACGTTCCTAAGAGATTAGTATTTTCTGCTGTGCATCTGTGCCCTAGGCTAGCACTAAATATTAGTTATTGGACATTTTATAGATGGCTATAGAAGATGGATAGATGAATTGTAGTAATTAGTGGAGGAGATAGGTACTAACAGCCACACGGGTCGATCCATCTAATCTACGCTTGCCGGATTTGGTCCGTGGATGGGTGATCATCTTTACATACCGAGACTCCTCCGTGCCTCGGAAAGCACTTTAAGCCGTTGGTCCAGGCTGTCATTATGTGGATCTTTGACAGTCGTTACAGGTCGTGAGAAGCCCGAAAGTCTGACAACCAGTCTTACCAAGGGGTATCGTATTACCCAGTTACTGGGTTGTGGAGGTCAGATAGGCAGTCGCTCCATGTAAAATACTGGTATTCATCTGCATCCTGTTAGACTGGAAGCCGACCCCAACATAGTTGGGAAAAGGCTAGGCAGATTGCAGATTTAATAATAATACGGACAGCTCTTGAACGCAGTTTAGATGTCATTCATCGGTAAAGTTCACCCTTAGAGATTGATGAAATTTACATATAAACCACTTGGATAATAATACACATTCAAAAAATTTGTTTCTCACCCCCAAGCTTTTAAACGTAAGTTATATTTATATTTGCGACACTTCCCCAATTGGTGGGCGTCCCCAATAACTATAAAAACGTCTTGAGTCTAGACGAGCGGCGAGTGGTGGGTTAAAAATGTATGAATTACTGTGGGGACTGTAGCTGAGCAGTCATAGGGTTATGGGAGAGAGACATACTTAAATGTGTACATAAAAAAGCGTTTGAGAACTTGTATTTTTCCCCTAGGAGTAGACAAAACTAGAAGTACCCTACGCAAAGTTATCGTAGTGGTTTATTCGATCGGTTTCGTATGACTCGAAACTTCGTCAGTTTCATCCTTATTTCCATACTTTTTTGAAAACTATAGATGTTTTTTTCGGCTTAACGTGCTTTCCGAAGCACAGAGGAGTCTCGGTATGTAAAGATGGTCACCCATCCACCGACTAACCCCGGCAAACGTAGCTTAACCTGATGGATCGACCCGGTGTGGCTGTTATTACTTAGCCACGTTATCATATTGGAGAATATTGACACTGACAGCTTTTGAACGCAGTTTGTCTTCGAAATTCGAACGATGTCTCGTTGTGAATCCGCGATGATTTACTTTTAAAACAAATGAGTTCGCTTTTGAATTGTGTGCGCTCACTTGAGTGAGGTTACAAGTGAACTTTACAGAATAGTACACGGAATTACACGTTCCCCTTTTATCGAACACCCTTGTGATTGGCGATAGGCTAAAACGACCCTTCTTAACCACTCGTCGGCAATTATTATAAAAACCGGCGAATTGCGTGTCGAACCACGCACAGTGTAGGGTTCCGTAGTCGGGATGCATATTTAACGCAATACAGTATTGATTTTAGTGCCAAAAATAACTTAAAAAAACCAAAGATAACTTGGTTTTCATAGTATTTCTTAAAGAAATTTTAAAATAAGTTACTCGCAATCTATTGACTTGAATAAATAAAAACTTTTTACTTTTTACTACAACTAAAAAGTGAAAAATAAAACCTTTGTACAAAAAAACAAAAAAAAATTAAAAATTGCTTTAATTACGGAAGTCGGTGGCAAAAAACGAAAATTGAAAAGCAAAGACACCGACTTCCGAAATTAAAGTAATTTTTCACTTTTTTTGTGGTTTTCTTTTTAAGTCGGTTGTTTTCTTTTTGTAAAAAGTTTTTATTTTTCACTTTTTAGTTGTGGTACCTACCCCACCCAAATTCGAATACCTTCTATGTAAATAACAGTGACGGAGTCAAATATAATGTCGTATACATAGACTAAGTGGGAAAAATACGTAATTGTTGAAGCTAACTCAAACACTACCCAAGCAAAGTTCATAAAATTTATATGGGACCACCTCGGGAGTACTTTTACCTTTCGAACCAAAAAAATAATGTTAATCGGTTCACAATTGGCGAAAACATCGATAAACATACACAAAAAAAAAAAAAACATACAGACGAACATAGAACCTCCTCCGTTTTGAAGAAGTCGGTTAAAAAGTCTCTTAAAAACATTATAGTCTTTATAATTGTGGGATTCAAGAATACCCCACACGTTTTATTAAATTTTCCCCCGATTACATCTATGGGGAAGCCACCCCTTATATATTTTTCGTAATTTTACTCCATCATTGTGCACGGCAGCGCACAAAAAAACTCTAATTTTCAACGATATGCTAATAAATAGTCTCCGATTAAAATGGCCGTGTGACATCCGGACGGACGGCCGGACGTGACAATAATATAACGTCTTCATTTTTTCCATTGGCTACGGAACCCTAAAAAACGTCTTGTGTCTAGACTGGTGAGTTAGACACGCATGAATTATTTAGTGGTACTGAGCGTATGCCGTGCTGTGAGGGGTGGGTAAGATATGGTGCTGAATAGGTAAGAAAGAATTGAGTTTTATTATAACATCACGCCTGTCATTCCCAAAGGGTTAGGCAGAGATGTATCTATAGGTAGTACCATCGAAGAAGTTCATATCTATGCACCGTAAGGACTATTTCTGCTTGCAGCGCTCGGCCGTTATAGAACCGGGGCGGTAACAGATGTGGTCATCGTGTTCACGGGATTTTGTTTTGAAACTGCTAAGATATGAAGTTCTTCGATAGTACATCAACATTTTGTCAGTAATGTTTAAGTTCCATGTAATAGGGGGCGAGGCTATTGCCATCAACCGGGTTCAAATCCAGAATCCGGGCTAATAATAAAACCTCACGGAAAAACCCAATAACACTTTGCCCGACCTGCGAATCGAACCCAGCACCCTAATTGCGCAATACTCGATCAATCAGAATCGGAATCGGAATCGTTTTGAAACAAATGTGTAATCCATTGCTGTATAAGTGCGAAAAATCAAACCTGCTCAACAACGTAAATAACGCAATGAACGTTGTTGAAAAGTAAAAAAAAAATCACAAAAAAAAAAATGTTAAGACGAAACGAGAACCTCCTCCTTTTTGATGAAGTCGATTAAAAACATAGAAAAACATTACCCTCTTTCTGGGGCAGTCGGGTAAATATGAAACAAATTAGTCTCAATCGGTTACGAAAATAAATTACGCAATTAGATAGCTGGACGTCATATTCTTGCGACCACGAGAGCAACGAGGTAGTTTTTCATGTACTTGTGGCGGTATCTACATCGCCACATGCAAACTACGCATCAAAAACCTGACGTTATACAAAAATCCTGACGTCACATAAACCCTGCATCGCGCAATTAAAGTTCGCCGTGCAATGGAAATATATACAAGAACCCGTCATCAATCGTTGAGCAGTTGCCCGCCAGACACAACACCCGTCTGTCTGGTCGGACAGTTGCCCGCCAGACACAACACCCGTCTGGTCGGAGGATCCTCCCTTTTCTATGGTGGATGAGTCAACTTTACACCCTGTTCCTCATACCTCTAAATACTTATTGGGCAAAACTGCCATCATAATAGAAGAACTATTATGGCAATTTTGCCCCGTTTGTATTCAGAATACAAATAAATTAAAAGTTATTAAACTAAAACCCAACTACGACAAAAAGTCAATCAAACTAGACATCACAGACAGACATAAATCGAACGGATTACGTTGTAATTGTAATGAGTCGTTTAGAAAATATGAGGGAACAGACATACATACCGGTCAAAATCATAACCCTCCTTTTTGCTTCGCCGTAGTCGGGTAAAAAAAACTGGCCACTTGCTAATTAAAAGTTATGCTTAAAGATTATTTTAATTTAATTCCAGATACTAAGTGGGGCTTAAATATAATTATTGTACAAATAGTTAGTGCTCTTAATTTAAACATTGCTAAGAAAATACATTAAGACATTAAGTATCTGAGCGAGAATTACCTTTGAAATCATTTTATATTGAAAAGGATCGATTTCTCTGAGAGCCGTCTGTTTTTAATTTGTAACCTTAGAAGTTTTCTCCAATTAAAAATTTAAATTCGCTAAGACTAAATTATAAGTGAAATTATTTTGATGCGCAGGACGCGAGGTGATTGGTTTGAGTCAGATTTCTGAGAATTATTATTATTATTTCAGCTTTATTATATCTACAGGGTCAAATGAAATTAGCTAGCTAAACTCCACACTCCACGTTCTGATGTTTTTGTATCGTTGACGCGGGTAATTTGTTACTTAACAGTATGTGTTGAGAAAATATATTTTGTTTAGTTTTGTCGTGTCAAATAAAATTCTGGTGAAACTTCACACACGATAACTAATGATGATAAACCAAAACAATATATTTTCTAAACTTGTATCTTTTCATGTCTCCGCGTTTGTTGAACTGTGCAACTTTACCCACTGTTTATCAAAGGAATTATTTACAAAAAAAATCTAGGCATACTGGAGTGAAAATAGGCTAAACAGCGACTCGCGCACGAAGCGTACCATTATCCTACTAATATTAGAAATGTGAAAGTTTGTGTGTTTGTGTATTTGTGTGTTTGTGTGATTGGATGTTTGTTACTCAATCACGCAAAA
Organism: Lithophane leautieri; assembly: GCA_949152455.1. Taxonomy (NCBI): domain Eukaryota; kingdom Metazoa; phylum Arthropoda; class Insecta; order Lepidoptera; family Noctuidae; genus Lithophane; species Lithophane leautieri. The sequence continues at coordinate 6,811,549 of OX424486.1, forward strand.
ACTGTTGAATGGATTTGGATGAAATTTGGCAAACAGATAGTTTATAACCTGGATTAACACATAGGATACTTTTTATCCCAATATTCCCACGGGATCGAGACCTACGCGGGTGAAACCGCGGGGCGAAGCTAGTAATCTATAAAAACGGCAAAAAAATTACGTTTGTTGTATGCGAGCCCCTTAAATACTTATTTTATTCTGTTTTTTAGTATTTTTTGTTAACAGCGGCAACAGAAACACATCATCTGTGAAAATTTCAACTGTCTAACTATCACGGTTCATGAGATACAGCCTGGTGACAGATGGACGGATGGACAGCGGAGCCTTAGTAATACGGTCCCGTTTTACCCTTTGGGTACGGAACCCTAAAAACATACTATTTTGAGACCGTATAGTTCAAAACATTCGCGATTTCATCATTTTTCTGCCCATAACTGTATTAATTTGTGTTCGGCGCAACATGTCCGTTTCTTCCATACTTCTCTATTAGCCGTCATCTCGGTAGTCACCCCCTTTCTATCCATATCATCTTTCACACAGTCCATCCATCGTTTCTTTGGTCTTCCCCTACTCATAAAGCCATCGACATTCATACCCAAAACTTTCCTCACAACATTCTCCTGATTTCGACGTCAATAAATAAATTAACTAATAAATGATTAATTACTTTTTCCAGGAAATATTGTTGGAATAACATGATTCAATTATAATTGAAAAGTCATCGACGAGAATTGAGGTTAACTTAAGTGTCAAATGAAAAACATCTTTGAAGATGATTTAAAATTAGAATTTCGGGTTCGGTATTCAAATAATCAAATGAAAGCATTCAATTTGTAAATGACACTAAAAGTTGTCATGTACAGGTAGGTTTTCTGGTCCATTTGTTTACATTTCCAACACATTCTTTTTGAACGAACCATACTCCTTTCGCTTCGCTTCCACATTACATTGTATGGTCTATCACTTACGTCACCCATTCGAATCTAGAACATTTTCTAGTCTAGCAATCCAGGCTGAGTGACAGAGACAAATTCCTAGATCAGCGTCGTAACAGACTTGTAAGTGCTTTCGGCTAGAAATGCGGCTTTTAAAGCACTTAAAATTACAAGAAAGTATGTTTACGAGTATATAATGGCAATCATGTCATTTGGTTTCAAAATAGGTTTTTATCTTATTTGTGTTTATCTAAAACACAAACGGTTTTTATCTTATTTATCTTTTATAGATTTTTCCTAAATTCCACTTTGTGAATGTGAGAATTATGTAGGCTTAGTGGACTGTAGATTTGTTGAACATTTTCTATTTTGTTAGGTAGGTACCAACCTGGTACTTGTTGAAAGGCCTACACTGTCCTCCCATACCTATTAACACTGTAATTTGAAAATATTGTTAAAGCCAATTATTTTTAGAAGAGTAACCGTGGAGTTTCTTGCCGTCTCTTCTCCATAGGAAACGGCCAATTGGAACCGTGCACCTAGCTTCTGACGTTTCATAAGTGCCATATAGGTTTATGTGAAATAAAATATTTTCATTTGATATAATACCTAAAATTGCTTAGCATAATCCGTTATATCAAAAATACGGTCGGTCGTGTTTGGGTCGGCTTCCAGTCTAACTGGATGCAGCTGAATACTAGTATTTTACATGGAACGACTGCCTATTTGGCCGTTACAGGAATCACCCTGTAACGGTCAGATAGGCAGTCGCTCCGTCTCAGCATATGCTTAGCCTGTCTTCTAGGTGTGTCTGCTAGGGCTGCAGGAAAGTCCGAAAGGGATACCGGGGCCCTTGGCAATCTTGGAACTCTGGCTTACTTGGTAAATGTCATTTGTCTTCGAATTTTTTGGTTCTAGGACATGCCGGTTTCCTCACGATGTTTTCCTTCACCGTATTTAGCAGTGGTGATGAAATAATTTACAAAAAGTAAAGCGCCTGTCAAGGTTTGAACCTGTGGCGGTACCTACATCGCCACATTCGAACGACGCATCAAAGACCTGACGTCACACAAAAATCCTGACGTCACAAAAATCCTGCATCGCGCAATTAAAGTTTACCGTGCAATAGACATACAGGGTTACTGGTAACTCGACGTATTCCTTGCAGGACGTCATAGTAGGGTTTAAATGCAACAAATTAAGCCACCAAATGTTCTACCGAAATTCAGTAGTTTTTGAATTAGTTAAGAGTTTTAGAGCTAAAAATTACAAAAAATTGAATGTTTTGTTAGTGATATTTGCCAAAGTTTTAGGCATTATTGAACTTTTAATTATTAACAAAGGTCTGCTACGGCGTCAACTATGATAATAACTTAAATTTCAGTACAGTCGCGCCGTAAATCATTTTTAAATTGGTTTCAAATGGTTTAATCTGGGATTTTTCATTAAAAAACTAAAACTTAACTAATTCAAAAACTACTGAATTTCGGTAGAACATTTGGTGTCTTAATTTGTTGCATTTTAACCCTACTATGACGTCCTGCAAGGAATACGTCGAGTTACCAGTAACCCTGTATATACAAGAACCCGACATCAATCGTTGGGCAGTTGCCCGCCAGACACAACACCCGTCTGGTCGGAGGATCCTCCCTTTTCTATGGTGGATGAGTGAACTTTACACCCTGTTCCTCATACCCCTAAAAAGTCATTTGACGATTACCCAAGCTCAAAAAAAAAATAAGTGGGAGTGTAAGGTGAAGCAGGTGAGTAGGTATGTGTGAGAGGGTGTGTAGAGAATTTATTAGATTTAGCTAGTTTGAAATTGTAATAAAGTTTTTACCGTGCAACCAGGGATGTTACGGACATCCGCAACCGCGGAGCTTCCGCATCGATTTGGACCTCCGCATCCGCAATAATTAATGCGGAAGCGGAGCTCGTGGCTACGTAATAACAGCCGCACCGGGTCGATCCATCAGGTTAAGCTACGCTTGCCGGGGTTGGTCGGTCGATGGGTGACCATCTATACATACCGAGCCTCCTCCGTGCCTCGGAAAGCACGTGAAGCCGTTGTTTCCGGCTGTCATTCGTGGATCTTTGACAGTCGTTACGGGTCGTCAGAAGCCCGAAAGTCTGACAACCAGTCTTAGCAAGGGGTATCGTATAACCCAGTTACTGGGTTGTGGAGGTCAGATAGGCAATCGCTCCATATAAAATACTGGTATTCAGCTGCATCCGGTTAGACTGGAAGCCGACCCCAACATAGTTGGGAAAAGGCTAGGCAGATTGATTGATTTGTTTATGAAAGAAGAAAGAAAGAAAATACGTTTATTTGCGGCAAACATGACGCTAACAAAATATACGAATACGAAAAGGACAAATAAAATATACGAAATTAACAAGTTTCGGGGAAATATGCGTCACATTCACGCAAAACGGCCATCGCTCAGCATAATGCTGCGACCCTATGCGAGACAGAGCCCCAGCGCTGGAGCTTATGCGGATGCGGATCTAGCACAGGTCACGACAAGAAAGATAATGGGCGGGGCCGGCGACAGGCGCGTGCCGTATGCGAACGAAATCTTCGCTCCTATTGGTCAGTGAGCACTTCTCATTAAACAAGACACCAGAGACAGACAAATTAAAAATCCGGAGTCACACGTGTTAGGGCATAAATCGAACAGATTACGTGTGACTCCGGATTTTTTATTTGTCTGTCTCTGGTGTCTTGTTTATACCTTTTGAGTCGTAGTTGGGTTATAGTTTTTATTAAAAAAAATTTTTTTAAATTCTTTTGGTGTTATAATATAGGTATATATTTTTGAAATGTGCTCATTAAGCCCTTTCATTTCTTATCCAACATGGTACGATTAAACATTATTTTTTTTTAAGTTCCTGACTTTCTGTCCTCTATAGGGCGCCATTTGTAATTTAATGTGACGTCTCATAGCCTATAACCAGCGGACGATCAAGACGCTTCCAACGATACCTCATATACCTCATTTGTCAAATTGTGATCAGTGGTTTAGAAGATAGAAGGGAACAGATGAACATACTTACATACATACCGGTCAAAATCATAACCCTCCTGTTTCTTCGCCGTAGTCGGGTAAAAAAACTAATAAAATGCATCCGCGGATATGAGCCTTCAAATATCCGCATCCGCGGATGTGAAACAATCTGTATATACAACATCACTGCATGCAACTATCAACAGAGTCCTTTAAAAATTCGTGTCGTGTGTATGGAACACGCTAAAACACTATGATTAAATTCATTCGTTCAAAGCACGAATCAGAATCACGTCGCTTGTCTAGCCACTCATTCATATTTTTATTATTTCTGCCTACCCCTAAGTGTATTGTATTGTTCAGAATTATTTGTGGCCACTGAAGCGAGTTTTCATTAAGGGTTTATTATTATAAAAATGTAGGGGAGCCATGTTTTTTTTAACCGAATTTAAATAAAAAATGTGTTTTGTGTTTCTATTAGGGAGTCGCTTTGGATATTGGGCGATTTTTTGAGTTTCGTTGGAAAAATAGAATCATGAATATATCATCATAGGAATATAACGCTGTTTGTTTGTCACCGTCTTTCTCAGAGACGGTTGGAATTACTTGTACTAAGCAAGCTTAGCAGTCCTATTCTGTAAAGTTCACTGCTCACCTCACTCAAGTGAGCGCACACAATTCGAAAGCGAACTCATTTGTTTTTAAAGTTCGAATTTTGAAGTGATGTTTAAAAATAAAACTACTCTGAAGTAAGTACCCTCTCTAAATGAATGACGGCAAGTCAAATTGATACTTAAAGTTGCATGGTAATAGTTCAAAATCGCTTGACACTTCGAATTATAATCACTATTCGTCTAATATTGGCTAAGAAATAGCAGCCGCACGGGTCGATCAATCAGGTGAAGCTAGGCTTCCCGCGGTTGGTCCGTGGATGGGTGAATATCTTTACATACCAAGATCCATCCGTGCCTCTGAAAGCACGTTAAGCCGTTGGTCCCGGTTGTCATTTGTAGATATTTGACAGTTGTTACGGGTCGTCAGAAGCCCGAAAGTCTGACAATCAGTACCAAGGGGTATCGTGTTACCCTGTTACTGGGTTGTGGAGGTCAGATAGGCAGTCGCTAAATATTGACCTGCAATAAGAATGTAATTTTAATGGGAACCATCACTTCCATATTTTCTCACTCCCGTATAACAGCGTCCACCAATAACTTGTATTCTCCCGTACAGCCCCGAGCGCAAGTCTCGCTGACAGCTCAATTTGTTTGCTCAACAATAGATGCACAATTTAGTCGCTCTGTGTACTGAGCTGGATGCCTTGCTAATTTTAATTACCGATGTATTTGTGCGAGGTGGTTATTCAAACCATGTTTGCTGGTTTAATACTAGAAGCCTGCTTTTGGCACTTTACAGAGTTAAGGTTTGTTTTTGTTATAAAAGGTAGTGGCTAGTAAAGTTCACTATTCTCCAAGAGTCATAAAAAACCCTGTAAGAAACCGACACCTGTTTCACCTCTCAACGAGGCATCCTCAGGATGACGATTGACCATTCGCAAATCAGAACACGACGTGTTGCCTTACCGAACGCTGGACGAGTGTACGCAAAGACGCCTTGTTTGGTCTCAATCCTTCGATACAGAAACTTCATTCTGTTGTCACTTGGAACCTCACTCAAGTGAGCGCACACAATTCGAAATCGAACTCGTTTGTTTTTAAAGTAAATCATCGCGGATTCACATCGAAACAGCGTTCGAATTTCAAAGTGATGTTTAGAGAAGTTCTTTCAAAACATATAACTAATCATCAATATCCCCGTAATCGTGTCGCATCGACATAAATTATTGTTATATTCGAGATATAAAAACAGTGGAAGTTGAAGCTTTTGGAAAGTATAAAAAGTTCTGCCACCTACTTATATGTTTGTCATTCTACCTTTTTTTTGCCAGCCTGAAGCCAGGTTCTGTACCTAAAGAAACAAGCACTCATTAGCGAACTTTTGAACAGCGTCCTTGTTCACGGCTTGCTACTTTTTTAGTTTTCTTTGTAAGTTACACTGCTACTCTAAAATAAAGACAGATTTTATGTAAAAAAATAATGTTACGTGCGGTAAGAAGTAAATAGTTTATTGTAAGCCAAACTGAAGTGTCATTCTTTAAACATAATTTTGAAATTCGAACGGTCTCCTTGTGAATCCGCGAAGATTTACTTTAAAACCAATTAGGTCGCTTTTGAATTGAGTGCGCTCACTTGAGTGAGGTGAGCAGTGACAACAGAATGGAGTTGTTTTACCGACGGATTGAGATCAAAATAAGGCGTCTCTGCGTCCACTCGTCCAGCGCTCGATGTGACAACACGTCGTGTTCTGGTTTGCGACTGGTCAATCGTCATCCTGAGGATGCCTCGTTGAGAGGTGAAACAAGTGTCGATTACTTACAGGGTTTTTTATGACTCTTGGAGAATAGTTAAGTGGAATAGGTTACTAAATATATCTCCGTCTATTGTATCTTATAATGGATTTCCGCAAAGTCAGGCCTGAATCAATTCACTATATCAAAGCAAGGGTTAGATGTTAGATTTTGTTTCTTTCCACACACAAATGTTCACTTTTTATTATATTCCTCTAAGGCAATAAATATGATATTTGTTTTATGTCATAACCTAACTCTTAAGGCCTCATTTACGGAGACGCGGGGCGTGGCGCGGCGCGTGCAGCGTGGCGTTTGGCGGCGCGTCGGACATTTTTTCTGTTTACGGAGCGGTGGCGCATGAAGCGGCACTTATCATCGCACGCGTAAACGCAAACATATGGCAATATACGATGTTGTTCATAGAGATGCGGGGCGGGAAAAGTGGCGGTGCCCGCCGCGAAACGTCAACCGTGTATCGATGCACGCGGCGGGAAACGAGGCGGGCAACGCTGCGGCGGACGCGGGGTACTCAAGTCTGTTTTTAACGGACTTCTAAAAAGAGGCGGTTATCAATTTTTAACATAGAATTTTCTTCTAAAAAAAAGTCGGATCATATCGTACTCCATTGCGACGGTGACTACGTCTGCGTTGTGTGATTTTCAAATAAGACTGGCAGAAGGTTCCGCCGCGGGCACCGCTGCGTGCGCCGTCGCGTTAACCGCCGCGTGGGACGCGGGGGTGATATCCGCGGGCCCCCAACAAAAAACGCTCCATTTTTAGCAAACGCGTTTAAAATCGCTTCTCAGTAAACGCACTCATACAACGCCATTGTTTGAATTCAGTGCGGGCCGCGCCGCCCTACGCCACGCTCGACGCGTGTCCTCAAATGAGGCCTTACGTATATAATATTGTTGGCAGGGAGTCTGGAAATAAATATCTAATATTGTTTCATATTTAAAGTTTATAAACGCTGCCAAGACTGACTGGTCTTCATAGAAATATGGTAAACTACGATTTTCTTTGTTAAATTTATCCTAACCTAGGATAACGTAATATATTCTGTTAGTGCGCTTAAAACTTGACAGTCGTTACGGGTCGTCAGAAGCCCGAAAGTCTGACAACCAGTCTAACCAAGGAGTATCGTATTACCCAGTTACTGGGTTGTGGAGGTCAGATAGGCAGTTGCTCCATTTAAAATACTGGTATTCAGCTGCATCTGGTTAGACTGGTGGCCGACCCCAAGATAATCGGGAAAAGGTTGGCAGATTGATTATATAAACAATAAAAAAATTGAGCGTGAAAATGGCGCACAAAAAATTATTCAAAACTTAAAAAAATAATTTAAAAAAAGTTCTCATAAACAAACGAGAACCAATCGTCTATGGTAATAGAATTACAAACATATTTCATGATTGGTAGGATCCATCGGCATTTGATTATCACGCGCGAGCAGAACGGAGAGGGGACAGCGAAATATTCTCTTTTAATAAAACTGGTAAAGTTTTCAGTTTGTCCCTAGTTTCGGGGGTGAGATTCGACGCTATAGTCACAGTATAAATGAGTAACAGTATTATATCTCGGCAGCGAGTTTGAAAGAATTCCTAATTGCCGCTCGGTAGATAAATATTCCGCGTCCGTGCGTAACTGCCGCGTACTCGATACTGTTGCGTACTGATATCCAATGGGACTGCAATCCGGAACGATCGGAGAGAGATCAGGTGCAGGGTCACGGCTTAACGTGCTTTCCGCGGCTCGGAGGTATCATTCCGGCAACTTCCAAACTCCGGGCTGTTATTAAGAAATTCCTTATGGAAAAATTCAATGAAAATTCTCATACACGAGCTAAATGAGAGTAGGTCATGTTGTGGCAAAAATAGTCAGAAAGGCTTCATCTTAATCCACTCCACATGCCCAAAAAGGTAGGTACCTATTGTTAAAAATTCTGTACAAAAATGTATAGCTACCGAACTCAGATCCGGCACTCGGTGTGGCAACACGTCGTGTTCGGGTCCGCGACTGGTCAATCGTCATCCTAAGGATGCCTCGTTGAGAGGTGAAACACGTCGATTGTTACAGGGTTTTTTATGACTCTTGAGCGGAATAGGGCACTAAATATAATTATCTACGTCTATTGTATTTTTTTATGGATTCGGCAAAGTCACGCCTGATTCAATTAACTTGCCAACTTTTGTTAAAAATCCCTTCAAAACGAATTATAAAAGAGTGGTTTGATATTTATTTAAAAAAAAGTAGGCCCAAAGAAAAGATATCAGAAACAAAACATCTACCTTCTAATTAACTCTACAATAAACTTATTCCCATTTACTGAAAGTTCATTTGCAATCCAGGTCGAATCGACCGGCCGTGACGGGAATACTCAGCGGACGGAGGGTTGAGAAATTTTAATTTATAACTAATCAGAACGCAGCAGTGTTGCCAATGTGTATATGAACGTGAACATTGGAGGGTTAAAGTCGAATAAAGTGGCTTTTAGTGTTTTGACACGATTAGGTTAGAAGGGTTTTGTGTTAGCAGTTTATGCTTGATAAGCCAAGCCAAAATTGGCCTTGAATGAAGTATTTTAAATAGCAAACAAAAAGACTGGCCACCAAATGATTAATGGTAGTCATCGCTTTGTAAAGAATTCTGCAATACAAAAAATGAACGTGTTAGGGCGGGCATAAATCGAACAGATTACGTGTGACTCCGGATTTTTATTTTGTCTGTCTATGGTGTCTTGTTTATACCTTTTCAGTTGGTTGACTTTATAATCGTAGTTGGGTTTTAGTTTTTATTACTTTAATTTATTTTTTTATTTTTTTGGGTTTATAATATATATGTGTATATTTAAAATGTGCTAAAGCCCTTTCATTTGATACCCAATATGGTGTGATTTATGTGTGGAGGAGCTCGTGGCTAAGTAATAACAGCCGCACGGGTCGATTCATCAGGTTAAGCTACGCTTCCCGGGGTTGGTCCGTGGATGGGTGGCCATCTTTACATATCGAGACTCCTCCGTGCCTCGGAAAGCACGTTAAACCGTTGGTCCCAGCTGTCATTTGTGGATCTTTGACAGTCGTTACGGGTCGTCAGAAGCCCGAAAGTCTGACAACCAGTCTTGCCAAGGGGTATCGTATTACCCAGTTACTGGGTTTTGGAGGTCAGATAGGCAGTCGCTCCATGTAAAATACTGGTATTCAGCTGCATCCGGTTAGACTGGAAGCCGACCCCAACACGGTTGGGAAAAGGCTAGGCAGATGATGACCCAATATGGTGTGATTAAAAAATATTTTTTTGTTCATGACTCTATGTCCTGTAGAGGGCGCCATTTTTTATTTAATGTGACGTCACATAAACCCTCGGGCGATCAAGACGCTTCCAACGATACCTCATTTGTCAAATTGTGATAAGTCGTTTAGAAGTTATGGGGGAACAGATAAATATACATACATACCGGTCAAAATCCTAACCCTCCTTTTTGCTTCGCCGTATTCGGGGAAAAAAATCAAAGCGTGTTGCCATCCCAGAGACACAGTATAAATAATTACCAGTATTATGTTTTAAAACTAGATGACTTTGGTGTTTCCTATCGGACTACTCTGAGAAGAAAGATCGAAACAAACTCAGACGTCACAGTCTCTTTTAAAGTCCAGACCATGCAGATAAGTGTCTGAGATTGTCTTTTAAAGAAAGAACCACACAGGTAAGGACTTAAAACAGAGGTACGATAACGTTATGTATAATTCCAGTAACCATTTATGGACTAATTTCTTGGCAATGTAACGAAAATCTATCGGAACGAAATCTTCAACTATTAATTTAGTTACCATCCGGGTGGAACGGTAGAAATTATGGTTATTGGAAGTATACGTAACGTTATTTTAACGTTATTTCATAACGCTCTAAGTCCCTAGGGGCACACAGGTTCGAGTGAACCTGTCCAGTCACTCATTTGTCAGTAATAAAACTTTAAAAACCAAACTTAAAACCCAACTCCAAATAGCCTAACATATTAAAACCAATAACTACCGAGTCCAGCAATTTTTGATAAAATTCAAAAATACAATATAACCACCTGTATTGAACAATTTCCCGCTCCTATTGGGTAATGGCCGACGGAAATGGCGTCGCGATGACGTCACAGCACTTCCGGGACACAGCCTACCCAGGCAATCTGGAGTTCAGCCTGCCAATATGTTTCTATGTTACTGGGAAATTATGAGGAATTGCTTGGAAGTATTTGTACGCTGTTTTGTGTGAACATGTTTTATCTAGTACCTATTCATTTACATATAATAATAATACAGGGTGTTTGGAAGCTGGATGCAAAGCCATAAGGGGTGACAGTTGACACCATTTCTAATATTTTGAGCATGTTAAAAAAAAAGGTTTGAACGATTGAGGTTTTTTTTTTAATGTCATAACTACGCAATTTTTTCGAATTTTATAAATCAGCTACGACTTCAGAAGTGTCTAGTATTTTTTTCACCTTTAACTGGGACACTTTTGTCAATTACCAATCAGAAATGGGTTATTTAAAAATAACTAAAAATTTCAATTCAAAATAAAAAAAAACCGTACTTCCTCTCAGACAAGTATGGCTCAAAATGCTCTAAATGGTGTCAACTATCGCCCCCTTAAGACTTTGCACCTAGCTTCCAAAAATTCTGTATAATAAAGCTGAAGAGTTTGTTTGTTTGTTTTAACGCGCTAATACCTGGAACTAGCAATCGGATTTGAAAAATTCTTATTGCATTTTGATAGACGAGTTCTTGAGGAAAGTTATAGGGCATTTAACAGCCTTAGGAGCCGAAAAAAAAAATGTCAGTAGGAAATTTAATCGAAAACGAAGTAATAGCGTATGTTGGCGATGCGATGCAACGCGATGCGTTGAGTAGGTGTATATACGCTGACAATAATCATGGGAAAGAATCAGTAATGATTTAACAGAATTTTGTTCGGTTTTTGAAAGCTCACAAGCGATTTGATTGGCTCTTTTTATTCCGGCCAGCCTTTCACAATAGGTAACTTATGACCAGTGATCGGAGTAGGTAGATTGATTTTTGATACTTGTATCATAAATGCATACAGAAAGAATAACATGGATAAGCCATTTTTCCGGAAAGTAATTCCGGTATTTCCGGATTCAATTAAATATTGTTAATGTTGGTAGTGATATTATTACTACTCAATTCAAAATTTAAAGGAAGGTATCAAAACTAAATTAATTGATTATTTATTTGCTATTTTATTTATTTGCTCATTTTATTACAATTCCTACCTTTTTTTTTTTGAGGATGGCAAATCATCAAATGACTCCTTCCACTCTGGCAGAATACAATTCCTACATTAGTTCCGGTTTTTTATTTAAAAAAAACCGGAATCCACCAATTCCGGAGGAATGTCCATATTAATATATACGTTTCGGATCAATGGGCCCAGTTCAATCTACCTACTCTGATCACTGCTTATGACAGTAGATTTATGTCCTAAGGCCCTAGACTAAAGTGACATTCTCTCAGCGATAACGATGATGGAAAAGGCAAAAATGTATAGGACTGGCATAAGCTATCGAAAAGCTTATGTCAATCTTGTTGAAAGTCGTTGTAGAAATACGAAACGCTTTCGAAGCGATTGTCACTTGTCTAGGCCCTCTGAACTGGCTTTTTTTGTCGAGTAGAAAACTCATTACCTATTTTATGAATTCACTAAGTAATTTTTCTTTTATCTTTTTCAGGTAAGTTTCAGAGTAAAATACTACACGTTGAAGACAAAGGTATTAAGTTTATTTTAAGATAATACTCCGAAACACGTCACTATTTATTTAGTTAAAGCCTATAATCGGTGGCAAAATAAAATCAAAGACTTCTGAAAACAACCTATTGGTAGTAGCGAGCATTTCAGTTAAATGATTTCAGTCTGTGTCTGTGGTAGCTTTTTGTATAGTTTTTTTTTTATCAGTTTTTTAATGTTTGTCGTTCGAACTATTTTACCCCTAATCGTATTTAAGGTTGCACATCCAGTAGACGCAATGTAGTCCTAGCTATTGTTTATCTAGAAAGCGAATTTGTGACTTAGACCGCCTTAATGTTAATGTAAAGGCTGCCTGTTCACTGCGGTGTAACAACTATAATTCATTACTTTAGGTTTGTTTCTCGTATAGGCACGAGCTTTACGAAATCAGCTGTGGAAACATTCCAATTCTATAAAGTTCACTTCGAATTGGAACCTCACTCAAGTGAGTGCACTCAATTCGAAAGCAAATTCATTTGTTTTTAAAGTAAATCACCGCGGATTCACAACGAGACATCGTTCGAATTTCGAAGTGATTTTAAGACAATAGCACACGCCTAGCATGACCACAATAGAAAAGGGTTTGGTCGACGGAAGAATAGACAAAATGACAGATAAACAATCACAATCTGTCATTTTTAGGGTTCCGTACCCAAAGGGTAAAACGGGACCCTATTACTAAGACTCCGCTGTCTGTCTGTCCGTCTGTCACCAGGCTGTATCTCATGAACCGTGATAGTTAAACAGTGGAAATTGTCACAGATGATGTATTTCTTTTGCCGCTATAACAACAAATACTAAAACAGAACAATAAATATTTAAGGGGGCTCCCATACAATAAGCGTGATTTTTTTTTGACATTTTTATAGATAATGGTACGGAACCCTTCGTGCGCGAGTTCGACTCGCACTTGGCCGGTTTTTTTTATTCTTCCGTCGACAAAACACGTTTCTATGGTTGTCTTGCTATGCGTGCTGAAAAAATAATATACATGGCGTAAAAAACAGCCGAGTATCATTTATTTTTATCAATGTCATAAGACTTTACTATTCAAAATTGCATCTCAAGAATTGACCAGCATACGTTACACCCCAGTGGTTAGCAACATTAACCGGACACTATTCTCGTTGGCAGTGTTTCAGGGCATAAATTGGCACACGCGATAAAACTGGTGGCTCGGTCAGCGACACGACTGGCTAGAATTGTGTAAGATTGTGCCTTCTTATTTTATTAGAGATCGTGTATGCTTTGGTGGGGTTGGGACGTTATTTTTGTAAGTGAATCAGACGGTTTTGGAGGAGGTTTTTCGCGTGCGAAAATTGGTATGGTCTGTTCAAAAAGTATCTAATGGAAATGTAAACAAATGGATCTGTAAACATACCTGTGGATGCCAATTTGTGGTGCCATTTCAAATTGAGTGCTTTGATTTGTTTATTTGAATACATAAACCCGATTTTTATTTTATTTTTTCTATGCGCCTCGCGGTTTCATCCGCGTAAGTCTCGATCCCGTGGGAATATCGGGATGAAAAGTATCATATGTCCTACTCCAGGTCATGGTCTACCCATGTGCCAAATTTCATCCAAATCCGTTAAGCCGTTTTAACGGGTAACAAACAAAGAAACTCACTTTCGCATTTATAATATTAGTTAGGATTTCCTTAAATCTGATAAAGATGTAGACAAACCCCAGTTCAAATTGTTACACAATCACTCACTAAATTGTAATTGAAAAATTGTCAAAAATTGTGATTATAAAATTAACCTCCGTTATCAAATGACAAACATCTTTAACGTGATTTAAAATGAGAATTTCGGGTTTAAGTATTTAAATAATCAAATCAAAGCACTCAATTTGTTATGGCGGCACTACAAACTGCTCCACAGTTACGATTTCTGATTCATTTGTTTACATTTTTATCAGATACTTTTGGAACACACTATAGTTGGAACATTACTGTTTACGCTATTTTTATTAGGGATATTTTTTTTAATGTATCTTCCGGGGGAGGTGAAAGTCTTTCACGGACTTTCTATCAGCATAGACTCTTGAAGATTTCTGGTGGAACGCATCAGGGTGCCTGCTTTTACACTACTTTTTTGTCGGTCCATCCGTCGGCAAAACCCGTTTCTATGGCGGTCGTACTATGCGTGCCTGTCCTTAACTTTTTGAGTAATTACTAAATGCATTCACAGATTTTGAAAAAATGGTACTTCTGTATACATTTTAACCCTAACCACGATTTATTCGAATTGTAAGACCTACGCAGACATCTACTCTGCTCTATCAAAGACTTAGCGTAGCTAACAAGCTACCTGTACGCAAAGTTTCAGTAAGTTAGTTTCAAGTTCAGTGAGCACTACTTTAGCACGGTTACAATAACCGTTGTTATTATCTATTCAGGCAGGGTCGGGCCAGTTAATTCGTTTTCTTCGAGGCGCGGATCGATGGCAGTCCGCGCGTGATGCTAGTCGACATTGTTGTGCGGGACGGCTTTTTGATGTGAAGGAAAATAGATCAAAGATCTTTATTATGTAGGGACATAATGGCGCCGATTCTGTTGTTCACAAACTAAACTAAATTTAAGTTCAGTGCATCTTTTTCTTTCTATTTCATTAAGAACAGGACAGAAGATAAATTTTAGTTTAGTCCTGTCAAATTAATCAGTGCCAGTCACTATTCGATACAAGTTTAGACGTGATTAAAAACTTGCGTACTAAATTGACGTCAGGCGCTGATTAATTTGACAGGACTAAACAAAAATTTATCTTCTGTCCTTTTCCTAATGAAATAGAAAGAAAAGATGCACTGAACTTTTATTTTGTGAAGAACAGAATCGGCACCTATATGTATAAAAATATCGCTAAAATGAACACACAAAAAAAAACAATCATCAGAACATAGTACCTCCTCCTTTTTTGAAGTCGGTAATAAATGCAAGCAGTCCTGCTATCCTTCTTCACCTACACTTCGACACCGTTTGACTGTTCACCAAGAAAGTATGTATCCTAACTAATGTTTGTTCGTTACGCTTTCACGCTAAAACGGCGGAACGGGTTTGGGCGAAATTTGGCACATGGGTACACCATGACCTGGAATAGGACATAGGATACTTTTTATCCCGATATTCCCACGGGATCGAAACTTACGCGCGTAAAACCGCGGGGCGCAGCTAGTTCTTTCATAAAGAAGATTTTTATTTTTATTGCCCGCCGCTTTCGATGCCGCGGGCAAAACGTAATCATATTATGAATGCGAATGTTTGTTATTCAATCACGCTTTCACGGCTGAACGTATTTGAGTGAAACATTAGCACACGGCAAGATTATGACCTGACATAAAAACTTGCATTAATTTAATCCGGGTTTATAATTTAGTGCTAATTTCCATATTATGATTTTTATTTAAATGTACTTACATTGTTATAAGGTATGATGGGGTTGGCATATCCTTATAGGACAAAAACCCCTGTTAATTAAAAAAAAAATAAAGATAAAAAAAAAAAAAAATGATTTTTGTGTGACTTATCGTATTTATTTCCTTCTTAGCTTGATCTCTTCAAACACGTTATTTGGTATAACTTTATCCGTCTGATCCTTACGACAAACGTACCTACATACTCGTAAAATATATGTCAACTGATTTAATTTGAGGGAAACCATATTTTTCTCGTGTTACCATAAACTCGTATAATTCTTTCAACGTTTTTACGCACACACGAAAAATTAAATCACCCATTTCAAAACACAAGGTATAAACCAAAAAAACTTTACGAAAAAAACATCCCCCTTTACAAATTAACCCCCCAACTCGTCCCGTGCTACAACGCAACCCAACCCTAGCGTGTCTACGTGTCCTTAACCCTAACGCTTGTAATTCAGAGCGCCGCGCAATTGTGTTACCAAACACTGTTTCATCTACTGTGGACACCCCTTATTGGCACTCCGCGTTTTAGGGTTCCGTGGGGCGAAAAATGTAATGATAAGAGGTGTTTGATTGTTTTATTTGGTGATAAGTAATTGATATATTGGCTGGACGAAGTGACGGTCCGGCGGTGAAATAGGCAGGCATCTTTGTTGTAATTGCTCCCCTCGGGGGTCGAATTCGGATGATACTGGCACAGGAGCGGGGTGAAGGCTATGAGAGGCCTTGGCCCAAGCCTGCAGGGCTGCAGCGAAGTAAAGTCAAAACACAAACTCATTTAGCGAAGTTGACGAGATAACAAAAAAACCGGCCAAGTGCGAATCGGACTCGCCCAGGAAGGGTTCCGTACCATCCTTACTAATATTATAAATGCGAAAGTAACTCTGTCTGTCGCGCTTTCACGCCAAAACTACTGAACCGATTTAAATGAAATTTGGTACACAGATAGTCTAGAGCCTGTGACAGGACATAGGCTACTTTTTATCGACATACCACGCGGGCGAAGCCACGGGCGGAAGCTAGTTATCTATAAAAACGAGCAAAAAAAATCACATTTGTTGTATGGGGGCTGCCATACAACAAACGTGTTTGACCGGTTTTTACTTTTAAATGTTACAACGATACGTGTGAAAAACATATCCCTATCTATGCTGCAGCGCGGACGGGAATAAACTGCTGTCATGTTTGGTAAAATTAAACTCAAAAGCAGTGAGCAGTGGTGTCCCAGTGGTAACGGCCGTGACTTACGAGTTTTAGGTCACAGGTTCCAACCCTGACAGACGCTTTAGGTACGTTGTGTAAATTATTTCATCACCACTCTTCCCACGGTGAAGGAAAACATCGTGAGGAAACCGGCATGTCTTAGAAACCAAAAGTCATGGACATGTGACATCTCCCAACCCGCACTGGCCCGCGTGCTGGATTACGGCCCAGTCCCTCTCACAGAGAGGAGGTCTGTGTCCCAGCAGTGGGAACATTATAGGCTGATTGATAATGCTGTTATGCTATACTCGAAAACCCGGGATCAGTAAGAAGTGGAAACTTTTTAACTTGTGAATAAAAGCTCCCTAGAACAGAGGCCCTAGACAAAGTGACATTCTATCAGCGATAACGATGATGGAAAAGGCAAAAATGTATAGGACTGACATAGGCTATCGAAAAGCTTATGTCAACCCTGTTGAAAGTCGTTGTAGAAATACGAAACGCTTTCGAAACGATTGTCACTTGTCTAGGCCCTCAGAGCTAAGACTTTAGCCAGCAATCTAGGTAAGTGCTAAGTTTTAAATCCTCATAAACCATTGTTGTCTGCAACAGTTCTAATCTGGTAGTGTAAGTCTCCAAACGTCACTTCGAAATTCGAACGATGTCTCGTTGTGAATCCGCGATGATTAACTTTAAAAACAAATGAGTTCGCTTTCGAATGTGAGCGCTCACTTGAGTGAGGTGAGCAGTGAACTTTACAGAATAGCACTACTGATAGACGAACTTCTGTCTATAACATAACTCAATCAATCTGCCTAGCCTTTTCCCAACCATGTTGGGGTCGGCTTCCAGTCTAACCGGAAGCAGCTGAATACCAGTATTTTACATGAAGCGACTGCCTATCTGACCTCCACAACCCAGTAACTGGGTAATACCCCTTGGTAATTCTGGTTGACTTTCGGGCTTCTGCCGACCCGTAACGACTGTCAAAGATCCACAAATGACAGCCGGGACCAACGGCTTAACGTGTTTTCCGAAGCACGGAGGAGTCTCGGTATGTAAACATGGTTACCCATCCACGGCCCATACCAATGCGGAACCCGCCCCATAGAAAAGTATGCGCCAAAAATGCGCCAGATTACAGACGCATTGAATGAAGCACCTTTACAGCTCCCGAATAACTGTTTCATCCCACAGAACCCCCCCTCTTTTATCCTCTTTGAGGGTTCTGTGTTGAAAAACCCCAGTTTTAGAGCATTGATTGAGTCCGTCTGAGTGAAAAAGGAGCTGTGGCGTGAAAAATCGAGATCTGTTCGTTTGTGAACTCAAAAGTGTGTGATGGAGAGGAATTTTGTTGAAATGGCATTGTTTTTGACTGGCTATGTACTTTGTTTTATAGCCTTGTTTATTTGGGTATTTGCTGTATCAAAAGGGTTTGTTTACCTATGTATGCGTGTTCTGTTGGTATGGTAAGTCTCAGTATAAACGTGTTTTGGCCTGGAAGTTAGGCAGAGCCTAATATCATAGCATCACGCCTCTATCCCCCGAAGGGTTAGGCAGAGGTGTACCTATAGTTTACCCACATTTCGCCGGTTATGTTAAAGTCCCATGTAGCAGGGGGCGAACCTATTGCCATCAACCGAGCATAAATCCAGACTCCGGGCTGCTACTGAGCAATTCCAGATAGAAAAACCCAATAATGCTTTGCCCGACCCGGTAATCGAACCCAGGACCTCATGCTCAGCAGTGGCGCTTGCAACCTCTAGACCAACGAGACAAGGCATTATATAGTAAAACCACAGTTCGCAGAATAATCAATTATTAACCGATTTCTTCAAAAAGGACGAGGTTCTCAATTCGTCAGCATGTTTTTTTTTTTATGTTACGCGATTACTCCGCCAATTATGAATCGATTGTGATGATTCTTTTTTTATTTGGTAGGTCATGCTTCAGAGGTGGTCCCATAAAATTTTTATTTAGTGTGAGTCACATCTAGTTACACAAAAACATGCGCAGCAGTCTTTGGGGACTGTCGATACAAGTGAAAATTAAGCAACAATGCGTAACCTCAACGTAATTCAGACGGTCGACGCTAGATGGCGCTTAAAACATTTCTTCAAGCATGACGGTGACGATGACACGAGTTCCATGATTTTTGTTGACCCAAAAAGTGTTCAACGCGCCCAAAGAAGATTTCAGTTCAAAAAAAAAAAAATCCGCATCTGATCAGAAGCTGATCTTGCAATTATCTAAGTTCTCCACTCACCGTTAAACACAAAAACAGCGTGATAATAAGTAAAGGCAAACAAATGACGTCAGCGTGGGCGGAGGGCACACGATCGTTCCCATGACGACACTAAACTCCAGCCTTGTGTACTCGGCCTAATGATATTGTGGCTTTGCAAATATTGTGCGGAAAAAAATACATTTGGACTCTGTAGATGTATGTTTTTGGTAGTTAATGTTTAGATTAGGAAAATCCTTGTGAAGGAGTCTTTCCGGGAAAATATTTCCACCGGCCTCACGTTACTGTTGACAGCGCTCTGTCTTGGTTTTTTATTTGGTCTGAGTATCCAGTATATTTACTTTCTAATAGTTATTCAAAGTTTTCGAAAAATCTTTATCTACCCGCAAATAAAATCTCCGTGGTTGCACTAGACGCAAGTAGGTCGCTGAGCTTGCCTGACTGCGTCCTACCCTCACATTTTATTGCTGACTACCCGCCGTCTACAAATATGAACGTAGGTGCTGACGCTTGCTTATCTTTTCATATATTTTTCTTTTCTGTCATTACCTTTGTGCATTCGTGTTTGCTTGCAGAAAGATCTGTAACTGCTGGGTCTTGAGGCAACGTATTTGTGATTGCAGTGTCCTATGTGATATTTGCTGCTTATTACTCGGTTAGGGTGCAACATTGATATTCTAAGGGGGTCGCCTATGAAGATTCGAATAACGTCGTTTCGTAGCACGCTATTTCGAAAAAAATTGCTGGTAGTACGTCAGGGGGCCAAGTCTACTAATTTACAAACGTGTCAGTGGTCTCACAATGATGAGTTTTTGACAGATTTGCCATACAAAATCTGTCAAAAACTCCTCATTCACTCATCTCAACATGTTCGAAAACACAATGAATCGAAAAACGCTGTATCGAATGCCGTTATCGTGAACACGCTGATCCGAAAAACTTTGAATGGTTCAATAGTATCGAAATCCACTGTTGCGTTTATTTGTCTAGGAATGGAACTCACGACCCCGATGAAACACAGCAGGCCTCGTCTTTGGATTGGGTTTGGGAAAAAAGGGGAGTGAGAAGTATTGTTTTGTTTTGTTAAAACATTAGAAATAGAAATAATATTTATTTGCATAAAACATGGTATATAAAGTTGTTTTCAAAGGACATTATCGAGCATACATGTTTTGCTTATATCATAGCATGCAAATATTATAGGTTACATTACAAAATGTTTCCCATCAATAAATTCATTTAAGGAGTAAAAATTATTAGAGATTAACCATTTAAGTAGTTTTTTTTTTAAACAATCTAAGATCTAACGTTATTAAAACAATCGGAATTTGATTATATATCCGAACACACATGGCTAAACAGCTTTCATTATATTTAACCAGTCTTGGCAAGTCATTTAATATAAGCAGGTGAGGATCTCACCGGTTTTGAGAATATACCTCATCTGCCTAAGTCTTTATGCTTTTTAACAAACATGCATACTTCAAAGATATACAACGTGTAACAGAATAAGCGCAAGACCTGAAAGTAGTTTGCTCAGAATCGGCTTCTGAATCGATTTCCGTCATTATTTATATAATTATGTTAATTTTTCATGAAAAAATCTTTTATATAACTGAAATTAGAACCACTGCGTCATAACAAGGTAATAAGACATTTTATTTAAGGAAATTTAAGCCTTATCTCAAAGGAATAAAGCCTATTTAAATGCATAACCAAATTTGTAATACGCTCATAGCTATCCTATGTGTAGTGCGCGTTAAATAAAATAGTTAATTTAAGGTGGGGTTTAATTAAATTAAATTACAGATATTATTTTAGTCTTATAATTTAATATTCTAATTGGGGTGTATGAGTTCTTGCGTTTATTCCGTTACACGTTGAAGAGAGAGGCGTATGCGGTAATAAACCAAGTTCTTTAAATATTGGCCTGCTAAATTCATCAGGTTGCAGCCCATATATTGCACGAGTACACTTCTTTAGTGCAACAAATACTCTGTTTTTGTCGATGCTATTACCCCACATTATGAACCCATAGCGTATTAATGATTCGCGTATTGAGGAGCTCGTGGCTACGTAATAACAGCCGCACGGGTCGATCCCTCAGGTTAAGCTACGCTTGCCGGGGTTGGTCCGTGGATGGGTTTATGATCTTTACACATCGAGACTCCTCCGTGCCTCGGAAAGCACGTTAAGCCGTTGGTCCCGGCTGTCATTTGTGGATCTTTGACAGTCGTTACGGGTCGTCAGAAGCCCGAAAGTCTGACAACCAGTCTTACCAAGGGGTATCGTATTACCCGGTTACTGGGTTGTGGAGGTCAGATAGGCAGTCGCTTCATGTAAAATACTGGTATTCAGCTGCATCCGGTTAGACTGGAAGCCGACCCCAACGTAGTTGGGAAAAGGCTAGGCAGATGATGAGCGTATTAATGATTCAACATAAGCATGGTAGGTAGTAGTGATGGATTAATTAGCATTCGCATTCATTGTTAGCCTGTGAAAAATCATTTAGCATTTAGCTAATGAAATTTAGTTGCGAAATTTCGTGAAGTGCTAAGTGAATTATCGCTTCGTACATTTTCATTTTCATTAAAAGTGCGAATTAAAATGAACGTTCACCATTTTAATTCGCACTTTTAATAAAATTTTCATACTTCATTATTATCAATTATCATCATATTAGCTATTAGCATAGCAATAGCAATTATCATGCTAAGACTCAATAATTCACTTGCTAATGAAATTAATGAAAAATCGCATTAATTGCCATTACTAGTAGGTAGTGATAGCAGTTTTGATGTTTATTATATTTTTAACCTTTCTGAGTGCGTATACGAATTTATTTATTCTTTACGATGTATCATCCACTTGTGCTTTCCAATTAATGTCCTGGTCTATTATTACTCCAAGAAATTTCGTTTGTGTTTCATTTGAGCTGACCCGATCACCATGATAGGGATATTTTAATGTCAATCGTGGCGACATTAGGACCGGAACGAAATGAAGGGGTCTTGCTTGAGGAGTTAAAAGCACATTCCCAAGGACTGCCGTTGGCGTTGGCAAGCAGACTCATACATACAGGGTGTAAGACAGCCCTCCCCAAATTAACAGGGGCATTCAGCTCCTTATTGATAAATGATTTATATATTATTTTGCAACATTTCACAAAATTACTATCACAAAACGGTTCATAGTCAATTCAACTCCTAAAGGAACCAGTTGACATACATAAGATGGCAATGTGACCCAGATGCGTCAAGTACCAGGTACGACAATTTTATGGCCAATCTATTTAGGTATGTTTGAGGTTAAACTTCCAATTTCTTAAGGCGATATATGCTCGCAACGTACTTTCAGTTGTGCTATTCTGTAAAGTTCATTTGGAACCTCACTCAAGTGAGCGCACACAATTCGAAAACGAAGTCATTTGTTTTTAAATTAAATCATCGCGGATTCACAACGAGACATCGTTCAAATTTCGAAGTGATGTTTAGAGAGACAGAGAATTTTACTCAAAACGTCACTTTGAAATTCTTGAGCCACACAGTGACTGCTATTCTTTTGTCATTTATTACATGACATATCAAACTCTAGTTATGTCCTGTTTTATTTAGTCTACATGACATCCCTGTCTAGATGTCACATGTCTTCGAATTTTTAGTCCTAAGACCTCAGACCGAATAAAAAACCATGACGGAGCGCTGCGAACAATACAATGAAGCATGCTAAAACTACACCAACGCTCTGTGCATACACGCTCACACACACACATTTACAACTATTTACAAGGACACTACAATCAAACTACACCAAACTAAGTGCACACATGTTTACGAAACCGGCCTCACGTCACTGTTGACAGCGCTCTGTGTCGGTTTTTTATTTGGTCTGAGCCTAAGACATGCCAGTTTCCTCATGACGTTTTCCTTCACCGTTTTGAGAGCAGTGGTGATGAAATTATTAACGCCAAGTAATGCGCCTGTCTGGGTTCGAACCCACGACCTGCAACTCGTAAGTCGGACTCGACTGTGTTTTTTTAAAGTGTTTCGTATTTCTATAACGACTTTCAACAGGATTGACATAAGCTTTTCGTTAGCCTAAGTCAATCCAATTCATTTTTGTCACATCCATCATCGTTATCGCTGGGAGAATACCACTTTGTTTAGACGCTCAGTACTCTAGCTGTACTATTCAAACCGAAACTCGATGGCAGAAATAAGAATCGAGCTTCTTCACAACATCACCACGTCTGTAACCCCCGTAGGGTTAGACAGAGGTGTAACTATAGTACACCCACATTTCGCTAGTTATGTGTAAGTCCCATGTAGAAGGGGGCAAGCTTATTGCCATCCAGGGTTGCGGGAAAGTCCAGGGTTGCGATAAGGCCAGGGTTGCGGGAAAGCCCAGGGTTGCGGAAAAGTCCGAAAGGGACCTTAGCAACAGACAACTGAAGGAACACGGGTGGGTTTTAGTCAGTAAAAGTCTGACACGCCCTTCCGCTCCGCTCAGAGCGGGAGAAAACATTGGATGATCTCACACCCTCAAAAAAAAAAAAAAAATATTGCCTTCAACCGAGCTCAAATCCAGACCCCCGGCTACTACTGAGAAATTCCTGATGGAAAAGCCCAATAACAGATTACCTGACTAAGACATCGAAACCAGGACCTCATGCTTAGCAGTAGCGCTTGCGTCCAATAGACCAAAGTGGCAGTCAAGCGAACGAAGCGAGTTCTACTTCATCATTACTTATCTACTTACTCTTCTATATTCCGATAAAGAATGTATGTTCGCTATACAATTCCTAAAGGAATCGCTGCATATGGTCACAGCACACTGACCCAGATGTGTCACGAGCCAGGTACCGACCATATCATGGTGAATTTATTTATGTACGTACCAGTTTGGGAGGCACAGAGCTCGGTGCATGCGATCGTTCTAAGCAAATACTGCAAAAATATTGATGTTATTGAGTCTTATGCATAACATAACATCATGCTTAAACTACGAAGAGGTTCGCAGAGGAATATTCCTCTGCGAGCCTCCACGCTACCAGTTCCATTGGAACTCGGGTATATAAATATGAAATGAACTCGAAAACGTTACTTTTTCAAATGACCATCTTGCATTGACCACTTTTTTATATTTTTAGTTTTGGAATTCGTCAAATGACTTCTCCCGCTCTTGGCGGAGCGGAAGGGCGTGTCAGACTCTTACTGACTGAAACCCACCCGTGTCCCTTCAATTGCCTGTTACCAAGGGCCTCGGTATCCCTTTCGGACTTTCCCGCAACCCTGGCAGATACAAATATAAAATAAACTCGAAAACGTTACTTTTTTAAATGACCAACTTGCATTGACCACTAAGTACTTCACGTGGTGTGCTATTCTGTAAAGTTCATTTGGTAATGCAACCTCACTCGAGTGAGCGCACACAATTCAAAAGCGAACTCATTTGTTTTTAAATTCGAACGATGTCTCGTTGTGAATCCGCGATGATTTACATCGCGGATTCACAACGAGACATCGTTCGAATTTCGAAATGATGTTTAGAGAACAGCACTACTGATTGAAACGTCATATTTGCGCTGCAGTAGATCACATACAGGCCGATATTATTACAAGACCTTAGTTCAAATTCAGACTAGCTATTGTACCAAACCGCAGAAATTATCCCCATACATAATTTAAAGTAATTCTCCCCTTGTTAAACCCGTGCCGCGTATTTCGCTCATTCTACTTGTTTATTAAGGTATAAACACAATGAGAGCTACGCTTGCGGAATGTTAACACGCCCTAATCATTTGCTACGTGATACTAAAGTACATGTACTTAATTGATTTTGAATATGAATATTATGTTATAATGATATTCGTTTGTCGCTGTTGTGGGGTGTGATTAGATACAATTGTTGTTTGTTTATCCTGCTGGTATATAATGATGCCTTGCCGTCAAAATAAACATGGGGATTAGCTTCAGAGGTGTAATAAAAGAGTCTCCGCGAGTAATAATGATCTGGGAAATTAATAGTTCAAGCGAATAATGGGACGCAGAGACCAGCAGAGAGAGTCTGTGCGTCTAGCGCTCGGCGTGGCAACACGTCGTGTTCTGGTTTGCAACTGGTCAATCGTTATCCTGAGAATGCCTCGTTGAGAGGTGAAACACTTGTCGATTTCTTACAGGGTTTTTTATGACTCTATCTACTTCTATTGTATTTTATAATATTTCCTCAAAGTCACGCCTGAATTAATTATAAAGCGAATGGGGTTGGCCACTGTCAAAGTGGCGCTAGCATAGCTCTAACCAAAATAAAAGATTTTTTTAAGGCGCAGTTGTTTTGACATTTTATTTGATTTGACAAGGTCTGCGTTCCTTCCTTGTGAGTTTCTTATCCGACATGTCGAATACTAGGCTATTTTCACAACAGTTCTTTCAATTATAAAACGCAATCAACAAGGGAAGCCAAAAAACAACACAAACTTGACAGATGAAAGCTATGCTAGCGCCATCTATCTAAACTTTTCACCGGCCAACCCCATTGACATACTTATTTATTTATTTATATATACTTTATTGTACACCCGGCTACACATCAAGCTATACATTTCCAGTTTCTGCTGATCTCGCATTATATAGGATTTCCGTACAATGCGAGGTCAGTTTATACTGGAAATGTATAGCTTGATGTGTAGCCGTGTGTACACCAGAAGATTCATAGCGAAAATAAAAGCATCCTTCTCAATTTGACATTTCATACATCGCCAAAGA
Organism: Lithophane leautieri; assembly: GCA_949152455.1. Classification (NCBI taxonomy): domain Eukaryota; kingdom Metazoa; phylum Arthropoda; class Insecta; order Lepidoptera; family Noctuidae; genus Lithophane; species Lithophane leautieri. The sequence continues at coordinate 6,837,327 of OX424486.1, forward strand.
ATGACAGGTCTGATTTGATTAAACGGACAATTAAGTTGACTTCACACGAACAACAAAAAAAATTGGCAATTTTTGACGTAAATTGCTCAGTGTTGCCAAGCCACAATTACCATGCAATTATTGCCCGTGTATGGTTTAAGCGTTTAGTCCGGCGCACTCTGGCCAGTCATCCATGCTAGGGGGTTGCTTACTCGCTAATCTTGTTACCACAAATGAACTATTCTAATATAAGTGCAGTTCATGCTGATACGAAACAAGAAGAGACCCGTCGAATCAATGTTTGTAACTTCTTGAGTTCGGTGCCCTTTCCGACTTTCTGGGAAGAAACATCGAAACAAACTCGATTGGTCAAGTTTCTTCAAAGTCCTGTGCTAGTGTACCTATCTATACCTACTCCATGGATTGAAGCAAAGCATAATCAGCTTATAATGTTCCCACTGCTGGGACACAGGCCTCCTCTCTTCGAGAGGGAGTGGGCTATAATCTAACGCGCGGGCCCAGTGCGGGTTAGTAGATGTCACATCATGTCTTTGAATTTTTGATTCTAGAAAATTCCGGTTTCCTCACGATGTTTTCCTTCACTATTTTTAGAGCATTGGTGATTAAATTATTTACTCAAAGTAAAGCGCCTGGCTGGGTTAGAACCCACGACCTACAACTCGTAAATTCTCCCACAAACAGGCGCGATATCGCGGGCGCGACAAAGGTAGCGCTGCCTGTCGCTCCCGCGATATCGCGCCAGTTTGCACGAGACTTAAGTCGGGGCCGTTACCACTGGGCCACCACTGCTGCTGGATTGAGACATCAGTTCGCAATTCGAACGATGTCTCGTTTTGAATCCGCGGTGATTCACTTTAAAAATAAATGAGTTCGCTTTTGAATTGTATGCGCTCACTTGAGTGAGGTTCCAAGTGAACTTTACAGAATAGAATTTAGGTGATGACGCTTAGATCGATTGTAGTGTCCTCAAAACTGACTAGTCTCATTTGAACGCCGCACGCCGAAACTTACAGGTGAAGGTCTCGTTCCAAGATCTATACTAGTGTACCTACCTATATCTACTCGATAGTATGTGGGTTGTTAGTCTCTGTTTGAAATGTGCTGTAAGTACACAATGTACGACCGATATTAGGCACTGTTTGCAAGGTTTTACTGCTGCCCATACATTGGATCCCTTAGCTTGGGGATCGAGGGCGGGCAGAGCGATAACCCGTACCAAGGATTGCTGGAGGTGACACATTGAAGATACTTGCTTAAATGCATTTCTTTGCTATTCTGTAAAATTCACTGCTCACCTCACTCAAGTGAGCGCACACGACTCGAATGCGAATTCATTTGTTTTTAAAGTAAATCATCGCGAATTCACAACGAGACATCGTTCGAATTTCGTAGTGATGTTTAGCTTTAGTCTCAGACCAACAAAAAAAGAAGACGGAGCACTCCGAACATCAAAAGGGAAGCCACCTTTTTATCTATGTGTATGTAAAAAGGGCTGCCATTTGTAAAAGTTTTTCCCTATAATTTGGGGAATAATATTGTATGGGTAGGATAATATTGTACGAGTAAGATATTGTTGAGTATGGTATTATACCTCAATTGTTAAGAAGGACTTCTAATCCGAAACAAAACTACTATCCATTTACTTTTAGATGCAGTATTACTTGGAAATCTAAAATATAAATACATAAAACAACAAAACAACAATAAAATTACTCGAAATAAGAAGTCAGAATTTAAATTGTTTAATCGAATGGGAAAATTTGAAATTAAATTATGGCAACCCTCCCACCTTATGTCACTGCTTTCATTCATTCATTCTATGAGGTTTTTGTTCCGAGTAACCTTAAATATTCGAAGTAAAAAACGATGATATTTCAAATACGTACAGACGGCAACACATCAAGCTATATGTTTCCAGTATAAGCTGACCTCGCATTGTACGGAAACCTTATCCAATGCGACATCCGCATAAACTGGAAATGTATAGCTTGATGTGTAGCCGTGTGTACAAGTGAAAAGTGATTCCGTGAGACTTTTTATGTGATTTGCTATTGTTTTCACAAATTTTCACTACATAGGAAGGCATAATTCTATTTTTTTTTATTGATGTTAACTAGAAGACGACTCGTGACGTACTAGGAGCGATGAGCATAGTTTTAGTGTATGTGTGTAGCGTGCTCCTGTGTGTTTACTTGCAAGAGCATAATTTTGTGGCTTCACTTTTGGTGTTCGGAGCTCTCCGTCTTTCTTTTTTGGTTGGTCTTAGGCTTTAGAGAATGAACCCTAGACTATTTTTCAGTAACGATAGAAGAGTCTGTGAGGAGCTCGTGGCTAAGTAATAACAGCAACACGGGTCGGTCCATCACTAAGCTACGCTTGCCGGGGTTGGTCCGTGGATGGGTGACCTTTACATACCGGATCTTTACATACCGAGACTCCTCGGTGGCTCGGAAAGCACGTTAAACCGTTGGTCCCGGCTGTCATTCCTGGATCTTTGACAGTCGTTACGGGTCGTCAGAAGCCCGAAAGTCTGACAATCAGTCTTACCAAGGGGTATCGTATTATCCAGTTACTGGGTTGTGAAGGTTAGATAGGCATTCGCTCCATGTAAAATACTGGTATTCAGCTTACCGGTTAGACTGGAAGCCGACCCCAACAAAGTTGGGAAAAGGCTAGGCAGATTGAAAGAAGAGTCTGATCTATTTCCTTGTGTAGAACCACACAGCACTTATTTCAATCTTATCCTCCCAGACTACCCACATCTAATAAAAGCAACAAAAAGCCGCCTCACATGTAAGACAAACCGCAAATGTAGTTAAAGGCCTTTCAGACGCGACTGGCCCGTCGCCGCTGCGGTTTGCGCCGAGTGGTCGGTCCTCTATTGATGCCTTATTGAATGTTGGGTCACGTTCATAGTGGACGTCTTGTCGCTTCTATGGTGGCCATGATTTTATTAAGTACCTACTTAGGTAAGTTTACAGCACAGCGACCCTGGCAAGTGACAAGTTACAATTTATAATTAATGAATTTCTAATGGTTCGTAATTTGCTTCTTAATTTAAAAAATAAAGAACACTTTTTTTTACGAATTTTCTCGACCGACACAACCGCTGCACGCTGGATACAAAACTCAAAGGGAAGTATTTTTTTTTTAGCATATAAAATCTCTCGTTATCTCTTTAATTAACAGCTCATAGACCCTTTGATACAGTTTGCTCTTAAATCATAGTTTACATTTTTACCCCAAGAACCTATCTCAGAAAAAAACCAGTATAAATAACCGCACAATCTGTCATCGCCCTTACAAGTAATGCCACAGGCTTGCGACTAACCCAATCACAGCAGTTCCATTTGTACGCGACAGTACTCAATGCGCTACTCACGAGAATTACCAGCGGTACAGTCATGCACGCTGAATTATCAAATAGTTTTGAAAGATTTTGAAGCAAACAAGTTTTCACAGAAATCTTGTTATAAAACTTATCTATGAATAAAAGAAAATTAAATACTCGCCTAAATTTTTATACATTTTGTGATTACTTAAACTCACGCACTGTCTTATTAGTATTACTTGTAAAAATATTAGGAATATTGTGTCATCGTATACTTTTACAATGTTTGTAAATATGTGAGCACCATGTATCTATCACATACTTAGTTAATTTATTTGTCATTGCTCCATTTTTTATTATTCTTTTTACCTATTGTGGTACAGTAATCGTATTCTAGGTGCATCGTATTCACATGTAATTATATAATTGATGTATATAAAATGTTGTAAAACATTTTTTTAAAGACTAACGGTGGAGTTTCTTGCCCATTCTTCTCCATACGAAAACTTCCTTTTGGACTGGGCAACTAGAATCAGTTCTATTTCTTTGTTGATGACGTTCGAAAGTTCCTTTAATGTAACTATTTGAAATAATTTATTTGGCTTTGACTTTAAAATCGGATTAGACTCAAGTTAAAAACGCATGATAAGAGATGTCAAGGGCACCCTCCACTTTTTCCATTGGTCACGGTTCTGCACTACAAATTGCCAATAAAAAAAAAATTAGCCTAGAGAAATGAGGAAGTATTTAATGTCCGTTCATCTCCCTCTTGGTCTTGGGGCATCATTCCTGTATTCTACGGGCCTGCAGCTCGTTTGAAGTGTGGTTGATATGGCCAATTGTCCTGCCAAGGTCCCATTTCTAGACACGCGGCAGCGTGTCAAGCCAAAGTTCAAAAAAAGACAGCAGCCGTGTGTTAATATTACACGAACCATTTGGAGCCACTTTTGACCCCTCAATATCTCAAAATCTATTTAACTTATACACATCAAATTTGGTTTATTTATTATAACCCCTTAGATTAACTAAACCCCCAAATTTCATAAATACAGCTCAAACGGTTGTTGAGATATTAACGTCTAAAAATCGGCATTTTTATTGCTGACTGACTTACCTACCTATAGATCAAAAACCTAACCCACTTCCAGATGAGCCAGGTAAAATTTTCAGCTTCAATCCATCCTAATTGCTTTGTGTAAATAATTCGACTATTCAATGAAGTAATATTTTTAAATAGCAAACATTGTTATAGCAGAAAAAACAAGAAATTTTGTTTAAAATTTATTTTAGAATGTTGTAGGTGTGTTCTTTATATATTTCAGGATTCTCTATAGAACTTGGCACCCATTTAGGTCTCAATTCTTTTGTCGGCGAAGTCTACAACCACAATACTGAATTTGGCTCCCATTTCACATATGTTTTTAGATTGGATTTATATATACTTTATTGTACACCAAAAAATACAGAACAAAAATTAATAAATTTAACACTACCAAACACACAATAGGCGGCCTTATCGCTTTCTGCGAACTCTTCCAGGTGCCGTATTATGAAGTATTAATGCCACCATTTTTCCAGTGTGAGAGAGAGACGGAGCTAGTCAAGGCCGCTAGCACCATCCCGTTTTCGCAGTGGAATAATGATGGCATTAATAGTACCCCAGGCAACCTTAGAATGGAAAGTGATTGCTTTGATTTGGACTTAAGAGCGAAAAAGCTCGAAAACCAGAATGACGAATGATTACGAATCAAGCATTTGTCTCCAGGGGTGTGATTCTGTAAGACCTCATTCTAAACTTCGAATCTGAATCGGCTGTGAGTTTCTTGATTGGCATTCTAAAAACTCGGTTGATACACTAGCGCTACCCTTGCGAGCGTGTCAGCGAGTTGAACTAAATTGACCGTGAGATTTTGACAGATAAAGTATGAGATGACGTAAGAAGTGGCATTCAGTAAGGTAATTCCCCCGTCACTTCGAACCCGAACACATTTTGAACCTTATGCGAAGTGAGAGTGAATATCGATGTGAGATGCGAGTTGTTGTTTGAATGTTACGGAATCGACGTACAGTAGTTTGATATGCACCATCGCACACTTTTCTAAAACACAATTGAATTTGTTAAGTGTATAATATATCGTTAGTTGCGCCACTCTGCGGAAATCGTCAACATAATGGTTCTCGTCTGAGGGGAGCACCCTCACCCTTCAGTGCTTGTCCGAAACAAACTATTAGCGAATGAGACTGCTGATTTACAGTCTTTACTGGCAAATTCGATAGATTACAAGTATTTGGCAGATATTTTTTGTCAATGCTGCTTATACTAGAATTTCCCCACTATTTTTAATCGACTTCTTCAATAAGAAGGAGATTCTCAATTCGTGTTTTTTTTTTGTGTTTGTGTTACGCGATTACTCCGCCAATTATGAATCGATTTTGATGATTCTTTCTTTGTTTGGTAGGTCATGCTTCAGAGGTGGTTCCATATAAATTTTATTAATTTTGCTTACGTAGTTTTTGAGTTAGCTTCAATAATTACGTATTTTTCCCCCTTAGTATATGTGGACGATATCTTATTTGTCTCCGTCACTGTTATTTACATAGCAGGTAGTGGTATTCGAATTGTGGGGTAGGTACCACAACTAAAAAGTGAAAAATAAAAACGTGGCAAAAAACGAAAATTCAAAAGCAAAGACACCGACTTCCGAAATTAAAGTTATTTTTCACTTTTTTGTGTTTTTTTTGGAAGTCGGTTGTTTTTTTTTTATTTATGTAGTGTCCGAGCGATTCACTTCTCTATCTTGAGTTTCGTCTCTTTAATTTGCAGTGCTATTGCTATTCTGTAAAGTTCACTTGGAACCTCACTCAAGTGAGCGCACACAATTAGAAAGCGAACTCATTTGTTTTTACCCGACTGCCCCAAGGTAATGTTTTTCGAGAGTATTGTATGTTTGAATGTATGGTATGTTTGTATATCTATTTCTTTAGCACACTCTGTAGCCTAAACGGCTTTATGGTTTTTAACATACGAGGTGTCGTTAGGTTCGTCTTAATTGTGGGAGTGACATAGGCTATACAAAATTTGTATATTTCATCTACAAATACAAAGGCGACTCTGCGTCCAGCGCTCGGTGTGACAACACGTCGTGTTCTGGTTTGCAATTGGTCAATCGTCATCCTGAAGATGCCTCGTTGAAAGGTGAAACACGTGTCGATTTCTTACAAGGATTTTTATGACTCTTGAAGAAAAGTTAAGCGGAATAGGTTACTAAATATATCTACGTCTATTGTGTTTTCTCTTTTCAGTTAAAAGGTTTTTTCAGTCGGGTTTTTTGTTTTTTAAATAATTTGTTTTATTAAAGTGAATCATCGCGGATTCACACCGTTCAAAAACATTGTAGAAAACGTAGTTTCATTTAATGTCTTATGAAGCTAATATATTTCTTACTTGTCTTCCCGGACATCTTACATGTAACCCTAAGGCAAAGCTAACATATAACTGTAATATAAACCAACAATTGACTTTTCTCTTTGATAAATAGTCCGACCACATGTTTCCTCGTCCGCTAAACAAAACGCTACCTACCTACTTATTCTCCTCCGTCCATCTTGAGCATTTGTCCTTCTGTCTTGTATATAGCTCCAGGGATGTCATGTAGACTGAATAAAACAGGACATAACTAGAGTTTGATATGTCATGTAATAAATGACAAAAGAATAGCAGTCACTGTGTGGCTCAAGAATTTCAAAGTGACGTTTTGAGTAAGGTTCTCTGTCTCTCTAAACATCACTTCGAAATTCGAACGATGTCTCGTTGTGAATCCGCGATGATTTGCTTTAAAAACAAATGAGTTCGCTTTTGAATTGTGTGCGCTCACTTCAGTGAGGTTCCAAGTGAACTTTACATGCACACAATAAATTTTTGAGTTCCCTTAAAATATAATAAGACGTATAATGTATTTAATAAATGTATTTTATCATGGATTTCCGCAAAGTTACGCCAAAATCAATGAACTATTGAGTTCTCTTATTTTATTTATCTTCAAGTCACAAAATATCCACACTATCCGCATAATTCCCGGAAAATGGCAGCCCTATCTACAGCTAAGTAGCCTCGAACACAAATGAAAGACCTCGCTCAGTTGAACATTACGCCTGGATAGTCTAGTTGGAGTCCGATACGATAGCTACAGGTTTCTATTCTAATAGTCAATTTTCTGTTCTTGGTATTTCCGAGGTAATGTCCCCGATATGTAGAATTATGTGTAAAATGAAACAACGGACACTGTGAAAGATAATATAGCTCTGGCAGGGTTTCGGGACCTGCCAGGGTTGCGGGAAAGTCCGAAAGGGATACCGGGGCCCTTGGCAACAGGCAACTGAAGGAACACGGGTGGGTTTTAGTCAGTAAAAGTTTGACATCCGCTCACGCTCCGTCCAGAGCGGGAGAAGTCAATTGATTATTTCCCAACCTCAAAAAAAAGAAAGGGAGTGACTCCCGAGATGACGACTAATAGAGAAATTATGGAAAAAAAAAGACATGTTGCACCGACCACAAAGAAATTGAGATAAGGATAAGTGAATACTGATGTGTACGCTTCCGCCCGCAGCTTCGCCCGCGTGGTATGTCGATAAAAATAGCCTATGCCCTTCCCCGGGATGCCATCTATCTCCTTGCCTAATTTTAACGAAATCCGTTCAGTGGTTTAGGCGTGAAAAGGGTAACATACAGACAGACAGAGTTACTTTCGAATTTATAATATTAGTATGGATCTATACAAAATAAATTACTGTTTTAATAGTAGAAAAACACCTCTCGAAAACCTAAAGTTGAGATATTACTGCAAAATAAATGGACTATATACACCTACCATTCGTTGTGCCGACTCCCAATGAATAGTCCGCGCACCGCTGGGCTCATACTAATACTGGACTAATGTTGTGGTGTGTGACAAGAATACGGATCGCTGGCGGTCTAATATATTTACAGGGTGGTGGCTGGATGAGGTATAAGCGATCAGCGTGTTAAGACATATTCTAATAATGGCTAATAATTCGATTTATATTTTATGTAACGTAATGTAAATGATTTTGCATACTTTTGTATAGAATCAATTGTTTCTAACTGAACAGACAGCTGTGCTGCTGGGGAGTTTGTTGCGCCACTTCTTCTTCCCAGCTAAAGCACTAGGAAGTGGTGAAAGGTGGGCGTTTTGGGGGACTGTCTTATGTAATTTTGACGTTCGAAAAGTGCTGATTCTCAGCCTAGTTTGAATAAATGACTTTTGATTTGATTTGATTCTATAATCATACCTATTTTAAAGACAATTGGGTAACAAAGGTCTACTTCATAACATAACATCAGGCCTGTATTCCCCGAAGAGTTAATCAGAGGTCTTCTTTTTATCGCTACCATTTGCTTCGACTAGCAGCATCGCCATCAACCTCTGCTATAGTTGACCAAGGCCGCTATACCGCGCCTGACGTATGTGGATGGGGGGGCAGGGCCGCTTTTCCTCTACGCTCACTGTGGCGGCGGCGGCGGCCGGCGTTCCGCCGCTCATTCGTCAACGCTGCCGGTTTCGCTGCGCTTTAGGATACGATAAGCAACCAGCTTAACACAGGATACTGAAGTTTTTAAAGTCAGAAAAGTGATTCATATGTCTCGAGAAAAAAAACAGGAAATTAATCAGAAAAAAAAACATGGGAGAATTAATAAATAACAAAAATGACACTTACCTCTATTTCAAGGCATACTCAGCCTATAATGTTCCCAGTACTGGGACACAGGCCTCCTCTTCGAAAGGGGATGGGCTGTAATCTATCTCACGGCCCCAGCGCGTGTGGGTAGATGTCACATGTCTTCGAGGTCTCGATTCTAGGACTTGCCGGTTTCCTCACGATGTTTTGAGGGCAGTGGTGATGAGGCTGGGTGGATTCGAACCAACGTGTGACAACTCGGTAAGTCATTACCACTCCTGTCGGGGTCGCGGGAAAGCCCGAAAGGGATACCGTGGCCTCTGGCAACTTACAGGCAACTGAAGGAACCCGGGTGGGTTTGACACGCTCTCCCGCTCCGCCCAGAGCGGGAGAAGTTATTTGATAATTTCCCACCCAAAAACAAAAAAAAGGGCTGTTACCACTGGGCCACCACTGCTCTAATTCAAGGGGGAGACAGAAAAGTGCTGGGCCTCAGGCAAAATCTGAACCAACCCGAATCAGACGATCGGATACCTTTCAAAAATCGCTTACTCTTCTCACTTGGACCACATCTAAGTATAATAAGAAGTCGAGTGGGCTGTAAGGGTGAAGGTTACTGCCTCAATGGACATACATAGGTAGCGTCAGTGAACGTTCCGGGTTCAGTTCCCGAGTGAGTGAGGAAAATTGTTGATTGGTAATTTAGACAAGTTTGTCTTCCTGATTTTGTGCAAGAAAGGGTCGTATACTGGGCTCAATATTATAGACTTTTATCAAACATCCAAATATATAAACTTTCACATTTATAATATTAGTAGGACCAATAACTTTTTATTTTATTAAGTTTCTGTCTTTCAATCCTTACATATTATAAAACTAAGTCCTCCGCCGCGTCTGTCTGTCATCCTGTACGCGATAAACTCAAAAACTACTGCACCGATTCTCATGTTGTTTTCACCAATGGATAGAGAGGTTCTCGAGTAAGGTTTTAGTATATAATAACCGACATCCACGCGGGCGAAGTCGCGGGCATTAGCTAGTGTATAATGTAAATATCTATCACATAATTAATTTATTTGTCATTGCTTAATTAGGATTCCGTACCCAAAGGGTTAAAAACGGGACTCTATTACTATGACTCCGCTGTCCGTACGTCCGTCTGTCTGTCCGTCTGACACCAGGCTGTATCTCATGAACCGTGATAGTTAGACAGTTGAAATTTTCGCACATGATGTATTTCTGTTACCGCTATAACAACAAAAACTAAAGTATATAATAAAATAATTATTTAAGGGGGCTCCCATACAACAAACGTGATTTATTTGCCGTTTTTATAGATTGGTACGGAACCCTTCGAGCGCGAGTCCGACTCGCACATGACTGGTTTTGTTTAGTCAGATGTCTTCCCCATTCACCATTACGTACGATAACAGAGTCCTTTAGGCTACTTGTACACGCTAAGAAATTTCACCGTGTCTGCTACAGATAAGACTAATTCATCATGTATACGACAAGAGTTTTGTCGGATCTAGGCATGAAAATCCCCCCACCCCCTTCCGCACCGCAGCAACATTGATATATAGATAGATAGATAAAACGTTTATTTGATGCACACAAAAGACAGCACAACATACAAAGACAAGGTTAGCCAATTTACAAAAAAAAAAAAAAAACACCAAAAAATTTGAAACAATAAAAGAAAACTAAACTAGACACAATGATGACAATATTGTCTATGACAAACTTTAAAAAATAACGAGTAATACAAAGTGCGGTGTGCGTCTCAACGTTGCATCAAATGGGAGTCCAACTCAGCATGTGTCAGGCGAATATACCTGACGCTGATATTCTGCTGGATCCCTGCGGTGACATACGGACGTCGAGCAGATACATTAAATTAATATGTGAATTTGTGTACGGAGCAAAATTACGTAAGTACCCGCAATTTAAATAATCTATTATACAGTTAAGTTTTGCATTAGGAAACGTTGTCGTTCGATTTTGCATGTCGGGTCTGGAGCAAATAAATTTTTTTTCATGGTCTACACGAGATCGTGTGTAGAAACGACCCGAATTCTTGCATAGGTTCCGCGACTTTTCTTAGCGTGTACAAACGGTGTTACTGTGCGTAGTTCGACATGCAGTTGCCGTATCGATATGTTATAGTTGGTAATGTCCTGGACAAAGAATACATACGTCCCATCACTACAAACTGTACGCAGGTGCCGTTCGGAGACTGAAAATAATATGAATAAACTGTTCCACCGAACCGCACTTATCAAAATTTTGTTTCAGTGCTGTTAGTAGACGTGCTCAAGTGCGGTTCGTAGAAGTGCCGTTGAAATCAGTGCCAAAGGTGGAATACCTCAAATGATAAATGATTTTTATTTCTGTAAGTAGGTTTGTACAAACACTTTTACACGTCAATCACATTTTTTAAACTAGATGAGGTCGGCGTTTCCTATCTGACTACTCTGAGAAGAAAGGCCGAAACAAACTCAGAGGTCACAGTCTCTTTTAAAGTCCAGACATAATCTTGGTCAGATCATGTGAAGACCATGTAGATTGGTGTCTGAAATGGACTTTTGAGGAAAGAACCACACAGATTGAGTGGACCTGTCCAGTCAGTGCAAGCATTTGTCAATAATCGTGCAGCTCAACTCCAAATTTAAGGAGCTCAACGATTTGACGAACAGTACCAAAGAAAGGACATTTGGTTAGGCCGCATAAATTACTCAAACTGCCAGACCATGATTAATTAAAACTAAGGAAAAATTAATACTAAAAAAGAAAAGAAGGAATGATCCATTTTTACCTGTTGTGGTACAGTAATCTTATTCTGGGTGCATCGTTTTCATATAATTATTATTATTTACTTGATGTGTACAAAATATTGTAAATCATTTTTGAAAGAGTAACGGTGAAGTTGTTTTGCCCATTCTTCTCCATACGAAAACTACCTTTTGGTAGGAGCTACTAGAATCAGTTCTATTATTTACCCGACGACGGCGAAGAAAAAAGGAGGGTTATGATTTTGACCTGTATGTATGTATGTAAGTATGTTCATCTGTTCCACCACTCATCACAATATGACAAATGAGGTATCGTTGGAAGCGTCTTGATCGTCCGCTGGTTATAGGCTATGTGACATCACATAAAAAAGTGAGGAACATACATACATACCGGTCAAAATCATAACCCTCCTTTTTTCTTCGCCGTACTCGGGTAAAAAGAATCTGCTTCAACTGACTACAGAAGATTTCTAGACGATTGTCTAGAAAAGCACCATTTTACCAGGCTATCCTTTACCCAGACAGTTAAAGAACAATTTATCCGCAACAAACCGCACGTGATCGCCCGACACAGTCAATACAGAAATAAAACATTAAACTGTTCCCACAACTCTTGACAACACCCAACAGTAAACAAAGTTAAAAATCATGAGTTACAGTGGAAACCTTTTAGTAAGTGCAAGTTTATGCGAATGTTAGCAGTTTTTGTCGCCTGTCGCTTATTGTTTGCGGAGAAGTGTAAGTTGGCTTTAAGAAATATGTCCGGGTTAAAGTTTTGAGCTGGAATACTCTGGTGAACGCGGCCATAGAGTAATGATTTGTAGAAGAGACTGAGAGACACTCCTTCCTAAACTCGTGGCTAAGTAATAACAGCCGCACGGGTCGATCCATGAGGTTAAGCTACGCTTGCCGAGGTTGGTCGGTGGATGGGTGACCATCTTTACATACCAAGACTCCTCCGTGCCTTGGAAAGCACGTTAAGCCGTTGGTCCCAGCTGTCATTCGTGGATCTTTGACAGCCGTTACGGGTCGTCAGAAGCCCGAAAGTCTAACAACCAGTCTTACCAAGGGGTGTCGTATTACCTAGTTACTTGGTTATGGAGGTCAGATAGGCAGTCGTTCCATGTAAAATACTGGCATTCAGCTGCATACGGTTAGACTGGAAGCCGACCCCAACATAGTTAGGAAAAGGCTAGGCAGATTGATTGACTGAGAGACATTCCTTCCGAACGGATTGCATATTTCGGGGCGTTAAGAAAGGTACTCGTACAAGTACACAAGGGTACACAACTACACATCAAGCTATACATTTCCAGTATAAGCTGACTTCGCATTGTACGGAAATCCTTTACAATGCCAGATCAGCATAAACTGGAAATGTATAGCTTGATGTGTAGCCGTGTGTACACAGTCAGTTTTCGGTTATCAACAAGATGGACCACCCTGCTACTCAGACCAAATAAAAAACCAAGACAGAGCGCTGCGAATAATACAGTGAAGCATGCCAAAACTACACCTTCGCGCTGTGCTCACACACACTCATTTACAACCATTTACAATCAAACTACACTTCACTAAATACACACATGTTTACGAAACCAGCCTCATATCACAGTTGACAGCGCTTTGTCTTGGTTTTTTATTACATGTAGCGTCTGCCTATCTGACCTCCACTACCCATTTACTGGGTAACACGATACCCCTTGGTAAGACTGGTTGTCAAACTTTCGAGCTTCTGACGACCCGTAACAACTGTCAAAGATCTACAAATGACAGCCGGGACCAACGGCTTAACGTGCTTTCCGAGGCACGGAGGGTTCTTGGTATGTAAAGATGGTCACCCATCCACAGACCAACCGCGGCAAGCGTAGCTTAACCTGATTGATCGACCTCGATTGTTTTAAGTTCGTCGGAATAGAGTTCAAAATACTATAACCGGCCTGGTTTGGTCTTGGACTAAAGTTAGAACTCGTTTTGTAATAAAACGGTCACGGTCTTATTACAAAAAGCAGTTTAACTAAAAACCCAGGTTTAAACCTCTATAAACTACGGTTTAAACAAAAATGATATTACAAATCGTGGTTTTTCGAAAAACCACAGACCATTTCATGGTCTAACCCTAAACCTCGGCGGCCCCTAGTTTAAACGATCAAACGGTGGTCTATATTGTATCTGTCAAAGTTTCTCTTTCAGGTTAAAATCAATAAATTAAAGACGGATTTTAAGTTCATCGAAGTACCTAATTTATAATTACTTACTTTTTCCTCGGTGCTCCAATTCTCAGATCGTTTTTTCTTTTGTTGGTCTCATCACAATATAATATTAAAATTACTAAACAAGGTAATACTATTAAAGTATTAACAAAGAGGCAATTGTTCTATTAAAGACTTCGATAACTTAAAAATTCCAATGCTAAATGAACTTTGTTCAACTTGCGATGGTTTTGTTTAATGTTATGGTTTCATATATCGCGCGAAAATGTTACGTTTCGTTACACGTACTAAGATGTATTATTAGTAATTAATACGACATTAAGTAATGTGCTTAAACTTAAACAAAACTGCAATCGACGAAATAACTAATGTTACATGCAAAATAACAGTCTCAATATTTTTAACACTCCTAAACATCATAATAATCATTAGCATGTTAACAAAAGTATTCTTTTCTGAGCATACGGAACGTTGCAATTGAATGATATCATGGTGAACGATTAATATTTGTATTAATCTGTGGTTGATATAAAGACAACGGTTCAAATGACGGTACTAAGAAGACTATGGTTTTATTAAGTTTTGTAATACGGACAAATTTAGACCATGGTTTTGCAGATAAGCCTGGACTTGATAGGACAGGTTTAAAGCAAGGTTTATTTCGTTTTTTGTAATAAGACTGTCAGAGTTTCGGGTCTATACGTATCTTACTCTATGGTAGTAGTTCTTAGTTGTATTGTTTTGCTACTGTCTGAGAATTTTGTCGTGCGGTCCCAATGTGGATAGAATACGTTTTATTTGTTGCACGAGGAATTAATTAATGTGTGAACGATTTGTTTTGAAGCAGGTTATTAAAGAAAAATGGTTTATTTAAATTTTTGTTTTTTTTTGCTTATATGTTATAATTGCGGACGCTTTTAACGTGCTTTCTACATTGTTCTCACATGTATAATTTCAACATGAATGATGTAACAAATTTTTTGTATCAATTTTGTTTATTTGAAACTATGATTTTGAAATATGTATGTGTGTGAAATTTCAACAGAATCGGTTCACAGTTGAAAATTCAGTTGGTGAAAAATCAATCAACCCAATTTTTTGTACCTTTAGGGGTGGATTATAGTTTCCAATTTTAAATGGGACCAACTTCGAGGTATACACTTCCCAATAAAAAAAGAATTTTTCAAATCGGACAACCCACTAAAAGGTTATGCGTGGCCATACATTAAAAAAAAATATACGTGTCGACTTGAGAACCTCCTCCTTTTTTTTTTTCGTCGGTTAAAAAACAATGTCCGTGGAGTTTCTTGCCCGTTCTTCTCCATAGGTACCTACTACGCTTTGGAATGGGCAACTAGCTTCATATTTCTGACTGAACGACTCCTTGACAAATCAAAAGTGCCTGTAAATGGTTTAATTGAAATAAATGCTTTGAGTTTGAGATCTAGATTTGGGAGAGAGAAGACCCCTATTACATGGGACTTAAACTTTACAGACGAAATGTGGGTGTACTATTCATGCAACTCTGCCAAACCCTTCAGGGAATACAGGCGCTATGTATGTAATAAATGTAAAGATTATTAATATTTATTATTTTATTTTTCAGGTAAGTTCCAGTCAAGACAAAGTTTTGCGGTAGATATAAAGGTATCAAATTATAATTTACTGAAGCATGCCAAAACTACACCTTCGCGCTGTGCTCACACACACACATTTACAACCATTTACAATCAAACTACACTTCACTAAATGCACACATGTTTACGAAACCAGCCTCATATCACAGTTGACAGCGCTTTGTCTTGGTTTTTTATTCCATGTAGCGTCTGCCTATCTGACCTCCACTACCCATTTACTGGGTAACACGATTCCCCTTGGTAAGACTGGTTGTCAGACTTTCGAGCTTCTGACGACCCGTAACAACTGTTAAAGATCTACAAATGACAGCCGGGACCAACGGCTTATCGTGCTTTCCGAGGCACGGAGGGTTCTTGGTTCCTTTGGGCCTCCAATCAATCCTTCGCCGTCCTGCGAGCAGAAACAGCACAAACAGGTTTCAACACACAAGAGTATTACATTTTTAAACTTTAGAAAAATGAACTGAGGGCCTAGACAAGTGACAATCGCTTCCAAAGCGTTTCGTATTTCTACAACGACTTTCAACAGAATTGACTTAAGCTTTTTGATAGCTTATGTCAGTCTTATACATTTTTTCCTTTTTCCATCATCGTTATCGCTGATAGAATGTCACTTTGTCTAAAGCCTCTGCTTCATTTCCGCGGATAAGGTAAGATCGAACGGTGTGTGGTGGAATTTTGAACAGTCGTATTTAATCGCAAACATAGTAACCTCTCGTTTCAACAACTAACCTTTAAACGGGGTTTACATTATGAAACTAGTGTCGTAAAACATTAGTTTGACTATTTTGTTTCGGGTAGCTAACTATTATCCGGTTTTTGAAAATCTGATTAATTCAACTAAACCGCTTTCATATGTCATGTATTCATGAAGATTAGTTGGTTGAAATAATTGTTATTATTTCTGTAAATGTTAGTTGAATTTCTCAGCTTTTCAAAAACAAGGTGTTAGTGAAAGTCTGTTTTTTAATTAGACTAATTTGACATTTCAAGTGAATGTTTTTTATAATTACAGTTAGACATATTGCACCTGTCAAATTAGTCTACGAGATTAAAAAACAGACTTTAGCTATAGCCCGTAACAACAGTCGAGATACTGTTTTACGCCACTAGTTTCATAATGTAATCCCCGCTTTAACCGTTGACTGACGCTACAAAACTGACGGGGTACTCTTAACGATCTGTTAAACCACGTCAATTTTAGCGACATTCGTACTTGGCAACACATGTCCGCTCCTTGCAAGTAATTGTGTCCAAATTAGTAACAACCCGTCGTTACCAGCAGTGTTGTGCGATGAAGATATAAATAGAGAGCTATGGTATACTATATAACGTTTGGAGTTACGTCAATGTAACAATTGAAGAAACAAACAGATCTGAAATGCATTGCCGATTATTCACATGATTACGCTCTGGTTTAGAAATTAAAAATGTATTCTAGTAACAAATGACTACAGTTAATTGCCAAAAACTGTGGTTTAAATGTACACAATGCTATGTGACGCTGTCTGTCAGCGTTTCCAGGTCGATATTACGCTAAATTGAGTCATTATATTTCCATGAAACGCTATCCCAAATAAACTCGCTGTATGAGTTTAAAAGCAAGTCCTATTAATTTGCTGATATCCATTGAAGACTTTTAGTCAATTAACTCAGCCTATCGCAGTCCACTGCTGGACATAGGCCTCTCCCAGGCTGTGCCACAACACCCTGTCCTCCGCCTTCTGCATCCAGTCTGTCCCAGTCATCTTCTTAAGGTAGTCGGTCCATCTAGCTGGTGGCGTCCCACGGATACGGATGATTCATCTAAATATCCTTATAAATAGTAAACGAATGATCGTTTCATTTGACAGATGTTGGAGCCACACCAAAAAAACCGTCAAATTGACAACCTCCCTGACTCAATGCATAATTCTGTCAGTCAATTGTCAGTCAATGAAAAACACAGCAGCACTATTTTACACTTGCACTTGTCCATTGCAACTAATGGCTCCGGAATTAGCAACATTGTCGATACAACGACGTATTTAGACACACCCGTTTACCGGCTAGCTATCAAATGCAGGGACGACGGTGCCTATTGGTTCTGTTTCACTGGCACCGGGCTATCGATTGTCTATGATTACTTCTCTGTAGCGTCGTTCTCTAAACATCAATTCGTAATTCGAACGATGTCTCGTTGTGAATCCGCGATGATTTACTTTAAAAACAAATGAGTTCGCTTTTGAATTGTGTGCGCTCACTTGAGTGAGGTGAGCAGTGACTTTATAGAATGTGCTATTCTGTACTGTAAAGGACTGGCCCGAGACGCGTGCTCAGTACGCTGCGTTTTGGGCGCTCTTTGGACGCTCGTTAAACGCAACAATGTTTCCATATACTGTTGCAACTTTTTGTTTATTTTGAGGTTATTACTGATGCAGAGAAAACGACGAGGAAAAATGGTAAAAACTTGCGTCCACGTGTCGAGGGCTCGCATTCGACACCCGTAAGACGCGCGCCCTTGGACGGCAGCGCTTGCAGCAACAGCATTCGTTACATACAAATTCATACAATTTTATTGAGCGCTCACAACGCAGCGTACACACGGCTACACATAAAGCTATACATTTCCAGTTTATGCTGATCTCGTATTGTATAGGATTTCCGTACAATGCGAGGTCAGCTTTAACTGGAAATGTATAGCTTGATGTGTAGCCGTGTGTACAAGACGCGCGTCTGGGGCGCCTATTATAAATAGAGTCTAATTGTAATGCTGGGAAAATTCTCACGAACCTCTGATATTTTGATTTGTGAATAACTTCTACATTTATAATATTTCTCTATACATGAACGCAATTAGAACAAACTTCTTTACACCCCGATGATTATACTTACACCGTTTTAATAAGACCTCGAGTTATTCTTTAGTATCATGTATACATATGATACTAAAGAATAACTGTAAATGTGTAAATGTATGTATATCATGGCTTTTCAAAGGCAGCAGGCAAAGATAAATGGCGATGTGTGGGGAGACCTTTGCCCAGCAGTGGGACAGTATAAAAAAAAAACATGTATATAGTCGTCCCAAGTTCCCAGTTGACTCGATCCCAACTGTGTTCTCCCATACTTACTAACTGCACTTAACCTCATTTTTGAACATGATAAATGACATCTGTCGGTCTGTCCACTTCAGCGTTGATTCAATACTACCCACCGTATTGGTAAATGGTACTCTTTAGCAATCTTCGAGTTCCGGGTTGTGGGAATTTATTGATGTAAACTAGCTGGTAGCCGCGACTTCGTTTGCATTCAAACGTCGTCGTGTCTTGCTGGAGTTTCGCAAAATCCTTTCCGAACTAGGAAACGATTCTATATACTCGAGGAATATTCTTCTTAAGGCCGTACCCTACCTCAAATTTTATCTCGCTCGCACCATACTACTCGCGTCCTGAGTGAGAGCGAGACGGAGTGGGGTGCTGGCGGCTCTCAAGCCTCGAATAGTTTAGGTAATTGCTTTTTACGGCGAAAATAATGGTAATTTAAAAAAATAAATATTATGTAGGATGTTAATTACGAACGCATTCTATTTTTAAGAAATAAGTAAGTTGATAGAACATGAATGCAGCGATGAGTGAATGAGAGAGTATGTGTGAGAAAGATAGGAGGTAGGTAGTTAAAGATGGCGAACGAGCTATGAAGATGTTTTAAGATGTAAGAAGTTAAATAATTAAAAGAAGTTTTATTTCAAGTAAAGTCTTTATTTCGGTTATCCACACTACCCTACATAAATATAGTTAGTTCAGTTATTATGCAATTTAATTTGAATGAATACCAGCGGTTTATAGTTCGTTTTAGAGGTAACTTTGGTTTTTTTTTCTATCGAGAAAATTTTATGTAAGTAATCGTGTTTTTGCCAAACATAGGACCAACAATCCCCAACTTTTAACATATATTATATTTATTTCAAAATTGATGCTGCAGTATTTTCGGCATAACCGAGGATCATGGTAAGCAATTTGAGGTAGGGTGGGGCCTTAATTACTTACATGTTTCTGTCTTCAGTGATTTAGACTGAGTTTTCTGGTCCATCTGTGAAAACATGAAAAAGATAATAGAGCAGAGTGACGCGGAGATTAAGAAGCCGAGATGTCGGAAGTGCACTTGAAACTTAATGGTCACAAATCGCCAACACGCCATATTAAGCAAGGGTGGATATCAATGGTCATTCCTCTTTATGAGAAGAGGGTTTTACCCTGTAACACTTTATTATGAAACAACCACATATTTCACTGAAACTACCCACAAAAGCGGCACAAAACTAAGAAGAACTCCAATACATTACAGCCATCTACTTAACCCTCAAATGACTCCATATTATGAATATTTTTAACACAATCCCAGGCCAAAACCTGTAAAAACAGACGCTGTCAAGGTTGTGGGCAAACGGGTTGTCCCAGGGGCCCAGGCCACTCCCATATAAATGGAAAGGCCTTGTTCTGAGGCCCCAGGAGGCCTCAACGGCGTGTGTTAAAAAATGGACACAGCTCCGACGTTGGCTTTCGTAAAATTAGAATATGGAAAATTGTAAATGGATTTTTTTGTGTCCAGACGGAAACTGCTGTGTCGTGATGGTTATTTGAGAATGGGATATGATTTCGGAAGTATGTACAAGCCTTCTTACGAATACTTCAATTTCGACCAACCTTATATTTATTTATACAGTACTATGATGCTGATGCCCGCGGCTTCGCCCGCGTGGATGTCGGTTATTATATACTAAAACCTTACTCGAGAACCACTCTATCCATTGGTGAAACCAGCATGAAAATCGGATCAGTAGTTTTTGAGTTTATTGCGAACAGGACGACTTTGTTTTATAATTTGTAAGGTTCCTGTTAACCTGCAAAAGTACAGCGTCTATAATTGCTTAAAAAAAAAAAACTTATTAAAATATTCACAAAAAATATTAAATTGTTACGGAAATGACACTTTCTGTAGGTACAGTCACGAGCAAAAATATGTATACATTTAGCAAAATTCAGTAACCATTTTTTCGTGGAATAACGATTGCAAGTTTGAGACGATACCCATTTCATAATAATATGGGTTCCAAAATACTATGTTCGCTATAACATTAAATTACAATCAATACAATAGGAGAAAATCACTTTTAAAAGTTGCTAAGTGTATTGTGTGTATGTATTGGTGCTCGTGACACTTGTCTCACTTGTCTTTCTAATTTGAAATACAAGTGTTGTTGTGGTTTAACGTGAAAACAATGTAAATATACATTTTTTTTAAACATAAACTGTCATTGAATTGAATAGTTGTTTTACTTTATTAATTTTTCAAGGACTTTCTAATTAACTACAATAGTTTTTGCTCCGCGCGTGGCCCGTCCGCGGTCATACAGGTTAATTTTGGTTGTACACACGGCTACACATCAAGCTATACATTTCCAGTTTATGCTGATCTTGCATTGTATATGATTTCCGTATAATGCGAGGTCAGCTTATACTGGAAATGTATAGCTTGATGTGTAGCCGTGTGTACTTAAGTAATGTTCCGAAACCCGGGACATTAGTCCCGAAAAAATATTTTGCCGTAAGGCGTTTCCACTTTGTCTCTGCTCTTTTTCGAACTTTCGTTTTTTTAGATCACTTATTCCCGATCACTGGTTATTACTTAGCCACAAGCCCTCCAAGCTTCTCATAGTCTGTAAACGAAAGTATAATTTTTGTCAAACCTTCGGATCACGATTGACATACAGCGTATAAAAAAAACCCTGTCCGATCCGTGTGTCTTATTTACGAGGTTATTTTTGGAAAAAATAAAAAAATTAAAATTAGCTGCCTTTTTTTTCAATGGGGAATTTATCGGTTTATTACATGGGTCACATGGGGGGATGGGGCTGTCGTCTAGCGGGTGTCTACAAGTCATAACGTATGACGTCTGTCGGAAAGGAGACGGGCGAAAATTCATACAAAGTTGGGCCTGACGTTACAGTTACGATTACTACATTTTTTAATTTAGATATTAATACCATTTCAAAAAAACTAAAATGTTTACGACTTCGCCATCGTAGAAAAAAAATACAGGGTCTTGTTGGTTTGTCCAGAAACAACGTTGTTGCTTTTTAACGTTATTCTTACACCAAGCTCTCACATTATATTTAAAAAAAAGATGGATTTGTCTTTATTGTAGACTAGAATATAACAGAATTTATTGTAGGACATTAACACATTGAGGGTTCAGACCACTTTTTTTTTTTTTTTTTTGAGGGTGGGAAATCATCCAATGACTTCTCCCGCTCTGGGCGGGAGGTGCAACCCATTGCTGTATAACTGAAAGAATGCCTTGGTCTTCTATTTGATGTAATCCTATAGAAGGATTACGGCGCCATGTAGCTATGCCGCAGTTGATACAATGATGATGTTGATCACTCATTGTAGCAAACTTCGAAATCCGGTAGACGAGGCTGAGGTAAGTCGAGTAGGCAAGTTATCTAAGTCCGTTGTAAGAAATACGTGGGTCGTTCGTCAAAGTAATAATCGTCTGAATCCTTTATACGTAGCCAAAGTCGCTAAAGAATATCGAATAATAATTACAGCACACGAAAACACAACCGAAAATATCCACTACCGCAAGCTGATGAATGATTTGGAATGATTGGTTTGATTGACGTTTGGTCCGACATTGACATTCCACTTTGTTGCCTGTTTAATAAAATATGATGATTGATTGTTAATTCAATCAATTTATTTTTATGACTTGTTTAGAAACGTTGTTGTGTCACTGGATAAATATTATTTAAAAAAATGATATTTTTGAACTAATGATAGAAGAAATTAATATGTTATGGGCATAATAATGTAAAGAAATGTATTATTTTGATTTCGATAAATCGATTAATTTGTTTCATCTGGCAACATTGTTTAAAAGAGAAAATGAGGGAAGTCAGTGTTTGTTCTATTAAAATTATTTAATTTCTTATCCCATGATAAAACTGCATAATATTTCATGATTAATTACAAAAAAAACTAAAAGAAATATTGATAAATATTTCATTTGTGTAACGTTAGGCCCAGATTCGCCCGTCTCCTTTGCTAATTTATAATGAAATTGGGGTAATTTAGATACTAAACGCGTGAATTTTAAATCTAGTAAAAACTTGATAAGGTTCGAAAAATTTTTTTTTTTTGTAATCGTATTGCGTACCTATGCGCCCTTTCGGATCGGACAGGGTTTTTGTTACATGCTGTATATGCGTTAAAGTTAAAGTTAATTGAATACGAATGCGTCGTGAGCTCGTGATAGTTTGCGAGATAGTTACGTATAGTGTGCTATGACAAAGGAAATCCTTTCTTTAAGCCAGACACAGTCACATATTCGAACACTTGTTTGAACACTTGTGAGGTACGGTAATAAATGTGAGATCAAACTTTGATCAAATACCCAAACACCCGTGCGTCACATGTGTTCAAACAAGTGCTCAAATGTGTGTTGCCGTGTCTGGAAGATTTAAGAAGATTTAACTCTTCTCTTTAATGTCTCTCTATGATAAATGAGCTGCTGGAATATTGTTGAATTATCTAACTTTGAGAATGGGAATGTATAACGCAGTTACCCTGTTACTGCCGTCCGATAATGGATTACAGCCCACTCTCACAGTAAGGAGGCCTGTGTCCCAGCAGTGGGAACGTTATAAACTGATTATGTATGGTAATATTCCCAATGCAATTTGCATAGTTATTTTATCAATTTCCTCAACAACTTTAAGATGGCTGATGTGTTCTCAAATAATATAACTCCAGCATTGTTTTGATAGATATGTTAAGGCCCTACCCTACCTCAAATTTGTCAGCATGATCCTCCGTTATGTCAAAAATACTGCAGCATTAATTTTGAAATAAATATATGTTAAAGTTGAGGATTGATGCTAGGTCCTATGTTTGGCGAAAAAACGATTACATAAAATTTTGTCGATAGAAAAAAAATCCAAAGTTACCTCTAAACCGAACTATAAAGTAGTAATTTAGATCATGAAACTTTTCATAATAACTGAACTAACTATAAAGCAGGTCTTATTTTTTTTTTTTTATTACCGTTGTTTTCTCCGTAAAAAGCAATTACTTACCTAAACTATTCCAGGCTTGAGAGCCGCCAGCACCCCACTACGTCTCGCTTTCACTCAGGCCGCGAGTAGTATGGTGCGAGCGAGATAAAATCTGAGGTTGGGTACGGCTTTAATTTTTTTGACAACAGTCCCTTTAACAGCATCCGCGATAAGAAAAAAAACCCTATGAATTTTTTTCCTTAACATAATTTCTGTCATAATATTTTACTTATCAATATCGTAAATATAATTCGGCACAAACAAACTCCAACAAATAATATCGGCAGCTAATATTATTTACGTGGGCACGCGCAACGGGAAGCGGATGTGGCCGAATTCGCGACTGAAGGAGCTTCGGCCGCCCGGTAAAGCGATTTGTCAATACGCGGTTGTTCGACGTGCGAAACGTTTTGATACTTGCCGGGCTTTTTTTTTTCAATAAAAACAGTATGTTAACTAATGAAGGTCAGTCCCATTAACCTGCAATAGAACAGCGCCACAAATGCAAAAAAAAAAACATTCAGAAAAAAAAAAGATATTTTTTTCTTCATTCACAAAAAATATTACATTAATACGTAAAAGAAACACTCTGTACATGCACACTTGTCTTTCAACGTGGAAAGACAAAATATTCATAACAATCTGCCTGCCTACCCTTTTCCCAACTAAGTTGGGGTCGGCTTCCAGTCTAACCGATGCAGCTGAATACCAGTATTTTACATGGAGCGACTGCCTATTTGAGCCCCACAACCCAGTAACTGGGTAATATGATACCCTAGATAAGACTGATTGTCAGACTTTCGGGCTTCTGACGACCCGTAACGACTGTCAAAGATCCACAAATGACAGCCGGGACCAACGGCTTAAAACTCTTTCCGAGGCACGGAGGAGTTTCGGTACCTATGTAAAGATGGTCACACGGACCAACTCCGGCAAGCGTAGCTTAACCTGATGGATCGACCCGTGCGGCTGTTATTACTTACTTTTTATCCGGTAATATGAAGGATTTTTCCCGAGATACGAGAAAAACCAAAAACAGAAGTCGGTATCTCGGAAAATATACGGTTAGTGACAACGTGAGTGTAACACAAGCACAACCATATTTCTTGTAAAACCCACGAGACAGCGAAAAATAATATGTAACGACGAATGATTTGAATCAGCAATTTCTACTTAAAATTCAGAATCTCGTGTTTTTCTATAATTTGTACATTAACATAGAAATTATATTACGTAAAATATGGAATATTTTTTGTATAAAGACTTCTAAGCACAAGCAAGGTTTTCATATAGGAAAAGTAATTTTAAAATTAAATGGAAATTATGTGAAATGTTTAATGATAATATTCCAGTGTCTTATATTTTGTACGGTGAACCTGAAATTAAAGATAAATACAATTTTTTTTTATGACTTCAGCTCTTTGATGCGTAGTTTGCATGTGGCGATGTAGACCGCCACTCATGACTAACAAATACCATTTAGTGAATTTTTTTAAAATCTAAAAGCCAATTTACAGATATAAATATCATTTCTCAATTGCATACTTTTGTGCAAGTTACAGGCATATGTATTACGTGTTTCGAAGCTAAAATAAAAATTAAATAAAATCTTTTATTTCAGATATACTTGGCCCATAATATTGTTAGTAGAAAAGATAGTTAAGATAGCGACAAAAAATAAAATAGAAAGTATCAAAATCAGTTCATCGCGCTACAATTCATTGGCCAGCAAGTTTTGATCGTCGCGGCATTCGCATCGTTAAGTGATTGGCTCTTACGGTTCGCAGATCGACTGAATGATTTTGTATAGAGACTGTATTGTGTATTTTTTTAAATATATTTTTGTGAATATCTGAAATGAGGGTGCTATATATGGGGTTTTGTCGTTGGTCGCCAGAGTAGATTCTAATGTACAGACTTGCAGAAGTTGAATAGTACACACGGCTACACATCAAGCTATACATTTCCAGTTTATGCTGATCTCGGATTGTATAGGATTTCTGTACAAGGCGAGGTCAGCTTATACTGAAAATGTATAGCTTGATATGTAGCCGTGTGTACCACAAGTTGCGTTATCTGTATCTTTATTGAATTATAATTAATATATATCTTTTCGTGTCGTGTTCGGTTGCATGTCATTTTCGGTTACCGAATTTTACGTGTGTACAGTCACGGACTTTAATTGATGAGCCACTTGGAACTGTTCGTATTTTAGCCGTGTAATACAAATCGGGCTTAGTCGGTTGTACTCGTACATCCACGGAAAGTCATGTCTTCGTAATAAAGAAGAATAAAATTATATTTAATATCTTTACCGGTTGGCTAACCTGAGAGCCAGAACTGCAAACATGACAGCAGAGTGACTACCCAAAGTCAACCAATTGCAGGTCTAGCAACCGTAACCTTGCAATGATTGTTTTAGCGTAGCCATAGTAACGGTAGCGTACGGAGAAACTTTAATTTTTCATTTCGACAAATTCGTAAATCACGCCTCTGACACCGAAATTTCAACTGTCACTGTCTTTGGTTAAGTTTTCAGAAATATTGAGTTAATGAGCTCTTATTCAAAGGAGGTCAGCATCAAATAGATCGGATAAACATTGTATTTATTTATCTTTGAGAACTTATTAGTCAACCTCTATGGGTAAGACTATTTCCGATTACTAGCAATTTGTCACCAGGTTTACGAGCATGCGATTTAAGTTCGTTTTTAATCGTGTAAGCCCGTGAATGTATGAAACAGCAAAATTGAAAAGGTTGAAAGTGGCTCATCAATTAAAGTCCGTGACTGTAAAAGCCGCGTCATTTCAAAGTGAACCAGCTATATAGCATAATTATTATAAAGAAGAAAATGTCAATGTTTTGTCAAGTCGTACAAACCGTGCGAAGCAGGGTTGGGTTGCTAGCTCATAACAGAACACTGTGTTGTATAATTACTGACCACATTAACACCTCTCAGTGCCTTCCAGTTAAGACACGCCCTATTCATTTGAAAAAACAAAAGAAAGACATTAATTTACCTTTAAAAAATACGGCCAATTGCGAGTCGGACTCGCGCACGAAGGGTTCCGTCATTATCAATAAAAACGAGCAAAAAATCACGTTTGTTGTATGAGAATCCACTTAAATATTATCCTGTTTTTTTAGTATTTGTTGTTATAGCGACAAAAGAAATACGTCATCTTTGAAAATTTCAACTGTCTAACTATCACAGTTCTTGAGATACAGCCTGGTTACAGACGGACAGACGGCAGAGTCTTAGTAATAGGGTTCCGTTTTACCTTTTGGATACGGAACCCTAAAAATGATAAACACAACAGAAGCTTTTCATGAAATACGACTCGGTCCTTCATTGCTGTAATTACCCAGTCAGGTGTTGATTTATCGAGTGAAAATTATATTTGACAGTATTTTTCAAAAATACTTAATTAGATAGACAGTAAAACATAATATCACGCCTGTGTTCCCCGAAGGGTTAGGCAGAGGTGTACCTATAGTACACCCACATTTCGCCAGTTATGTTCAAGTCCTTTGTAATAGGGGGCGAGCCTATTGCCATCAACCGGGCACAAGTCCAGCCTCCGGGCTGCTACTGAAAAATTCCCAGATGAAAAACCCAATAACACTTTGCTCGACACGAGAATCGAACCCGGGACCTCAATGACGAAAATAAACATTTGACTATTCAAAATATTGGACTGAAATTATTTGAATAACACACCACTTGTAGAGTGTTCATTCACAGTTCGCAGTTTTTCAATCTCACCAAGGGGTATTGAGTTACCCAGTTACTGGGTTGTGGAGGTCAGATTGGCAGTCGCTCCATGTAAAATACTGGTATTCTGCTGCATCCGGTTAGACTGGAAGCCGACCCCAACATAGTTGGGAAAAAGCTAGGCAGATTGATTTTGAGTGGTTATTCTCCAAACGTCACTTCAAAATTCGAACGGTGTCTCGTTGTGAATCCGCGATGATTTACTTTAAAAACAAATGAGTTCGCTTTCGAATTGTGTGCGTTCACTTGAGTGAGGTGAGCAGTGAACTTTACAGAATAGCATTACTACGGCTGGTTCTGTTCCTAGGAAAAATTCTGATAAAACATCTGACAACAACTCAACTGGGGGCCTAAAACGGCCACATTTGCAATTTCTCTAAAAGCAATTCGTTTCCTGAATTCCCAGCTGTCATTAGCAATTCCTCTAATTTGACACAAAAGCAATTCATAATGTGTGGACCATTTTACGAATCTCCATAGAAGAAAACTGTCAAACAGATGAATTATTTCGTATTACGAATCGCACGCAGATCATATTATGAATTGTCAGTTTGTGAAATTTTACGATGATTCATAATATTTTCCTATCATGGCTCTGCCAAAGTGACTGCTTGAAGCCCCCTGAAATCTAGCAAATTATGCTTGTAGTTGAAAAGGATGATAAAACCTCATTAGCGTTAACGTCACCGACAAGATAAAATTACGATCAATTCTTCTCAGTTAAAAAATGTATCCAGATATTCAAATCACACGTAATGTATGCGTATATATTCAGTCCTTTACAAAAATACATGAACTACAATACTGATATAATACTGATATATCTACAACCCTTACCTAATAGATAAATATGGACGCTTAGCTGACGGATGGCGGCATTGCGTTGCGCGTGAAGCCGAAAATAAAACCAATATCCGTCATTATTTATATTCATTTACAAAAATCATGATACATATTTCGTAGATGATCGTTAAGGTAATGTCGAAGACTTTGAATTGAATAAGAGTGATTGCCTTATCCGCGTAGATACGAGAAAAGATATAATATAAATATCTTTTACGTTGTTGTTTTATGATTATCCTTGATGTGACACGCCTCTGGTTTTTGAAGGTTTGATAAGACAGATCGGACTGTCGTGTCTGTTTACTCATGATTACTGTATCTGTATAATGGTGGAATCCCACGATCGGCAATATTGCGGTGGGACACGCACGGCAGACGACCACAGACCGCCACGCACCGCGCACCGAGGAACTTCCGATGTCTGCGATACCCCGCACGTACACCTTCCCACGGTCCGTCGTCCGGGCTCATCGGTGTCCGTCGGCAAAATCGCCGATCGTCGGATCTCGACATAATACGTAATTTCTTTCTTTTTTTATTAATATGTGTCTTATTTCTTTATTTATTTATGTCTTTTTCTTTCTTTCATTATAATATTTCCCACGCCGAAGGCTAGTCCTATTCTCCACTGAGATTGGTCGCCGACTATTATCTGCCTTTTTGTGCGGTTAAAATTCAACAACCACGTATCTGATTTGCGCCAGCTAGCTACTGCTGCTTCTTTCATAACCTCTTTGAATAAGTAATAGCACTAAGTTTTGAGAAGTAAATCAAACTATATTTGTCGTAGTTTATTTCTCTGATTGAGCCGCGACTGGCACGGATAGTGACGCGAACGTTATTGCCTAGATGTGTACCTTTGGAAGTATGTAAGTATCTTTATGTGAACGTTTTATTGGTACATTATACTGGTCCGATTTATGCCCGGTTCACATTATTCCAGTCCAGCATTCCAGTCCAGTGCTGTACTAAATCATGCCCGGTTCACATTATTCCAGTAGCACTCCAGCGGACTACACTGGAATGCTACTGGAATAATGTGAACCGGGCATCATACCGTCCACAATATTCCAGTCATTCAAAAGATGTTGGATCGGTAACACTATAGTGACAATGCTTGTTGACTCTTCAACGTGTATTCCAGCACTGGATTGGCCGTTCACATTATTCCAGTTTACTGGACTGGAATGATCACTGGAATGGGTACATTCCAGTGCATTCCAGTGCCGGTTCTCATTAATCCATTAAGTTTGATTTCCTTGTCAAAGTCTTACGGCGATGATTTACTTAAAAACAAATGAGTTCGCTTTTGAATTGTGTGCGGTTCCAAGTGAACTTAACAGAGTACCACAACAGTGCTGGTAGTCTATCAAATTCACTTCGAAATGACGCCTTCTATATACAGGATGTCCCTGGAAGTATGGATAATATCGAATAGGGGCGAATAATTTCCAAACTTTCTAACCCTGAGAAAGTCGGTGCAATTTTTTACGGTTTAAAAGTTATGACCAGCTTTCTATCAGGGCTATCAATATATATTTTTTTCAGGACTTTGTGGACCCCGTGGCAATATTTTTACATAGCTAGAATACATGTGTTCAATAAGAAACAACCTTTACTGCAAAAGCTTTGATTTGGCAAAACATTGACTCCAATTTTCGAGCGATTTTCAAGGGAAAAAGTACAACATTTGGGAATGACCTTGTCCATGCCCGTATTCGATTTTATCCATACTTCCAGGGACACCCTGTATTTTTACATATCAGCGACAATCCTACCTGAGACGAACCTATTCTTTCTTTTCGCCGGTATTCCGGTAAAATAACATTGTTTTTTAGTATGTCTGTATGTTAGATGGTTCTCGTGAATAAATAAGTGGGGTCCTGTGTTCGTGTCTCTATAACAGTCGGCTATCACGCGAACGTAGACTATGATGTACTGGGGATTTGCTCGCAAAGTATTCTTTTTCCGATATAATTGGCAGATAGAAAACCCTAGAGATATTTAGAAATCTCGGATAATTAGAAAATGGTGAAAACATTTCTGCGGCCGATTTTATGATTCGTCATTTTGAACTGGGTGAAATAGGTTAGATTAGAACTGTAAAGAACCGCGTGCTAGCCGAACGAGCGAAGCGAGCGGTGCTGTGGCAACGGCCGGCGAGGCGAGCGCTACTTCCAAGATGCTCGCAGAAATTTTTAAACCATTGTCTAAATTATTTGTGTTTTCGCAAAATCCCTAGCATATCCCTAGGGTTTTCGCGAAAAAACGAAATATCAAAAATCATCCTACGTCATAAATAAATAAGTACGAGCATTGCTGACTTATGTAAGTATATCCACACGACCGGACACAGCAAATAAAAAATACATAAATTCACACAAACACACAAACAAGCAACGTTTATTATTAGCTATTGCCAAATATTATCGACGCATAAAACTGGAGAACATACCGCCTTCCAGAGTTATGTAACTCGCGTGTCGAACGAAAAAGTACCTTGAGGTCATAAAATTAGGGTTCACGTTCAGTTTGCAAGCAGTTATTGATGGTGCCGCAGTCGTTATGTAACAAATGTCTGTTTGAACAGTTGGAAGTACTTTTTTTGGGTTATTTTTGTTTAGCAAGGAAATCATTCTTACAAAAAATGTTGATGAGAATTTCTCTTTCCGGAGTCTTAAGGCCGATTCCTATAATTTACGGACCGTTATTGGTTAAAATTAAGACTTGTATCTTTATCAATAACTAGCTTCCGCCCGCGGGTTCTGCCGCGTGGCTTTTCCTAACTATGTTGGGGTCGGCTTCCAGTCTAACCGGATGCAGTATTTTACATGGAGCGACTGCCTATCTGACCTCCACAACCCAGTAACTGGGTAATACGATACCCTTTGGCAAGATTGGTTGTCAGACTTTCGTTCGTCTGACGACCCGTAACGACTGTCAAAGATCCACAAATGACAGCCGGGACCAACGGCTTAACGTGCTTTCCGAGGCACGGAGGAGTCTCGGTATGTAAAGATGGTCACCCATCCACGGACCAGCCCCGGCAAGCGTAGCTTAACTTGACGGATCGATCCGTGCGGCTGTTATTACTTAGCCACGAGTAAATGTTTGTGAAAGACTTCACGAAATAATTAGAAAAAACATAACACTCCTTTTTTGGTAGTCATGTAAAAAGACGGCCCAATTTCTCACACTCAGGGGGCTTAAAACGGAGGCGATTGGCGGCAATGACCTCTCGCGTCCGGCCCTGGTCCAGGCCATGGTACCAGGCGAGAGGGCATGGGAAACCGTCACCTCCTTCTGCGAAGCAGTAATGCTCGCGAAGGAGGAGGCGGAACGCGTGAGGGAGAGGCAAAGTTTGCGCCCTCACGCCCGTAACCGCCGCCGCTGGAGACGCCCTGGGCGTCGGGAATCCCAGGCGGATTCCCGGCCACCATAGGCGCGGGATTGCGGACGGTGAGCAACGGGTAGCTCGCCGTCCGATAAGGACCAGGCCTGGGTCGATGCCGCGTCGTGTTCCACGCGCGCCTCAAAGAGATGTCAGCACAATTAGCGGGGTCCGCTAGGACCGATGCCTGCCAGGGTTGCGGGAAAGTCCGAAAGGGATACCGGGACCTTGGCAACAGGCAATTGAAGGAACACGGGTGGGTTTTAGTCAGTAAAAGTCTGACACGCCTTTCCGCTCCGCCCAGAGCGGGAGAAGTCATTGGATGATTTCCCAAAAAAAGGGGGTTTAAACCGGCCACTTTGAACGAATCATAATATGAAAATTTAAATATTATAAATTATTGTAAAATGTGACAATTCATTATAATCTGCGTGCAATACATATTACGAAATAATTAATGTTTGACAGTTTTCTATGGAGATTCGTAAAATGGTCTACAAAATATGACATGCTTTTCCGTCAGATTAGAGAAATTGCTAATGACAGCTGATGGGGATTCAGGAAATGAATTGCTTTTAGAGAAATTGCTAATGTGGCCGTTTTAGGCCCACAGTTTTCCTAGCACATAAGGTCCACTGGCACTGTCAAATGCCCATTATGTGACCACATACCATCACGGACAGTCGTAGGGGATATTCCGTTATTTATTTTATTACACCCCTGATGAGGCTAGGAATTTATTGCTATCTTCACGGTTTTCGTATAGCGGTGGGCAGGAAGCTAAGCGTTATTAAATAGAGGAGGATAATTTATTGGTCTCAGTTATCGGAAATTCGGAATTAGTGGACAGAGGCAAAGATTTAAATCGTTAGATTAGCCCATACTTAGGTCGCGCGAAAGTGAGAAGAATGAACTCGCACATCCTGCATAGGTAGGTACGATTTTCAGTATAAGTGAGCAATATAATTCAAATGTTATTGTCAACTAAAGAGAAACCTGACCTTTCGATTTAAATCTTAAAAAATAAGCTCAAAAATATAAATTACACACACAGTCAAAACAAATTTTGGCAGTGTATTATACCAAATAGCTTGTTCGACTGTACTAAGGTTGGTTACGGATGGGTGACACCAGTGACAATTAACGATGATGGAAAAGTTAAAAATGTATAGGACTGACATAAGCTGGTATGGTGGTCATGTTAAGTGTGCTGGTGTCTATAAGCGGGCGTAATCACTTAGAGCGATGCCCCATTAGTGCGTTGCGTTGCGTCGTCGCAACGGATCAACGCATTGTATGCCACACCTACGTTGCTACGACGCACGACGTCGCAACGCAAGAGGCGGACGCACGCACCCAGTCAGTCTCCACAATGGATCGGAACAGTGGATCACTGTCCGTCGTCGCAGCGGAGCGCCGACAGCGCAGCGCATCACCCTCCTCCCGCTTCGTCTCTTGTCCGACGATCCGTTCAAACGACGCAACGGTCTAATAGGGCATGTCATAAAAAATATATGGAAAACGACGCAGCGACGACGCAACGACGACGCAGCGACGACGCTGCGACGACGCAACGCAGCGCAACGCACTAATGGGGCCTCGCTCTTACAGCCACTGGTTGGCAACCTGCTATATGAAAAAACCGGCCAAGGTGCGAGTCAGACTCACGCACGAAGGGTGCCGTACCATTATCTATAAAAACGGCAAAAAAATCACGTTTGTTGTATGGGAGCCCCCTTAAATATTTATTTTATTTTGTTTTTTAATATTTGTTGTTATAGCGGCAACAGAAATACATCATCTGTGAAAATTTCAACTGTCTAACTATCATGGTTCATGAGATACAGCCTGGTGACAGACGGACGGACAGCGGAGTCTTAGTAATAGGGTCCCGTTTTACCCTTTGGGCACGGAACCCTAAAAATTTTGCGCATAAAAAAGCTTTACGGTTCATTATCAACCCTCCAAAGTAGACACCACACATTTTGTCAATTTAAAAAACGCCCCTACATAAATATAAATACCTAATGTTTATTTAATAGTCCATTTAAATGATTATCGAAATGAGTCTCTATTTTAGCGATATACGACCTTTTTCGAAATGCGACATGTGTTTGATTAGAAGATAAAGTTATTATTGTAATAAAAATAATGTTTTTATGAACTATTAATTCGTGTTTTCGTAACGATGTGGCCGTCATAATTATATTAATTATTATTTTTTGTGTCAACTGGGTTTTTACATGCAATGAAGAGGTGGACGTTAGGAATATGGAGTAACTTCACGCTGGTCTTTAAAAGAGGTAAGATTATGTGTACGATTCAGTAAAGTTCACTTGTAACCTCACTCAAGTGAGCGCACACAATTCGAAAGCGAACTCATTTGTTTTTAAAGTAAATCATCGCGGATTCACAACGACACATCGTTCGAATTTCGAAGTTTTGTTTAGAGAATAAGTCCTATATTTTTCTGAATATTTTAACGAGTGCAGCATAATCTGCCTATAATGTTCCCATTGCTGGGACACAGGCCTCCGGGAGTGGGCCGTAACCCACCACGCGGGCCCAGTGTGGGTTGGTAGATGTCACATGTCTTCGAAATTTTGGTTCTAGGACACGCCGGTTTCCGGACGATGTTTTCTTTAACCGTTTTGAGAGCAGCTGGTCAAGAAATAATTTAGAAGAAATAACTCTCAACTCGGTAAGTCGCGGCCGTTACACTGGGCCATCACTGGGCGAGCTGAGTTCCCAATAAATGCAAACCTGACCAGCACATAGGTATACCTACCCTCAAAAAATAGTATTTCATCCAAAAACATCCACCGCTTACCATGTCATCCAAGCTTGAGAGCTCGGAAGCAATTTGTTCTTGTCACTCGATCATTCGTCCGATCTGTCCGATACGCCCGATATGTTGGACGCTTGCATCTGATGACGTTCCATTCGCACGCTGACATTTGATGAAGAGTTCAGAGATGGATATGCCAATGAAAAAGGACTCGAAAAACGGACAGATTTTCGGTATTTGTAGATCTTGTTTTTGGTCGAATATTTCCGGATTGCAAACACAGTTGTTGCAGTTTTTAGTGGCACGAAATTGGTCGAAAATGTAAGAATTTAGCGATATAGGCTAAAAAAAAACTGGAGGAGAAGACTTGGAGGCTTTTGGCTGCTCTGTATGTGCGTTTTTTTAGTGCAGAATAAAAAAAAATTCTTTCGTTTACTTTTTATATGAGAATAAAAAAAAATGCCTAAGTTTACTCCTTTAGCCAAGCTGTTTCTGACTTGACTACCGAATCACCAAAATCAATCTGCCTAGCCTTTTCCCAACTATGTTGGAGACGGCTTCCAGTCTAACCAGATGCAGCTGAATACCAGTATTTTACATGGAGCGACTGCCTATCTGACCTCCATAACCCAGTTACCGGGTAATATGATACCCCTTAGGTAAGACTGGTTGTCAGATTTTCGGGCTTCTGACGAACCATCCACGGGCCTATATTTATTTTAAAATTATTGCTGCAGTATTTTCGGACAAACGGAGGATTATGCTAAGCAATTTGAGATAGGGTACGCCCTTAAACTAAAGTTTACCATTCAAACTGGACGTATTGTCCGTCCATTTGTCACAAAGGTATATGATAAACAGTCGTCTTTGACGTCATATAGTGCTCTGTTTAACATACCTTTGAAGGAGATCGTCTCTTTATAAAACAGAATGATTTTCTATGAGATTATTGATGTAGCTAGTTTTTTAGGGTTCCGTAGTCAACAAGGAACCCTTTTAGTTTCGCCATGTCCGTCTGTCTATCTGTCTGTCCGCGGCTTAGCTCAGAGACTCTCAGAACTAGAATGATAATTAAAAAGTGGTAAAATAAAATAATATTTTTTTAATATAATAATCGACTAACTTACATTTATAGTTGCAAAAACATGTTCTCCCATACAGTCCGTATGGGAGAACTGGTTTTACAACTACAATTAAGTTTGTTCTTGGGATAAATTCATCCCAACTACGAAACCCTTATCGTGCGTCCGACACGCAGTTGGCCGGGTTATAATTAATCGTATCTGTTTATTAATCTATCAATATATGTATTTCAAATCAAAATGCTATGGGATAGTTTCGTATATTTTCGACTGAAAAGTCGTTTCGTATAGTTCTGTTTACTTCGCTCGTTCGTGCTAGGGGGCTCCGTGACTGTACCACCACCCTTTATGTTTGAATATTACCTTAGGGTGAGAAAGAGATGGAGCTACACAGGACGTATAGCTTTATCTCTTTCCTGAGTAATATTAAAATAATGCTAGATGGACCGATGACCTTAAAAAGTATGCTGGGACAGACTGGATGCGGAAGGCGGAGGACAGGGTGTTGTGGCGCAGCCTGGGAGAGGCCTATGTCCAGCAGTGGGCTGCGGTAGGCTGCGTTGATTGATTGATTGACTTCTATAAGAGATGTCGTTGGACCCCAGCATTGCTATTCAAAACTCAAAGCATTTATTTCAATTAAACCATTTACAGGCACTTTTGAATTGTCAAGGAGTCGGTCAGTCAGAAATATGAAGCTAGTTGCCCATTCCAAAGCGTAGTTGGTACCTATGGAGAAGAACGGGCAAGAAACTCCACGGACACTCTTTTAAATAAAAATAAAAATTATACAAAAACTTGGTTACATCATTCATGTTCAAATTATACGAGTACATGTGAGAACAATGTAGAAAGCACGTTGAAAGCGTTCGCAATTATAAAATAAAAACAAAAAAACTATTCAAAAATTAAAATAAGCCATGGCAGCTAAGAGATGACCAGTCACAACTGACGGCGCCCGTTCACGAACATGACGCATGGATCAGCACCATTTAGCTCAACCATTTTGAAGGGAGCTAAATGATCCAACACACGCGCCATCATCAGCATGTGACATATTCCCAGCCGCCAGGGCACAATCAAGTCAATCAAAGACATATTACCCGGTAAATGGTAACTCTATAGTACATACTCGTACTACTCACACCTGTGCTATGCAATTATATAATACAAAGGAGATTGAGTTTATACAATGCAAAGATGGTCTTACAATCTTCAGCAGCTCCAACAGTATTTTCAAATTTTAATTACTTAGTTAGTTGTGGTTGTGGAGCAGGACCATTCTGTAACCATCTCACCGTGAAAACTTAGGTGAAGTGAGCTTGAAGTGAACTGTCACTGCCTTAGCATCAGTAGGTATCGATGACAATGACAGCTCACTCCACGCTCACTTCACCTAAGTTTTCACGGTGAGATGGTTACAGAATAGCAATGCAGGTTCTTGTATCTTGTTGCCAATAAGGTTCCTAAAGATGTCTGCGGTCCCAGACCTCTTTTAAGGCTGTACCCTGCCTCAGATTTTATCTCTCTCGCGCCATACTACTCGCGACCTGAGTGAGAGCGAGACGGAGTGGGGCGCTAGCGGGTCTCAAGCCTCGAAAAGTGTAGGTAATTGCTTTTTACGGTGAAATTAATGGTAACTAAAAAAAAAACGTAAGACCTGCTTTATAGATAGTTCAGTTATTATGCAAAGTTTCAAGATCTAATTTGAAGTATTTTTCTTTTTAGAGGTAACTTTGGAAAATTTTCCATAGGGAAAATTTTATGTACTTAATCGTGTTTTCCCCAAACATGGACCTAGCATCAATCCTCAACTTTAACATATATTTATTTCAAAATTAATGCTCCAGTGTTTTCGGCATACCAGAAGATCATGCTAAGTAATTTGAGGTAGGGTGCGCCCTTGAGCAAGGAGGGTAACAATTTCTCCCATTTGTAAATCTTTTGCACGTCTTCACCTAATTGTCAACTGTTTATAACGGCCGTCAAATTATTTTATCGACAAAATGTCTCCTCCGAATTACAAAGATGGCGGCCCTTTGGCCCATTAGCTCAAGGAACGTCGCACACTGGGATGCTGGGCCGGGGGAGGACGGATATTTTTGTAGGCACATGTTTCTGTGAAAAATAAAACTAATTTTCTTTCATTCAAAGTATCCTTTAAGTGCCTGTTACACGGTTGCCAACCGCGTCCCCGACAGAGGTGACCTTGGTTGGTGACCGGCAGAGTTTCAAAGGTAGTAAACCATCATCTACACGGTTGTAAACCACCAAGGTCACCTCTATCTACACGGTTGTAAACCACCAAGGTCACCTCTATCTACACGGTTGTAAGTGACCTTGGTGGTTCCAAGGTCACCTCTATCGGGACGCGGTTGGTGACCGTGTAGCTGGCACTTCATTGTCGCCGCTGGATGTATTTTGATCGACACGGGTATATTTATTTGCCCAAACATGTTGTGTACACACGGCTACACATCAAGCTATACATTTCCAGTATAAGCTGACCTCGCATTGTACGGAAATCCTTAACAATGCGAGATCAGCATAAACTGGAAATGTATAGCTTGATGTGTAGCCGTGTGTACACATACAAGAATAAAAACGTGCATGCAGGATGACATAACGAAAGAAATACAGATTCAGACATGTTTGCCATATGCTATGGCGTGCAAATCAAATATGAATACCTACTTAGTTATGATTGCTAATAATTAGTTTCAATTCAATATCATTAATTTAAAGTGAATTTAGCAAACAATAACAAATTTAAAAATGTCAACGGTAAATAACAAATTAATTAATAATAAAAATTCAAAAAAAAACCACGCGGTCTCTTCTATGTTACTAGATTACTTTTATAATGCATGTGTGAATTTAATGTATTATATTATACTAGCTGATTCCCGCGGCTTCGCCCGCGTGGATGTCAGTTATTATATACTAAAACCTTACTCGCGAACCATAGAGTGGTTCTCGAGTTCGGTAGTCGGTTCCATTGGTGAAAACAGCATGAAAATCGGTGCAGTAGTTTTTGAGTTTATCGCGTACAGGACGACCGACAGACGCGGCGGAGGACTTTG
Source organism: Lithophane leautieri (assembly GCA_949152455.1). Taxonomy (NCBI): domain Eukaryota; kingdom Metazoa; phylum Arthropoda; class Insecta; order Lepidoptera; family Noctuidae; genus Lithophane; species Lithophane leautieri. The sequence goes on from OX424486.1 coordinate 6,876,057, forward strand.
TTTTATAATTATGTAAGGATGTGTATTTTAAGATAAATAAGCCTCGTGGCTAAATAATAACAGCCGCACAGGTTAAACTACGCTTACCGCGGTCGGTTTGTGGATGGGTAACATCCATTACGTATCGAGCCATTGGTTCCGGTGTCATTCGTAGATCTTTGACAGTCGTTACGTGTAGTCAGAAGTCCAAAAAAGTCTGACAACCAGTCTTACCAAGGGGAAGGGGCAAGGTCAGATAGGCAGTCGCTTCGTGTAAAATAATGGTATTCTAGTGCATCCGGTTAGACTGGAAATCGACCCTAACATAATTGGGAAAAGGCTGGGTAGATTGATTTGATTGTATTTTATCCTTAAAGCTGATCTTTGCAGCTTCACGTGTAAAGAAAATCAGTATCAACGTATTTCTTCCGACACGCAAAATCATACTCTCTGTGCTATTCTGTAAAGTTCACTGCTCACCTCACTCAAGTGAGCGCACACAATTCGAAAGCGAACTCATTTGTTTTTAAAGTAAATCATCGCGGATTCACAACGAGACATCGTTCGAATTTCGAAGTGATGTTTAGAGACACACTACCGGCCACTTAAGAAATACAATAGATTAGGTTTTTATCAATGTTATTAATGCCCTACCCTACCTCAAATTGCTTAGCATGATCCTCTGTTATGCCGAAAATACTATAGCATTAATTTTGAAATAAATATATGTTAAGTTGAGGATTGACGATTGACGAAAACACGATTACCTAAAATTTTCTCGATAGAAAAACAATCTAAAGTTACCTATAAACCTAACTACAGGGTTACTGGTAACTCGACGTATTCCTTGCAGGACGTCATAGTAGGGTTAAAATGCAACAAATTAAGCCACCAAATGTTCTACCGAAATTCAGTAGTTTTTTTTTTGCACTAGACTAAATTTTTTTATGAAGTAAAAATTAGCAAAAATTACAAAAAATTAAATGTTTTGTTAGTGATATTTGCCAAAGTTTTAGGCATTATTGAACTTTTAATTATTAACAAAGGTCTGCTACGGCGTCAACTATGATAATAACTTAAATTTCAGTACAGTCGCGCCGTAAATCATTTTTAAATTGGTTTCAAATGGTTTAATCTGGGATTGTTCATTAAAAAACTAAAACTCTTAACTAATTCAAAAACTACTGAATTTCGGTAGAACATTTGGTGGCTTAATTTGATGCATTTTAACCCTACTATGACGTCCTGCAAGGAATACGTCGAGTTACCAGTAACCCTGTATAAACCGCTGGCATTCAAAAAATACTTCAAATTAGATCATGAAACTTTGCATAATAACTGGACTAACTATAAAGCAGGTCTTATGTTTCTTTTTTTGAAGTTACCTATATTTTCACAGTTAAAAGCAATCACCAACACTATTCAAGGCTCGGAGCCGCCAGCACCCTACTTCGTCTCGCTTTCACTCAGCTCGCGAGTAGGATGGTGCGAGCGGGATAAAATTTGAGGTTGGTTAGGCCATGAGTAAAAATGGTACTAGCTACCCCATCTATCCCATCCCAGTATACGCTATACTTTAACTTAAAGTTACAATTGTAAGGGATACCAAGTTTTCAAGTTAAATTAACTTGTTTATACAATTCCTCGACCATTAGAGCCTCAACAATTGGGCTGTTTTCTTAGAAATACGATATTTATTCAACATGGCGAGTACTTGATCTAAAAAGGTGGATAGAGTTGCAAAGTGACAAATTCTACTTGACGTTCACTTAGTTCCGAAAGTGTTACCCTATTTTATTGAGGTTAGTTCTTATTTAATTTCTTTGTTTTTCTGTTCAGTGAAGTGTAGTGTAGTGTGTGTGCGTGCATGTGTGTGCAGTGGAGTGTGTGCATGTGCGTGCAGTGGTGTGTGTGTGTGTGTGTATGTAGTGTGTGTGTGTGTATGTAGTGTGTGTGTGTATGTAGTGTGTGTGTTCGTGTGTAGTGTGTGTGTGTAGAGTGTGTGTGATTTTTATAATTTTGACTCTCTGAGAACATTGCCAGTCAGTTATAGTTGACATAACTAAGATTTTTTAGGAGATTGGTGGCTAGATGTATGAGCAGTGGTGACCCAGTGGAAACGGCCGAGACTTACGAGTGGTTCGAACCCGAGCAGGCACTTGACTTGGTGGTGTAAATTATTTCATCACAAACGCTCTCAAGGATTTGTCTAACCACTATATGTATATGTTAGTTAGCCTTGTGGTCTGTCAGCCTGCCAGGGTTGCGGGAAAGTCCGAAAGTGATACCGGGACCTTGGCAACAGGCAAATGAAGGAACACGGGTGGGTTTTAGTCAGTAAAAGTCTGACACGCCCTTCCGCTCCGCCCAGAGCGGGAAAAGTCATTGGATGATTTCCCACATTCAAAAAAAAAAAAAAACTTTGTGGTCTGTCTATCATACGAATGAAGAATGCTGAACTAGAACTATTTAGTCATTTAATTTAAAACTTATCAAGCTAGTACAAAAAAGGAGGAGCTCGTGGCTAAGTAATAACGTCCGCACGGGTCGATCCATCAGGTTAAGCTACGCTAGCCGGGGTTGGTCCGTGGATGGGTGACCATCTTAAAATAACGAGATTCCTCCGTGTCTCGAAAAGCACGTTAAGCCGTGGGTCCCAGCCGTCATTTGTGGATCTTTGATAGTCGTTACGGGTCGTCAGAAGCCCGAAAGTCTGACAACCAGTCTTGCCAAGGGGTATCGTATTACCCAGGTACTGAGTTGTGGAGGTCAGATAGGCAGTCGCTACATGTAAAATACTGGTATTCAGCTGCATCCGGTTAGACTGGAAGCTGACCCCAACATAGTTGGGAAAGGCTAGGCAGATGATGATGCTAGTACAAAAAATAAAACCTACTTATATTAAACTACATTTATTATCGTCCTTGATTATTCATCTTGCGTTATGTTATTTTAAAAGAAAATACTCAAGATATCCATCCATAAGAAGCATGTAAGTGAAGCGAGCTATTTTCCGAGATATGTTTTAAATCTCTGCACGCGGGATGCTGGGTTGTCTCGGCTGTCCCGTTGTGTAGTAAAAACAATATTTGTCATACTTTGACTGATATTTTATGATTAGAGATGGGAACGTGACTTGTCGATATCGATAACTTGGTGATTATTTAAACAATTTTTACCAACTAAAATTGATTCTTGTAAGTTTTTACTAAAAAAGTACAAACACGAACTAACTTTTAAGTTTATATTTCATACAGCGTTGAAGCGGTATCGAATTTTGATAGTTCTGTAAACTAATGATTAGTTGAATTACTTACGGTATTCTATAGCTCTTAAATTCTTATTAAACTTGTGTTATATCAGTCATCTTAAAAATAAAGTGAGTAAGTAGGACAGCAGAAAATATCCATAAGTACAGTCAAACCGTCAGATTTACGGTGTTATTAAATATCAACATTCAAGATTAAATAACGTTTCCTCTTTAAATAACACCATGTTGCTAGTTCGTGCTTAAATAACAATTGAAACGGGAAATAGTAATCTGGGTTAGCGATTTTCATTAAGTATAACATTTCCAGTATTGCCATTAATGACCAATACAGCAGTAATACTGAAATTATACCCGCGTTTTGCGGTAATGTTAATGTTATTGTAGGTATACTGTTTAGTACGACTTGGCATTACTTTATTGTAATAATTTCTAATTAGTTACTTTGTTTTCTTTGATATTACTAACTAATACACAATTTTATCAAGAAACTGCTTCGATACCAATAATATACGTGGTAAAACTGAACAAGACAATTAGTGATGTATTTTTTATTACTCTTATCAAAATACTCATTTTGGCTAGTGGATTACTAATCCGTCTTAAAATCCGTGTTTAAATCAGAGCAGTAAAAAAATAAACATCGATATATCGATAAGCAAAATATTGACAGTGTCCCATCCCTACGTAGCAATGGCACTGCGGGACCTGAGACAAGAAAAACGTCTTTATAACACACCTGAGCTCGGCGGACACTACAGCGACCCCACCTTCTTGGTACTTTACGATGTACCCATAAAAATATTAAATAACAATGTCGTCTTACTTGCGGTTATTAAATCTGGTACTTAATGTCATTTCGTTTATAATGTAGGGTAGTTTCGGGAAAAGTCCTGCTGTGCAGATAAAATTAAGATGGGCATCATGCGATGCCGCCGCGTTGCTGTGCTTGCGCGATGACGTGAACCAATTAGAATACTCAAAAGAAATTTATATCTTTAATTGCACGATCGCACGGGTTTGATACCCATTGTACCATCATCGACGATTATTAAGCATTTCCTGTGCTCGCGCGATGACTTGCAAGCTTCGATTAGGACATTCTAAAGAAATGTATCTCGTCGTGCGACGAAATCGCATCGTTTGCTCGTACGATTCGTAACCAAATAGGACGACGCCTTAGAATCGGTTTTTCTGTGTTCACTACTAGGTATGAGCTTCTCCGAATCACTCTACAATACCGTTTGAAGGCCAAAAAAAAACCACATGTTTTTTAGTATACTGGTCAGCGTGGTATCTTTTTGAGCGAGCCAGCCACACGTAGACCTCTAATCTGAATCTTCTTTTCGTATGGTTGGTGACTAACCTGGTGTCAGAGTTTTAAAGCCGCCCAAGAGCCTCTGATTTGGCGTCACATGCCGTCGTGAAATATCTCTCAGGCAGTCAGGGTTGCGGGAAAGTCCGAAAGGGATACCGAGACCTTGGCAATAGGCAACTGAAGGAACACGGGTGGGTTTTAGTCCGTAAAAGTCTGACTCGCGCCCAGAGCGGGAGAAGTCATTTGATGATTACCCACCCTAAAAAACAAAAAAAAAGGCATGCCGGTTTCCTCACGATGTTTTCCTTCACCGTTTTTAAAACAAGTCAATATTCAGTCAATATTGATATAGTCGAAATAATTTACAAAAAGAAATATCTGAAACTTTCTTTCCTAATTCGCGTACCTATCTAAAATGAGAAACGTATTATTATTGTTATAAATTCTTTCAGAAAGTGTGTTCAAGCGTGCAAAATTGACGGGTCGGGTGAAGTCGGGTCAGAACGAGCTCTTTACCTGATTAACGAACCGTGTGGGTCCGTTCTACTCTTGAGGTTAATTTCACAAATGTAAACTAACACTGACGAGTTTCTCGATTGGCTGTTATTCAAAGTATCTTCGCTTTTGTAGGTAAATTATGAGCGTTTGATCTAAATAAATAATTTATCGAAGTAGAAATTTCATGTTTTAATATGAAAATTGTTTATGAGAACGTGTTAGACAATGTTTTCGGAGTTTCGGCTATGTATCACATAGCGTAGCTTTTTGTCCAAATTACAATCGTTATAAGGTAAATTAAGTTTCAACGCATGCGCTACACAATAATATTCTTGAAGTTTTTGATTATGTGGGCAAAAGAAACCCCTTTTTAACCAATGAAAAATAAGGAAGAGGTTCTCAACAACTTATATTTGTCTTTTTTTATACGCTCTAATGATGTAATTAATTTGTTTGTCGCTGATTCAAAATTTGTTACATAAATTAGTATAGGCGCTTACTTACATTAAAAGGTTTATTTTTTATTTTCGCTTTTCAGTTATCTTTTCTCGTCGGTTTATTTTTTTGTAAAAAAGTTTTTTTTTCTACTCTACGTAAAACAAATGCCGTTCGTTAAGCAACCTTCGCCAACAACCTAAGCAACCTTCGCCGCCTTACGCAATAAAGCAGTCTTAAGCCAAAGTTTTACCCAATAAATCACAACTAAAACAGATTTGTGGGGGTAATGCGTTATTTGCTATAAAAAATACCTTGTGATATATTGCAATTAAAATACAACCAATTTTTATTCAATTTTAGCATAAAATGTAATACAGCTACTTACTGACTTAAATAAATAATAATTATGTACAAGTATATAAAGGGCATGATCAAAGATTCAATTATAAACACAAATTCAATACTGACTACGCAATAACAAAAAATAAATACGCCTCTCAGAGGCAAGTATCAAGATTGTCTCGTCCACCTCAGCGACAGGTGCGGCCCGAGATACAATTACGTATCTACATTATAATTTTTTACAGAGGGATTTGTTTTATTTCGCAGGGAACCCTGAATGTTAAGGGCGTTGCTAAGATATGTAGGTACTTGTACTATAGCTTATTGATTTGGTTCAAGTTTTCTTGCGAGCAAATTGTTTTATTGATCGTGTGAGTAGTGCGGTTGTGCACTATGGTTTGAGGAAAGAATTACCGATGGCCAAGAAATCACTTCGAAACCACGCAAAATGGTCCACCTTAGGGACTTAGTGCGGAAACAAAAAACATTGACATAAAATATAGATCACTTCGAAATACGAACGATGTCTCGTTGTGAATCCGCGATGAATTACTTTAAAAACATACCTCCTTCTGGGGCAGTCGGGTAAAAACAAATGAGTTCGCTTTCGAATTGTGTGCGCTCACTTGAGTGAGGTGAGCAGTGAACTTTACAGAATAGAAGTGAACTTTAGAGAATACCTAATTAACTAACTTGACAAGCCTGTCAATTCTATATTATATTATTTCAATTATTGTAAATGTGAGGACTACTCGTATGTGGATTTTTGTTTTGATTTTTTTTTCGTTCTCAGTTAGTTTTAACGATGGTCTGGCAATTTGAGTATTTTATGCGACCTAACCAAATGTCCTTTCTTTGGTAGTGTTCGTCGAGTCGTTGAGCTCCTTAAGTTCTGAGTTGAGGTCCACTATTGCTGACAAATGCTTGCACTGACTGGACAGGTCCACTCAAATCGTTGTGGTTATTTCCTCAAAAGACCATTTCAGACGCTAATCTACATGGTCCTCATATGGTCTGACCAAGATTATGTCTGGACTTTAAAAGAGACTGCGACCTCTGAGTTTGTTTCGGCCTTTCTTCTCAGAGTAGTCAGATAGGAAACGCCGACCTCATCTAGCTTATTTTTAATATTTTATAATATGACGTGTAAAAGTGATTCCAATATCCTATTTACAGAATAAACAATTTCATTTCATTTCATTTCTATCAATTCTACCAATTAGGTACAAACTTTAGATGGTAGTTGGATCAAAATGTCACATAATAATTATCTCAAAACCCAAAAAGTTTCAAAAGTTCAGCTCAGGCTACAGAATAGCCTACAAAAGGCTAACTAGAGCCTACAACCTGTTACCACAACTAAATAAAACCATTAAACATAGCAAAACTCTAGGAAAAGCCAACGTCACACAAATAGACGGCCTAAATTAGTTATAAAGTTTGTTCGGCGTAGACAAACACGTATAATGGCCGATTACCTTCAGATAGCCGTTGATAGCCGTCTATAAACACATAAATTGAGTGTATCGGGTGTACCTTTCTGTGGAAAATACCTTCATTTTGATGTAGGCTTTTAGTTATATGTTTATAACGATTTTGCTTGAATATGGGGCGATATTGATAAAATACTCTTTTTCATCACTGATGCTGAAGGAGAACATGGTGAGGAAACCAGAGGACCAAGACAACGTGACATTCTTTCTCAGTCATCGGTCCATCTATCCAGGAGGTCTACATCCGAAGTTACGGGCGTTTCCTGCTCCGTATCACCTACGGACATAAAATTAGTTCGGGCCCGAACTAAGAATTAATGACAATACGATTTGACTGTTGTCCCTACTCCCGATGTGAACCCCCGGTGTGTTTGTGTGTGATGTGTGTGCGATGTGTGTGTGTGTATGGGTGTGTGTGGTGTCCCTTCCGAGAAAGTTAATTAATCAGGGGTAGAGTTCACTCAAAGTTGGCTGGGACTGGATGCGGAAGGCGGAGGACAGGGTGTTGTGGCGCAGTCTGGGAGGAGCCTATGTCCAGCAGTGGACTGCGGCTGAGTTGACGGTTCACTCTGAAGTTTCAAACTTCTTTCGGATGGGCCCGTTTTCTTCGTTGACGGACTTAGAGAGTATAGGCTCCCAGGCTTGGCGTTCCACACTCCGTCAGTCACTCAAGGACTCGTCTGCTCCCTCCAACGGGCATCGTTTTTTTTACAAAGGTATAATGGTCAGGCCTGTTTCTCTGTGTTTTATTTTCATTTAATTTAATTCCGGGTGCCTTAATATTCAATAAAGTACTACCCCGAACTATGTAGTTAGATTAGATTAAATATTTTTATTTGCAAAAAGAACTGTGACCCCCTACTACGCACGAGCCGAGCGAGCGAAGCGAGCGGCGCCGCGGTAGCGGCCGGCGAGTGCCAAAAATGACAAAAATATGTAGAAAAAAATACTTTAGTTAGGGTTAGTTATGGGTGTTCATTATGAGAGCCGGCGGTGCCGGCAGCCGATTTTTTTAATCTCTGCTGCCGGCAGTAATGTCACTGCCGGTTCCCTGATATGAGAGGGTGTATAATGGATACACTGCATTAGAATCAAATAAAATTATAATTCATTTTTGTACGGATATTTTTGCACACGCTTAGACATGACGTCGATTTATTGACAGCTCCCAAAGATAAGCAAAGTCTAGTTGCCATAGACATGAGGTTTAATCACAACACTAACTCTTAAACTATTGTCTTATAAAAACACAAATGTAACTCGTTAATTATTACGAATAATAACCAATATATAATAATAAAAACCAAGAATAACGGCGCGGCGTTATTCTTGGAAGTTGGCGCTGGCAGCGAAGGCACTCCCTAAAAATAATACAAGGCACAGCCAACTTATCGGGTTCCGTCTATAATTACAAGAACAAACAACAACTAATATTTAGAGTACCCCATCTCAAGTAAACACTCTCAAACTATAATCCCGTTAATTCGATACTGCTCTCGATATAATCGGTAATCGGTTTAATCTGGATCCATTATCGTAATCGTAATCGGTACAATTGTAAACATCGAGTGGTTTCTGATGTATATAACTATGTGGTCGACTCGACGAGTCTCAAGTGTCGGCGGAGAATATGCGATGAAATACAGGGTGTTTGAATTCTTTATTGGTTTCAACATCCTAACTAATATTATAAATGCGAAAGTGAGTTTGTTTGTTTGTTATGCTTTCACGCTAAAACGACTGAATGGACCTGGAGAAAGGCATAGGCTACTTTTCATCCTGGATTGCAGACGATGTCACGGGCAACAGCTAGTAAATCATAAAATCGATTTGTAATGCTCATTGTGAACGACGCAGGTTTAAAAAAGGCTGGCGCAACGACGCTCTTTCTTAAATAATTGGCCGGAAAAGGCAGCAGGCAAAGATGAATGGCGAAGTATGGGAGAGACCTTTGCCCAGCTGTGGGACAGTACAGGTTAAAAAACATACCTAAATTTGCACAATTTATAAATTAACTCAAGAAGTTATTGAAACAGCATGTATCCTCGAAGAGGGTGGAATGAGTAGCCTCATTGAACAATTGATACTGTCAAATACAATTATAGGTTATAATGTGATTCTTGGTAGGAGTAAGGCGTATTTATCGTCACAAATAGAAATCACAGATATTAAAAAATAGCAAATAGCAATTGCTCCTTTCAATAAAACATATCTGTTACTTAAAATAACAGATCCTCAAGACTGTTACCGCGGCTGTTTCTGTTAAAACTTTGGATACGATTTTCGACTCTAACGAAAATAAATAAATAAGATATTCAATTGAGATTTATACGTATTTATCATCCGTACAAAAATAACAGGTTTAATAACAGATAGATACGATTTTCGACTTTAAACCAAAAGAAATAAAGAAGATATTCAATTGAGATTTAAATACGTATTTATCGTCCGTACAAAAATCACAGTCTATGATTTAATAACAGATATTTGGATCTGTTATTTTTTTGTCACAGTTACAGTGATAACAGATATCTGTTACAACCCATCTTTAATTCTAGGGCTGGTTTGGAATCGATATTGACAATGTGTATTAAGTATTATCTTCTTTTCGTGTGGTTAGTAACTAACCTGGTCCCTGTTTATCAAAAGTTCCAAGTCTTCACGTTCACAAGTTACCTAGAATGTTAATTTTCGTTAAATTCGTAGCTCATCACCAAATTCATAATCAGCCTTAATGTTCCCACTGCTGGGACACGGGCATCAGGTCATATCTCTCTTTTAACCAAATTTAAAAAAGAAAATCGAATTTATACATTGATTGCGGTACTAAGCACGACACTTGTAAACTTGTAAGACGGAATAGAGAGTCGCCGGACACTCTCAGGATTTGTTATGATTTTCTAATATGTTGTAACTTACAAAGAATTTTTTGTTAAACAAAATCACGAATAAAAGTTTCAAAATATATGTACTTGTGAACTAAATAATGACATTTGGTAATAACAAGGCTTGTAAGTTTTGTTAAACAGAGCACAGGTGTCTGAGTTTTAAAGCCGCCCAAGGGCCTTTGACTTGGCTTCACATATCGTCGAGAAATATCTCTCAGGCATGCCGGTTTCGGCCAGAGTTGCTAGAAAGTCCGAAAGGGATACCGGGACCTTGGCAACAGGCAACTGAAGGAACACGGGTGGGTTTTAGTCAGTAAAAGTCTGACACGCCCTTTCCGCTCCGCCCAAAGCGGGAGACGTCATTTGACGAATTCCAAGGCATGCCGGTTTTCACACGATGTTTTCCTTCACCGTTTTTCGTAAAGTCAGAGGTGCGTGTCTTTGGTTCGAACTTGAGACCGTATTTATTAAAATAGATGTCCAATATTAAACCATCAAATTTGGCTGAAAATCTAGAATTTTTACAGGTTACACTGACCCTTCTTTACCTCTTCATTATTATCTGCTGCCTTTCTGCCACTTTGGGGTCCACGCAACATGTCCATTTCTTCCATACTTCTAAGAAAAGAAAGAAAGAAATAATAAAGTTTATTTGGACACAGTTCATGAAACACAAAATACAAATAACAAAATAAAGTATTATATCTGTATACCGGAGGTATACTATCCTAAGTCCATTTTTTTCGACTTAGGATTATTATTATTTAGGATCGACATTTAATATCTTTTTGTAATAAAAAACTAATTGGTCACCTACTTTTAAACAACAAAAATAAAATGTTACTTAGAAGTTCACACAATTATGTAGTCAAGTTACTTAAATGAGTAGTGTTCAAATTGAGACTTAAAACATGTGCACTGAATAATTAGCTTAATGTGACTTATGATTGTTTGCTTCCGGTATACAGATATTGTTTTTAAAACTGCGCCAAAAAGGTTCATTTCAGCATTAATGCCAGACAGATACTGTCTGACGCTGGTTTTCGAATGAACCCATAAGGACAACTGACGGGAAGTATATACAGTTTCAACATACCTAATAAATAATTATAATATAAATAACTAGTAATAAAAATACATATTAAAATAATATATATACTTCTTTATTATCCGTCATCTCGGTAGTCAACCCCTCTCTAGCCATATCATCTTTCACACAGTCCACCCATCATTTCTTTGGTCTGGCCCTACTCCTATAGCCATCTACATTCATACTCAAAACCATCTTCTTCACCACTTCCCAAGTTTTAATAAAATCTGAGAGGAAGTGATGTTCCTCAGTAGCACTGTCGGTTCTATACAGAAGTCAAATTCAATCTGCCTAGCCTTTTCCCAACTATATTAGGGTCGGCTTCCAGTCTAACCGGCTGCAGCTAAATACCAGTATTTTACATGGAGCGACAGCCTATCTGACCTCCACAACCCAGTAACTGGGTAATACGATATCCCTTGGAAGCCTGGTTGTCAGACTTTTGGGCTTCTGTCGACCCGTAACGACTGTCAAAGATCCACGAATGACAGCCGGAACCAACGTCTTAACGTGCTTTCCGAGGCATGGAGAAGTCTCGGTATGTAAAGATGGTTACCCATCCACGGACCAACCCCGGCAAGCGTAGCTTAACTTGATGGATCGAGCCGTGCGGCTGTTATTACTTAGCCACGAGCTCCTGGTTTTATACAGAAGTAATGACGATTAAAGATACATGTAACTTCTCGCTGCAGGACTAAAATCTTCTCCTACAGAGAAGGAAGTCAAGCTTTCACCCGATTCCATCAGAAGACGGCTGTTTTCCCTATGATATTTACCTTTATCATGTGTCTTGAAGATATTTATTTATTCAAGGAACGCAATAATAAGCAATACCTCAATTAAAAACAAGGCAAGAAAACAATAAATATCCCTTAACATAATCCGAAAATATTTATCAAAATGTAATATTAATTAGACGTTAATTGCGTAATTAAAAAAACAGGTGAAAATATACTCAATTAATTAATTAGCAAACACAAAACACTGGGATATTTTTGCCGCGCTTTTCGTTTAGCCTTCATTTTCCAATATGGCGGCCTTTGTTTACGTCATTCGCGGAAATGGCCGATTATTTTTGCCCGCGAAAATAGCTTGTTTACTTAGTTCTTGTTTTCTGGTCATTAAATTAATTGTGCTGGCTTAAATTAATTGAATTTTGTTTTGAACATTATTTTCATGAAATGCAAATAGTAGACTCACTATTATAATGATACTAATTGTTGCACGCGAATTCGTCTGCGATCTAGGCTGAAATGTAGCCCATGTCCTTCTCCAGGTCATAGTCTACCATTGTGGCAAATTTTATCCAAATCCGTTCAGCCGTTTTAGCGTAAAAGCGTAACAAATAAACAAACTCACTTTTGAATTTATATTAGTTGGAATTGGGATTGTGGGTTTTTCATTCCTGGATAGTGTTTTTGTTTAAGTATTAAATTGCCTCTATGGTTAATCTGTTTTCAAGTTTATATCAACTATAGGAAGTGTCTTTGTACCCAGATTAGCTTTTTCTCAAACTCAGACCAAATAAAAAACCAAGACAGAGCGCTGTCAACAGTGACGTGAGGCCGGTTTCGTAAACATGTGTGCACTTAGTTGGTGTAGTTTGATTGTAGTGTCATTGTAAATGTGTGTGTGTGAGCGTGTATGCACACAGCGTAGGTGTAGTTTTAGCATGCTTCACTGTATTGTTCGCAACGCTGCGTCTTGGTTTTTTATTTGGTCTCAGTTCTCAACTAAATTCAGTTGTTTCTAGACTGAATAGCAGAATCTACAAATTTTTCAAAAAAGTACTTTTTTTTTTAAATCATTAAAATCATTCATTCATCATTAAAATCATTGAATAACGGCTATTCCATTCGTCATCCGCCTAGCCTTAACACAACTATTTTGGGGTCGCCTTCTAGTCTTACGAGATGCAGCCGAATACCAATATTTTGTATGGAGCAACTGCCTATCTGAACTCCACAATCGAGTTACTGGGTAACACGATACCCCTTGGTAGACTGTATCATTGATTAAAGAGAGTCTTAAGGCTCTTACATACTGGGGCGATTCGTCGCGCGACGCGAATTTTAACAAAACAATTTCTCACGGCGAACAATCCGGCAGCGTCGCGTCGCGCGACGAATCGCCCCAGTATGTAAGAGCCTTTAAAATCTTATCCACAAAACAGTGGTTTCTATCAAATTCTCACGACAACCGAGTTCTCACGATTCAATCGAAACAGCCGATAAACAACGAAGACCCCACAAAAATTAATTACGAACCTATTTAAAATAACAGTTAACCAAATGAAAGCACTAAAATAACTGAGCATAATTATTATTAGTTTACTATTTAATACGCCATTCAAGAACTTACTCGCATGTAGTATACAAAATTAATTAAAACCTAATGCAATAAAGAGAATGGTTCCTGTGAGATGAAATCACTCATTCGTAAAGTGTGCAGACAAACTTATATCTGTCTCTTTCTTAGGTATGAGTTTGTGAACATGTGTGAGAGGGATGGAGCACAGGCGGGTAAATGAGCGAAGTTCATTAGGCATTCGGAAAATGAAACTCAATCACATTTCTGTCGCCTTTAGGGAGGATAGCGTTATGCTAGGGTGAATACAAAGTTTGGTTGGATTTTCTTTGGGAATTTCGTGATTGGTAGGAAGTTTCAAGTAGGATTACGTTCGTGGAGAATATTATTTTCGTGTTTGATAGTCTACGAGAAAATGTTCTTATTTCAGAACTAGCATCTGGAATATATGCATACGCAATTATAAAAGGTTATTGTAGTTTCACAAGTTTTTACACCTCATTTACAAACTAGTTAGGGACAGGGGGTACTTCACAAAGCTGTTATTGATATTTTAGGGGTATGAGGACCAGGGTGTAAAGTTCACTCATCCACCATAGAAAAAGGAGGATCCTCCGACCAGACGGGTATTGTGTCTGGTGCGCAACTGCCTAACGATTGATGTCGGGTTTTTGTATATATGTCCATTCCACGGTAAACTTTAATTGCGCGATGCAGGATTTACGTGACGTCAGAATTTTTGTAATATGCTAGATGTCAATAGCCCGAAAACCAAACAACTTTTAGATTTCTTAAACTACTTGAACCTAAATCAATTAGTCCAAACACCCACACACTTTGTGGGTGATAGTAGTTCGCTTATTGATATAATCTGCACTGACACTTCAATCCGCAATGTCATGGTGAATCATAACAGTGAACTTGGCCATCACTCGTTAATCACATGCGAGACGATTTTTAAGAAGCATAAGGCTAAAGCAAGATCTGTCATATATCGTCCGCTCAAAGAGATATTAGAGGACTACTTTAAAATAGATTTACAACTTATTCCATGGTCGATCATTGAAGACATGAGTGATGTCAATTCTATGGTGCAAACATTTAACTCATTTATGATCCAGCTATTCGATCTCCATGCTCCCATTAAAAGGAAGACATTTAAAACCCGCCCCACTCCCTGGATAACTGAAAACATCAGACTGATGTCGACATTGAGAGATGAAGCCAGGGACAGATTTCGTAAAACCAAACTTCCGGGTCATAAGCGGTATTATCTGGATCTGAAGCACCAAGCAGTTACGGCACTGGTATTCGAGAAGACGGCATACTTCGCCAAAAGCATCAATAGCCAACTGAAGGAACCGAAGCTATTGTGGCGCAATTTAAAATCAGATGTGCTTCCGGACCATCAGCAAAGATTGCTGCCGAGTCACTTCAATAACCCCGATGACATAAATGCGGCGTTTCTGGACGTCCCCGGTAATTGCTGTCACAATATCCCGCAATTGTCCTACTTTGAGTCTCATAGGTATAGCGCTGCCTCATTCGCACTCACAACAACCAATCCTGAGTCGATCCTGAAAATAATCAAGAGTCTAGGGTCAAATGCACAGGGCGTAGACGGTATAAGTCTCGACATGATATCTCTCACGTTGCCTACTACCTTGCAAGCGATTACGTATATCATTAACCGGTCCATAGCCACACGTACGTTCCCTGAACTCTGGCGGTGCGCCATTGTACGTCCTATCCCTAAAAACAATAACCCGGTTACCATGAAGGACTTGAGGCCAATTAGTATTCTACCTTGCCTGTCTAAGATCTTGGAACGTGTAGTATACTCGCAGGTTATTGAATACCTCGAAAATAACAACATTCTTCCTGACCTTCAGTCGGGTTTCAGAAAGGGTAGAGGTACTGCAACGGCTCTGGCTGATGTTGTGGGTGGTATCCTCGAAGCACGTGACCGAGGGGAGGGAACAATTCTGGCTCTGCTAGACTTTTCCCGCGCTTTTGACGCAATTAATACCACTTTACTGCTGTCGAAGCTAGTTTACTATGGCTTCGACAGTGATGCTGTAGAATGGTTTAAAAGCTACCTAACTAATAGGGCTCAATATGTAGAGATGCAGAGAGAAGACGGGTCAAAGGTGTCATCCCCCCCCCTCCAAGTGTTAAGGGGTGTCCCTCAGGGTTCGATTTTGGGGCCTTTGTTATACATACTATACAGTGCGGATATCATAAAATCCTTTGTTAACTGCAAATATCATATGTATGCCGACGACATTCAGCTATACATATCCTTTAAAGGGGATGAAACATTTTCAGCTGTGCAGAAAATAAACGAGGATTTGTATAGGGTGGTTGTATGGTCGGAGGAGAACTCTCTTGTTCTAAACCCCCTAAAATCTAAATTTATGGTACTGGGTTCTAAGAAACAAGTTAGTGCAATACTGTCTGCCAACCCTGAAATGGTCATCATGGGAGAGAAAATTGAGAGAGTGGAACAGGCACGTAATCTAGGGCTACTCATGGATCCAGAACTGCACTTTGAGGCCCACGTGACCAATGTTCTCCGAAACTGTTTTTATAGGTTAAAGGTCTTGTATGGTATACGGAAGTATCTAAGCATAACAGTACGGAAGCAACTTGTAGATAGTCTCATCCTATCCAAGTTAAATTACTGCGACACAGTCTACGGACCATGCCTGCTTTCAAGAACGGAGCGTGTAATACAACGTATTCAGAATGCCTGTGTTCGCTTTTGTGTTGATGTCGCACGACGAAGTCATGTAACTCCATACATTAACAGGCTAAATTTATTAAAGATGGCTGCCAGGAGGAAGCATCATTTGGCCAACTTGTTGTTTGGTATTATTACAACTCAAAAACCTCACTATCTCTATGACAAGCTAACTTGGAAACAAAACCACCTAAAGTATAGTCTTCGCTCCATGGTAAGTCCACTGTCGGTGCCAATGCACAGAACTACAGCATTCAGGGGGTGTTTCAAGTTTGCAGCCACACGCTGTTGGAATGATCTCCCACCACCATTGCGGCGCCTGAAAACAATACAAGCTTTTAAATACCAACACAAAAAGTTACTCTTTCATCAACAAATCTTGTTTCAATCTTAAATATGTACTTTTTTAGTGTTCGTTCACTCACCTCAGGGGTCATGGCATGCGGGCTTTGGCTTGGGATCTCCCGGGGCGTGGGCTGCTCTGAATTTCCCTCTTCTGTTATTGGGGCTGTTTTGTTTTCTGTTCGTGCCAGTACATCCTACTCATGAATGCTTAGGAACGCCAAATTTATTTAATTTATTTCTGTAATTTACGAGTAAACCTGATTAATCAACTGCACACTCTGGCTTGTAAGTTGGTATGGTTCCCTGAAAACAAATGTATATATCAATCCAATATAATTTAATTTATTTAATAGGAAAATAATTCTATATCATTTTAATAATATTAATTATTTCTCACGTATCATCTGGTCATTGGTTGATCTCTTTATCACCGTTGTTTGTCATCTTCACCTTCTCACACAAATTCCACAAACACTGTTTACAAAAACTGGAGCTGCACAACACAAACACTCAATGCATCCTTTGTTATTTATGTTCTCTAAATAGTCTGTGCTTTTAATGCATCATAACATGAAATAATAGGTACCTAATTGCGCCATAATAATTGTTACGTAACCAGTCAGTATGTCTAAGCGTCTCTGTGTCAAGGTCAAACAGTCCAAATAGTATAAATGACAGCTACGCGCACAGACTGCAATAAGCCTGTGGCGCGTGAGTCGCTGACGGAACGGAATGTTGCCATCATAAATATTATATTTTTGTAAACACTTAGTATATTTATTTTATTTCTTATTTTGTTATTGTTAATTCGTTATTACCGTTTTGATGTCATGACGTCAACGCCGGCTGTCACTGAAAACCAGCGCTGGGGCTCTGTCCCGCATAGGATCGCAGCATTATGCTGAGTGATTGCCGTTTTGCGTGAATGTGACGCATATTTTCCCGCAACTTGTTATTTTCGTATATTTTATTTGTCCTGTTAGCGTCATGTTTGCCGCAAATAAACGTATTTTCTTTCTTTTTCTTTCTTTCTTGTATGACGTAATTATAGCAAGGTTTTTTAGACAGGACTTTACTGCAAAATCTGTAAATGAGAAGTAAAGTAGTAAACAACTGGTTTTTTTTTTCTGCAAAAAAATACCAAACTGTATAATTGTACTCCATAATATGTTGCCCTCAAGAAAAAAATCATGGAAAAGAAGCTTGTGTGGTAAATTATGACAAAGGGCATTATTTTTGCTATTTCGCTTCTAAATTAAATGAAAAACTCATCCTGTTGGAAAGAATTGCACTACAGTGACATTTCCTAGTCACATATTTCTATCTCGAGCTTCGTCAACCCATTACAGATCTACAATACCTGACTAATTCAGCTTACTTCTCCGCTCTAGCATAATGCTGTCCGCCCTAGTAACGTACGGAACGCGATTAAGGAAGCTTTGACGAGCGATGCATACTCGATTATGACTGGCTGGAATTAAATCATGAAATATGTACACGTTTTATTAGTTATTATAGAAATTAATGTTCGTAGTAATTAAATTAATTACTTAACTCGGTATTCTTATTTTTAATGGAATTCTCAATACTCAATACTCGAATATCTTTATTGCTTTATCATAATGCGTACTTAGGTGGTTACTATATAATTTAGATCATTATGGACCCTGTAGGACACAGCAAAAGGGTAGGAGAGAGCAAGCCCTGTTTTAGGAGATCATTAAGTTGTTATTGTGGGATAAAGTTTAAATTAAAACTTCTTAGAGCCTCACTCAAGTGAGCGCACACAATTCGAAAGCGAACTCATTTGTTTTTTAAAGTAAATCATTGCGGGGTCAAAACGAGACATCGTTCGAATTTTGAAGTGATGATTGGACAATCAATAAATTGAGCAGAAGACCAGTGCCCTGTTTATCAAAACTTACATACAAGCCTCATAAATAACATAATACAAAATAATGACATTTCGTACTGTAGTACGTGTGTGTTTAGTTCACAAGTACTTATATTTTGAAACTTTTATACGTGATTTTGTTTAACAAAAATTTTTTCGTAAGTTACAACTTGTAGAAAATCATAGCAAATCCTGAGAGTGTCCGGCGACTCTCTATTCCGTCTTACAAGTTTACAAGTGTGGTGCTTGGTACAGCAATAAATGTTAGAATTCGATTTTCTTTTTTTTAAATGTGGTCAAAAGAGAGAGATGACCTGATGCCCGTGTCCCAGCAGTAGGAACATTAAGGCTGATTATGAATATGGAGATGAGCTATGAATTTAACGAAAATTAACATTCTAGGTAACTTGTGAACGTGTAGATTTGTAACTTTTGATAAACTGGGCCCTGCTGTCATGTCTCATAAATTATCTGTTGTGATTCAATTGAACAAAATAATAACACAAATCAAAAGTGACACGTGATTTTATATTTACGCTAACAAAGCCTTTGGTTCAACTAAAAACAATATTTCTCACTGAAAACTGTCAAAAACCCATAATTTACAATTAAATAGGCTGACAAAAGATAAAATATAGATAAAGCAGCATTCATAACTCAATTGTGTATCTGTCTGTCACCGAAATTGTTTTTGGCGGGTGCAATCTCGAAAACTAATTGTTCGCCATTTTATAATTGAATATATTTGTTTACCTGCCGAGTGGCCCTCGGCGCCATCTTGCGGGGAGAAGCGTAATTAATTTGATAATAAATTGCCGAATACCAGAGAGAAATTAAAAGATTTTTGTGGTGAGGGTAAAATGAAATCGGTGGGCAGTAATATAAATTTTTTTTTGTGATACGATAGTGATTGAGATGGCGTGTGGAATTTTGATATTTAGCGTTATTGTTTGTTTGATTGGAAGCCTACTTTTATATGCGAAAAAGAACGTGGAATCATTTTTGATATTGAACCTACTTTTTACCCGACTACGGCGAAGCAAAAAAGGAGGGTTATGATTTTGACCGGTATGTATGTATGTATGTATGCAAGTATGTTCATCTGTTCCCTCCTACCTTCTAAACCACTCATCACAATTCGACAAATGAGGTATCGTTGGAAGCGTCTTGATCGTCCGCTGGTTATAGGCTATATGACGTCACATAAAATGGCGCCCTCTAGAGCATATAAAGTCAGGAACTTAAAAAAATAATTGTTTAATCGTACCATTTTGGGTATCAAATGAAAGGGCTTAATGAGCACATTTCAAAAATATATATATTTTAAACCCAAAGGAATAAAAACTATAACCCAACTACGACTAAAAAGGTATAAACAAGACACCACAGACAGACAAATTAAAAATCCGGAGTCACACGTGTTAGAGCTTAAATCGAACAGATTACTGTGTTGTCTCGTTTATATCTTTTTAGTCGTAGTTGGGTTTTTTCGTTATGTAAGTCATGTCTGTGTCCATGGAATATCTTCCCCGTTCTTCCCCATAGGAACCTACTACGCTTCGGAATGGGCAACTAGCTTCATCTTTCTGACTTTTCTGTCTCCTTGACAATTCAAAAGTGCGTGTAAATAGTTTAGTTGAAATAAATGCTTTGAATACGAGTTTGAGTTGGTTTCTCCTGGATTTCTGAATAGATTGACATGATTCTTTACTAAAAACTGTCAGTTGAATAGTTTTTAACCATACTTAGTTAGCGTTCTAGTGAGTTAATGATCTGTCTAATATTGATATAGTGAAAATATACATGCATTGGATATTGTGTATTGTTCATTTCTACGGAGGGCGAACTTCCTCATATCGGGCACTCATTTTCGAGATTTAATCACGGATTAAAACATAAACCGATTACTTAACGAACAATAATTTATGAGTATTGTGTACAATGTCGTTATATTTATTTTAAACCGTCACAATGGCAGGATGCAGTCCTGAAGAATAAATTCATTTTTAATAACTGAACGAGTTTTGTTTTTCAATATTGTGCTCGTTATTTCAGGGTTCCGTATGATTTTTTTTATTGTTTTCACCTTGTTCAGAGAAGTTGTAGTTTTATTCTTTAAAGATTTAAACATTACTTCGAAATTCGAACGGTATCTCGTTGTGAATCGGCTATGAGTTGAGTTCGCTTTCAAATTGTGTGCGCTTAAGTGAGGTTCCAATTCCAAGTGAATTTTACAGAAGAATAGTACTCGAAGAAATAAAAATTCAAGACTAGTGCAAAACTTAATTCTTGAATTTACGAAGTTTCAGCTTACAGCCTCTCCCAACGGATAAAACCTTTCAGGCTTTTATTTATCCAATGCCATCGGTATTGTCTATATATCAACATCAAAAATACCTAAGTACTTTTATTTTTTTTATTTTTCGTGGCTAAGTAATAACAGCCGCACGGGTCGATTCATCAGGTTAAGCTACGCTTGCCGGGGTTGGTCCGTGGATGGGTGACAATCTTTACATATCGAGACTCCTCCGTGCCTCGGAAAGCACGTTAAACCGTTGGTCCCGGCTGTCATTGGGGGATCTTTGACAGTCGTTACGGGTCTTCAGAAGCCCGAAAGTCTAACAACCAGTCTTGCCAAGGGGTATCGTATTACCCAGTTACTGGGTTGTGGAGGTCAGATAGGCAGTCGCTCCATGTAAAATACTGGTATTCAGCTGCATCCGTTTAGACTGGAAGCCGACCCCAACATGGTTGGGAAAAGGCTAGGCAGATGATGGTCAAGAATATTTTACATAAGCTGAAAAGCTATACTAACTATTTAAATTATATACTAAATTAAATTACTGATTAAAACTTACTATACAAATAAACAATTGACTTAAATAATGGCGTCGAAAAATTCCTCCGAATCGCTGTTCTTATTTACCGTTATATTGAACCTAACTACTTATTTAAACATACATACATAAACTCAAGCCTTTTTCTCATGGAGGTAAGCAGAAAGTACAGAAGTAGTATTTTGAAGTATTAATGCCATCATTATTCCACTGCGAAAACGGGATGGTGCTAGCGGCCTTGTCTAGCTCCGTCTCTCTCTCACACTGGAAAAATGGTGGCATTAATACTTCATAATACGGCACCAGAACCTGCTACTTACTTGAATATAATAAAAATAAAAATTCCATCTACCTACTCTAATATAAGTCTCTTCCTTTACCTAATTAATAATAGTCTCCACTTTATCTACTTTAATATTATTCGTTAATTTATTTAAAAATAATATATATTACTTAATCTAGTTTTAAAATTATGTACCGATACAGTTACTATTTATGTCTTATTTTTGATTAAGCTTCTAATAAAATTATTGTCTTCTTTTTAAATTTTTGATGTAAATTGATGGCCTGAAACACAGGTTCTCACAAACCTAGATCAGGCAGGTCTATATTACAGCTAGAATTAAAGTTACCTCGTTTGTAATTAATGTTAATCATAATTTTACCTTTTTGTTTTTAACTTGAATAAATTTTATTTTATTTATATATCACACAGTTTTTTTCTCATTTGAAAACAATGCGGAACCCTAAAACCCTAGCATCCGTCATCGCTGGAACACCTGGGTTCAAACCGTGGCGTGTAAAACAAAGGGCCGGACAATGGCGGCAAATGTTTTATACATTGGCACCGTGTGTTGTGGTGTGAGGGAGGAGAGACCAGCGATATTGTAAGAGTGACGATAAATTACTAACAATAATGTGATATTACGAGTATATCTCTTGTATCTTTTGAGAGGAGCTCGTGGCTAAGTAACAACAGCCGCACGGGTCGGGTTAAGCTACGCTTGCCGGGGTTGTTCCGTGTATGGGTGACCATCTTTACATATCGAGGCTCCTCTGTACCTCTAAAAGCACGCTAAGCCGTTGGTCCCGGCTGTCATTAGTGGATCTTTGACAGTCGTTACGGGTCGTCAGTAGCCTGAAAGTCTTGACAATCAGTCTTACCAAGTGGTATCGTATTACCTAGTTACTGGGTTGTGGAGGTCAGATAGGCAGTCGCTCCATGTAAAATATTGGTATTCACCTGCATCCGGTTAGACTGGAAGCCGACCCCAAAATAGTTGGAAAAAGGCTAGACAGAGAAGTAGGGAACAACCACATTTCACCGGTAACTTTAAAAGTTACATAATATACAGGGTGAAATTGAATTCATGGGCATCCTCTTAAGGGGTCATTGTACTCATCATTATGTACAACTTTCACTATGGGACGAACCCTGAAATAGAGAAAGAAAATCAGCTGTTCCCTATATTTAAGTTCGCATAGTTCGTCAAAATGAAAAGGCTAGGCTAACGGTTGTGTTACAATTTTCGTGGATAATAAATAATAATATTCTAAGTGCCTCTTATATCATGTTATTTGCATTTTGCCGTTTTCGACTGAAATTCCAGTGTCACACGTCTGGGCCCTTTGACTTCAAAATGATTAAGGGTCAGCGCACACTAAGAGCAGAGCAGAGCATTTTCTGAGACTACTGAAAAATGAATCTTATGACAATCCCATACATTCCAAAATTAAATACACGAACACGCAAGCTCGAGGATGGTCGAGCATCAAGTTGGACGCTCAACGTGTGTTTAAGTTTGCAATGTATGCAATTGCCATAAGATTCATTTTTCAGTAGTCTTAGAAAATACTCTGCTCTGCTCTTGGTGTGCGCTGACGCTAAGTCGCATGTATCTCTTGACTTAGACCAAACCACAATCCATGGAATTCTTCACAGCTGTAAATTAGGCTTTACAATAATAAGAACAAAGCCTATTAGAACCTAGCCTAGTTATGAATGCTAGACTACGGCCTATTGTACCTAGAACCTTTGTTTCAGCCCTATTATCATTACAATTATAGGGTAGTTTTAATTGCAATCGCAGTGACGTAATAATAATAATAAAAATAGGGTGGTTATTACCTATTAGGGATATTGGGGTTCGTTGACGCGTTTTGTAATGCTTGTTTTGTGAGACTTGTTCTTAAAAGGGCTGATTTAAAATCGATTACCGATCCGTGTGTGTGACTCTATGAGAGCGAACGAAGTTAATATTTTTGCAGAATAGATCGGCTGATGTGTACCTAAATCTAGTTCTAATTTGCGAACTATCTCGGCCTATTTCGTCGGTTATTTTTATATTACATACGCCGAAGAAAATATGGCTTGTAATACTGTAATTTTTGAAGTGAAAACTTCTTTAGGCGCGTTGAGCACTTATTGGGTGAACAAAAATCATGGAACTCGCGTCATCGTCACGCTTAAGAAATTAATGAATGTTTCTGGGTGAACAAAAATCACGGCACTCGCGTCATCGTCACGCTTGAAGAAATGAATGAATGTTTTAGGGTGAACAAAAATCATGGCACTCGCGTCATCGCCACGCTTAAGAAATTAATGAATGTTTCTGGGTGAACAAAAATCATGGCATTCGCGTCATCGTCACGCTTGAAGAAATGAATGAATGTTTTAGGGTGAACAAAAATCATGGCACTCGCGTCATCGTCACGTTTGAAGAAATGAATGAATGTTACTTAGTATTCACTTCCATCGGCAGTCCCCAAAGACTGCCCAGCATGTATTTTTTATTTTGAAGAATACTGTGACGATTCTCTAATCCTCTGGTCAGTCCGCCATCAACTAACCAAACAGTAGCTCATCTAACCTCTCTCTCTCTCTCTCTCTTTCCAGGAGGCGGCTGCAATTTCCCAGAGGGCTGGACGGGCGGCTGGTTCCAGTCGGGTATCCCTGGGCTCATCTACATCAACTCCACCACCATGCAGGGCAAGGGGGAGTGCGCGGAGACAGATGCCAACGACAAGTTCCTGGTCTACGACAGGTTAGCTACCATCATTAACATTCCCAAGATACACAGAGGTCCTAGCAAGAACGCGGGAAATAAACGTCACTTCGAACGACTTTTAAATCGAAAAAAAAGTTTAAAACTTTTTGTGGAGGCCCCTATTTTGTAGAGACCCGGAGCCCATGACCCCTGTTGCCCCGCCTTAAATCCGGCCCTGGGCATTCATATTCTTGTTCTTCCTTTTCGTGTGATTAGTAAATAACCTGGTGTCAGTTTTATGCCGCCCTGCCAAACAGCCAAGTCAGAGCTGGGCCTCTGACTTGGCTTCACAAGAAATATCTCTTAGGCATGGCGGCTTCTTCACGATGTTTCATGACGTCACGCAAAATCATTCATCGCGCAAGTAGAGTTTGCCGTGCGTCTAGAATATATACAACGTCTCGAATTCAATCTTTGGGCAGTTGTCCAGCAGACAACACCTGTCTGGTTGGAGGATCCTCCCTTTTCTATGGAGGATGAGTGAACTTTACACCCTGTTCCTCATCCAGACTAATATTATAAATTCGAAAGTAACTCTTGTCTGTCTGTCTGTTACCTTTTCTCATGTAAACCACTGAACAGATTTCGACAAAATTTGGCAAGAAGATAGATGTCTAACTGGGGAAGGACATAGGCTACTTTTTATCGACATATGATGCGGGCGAAGCCGCGGGCGGAAGCTAGTACTTCTATATATTTTTGTGTGTGCTACTAACAGCTCTCGTCATCAGTTGGACCACGGGACCTACATGCTTCACCCAGGTGGAGAACCTATACTCCATTTGAAATAAGATTAGACATTTAAATAAACCTTTTTACAGTCCTTTCAACCGATTCTGACTTCATACCATAGGCATAAGGATGGCATTAAAAGCAAAAAAGGTTACACAATACCAACTGTCTACTGCAGCTGCCATTTGTCATGCCACCAACGCAATAGAAGTCAAAATCGGTTGAACGGATTGTAAAAAAGGTTTATTTAAATGTCTAATCTTATTTCAAATGGAGTATAGATGAAGCACGGGTCCGACCCCCTATTAACACCTTTGTTGTAACAACTTTATGGACTGTGTGTTTGAAATAAAGATTATGAGATAAATCCTGATGAAAGAAAGAAAGAAAGAAGAAAGAAAAATGCGTTTTTTGGCATTGTAGCAGAAAAATACACCTTAAAACTATAAAAACAGAAAACAACCATTAGAATGCGAAAAGGGCCTCAGCTCAGCATAATGACAGATGGAAACACAAAGTGTGCCACCTGACGCTGATTTTCAGCTGCAACCCACGAGTGTCATACGCTAGAATATTATTATAATAAAGTAAAAACTGATCTATAAGAAATAAAATAAATAAACTACCTATTAATTGTGAATGTTTAAAATGCTTATAAATAAAATATATAATATTTAAAATGGTAACATTCCGTTTAGTCGGCATGGACAATCTGTGCGCAAAGGTGTCAAAAATAAACTATTTGACGTTTTCAACATTTTGATGATCACACATAATTTTAATGTTTCAGGAATGAAGACTGCTACAGATGCTTGGTCATACACGAAAAGCACAAATATGTGTTACAATATAAAGAAAGTGAGTATGCGCAACTTTTTTACCTCCTAATTCTGCGTCAGAGTTTAAAGCCCTACCCTACCTCAAATTTTATCTCACTCGCACCATACTACTCGCGGCCTGAGTGAGAGCGAGACGGAGTGGGGTGCTGGCGGCTCAAGCATCGAATAATTGCTTTTTACGGTGAAAATAATGGTAATTTAAAAAAAAAAAGACGTCAGATCTGCTTATTTATTATGCAAAGTTTCATGATCTAATTTGAAGCATTGTTTTAATAACAGCGGCTTATAGTTCGGTTTAGAGTTAACTTTGGAATTTTTTGCTATCGAGACAATTTTATGTCATAGTGGTTTCGCCAATCATAGAACCAAGCATCAATCCTCAACTCTAACATATATTTATTTCAAAATTAATGCTGCAGTATTTTCGGCATAACGGAGGTAAAATCAAAGTCAAGTCAAATAATTGATTTCAAATAGGCACATAAAAGGCACTTTTGAACGTCAATGAAAAACAAAGAAAGCCCATTCCAAAAGGTAGCTTTCGTATGGAGAAGAATGGGCAAGAAACTCCACCGTTACTCTTCAAAAATGTTTTACAATATTTTGTATACATGAATTATATAATTATATGTGAAGACGATGCACCTACAATAAGATTACTGTCCCACAAAAGGCAAAAAATATTATAAATGGAGCAATGACAAATAAATCAGTTATGTGATAGGTACATTGTGCTCACATATTTACAAACATTGTAAAAGTATACGATATTACAATATTCCTAACATCTTTACAAGTAATACTAATAAGTCAGTGCGTGATTCCAAGCAATCACCGAGTGTAAAAATCTATGACATACAAATAATAAAATATACAAAGCTAAATTAGCAACCAGTTTGATTTTGTCCAGACTCTAAATTGTCCTATGGAGCAAGACCAGCATGTTTCCAAGCATTCTTATCTTGGATATAATCCTCTAATTTGTAATAAGGAGGATAAGGAGGATCATGCTAAGCAATTTGAGGTAGGGTAGGGCCTTAAATATTTAGCTAATTATTCTCTACAGGAATCTATTCTTGGAAACAATCGATTTGAAACTATGAACTAGTTTCAACTTTCACGACTTACTGATCGACTTTTACATTTAAAATGTACATGATATAAATGCTACATCGAGGTAAATTCTTGTGCTTTCATAAATATATGTAAAAACTGCACACACATTTGTAATTTGAAGAAACGTTTCCGGAAAATCCGGAGTCACACGTAATATATTCGATTTATGCCCTAACACGTGTGACTCCGGATTTTTAATTTGTCTGTCTTGTCTATATCTTTTTAGTCGTAGTTGGGTTTTAGTTTTTATTACTTAAATTTTTTTTGTAATAAAATTGAGTTTCTCTTTTCCACAGCGTACTGCGGCCAGAGGGACTCACTATCCACAATGTGTGAGTCAATAACTGGCGATGCGGCCCTCTACTCTATGTTCAGAAAGGAGCCCAGGCCGCTGCCTGAGCCGTGTCCGTTCCATCCAGCGCCGTTCACATTCACTTATAGTCGGTGAGTGTTCAATAACTGGCTATGCGGCCTTGTATTTCATGTTCAGACAGGAACCCAGCCCTCTGCTTGAATCGTGCCCGTCCCATCCAGGGCTGTTCACATTCACTCATACTTACTACTCTGCTACTTGCTCAAATCTTCCCCTGCTCACTTATACTACTTGCTACGTCACTAGTTACAATAACTGGCTACAGGGCATGTAACCGAATAACTAGTTTCGAGTCACACATAAACACGTGATTTTTGTAACTAGTTACACTGCATTGTAACTTTGGATTTTTTTCTATTAAGAAAATTTTATGTAATCTTGTTGTCGCCAAACATAGGACCTAGCATCAATCCTCAACTTTAACATATATTTATTTCAAAATTAATGCTACAGTATATTCGGCATAACAGAGGATCATGCTAAGCAATTTGAGGTAGGGTAGGCCCTTAAGCGTAGGCTACACTGGAAACGAAGCCAAGTCCGTTTAGGTTTCTTCCGTCTTTTCAAACTTCGGTTCATACCGCGTACTAAGCGAAACAAAATCGGAAGTTTGAAAAGAGGGGGGGGGGGAAGCTAAACGAGTTGCCGAAAATCGTGCCATTGGAGAGGCCTATGTCCAGCTGTGGGTGTTATCACCATAACGGTAGAAGGGAACAGCTTCTGTCTTTGAACTTCGCTTAGCAAGGATTTCTTTCTTAGTAACTTACTTTTGTAATTTTATGTCCATAAAACATGATTAAATATCATTATTTCCAGTGGACGCGTTGGTTTAGTGGTCACAAGCGATACTGCTGATCATGAGATCCTTAGTTCGATTCTCGGGACGGGCGAAGTGTTATTTTGGGTTTTTAACCGATTTCTTCAAAAAGGGGGAGGTTCTCAATTCGTCTGTTTTTTTTTTTAGCTAAAAAAGAAAATTGAAAAGCAAAGACACTGACATCCGAATTTTTTTTTTTGTTAAATGTTTGCCCCCCCTATAACATGGGACTTAAACATAACTGGCGAAATGTGGGTGTACTATAGGTACACCTCTGCCTAACCCTTCGGGGAATACAGAAGTGATATTATGTTAATATTTCCAGTGGATCCGGCGACTGCGCGAACCCTCCGTCGCGTGCGGAGTCTTGCACGGACGACTCGAGACTGCTGCTGCGTTACATGGCCTGTCCTGATGTGCCGGGCACAGAGAGTAATGGTATGTAACTATGTAATATGCCAGTCAGGGATGTTTGGGACTTACAAACCAAAATATTTTATTTCACATAAACCTACATGGGCACTTATGAAACGTCAGAAGCTAGGTGCACGGTTCCAATTGGTCGTTTCCTATGGAGAAGAGCCGGCAAGAAACTCCATGGTTACTCTTTTAAAAATAATTGGCTTTTACAATATTTTCGAATTACAGTGTTATTAGGTATGGGAGGACAGTGTAGGCATCCTCATCAACAAGATAATGGGCCGGGCGGCGCAGGCGCGTGCCGTATACTAGTAATGGCAATTAATGCGATTTTGCATTAATTTCATTAGCATGTGAATTCTTGAGTCTTAGCATGATAATTGCTATTGCTATGCTAATAGCTAATATGACGATAATTGACAATAATGAAGTATGTGAATTTTGTTAATCACTCGCGAACGAGGTCACGGTCACGTGAAACTGATAGATTTAGTATTCCCGACTTCCCGTGGGTGCGACGGAGAGCGCAGGCTATCGCTGCGTGCGTCGACGCTCTGACGTATGATAGTATAAAAAAGAACGAAGCGATAAATTCACTTAGCACTTCACAGAATTTGGCAACTACATTTCATTTGCTAAATGCTAAATATGAATTAGCATGCTATCAATGAATGCGAATGCTAATTAATCCAACACTACCGTATACGAACGAAATCTTCGCTCCTATTGGTGTCAGTGAGCACTTCTCATTGACCAATAGCACGCAGAATTTTATCGACACCACCAGCCAGTGTTCCTAGCGAACAATTGTTCAGTAGCCCGGGTTTAATTTATGAACCTCTGCGTAATAGACTTGACCCCGAAAAGGCAGCAATATTACTTTTTATGAATTACTAGCTTCCGCCCGTGGCCTCGCCCGCGTGGTATGTCGATAAAAATTAGCCTATGTCCTTTCTCAGGCTCTAGACTATCTGTGTACCAAATTTCATTTAAATCGGTTCAATAGTTTTGGCGTGAAAGCGCGACAGACAGGCAGAGTTACTTTCGTATTTATATAAATAACGATATATCGAAAAAAAATCTGCAAGTCTAGCTAAAGCCTTCCTGCCTATATTTCCAGTTGAGGAGCTGATCTGCCTGGCGACGTGGAAGGAGGGCTCCACGCGATACCTGGTGGGTCTGATCTCACAGGTTCAGAGGAGGAACTCCATCTCCACTGATGAGGATATGTACAGGTATGAAATAAGAATTTACTCATTACTATCACAAGCACAACTGATAGCTTAGGGGTAATAAAAGATGGCGCGTGTTTTACCTCTCAACGAGGCATCCTCAGGATGACGATTGACTTGTCGCGAACCCGAACTCGACGTGTTGCCACGCCGAACTCCGGGCACATGGAAACACGTGTAGATTTCTTATAGGTTTTTTTATGACTCATTACTAAATGTATCTACGTCTATTGTATTTTATCTTTAGGTAATGAATAAAACAATTTGCCAATAGGTCTGAACAATGCTTTGAAGATGAAAAAAATAGTTCTATTTATTGCTTTTACGTTGCCAGATTTCACCTGGGGTTATTCCGTTCATCCACCCCAAAAAATCCACGGAAACAAGTATTCACCTTAGGATGAATTATTATTTTATTTTTTTCCTGCCAGGTTTGCTGGAAAGTCCGAAAGGGATACCGGGACCTTGGCAACAGGCAACTGAAGGAACAAGAGTGGGTTTTAGTCAGTAAAAGTCTGACACGCCCTTCCGCTCCGCCCAGAGCGGGAGAAGACATAAAATGATGTACTACCCTCAAAAAAAAAAAAAATGTGAATTTTTGGGTTGCATGAACGGAATAACTCTTTTCCTGTATTCTGGGAGCGTTTATTACAAGCATACTTAATCGCGTGTACTATCGAAGAACTTCATATCTTAGCAGTTTCAAAACAAAATCCCGTGAACACGATGACCACATCTGTTACCGCCCCGGTTCTATAACGGCCGAGCGCTGCAAGCAGAAATAGTCCTTACGGTGCATAGATATGAACTTCTTCGATGGTACATAAGCGGGTCGAATCCGAAACATGCGTAGCAGCAAATCACTCAACATCTACGTTAACCGTCAATGCATACTCAAGCTAAGATTCTTCTCAAATCTGACTCCCCTCAATAATTCCAGATGCTTCGTGTACAAAGGCCAACATGCGGACAAGACCGTGACGTACAACATTGCTCAGTCAGGAGACGCCACGTGCAATGGTCTGACGTCACCCGTCGACGGTAGTCGTACCATGAAGCTTACTAATAGTACGTATGACGAGTATACTTGTACTGAGTTTGAAGTTTATTAGGGTTATGTCAGGTGCCGTAATAAGAAGTATTAATGCCATCATTTTTCCAGTGTGAGAGAGAGATGGAGCTAGACAAGGCCGCTAGCACCATCCCGTTTTCGCAGTGGAATAATTATGGCATTTATACTTTATAATACTTACCCCAGTTCACACCAAGACGCGACGCGACGCGCACTTTTTTATGATCCGATACAATATCGAATTTATTTACTACACAATAAGGTACACGCGTTGCACATCTCAGCGTACTTTGACACCTGTCAACGGTCGCACTGAAATTATACCTTTTCGTTAAGAAAATAAGTTCGATAATTGTTCAAAAGTGCGCGCAACGTAGCGTCGTTTCACGTCGCGGTTTGTACTGACCTATAGGATAGGTTCAAGTAAATCAGAAAAAGTATGCGCTTCGGTAATCATCGTGTTTCCGAATTAGCACGAACGGCGCGCCACAGAGGTAAATGTAATTCTAAGTTTTGTATTCCCGAGCTTTGTAATAGTACACCTATTATTGTTTGTATGAAGTTTTCTCTCTGTCGGGTTACCTACTCCGGTCGCAGATCGTCATTTGTCACTCAAACTTTGAATTGCATATTTATAGAGTTGTAAATCTTTAAAAAATATTTTTTTAATCATGATAATACAAAAGAGGTCCGTGATATAACAACTCTACATTAGATCTCATAATCGCGCGATCGTATTTCCGAAATTAAACGATGATTCCCGAAGCGCATACGCCTTGAAGATCTGTGGTTATGTAATGTTCCTTTCTTATTTTTTTTAGTTATGTTTCTTGTTTAGTATTTTGGGATCTTTTCTAATAGATTGCTTTTT
This sequence comes from Lithophane leautieri, assembly GCA_949152455.1. Taxonomy (NCBI): domain Eukaryota; kingdom Metazoa; phylum Arthropoda; class Insecta; order Lepidoptera; family Noctuidae; genus Lithophane; species Lithophane leautieri. The sequence goes on from OX424486.1 coordinate 6,908,016, forward strand.
TTCCATTTTTTCTTATGGTTTTTTTTTTTTTAATTTTTTTTTTTCCATTTTTTCTTACCCGCTCGGATGAGGCAGTGGCTTTATACCGTGCAAGATCAGAAACCATAATCTACCTATTGCTGAATGTCCCAGGACAGATTGCATTAAAAAAAAACAAGAAGTAAAAAAAAAAAAAAAAAAACTGGTTTCTAAGTTACTACTAAATGTATATTTTAATTTTTCTTTTGGTTTTTAATTTTTGGTGGTGGGAATTAAATGTTTTATTTACTGTTTTTTGGTTTCTTGCTTTTTAATTTTAGTATATTGGGATATTTTCTAATAGATTACTTTTTTTCCATTTTTTTCTTATTTCTTAGGTACTACTAAATGTATATTTTAATTTTTCTTTTTGTTTTTAATTTTTGGTGGTGGGAATTAAATGTTTTATTTAATGTGTTTTTTGGTTTCTTGCTTTTTACTTTTAGTTTATTGTGATCTTTTCTATTAGATTACTTTTTTTCTATTTTTTCTTATTTCTAAGATACTACTAAATGTATATTTTATTTTTCTTTTTGTTTTTAATTTCTGGTGGTGGGAATTAAATGTTTTATTTACTGTGTTTTTTGGTTTCTTGGTTTTTAATTTATTTATGTCTTATTTATGTAATCCTGTAGCTTTGGAACGAAGTTCCTTAACGCGGCTTGTGATAGGAGTTGACTGGTAGAAATCGTCACGTAAGGAAAAAGCATTATACCTCCTCCATGCAACTTTCTCCCTCTCTCTTTCTGTTGTATACGAGTACGTGTGTGTGCGTGCGAGTATCGCGTAAGGAATTTTGTTCCTGACGGGGATCACCCGAGCCGACACATTTTTTTTTTCTTTTTATCCTTCTGTTGTCTGATGTGTGTTGCACCAGTTATGTTTTTTTTAAATAGATTACACTAGGCTAGACTGGCAGAAAATAATAACGCATTAAGTCTTGTTTTGTGCGTTGTTTGTGTAAAACGCAGTAAATAAATAAAGAAAACGCCAACTACGACGTTGAACCTTCAGTTCAGCTCTTTCTAGTCTTTCTAAATAGGTTGATCGAAAGAGTAGACACTTTCTTTGACTTATTCTTGAATAACTGATTGTCAAGAAAAAAACTTAAATTCCAAACTTTAAATTGGGCATACGAGCAAAAATACCCTGGGTAATAACTTAATAAGGTAATGCTGTGGGCCTAAACCGGCCACATTAGCAATTCCTCTAAAAGCAATTCATTTCCTGAATTCCCAGCTGTCATTAGCAATTCCTCCAATTTGACACAAAAGCAATTCATAATTTGTGGAACATTTTACGAATCTCCATAGAGAACTTTCAAACAGATGAATTATTGCGTAATATGAATTGCACGCAGATCATATTATGAATTGTCAGTTTGTGACATTTTATGATGATTTATAATATTATCCTATTATGATTAGGCCAAAGTAGCCGTTTTAAGCCCCCTGGTAACCCCAACTCCACGTCAAAGTTAGTAGTTTTGCGTACGGGCATTTTATTCAAAAGCATTTTTCTCATAAAATAAGAATTAAAACTTCGAGCAAAGACCTATTTATTAATAACTAGCTGATGCCCGCGACTCTGCCCGCGTGGATGTCGGTTATTATATACTAAAACCTTACCCGAGAACCACTCTATCTATTGGTGAAAAGAGCATGAAAATCGGTGCAGTAGTTTTTGAGTTTATCGCGTGCAGGACGACAGACACAGACGCGGCGGAAGACTTTGTTTTATAAAAGGATAGTACGGTTTCGAAAATACTATACCTACTTATTCGTAACACCATAATATCGTTATACTTTGGGAGAAAATCGCTTTTGAATGTTAAAATGTATGCCAATGTTTAATCGTAAACAAACAACTTCAAGTTTGTGTCTTCATAGACTACGTAGATATACCTATTAGTAAGTAAAAAATACACTTTTTATTATGGGTATGATTAACATAGATGTAAAGGGGTTCTGTAAGTTCTGAAAGCCATCCTTAAATCTAAGATGGCGGCCTTTAAAATATACAGGGTGAAATTAAATTCATGGGCATCCTCTTAAGGGCTCATTATGAACAACTTTTTAATGATTTCAAAAAAGGAGGAGGTTATCAATTCGTCTTTTTTTTTTTTTAATGTTTGTTACCTCAGAACTTTCGACTGGGTGAACTGATTTTGATGATTCTTTTTTATTTGAAAACTGGTGCTTCCCGTGTGGTCCCATATAAATTTTATTAACTTTGCTTGCGTAGTTTTTGAGTTAGCTTCAATAATTACGTATTTTTCTCACTTAGTCTATGTAGACGACATCTTATTTGACACAGTCACTGTTATTTACATAGCAGGTAGTGGTAGGTACCACAACTAAAAAGTGAAAAATAAAAACTTTTTACAACAAAAAAAAACAACTGACTTCCAAAAAGAACACTGAAAAAGTGAAAAATAACTTCGGAACTAACGGAAGTCGGTGGCAAAAAACGAAAATTGAAAAGCAAAGACACCGACTTCCGAAATTAAAGTTATTTTGATTTTTTTTTGTGTTCATTTTGGAAGTCCGTTTTTTTTTTTTGTAAAAAGTTTTTATTCTATGGGACCAAACATGAAATCGCAAAAAAGAAACATCTGTCCCTACATCTATGTTCGCATAGCTCGTCAAAATGTAGGGAACAGCTGATTTTTCTTTGGCGATTTCAGGGTTAGTCCCATAATGAAAGTTGTTCGTAATGATGAGTACAATTACCCCTTAAGAGGATGCCCATGAATTCAATTCCAGCCTGTATAATAATAGTTTGTTTTCATGGGTATCATTTTCTCATGGTTTTTTGCAAGTACATATGCAGAAAAAAGGTCCATTGCTTTACGCCCTAGTTGTAATTTGATTTTCCAAATATAATTAATCATCGAATTTTGCTATGTACCCATATATTGATATTGACGAAAAAAAAATAAGGACATTGACACACATTAATATTAAAATATTATATTATTATCCAAATTATAATTATTATTATTCATATCATATTTCCTTTATCGGTATTGTTAATTGCCAGATTAGTTTTGGACGATAAAGGCGCGTTCACACTAAATCGTGACCATTAATGTATCGTTTCATTTTGGTTGAAAAAGTCGTGGACGACAGTTTCTATATGTGAACACATCCATTTAAATACACAAGCCACGACGCTTTCAACGACTCGATAATCTGTCGTCACGACATAGTGAGAACGGGGCCTAAGGCCGTTTGTAAACGGCACGGTTTCTCAACGGCATGGCGTATAAACTGCGCCGTAAAAAAAACGTGTCCGTCAACAAGTTTCCATAGTGATCCATACAACACTGACGCCTGTGCCTACACACGGCGAATAAACCGTAGTTTTTCATGGCAAGAAAAACGTGTGTGAGGCCAAAAGGCCTCTGCTGGGTTGCGGGAAAGTCCGAAAACACCGGTGCCCTCGGCAACAGGCAACTGAAGGAACACGAGTGGGTTTTAGTCAGTAAAAGTCTGACACGCCCTTCCTCTCCGCCCAGCGCGGGAGAAGTCATTTGTTGATTTACCACCATCAAAATAAAAAGGCATTAGGGCCAAATACAGTCATAATTGTCTCATCAAATCCTTAATCTCCAAAAGAAACTAAAACCATAACAAAATTAATGGGAAAATAATAACAATTATGTATTATCAGACATAACTGACGTATTTTATTACAATTTCCAGTCGACGACGAACACAACCGGTGCCACTTCCCTAGCTGGGTGGTAGAACACCACAAGTGGTTCAGTTTAGACCACACGCACCAGTACCACTTCACCACCAAGAACGCCACGCTCAAGGTAACCACTTTATATACGGAACTAGCGTTTTCCCGCGGCTTCGCGGGCCTTGTTATCGGAAAATATCATCCCACAGGAATGTGGAAACCCACCGGGGTTAAAAATACCCTATGTGTTAATACAGGATAAAAAACGATCTATGTGTAAAATTTTATCGAAATCCGTTCAGTAGTTTTTGCGCCAATCTGGAACATACATCCAGAGAAGCAGACAAACGGACAAAAATTCTAAAAACTATATTTTCCGCATCAGACTCGTTCCCAGAACTCATACACACAAGGTCTCGAGTTCGAACCCAAGACAAAATATCAATCTGCCTAGCATTTTCTCAACTATGTAAAGGTCGGCTTCCAGTCTAACCGGATGCAGCTGAATACCAGTATTTTACATGGAGCGACTGCTTATCTGACCTCCACAACCCAGTAACTGGGCAATACGATACCCCTAGGTAAGACTGGTTGTCTGACTTTCGGGCTTCTGACGACCCGTAACGACTGTCAAAGATCCACGAATGACAGCCGGGACCAACGGCTTAACGTGGTTTCCGAGTCACGGAGGAGTCTCGATATGTAAAGATGATCACCCATGCACAGACCAACCCCGGCAAGCGTAGCTTTACCTTATGGATCAACCCGTGCGGCTGTTATTACTTAGCCACGAGCTCCGAACCCAAAGCACGCACCTCTGAATTTTCGGATATTATCACTTACCTCAAAAACGGTGAAGGAAAAGATCGTGAAGAAACCGGCGTGCCTGAGAGGTATTTTTCGACGGCATGTGAAGGTAAGTCAGAGGTCCATGGGCGGTATAATAACTTTGACACCAGGTTAGTCACTAACCACAGGAAAATCAAACCAAAGGAAGAAGCAAAGAACCACGAGAGTATTGATACCGCTACACAACCCCCCCCCCCCCCCCCTTTCGTACCCAGAGAACCTTGTGGCGGTATGTACATCGCCACATGCGAGCTACGGATCAACGATCAACGGCCTGTGGGCTTAAAACGGCCACATTAGCAATTCCTTTATAAGCATTTCATTTCATTTCCGGCTGTCATTAGCAATTCCTCTATTTTCACACAAAGGCAATTCTTATTAAGGGGACCCTTTTCCTATTATGATTCTGCCAAAGTGACTGCTTTAAGCCCCCTGACGTCACACAAAAATTCTGACGTCACGAATCCTGCATCGCGCAAATAAAGTTTACCGTGCAATGGACATATATACAAGAACCCGACATCAATCGTTGGGCAGTTGCCCGCCAGACACAACACCCGTCTGGTCGGAGGATCCTCCCTTTTCTATGGTGGATGAGTGAACTTTACACCCTGTTCCTCATACTCCTAAAACTTTATATTATAAGATTTTTAATAGTCTTCAAAAGACCATTTCAGACACCAATCTACATGGTCTTCACATGACCAGACCAAGATTCTGTTTGGACTTTAAAAGAGACTGTGACCTCTGACTTTCTTCTCAGAGTAGTCAGATAGGAAACGCCGATATCATATAGTTTTTTAAAGTAATAATGACGTGCAAAAGCGTTTGTACAAATCTACTAACAGAAATCATTTATAATTTTTAGGATTCCGTATTCAACAAGGTAACTTTATAGTTTCGCCATGTCCGTCTGTCTGTCTGTTTGTCTGTCCGCGGCTTAACTCAGAGACTCTTAGTACTATACAGTTGTAATTTGGTATGGGTATACATACATATAAATCAAGCCGGCAACTGGTAAAATAAAACCGTAAAAAAGAAATTTTTCTTGCAATATTTTTAAACGACATTTCCAACGACACCCCACGCCATGGGACTGACGAGAAAAAAAAAACCACCCCACATTACGACACGACATGGCCGCATGGTATTAGTATGTACTATCATGGCAGCATGGAATTAGTATGTACTATACCACTTACAATTTTAATGAATTATGGTCGAATTTCTACCACTTGGCGACCACTAGTAGAAATTTATTTATTTATTTTATTTATTTATTTATTTATTCTTCGGAAAGCTTACAGACTAATATCTTTAAAGTAGGTTATGTACAATAGCGCTTACAATTGCCATTTACAAGCTTCCACAAATTAAAAACTATGTACCTAAAATTTAAAAAAGAAAAGAAACACTAGGATTTTTAAGATAAGTAATAATGTGTTTACTGTCAATTTGCAGATAATGAATGAGGACGGCTCGTTCGAGGAGAAGCGACTGGTGTGTCATTCTATACTGGAACACAAGGACAACAAACTAGTCAAGTTGGTCGCGCACCTCACTAGAGGATGGTGAGTTGATTAAATGAGCTTGTGGCGGTACCTACATCGCCACATTCGAACTACGCATCAAAGACCTGACGTCACACAAAAATCCTGACGTCACAAAAATCCTGCATCACGCAATTAGAGTTTACCGTGCAGTGAATATATATACAAAAATCTAATATCAATCGTTGGGCAGTTGCCCGCCAGACACAACACCCGTCTGGTCGGCGGATCCTCCCTTTTCTATGGTGGATGAGTGAACTTTACACCCTGTTCCTCATACCCCTAAAAGCTTCTTAACATAACTTTGCTACACATATTATAGGTATATTTTCTGGTTTCTGAGGTACGTTAGGAACCAGTGCATTCCCCTTATTATTTTGGTATACACCATCAGTCGTGTATATCATATTAGTGAAACATTTTCATTATTCTTGCTATTTTTCATTGACATTCTTAGTTAGTTCATGAAAGTGCCAAATGTCATGATTTCATGAAATAGTCATTCAATGCACTTACATGAACTTAGAGAGTTGTATTGCTGATTCTAATGTTTATAATTCTGGAAACCCGTATTTGTTACGGCCGCTAATAATATTTAGATCAACATACAACCTGACACTGACCTGCAAATTGCAAAAAAACGTAAGAAAATTTGAATTTCGCGGGCTACCTTCGCGCATCCATCTTAAGAACTTGTGTACCTATATTCTTGTAAATAAATATATCATTCATTCATTCAGTCAGTCGTTTCGGAGAGGCCTATGTCCAGCAGTGGACTGCGATACAAAAAAAGGTAGACACAACATAAATAATAATAAAAAAGGCATATACCTAGACATGCATGGATGAAAGATTAAGATGGATGTGTTTGGATGTGCTGCATAATAACCATACCTCATCAAGATATAAGGGCGTGTTCTCATTCATGATGCAGCGTAGAACTTCGTTCAGTTCTGTCCAAACAAACGCGACTAGAAGATAAACTACGATAACATGGCGCGCCTCTCCAAATTACTGTTTCAATGTGTGTAGTCACATCCGTTTCATCACATCAAATTAGTGGATTTGTTTTGTTTTACGGCCGTCTCATTACGCACACATGCGTCGTGAGTCTTGGTGGCGCTTTGTAAATACTTTCACAAACACTTTCAAACTTTTTGAATTTTGGAGGGGCGCGCCATGTTATCGTAGTTTATCTCTATGCATTTGCAAGCGTACTCTGATTGATCTCTTCCATGTTTCCTTCGTAAAGATGTAAAGTTTTTAGTAACTATGTATTCACCATTATTTACTCACTATGTCAATCTGCCCAGCCTTTTCCCAACTATGTTGGGGTCGGCTTCCAGTCTAACCGGATACAGCTGAATACCAGTATTTTACATGGAGCGACTGCCTATCTGACCTCCACAACCCAGTAACTGGGTAATACGGTACCCCTTGGCAAGACTGGTTGTCAGACTTTCGGGCTTCTGACGACCCGTAACGACTGTCAAAGATCCACGATTGACAGCCGGGACCAACGGCTTAACGTGCTTTCCGAGGCACGGAGGAGTCTCGATGTGTAAAGATGGTCATCCATCCACGGACCAACCCCGGCAAGCGCAGCTTAACCTGATGGATCGACCCGTGCGGCTGTTATTACTTAGCCATGAGCTCCTCATTATTTATTAACTATGTATTCTCCATTTCCAGCGAGTCCGGCCACGTCTGTGTCCGGCTAGCCCGTCGCGAGGGCGCAGTGCTAGAGCTGCAACTGGGCGCCTCTCTACACGACGCGCCGCACCACGCCTGCGCCGACCAGCTGTACACGCCTCACGTCACGCTCATCAGTAAGTTACATAACAATACATGTATACACTCACGCTTTTTATGCAGCGTTATTGGTAATATTTATATATTTAGGATGTCCAACAAAGAACACACATAGACAATATAAATTACAATAACAAAGACACCACAGACAGTTAAATTAAAAATCCGGAGTCACACGTGTTAAATAAATCGAACAGATTGCGTGTGACTCCGGATTTTTAATTTGTTTGTATAATTTGTTGCTGTAATTTGGTATGGGTATACATATAAATCACGCCGACAAAGTATAAAAAAAAACCGAAAAAAAAATTTTTTTTGGGTACTTCCCATACACGTAATGTTACGGGATGGTTATTTTTTTTTTCCCGTCGATCCGTGGGGTATCTTTTGAAGGTCGTTTAAAAATAATGAGAGTTTGTGAAAACCATTTTTAGATTCAGGGATCTGTTTGCGAAATATTACGCTTTCAAGTGCTAATTTTTGTTAGAGTCAAGTGTCCCCCCCCTGCCAGCTAAATGTATATAATGTTTTGTATATGTGGAAAAATTCACGGTAGTAGTATATATAACGAAATTAAACGGAAAACTATCACCGCTACGTAGGCTCCACAAGTTACCGAATAATAATCGACCAACTTACATTTGCAGTTGCAAAAACATGTTCTCCCATACATTCTGTATGGTAGAACAAGATTTCCAACTACAATGTTAAGTTTGTTGGATAAATTCATCCCAACTACGGAACCCTTCATTGTGCGTGGTTCCACATGCACTTGGCCGGTTTTTTAAATTTGTTTTGATATCTGCTATGATATTTTATTTATGTTAATATTTCCAGCGACATCTCTCTACCCGGTGCGGTGCCCGATGCTGGGTCGCTACACGGTGCTGGACTCGCTGGCCGACAGACGCAGGAGACGCCAACAACTTACTATTGGTAACACACGCTATGTTCACTTGAAACCTCCTTAAACGGTGAAGGAAAACACCGTGAGGAAACCGGCATATCCTAGAACTAAAAATTCGAAGACATGTGACATCTACCAACCCGCAATGGGCCCGCGTGGTGGATTACGGCCCACAAACTCTCACAGAGAAGAGGCCTGTGTCCCAGCAGTGGGAACATTATAGGCTGATTATGCTATGTTCTACTGGAAGTCTAGAAAACAGTGGCTGTAGTGGCATCATGCCGTTTGCCGTCACGACATATGAGAGTCGGTTTTTGAGCTCGCTCCGGTCGCACTTGCATATTATTGGTTCTTTTTGTAAAATTACGCCTCCTCCATAGTCCTCGTCACCTTTTTTTTTGTATTACCCAGTTACTGGGTTTTGGAGGTCCGATAGGCAGTCGCTCCATGTAAAATACTGATATTCAGCTGCATCCGGTTAGACTGGAAGCCGACCCCGACTTAGTTGGGAAAATGTTAGGCAGGTTGAAGTGAGTTTTATTCCAAAACTACCCTCCATTACTTACAGACGAGTCTACTGGCGAAGAAGTAGCAGAGAAGCCAGTAGAGTGTGTGATGGGCCAGTACGACAGCGCTAGCATCGGCTGCGGCGCCTCGCAAGATACTATCGAGTTCCAGTCAGCTTGCACCAGCACAGGTATACTTACGAGTACTATATACACAGGTCGGGGAGAGTAGTACCCAACTGATATGGCTTACCGATGTACAGTGACGGACTTTAATTGATGAGCCACTTGGCACTGTTCGTATTTTAGCCGTGTAATGCGAATCGGGCTTAGTCGGTTATACTCTTACATCCAGACACGGAAAGTCATGTCTTCGTATTAAAGAAGAAGAAAATTATATTTAATATCTTTACCGGTTGGCTAACCTGAGAGCCAGAACTACAAACTTGACAGCAGAGTGACTGCCCAAAGTCAACCAATTGCAGGTCTAGCAACCGTAACCTAGCGACGATTGTTTTAGCGTAGCCATAGCAACGTTAGCGTACGGATAAATTTTGATTACTCATTTCGACTAATTCGAAAATAAAGTCTCTGACATCGACATTTCAACTGTCACTGTCTTTGGTTAAGTTTTCAGAAACATTGAGTTAATGAGCTCTGATTCAAAGGAGGTCAGTATCAAATAGATTGGATAAACATTGTATTTATTTATCATTGAGAACTTATTAGTCAACCTCTATGGATAAGACTATTTCCGATTACTAGCAATTTGTCATCTTGTTTACGAGCATTCGATATGAGTTCGTGTTTAATCGTGTAATCTCGTGAATGTATGAAACAGTAAAATTGAAAAGTTTGAAAGTGGCTCATCAATTAAAGTCCGTGACTGTACCTGCGCAGAAGATGAATTTTAAAAGCGCGGGTAATGTTATTGACCAATCGGCACGCTCCACGCACCGCGCTTCTTTTGCCTGTACCGCTATTGGTCGGCAGCTGCCGTCATGTTAGCGCGCGCCGCGTGGCATGTTAGTCAGCCGCCATACTTGCGAGTGAGACGGAACTAACAGCTGCAGTGTATTATGAACCTTATTGTAGTGGTCTAAGGTTGATTGTAAGTTTTAAGCATTCTTTCGTTAATCTTCGGGGCCATACTTTCTTTTCTGTGCAAACGAAGATTCACGACGCGCCTTATTAGTTGGGTACCACTGTAATAGCCTAGTGGTGAGACCGTCAGACTGCCAAGTCATAGGTCACGAGTTCGAACCCAAGCCACGCACCTCTGACTTTTCGGATTCATGTTCGTATTGTATAATTATCACTTGCTTTAAAAAACGGTGAAGGAAAACATCGTCAGGAAACCGGCATGTCTGGGAGATATTTCTCAACGGCATGTGATGCCAAGTCAGAGGCCCTTGGGCGGCTTTAAAACTCTGACACTAGGTTAGTCACTAACCATACGAAAAGCAGAAAGGGAATGCGTGACGGGCCAGTCCTAGGTATACTCTAATATCATTAACCAGCCTATAACAGTTCCTGCAGGCGTAGCATGGCGCTTTCTATTTCTACGAAGAATAGACATAGCTTTTTCTATACAAAGTGACATTTCGTTTCTTCATTTTTCACATCGCACCGTAGAAATCCTTCTACAATCTGTCATTTTGTTTTTCATTTATATCGATCTTCGTCTAGGTCTTTTAATATGTAGACTATTTCGGAAGAAAGTTTTCTATCCTTACTGTCAAAATCACACTGACAACTGAAATTTGTGTAAGGAAGTGAAGACAATTTGAAACAAAACAAAGAATTCTGAGTCGAATTATGTAAAAGAGTGAATTTCGTTAAGAGTGCAGTTGACTCTTTTTACTTAGCTGCCGTCGTACTGTCTACACGGCACGTCATTTTTGTCTACTCTTCCGTCGACAAAACGGTGCTCATGCTACGCCTGCTGGTAGACTTGTCTTGCACCAAACATCAGCACATCGACCGGTCCAGAGGGCCTAGACAAGTGACAATCGCTTCGAAAGAGTTTCGTATTTCTACAACGACTTTCAACAGGATTGACATAAGCTTTTCGATAGCTTATGTCAGTCCTATACATTTTTGCCTTTTTCCATCATCGTTATCGCTGATAGAATGTCACTTTGTCGAGGGCCTCTGTGCTCCGCATCCAGCGAAAATCACCGAGTTCAGTTTCTTTGGTTCGGTCCTAAAATTATGGACTCTCAGTGTTAACCCCCCATACGCCCAAGCTTTGGATTCAAAGAACTAAATATACCCTACCTCAAATTGCTTAGCATGATCCTCTGATAAGCAGAAAATACTGCAGCATTAATGTTGAAATTAATATATGTTAAAGTTGTGGATTGATGCTAGGTCCAATGTTTGACGAAAACACGATTAATTAAGTAACATTTTCTCAATAGAAAAATATTCCAAAGTTACCTCTAAACCGAACTATAAACCGTTGGTATTCAAAAAATACTTCAAATTAGATCATGAAACTTTGCGTAATACTGACTGAACTAACTATAAAGCAGATTATATGTATTTTTTTTTTAAATTACCGTTATTTTCACCGTAAAAAGCAAGAATCTAAACTATTCGAGGCTTGGAGTCGCCAGCGTTCCCACTCCGTCTCGCTCTCACTCAGGCCGCGAGTAGTATGGTGCGAGCGAGATAAAATTTGAGGTTGGGTAGGTCCCTAATCTGTATCCTTCTATTTCCAGTGTATACATGTTATGGCAGCTGGCGCGAGGGTTCGTTAGGCCTCGTAGTGGCCGGGCCAGCACGACCAGCGTCCAGGCCACACGCCATGTGCTTCTTATACACCACATACGTCAGGAATGGTCAGTACTCACACCCATCCTAAAGAAAATCAAACTGGTTGCTAATTTAATTGTATCTTAATTAAATACTTAATTCTTTATTGCGTTACATAGATGGATGATCGAGGAGCTCGTGGCTAAGTAATAACAGCCGCACGGGTCGATTCATCAGGTAAAGCTACGCTTGCCGGGGTTTGTCCGTGGATGGGTTACCATCTTTACATATCAAAACTCCTCCGTGCCTCGGAAAGCACGTTAAGCCGTTGGTCCCGGCTGTCATTTGTGGATCTTTGACAGTCGTTACGGGTCGTCAGAAGCCCGAAAGTCTGACAACCAGTCTTGCCAAGGGGTATCGTATTACCCAGTTACTGGGTTGTGGAGGTCAGATAGGCAGTCGCTCCATGTAAAATACTGGTATTCAGCTGCATCCGGTTGGACTGGAAGCCGATCCCAACATAGTTGGGAAACGGCTAGGTAGATTGTATGTTACTTGTATGCTATAACTAGTAAAATATCAATATGGACCCTGTCGAGCACAGCAAAATTTGGAGAGAGAAATGGGGATTATTTTTATGACATTGATTTTACATTTTGTGATTTGGTTTTCACACACTGACATTTATATACAATCATCATCATTTGCCTAACCTTTTCCCAACTATGTTGGGATCGGCTTCCAGTCCAACCGGATGCAGCTGAATACCAGTATTTTACTTGGAGCGACTGCCTATCTGACCTCCACAACCCAGTAACTGGGTAATACGATACCCCTTGGCAAGACTGGTTGTCAGACTTTCGGGCTTCTGACGACCCGTAACGACTGTCAAAGATCCACGAATGACAGCCGGAACCAACGGCTTACCGTGCTTTCCGAGGCACGGAAGAGTCTCGATATGTAAAGATGGTAACCCATCCCCGCACAAACCTCGGCAAGCGTAGTTTAATCTCATGGATCGACCCGTGCGGCTGTTATTACTTAGCCACGAGTTCCACATCCACAGCACACACACATCACCACATTCACATTTATATACAATCAATATTTTAAAACATTTTAAAAGAGTAATGATGGAGTTTTCTGCCCATTCTTCTCCTCAAGAAACTACCTCATGGAAGGGGAGATTTTTTATATATTGTTTTTATTTTGACTTTCAAAAGTGCCTTTTATGGTATTTTGCCTTTTCGCCGAAATTTTTTGGCAGATTATCACATGCCAACCAACGTTTCGCCGATGTTTCACTTTGACAACTAACGATTAGCAAATTTTTGTATGACAACGTTTCATTTAGTAGAATTATTGTTAAGCTGAGTATTATAATGAGACAAAACGTTTGGAACATTTATCATTTGTCAAACATTTCACTAGGCCACACAACTATTAGACGAATGTCGTTTTGTCAGTTTAACAGTTCCCTTTTCATAAATTGACATAAAGATATTAAAAAAAAATATTACATACATTTTTTATTTAAGAATCTCAAAATAACATTAAACATTTAAATTGGTAGCAATGCAGAGCAATAATTACAGCAACCTTATTTACAGTTACGATAGGTTAGGTTAGGTTAGAGTATGACAAACAACGCACGAGCCGAGCGAGCGAAGCGAGCGTGCCTCGGCAGCGGCCGGCAATGTGCCAGAAGCGAATCGCTTTTGTAAAAGGAAACAGTTAAGTTAGGTTAGCTCAAATTAAAGATAAAGTAAAAAAAATAATTAATAACAATACCTACCTGTATATAATTTGTCCCAAATGAAAATGGCATCCTTGTAAATAAATTTACCAGGATATCACGATGATCAATCGTCAATAAGTCAATTTATTCGTACTTACCTACATTGTCATATAAATAAGTTCCACTTACCCACATACTCGTAATATTACCTACGAGTACATAATCATTAAAAGAAACTACTAGATATGGAAAACAAAAACCAACTAAATGAATATTACGCAAACTAAAACATTCTGCTACTTGAAAGTTGGCATTTTAAAAAGTGCCATTATGAAAAGCAGACCAAACGTACAGTTGGTAACTGTGAGGTTGGGAAATAAAACAAAATTATATGATAAGTTGGCAAATGATTATTCGGCGAAATAAAATTCTGCGAGACGTTAGTTGCCAAGTGAAAATCTGGCAAACAATTTTCGGCGAAAAGGCAGAGAACCTCCTTTTATGTGTCTATTTGAAATAATTGATTTGACTTTGACTTTCCAATGCTGCAGACACAGGCGTGCCGGTGCAGTACCTGGCCGTGTCGGGCGTGTCGCGCGCGTGCGACCGCGCCGTGCTGCCCGGCGTGCAAGGGGATAAGGCATACAACCTCACTATTAATGGTAATTATTTTATACACATATCATTTATTTACAACTAGCTTCCGTCCGTGACTTTGCCCGCATGGTATGTCGATAAAAAGCTATGTCCTTCCCCGGGATGCCATCTATCTCCTTGTCAAATTTGTCGAAATCCGTTAAGGTGACATACAGGCAGACAGAGTTACTTTAAAACTTATAATATTACACGCTGATGCCTGCCACTTCGCCCGCATCGATGTCGATGTTTTACTCGAGAACCACTCTACCCATTGGTGACAACAGCATGGAAATCGGTGCAGCAGTTTTTAAGTTTATTGCTTGCAGGACGACAGATAGACGCGGCGGAGGACTTTGTTTTATAATGTGTAAGGATATTGTATATAGTATGGATAATGTAGTGAAACCTCTGCTGGCCCTACAGGTACGTGCGAGCAGAGCAGCAAGTACAACAGCCTGGCGGCGCGCGCGGGCCCGGCGCTGGCCGTGCTGGGCACGCTGCTGGCGCTGGCTGCCAGGTGATACGCTGCGGGGCGTTGATGCAGCCCAGGGTTTGGACACCAGAGGGTCTAGGGCTCACGAGGGTATGGAGTAGCCGTAAGGGTGTAACTATGTACTGGCCATCTTGTTTCGAGATAGAGAATGTTAAGAAAACGGAAAAAAAATCGTTTGGTCAAGCCTCGTATCCAGTACGCAACATTTGCCGCGCGACATGTTGCACAACATGTTGAAAGTTAGTGCGGAACTTTTGTTTAACAACATTATCTGTCTACGCATGATCACTCGTCGACAACATGTCGCTGGAGCAACTGCCGTTGATTTCAGCGGTGGTGGTTATAATTTTATCGAAAAATGCGTCAATGAGAAAAAAAAAACTCGTTAGTGTGTTAGAAATTACTTACAAAATAAAGAAAATGTGTTCAGTGATTTCCGTGTCGTTGATGGATCTATTACGAATTTTTGCGCGTCACGTCTCCACTCGACAACATTTGATGCTCAACTGCCTGTTGCACGGACCACAAGCGTCATAGTGCGCGCCAGCTGGCAACGTCGCGCACTGTTGTGCAAGGTTGCCGAACATGTTGAGCGTCACGTGTTGCGCGTCAATTGTTGCCTAAATACAATAACCTAGCGAGAGGAGTTCCCTGAACAATCCTTTGTCGATGCTAACACTTTACAAGAGAGCATTACAAATTCAAAAAGGATTAGCCTCCAAGTCTCAAGATCTTTTTTGCATGTATTGACACGAAGTATAGACATACATACATATAATACTTACCACTTTGCCCGACACGGGAATCGAACCTTGAACCGCATGCTCAGCAGTATCGTTTACGATCACTGACCAATGAGGCAGTGTAATATATTTTCTGGAAAATTGCTTGCTAGTCGGTTCTATTTTAATAGGACATTGAAAATTTGAACTTTGCTAGTACCACAGTATAAAAAAGTAACAGTATTACGCCTCGGCAGTGGCCTTTAAATAATCACAATACTTCGTTCATTGCGTTTTGACGAATTCAGCTAAATTCACACTGTTTTCTTTTTCCTTTGGCATTAGAACCATTGTTCATGAACATGTCCAATT
Source organism: Lithophane leautieri (assembly GCA_949152455.1). NCBI lineage: Eukaryota > Metazoa > Arthropoda > Insecta > Lepidoptera > Noctuidae > Lithophane > Lithophane leautieri. Next base: position 6,924,072 of record OX424486.1, read on the forward strand.
ATCATTTTTTTGATAACCTAAAATCCGTATGACTCCAATATCTTGAGAAGACAAGATGGCCAATGCTAAGTCGCTAACCATACATTTTAATGTCTTAGACAAAAACCAATATCCTTAATGCTACTCCAAACTCAAGTTTGCTAATTTTTACATTTATTTTTTAATCAAAAGTACATCCAAACCCTGCTGCATATGTATAGCGAATAGTGTTGCTTTTTAATGTGATAAGTGCAAGATACGGCAAGAACACTAAGTAGTACCAGTGGTAGAAAAAGTACCGAACACGTACCAACCTCCTTTGTGAGCTCGGCAGCTTTTAGTAGGATTTAAAGGTTATTGTAATGGCAACACTGAAATTGAACTGTCAAAGTGCTAAAATGTTGCCATTTAACGGTGAATTATTTCATAGAGTTGTTTCTCTTATGAAAAAAATTCGGTTGTTATTTTTTTTATTTTATGTTTTGTAAAAATTGTTTTTTTTTTTTTGGAACTCTGTGAAATAATTGAATCGTGTGCTATAGGTTAGGAGAGAACGAAACAATGTTAAAAGAAACGAAGCAACGCGATCGATAATGTAAATATTAAAAGGTAAAAAGTACTACTGAAGAAAATATGACGATTTTTAAGTAATTGTTACTTATGTAATTTAATTATGATACATATAAACATAATCTATCGTGGAGAATGGATATAGAACTGTCATAATGATATCATGAAATTATTTTACAGAATAATTGAATTTGTAAAAATTCATTGATTTTATTAAGACAAAGAGTTCTATCCCATTTTGACCATGTACAGATATTTGATATTTTTATTTTATAAACATACTTAGGTAGTTTACTAATGTAGTCAGTGCCATATTTGTTAAGCCCTCCTAAATACCGACGATTTGTCGCTGCTATTAGTCGCACTATTATTAGACTTAGTTTGAATTAAATAGGTGTAAAGCTGTTTTTAAGGCTGCAGTCGTAAGTGCATGCGACAAATCGCTGCGATTTTTCTTTATACGCAAACCTGCTTTTAAGTATTTTCAACGCGTAGACAAATTGCAGCTACGACTTTTAAAAAATTGCTCAAAAATCGCGCGACAAAATTGTCGTATACTTTTGCGTCTTTTTCTTCACAAATATGGCACAGATTAAATCTGTACATTATAACGATGATATAGCATAGAAACAAACGCTTTCAAAGTATACATTGTATGGAGATTATACTTTACATAAATACATAGTCGGAGCCAATGCTGAACATAGCCTTCCAGTCTTACCAGATGCAGGTGAAAACCAATGAACCGTATGATACAATCATGAAAATACTTTCTAAAATTATTATAAACTAGCTGATGCCCGCGACTTCGCCCGCGTGGATGTCGGTTATTATATACTAAAACCTTACTCGAGAACCACTCTATCCATTGGTGAAAACAGCATGAAAATCGGTGCAGTAGTTTTTGAGTTTATCGCGTACAGGACGACAAACAGAGGCGGCGGAGGACTTTGTTTTATAATATGTAAGGATGGCCGATCTACTGTCTCATTTGTCCATAAAAATATTTAATCTAGCCTTTTTTTCTTTATTGGTTGAAATCCCATTAAAATCTAAGTATTTTTTCGATAAAAAAAAAAATCAAGTATAAACGGCTGAATGGATTTAGGGCCCTATCTCACTAGGACACCAGCCGAGGCAACCATGGTGGCACTACCAAAAAAATTATGGTTGGTTGCGCACCCAATCGCACGCTTGGCGGGATACCCACCATAAAACTAGGTACATTATGCTGGCAGCGCTACCACGGTGTCCTAGTGAGATATACGTCTTAAATAAGATACTTTTTATCCGAGTACATGAACGTTTTCTCAGTATTCGAGTAAAACCGCAGACAAAAGATAGACAAATACAAAAAAAAATACAAAAAATAGTCTACGTTCAGCAATGGTTTCGGTAAAATATACAGAATATAATTATGAATAAGACTAATTTAGATAGAACTAAATGTAGATAAAACTATGCTCAGCCGATTTTGTTTAGTTTACGAAAAACGTCCATCTTTCTTATTATGCTCATTTTTTTTTTTTTTTAATAATAATTGCAGCTAAAGTGCGAAATAAGAGCTTAGGCTAGTCATTTATTAACGTGTTTTTTTTTTTTAATTTAAAATGAAAAAAAAAAAAAATAATCTAGCAACATAAAATCGCATTTACAATCATAATTATTGTGGTCATCATTTGTGTAGCGTTTTCCCAACTATGTTGTGGCCGGCTTCTAGTCTAACCGCATGCAGCTGAATACCAGTATTTTACATAGACTGACTGCCTATCGTAACCCAGTAACTGGGTGGGCCGAGATTAAAATATAAGGAGACTTATAAAATCATCTTAAAGGCTCCCGCAGACTGGCATAACGCGACACCGGTAGAACAATTTCCGTGAAGTTGTCATAGAAATTATTTCAACAGAGACGCAGCGCGCCGTCCGCGTCGTGTAGAGCTTGTCTGCTGTCTTTATTTCATGTGAACATGTTTGTATTTCATGTGAACATGTTTGTATTTCATGTGAACATGTTTGTATTTCATGTGAACATGTTTGTATTTCATGTGAACATGTTTGTATTTCATGTGAACATGTTTGCATTTCATGTGAACATGTTTGTTTTTTTTTATAATTTATATTTTTATCTATCCCAAAAATAAGAGTGAATCAATTTTATTAATAAAACCACATTCAAACAAAACTATCTTTTATTTTATAATATGTCTGATTTCTTAAGTACATAGTATTATTTAAAGCAGCTATTATTTCGAATAATTCTCATAATAATTATAAGAAAGGCTCTTATTCCGTACTGAATGAGTGTACCAACATTATTTATAAACTTAATTTAAAATAACAGTAATAATTATTTTTTTATAATTCCTGTGTTTGTGGGGCCATCACTAGCATTTTTGAAAGTATTTAAATTGTATTAAAAAAGTAAAAATGTTTTTGTAAAGAAAAAATGTCAGAACTCTATCTTCGATTATAACTAAATATATATTTTAAGATGGCACCCTTATAATCATTATTATTTCCAATATACTCAGTTTGCTTTCGATGCTAAAAATCAATAATGACCAACAGTAGTTATATAAATATACATTTGCTCATACGAAATAGTTGAGTTTTATTTAGTATGTGATAAAATTAACTTAAGTATTGTAAACCTATGTACACGGATTTTTCTTGCTTAATTCTTCAAGGAGTTTCTAATTAACTACAATTTAAAAATCGCAAAAGTCATCATCACGATTATTCAAACCAGCCACGATTATTTTGTCGCAAGTTCCGTCCGTGTGCAAAGGGCCTAAATGATGTAAATATAATCAAGTTCCTGGATGCTTTTAGTTGAACTCAAATTTTATCATTTGTGATAATATTCTGATTCAGAATGTCAATGCTTGCCTAAAACTTGTTTTTATAAAGAAATATTATGTAGCTCAGAAGACTATTGTAAATACTTTAGCTGGATAATTTATTAAATTATTGTTGCATGGTGGCGATTTGGTCGCGCGACAGGTTTTTTGTCGAGATTATAAATTAATTATTTATGTTGAAAAACGCACGTAATAATCAACAGGTGTCCCTGGAAATTTAACCGGGCACCGATCCCGGTAGTAGCATTATCAAAACCAGTGTTTGTCTTATAAAAAGTAACAAAAGTTACTAATACTACTTTACGAAAAGGACTTTTAAAAAAACGTGCTACCAGTCGCCAGTGTGCAAACGACCTAAGTATAAACGCATTTGTTTTAAATTACTGGACGAAAGTATTAATTTATATAAATAACCGAAGATAATAAATAGGTAATAATTATATTGAAAATTATAAACGAAAAAAGTTTCATACGATCGTTTTTATCAAAAAAAAAACTTTTTTTTAAAAGAATAATTTAATAAAAACGTGTTTAATGCACTAAAATGTTAAAAAATTAAATTCACTTAGATTTAAGAGCTTTGTTTTATTTTTAATTTATTGTATTTTTTAAATTAAGGCGAAAAAATTCTTCACTTTGTGAATAATCTGCACGTTCATGGTTTATGTAAAAAAAAATGTAATACTCTATTGGATATGTACTTTCGCGTGTAAATATTTTTATTTGGCTGAAGGTTTTTGTGATATCAAAATGGTTTTTTTTTTTTTTCGTGTATAATATAAGCGTTTATTGATGTTTTGTGGCGTCTCCATGTTGATTTCGATTTGGCCACAGGATACGATTTGTAACTATTAACGTATAAGCCTATTATTATATTTTGATTACTGAAATATATTTGAAAAATAATTTTTGGTTTTTTAATTTTTTTAGTAACACTACAAATAATCAATCTGCCTATCTTTTTCCCAACTATGTTGGGGTCGGCTTCGAGTCTAACCGGATGCAGCTGAATACCAGTATTTTACATGGAGCGACTGCCTATCTGACCTCCACAACCCAGTAACTGGGCAATACGATACCCCTGGGTAAGACTGGTTGTCACACACACTACATACATATTATATTAAGTTTCGCCATGTCCATCTGTCTGTCTATCTGCCTGTCCGCGGCTTAGCTCAGAGACTGTTGGTACTAGAAAGCTGTAAGTTGGTATGGGTAAGCATATAAATCACGCCGATAAAGTGGTAAAATAAAATACATAAAAATGTATTTTATGGGTAAACATATAAATCAAGCCGATAAAGTGGTAAAATAAAATACATAAAAATATATTTTTTCAGGGTACCTCCCCTGCACGTAAAGTGTCATTGAAAAATATTGTGAGTTTGTGAAAACTATTTTTGGATTCAGGGATCCGTTTGCGAAATATTAAGCTTTAAAGTGCTAATTTTTGTTAGAGTCAAGTGTCCCCCCCTGCCAGCTAAATGGTTGGTTTTGGATATGTGGAAAAATTCACGGCAGTAGTATATATAATGAAATCAAAAAGCTTTACAAGTAGCCGAGTAATAGTCGACTAACTTACATTTGCAGTTTCAAAAACATGTTCTCCCATACATTCCGTATGGGAGAAGAAGTTTTTCAACTACAATGTTAAGTTTGTTCTTGGGATAAATTCATCCCAACTACGGAACCCTTCATTACACTTAACCGGTTTTTTTTATTGAGAATGAGTGAACTTTACACCCTCTTCCTCATAACACTAAATACTTATCTGACTGAAAACGAGATGTCGGTTGTCCGGCGGCGAGATGCTGGACGACATTGTAGCCATCGCGAGCAAAATCAGGATGAGCTCAGGCTCATCCAGATTTTGCCCGCGATGGGCACAATGTGTGCCAGCATAAGAGCGTAGGGATTGGCAGAAGAAAAGAGAAGCCTATGTCCAGCAGTGGGCATAAGTCGGCCTGTGGATGACAATGATGATAAACACCTATCTACATTATAAAGCTAAGCGCATATTACAACTGTAGCGCAACGCATTGTCATGCAAAAACGTGCTGTGCGGTCCGTCTGTAGTGTGCGTTGGTTCATAGAAAATGACCGAAAGTGATGAAGGAGGATTTTTGCGGGTAAGGATATTGGTACCTACAGAAACAGTGTCAAAAGCATTGCAAAGGTCTAGAAAGAAGAAGTTGTTGTGTTGCTTATCAAAAACGAAAAAAATATGTAATTATGAAGAACTTAAAAGTTTAGTGCCTGACACATGCTAAGTTGGACTCCCATTTGGTGCAACGTTGAGATGCACACCGCACTTTGGATGTTTCATTTTTCTAAAGTTTGTCATAGACAATATTGTCATCGTAGTGTCTTGTTTTTTTTTTTTGTTTTGTATATTGGCACTTTGTAGCTATTTATTCATGTACTTAGTTATTATTTAACCGTACTTTTGTATGTTGTGCTATGTCTTTTGTGTGCACCATATAAACGTTTTATCTATCTGTCTATCTACTATTTTATGTTCATAGTGTTGTACACACGGCTACACATCAAGCTATACATTTCCAGTATAAGCTGACCTCGCATTATACAGAAATCTTATACAATGTGAGATCAGTATAATCTGTAAATGTATACTTAGCTCAATGTGGAGCCGTGTGTACATATCCGTAGGTACATCAAAAACTGAAGTGCTCTACACTTGTCGGTTTAGCGATTTCCATTGTTCTCTATCGATTGGTAATACTTTTAGATGATTCATGTCTATATTTCTGCATTTATCTTCAGTTTGTTTGTCCTTGGTCTTCCTCTGTTTCCAACAGCGGCATTAGACTAGGTATAGGAAAAAAGTAAGTACCTACATCGCGGTTAAAAAAGTATTGAACCACAGATATTATAATACTACGTACAGATACCCAATCCCATACAAAGACTGGCTATTGAGCTGTCTATTTTTTTCCTCCATTTTTTCAACAGATGGCAGCATCTGTGACTCACTAATTGCCAGAGACTGTCGTTTTACAACGCCATCTAGGAGTATTGCTTAGATGTATAGAAAGTTTAATCCGGATTCAGTAAAATAAAAATGAAATGATAATTATATATATAAGGTGCTATAAAAATATCTGCCACGGCTGCAATGGGAGACAATATTGTGTTTATAGATTACAATAGTAAAGATAAATTATTGATCACCTGTCATATTTTTTTTCGTACAAAAAATTGGTAAGTAAGTATTGATTTATTGGCATAAAACCATCCCGTAGACTTAATAAGCTGTTGCCGCACCGCACCGAATTCGATTCGCGAAACGCCGGCTTCGTTCATACACCGTTGCCATTCTTATCAAACAATGCCGCTGCGCGCCGGCCACTCGCTCGTCAAAGCGCATCCCCGCGCGCCCCCACCTTTACCCGCACTACCCCGTTCGTCGCACCCGCTAGCCGACCGCCCGGCACGCCAGTCGTCCGCCAGTCGCCCGCCCGCCCGCTCGGAAGTTAGTTTTAGCGGCCAGCATCGGGAATATCGCGCGCGCTTTCTTTAAAAATGCCACCCAGACGACGGTATTCCAATCAATAATATCTTGAAATGGTATTGTGCTACCGCGAGTGTAACTCCATAACTGCGCATGCAGTAAACTTATACCAGCAGAGGTTTGGTGTGCGAGTGAGTCATCATATTGCGATTCTTACACTAACTTGACAGTCCAAAGCCTGTTTTAAGTGTGATGGGAAGTCTATCATCTTATTTACGTCAGTTTTTTGGAAGAATGCGGTAGCTGGTAATTAATTCCACTTTTAAAACACTTGTTTGCCTGCGTATTATTGCGTACCTAGTAGATTAGATAGTGACGAACTAGTCAGCTGATTTCAGTTTTCATTCACAGAACAGATGGAAAGAGATAGCATTTGTTTTCATTGACGGAGCGACACATCGCGCGTAGTTTGTGAACCACGTTATGCAGAGTAGAGTCAAAGTTTATTTAACTACTTTATTTTCTCAAATTGATTTAACTGGGCCCGGGTACGAAATTTCTTCACTATTGTAATCTTTAAACACAATACTACCTCCCATTAAAGCCGTGGCAGATATTTTTATAGCACCTTATGTATATACCAAAAACATTCTAAAAGTTTCTTTTTCAAATTTTATACCTATTTCTAAGTAAAGTTCTAGACTTAAAAAAATATGATTTTCCTAACTGAAACAACGTTAAAAGTGTTTAAAGTGATGGCAGGACAAATTTATTGAGTAGAACGCCATCTATTTCAAAGAGCTCTCAACAAAATGATTAACAGATGGCTACTTTAAACATTCTAAGGGTTCGAATTGAAGTAAAAGGCTTTATTTATGTTATTTGTTGAAAATACGAGATTTGTGTGTGTAAATACATAAATCAGCATTAAACAAAGATGTATTGATTTTTACTAAAATACTTCAGCCAAGCCGTATAACGCTTTTTAGTGATTGTTAATTTCATAATTGTTACTTATGCTGCCATCTATGTTTTTTTTTTCAAGACTAAATATAATTTGTTTGGGTTGAGACCCCACGTAATTGAACACAATATTTGAAAACCAGAAAAAAACCATTTTAGTATCAAAATTTCAATATTTCTTATAATAAATTATTAGATGGTTTGCACTCAGGGATAATAAACGAATTTTCCTGTTATTGCTACAGCAACCACGAAACAGGACTGTCCTTGGATATTTTTGTACACCAGTCATAACTACTTTTGTTTTATGTAATACTAGCTGATGCCCGCGACTTCGCCCGCGTGGATGTCGGTTACTAAAACCTTCCTCGAGAACCACTCTATCCATTGGTGAAAACAGCATGAAAATCGGTGCAGTAGTTTTTGAGTTTATCGCGTACAGGACGACAGACAGACGCGGCGGAGGACTTTGTTTTATAATATGTAAGGATTATAATTTGAAAGATTGTTTGTTTCACTTTCAGGCTAAAACGGCTGAACAGATTTAGATTAAATTTGGAACATGGGTAGACCATGACCTGGATTAGGACAAAGAAAACTTTTTAAACCCGAAATTCCCAGAGAGATAATTTATTTAATTACGATAACTATTGTTATTAATTATTTTTATTTTTATTCCTATCGGAAACAAAAGATAAATGTAAAGTTGTTATGGAAATTATAAATTAATTATTATGAGTTTTACACATCAATAAAGAATTATACCGATAGGTAAAAAAAATTGTAACAACAACTAATGTAACAATTCTTGTTTTTTAATCACTACATTTTAATTATTTTCATGTAAAAACGTAACAAACATTGAAAAAAAAAAATGTTTTTCATAAGCGTGATTTAAAAGGCTTTTTTATTTTATAAAGATAGCCGAGACCGCTGAGGAATGGAATCGTTTGTAGGTACAGTAGTTAAGTAACGTTTATGAAATGTTTCCTTAAAATATCAAAATTATGGTCACTTTGCGTATTTGTTATTGTGCTATTTTTTTATTTCACTTGAAGCATTACAACAGTTGGAACGTGTCCATTGGTCTACTTTAATATTAATTAATACCAACTAAAATGTTGAGTTTAATTAATTTTTTTGCAATAATTATAATATTTAATACTGACGCTCGGGGCCCGAACAATGGTAAGAAATATTTAGCTTACTAATGATTACTTTAAATAGCCCATCGGAATTATACATGTCTGTTTTCCCGAAGGGTTAGGCAGAGGTGTACCTATAATACACCCACATTTCGCCAGATATCTTTATGTCCCATGTTATAGGGGTCGAGCCTATTGCCATCAACCGGGCAAAAATCCAGACTTCGGCCTGGCAAATGAGAAATTCCAATAACACTGCCCAACCTGGGAATCGAACTGAGGATATTAACCGGCTGCTAGAAGGTATCTCAGCCGGGAACATATAACATTAATTGTAGTAGTTACCTACAGTACAGTTAACGTATGAGAGTCTTAGCGGACATTACGTACTGGTTGCAAACTATTTGAAACTATTGTGTTTTATACAGACGAGCTCACGGCTCCTGGAGCAGCCGGCTCTTCTTAGGGAATACAGTTTTTTGTCATACATGTTGTCTTAGGCTGCGAAAACTTTCGTGTAGTCGTCGCGCGCTCTCATGTAGGTACATTCATGGCAATTATGAACTCTGTTTACTAGGCAATAGCATTAATTTTATCGGAATATCAACCAAACGTGCGGCAGTCGGCCGCTCTAAAGTTTTCGTCGTGGCCCGCGTATTTTACTCCCTGACTACCATCTGCAGTCAGTGCAAAGTCGCTTACTTGCTCATTTAATTTTAAAACGTTGTTATTACACGCATCACACATCACACTCTCATACACTTTCCTCACTACATTACATCACACGCGCTTACTTACACACTACTGGTGCTGTAATACGTTTTTAGCTTCCCTAATTTTGTTAAACAATCATAACGGACGAATGGATGACCCTATAACACATGATTTTCCTAGCATCGGGGTCATTTTTTCACAAAAATTTAGTACTAAATAATGTACCACAATAACGTGACATTGTATTTCTTCTTTTTTCTAAATAAATTATTATATTCTATTCTATTAAAATAATAGCGCGCACTTTGCTATAACCGCGTTGTGACCACTTTATGTTGGCGCGAAGAAATTCGTGGTCAAATAAAACGCGCCTTTATACTAAATTAAATCAAGCCATGTTATGTTATCCTATTCTGTTGTTCTCTGAGTGAATTCACAAGGAATGCATTGTTTGTAAATATTTATAGATGATAGTATCTATTAAGTTCAAATAAGCGCATTTATCGCATTGGGTTTTCCTGTAATGGTAAATGTAATTTGATGCATAATAGTTATTTATGCAACTGTTATATAATAAGGGGTATTAAAACACGAACGTGGGTTCCACATGAGTGTTTTAATACCTAATTATTTACAGTTGCATACAAGACTTTATCTACACTCATGATATGAATCTTCTATAAAAGGTTTGCAATACTAGTATGGAACAAAAATGGAGGGATACGACGCATATGAATTCGAATTTTTCGAATTCGAATAACCTATGAGTTATTTTTTTTTAATTACGGTGCTTTTTTAGTGAACCTTGCCTGCATGACAATGTTCTTTTTTTAAATGAGTTGTATTATGACATTTAGTACAACATTATATCACACGTTTGGATGTTATTATGGTTACTATGACACTGGCTGTTTTAATGTTGGCATTAAGCTAACTGTTTCAGAAACTTTTATAGAGGATTTATAGCATGGGTGTAGAGAAATAAATAAATAAATGTTTTTCAGGTCTGGTTTACTATTTGACAGCAGCAGGCGTCAGTGTCAGTATTATACTGGTAATAATATACTGGACTGTCAAGAAGTCGTGTTGCTGTAAAAGGTCGAGTCCGCAAGAATTGCCAGCAGTACCAACGCCGAGACCCTACGTAAGTTTTTACCCTTTTGAGTACACAATTTTTAAAATCACGTTAAGGCTCGTGCAGACTGGCGCAATATCGAGGATCCGCCCGCGATATCACGTCTGTACAAGCCTTTACTGTATACTTTAAGGAAACAGTTGATTAAAAAATGCCCGTTTTTACTTTCAGCCAATCACACGATACTATGAAAACCTGTTGTCTGTTTTCAAACCAATTAACGAAAAGGAAGCCATGGAGTTAGAAAACCATTATGAGGAGGTTCAGTAGTCAAGTGATGGTGGTTGCACACCATAACGACTCAACACCAATTCAACTCAAAGCATTGCCATGAGAACTTTATATCGTGTCACGTACAACAACATCTCTGGTGAACGACGACGCATCGACAACTACTATCACATTATTTTGGAAATGTTACTGTACGCGTCTTGATATTAGGTTCACATTCCAATGTTTTACTTTGAGTAGAGTTGGTGATAAGTTGTTTTAGTGCAACGGCCATTCATCAAATATATGACGTATTATTGACGTCTATGTTTGTTTGATTATCTGAATCAAGACATAATGGTATGAAGATGAACTCCTCGGCTTGTACTTCTACAATTGATAGAAGAGGAACATGCGCGGGCGCCGAGGAAGATTCCCAGCAGTCTGGGTGGGGTCTGGTCATTATGGTAGCGAGAGAGAGAGCTGATGGTTAGTTTAATCGATTTGTAAAGTGTAAAATAAACTTAAACTCAAACTCAAAGCAGTTATTTCAATTAAACCATTCACAGGCACTTTTGAATTGTCAAGGAGTCGGTCAGTCAGAAATATGAAGCTAGTTGCCCATTCCAAAGCGTAGTAGGTACCTATGGAGAAGAACAGGCAAGAAACTCCATGGACACTCTTTTAAATCAAAATAATGTTACAATATATGGGTTACATCTGGGTCATAATGATGTAAAGTCAATTAATGAATAAGCCTTATATCACTACTATAAATAAAAATTGTCTTGTGGATGGCTAAATCACTAGAGTTATTGATGTTATCTTATTTTATGGAATCTTAGTTTGTTTTCAATGTATTATTTTAATTAATTAAACATTAAGTTTAGATAATTATTGCAATTATTTCAATAATTAAAAACGAATAAGTTGCGAGAGGACTCGTGAAGTTCCGAATTATAAAATCTATTTAGTATAAATTACAAGACAATGACGTCATGTTATGTTATGAGCATAAAACCTTGTCTCGGGAATTCAATGTTGAGCCTTTTTTCGAGATGCAATCTCGTGTGGAGAAAATCTTGTTTTTGATGTCTCGTTCGAGATCTCAACCATTATAGTCGGGATTTCGAAACTGAGCGCGTGATTTGGCACACTATGCTTCCTGAGAAGCCTTTTTATTAATAACTAATGTATTTTTCTCAAACATGCTTGGAAATTCGAGCATTATTTTGACAACCTTCGAGATAAATCAAAATTGCTGTACTGGTAAAAAACAAGTGACGATGCGGCCAGCAAAGTTACTATGAAAATCCATATCTGGCGCGTTTAGCGTCCAAATAAATTACTATGAAAACTCATATCTGTCGTGTTATTTAAAATTGGAACGAACTTTTTACTTCAACACACGGCAACCAAGGAGGTAACTTATCAAAGATTTTATTTAAATTTCGAATTGGCTTGCAAATAGAACAAAGAAGAAACAAATGAACATATTGGCGCATGAAAAATGATAGTTGTTCGTCATTGATTCCGGAATTTGTATTTAATTTACTCAGTTTGAATTTCCGCGCGTTGTTTGAGAAAAGTACTATACAAGCCTTGGCAGCAATCAGGAATTGATGGACTCACGCATGAGTGCATCGGCTTCGCCTCGGTCCTCATTTTCACGATCGCCCATCAATCCCTTTATTGCTGGCCGCGACAGTAATGTACTATATAGTGTTCGTGATGTGTGTTTGCTGATTTGTAACGTTATGTATGCGTGGCACAGATGATTATTATAAATATCACGATTAAGTAGGTGTAGTTTTTAGTTAAATATTTTTAAATAAAAAACCCATTATTTAAAAAAGTAGGCGATATCTCGATCTCTTTAAATTATCAAAATCTCGAAAGTAAGATCCTGCTTGATTACCGGGTGAGATCTCGGATGAAAGCGACAAGTGACAATCGCTTTGAAAGCGTTTCGTATTTCTAAAACGACTTTCAACGGGATTGACATAAGCTTTTCGATAGCTTATGTCAGTTCTATACATTTTTGCTTTTTCCATCATCGTTATAGCTGATAGAATGTCACTTTGTCTAGAGGCGTTGTTTAGAAAATCGGAAGGCACCGTACGGGTCCGCTGAACGAAATGAACGTGACGATCGCTAATATTAGGACACAGCGTGATACACTTCTAAAGATTAATTTGACAGGACTAAACTAAAATTTATCTTCTGTCCTTTTCTTAATGAAATAGAAAGAAAAAGATGCACTAAACTTAAATTTAGTTTAGTTCGTGAACAACAGAATCGGCACCACTAGCTAACAAGCAGTTGTACGCACAAGATGGCGTTAAATGAAATCGGAATAAACAGCCAACAACTTATTTCAGTAATATTCATCAGTATTTTTATGACGTATTGTTACCTATTTGCGCCGGAGCTTAAGGATAATAACAAAGTTTTCCTTCAAAATGAGTAATAAAGCGATATCGCTAGTGTGACCACGAAACCGGAATGTTCTAGGAAAATTAAAAAGGAATGAAGATGATGTTAATTTTCCAAGCAATTCCAAAACACTATCAATTCTAATTCAACTCTGATGGAAGACAGAAATAAGAATACATTTTGTATGGAAATGGCCATGGCTAGGCCATGTATGTACTTATGTAGACGAGGAGCTCGCGGCTAAGTAATAACAGACGCACAGGTCGATCGATTAGGTTAAGCTACGCTTGCCTGGATTGGTTTGTGGATGGGTGACCATCTTTACTTACCGAGACATCTTTACCTCCGTGCCTCGGAAAGCACGAGGGGTATCGTATTACCCAGTTACTCGGCAGTCGCTCCATGTAAAATACTGGTGGTATTTGCTGCACCCGGCTAGAACCGAAGCCGACCCCAACATAGTTGGGAAAAGGCTAGGTAGATTGATTGGAGTGCCAGATGATAGCTAGACTATATCATAAGCCAGTCAGAGAAGTGACAGAGTAGCTGGAGTCAGTAATTGTTCCATACATATTTATCAATACGAAAGTCTATTCTATTCTAAGTGTCTCGGATTGATAGTAAAGTTTTCACGGCTAAACAGCTAAGAAGATTTATTTTCCTGCTATTATATTTTCGATATTTTTTGATATTTTCTGGTGTACAATAAAGTATATATAAATAAATAAGTTTTGACGAAAATTGGTAAAGGATAAGCTGGCATAACAAAATTCTGTCAAAATACCTGCCAACTTAATAAGTTTATCTAGTTCTAGTATCTAGTTTTTTTATCTTGCCCTCTTAGAAACGACATAAGTACCTCAAGTTAAAAAAAAACATATTGAAATCAGGTTTTAATGTTATGGAAAACACAATTATCGCGCGAACGGGGTCGCGTGAAAAGGAAATAAAAAAGTTAAATTATCCTTAAGCAAAATAAATGATGGTCACTGTATTTCAGTATTACACCACTCCTGTGAAGTATTTGGTTATTACGTATTAATTAGCATCTACTGTTAATTAAAATACTTAAAAATGTTTCATTTTGTTATATGTTTAGTTTTTATTATAATATTGGGAGCTGAAGCAAATGTTCCTGAAACTGGTGAGACCTTTTTTGACTAACCTTATTCTAAAAAAGTGACTGTTACTGATGAAATAAAATGAAATCTACCGCTAGAGGTCAAAGTCAAAGTCAAATAATTTATTTCAAATAGGCACATAAAAGGCACTTTTGAACGTCAATGGTATCTTACATCTTGCTTTCGGCTTACTAATAACAGCTGCACGGGTCGATCGACTAGGTTAAGCTACGCTTGCCGCGGTTGGTCCGTGGATGGGTGACCATCTTTATATACCAAGACCCCTCCGTGCTTCGGGAGCACGTTAAGCCGTTGGTCCCGGCTGTCATTTTTAGATCTTTGACAGTTGTTACGGGTCGTCAGTCGGACAAGCCTAATAGTCTAGAGTCCAAGGGGTATCGTATTACCAAGTAATTGGGCTGTGGAGGTCCGATAGGCAGTCGCTCCCTGTAAAATGCTGCATCCGGTTAGACTGGAAGCCGACCCCAAAATAGATGGGAAAAGGCTAGGCTGCCTCAAACGTCTGGGCTATATTAGAACTCGGTTCGTATTAAGACGGTTTTTGTTTTCAATGAGTATAATCTTCCTACACATAACTTAATTTATTTGGGTTTGGCACATCACGTCTGCTTCGTCTTGGATTCATTTAGCCGTCATCTCAGTATAATTTTGTGTTCAATAACCTAGTGCAGTCTATCCGCGCCTCGCGATAGTTTTCCAAGAGTATTGGAGCGGATAGACTTTACTTCCAAGAGTGGCACTATTGGAGCGGACGGACTATACTTTCAAAAGTGGCACTATTTGAGCGGATGGGCTTTACTTCCAAGAGTGGCACTATTGGAGTGGATAGACTTTACTTCCAAGAGTGGCACTATTGGAGCGGATGGACTATACTTTCAAGAGTGGCACTATTTGAGCGGATTGACTTTACTTCCAAGAGTGGCACTATTGGAGCGGATAGACTTTACTTCCAAGAGTGGCACTATTTGAGCGGATGGACTTTACTTCCAAGAGTGGGAATATTGGAGCGGATGGACTATACTTCCAAGAGTGGCACTATTTGAGCGGATAGACTATACTTTCAAGAGTGGCACTATTGGAGCGGATGGACTATACTTCCAAGAGTGGCACTATTGGAGCGGATGGACTGTACTTCCAAGAGTGGCACTATTTGAGCGGATGGACTATACTACCAAGAGTGGCACTATTTGAGCGGTTGGGCTATACTTTCAAGAGTGGCACTATTGGAGCGGATGGACTATACTTCCAAGAGTGGCACTATTGGAGCGGATGGACTGTACTTCCAAGAGTGGCACTATTTGAGCGGATGGACTATACTACCAAGAGTGGCACTATTTGAGCGGATGAACTATACTACCAAGAGTGGCACTATTTGAGCGGATGAACTTTACTTGCACTACTTTCAGTCATTGTGACATAGTAATTTTGTTAAATCAATAATTATAATAATGTTCAGTGTAACCGCGTATTTGGAAATGTTATGCATAATATATAGCTATATTTATATTGTTTTGATTTCCTGTTATATGTATTTATAGAATAGCGTTTTAAATTTCATCTGCAATGATGCAATCATAAAGTAACTAAATAATTTACATTGCCTTTAAACAACGTGTTTTTTTTTTAATCCCATAACTCTAGGTTATTAATGAGACCATGTCAAAGAATCAACTGGCGGCATAGGTTTTTCTTTTCGTGTTTATTTTTCGTTTTTCATACAATAATTATACGACAAAGTCACCATTACTTACGTAAAACACTCCCTTAGGTACGTGAAAAAATATTTTTTTTAATCTGAATATTTTTGTCAATAAAAAAAAATTATAACGTCACATTTTCTTAGCTTTAATTGTGAATGATTGATTTGAATGAAAATGATTTAATCGTAATGATCAATTAAATTTAGATACCCATCGAGAGTCTACGAGTATGATACGATAAATTAAACAAGTGCGAGTCGGACTCGCGTACGAAGGGTTCCGTACCATTCTCATCTATAAAAACGGCAAAAAAAATCATGTCTGTTGTGTGGGAGCGCCCCTTAAATATTTTTTTAATTTAAATTTTATTATTTATTTTTAAAGTGAATATATAACTAAATATTCTGTGAATATTTCAAGCATCTACCTGTTGCCGTTATCAATATCGAGCAAAACCGAGCAAAAATATCACGTTTGTTGTATGGGAGCCCCCTTATATATATATGTATTTTATTCTGTTCTGTGTGTAACCCTAAAAACACGATTTATATATGACCACAAAAAACACTAGGACCTATACCTAGTGTTTTTTGTGGTCATATATACCTACTATTTTAACCGACTTCAAAAAAGGAGATTCTCAATTCGCCTATTTCATATATTTTTTATGTTTGTTACCTCAGAACTTTCGACTGGCGGAACCGATTTTGATGATGCTTTTTTATTTGAAAGTTAGTGCTTCCCGTGTGGTCCCATATAAATTTTATTAACTTTGCTTACGTAGTTTTTGAGTTAGTTTCAATAACTACGTATTTTTTTCTCAATTAGTCTATATAGATGACATCTTATTTGATACAATCACTGTTATTTATATAGCAGGTAGTGATATTCGAATTTGTGTGTGGTAGGTACGATAACTAAAAAGTGAAAAATAAAATCTTTATACAAAAAAAAAACCACCGATTTTCGGAAGTTGGTGTTTTTGCTTTTCAATTTTCGGTTTTTGCCACCGACTTCCGAAATTAAAGTTATTTTTAATTTTTTTAGTATTTTATTTGGAAGTCGGTTGTTTTTTTTGTAAAAAGTTTTTATTATGTGGGTACTTAGTACTTCCGACCTGAAAATTATCGTAGATCGCAGCAGGTGGCGTGTTTCTGCGTGTATAAAAAAGGCTTAGTTATATTTAAGGATGTGGTACAGGCCATTAATATGAACAACTTTCGCAGTGGGACCAACATCGTACTCATGAAATAAATATCAACTGTCTCATAAAAAACTTCAATACCTCAATCTGCCAATCTGCCTAGCCTTTTTCCAACTGTGTTGGGGTCGGCTTCCAGTCTAACCGGATGCAACTGAATACCAGTATTTTACATGGAGCGACTGCCTATCTGACCTCCACAACCCAGTAACTTGGTAATACGATACCCTTTGGTAAGACTGATTGTCAGACTTTCGGGCTTCTGACGACCCGTAACGATCCACAGAATGACAGCCGGGGCCAACGGCTTAGCGCTAAAAACTTCAATACTTACCTACTGGACCCAAATATTTATGACGGCTGAAACTATTTCTAAGCATAGCCCTCTTTATTGCCCTTGACTCGGAAAGTTGCAGCACATCACTCACCGCAGTGTCCCAAGACGACAGTCTTTGACCAGTGCGTGTTGCCAGCACCTAATGACGTCATTGATTCAATACGTGGTCACTCACAATGGGTCTCATAAGAAAGCTTTACAATACAAGTGAAAGACGGAGAATTAAAGGCCAAAATTAATAATTACTGAACCATTAAGTCACCTAAAACAATTTTTGTAATTCCAGAAAATCCTGAAATTCGTCTGTCTTATAACTTTCCTAGAGAGGAGAGTTATACAGTTTGGCAAGACAAACCGTTGAAGATAGTAGTAGAAAATGCTTCCGCACGACTCGTATGGTAAGTTTGTTGAAAAAGGGCATGAATTTTCAGTTCCAGCCGAATTAAAATACGATGGTAATTTGCTTAGATCGTACTTTTAGAACAAGTTATATAAATAAAGTTATATAAATGCCTAGTTTTATAAATGCCGTGAAACTCTGTATTTGGTTTAAGTGATAATTGTCATCACCTCACTATCACTGAGCAGCACGTGTAGACTTCACTTGCTAGTGACTTTAACGAAACTGCATTGGCTGTTCACTGATAGTGGGGTGGGTATTCTAAATTCATGTAACTTAATTTAATAAGCTGTTTAGTTTCCAAATAAATAAATAAATAAGTTTCTAATGGCGGCCATCCACGACCAAGTTTACCGTGCTATTAGCACGAGATTTGAGGCGTAATCAAGTAAACTTGACCGTGTGTGGATGTCATTTGCATGACATATGTACCTAGAGTGCTAGAGTGCGTTTCATCAAACAATTCCTATGTCGTAATGTTGGCTCCACTGTTCTAAGACCGATAAGATTACGCTGCGCGGCTAAGGCGCTACCTAATAGGTCCATATTTAAAATGTAACAGTGGAGCCAACATTACGGCAATGGACCTAATTGATGAAACGCACTCTACAAGGATCTTTTGGTGCCTGCATGACATGGACAAACGTAAATACCTAATAAATTATTGCCATAATTTGCTTCGATAAATTCCTCCGCATCGCTGTAAACTGGCAATGTGCCCAGAGACTGGCGGCATTGCCACGTTGTATGGCAATGCTTAGCCTCTGGCTAAGATAAAAGCCAGCCTTTGGGTCACAGGAAGTGTCAACCAACCGTTTAGAGAATGTTTTTTTGACGTTGCGCCGCTCATTTCATTCAAAATATATAGAAACGACGAGACGTGGGATATACATAGGTGGTGGGGCGTGGGGGGTGAGGTGCGTATCGTTACTCCTATACATTTTGTATGAAATATGAAAGGAGAGCCGCAACGCCCGCGCCACACCGTCGCCACGCCCGCGCCCCTCGCCTCTTGTATATGTCCCGAGTCTAAGCCTGCCCCTTATCTGTATATGAAGGTGCAGGGGAAAAATTACAGATCGATATAATATTACTGGTTTCAGGTGTTTCAACGCGTACACAAAATATGTAGGTAAATCGTTAACATATGAAAATTTTGTACCAGATACCAAATTTTCTAACGATGATGTCATTATTTTAAATGTGAGTATTAGTTATTTAAATCTGTTTTTAATCTCGTAGACCAAGTTGGTCACTTACTGAACAACAGAAGTCCAAACTCAAGATTTGCCAGCGAGCAATGGAGCGCAGCATATTAGGTGTCAAGCGAACAGACCGCGTTAGAAACACCACCCTGAGCTCTATAACTGCAGTAGCGGATGTTGGAGAAAAAACAGCCAGGCTGAAGTGGGAGTGGGCCGGACACGTCACACGAATGCATCCGGAGAGATGGGCAAAGATCGTCACTCACTGGACGCCTAAAGGAGGACGTCGCCGTCGAGGTAGACCGCGGCGAAGGTGGTGTGATGATCTAAACATGTTTGCGGGGCCCACATGGCCAGAAATCGCACAAAATAGAGAAATTTGGAAGGAAAAACGGGAGGCTTTGCCCAGCAGTGGGACAAACTATAGGCTAAGGAGACTAATTTGACATTTCAAGTGATTGTTGCTTGTTTTTTCAATTTGGAGTTTGACATTTGCACGTGTCAAATTAGTCTACACGAGATTAAAAAACAGACTTTAGTATTGTCATTAGCATCGTTCTCTTGCTCATATCCCAATGTATTTGTGGCCGGCGCAACATGTCATCTTCTGCCATACTTCTCTATAAGTCCTCATCTCAGTAGTCACTCCCTTCCTAGCCATATTATCTTCCACACAGTTCATCCATCGTTATTTGGGTCTGCCCCAATTTCCACACATCAGTCACGGGAGCCATTTTACACTCATTTCTGATCTATCCAGCTGCATGCAATTGCCTTTCATTCATCCTTTTTGTGACCCCCAATATTCTGATGCATACAAGACAGAAAGTCTATAGAACCATTGTTTTATAAATTTTCGCCTTAAGTTTAAGGAGAATATGAGAGTCGCAGATTGTTGCTTTGACCTGCCGCCATTTCTTAGATCGATAACTAGTTTCATGTAGCAAAATTACATCGAAGTGTCTAAGATTTTTTTTCTATAAGCCTAAAAACTGATGAAGGTACACTTGTTTACACAGTGCCTTCTTTTACATGGTACTTACACAAAACTGGTGCAATGTGGGTATACTATCCTACAATACACCAGTGAGCTGTTGGGCTCTGCTTCGGCAAATACACAATACAGGCGTGTTATGATATTTTATCTGATTTCAGATCAAAAACCTTACGGCTGCAATGAGTACTCGGTGGTCGTGCACAGTCTTACAAGAGTACAAACCTCCGAATAGCCCATATTCATATGAGAATAGTCAATATAATGCAAAAACTTTACGTTTTAATCTTCATGTCAGAGGTGCAAGTAAGTGCTTTTTTACCTTATTATCACTTTGACAGCGACGTCAACCATCTTATATTCTCTATCCCGTGGGAATATTGAAACATCTAATCCTACTCCTCCTCTACGTCATAAAAGGAACCTCCAAGGGAGGGAATGGTTTGAGCTAGGCGTTGATCAGTTAGTCTAGAGTCAGTTGGTTAATCCGCAGTATTAATTAACAAACTAGTCTCTCCCGAATATTGTGGTCACAGGACACAGCACAAAACTATGCTAGCGAAGCGGCCTCACTCCCGACCCGTGGTAGCACGAGTAACGACTGGGAGTTGGTAAAAGTCTGACATAACCATGAGTGACATGACTTATCTGCGAATTCACAATTTGAGGGGCCTTTAATTATCAAGTCTCCAGGACACAGCACAAAACTAAGATTACGAAGTGGCCTCACTCCCGACCCGTGGTAGCACGAGTAACGACTGGGAGTTGGTAAAAGTCTGACATAACCATGAGTGACATGACTTATCTGCGAATTCACAATTTGAGGGGCCTTTAATTATCAAGTCTCCAGGACACAGCACAAAACTATGCTAACGAAGCGGCCTCACTCCCGACCCGTGGTAGCACGAGTAACGACTGGGAGTTGGTAAAAGTCTGACATAACCATGAGTGACATGACTTATCTGCGAATTCACAATTTGAGGGGTCATTAATTATCAAGCCTCCAAAAGCTAGCGTGTAAGTGCAAACCAGTACCTATATCACTAATATCGATTTCTTTTTTTCGTACCTAATTTGTTGGTTGTTACTTATAAGCCAATATGAATACCTAATTTTACGAAACTTTTCATTAAAATAATCGAAAATTAGTTACTGAAATTAGGCTGAGAAACGCCAAATAATGCTCATCGTCCATCACTTCCTAGTATTTTATTTGGGAGGGACAATTGATGCAAAAACGTAAATGTTTTGCTGTGAGACTGATTTGTTCGGCGAACCTGAGCGCGTAATCGCGCCGACATCCGTCAGTCGCCTTCCCGTTTTTCGAGAAATGAGAGACATATGAATACGACGATCGCTTTGGTTAGGACACGGGATTATGGGTCCCCTTTATCGCTAGGTTCTGCTGTCAGTTTTGCCACAATCATTGCTGTGATTGACGGATAACCTATCGTCTAATTTTTTAAATAGTCCGCGCCCGACTGCTGGTCACCGCCTGAGGTATGTGAGCGGTGAGACGGGGAAGGGCGCCATTGACAAAATTGGCACTGAGTTAGCTTGACCTTTGTCTACCTGCCCCGACATTCAATCCCAATTCATGATTGCTGAAAGAATAAACTTTTGCCTTGTTTCTAACCTTCAATCATTCAAAATTTTTAGTTAACCACCATGTTTTGTTAATTTTTTCACCAGGAGCGGTAAATTTAACTGCAAACTACCAAAGTTTGAGTTATGTAACGACTAACCTGTCAGTTAACTACGATGGAGAGATCAACTACAGTTATGAAGACGCCGAGGACTTTCCGATAGATTTTTCTTGCACAAAAGCAGAAGATAATTATAAAGAGGACACTCTGCGTTTGGAATATTACAATGCAGAAGGTATTTCACTTGAGGAATATTAAGCAACACCATCCACTAGTTTTGAAGTAAACAGGAAAGCGATGTAGCCACCTGCATCCGTCAAGGGGGTGATTGTAAATACTCGTAACTTTCTATATGAAATCCATATCCGACTCAAACTATTTTTGCACTTCGAAAAATTTGTACCTTGCAACAGAAAAGACGTAACACAAAACCTATCTACATATTTACAATGCAATCGATTGCCATCGATCGTGCTCTATTATTGCAGATTGATCGTTAGACTAGAACCAGCTGTTCCCTGAATTTATGGTCGCATAGCTCGTCAAATTGTAGGGAACAGCTTTTTTTTCGCGATTTCAGGGTTGGTCCCGTAGTGAAAGTTGTTCATAATGATGAGTACGATGACCCCTTAAGAGATTTCGTGTATGAAAACATACACCTTATATGTATATTCGATAGATGTTTCACAAGACGTAATCCATACTAATATTATAAAATCGAAAGTACCTAACTCTGTCTATCTGTCTGTATGTAACCTTTTCGCATCTAAACCACAGAACGGATTTCGATAGAATTTGGCAAGGAGATAGATGGCATCCCGGGGAAGGACATAGGCTACTTTTTATCGCGAACATAGCCGCGGGCGGAAGCTAGGTATTTATAATTTTGAATTATTGACAGCGAAGCGATGAGATGGGGATTATTAGGTGTTTATAACACTCCTCTTCTTCTTCTTAAACACTCATTATCACTCTAAAACACACATAAAAGAATCTTTGCACCGGTAGTGACTACAGAAAACAATACTTATAATATTTGTGAATGAGCGCTGAGCACGAGCAGTGCATAAGCATGAGCAGTTGACTGTCACAGGTCTTGAGTCAAGGACGACCCGTGACAATTCTGTCAAGGCCCTTGACAGTCATTTTACGGGTCGGTCACTGACACGCCTGTTTCTACGGAAGGTGTTGACAATACCGTCTCTAGTAGTGCCCGCCAAGACGTCTCTGTACTAAAAAAAGCTTATAATACGGCCTCTGACTCCAAAAAACCAGTAATTATAACGTCGAAAACGATCGCACTGACAAACTAGTAACTAAGTGTCATTTCAGGTATTCTTCTATTTAAAACTAAGCCTCAAGCAAATCAACCTCACATATTCCGTTCTGTCTTGAAATCGAACAATGATAAGTATTATTTGGACTGTATCCGCGATGCCATAAATCCCTATAGAGAATATCGTTATAGAACTACATTCATTAAAAGAGATTTACATGCTGGTAAGTAGTGGTGATGTTATACTAGTTACTAAATTATGCTGTATGATTATTCCCGCTCGGTAACACCCTTTCGTCAACACTGTTGACGATCGGGAAAAAAAAGTTTCGTTCGTTCACAGTGTTGAGGAACGCTACTTATTATTTCGGGTAATTCCCGCTCGTTAACACCTTTCGTTCCTGTCGTCAACACTGGAGTAACTTACAATATAGAGGGTGTGAATAAAACACACAGTTCCCGAAATGCTGGGCAACGGGTGTGACGTGTAATTTGTGCATGTTTGTGTTAAACGTACACGCAACGTATGCGTGCACGCGCGGTGTACGCTGAGGGCATACAACGCCCTGCGTGTCCAGTATAAGAATGTAGTCAGGATGCTGTTGGGTCTACCACGCTTTTGTAGCGCCTCCTGGATGTTCGCCGAAGCCAGGGTTGATGGTTTTCCTGCCATTATACGGAAACGGTGCGTTTCTATTCTCGGTAGAATACGTGCTAGCTCCCACAGCATCCTGAGTGTATTGTGTGATAGGTGGGACAGCCCGTCGGAGGAGCTCGTGGCTACGTAATAACAGCCGCACGGGTCGATCCATCAAGTTAAGCTACGCTTGCCGGGGTTACGGGTCGTCAGAAGCCCGAAAGTCTGACAACCAGCCTTACGAAGGGGTATCGTATTACCCAGTTACTGGGTTGTGGAGGTCAGATAGGCAGTTGCTCCATGTAAAATACTGGTATTCAGCTGCATCCGGTAAGACTGGAAGCCGACCCCAACATAGTTGGGAAAAGGCTAGGCAGATGATGATGAGGTGGGACAGCCCCATGCTGGCTTACTGGATACGGCTGCACACGTAGGTGTGCACGTTACGATTTAGCGTGGTTTTTACTAACATTAGGTTAAGAATTTTTCTAACAACTTATGGATCATAATTATGGTCTGATATCAATAAATAACAGTTATTTATGCAACTGTTATATAATAAGGTGTATTAAAACACGAACTTGGGTTATAATAGTATCACATGATTGTTTTAATACTTAATTATTTACAGTTGCATACAAGACTTTATCTACACCCATGTTATGAATCCTCTATAAAAGGTTCTTTGTAATACTAATATCGAACAAACATGGCGGGATACAACGCACGTGAATTCGAATTTTTAGAATTCTAATCAACTACAAGTTTTTTTTTAAATGACTGATCTTATTTATTGAAACGCGCCTACATGACAGCGTTCTTTTTTTAAATGAGTTGCATTATGAAAGGACATGACCAGTGGGACTATGGACGCCTGCTTTGGTGTCGAAATAAATGTGCAGCAAATATTGTTTTATTTTTGCAAGTGTTGTATTCTACAGTTTCCAGATAAAAAAGTTTCACGAGTCTAAAAGATCAGGAAACTGAGAAAAATTAAGATAAGTATCCACTAAATAACTCGGTTTTTCGATATGAGATGGCGCTAGGCGTGGTGGTTATCGAGTTTAAGACAAGTTTTTAAAAAGTGTTTGACATTGATTATCCTTGAGATGAGATTGCGACTTGAATTTGAACGTTTTAAGTTACGGGCATTAGGCAATCACCGCCACCCATAGACATCCACAACGTCAGGGTTTTTGCTGATGCGTGGCCACCCTTTTCCCAAATAAACGCTGCTTTATTAAGTTTTGCTGGCTCACATGCAATCAAACCGCTGTGTCAGACTATACCTGCTGTCTTGTTGTTAAATAGTATTGTTACAATGTAATTTAACTACATACCTGATTATTAAACCACCGGGCAAGTCTCGCTTGCTGGGTTAAGGTTAGCATTGACATAATACGCCTTTGAACCCGCCTTACGAAATATGCCACAGTTTATGCACCTCATCATAATATCCATTTAATCGAATCGTAGAGCAAATCAGATGAATCATTTTTATATAGCAATGGTAATTGGGTTTTGAAGATATCAGTTCGTAAAGAATAGCAATGGTCGTTAGAAATAGAACCAAATAATCGCACAGTACACAACGAACCTGTGAACACAACGTGACGCCAAGATCGGATGTGCAAGTAGGGATGGTGAATGGCGATCTGAGATCGATAAATGATACTCGATTTTTTTCTCGAACCTAAAACACTGAAATCAGAATCATTTGACTGTCTCGTTGGTCTAGGGTCACAAGCGCTGTAGCGCTGTTCCCGGAAATCGCACCCAGGGTGGTTTTTGAGGGTGGGAAATCATCCAATGACTTCTCCCGCTCTGGGCGGAGCGGAAGGTCAGACTGTCAGACTTTTACTGACTAAAACCCACCCGTGTTCCTTCATTTGCCTGTTGCCAAGGTCCCGGTATCCCTTTCGGACTTTCCCGCAACCCTGGCAGGCATCGGTCCTAGCGGACCCCGCTAATTGTGCTGACATCTCTTTGAGAACATGAGGTCCTGGGGTGCGATTCCCGGGTCAGGCAAAGTGTTATTGGATTTGTCTATCTGGAATAATAATATCTCAGTAGCAAGCGGAGTCCGGATTTGTGCCCGGTTGATGGCAATATGCTCGCCCCTATTGCACGGGACTTATAAAAATAACTAGCGAAATTAGGGTGTATACGTATAGATACACCTCTCCCTTTGGAGATTAGAAGCGTGATGTTATGTTATGTTATTATTAATCAAACACAGTTAAAAAGGGTATAATAAAATATCAATTCAAAAATATTTTTTTGTGAATCGATTTTTCGTGCTTTCACTCGAATCGATTAATTGGAAATTCTATGAAAAAGATTGCTACCATAATATATTTTGCCTTTGGTCCCGCCACTAATGTCAGATGCATTGTCAAAGAAATAACAGTCCTTTATACACAGTGATTATTATGGTGTTCGATCGTTACAAATGTCAATAAAAACCTAACCTGTAGGCGTGTAAATAAATCAAATTAATTATAAACAAAACATGCATTATTATAGTCCATGTCATTTATTCTCTTGATTGAAAATAACTCGTTCTTAGTTTATTTTCCTTTAGTTACCGGATGATTATGGATACAACGGAACGTCGAAATCGGGAAGTACTTATAGAGTGCGTTTCATCATTATAGGTCCTATGCCGTAATGTTGGCACTTTAAACAACGGACCTATTAGGTGGCGCCGTAACGTCAAATGTTCGTCCTACAACAGTGGAACCAACATTACGGCATATGAACTATTTGATAAAACGCACTCTAAAAGAAAAGCGGAA
Source organism: Lithophane leautieri (assembly GCA_949152455.1). Lineage (NCBI taxonomy): Eukaryota > Metazoa > Arthropoda > Insecta > Lepidoptera > Noctuidae > Lithophane > Lithophane leautieri. The sequence continues at coordinate 6,950,895 of OX424486.1, forward strand.
GCAATTTTAATATTGTTTTTGCAGATATTTGAACCTTGGCTTTATTCAGAATAATTTATCCATGGTAAATTAGATCTTTATTTTTAAATCTTAGTGTATAAACTGTAATCCTGCACAAGTTCCCGAATTCGAAGGCAGAAACTGGTCATCTCATTATAACACCCGTTTGGATGATATAATGGTTACTATGACATTGGTTGTATTAATGTTAGCAATAAGCTAACTGTTTCAGAAACTTTTATAGAGGATTTATAGCATGGGTGTCAATAAATAAATTTTTCAACTCACTTGCTCGTAAAGTGGCTCTTATTGAACCGCTTTTAGGTTCATAATACAGTGTATTATTGAAGCTTGCTTTTTACTTTACATTACCGCACTAGTGCGGTAATATGCGCCACAGATTACTATTTACTAGTCGGAGTAATGACATGGCAGTATGGAATTAGTAAGTACTATCATGGCAGCATGGAATTTGTATCCAATAGAAATTATTTTTGGTGAAGCTTTTTACCAAAGACAATCGCTCAAAAGCAAGTTTTTATTTAAAAAAAAGAACCATAAGCAAAAAAAAACCCGTGCATGCCCATGGGATTTTTTTTACCATAACTAAATGTCAGTGGGATACTATACATTGAATTAGTATGAACTATCCACTAATAAATGAGCATTTTCTATTTACACCCGAGCAGAGACTTGCGCTCTTTTCCGGTAAGACCGCGGTTAGCACGCGCGCAGGCCACTTGACCCGCCCCGACGAACCGCGCAGGGGTAGTATTATGAAGTATTAATGCCATCATTATTCCACTGCGAAAACGGGATGGTGCTAGCGGCCTTGTCTAGTTCCGTCTCTCTCTCAGACTGGAAAAATGGTAGCATTAATACTTCATAATACGGCACCTGGTCTGCCCGTGTGCCACCGCGTGTGCAATTTCTGTCATTCTGTACTATTAAATACGGGTTTATATCGATTTCAGTCTATATTGTTCACTACCCTAACCCCATTTGCGTATTATCTTTTATTAACATTATTATATTTTTATATAGGTTGTTCAGGGGTATTACCAGTGCTTTTATTTACAGCCGCGCGCTCATCGCTAGCGGAAAAAACAAAAACCAGCCGCCATTTTCCATAAATATTTGTTAACTTTTTTGTTGTGTGGTTAAAATCATTATTAAAAATGTCGATTTCACGTAGGGGAGAAGAGCATAAATAATAATAAATAGATTTGACTCCACCATGGTACGTTTAGTTACAGTATTTTTTTTTCTTATTCAAATCATTTTTTTTTGTATAGGCTCTCTAACGGTTTTGCCAGTGCCCTTATTTACACCTATGGAAAAACAAAACCATCGCGCCATTTTCCATAAATATTTAATAGCGTTTTCGTTGTGTGGTTAATTATTATCATACAATACAAAATTTAAAGTATTGTCACCAACCGATATAGAAGTTTTTAAAAGAAACTCCGGATAGTCAATATCTGGCAACAAAGGTCAGTTAAACTTTATAAATCTATCATCTCTATAGTTACGTTACTGTAGCATAAGTTTTTACAACAAGTCTGTTTTTTTTCTCGCAAGTGTGTTGAAAAACGTCGTATGAAACGCGTGTGCATTGATTATTACACTCTCGGCTACCTTATCGCGCTCGCTCGACTGTAATATTCAATAGAGCACACTCGTATCACAATGTACTATTATTTATCTACACCCATGCTATAAATCATACTCATGTGATACTATTATCACATACCTTTTATTATATAACAGTTGCATAAATAACTATAACGATATTCCTTGCAATGTGAAAGGATGTTTTTGACTTGATGTTTAATTTACAGAAGCAGAGCAACATGCTGTGATATTATTCGTCAATGGCCAAAAATTATCATCATTTTTAAATAACGACAAGCCATATGAATATATATTCAAGTATATTTATGGAGAGGTATTGAATGTTACATGTCGAAAAATGGACGCTAATATGAGAGGTTCTCTTACTTTTAGTTCTGATTCAAACATTACGAGCCAGAGTAAGTACTCGTATATATCGATATAAGCCGACTCCGACAAAGTTAGGAAACCTTGGCATAAGCAGATGATGACGTATTTACTTGAATGGATTTGCCATATCTGGGGTCCACTTCGGTTAGCCGCTTAAAGGGTTTCTAAGTTTCTAGGGGGGCTTAAGATTTATGAAATATTGTGTAAAAACACGCCCTCGGAAGGGCGTCGCAGGGCTTACATAAGGGGTACTCGATTGGCCTTCACAAAGTCCTCGTATGTGCATCGCTGGTCACATTTAGCTGTGTATGGTCCTCAGTATGATAGCCGCAATTATTTCAGAAAAATGTTGAGATAGCATTATCCAATAAGCTCATTACTATAGATAATTAAGTATACTCATCTGTCTCATTGAACAACGAGGTATTTTAACCAGTTTTTTGAAGGGTCCTCGGTTCGGTCAAAACTAACACGGTCCTCGTAAGGGACAAACAGGGGTGTTTTATTTGGTGTGTGTGTGTGTTTGTGACTAGTTACTTAAAAATAAATGTTTAATTATTACTTTCTTTTACATTTACATATAGAGATCGAGCTCGAGGAGGAGCTCGTGGCTAATTAATAACAGCCGCACGGGACAATCCATCCGGTTAAGCTACACTTGCCGGGGTTGGTCTGTGGATGGGTGACCATCTTTACATACCGAGACTCCTCCGAGCCTCGGAAAGCACGTTAAGCTTTTGGTTCCAGCTGTCATTCGTGGATCTTTAACAGCCGTTACGGGTCGTCAGAAGCCCGAAAATCTGACAACCAGTCATACCAAGGGGTATCGTAGTGCCCAGTTACTGGGTTGTGGAGGCCAGATAGGCAGTCGCCCCATGTAAAATACTGGTATTCAGCGGCATCCGGTTAGACTGGAAGCCGACCCCATCATAGTTGGGAAAAGGCTAGGCAGATTGATTGATGCGCGGAAAGTAATAGAGTTTTGTATTTTCAGCACTCAGGAGTTCGTCAGAGGCAGTTATTATTTCAATAAATACGTCTACATCAAATAATAAAAATAAGTCTCTTACTTGTAGTATCAATAACACGGATGTGGAAAAGCCAAACGCGAGGCTATTATTTTTGTCTGATGTTCGTGATCACGGTATGTAAATAACATTGTGTTTTTTTTCTCCTAAATAATTAATATGATTTCCTTTATTTATTTTTTAAACATTTTGAAATATCACAAATCATAGAAATATTACAAATTTTCTATACGATTTGTACCGCTTTCGCCCCAAAAAGTTTCACCCCATTCAAAAATTCCTTGTTAATCCTACATTTTATTCTCTTTTGGCCCCGAAATTACGTTCATTTTATTTAATACTAGCTGTGCCCCGCGGTTTCACCCGCGTAGGTCTCGATCCCGGGGGAATATAGGGATAAAACGTATCCTATGTCCTATGCCAGGTCATGGTCTACCCGTGGTACCCATGGTCTACCACGCAACAGAAGCTCTCAAATAGGAATAATTTTTCCCGGTTTTGCAACATTTTTCATTTATGCTCCGCTCCTATTGGTCATAGCGTGATTTTATATAGCCTATAACCTTCCTCGATAAATGGACTATTCAACACAAAAATAATTTTTCAATTCCAACCTGTAGTTCCTGAGATTAGTGCGTTCAAACAAGCAAATAAACAAACTCTTCAGCTTTATAATATTAGTATAGATATGTGTAATATATTATATATTTAAAACGCTATTGTTAATAGCAGTGTTGAAGCAGTGGTGGTCCAGTGGTAACGGGCGCGACTCAGGAGTCAGGGTCAAAGGTTCGAATCTGGACAAGCGCTTTACTTTGTGTAAATTATTTCATCACCACTGCTTTCAAAACGACGAAGGAAAACATCGTGAGGCATGCACACACGGCTACATATCAAGCTATACATTTCCAGTTTATGCTGATCTCGGATTTCCGTACAATGCGAGGTCAGCTTATACTGGAAATGTATAGCTTGATGTGTAGCCGTGTGTACAACAACCAAAAATTCGAAGACATATGACATTTATCAACTCGCACTGGACCTACTCCCTCTCACCGAGAGGAGGCCTGTGTCCCAGCAGTGGGAACATTATAGGGTGATTATGTAAACGTGATAATTTTTATGAAAATATCATAATTTTCAGATGTTCGTATACGCGGCCTGCCTAGAAATAATATCCTTTACCAGTATTCAAATGATGAAAATCATTGGTGTATAGAATATCAATACTCTGTGAACGATTCTCTTGACTTAACTTGTGTAGCCAATGGAGGATTTCATGGTGTAAGTCAGCGGCAGTCGAGGCCACACACAAATCCGTTTCTGTGGAAATTCCAAGGTATTGTACGAAACTTTTGCACCCGGTTGAGGGCTGAGATCGTGACCCCTCCCCCCGGCCCGCGTCCCGTTTTGGCACCCTTGTGCTCAAAGACACGACTGCTCCGACGCCGCGCCGTGGCGCCGCGGAGGCGGTGCGGTGACGGCGCGGCTGCGGCGCGGTCGTGGCGCGGAGGATTAGTGGATCGCCGTTGTGGCAACCCATTTGTAATGGCATGCTTTTAATTATAAAATTATGAGCAGGTTTTTATGTCAGCTGGTTAAAATATGGTTTTAATAATCAAACATGTTCCATCGGGGATTAAAAGCCACAATACAGGCATACGACACATCATTTCAACAAAAAAAAACAACTGACTTCCAAAACAAATACTAAAAAGTTAAAAATAACTTTAATTTCGGAAGTCGGTGTCTTTGCTTTTTAATTTTCATGTTTTGCCACCGACTTTCGAATTTAAGTTATTTTTCACTTTTTAGTGTTTGTTTTGGAAAACGGTTGTTTTTTTTTTGTAAAAAGTTTTTGTTTTTCACTTTTTTGTTGTGGTACCTACCCCACCACAGAAATTCGAATACCACTAGGTACCTGCTATGTAAATAACAGTGACGGAGTCACTTAAAACAGCGTCTACATTTATATTGAGTGGGAAAAATACGTAATATTGAAGCTAACTCAAAAACTACGCAAGAAAAGTTAATAACATTTACATGGGACCTTTGAAACATGACTTACCAAACAATAAAAGTATCATCAAAATCGATTCATAATTGGCGGAAGAACCGCGTAACAAATATATTTAAAAAAAAATACATACAGACGAATTGAGAACTTCCCCCTTTGTGAAGAAGTTGGTTAGTAAAAAAAATTGACCGACTTCAAAAAAAACAAAACAAAAAAGGACTACTGTACTAAAATGAAACGAAAAAAGTACCTACTTTTTTAATAATAAGAGAAAAATTAAAAAATTACTTTAATTTCGGAAGTCGGTGGCCAAAAACTAAAATTAAAAGCAAAGACATCAGACCCTTAACGACAATCACAACCCATCCAAGTGTAAAGTTTTTATCAATACAAATTAATCAAGTCCAAACACAAGGTATCTGCTGTAAACCGTTGAGGAGTTCCCTTGACTGTCTTTCGGCTCCATCATCAGATCGACTCCAGACCTTCATAAAATTGTAGTGCTGTAAAATACCTAATGAAAAAATTAAGAAATGCACTAGTTGCCCCTACGATTTTTGAAAGTTCCCCTCGATTTCTCTAGGATCCCATCATCAGATCCTGACTTGGTAACAATGGGACCACCTCAGAAGTATAAGCTTCCGAACAAAAAAAGAATTTTTAAAATCGGTTCACAAACGGCGGAGTAATCGGTGAACATAAATAAAAAAAAAAAATAAAAAAAAAAAACCTCTTACCACCGTCGGCGTCGGTTTACTGGACAAATAAATATAAACTTATAAGTTTTTTTTTAGCTTGCCTTGTCTTTGCTAATTCGGCCTTGATCACACCACTCCAGAAACATCTCACTTCCTCATTTTTTTTAGCTGGAACTATAGATTCTGCAGCGATTAAGACACGAGATACGCAAATTAAGTTTTCAGAAATACTATTTACGAAGATTTTGGATACAACCCACAACGGAAATAAAATAAAATGTACTTATTTACCAAACGTGGACCAACCTTATATAAATAAATCAGTTGAGATCGTCCTTCGATTGAAACCGGAATGGGTTTCAGAAGCGGCCGAAGATCAGGATTCAAGTGAGTGATGGCAATTTATTTTAATGATGTTTCTAAAAAAAATTAAAGTAATAAAATCTAAAACCCAACTACGACAAATAAGTCAATCAGCTAAAAAGGTATAAAAATGACACCACAGACAGACAAAAATCCGGAGTCACACGTAACCTGTTCGATTTATGCCCTAACACGTGTGACTCCGGATTTTTAATCTGTCTGTCTGTGGTGTCATTTTTATTCCTTTTTAGCTGATTGACTTATTTGTCGTAGTTGGGTTTTAGATTTTATTACATAATTTTTTTTTTTTTTGGTTTATTATATTTTTTAAATGTGCTAATTAAGCCCTTTTATTTGATAGCCAACATGGTATGATGAAAAAATATTTTTTTTTAGTTCATGGCTTTATGTCTTCTAGAGGGCGCCATTTTTTATTTAATGTGTCGTCACATAGCCTATAACTAGCGGACGCTTCCAACGATACCTCATTTGTCAAATTGTGTTGAGTCGTTTAGAAGTTATGGCGAACAGAGGAACATACATACATATCGGTCAAAATCATTACCCTCCTTTTTTCTTCGTCGTAGTCGGGTAAAAAGGAATTGGAAGTTATTCTAAGCAAGTGTTAACCGCTTCCGACCATATCATTATTTGGAATCTAAGCACTACCTACCTCTTACACACCAAACAGAGAATGAATAAAAACTTCTAAACTACTGGTACAATATTGTCTGTTTTTATGTATGTGGTAATCTCTGAAAAAACTAATCCAATTACAAAAAATATGTCACTGATAGTGAACTACACTATGCCTAAGTAACACAGGATACTTTATTTATTTATTTGTAATATAAAGTTTTACAGTTCTTAGCCCAGTGGGCCTAAAACGGCCACATTAGCAATTCCTCTAAAAGCAATTCATTTCCTGAATTTCCAGCTGTCATTCGCAATTCCTATAATTTGACACAAAAGCAATTCATATTGTGTGGACCATTTTACGAATCTCCATAGAAAACTGTCAAACAGATGAATTATTTCGTAATATGAATCGCACGCAGATCATAATTATTATGAATTGTCAGTTTGTGACATTATACGATGATTCATAATATTTTCCTATTATGATTCTGCCGAAGTGACTGTTTTAAGCCCCCAGAGACTGGCAGCATTGCCACTTGAATACTTTTTATTTTATTTATTTTAAACCAATAAAGGTTTGTACGGTTTGTTTGGAAATCTCCATGTGGTCAGGACCGCTGCTAGTTATAAATGAAGTTAAAACTGTCAGCTGATGAAACAGTGAAAGAGAGAAAGGAAAAATATTTCATTTTCATAAAACACATGTTGGGCAAATGAGATATTTACCACGACAGATTTGTCATCCAATCCACGACGATTTACTTTAAATACGTGGCTAAGTAATAACAGCCGCACGGGTCGATTCATCAGGTTAAGCTACGCTTGCCGGGGTTCGACTGTGGATGGGTGACCATCTTTACATATCGAGACTCCTCCGTGTCTCGGAAAGCACGTTAAGCCGTTGGTCCCGGCTGTCATTTGTGGATCTTTGACAGTCGTTACGGGTCGTCAGAAGCCCGAAAGTCTGACAACCAATCTTGCCAAGGGGTATCGTATTACCCAGTTACTGGGTTGTGGAGGACAGATAGGCAATCGCTCCATGTAAAATACTGGTATTCAGCTGCATACGGTTAGACTGGAAGCCGACCCCGACATGGTTGGGAAAAGGAACGCAGATGATGACACATACTTTAAGTAAAGAACAGAATTAAGTTGTAGTAAGCATATTTATACTGTTCATTCCAGGTACCGATTCGGAGCCTCCGACAGTACTTATAACCGTTGGTGTTGGAGTTGTTATTTTCATCATAACGATGTTATGCCTAGTTTTATGGCGCAGAAGGACGAAACGGCTCAATCTTATTGAGGTACTATTTTTTTTTTTTTACCATAACGGAGCTTCTCTTTTCTTGCATCTCACCTGATGGTAAGTGACGATCAAGCCGAAGGTGGAAGCGAGCTTCACCCGGAATTCTCAACCACAGAGGAATTGGCTATCAGCAGGCTTACAGTTATTATAAGTAATTTTTGTTTTCAAAGGATGTACTATTAACATTACACCCACTTGTCACCAGGTATGTCAAGTCCCATTGTATCAGGAGATGGGCCTATTTATATGCATACATTCAGACTACAACCTGATACAGAGAATTTTCAACTCGAAAAACTTCGGATTTGAAATAGGTGGGATTAGCTGAACCTTGGTAGGTTCAGCCAATCCCACATGGCCATGACATTGACATGCTTGTCTGTCATGTTTATGACCACAAGACCAGCTAGCCCAAAGTAATAAATGTCTATTTTCATTTCAGAACGCATACGATAATCTCTCAAATCAAAACGAAAGTCCAATACCAGCATTCCCAAGCCAATGGGAAGGGAACTATGACGATTCAAATTACGCTAAAATTGATGAGGGAGTTATGCAAGAGAATTACATTTATTCAACAAACAACGACAAATCATATAGCATGAGCAAAAGACAGAGTAACACCAGTGAGAACCATTATACTGAAATAGACGATTATTTGAAGCCAAAACCTGATGGACTATCCAATTCGAACACTGCTGAACCCGTCAATTACAACAAACAAACAGATACACATAAATCCACAGCATCCCACAGTTCGAACAACGCAAGTTGTAACAACTTTTTTAATTCAAAACAAGGCACTTACGAAAACTTAAGACACAACAACATACCTATCAATAACGGTAATGAGAATTACAGTATTGTAAAAAAGCCGAGTAAAAGTGTCACTTTTAGTAAAATGAGTAATGACTTCAGACCAGGACTTAATTACAGTGAAGGAAACTCCAGGCAAGATGGAAGAAATAGTAAACGTAATTTAAAACCAAACAATGATAGTTTTTACGCTAATAAAGGTCAAAATACCAATATGCAACCTGGAGATATGCATAAGAAGCCTAACTACGAAAATAATTTTCTTCAAAATGAGAGACCGGATAATCCATTACATTCAAACTACGCTGAACCGTATGATGAGCTTGGGATAAGTTGCAAGAACGGCTTTTATGGATAAACTGATAAACAAACTAATAAAGTACTCAGAAAAAAACGCAAAAGCCTGTCAGCATGAGTTTTCCCAAGACACTTACAAAAACAAACAAACAAAAAGTAAAAACTGACTGCAAAAAGAAAATAATGTAATAAGTAAAAGGAGAACAGAAAAAAAAAAACGGTCAAGTGCGTGTCGGACCACGCGCAATGAAGGGTTCCGTAGTACGGATGAATTTATGCCAAGAACAAACTTAACATTGTAGTTGAAAAACATGTTCTCCCATACAGAATATTATGGGAGAACATGTTTTTGCAGCTGCAAATTTAAGTTGGTCGATTATTACTCGGTATCTTGTGGAGCCTACTTAGCTGTGATAGTTTTCCTTTTAATTTCGTTATATATACTACTACCGTGAATTTTTTCACTTATCCCAAACCATTTCGCTGGTAGGAGGGGGAGACACTTGACTCTAATAAAAATTAGCACTTTAAAGCCTAATATTGCAAATGGATCCCTGAATCCAAACATGGTTTTCACAAACTCACAATATTTTTGAACAACGATACGGGGCCACCCGAAGGGAGTGACGAGAAAAAAGACATCCCCACTTTAGGTGTAGGGGAGGTACCCTTAAAAAAATATTTATTACGATTTTATTTTACCACTTTATCGGCGTGATTTATATGTATACCCATACCAAATTACAGCTTTCTAGCACTAAGAGTCTCTGAGCTAAGCCGCGGACAGACAGACAGACAGACATGGCGAAACTATAAAGGTTCGTTGTTGACTACGGAACCCTAAAAAGAAAGAAAATACGTAATGGGTGAGTCAGTTTACTAAAACTGTATCATCCAGTAAGATGCATAGTTGGTTATGAGGAGCTCGTAGGAGCTCCTCATAACAGGGTTGGTCCGTGGATGGTTGGACCGTGGATAGGTGACCATCTTTACATACCGAGACTCCTCCGTACCTCGGAAAGCACGTTAAGCCGTTGGTTCCGGCAGTCATTCTTGGATCTTTGACAGTCGTTCCGGGTCGTCAGAAGCCCGAAAGTCTGACAACCAGTCTTACCAAGGGGAATCGTAATACCCAGTTACTGGGTTGTGGAGGTCAGATAGGCAGTCGCTCCATGTAAAATACTGGTATTCAGCTGCATCCGTTTAGACTGGAAGCCGACCCCAACATAGTTGGGAAAAGGCTAGGTAAATATATTTTGATGCTTAGTTGGTTATAAAAATGGCTTTTTGTAAATAATGTCAGGTGTGAAATAAGTATAATAAGAAAATTATTAGCGTTAAGCAGGACTAAACTTAAACTGCTTGCTCTTATGAGAAATTGTGAACTACCTACTTATAATTTTAGGAATCTAAGATACTCATAGATCAACGGCCAGCCATCAAGCCACGGTCTCAACTGAAGCGGCTCTTTGTGCTTATCATGGATACGTTTCCTCCGTACTCTCATACGGTCTCTTGTTGTGGGGTAATTCGGTGGATGTCAATAAAGCGTTTGTGATACAAAAAAAATGTGTGCGTGCAATCTGTGGAGCCGGGTACATGGATAGCTGTAAACCACTGTTTAAAAAGTACAACATTTTACCGTTAGCATGCATGTATATTAAAGAATTGTGCCTATTAGTACCACAACATCCTGAAAATTTTATTAAGCATAGAGATGTAACCAAAAGGAATGTTGCCTCTAGAGATAAACATAGGCTCTGCTTGCCACAATGCAAGCTCGATTTATTTAAAAGAAATTCGTTTATAATGGCTACTAAGGTATACAATAAATTGCCAAACGATTTTAAAGAACTTCCTTTGCTTATGTTTAAAAAAAAGCTGATTCAGTGGCTTAAAGAAAAATGTTTTTACACTGTAAATGAATTTGTGTCACATGTCGAGGAAAGAAAGTAATGTCAATTTTGGTTTTTATAGCTTTTATTTATATTTATAATTTGACTTTTGCTTACTATTATTATTTTTATTTTGACATTATAACAATATTCATGAATAATCACATTGGTAACCGATGTAATGTTATGACACTTTTTAATTGTGTAATGTATTGTGAAATTAAATATTTGCAATTAATTAATTTAATAAGACAATTTGTAACGTTTTTGGTGATGACTGAAGGAATATTGACATTTTTAATAATTTTAATGTATTTTGAAAATAAATATTTGCACACCACATGTAATGGTAGAATGTAAATGGGTCACATTTATAATAACATCATACTACTTTGTACACATACATTTTGGCAAATAAAGTATTATCTTATCTTATCTTATCTTATCTCGGCAAACTTCGTGTTTCGTCAATCGTTGGATTTCTGTCAGTTGCCCTTTGCACTTTGCACAGACCGGACGCTCTGAATCGACTTGAACGTACATATATAGAGTTCTTAATACTCTTTTAAAGCAATGTTATTTATTTAAAAAATGCCAGGAAAATATAGTATAAGAATTGTTTTACAGCTCTATATATTTCACACAGAAATCAAAACAAAACAACAATAAAGTACTTAGTTCTGAATTCAAATTATTATACACAATAAATGTAATAATTGATGGACATGGAAATTAGCATTCGTTTTTATTCGGAAATGCGATGATTTCCGAAGTACAATGAGAAAATAGTTGGAGTGTACGTATAAATTAATTAGTTTCAGTAGTTTTAATTGGTTATTATTTATAGCGCCTAGCAAAATTGCTAATGATATAACACTTAGTCTAAAATGTTTGCTCCCATGTCACCGCTGCCGCCAGGTTCAGAACCAAGTGAGCAACTGTATGGTGGAGCAAGTTTAGTTTATGAACCACAAATAAATTGCCTAGGAGGTGACAAAGCCGTATAAATGCCGGTCTATTCTGTTAAACACCTCACCGTGAAAACTTAGGTGAAGTGAGCTGTCAATCCCTAGCGTCAGGTGGAGTGACAGCTCACTTCACCTAAGTTTTCACGGTGAGAATTTTACAGAATACCACTACTGTTATTTGTGAAAATTATAGTTCTAGTTTTGATTCGTTCTTTTTCCGTGTGGTTAGTGATTTACCTGGTGTCCAGACTTTTTATGCCACACACGGGCCTCTGACTTGGCTTCTCACAAGCCGTTCAGAAATATCTGAGGCATGCCGGTTTCCTCACGATCTGACGTCAAATAAATCCTGCATCGCGCAATTAGAGTTTGCCGCGCGATGGACATATATACAAGAATCCAACATCAATCGTTGGGCAGTTGCCCGCTAGACACAACAGCCGTATGGTCGGAGGATCCTCACTTTTCTATGGTGGATGAGTGAACTTTACACCCGATCCACATACCCCTAAACGCACATGAATCCGTAAAGTCAGAGGTGCGTGTCTTGGGTTTCTGAAATATAGTTATAGTTTTGATTACCATTATATAGATGTTTTTCCGCCTCCATCTGCAATAAGATGATATCCATTACATTCCTACTCAACACACGTACTCATAAACAGGTATTCATAGTGAAACAGACCCTCAGTTGTAGATTAGCCTTTTATAGGCCGATACGATAGTTGTCTTGTTAGAGACAGTTGGAGGTTTATACAGCTGATTACAGGGTCAGGTCAACGGCCGCGGGCTTCGGGCCTTCGGAGTTTCACCTTGCCACAGATACAATAAAGTAACAGTATTATATCTCGGCAGTGACCTTGAAATAATTACCTACGGCCGCTCGGTAGATAAACCTTCCGCGTCCGTGCGTAACTGATGCGTACTGATATACACTGAGATTTCGAAGCGCGTCGTTTCGGACGTTTTCTATGAAGATAATAATACTGTTACTTATTTATACTGTGACCTTGTATACTCTAGCTAGCGGTACTAATGTTTAATTCTTCAAGGACTTTCTAATTAACTACAATAGTTTTTGGTCCGCGCACGGCCCGTCCGCGGTCATACAGGTTAAAATAAAACCAAAGTTTAATTACTTATAATTTCTATATTTTTACAATTATTATTTGTTCGTTCATTTAAATAATAACAATGTAGTTAATAAAGTTTTTAATAATAATTATTATGGTTTTATTAAAAATATTATATAAGAAATGTTATTATGTAAGTAAGTTAGAATTTAAAAATCACATTTATGTCATTTTGATTGAATACGTGTCATACTAATTATAGTCTATAATTTCTTTTCTACCTTTCGCATTTATAATATTACATTTTTAATTATTTAGTTTGACCAATTTTAAATAAAATAAAAATATACAATTTTTAGGTCATATAGAAATTGGACTTTGGCTAGCTTAACGCCTTTTTATACTTATTAATATTTTAAAATGTTCTTAATTATCACGTAAAGCTATGTAGGACGGTCTTATGAAATATTATTTAAACGTCATTTTCTACTTCTTGAAACTCTATCTAGTTGTAACTACTATTAATTTTATATAAACCAACTGCCTATTCAAACGACTGCTGAGGCCTTCGTTTCGATTCCCAAGTCAAGCAGTTTTATTTGTTTCTATATTTATCTATTTATTTGCATAATGTAAATTTAGTTACGGCGCAGCAAGTATTATGACATTTAACTTATAGGTAGGTTAAATACTTACAAGTTAACATCATCACTGGACGCAGAGGGCTCTGCGTCCGGGGCTCGGCGTGGTAACACGTCGTGTTTGGGTTCGCGACATGTCAATCGTCATCCTGAGGATGCCTCGTTGAAAGGTTAAACACGTTTAGATTTTTTACAGGGGTTTTTTATGACTCTTGAGGAATAGTTAAGCGGAATATGTTACTAAATATATCTAAGGCTATTATATTTTATATTGGGTTTCCGCAAAGTCAGGCTTGTATCAATTAACTACACTAGATACCAATATTACAACATTCATTATTACTAATACATAAATTCTCTCTAACATACATTTAATTTATAATAATTGAAGTATAATTACTTAAATATATTAATAAAATTATTTTGTAAATAGATATAAGTATTAATTTATACATTATACTAGTTTCTGCCCGGGACTTCGTCCTCATGAAATTTGTTACTCTCCCGTCCCATCGCGTCGCATCGCATCGCCCGCCCGTTCCATTACTCATACTTCGTTTTCGCTTAGCGTTTTTCTGTTTTTTTTACCCGACTACGGCGAAGAAAAAAGGAGGGTTATGAATTTGACCAGTATGTATGTATGTATGTAAGTATGTTCATCTGTTCCCTCCTATCTTCTAAACCCCTCATCACAATTTGACAAATGAGGTATCGTTGGAAGCGTCTTAATCGTCCGCTGGTTCTAGGCTATGTGACGTTACATTAAATGATTAATGGCGCCCTTTAGAGGACATAAAGTCAGGAACTTAAAAAAAAAATGTTTAATCGTACCATGTTGGGTTATCAAATGAAAGGGCTTAATGAGCACATTTCAAAAATATGTACATATATAGTAACACCGAAAGAATTTAAAAAAAAATTAAAGTAATAAAAAAGTAAAACCCAACTACGACTAAAAAGGTATAAACAAGACACTACGACAGACAAATTAAACATCCGGAGTCACTCGTGTTAGGGCATAAATCAAATAGATTACGTGTGACTCCGGATTTTTAATTTGTCTGTCGTAGTGTCTTGTTTCTTTTTTCTAAGGATCCTTGCGTGATAATAAAAAAACCTATAATAGGCTTCTTCACGAATTGAGCTTTCACATGCAAATTTTTTTTTTCACATCCGACTGGTAGTTCCAGATATCAAACATACAAACAAACTCTTTAGCCTTATTATCTATACATATTTTAAATTAAAGTCGCTTTTCGTGTTCGTCTTTATGTTCACGTTGTTCTTCTTAACCGCGCAACAGATTTTGATGAGGTTTTCACCATCGGAAGGTTTAAGTATTTAAAAATTTACTACGATAGTTACATATACTCGTAACTAAGAGTCATAAAAACCGTGCGAAGAAGGAGTGGGTTGCTATTGGAAGATACAAGCATGATTTTATTAAGTTTTGTTAGGGTTCCGTACCCAAAGGATAAAACGGGACCCTATTACTAAGACTCCGCTGTCCGTCCGTCTGTCTGTCTGTGTGTCCGTCTGTCACCAGGCTGTATCTCATGAATCGTGATAGTTAGACAGTTGAAATTTTCACAGATGATGTATTTCTGTTGCCGCTATAACTACATTTATACTAAAACACAGAATAAAATAAATATTTAAGGGGGCTCCCATACAACAAATGTGATTTTTTTTGCCGTTTTTATAGATAATGATACGGAACCCTTCGTGCGCGAGTCCGACTCGCACTTGGCCGGTTTTTTATACACTACAAGGTATACATCATCCTCACTGGCAACCTTGTCCACGTACTACTGAGTAAAGGCTCTTTTGTGTGCTTTCTTGGCTTCTGCGAGTCTCATACAATAGGGATGTAGATTAGGTAAAAAAAAAAATACTCTGTCATGTCATCATCATCTCATCATCTGCCCAGCCTTTTCCCAACCATGTTGGGGTCGGCTTCTAGTCCAACCGGATGCAGCTGAATACCAGTATTTTACATGGAGCGACTGCCTATCTGACCTCCACAACCCAGTAACTGGGTAATATGATATTTATTTATTTATATATACTTTATTGTACACCAGAAAATACATAGCGAAAATAAATATATTTAACACTACAAAACATACAATGGGCGGCCTTATCGCTTTCTGCGATCTCTTCCAGGCAACCTTAGAATGGACAGTGACTGCGTGGACATAAAAAATGGGGTTGTCATTGGTGCAAAATAATAAGTAGGTACTTAAACTTACCAATAGATACAGTATACTGTACTTAATAGATATATATATATATATATATATACCCCCCTGATACCCCTTGGCAAGACTGGTGGTCAGACTTTCGGGCTTCTGACGACCCGTAACGACTGTCAAAGATCCACAAATTATAGCCGGGACCAACGGTTTAACTTGCTTTCCGAGGCACGGAGGAGTCTCGATATGTAAAGATGGTCACCCATCCACGGACCAGCTCCGGCAAGCGTAGCTTTACCTGATGAATCGACCCGTGCGGCTGTTATTACTTAGCCACCAGCTCCACCGTCCGGTCCGTCAAAACTCCAGTCAATACTCCGTCAGGTCGATAAGAAAAAAATATGAGACCAGTACTTTTCGCTAAAAAATGTCTTAGATAAAACGCATTAAAGTTTGAGAATGGGGCTCGCTACGTCACAATTCAGTATAAAATCAACCGGCCAGTGACGTCATGCCACATTTTAACTCAATGTAACGCCGTAATTTTTCGATTATGTAAAATATTAAAAACTACATGTCCAATATTTTTAAATAATCTGCCTGAACAAAAAAAAATTGTAGACATTCCTATTCTAAGATCTAATGCCAGGTAAAAACACAATGACACACCAGTAGGTACCCAGTCGCCACTACTAAATGGCCGATCATGACAGGGAAGCCAATTTTAAAGAACTGCACGAAGCTGATCTTGTAGCCATGTTGTTCAGCCAAGCCGACGCAGACGACGTTGGAGCTGGCACCTATTAGACTACCGTTACCTGTAAATTATATTAAAATATATAATATCTGCTACAGGAGCAGAAAACCTCAAACGGCGCAAATATAACCCATCTTATTGGGCTATGTTTGAGCCCTTTGGGGTTGAAACACTACCCAACAAGCAAAGTAATCAGTACTTAAAACTATCTCAAGACTACTTTTATATTCATTCATAAGAGTATCATGTTACAAAGCAGGATTTGGGTGCAGTTATAGGAGCGTTTATTTCTATAACTATCTTATAATCAACTTTTAAAATGTTACTAAGCCCTATAATATACTTGACGAAGCGATATAGCTTCTATAATGATATGAGACTACACAATTACAAGCACAAACGCTCTTGTTAGTATCTGACAAATATCTTACTAAAGCTATCTTATTTAAAATGCACTAGTAATGTGCTCAGTTACTAGTTATAAGTATATTTTAATAGAAGTTACTCGTACCTCTGTTTGTTGTGTTTGGTAAACACTTAATAAATTTTTAGTTAGTTTCTATTACTATTATTCTGTATTATTGTAGAACATTAATAACTAATATATATTGTAAATATCATGTATGAACTCGTGGGGAAGTCATTTTTACTGTAAATGTGTACCGCAATTTAGTTATTATATAATAAAACTATTTATTTCTGTAAGTAGGTTTGTACAAAAACTTTTACATGTCAATCACATTTTTAAAACAAGACGAAGTCGGCGTTTCCTATCTGAATACTCTGAGAAGAAAGGCCGAAACAAACTCAGAGGTCACAGTTTCTTTTAAAGTCCAGACATAATCTTGGTCAGATCATGTGAAGACCATGTAGATTGGTGTCTGAAATGGTCTATTGAGGAAAGAACCACACAGATTGAGTGGACCTGTCCAGTCAGTGCAAGCAATTGTCAGTAATAGTGGAGCTCAACTCAGAATTCGAGGAGCTAAACGATTTCATCCGTTTTTTCATTCGGACTTATGGAACCTTACAAATGTATTGGACTGACATAAGCTACTGACAAGTTTATGTCAATTCTGCGGGGTAATTGCGTAAAACACTTACAATTACTCTATAGTAGTGGCTTTTGCGGACATGTTAATTATTCAGATTTGTTACAGTTGTAATGGCAATCATGTCATTTGGTTTAAATAGGTTTTTATCTGTAGTATCTTATTTATCGTATATAGATTCCTTTCTACCTTGTGAATGTGAGAACGTCGTAGGCTTAGTGGACTGTAGACTTTTGTTTGTTGAACAATTTTTTTTTTTTTTTAACTTCCTACTTGGAATTGAAAGGCCTACACTGTCCTCCCATAACTATTAACACTGTAATTCGAAAATATTGAATTATTAAAAGCCAATTATCTTTTAAAAGAGTAACCATGGAGTTTATTGCCGGCTCTTCTCCATTGGAAACGACCAATTGGAACCGTGCCCATGTAGGCTTATGTGATTTTTTTTATTGATTTTTTGATTAATTCAATGTATTGATTGCGTTAGTTACCGTTTTGGAGCAGAGGAATTTAACAAACATTCGGATTGGAATAAAAAGTATGTTATGCGGAGTATAATATTTGCACTCTTACCTCCCAAACATACTCCGAAAGACAAGGCCCATATCAATGGCGGCATTGGCAGATTGAGCGTTGGATGGGTGCCCAGTGACGTCACGACTCGAACCATCATGGTTGTTAGCGGGACGTTGTCTACGAACGCTGATGTAATGCCCGACACCTGCAAGTAGAGATGTTTTCCCCACCTCAAATTTTATCTCGCTCGCACCATACTACTCGCGGCCTGAGTCAGAGCGAGACAGAGTGGGGCGGCGGCTCCAAGTCTCGAATAGTTTAGTTAATTATTTTTACGGTGAACATAATGGTACTTAATTTTTTTATAAACATGACACCTACTTTATATTTCAGTTATAATGCAAAGTTTCATGATCAAATTTGAAGTATTTTTCTAATAATAGCGGTTTATACTTCGGTTTAGAGGTAAGTTTGGATTTTTTTATAGAGAAAATTGTATGTAATCGTGAACGAACCTGAATTTGAGGATTTGACATTGATATATTATAAACAACCGAAAATGAATGCTGTAACAGTTCAAAATTTTTCGACAGTTTATAATCTAACAGTGGTATTATACAGGGTTACTGGTAACTCGACGTATTCCTTGCAGGACGTCATAGTAGGGTTAAAATGCAACAAATTAAGCCACCAAATGTTCTACCGAAATTCAGTAGTTTTTGAATTAGTTAAGAGTTTTAGTTTTTTTATGAAAAATCCCAGATTAAATCATTTGAAACCATTTTAAAAATGATTTACGGCGCGACTGTACTGAAATTTAAGTTATTATCATAGTTGACGCCGTAGCAGACCTTTGTTAATAATTAAAAGTTCAATAATGCCTAAAACTTTGGCAAATATCACTAACAAAACATTTAATTTTTTGTAATTTTTAGCTCTAAAACTCTTAACTAATTCAAAAACTACTGAATTTCGGTAGAACATTTGGTGGCTTAATTTGTTGCATTTTAACCCTACTATGACGTCCTGCAAGGAATACGTCGAGTTACCAGTAACCCTGTAGATAGATTATAAACTAACGGTTTTGAGAATGTTACGGTGACATAATAATATACAAGCAGAACTTACCCACACCATAAGTACTAAAGCCACAGCTAAGCGATCGCTCGCATCCACCCTCAGAATAAACGCCTCCGTCCATCCACCGATGTAGCCAATCAAACCCAGTTTAGATAGAGCCTGTAATAATAAGAATTAATTTGAATTTTTTTAAATGTTTTTATAAAAATATTTAGAAATGTAAATAAGTAGCTAAGAAGGAAAATAAATAAACGAAAGAATTAAAATAAATTTATGCAATTCGACTGATTGTTTTTTTTTTGTGTTTGTGTGCTTTTGTTCTTTTTATGTAATGAAAAAAAAAAGAAAAAAGATTTATCAATGAAATTCAAACTCAAACTCAAACTCAAAGCATTTATTTCAATTAAACCATTCACAGGCACTTTTGAATTGTCAAGGAGTCGGTTAGTCAGAAATATGAAGCTAGTTGCCCATTCCAAAGCGTAGTAGGTACCTATGGAGAAGAACAGGCAAGAAACTCCATGGACACTCTTTTAAATCAAAATATTGTTACAATATGTGGGTTACATCATTTATGTTGAAATTATACATGTGAGAACAATGTAGAAAGCACGTTAAAAGCGTCCGCAATTATTACATAAAACAATTCAAAAATTAAAATAAGCCATGGCAGCTAGGAGATGACCAGTCACAACTGACGGCGGCCGTTCACGGACATGACGCATGGAAAGGAAACTCATAGGTCACTAGAATATTAAAATAAAATCTAGCAAGATATTGACGGTGCAAAGAGATAGCTTGTAATTTACGAATAATTATTACAGAAAAAAAAAACGACTGCTAGTAGTCCAAAAAATCGAGAACTGAGCTGATCATCCGATCTTTGTAGTTTCCCAGATTAGTATTGTAGAATCCTGTGTCTGCGCACATACCTTGTGCACTATAATATCTCCCACGCTAGGCTAGTGTCCGTCGGTCTAAAAGACTGTATACTTAATATATTCTAAAATTATTATGTCTGTGAACAAAAACTTTTTTTTTTTTCAACCTTGCTATTTTATTATCGCCCAGTAATTTTTTTCATAGTTCAGAAGGTCCTATTTACAACATTGCTATTCAAATAATAAAAAAAACAATAGAATAACCTATAATGCTAGGGATGAATATTAATAATGAAGTTACGTTACATAAAAGTTACATAAAAAAATAAAAAAAAGTTACGAATGGAAATAAGTGATGGATCACCTCCATAAGCACGAAGAGCGCCGCGAAGAAGAGCAGCGTGGACCACTCGATCCTGTGCAGCACCGGCTCCAGGTCCTCGCGGTCTGCCAGCGTCAGCAGCAGCAGCGCGCCCAGCAGGGCCGTCCAGCCCAGGGACACGCGGTCTGTGGGGGGGAAGGTATAATAATGTAAGAAAGAAATCCTACTAATATTATAAATGTGAAAGTTTGTGTGTTTGTGTGTTTGGATGTTTGTTACTCAATCACGCAAAAACGGCTGAATGGATTTGGATGAAATTTGGCAAACAGATAGTTTATGACCTGGATTAACACATAGGATACTTTTTATCCCGATATTCCCACGGGATCGAAACTTACGCGGGTAAAACCGCGGGGCGAAGCTAGTAAATAAATAAAGAAAAGGTATACAGCGTGTAACAAAAACCCTGTCCGATCCGTGAGGGTGTTGTTAAGAATCATAGTGAGAGTCTATTTACGTGGCATTTTTTTGGAAGAAAGAAAAAAAAAAAAAGTCCGCATTTTTTTCAATAGGGAATTTTACCGGGTTATTTCCATGGGGTGCGGGCGGCCGTCGGTTAGTGGGTGTCTACAAGTCATAACTTATGACCTCTGTAGAAAATTTGCTAATTTATAATGAAATTGGGGTAATTTTGGTACTAAAAACGTGAATTACAAATAGCAAAAATTTTTTTTTTTTTTTTTGGTATTTTTATTCAAATTCAAATTCAAATTCATTTATTCATTTTGTGCACATAGGGTAAATTTATACAGATGTTATTAAAATTAAAATAAAATGTTGGTCCATACTATGTCCCGCCAGAAGGCATACAAAATGACTTAGCAAAAAAATAAAAAAACAGAATATAAAATATAGTCAATAGGTAAGTAGATGTCACAATTTCATACCAAACATTAATAAATAGTTAATAATTTAAATAAAAATTATATTTAAAACGGCACATAAACAAATGGTAGTATTAGTCACAATTTCGTATACAATATTAAAAGAAATAAAATGAAATAAAAAATGTCAATATATTATTTTATTGCTGTACTTATGTCCCCTTTCGGATCGGGCAGGGTTTTTTTTACATATTGTATAATATGACTCTCACAGGTGAACCTGCGTAGGTTCGAATTCAGACAGGACAAAGTAATGAGGCTTTGTGTAAATTATTTCATCAAGGATAGAGGAGGAGGAGGAGGAGCTCGTGGCTAATTAATAACAGCCGCACGGGTCGATTCATCAGGTTAAGCTACGCTTGCCGGGGTTGGTCCGTGGATGGGTGACCATCTTTACATATCGAGACTCCTCCGTGCCTCGGAAAGCAAGTTAAATCGTTCGTCCCGGCTGTCATTTGTGGATCTTTGACAGTCGTTACGGGTCGTCAGAAGCCCGAAAGTCGGATAACCAGTCTTTCCAAGGGGTATCGTATTACCCAGTTACTCGGTTGTGGAGGTCAGATAGGCAGTCGCTCCATGTAAAATACTGGTATTCAGCTGCATCCGGTTAGACTGGAAGCCGACCCCAACATGGTTGGGAAAAGGCTAGACAGATGATGTGTAAATTATTTCATCACCACTGCTCTCAAAATGGTGAAGGAAAACATCGTGAGGAAACCGGCATGTCCTAGAACCAAAACCCGCACTGGGCCCGCGTGGTGGATTACGGCCCACTCCCTCTCAAAGAGTGGAGGCCTGTGTCCCAGCAGTGGGAACGTCATAGGCTGATTATGCACAGGAAGAACACAAACTTAATAGAAGGACACAACCATAAAACAGAAAAGTGTATAAAAAGAAAATAAAAACAGAAAGGCGTATATGATGCCAATAGCCATCGTGTCCCCAGAATGACGATGTGACATTTAAGAAAAAACGTGTAAAAGTACTTTTAAAATCACTTACTGAACTCAGGAATGGAGTGAAGAAAGAACACGATGACCACAAACAAAATGGCGACGGTGCACTTTATCAGTAACACCTTGTCTCGTATCTTGTACTGGAAACAACAAAATAAATGGCTGAAAGTCCAAAACTAAACACACACAAATGCACATCACGCGTTGTCTCCCCGAAGGGTTGGGCAGCGGTGTATATACAGCGTGTAACAAAAACCCTGTCCGATCCAAAAGGGGGCGTCTAGGTACCGCTATAAAATTACTTAAAAGTAATCAAAAAATTATTTTTCTGTAAGTATATAAGAAAGTAATTACTGTTTAAAATTCACGGTTTTATGACCAAAAATACACTAATCTCATTATAAATTAGCAATTTTTTCTACAAAGGTCATAAGTTATGACCCGCTTAACACCGGCCGCCCGCGCCCCATGTATCAATCCGGTAAAATAAGAAAACAAAATGTTTTTTTTTTCTATTTTCAAAAAAAATACCGCAAACAATCTCAGTCAATCAATCAATCAAAAGTCATGTATTCAAACTAGGCTGAGAATCAGCACTTTTCGAACGTCAAAATTACATAAGACAGGCTCGCAAAACGCCCACCCTTCACCACTTCCTAGTGCTTTAGCTGGGAAGAAGAAGTGGCGCAACAAATTCCCCAGCAGCACAGCTGTCTGTTCAGTTAGAAACAATTGATTCTATACAATAGTATGCAAAATCATTTACATTACGCAACATAACATATAAATCAAATTATTAGTATAATTCTTAACAACACCCTCACGGATCCGACAGGGTTTTTGTTACACGCTGTATATAGATAGTGCTCCGACATTCCAATCCCAGTCCACAAACAATTTTTTTATTTGACTGCGAAAATGAATTTACAAAAAATTTAAGTAATAAAAACTAAAACCCAACTACGACGAAAAAGTATGGTGTCTTGTGTGTCAGCGCACACGGAGCGCTGGACGCAGAGTGAATCAAATCGTCAATCTGGGTGGCAACACGTCATGTTCTGGTTTGCAATTGGTCAATCGCCATCCTGAGGTTGCCTCGTTGAGAGGTGAAACACGTGCCGAATTCTTACAGGGTTTTTTATGACTCTTGAAGAATAGTTAAGCGGAATAGGTTACTAAATATATCTACGTCTATTGTATTTTATAATGGATTTCCGCAAAGTCATGCCTGTATCAATTAACTATCTAATCATCTTTCTGCCCTTGTTCCATGTTACTTGTGGTCGGCGCATCCTAGCATTTAATTTAACCTAGTTAACTTAGGCAGAAGTTTTATTTATAACTACACTAGCTTCCGCCCGCGGCTTCGCCCGCGTGGTATGTCGATAAAAAGTAGCCTATGTCCTTTTTTAGGCTCTAGAACATTTGTGTACCAAATTTCATTTAAATCGGTTCAGTAGCTTTGGCGTGAAAGCGCGACATACAGACAGAGCTACTTTCGCATTTATAATATTAGTAAGGATAGCATTTGCCCGCGGGACGCGTTGTTGTCGAAAATCATGTCACTAAAACGTACGACGGGGCTAGAAAGTATCATAATTTTGTGCAAACCCAGTTACCCGTGTGCCAAATGTTATCGAAATTCGTTCAGCTGTTAAGGCGTGACAAAGTAACAAACAGAAAGAGAGATTCCTTAATTCTTTGTCGTTCCCTGAAAGCTGAGGATCGCGACCACATATGACGCGTCTCCAAGCTATACGGTCTTCTGCAGTGTGGACCGCTTGATAGATGCTGTCTCCAGCAACCTTTTTGATCGCGTCTGACCATCTTGCCGGTGCTCTGCCTTGAGCGCGTTTTCCTTCCACCCGGCCCAGTATCAAAAGCCTTTCCAGAACATGCTTAGGTGAACGCATAATATGTCCTCCTGGCATATAGTAGATAGCCGCTTGGTGATGTTGAGTTCCTCTAGTATCGATTCATTCGTTCTCATGGCGGTCCATGGAATGCGAAGTAGCCTCCGCCAACACCATATTTCGAAAGCATCGATGTTACGTACAAAGAGAGAGCTACTTTCGCATTAACAATTTTAAGTATGGATATATGTTAATTGATTCAGGCGTGACTTTGCGGAAATCCATTATAAAATACAATAGACGTAGATATATTTAGTAACCTATTCCGCTTAACTATTCTTCAGAGTCATAAAAAACCCTGTAAGAAATCGACACGAGTTTCACCTCTCAACGAGGCTTCCTCAGGATGACCAATTACAAACCAGAACACGACGTGTTGCCACACCGAGCGCTGGACGCAGAGTGAATCAAATCGTTTTTTTTTTTTTTTAACTTGGGCATCTTGAAGTTGATTTCTGAAATCATGACTTCTTAACCGGACATTCCTGTGGCTGCCTTAAGCTTCTACACTCAGGGCCTCCAGCCAGGGGCATAAACTATTCTAAATTAATATTAAGTGTGTGCTCGCTAAGGGCACCCCCTGTGGGGTACGAACCTCGGCTTAGGGCAACATCACTGGCGGGGAATCAAATCGCCCGTCACCCCCACTTATATAGGATTGCTGCTCGGCGCTACTCGGCTTGGATCGTTATCAGTGCGATAAGCGCGTTAAGGGGCGAATAGTTAAGCGGAATAGGTTACTAAATATATCTACGTCTATTGTATTTTTTTTTTGTATGGATATATGTACCTTCTCTCTCATATCAGCCAGTGTCGCTTCGAAGCTTTCCTTAGAGCAAGTCTTGACCCTCGCCTCCTTGACCAACACGTCGAGCTTGATCGTCAGCTTGCTAATCTTCCTCTCCAATCGTTGTTTGACGACCAGTTGGTCACCGCTCAGATGCGGGAGGGAATCGGCAGCGCGCCGCCATATTGAAATCTGACGTCGGAGATCTAAAAATATTGAAGATTCTTTTAGTGAAAGAGCGGGCTGAAATTGTATTTTTAATAAGTAAATTAATTGTTTAATGCAAAGGATTAGATGGTCAAAGATAATGTTAAAACATAACCAATAAGAAAGTGTAGTGTCTCAGGTCACAAATGAGCTGAGCGAGAGGGCATGGGAAGCCGTCACCTCCTTCTGCGAAGCAGTAATGCTCGCGAAGGAGGAGGCGGAACGCGTGAGGGAAAGGCAAAGTTTGCGCCCTCACGCCCCTAACCGCCGCCGTTGGAGACGCCCTGGGCGTCGGGAATCCCAGGCGGATTTCCGGCCACCATACGCGCGGGCTTGCGGACGGCGCGAGCAACGGGCAGCTCGCCGTCCGATAAGGACCAGGCCCGGGTCGATGGCGCGTCGTGTTCCACGCGCGCCTCAAAGAGATGTCAGCAAAAATGACGGGGTCCAATAGGACCGATGCCTGCCAGGGTTGCGGGAAAGTCCGAAAGGGATACCGGGACCTTGGCAACAGGCAAATGAAGGAACACGGGTGGGTTTTAGTCAGTAAAAGTCTGACACGCCCTTCCGCTCCGCCCAGAGCGGGAGAAGTCATTGGATGATTTCCCACCCTCAAAAAAAAAAAAAAAAAAAGGTCACAAATGAGCTAAGAAGCAATGAAAAATAAATTAATGATAAGATAATTTATGGTTGTTATATATTATACTAAACGATGTCGGTTATTATATACTAAAACCTTACTCGGGAACCACTCTATCCATTGGTGAAAACAGCATGAAAATTGGTGCAATCGTTTTTGAGTTTATCGCGTACAGGACGACAGACAGACGCGGTGGAGGACTGTTTTATATAATATAGATAGAATGTATATCTCTAGCACGTCAAAATGTAGGAAACAGCTGTTTTTTTTTCGTGGTTTCAGGGTTGTTCCCATAGTAAAAGTTATTCATAATGATGACGATGGTCGCCCCATATTAGAGACTTCTTAAAGGTAACTGGCGAAATGTGGGTATACCTACTATGGGTACACCTCTGCCTATAACCCTTTGAGGTAACAAGGCTTGGTGTTATGTTATATGATGATACAAATCTCCAAGAAATGGGTTTTCGAAGTCATACCTTGAACATCCTTGGACTCGTGTAACTTGATCTTGTTAATATCCCTGAAGATGAACCTCAGCTGGAAGTAAGTCTGGACGGCTACCAGCAGGATACCGAAGGTCATGTGGAGTGTGAAGTTCGGGAAGTTGATGCCCTGATGAAGAGAGGTTTTTAGTGTTCTTACTTGACAATCAAGCAAGCAGTTCATGTGACGGTAAATGGAACACATACCGCGGCAGCCTTTAGCATAACCAGCCTATAATGTTCCCACTGCTGGGACACAGGCCTCCTCTAGGTGAGAGGGAGTGGGCCGTAATCCACCACGCGGGCCCAGTGCGGGTTTGTAGATGTCACATGTCTCCGAATTTTTGGTTCTAGGACATGCCGGTTTTCTCACAATGTTTTCCTTCACCGTTTTGAGAGCAGTGGTGATGAAATAATTTATACAAAGTAAAGAGTCTGGGTTCGAACCTACGAACTCGTAAGTCTCGGCCGTAACACTAGGGCACAACTGCTCTCAGCCACCCGCAGCTTATGGACGCAGTAATACTCGCGAAGGAGGAGGTGGAACGCATGAGGGAGAGGCAAAATTCGCGTCCTTATGCTCCTAATCGCCGCCGCAGGAGACGCCCTGGGCGTCGGGAATCCCAGGCGGATTCCCGACCACCATAGGCGCGGGCTTGCGGACGGCGAGCAACGGGTAGCTCGCCGTCCGGTATGGACCAGGCCCGGGTCGAGGGCCCTTTTGTTCCACGCGCGCCTCAAAGAGATGTCAGCACAATTGGCGGGGTTCGCTAGGACCGATGCTTGGCAGGGTTGCAGGAAAGTCCGAAAGGGATACCGGGACCTTGGCAACAGGCAACTGAAAGAACACGGGTGGGTTTTAGTCAGTAAAAGTCTGACACGCCCGCCCAGAACGGGAGAAGTCATTTGATTATAGATCATCCTCAAAAAAAAAAAAAAAACGTTTGGAGGTCTGTAATACCAGAATAATTGGAGGAGCGTTGCATCAGAGACAGACAATACTGAAGGGCTCGATAGTAGTACATGATATCAACTTGTATTTTTCTCAGTACCACCAGTCTTACCAAAGAGTATTATGTTACCCTGTGCATAGGTTGTGGAGGTAAGATACGCAGTCGGTTCTGGTAAAGTTCTGGTTTTCACCATTCGGTTAGACTGGACACCAACCCAAAAATTGTCAGGATAAAGATTAGGCTCACTCCATTTTTGTGTTGCGTTTAATTGTAATTCATAAAGGTGTGTCCAAGCATAAAGCGGCATTCGTGCGCGGCTGCCACTCGCGGCTTGCCGCGCTGTGATTGGACGACTGCCGCGCGCGAACGCTTCAGTCTACCTGCCGTCTATTTGCCTAACGCGGCAGAAATATATCCTGCAAACGTCGCGTGTTGCTGCCGCACTCCACTCAATGTTTGGACACACCTTTATGAATATTTTAGTGTAACACAGGGCGATATTGCTTACTTTCCTTTCCATTTTTTTTCAGTATTATTGATAATGTAATCACAACAGCGAAAATTTTGACAACTACTTACGACGTTGCCAACTTTCAGAATGCACAGCTTTAAGGCGGAGACTGACTTGCAACGTTTGCTTGTAATGTATCGAGTTTTTGTTACGTGTTACAGTAGTCAGTGCAACGAGCCGATCCACGCATGTCAATATCTACGTCCGCGATTCTGATTAAAAATGGAACACGCTTGAGTCAAGTGCTCGAAGCGAACGTTCGCCACGTTTAGTGGAGGTATTCTACTTTTAGCACCGATTTCAACGGCACTTCTCCGAACCGCACTGAAACAAAATTTTGATAAGTGCGGTTCGGTGGAACAGTTTATTCATATTATTTTCAGTCTTCGAACGGCACCTGCGTACAGTTTGTAGTGATGGGACGTATGTATTCTTTTTCCAGGACATTACCATTACATATCGATACGACAACTGCATTTCGAACCACGCACAGTAAGGCCGCTTGTACATGCTATGGCTAAGTCGCCGCCGTCGTTACTACACACGAACTCTTGAACACTGCTTATCGGCGCTGACCAAGAAAAAAATCTTGTCTGCGCTAGACCCGACACGCGATGTTCCTGCAGTGCGGAAGCCTCGGGGGGTTTTCGTGCCTAGATTCGACAAAATTCTTGTCGTGTACATGATGAATTGGTCCTATCTGCAGCAGACACGGTGAAATTCCTTAGCGTGTACAAGCGGCATATAGGGCTCCGTTATCGTACGTAATGGTGAATGGGGAAGACATCTGTCAAAATGGCGCTTACGTATCTAGTTTCTAAAATAAGCTAATAGTAAAAGACGTGAGGTGGTTTTATTTAACTTTTGCGAAAATGACTCGTTGTTGTGTTCCTTAATACTTTGAAATTTGAGTCCAGTTTTTCCGAGATACCGTAAGAATAGTAGATTGTAGTTTAAAGCTATTCGTAAAGTTTTTAGGACAGAGATTGCTTTACAAATTAAAGAAGGATACTTTTTTATTGCGCTCTCTCTCGGCTTCGAGCGAAGCGATGAGACGTCCGTTAATGCGGAGGGTTGCTCTGATCTTATAGCTGACCGATAAATTAAGATATAGTGTGTTTACATTATATGCCTAGTTTATTTGCCGAACTAAAGGGGTATTTCAGTAGTTCGGCGCTTTGTTAGAACCGAACTATCTGAACTGAAAGTTTCAGTAGATCGGTCAACCGGACTAACAACCGAACTACTGCTACTAGAGGATAATAATTTGTATTTTTTTTATGATTCACACCCGTTATTTTTGTAGGAACCATATTATGACAGCGTAGCTTTTGTCTAAGACTGGTTCTGCTACAAGCTTGCTGCAAAGCTATTAAAATTATAATATAATTTTTCGGCCCGTGACTAAGATATAAAATAGCATAAAAAGGAGACCGCAGCCGGTTGCAGCAGCAAAAGTGACATCAGTTATGGATCCAGTAAAAAAGGGGCCGTAACTCTTAATTATAACAAAAAGCAGTATAGAAAATTTAGGGTATACAGAAGCGGTCACTCTTTCTGGCGGTGCTTGTCTCAACCGTGTACTAGGTACTTGACAATGGGTACCAAAGAAGAGATAGTAAAGATAACCAAGCCACGTGCCCAACAAAAATTATTAACCAAGATCTTAAAGAAGTCTTAGACAACCTTATAAGAAAATACAAAAATATTTTTTTATTGTCTGATGTCATGAATTCTATACTGGAGAAAAAAGAGTACTTGATTAGGTGACTATATTTGGTTGTAAGTCTAAAAAGTAATTCGTATTTGGAGAACTTATGGATACTGATTTTAGAACCTCCGACAAAAACAAAGCATCTAAAAAGTAAAAAAAAATAAGTATGTATTGGCCCTAAAAGTTGTATGTAATATTATCTACTCCTTGCTTCAGGTGAATAAGGTGGAATTATCCGGTACAAGACTAAACTAAACTTCTGCTGATTTGTATCGATATGCTTTGTTTGATAATGCCTTGGACGAAAAATATGTCCCATCACTAAAAAAATATTTTACGTAGGTGCCTTTCGGAGACTGAAAATAATATGAATAAACTGTTCCACCGAACCGCACTTACAAACATTTTGTTTCAGTGCTATTAGTAGACGTGCTCAAGTGCGGTTCGGAGAAGTGCGGTTCAAATCAGTGCCAAAGGTGGAATAACTCGTTTAGTGTATCACCGTTTTGTAACAAAATAATGGAGCGCGTTTGAGCCATGTGTTCGAAGCGAACGTTCGCCGCGTCTCGTGTATCGCCGTTACGTAACCAAGCTCGCCTCGAATGATACGTTACAAATAAACGTTGCAAGTCAGTCTCCACCTTTAGATATTAATCCCTTACAGCTTGCACGACTTGCTTGTTGGAAGCTATGATGACATTCGGGGGGTCACCGACAGGGGTCGCAGTGCCACCGAGGTTGCAAAACAACACCATTGAAAGCAGAACTGGTACGGGATCCAGTTCCATCACCTCACATAGTCTGGGAATAAAATAAATAGCTTGGACTTAATCGAACATCAAATAATTTCCTATTTCCTTTCCTAAAAATATTATTATCTAATAAGATGACGGCACTTCTTTTTATAAACCTCTAATCATTCCTAAAAATACTTCATAAATAGCCAAGTAATTGCGACCAACTTGGATGTAGTGCTAGCCGGCCGACGCCGCGGCACCACACGCTCGGTTCGCGCTCGGTATTTCTCAGTTCTGACCTAACCTAAACCATTTGGTCGGGGTGCCCAAGCTTAGCTACAGCGACCAATTCAGTAACCTAACTTTACCTAACCATTTCCATCGAGGTACCCTAGCTTAGATTGCAACCAACTGTGAGAGAGGCCAGAAATAAAAAAAGGGCTCATTTATTTAAAAACGTGTGCATCAATAGAAGTCCAACAACTTTCAATAATCAAATATGAAATTGCGAAAAAAAAATCAGCTGTTCCCGAAATTTTTACGAATTAATGCGAACATAAATGTAGGGAACAGCTGATTTTTTTTTCGCAATTTCAGATTTTGTTCAATAGTGAAAGTTTTTACTTTCCCCCCCTTAAGAGCTATGAGCCTTGTGAGCTATGGAACGAGGTGATCCGGCAGAGAACCAAAGTGGTCGACATAGCTCACAGAATAAGCAAGCTGAAGTGGAAATGGGCCGGTCATATTAGCCGTAGAACCGACGACCGTTGGAGTAGACGTATTCTTGAGTGGAGACCGCGACTCGGCAAAGGTAAGGCAGGACGCGCTCAGGCTGGTGGAGGGACGATCTTCGCAGGGTGGCTGGCAGCAGCTGGATGAGAGTTGCCGAGAATCGAACTGAATAGAGTGTAATTGGAGAGGCTTATGTCCAGCAGTGGACTGCTATAGACTGATGATGATAATAGAAAACTAAACAGGACTGAATGGTCCAACAAAAAATGACGACGTTTGTATGGACAGTCGACTTACCGTATGGTAACTGGAGTCATGAGCAGCACAGTTGTGACGTTGTCGAGCAGTAACGACACTACAGCGGTGGTCACGCATAGCAGAGTTATCAATGGCCATATTTTGCCTTTTGCCAGCTGAAAGAAAAAAAGATGCCAAGTTTAAAGGATGCCAATACAAAAGATGCCAATTCTCTT